>JAWHQI010000382.1:935000-2227642 GCA_033032865.1 Dactylorhiza incarnata
TTTGGACCAAAACGCTATCGTCATATAATTTATGTTTGACAAAGAAAAAATACTAGTTTTGAACATATAAGTGGATGAAATATATATATTGGTGAGGTCGTAGCGTTCACAAACGATTGCTCACTCATAACCACCGCGTTTACAACTGCTACTGCCGTGCCAAACGGAGCCTAAAAAGTGTTCGTTTGGCTCTCCGGTGGCGGCGGGGAGGGGAGCGGGAGCTACCGGCGATCGAGACTGGAGGGAGGGGGCTGTGTTCCGGAACGGAGCGGTTTCTCCATTTTGCTCACAGAATTGGGTGCAAACTTTGCCACCAGCGCGCCCAATCGTTTGTTTATCCGCCTTTTGGCAGCATTTGCTCCCGCAACGAGGGCTGGCCGCCCTCCCAAACGAATGAAATATGCGGGAACGATTTGCAGCATCAAAGGATGAAATATGCGGGAATTATGAAATTGGTAGATATCCGCTACATAGTTTAGATTTGTATGCGTAGAGTGCAGGCATTTAGTCCAGGCTTATATTATTTGCTACGATGATAGTGGAATCAATTGGATTGGGCCGGTTGATAAACCAGTAAACAGTTAAAATTTATAATTTGGGTCCCGAAATCATTAAATTTTTATGCACTCGGCGCTCTTCCGGTTCGAAGAATCGAACCGTCTTAGCTCAAGAATGAGTCGAGCATGCAAACAGACAAAATAGAACCAACATAAATGACAATGAGTCATTTTACGTGGGAAAATCCGGAAAGGAAAAAAACTGCGGGGTCGGTTCGGTGCTGATCAAAATTTCATTATCTCCTTGGCGTTTACAAGAGGTTAGAGAGTTGAGACTCCAAGAGAGTGACAGACCATCTCTCCATTTACAAGTCTTGTGAAGAAGAAGAAGAAGAAAAACACAAATCTTCAAAACGTCCACTGGAGCAGTCTCTGTAGCTTTCTCTAACACTCACGGGAGTGTTATCCAGAGACTTGAGAGAAGTGGAACTGGGAGAGAACGAAGCGGATTCAGAGCGAAAGAGCGAGCGAAGTGTTAAGACCTTGTCGGAAAACCGCAGAGTTCTCTCTTCTCTTTTTGGTTGCATCATTTCAAATGATGAATGTCTGAGAACTTTTTTATAGCTTTTTTGGGGGGGTGCGGGCGCTGGTAATTGCGCCCGATTGGATTTTGAGTTGACGAATGGGGTTGCACGGTTTCGGTCATCTAGATCACCAATTTTCGGAATATTACGAACATGCCCCCCGGGAGGCCCGGACAAGGTTGCCGGCGGAGGCGGTGGTGGGAGGGCCCATGTACACCGAGCAGACGCGCACGGGGCCCATGTGCACCTTGTTTGGCAGCTTCTGGACCCTTCAGACGAGCGCGGCTCACTCGTCTGTTCCGCTTGCTTAAGTGGTTTAATTTGTACCAACTCTAGTCGAATAACTTTTAGGGTAACCTGGTCACTTACCAATAAAATATTTAATATATACAAATAGATAGATATATAGATATTTAAAATTTTGAAACTTCGATTAATAATACTCTTTAATGCACATTTTATCCATCTTCTGATTTGGTTGAAAGAGCAGCCCATTCGGGCCCCAAAGAATTATAATATTACCGGCCCACGGTCCAAGTATGCTATAATCGGATCAGTATTTTCTTTATTTGTGATCTCAAAACAGAGTTGCATTTCATATACCATGAATGCATTCTCACTTGTTCTAATTAAAGCTTTATTTTTTTTTGTTTAAATAAAAATATATATAAAAAATAGATTTAGTGCACCCATTGGATTAGCCAGAAATAGATCTGACCGTCCTTTCACTCATAAATTGGACACATCAAAATAATAATAATAATAAAAAATTCTTAGTATTTTGAACATTTTTGATTAAACCATTTTTGTATATATATTAGTCCGCATCTGATATATACCTCTTCCTGTCAATGTATAGACTATAGACTATAGACTGTGTGCGCCATCTAAAATCTAGATGAATGCAACTTTATTTTTTGAAAAAAAAAAAATCAATTAGAAAAGTAAATTATAATATTTGAAAGTGATGTAATATTAGTATTTAACGCCAACGTGATTTATTCTTATATATATACAAATAGTACGTACAAATTTCATGGAAAACGGATTTCGCAAACGGATTTCGCAAGTCCTTTGGGAGTTGTTAAAGGCAAACTAAAAATGGCTATTGACAAATCAATTTTTATGAGTTATTACACGGCTTTTGAAAATACGCTTTGTACATTCATTTTTAGGCAAAGTGTTCACCACGAAAATTGTAGATCTCGTCGAGATCTACAACTTTCGTGCTGAACACTTTTCCTAAAAATGCATGTACAAGGGGTATTTTTTGTTATTTTCAAAAATTCACTATAGTAACGATCAGGGTGATTTTAGGGCCTTGTGCGTGTATTTTTAGGAAAAGTGTTTAACACAAAAGTTGTAGATCTAAACGAGATCCACAATTTTCGTGTTGAACACTTTTCATAAAAATGCATGTACAAAACGTAATTTCAAAAGCCGCGTAATAACTCAAAGAAATTGGTTTGTCAATAGCCAATTATGGTTTGCCTTTAACAATGCCCTTTTTCAAATCTTCCTCTTTGAATAATTTAAGGCAATTGTTATTAGCACATCAATTTTGACTATTTGCACACTTATTTCTATAAGGGCTCGTTCGTTTGGATGTAATTTGAATTTGATATTGGAATTTGTTATTGGGATTCAATATTCAGAATTGAAATTGGTCTAATTCTAATTTCATCGTTCGCCTAATAAACAATATTGTTGAATATTGTGAAATTAAACAATTCTTTTGTTATTTGTTAAATAAAATTCAATCTACGAATTTAAAAATATTATAAATAAATTAATAATTTTTACATATATAATAAAAAATGTGGGTCCTGACAAAAAATACACGCATGGGCGAAAAATGCGTGCCCGGACAAAAAAAACGTGCTCGGGCACAAAAAATCCGCCCGGGCGAAAAACTCGCGTCCGGGCAAAAAATTGGGCGCCCTGGCTACAAAACGTGCGCCAAGGCGAAAAACGTGCGCCAAGGCGAAAAACGTGCGCCCGGGCGAAAAACGCGGTCCTGAGCGCGGCCGTGCGAAAAACTTGCGCCCGGGAGAAAATTGCGTGCTCGAGCGAAAAACGCGTGCCCGGACAAAAAACACGTGCTCGGGGAAAAATGCGCGCCCGGGAGAAAAACGCACGCTTGGGCGAAAAACTCGCACCCGGAGGACAAATTGCGCGCCCGGGCGACAAAACTCGCACCCGGGCGAAAAACGCGCCCCCGGGCGAAAAATGCGCGCCCGGGAGAAAAATGTGCGTTCGGGCGAAAAACACGCCCTTGGAGGAAAAAACGCGTGCCCGGGCAAAAAACGTGCGCCCGGGCGAAAAATTGCGCGCCCGGGCAACCAAACGTGCGCCCGGGCGAAAAACGTGCGCCCGGGAGAAAAATGTGCGTCTGTGCGAAAAACTCGCGCCCGGGCAAAAAATTGCGCGCCCGGGCGAAAAGCGAGTCCACGGGCGAAAAACGCGCGCCCGGGCGAAAACTGCGGGGCCGGGCGAAAATTGCGCGTCCGGGCGAAAAACGCGCTTTCGGGCGAAAAACGCGCGCCCGGGCAAAAAATTGCGCGCCCGGGCGAAAAACATGCGCACGGGCGAAAAACACGTCCACGGCTAAAAACGCGCGCCCGGGCGATAATTGCCAGTCCACGGGCTAAAAACGTGCACCTGGGCGAAAAAATGCGCGCCCGGGCGAAAACTGCGCGTTCGGGCGAAAAATGCGCGTCCGGCGAAATACGCTCGCCCGGGCGAAAAACGCGCGCCCGGGCGAAAAACGCGTCCACGGGCAAAAAATTGGCGCCGGGTCGAAAAACGCGCTCCCGGACGATAATTGTGCGTCCGGGCGAAAAATGCGCGCCTGGGCGAAAAATGCGCGCCCGGGCGAAAAACGCACGCCCGGGCGAAAACTGCGCGCCCGGGCGAAAATTGCGCGTTCGGGTGAAAAACACGCGTCCGGGCAAAAAACGTGAGCCCGGGCGAAAAACGCGCGCCCTGGCAAAAAATTGCGCGCCCGGGCGAAAAACGCGTGCCCGGGAGAAAAACGCGCGCCCGGTCGAAAAACACGAGCTCGGGCGATAATTGCGCGCCAGGGCGAAAAACGCGCGTCCGGGCGAAAAACGCTCACTCGGGCGAAAAACGTGCTCCTGGGCGAAAAAACACGCGTCCGGGCGAAAAACTCGCGTCCGGGCAAAAAAGTCACGCCCGGGCTAAAAATTGCTCTCCCTGGCGAAAAAACACGATAAATCGAGTGTGTCAGACTCGCTCAATTCCGATATGTTCAGTTAGATTTTGTGCTTAGGTTAAAATCAATTCCATGATATTCAACTCGAATTCCAATTATTAAAGTTATCTAACAAGCGAACGGCGTAATTGAAATTCAACGTCGAATTTCAATTTCAAGTCTTCAATTCCGTCCAAACGAACGAGCCCTAAGTTATTGCGTGCCTTTTGAAAATGTTTTGTACATGCATTTTTAAGAAAAATGTTCAACAGCAAAATTGTAGATCTCATCGTGATTTATTCTTATATACACAAATAATACGTGCAAATTTCATGGAAAACGGATTTCGCAGGTCCTTTTTTCAAACCTTCCTCTTTGAATAATTTAATTGTTAGAATTTTATATCGGAATAATTAAAAGTTTTGAAGCTTGTTCTTGTCCTGCTGAACGGCGCTGCTTGTCTAATTAATTAATAAAGCGATGTGTGCCCAAAACGGTAATTTCAGTCGCATTATTATGGTGTAGTTGGCCGCATGACAACAGCAACCGCATCTGCGCTTAGTTTAATAGGCGTTGAACAATATCTTTTGATTATAACTTTTAAGTTGACTAAGGAGTGATGCGACGGGCAGGAATGTCGTCGTACTGTGACACTATCGTGATCGAACGAGAGACTCGTGCACTGTCACTAATTTTTAATAATAATAATTTTCTACTCTGAATTAAGTAAATTGGTATAATTATAATTGTATAAAATCCTAAACTCATCATACAGCATTTTTTTTAAATTAATTTTGATTAATTGTATGTAATAAAAAGCTGATGGAAAGCTATGTGCTCGGACAGAATAACGGGGGCAGTAACAGTTGCATTACTAGATTATTTGAATTAATACTTGGCTATTAAGAAAATGGAAAAGAAAATGAAAAAGAAAAATCCTACTGTTTAACTTGTTTGCTATATAAAATTATATTTAGATTACTAGATTATATATTTATACTATATAAAAATATCCTCCGGCCAAACATTCAATTTATATATTTTTTACAATTTTTTTAATTTATATTTTTTCTTTAATTTTAATTTTTTTTGCAAAATCTCTTATCTAAAAAAAAATGTGTTATTTTCGCTGCTCGCAAACTTTCGCGCATACGGAAAAAAAGAGCAACAGGCGAAGTATAGCGCTCGGGAGTTTGCGAGCGGCAGGAGCGTCGTTGCGCCCGAGCAATGTCGTGGCCGAAGTATTGTCGCCCGGGAATTGGGAGCCTCATGCACTGTTATCGTTGGGGTACTATCGCGGTTGATCATAGGGGCGGAGCCCTGTGTGTGTGGGGGGTATGCATGTGCGTGCATGTGTGTGTGCGCGCGCGTGTGCATGCATGTGCAATCTCCTAAGAATTAGGGCATTCATCAGCCAAATAAGTTCACAGACCTCCTAACTATAGAAGTAGCCCTTATAGTAAACAATTTGTCAATCACTCCCTTAATCAACTCATTTATTTTTTTGAAATCAAGCCGTAAAAACAAAAAAAAATCCCTGAATTCCAATTTGAATGATTTTATGTCCCCGAATAAATTTCTTCGATTTGTTTTTTTTAATATAGTAATAATCATTAGAGATATCTCATTATACAAACAGTTAAAACTAATATTAATGAAGCATTTAGAGGCGATCGGGTGGGAAAAAAAGTTGGTGCGTGTAACGTATCTCTAGATCGAGTAAGGTGTGCAGAACCTGAAGATACATAAGCATTTGGACGGTTTTTTTTTGTCTTTGTTTTCTTTATCCAGGATATGATAAGTTGATAGGTTCATTATGGGTTCATAGAAGGCTGCCATGTTTGTTGCCTTTGATATTATTTCTCAGCCATTCTTTAATCTTTACGACTTTCTTAATTGGTGGCCTATTTGGATTTCTTTCATTCTTATCTTCTCTCTTTAATATATATATATATATATATATATTTATAATAATATATAAAGATATTTACTCTGATCTACAGTGTACTCCGCGTCCGTCACAGCGTGATGTAGAGAGAGAGAGAGAAGGAGAGAGAGCGCCTTTCCGTCGCAAGCGTGATGTAGAGATAGAGGGAGATGTCCGTCGCGCGCTATATAATGGCCATTCGTCGAACGGCCTGGCCGTTCGTCGAACGACCTATATATATGATTATACTGTTCGTCGAACGGTATATAAAGCGCGGTATATAATGGCCGTTCGTCGAACGACCTATATATATAGTGCTAACTAATCAGGTGTGTCCTGCGTTCGACGAACTGCAGCTCCTACGTTCGATGAACTGCAGCACCTGCGTTCGTCAAACAGCAGGGCTCCTGCGTTCGTCGAACTGCAGCACCTGCGTTCGTCGAACGCAGGGCTCCTGCGTTTGACGAACTGCAGCACCTGCGTTAGTCGAACGCAGGGCTGCTGCGTTCGACGAACAGCAGGGCTCACGAACTGCAGATATTCCAATTTTACCCTTTATAATAACTCTACATTGAAAAGGATGCGTTACATTTTTACCCTTCGTAATGAATCTAGAATCATTATAGAAGGATAAAATTGAAATATCATAGATAATTTGGCTGATTTTATCATTTTCCATCCATATTTCTGACGTAAGGGGAATTTTTGTAAACCGAGAAAACTTAGAGGGGGGAGGTAAATGTAATTTCGAAAGATAGAGGGGTGCATCATGTACTTATACAAACTCCCAGGGTAATTAACCCTATATATACTTATTGCGGGTCGCTCGGGTGCTCTGGTAGACCGGTCGAATTGAACCACCTTAGCTCGGAAGCGAACCGAGTGCGCAAACAATCAATTAGAGATTCGTGCACTGAGACTTTTTAACGTGGAAAACCCGGAAATGGTAAAAAACCACGCGGCCGAAGCTGTGCCGACCAAACTTCACTATCTTCTGAGAGCTTACAAGTAGGTACTTAGAAGCCGAGCGCGACAGGCCGCTGCTCGTTACAATAATATATATATATATAGAGAGAAAGAGAGAGAGAGTTCCGAAGGTGACAGACTACCTCCAGAAAAACTAAGTCTTTTTCCTTCTGAGAATATTGGAGAACAAAAGTGAGAATGCCGAGTCGCCTTCCGGGAGAACAAAAGTGAGATGCTCCGGAGAACAAACGTGAGAATGCTGAGTCGCCTTTCGGGATGAAGGAAATCTTCAAGTCCACGAAGGAGATCTTCAAGCGCCGAAGGAGAATTCCGTGAAAATCTTCAAGGAGCTCTCCCGGGTGCAGAAGGCAAGGTCCCTTGAAATGAAGCCCTGGGGCTCCTTTTATAGCTTTGGCCGGGGGTAGCCCGGTAATTTCGCCGTTGTAACCACCGTAACCACCTGGTGGACGAATCACGTTTTCCGGTTCGGAGCACACAGATCGCCATTTTTCATAAATGACCGTCTCACCCCTGGGCAGTTTGGGCAGCTTCGTTGAAGGCGAAAAAGGCGACAAGCCGTTCCTGCAATCTGAGAAACTAGAAAGACAAAATGTGATAATGCTAGAAAGACAAAAAGTGAGCGTGCCCGAAATGTGAAAGTGCTCTGAGTGCGCTCAGAAGTGTTCTGAGGGCGTAACGAACGGGGAAGCCATCTGAGCGACTGGGGAGACGTTCTGAGAATGCTCAGAAGCATTCCGAGCACGCATGAGCGCGGAAGCGTTCTGAGCGCGCAACGAACATGGAAGCGTCCTGGTCGCGCTGTGAGGAGTTCTGAGCGCGCAACGAGCGCGAGAGCGCTCTGAGCGAACAGAGAGGCGTTCGGGGCGCGCAACGAGCGCGAGAGCGCTCTGAGCGCGCAATGAATACGAGAGCGTTCTGTCACAACCCGCATTTTCTCCGAATTTAAGAATATCAGAGTAAGAGAAAATACACGTCATGATGCCACGTCATACAGGAGACAACTGTAGACGCTCAGGCGGGAACCTATTACTTAACTAAACAAACTTGATTATATGATAAGTCATCATTTGAAATCATTTATCAGGGGTTTTGAGATAAGAACTGTGTCTCTCAGTTCGTGGATCAACTAGTCCACCGAGAAAGTATATATAATTGCAGCGGAAAGTACTTAATTTAGTTTACTTAAAGTCCTACATGTATGCAAACGACGGAGCATGAAATAAATGATATGCACATAACTAGGCGTACTGTAAGGGTAGAAAATACCTTTAGGCGACTTTTAAAGTTAAGGGTTTCAGTTAGAAAGAATGCAATGAGAATGAGGAAAAATCATTTTATAACTATAGTGCACCTAGCATAAATCATTCCCAGAGGGTAAGGTACACAAGATCTAAAAGTAGTGGCATAATCTGGCAAATAATCTATAAAGTATAAAAAAGGGCACAATGGGCGTCAACAACATGACACTAACCCATTGGCACTAACTAGTATGTCTGAGCACAAGAAGCAACTAAAAACAACTACCTCGCAACAGCGGGGTGAGCAGCTACCAACTCTGAACTCCAGGCAACACCACTAGCCGCTACGGCTCTGAACCTGAGGCATTCAATAAAACAAAGAACGCCTCAGCAAGGAGTTGCAAGTGGCAGAAGATTAGCAGAAAAACGAACAAGGCATAAGGGGTACCAACCCAAGCCAAAATTTACCGAAAGAGAGCTCCAACAAAGAACCAACAAGCATCAAGTGCACTATATACCAAAAGAGGAACAAACATGTTCATTTATTTAGTTTCATCAATTAAAGAGACTGATCAGCTCAAATTATACGGGAGCGGTTAACTACCTCCGCTACCCAAAGCCCAAAACCAGGTGGGGGTACCACTAGACCCTACCACCCAAACACGACTACCGTGCAAGGCTATAACATTTTCCCCCACTGTCTCCCAAACACAACTACTGTGTAAGGCTAAAGGCAGTAGTTCTTATTACTTAAATTTTACTTAAACACGGGACGCTGCCCGAAAGAAAATCACTGGAAGGACCTAAGAATTAGGGTCAAGGCAAAGTACACCTCGATCAATATGAATCATAAGAGTAACTCAAATGTCAACAGACCACAACGAGTAGAAAGAAGTTCAAACGGGAGGAATTCGAGATCTTGTTGCTGTTTGAATTCGTCGGAATTCGTCGGGATTACACGGAATGTCCCGTGACATCTCGACGAATGGACACAGAAAAATCTTTAACCTGATTCGTCGGAATTCCACGGAATTCGTCGGAATTCGTCGGGATTACACGGAATGTCCCGTGAAATCTCGACGAATGGACACAGAAAAATCTCTAACTTGATTCATCGGAATTCGTCGGAATTCGTCGGGATTACACGGAATGTCCCGTGAAATCTCGACGAATTGACACAGAATCCCCTATTCTGCTGTGTGGCCAGCGGATAGCGATTCTCCTAGAAGCTATTTATCCTTTGGGTATAGATAGGACGGTTTTCTCCAGGGAACAACTACCCGATTCATAGCAAAGGAAGAATAATCAAGGAAGCTTACATTAACACTCCAAAACTTAAGTTAAACCGAGCGACATGAAATCGACACGAGCGAAACAATACTTCAAGAACAGAAAGAGAAGGAGGAGGAAGCCACTTGCCTTAACCTTGCAAACTCGAAGATCTTTGCTCCGGAAGCTATGGTTCGGCTAGGAAAACACACGAGCACCGATTCCTGAAACTTTTCGGGTCGAAAGAAGGGGTTAGGTCACTACCCTAACTCCAAAAATTCCACAGAACGGGAAAAGCTTACCGCTAGAACGAAGATCTCGCCGAGAGCTTTCCAAATCTTCTCTCCAAACGCGATTCCGACTACTACAGCCCTAGAAATCGCCGATCGAACGCTCCTCGAAGCTCCGCACTCGCCCTTTCGCTCGGCGGCTGATTTGATCGAGGGAGGAAGAAGATGAATAGGAGGGGGAGATTTTAGGCTTATATATATAACCCTAAATTATTATTTAATTAATAAATAAATTCCCCAATTTACTTAACTGCGAGGGCGACCGAAACACCTCAGATTTCTACGAAATTCGCACCTTAACTAAAACACGGTGTTACGAATCCAACGGCGAAGTCAGAATTTAATTCCGACGGGCCAAACTCGGGCTAAAGCCTCCCGAAGCTAAAAATCTTGAAATCCACTCAAAATCTTCACTTTAACTCGAAACGACGCGAAATCTCGCATGCTTGACCTAAATCACAAGATTTAACTAAGCTAAAACTCGAAACACTACCAGACGAGCTGACATAACGCCCTTACGCCAAAATTACGTCACAGAGGGTACGTAAAATAATTAACGAAAATCAGGGGCGTTACAGTCACTCCCCCTAAAAGGAAGTTTCGTCCCGAAACTTGAAATCCAAGGATCAAGAAAGATACAGAAACAATTCTAAGGATACAGAAAAGAAGACTTACCCGAAGTCTAAGAGAAGAGGCTAGGATGAGTCTCTCTCATAGCAGACTCCAATTCCCAAGTTGCGCTTTCGACACCCTGATTCTTCCAAAGAACCTTAACCATTGGGATCGTCTTCCTTCGCAACACACGCTCCTGAGTCTCCAAGATTCGGACAGGCTCTTCGACATACGAAAGATTGGGTTGCAAAACTGGCACCGAATCAAGAACAAGCCGATCGCTACGCAAACACTTCCTCAGCTGGCTCACGTGGAACACATCGTGAACATTAGGAAGGGAAGCAGCCAAATTCAATCTATACACTGACACTCCGATGCGCTCAACAATCTGAAAAGGTCCCACATACCGGGGATCCAACTTGTGGTTCCTTCCAAACCTCTTAACACCAGGCATCGGAGAAACTTTCAAAAACACACTGTCTCCAACGGCAAACTCTAAATCCACCCTTCTTCGATTCGCATACTTCTCATACCGCTCCTGAGCAACACGGAGCTTCTCGCGGATATGAGTCACAGCGACACTCATCTCTTCCAAAGCCTCTGGGCCTAGCAAGGGACTCTCACCAACCTCGGCCCAAAACAACGGAGTCCGACAACGCCTCCCATACAGAGCCTCAAACGGGGCCATTTGTAGGCTTTCCTGATAACTGTTGTTATACGCAAACTCCATCAATCCAAGCCGCTTATCCCAAGCTCCACCATGATCTAAGATATAGCACCTTATCATATCTTCCAAGATCTGATTAACTCTTTCTGTCTGACCATTGGTCTGGGGGTGATAAGCGGTAGAGTACCTAAGGTCCGTACCCAAGGCTCCCTGCAAACTCCGCCAGAAACGAGACGTGTACCTCGAGTCTCGGTCTGACACAATGCTCACAGGCACACCATGCAATCTGATAACTTCATCCAAATACAGTTCTGCTATTTTCTCCATCGAGTATCCAATCTTAAAGGGCACAAAGTGAGCACACTTTGTCAAGCGATCTACTATAACCCACACCGAGTCATGACCACCGGGAGATCTCGGCAAACCGGTAATGAAGTCCATCGAAATACTCTCCCACTTCCAGCTTGGAATATCTAACGGGTTCAACTTACCTCCATGCCTCTTATGATCTGCTTTCACGCGCTGACAAGTTAAACATTCAGACACATACTTCGCTATATCATTCTTCATACCCGACCATCAAACGATCTGCTTCAGATCTTTATACATTTTCGTGGAACCAGGATGATAGGAAACACTAGAATCATGCGCCTCGCTACAGATCTTTGTCCGAATTTCTTCCAACGCGGGGACGCAATATCTACCTCGGTATCTCAAAGTATCCTTATCATCGATTGAAAAATCTGGCAATTCTCCTCTTTCAGTTCTACTTCGAAGATGCTGCAAGTCAGGATCTTCCTTCTGATGCAGCCTAGTAAGGGCAATCCAAGAAGGCTCTTCAACCTCTAAGCTCGAAGGTGCGGAACAACTACCGACTGAGATATCCATCAACATAAACTCCTCCACTAAGGACTGCACTGAGAGATTGAAGATATGCGCGGTCTTCCGGCTCAGGGCATCGGCCACCACATTAGCCTTACCCGGATGGTACAGAATATCTACTTCATAATCCGCCACATACTCCAACCACCTCCGCTGGCGCAGATTCAACTCCTTCTGGGTGAAGACATACTTCAGACTTTTATGATCCGTGAAAATCTTGCATGACACTCCATATAACAGGTGTCTCCAAAGCTTCAAAGCATAGATCACTGCGGCGAATTCTAAGTCATGCGTAGGGTAATTCTTTTCATGAACTTTCAATTGTCTAGACTCATACGCAATCACCTTCCCTTCCTGCATCAACACACATCCCAGTCCAATGTGAGATGCGTCTACATAAACTGCATACTCGACTCCTTCGATCGGCAAGGCCAACACTGGAGCACTACACAAACGCCTCTTCAATTCCTGGAAGGCCTCTTCGCACTTATCGCTCCACACAAAAGCAGTATTCTTCTGGGTAAGCTTAGTCAAGGGTGCGGACAGCACTGAAAATCCTTGGACAAATCTCCTGTAGTACCCGGCCAACCCTAAGAAACTCCTTATCTCCTTAGGCGTCGAAGGCGTCTTCCAATCCAATACGACAGAAATTTTAGCGGGGTCTACCGTAATTCCATCTTTGTTCACCACATGACCCAGGAAGGATACCTGAGAAAGCCAGAATTCGCACTTGCTCAGCTTCGCATACAACTTGTGCTCTCTAAGAGTAGACAACACTAAGCGCAAATGCATAGCATGCTCCTCAGCACTTCTAGAATAAACCAGCACATCATCTATGAATACCACCACAAAATGGTCCAGAAAATCCTTGAACACGCGGTTCATCATGTCCATAAATGCAGAGGGTGCATTTGTCAAACCAAATGACATGACTAGAAATTCAAAATGGCCATAACGAGAACGAAAGGCAGTCCGGGGAACGTCCGACTCACGGATCCTCAACTGATGGTAGCCTGATCGAAGATCAATCTTCGAAAACACCGTGCTACCACGCAACTGATCAAACAGATCATCTATCCTTGGCAACGGATACCTGTTCTTGATGGTCACTTTGTTTAATTCTCTATAGTCTATGCACAATCTCATGGAACCGTCCTTCTTTTTCACGAATAAAACTGGAGCACCCCAGGGAGAAGAACTTGGCCTAATGAAACCACACTGCAACAACTCATCTAACTGAGTTCGCAACTCTTCTAACTCGCGCGGGGCCATACGGTACGGTGCCTTAGCAATAGGACGAGTACCAGGCTCAAGATCAATAACAAACTCCACATCTCTAACGGGCGGGAGACCAGGGAGATTAGCAGGGAAGACATCGGGGAACTCTCGCACCACCAGAATATCCTCGATACACGGCGAACCACCAACAGCTTCTACTACAGAAACAAGGTAAGCCAAACAACCGGAAATTAACAGTTTCCGAGCACATACCGCAGAAATTATCGAAGAACTCTGGTACGGAGAACCAAAAACACTCATGGGTTGACCGTTGTCCATCACGAAGTCCAGACGCTTTTCCTTGCATCGGATGACCGCATCATAACTGGACAACCAGTCCATACCCAATATTACGTCAAAGTCTTCTAAGTCCAACACTTTGAGATCAGCAACAGCCAAGAAATCTCCTAAGAGAACGGGGCAACTGCGGACGCACTGGTTCGAGGACACCAGATCACCAGAAGGGAACTTAACGAGGAACGAATCGTTGCCCAGCTCAGGGGTCAAACGGTGACGCTCAACGAAATCCCTTGCTACGAACGAATGGGTAGCACCCGAATCGAACAGAACACGCGCCCAACGATTCTTTACCTTAAATCTTCCTATAAGCGCGAAGAGAAACTAGTCTAATACAGCGAACTAAAATGAAAACAAGACTAAACAGTTGTCTTAAGGTCTAACCTGCGATCACTTGGGTCGAAGACTGCGCTTGCTCCTGGGTTAACACGTTCAGCTTTCCTCTTCCTTTATCCTGATGCTGCGGCGGCGGCAAGGTTTGAAGCGGTACAGGCTGCAACGGGGGTTGAATCAGCGGGCATTGGAACTTCATGTGCCCTTTCTGCTTGCACTGGAAGCAGACTTTATCTTTGGTCCAACACTGGGCCACATCATGCCCTTTCTGCTTGCACAACTGGCAGAGCACCTCGCCCTTCGGAGCACCCTGGATTGCTAGCACTCGCTGCTGCTTCTGAGCTCCCTTCCTCTTGAAACATTTCTCAACTGGATGGCCGGGGCGGCCACAGAAGCTACACACCTCTCCACTCCTTTTCTTTGGAGTCAAGCTAGATACCTTGGGGGTCTCCCCCTCTTCGACTTTCCTCTTGTCCTTTTTCATTAGAGCACCCCGATTCTTGGCATTGTCGATAGCCTCGACTTTCAGTGCTGCTTCTACCACTTCAGCATAACTTTCAGATTTATAAGCACTCGCCAACTGCTGTATATCGCTACGAAGACCTCCAAGAAATCGCTTCATTCTTCCTGCCTCAGAAGTCACTAAATCTGGAGCAAATCTGCTCAACTTACTGAACTCGATCTCATACTCACTAACCGTGAGTTGTCTTTGCTTCAGGTGCAGAAAATTATTCATTAAACGGTCTTGCTCGACCGACGGCAGGAATTTCTTTAACACCATCGCCTTGAACGACTCCCACGAACATCCACCCACGAGATTTTCCCTCTCCCTGATCCACCAGCTCTTAGCAAGTCCTTTCAGTTGGTAAGCGGCGACCATCACCTTTTGGTCTGCAGAGATTCCTGAGTACGAAAACATCTCCTCAATGGCAACAAACCAGTCGTCTAATGCCATGAAGTCTGCTCTTCCGTCAAACGTAGGAGGTCCCAACCTTTGAAAATGCGAAATGAAATTTATTTCCGGTGGTATCGCTACCGGGGGTACCAAGGGGGCAGGAGGAGTAGGTACAGTCTGTCCTACTACTGGGGCCTGCACTACGGGTTGCTGCCTAGCACCGGCAGCCAACAACGCCTCGACCTGCGACTGCATCGCAACCATCTGCCTAGTCAGAGTCTCATTGCTCTGGCGCAGACTCTCGATCAAGGCTTCACTCTGCGCACCCGAAGACTCGCCCTCAGACTGGGGAGTCGACCTAGTCGCGACTCGCTTGCGCGCCATTTCTGCTAATACGCATAAACCTCTAATTAAAACTTAACCTTACACTAGAACTACACTGCTTGTTTCAGAACATACATGTACAGTTACTTGCCATTTCCACTACCTTTCTCTGGGATATTTTCATGATGATATGCTAAATTCAGGAACGATACTACATCGTCCCACTTGACTCATGTGCAAGGGGCATGTATGCATGAATTTTCTATTCGTTTTGAAGTCATGTGTGTACGAATGTCATCATGTAAATCTTTAGCTTGGCACGTGTGCTTTATGCGATGTTATGATATGTATGTTGTGCTATGCATTCTAAGAAAAGCCTTAATGCATGTTATGAGCGGCGTACACATGAAATATTATGCATCCCATACTACATAATATCGCATGTAACGAAAAAGAAAACGTGCTAATGGGCATCCATGTGATGATGGTTATGCATCCCATACTACATAACCGTCACATGTTGCCACCTATGGTGGATCCATATACAAACACATATTATGCATCCCATACTACATAATATGCCCCGTATACTTCTTATCATGCTATGAGTGTAGTGTTCATGCTTCAGCCAAGACGTACTGATGACACATCGGTGTGTGTATGCAATGAAACTAAATAACTAAACTATATCAGAATTAGTCGCTCGACCAACTTGTCGAATTAACCTCCCTCTGATACCAAATGTCACAACCCGCATTTTCTCCGAATTTAAGAATATCAGAGTAAGAGAAAATACACGTCATGATGCCACGTCATACAGGAGACAACTGTAGACGCTCAGGCGGGAACCTATTACTTAACTAAACAAACTTGATTATATGATAAGTCATCATTTGAAATCATTTATCAGGGGTTTTGAGATAAGAACTGTGTCTCTCAGTTCGTGGATCAACTAGTCCACCGAGAAAGTATATATAATTGCAGCGGAAAGTACTTAATTTAGTTTACTTAAAGTCCTACATGTATGCAAACGACGGAGCATGAAATAAATGATATGCACATAACTAGGCGTACTGTAAGGGTAGAAAATACCTTTAGGCGACTTTTAAAGTTAAGGGTTTCAGTTAGAAAGAATGCAATGAGAATGAGGAAAAATCATTTTATAACTATAGTGCACCTAGCATAAATCATTCCCAGAGGGTAAGGTACACAAGATCTAAAAGTAGTGGCATAATCTGGCAAATAATCTATAAAGTATAAAAAAGGGCACAATGGGCGTCAACAACATGACACTAACCCATTGGCACTAACTAGTATGTCTGAGCACAAGAAGCAACTAAAAACAACTACCTCGCAACAGCGGGGTGAGCAGCTACCAACTCTGAACTCCAGGCAACACCACTAGCCGCTACGGCTCTGAACCTGAGGCATTCAATAAAACAAAGAACGCCTCAGCAAGGAGTTGCAAGTGGCAGAAGATTAGCAGAAAAACGAACAAGGCATAAGGGGTACCAACCCAAGCCAAAATTTACCGAAAGAGAGCTCCAACAAAGAACCAACAAGCATCAAGTGCACTATATACCAAAAGAGGAACAAACATGTTCATTTATTTAGTTTCATCAATTAAAGAGACTGATCAGCTCAAATTATACGGGAGCGGTTAACTACCTCCGCTACCCAAAGCCCAAAACCAGGTGGGGGTACCACTAGACCCTACCACCCAAACACGACTACCGTGCAAGGCTATAACATTTTCCCCCACTGTCTCCCAAACACAACTACTGTGTAAGGCTAAAGGCAGTAGTTCTTATTACTTAAATTTTACTTAAACACGGGACGCTGCCCGAAAGAAAATCACTGGAAGGACCTAAGAATTAGGGTCAAGGCAAAGTACACCTCGATCAATATGAATCATAAGAGTAACTCAAATGTCAACAGACCACAACGAGTAGAAAGAAGTTCAAACGGGAGGAATTCGAGATCTTGTTGCTGTTTGAATTCGTCGGAATTCGTCGGGATTACACGGAATGTCCCGTGACATCTCGACGAATGGACACAGAAAAATCTTTAACCTGATTCGTCGGAATTCCACGGAATTCGTCGGAATTCGTCGGGATTACACGGAATGTCCCGTGAAATCTCGACGAATGGACACAGAAAAATCTCTAACTTGATTCATCGGAATTCGTCGGAATTCGTCGGGATTACACGGAATGTCCCGTGAAATCTCGACGAATTGACACAGAATCCCCTATTCTGCTGTGTGGCCAGCGGATAGCGATTCTCCTAGAAGCTATTTATCCTTTGGGTATAGATAGGACGGTTTTCTCCAGGGAACAACTACCCGATTCATAGCAAAGGAAGAATAATCAAGGAAGCTTACATTAACACTCCAAAACTTAAGTTAAACCGAGCGACATGAAATCGACACGAGCGAAACAATACTTCAAGAACAGAAAGAGAAGGAGGAGGAAGCCACTTGCCTTAACCTTGCAAACTCGAAGATCTTTGCTCCGGAAGCTATGGTTCGGCTAGGAAAACACACGAGCACCGATTCCTGAAACTTTTCGGGTCGAAAGAAGGGGTTAGGTCACTACCCTAACTCCAAAAATTCCACAGAACGGGAAAAGCTTACCGCTAGAACGAAGATCTCGCCGAGAGCTTTCCAAATCTTCTCTCCAAACGCGATTCCGACAACTACAGCCCTAGAAATCGCCGATCGAACGCTCCTCGAAGCTCCACACTCGCCCTTTCGCTCGGCGGCTGATTTGATCGAGGGAGGAAGAAGATGAATAGGAAGAGGAGATTTTAGGCTTATATATATAACCCTAAATTATTATTTAATTAATAAATAAATTCCCCAATTTACTTAACTGCGAGGGCGACCGAAACACCTCAGATTTCTACGAAATTCGCACCTTAACTAAAACACGGTGTTACGAATCCAACGGCGAAGTCAGAATTTAATTCCGACGGGCCAAACTCGGGCTAAAGCCTCCCGAAGCTAAAAATCTTGAAATCCACTCAAAATCTTCACTTTAACTCGAAACGACGCGAAATCTCGCATGCTTGACCTAAATCACAAGATTTAACTAAGCTAAAACTCGAAACACTACCAGACGAGCTGACATAACGCCCTTACGCCAAAATTACGTCACAGAGGGTACGTAGAATAATTAACGAAAATCAGGGGCGTTACACGTTCTGAGCGAACGGAGAGGCGTTCTGAGTGCGGGAGCGCTCTGAGTGCGCAACGGATAAGAGAGCGTTCTGAGCAAACGGAGAGGCGTTCGGAGCGCACAATTGTGAGGTCCCTATTTAGACCCCACATACCTCTGTATCTAAGCTATGTTCACAACATGATTCCCAGGTTGAAGTGCGGCAAGTGAATACAAAATAAAAACACATAACAGTAAATTGAGTTTCATACCTTGCATTAATCACTGAATCTTTTCTGTCCTACCATATTCTGTTCTTTTGGTTTCGCTCATCCCAAGCTACGTCCATTACCTACAAAATTTGACGACGGACTTAGTCATAAAAATATGACTAAGTGAGGATATACCTCTTTCATTGCTGTATTTAATTGAAATAAACTTACGCAATTCAGAAACATATTTACCATACTAACCGTTTTCTATCTCATCAATGAACTTATGAAGCATCTATCTATATGAACATGTTAGTACCAATAAACCAGTATGAGCAGTATAAAATTGCAATGACTGTAGGGACATATCAGTAATCATAATGACATAAGCAGTTATAAAACAATAAGCAACTATGCAATAATAGTATTCATGTAGGTTAAGCAGTGCAAGTATCATAATCGTAACTGTATCTATATCATGGAAGCGATGCAAATACATAACATCATGTCAGTTTTCATGTTTATAAGCATTTATCAATATACCCGTGTGATCTTTTAAATCGGTATTTCCATGAATGTTTCGTTCTTTAGGTAATATTAAGGGCGATTCGAATCCTTTTTCCTTTACCCCGAAGGGTCCTTTACCCTGAAGGGTCATTCATGTGCATGCATTTCAAGTCGCCCGTAATATAGCCTCGTGTCGACACGTTTACATAATAATGAGTTATTCATATTTATTAATCCCCTCAGAAGTAATTCGCCTGTTTGCCTTTATCAAGGCCATACAATATAGCGACATTAATTTTCAGTGATATCAACTATGCATTTAACATTCAGTAAAATAAGAGTGCGTATGTAAAAAGAAAGTAAAACTATAAAGCTTAAATGAAACAGGTAGCTCTCACCATCAGTCGTTCTTTTCCTTTTAGCAATTCATGTCGTTGCCATGTCTATTTTGAGGTTGATGTAGCAATACCGGGCGTACACAACTACGGACGACGATTATTAAAATTGATTATTAGACGAAGGTTCGCTAGGCCTCTTTAGATCTCCCAAGGACTATGAAGCCAATGTTCAATCAAGCGAAAGAGACCCACCCGGTCCGATCGAGCTATGCGTTGTACCAAGAGAGACCCACCGAAAATACGATTCGGAAAAAGGTAAGTCTCTCCCAACAAAAGTCGGGCTCGCCAAGCCCCTTTTTTTCGGAGATAAAACGGTGAGAGGAAATATGTAAATCACCCCTCACCTAGCATGCATGCAGAAGAAAATCTCAACAACACTATCTCTATCACAAGCAACTACCAACGTTAGCGGTGAACTCGCGGGAGCAATGTTTGAGTGGCACGAGATTCTTCCGGGTTAGGAAAATCCCCAACAAAACTAAACAACCGTGCGCGTTTCCTTTCCGATCAATTGATCGGGGAAGCGGCGTCGGGCGGAACCCGCTCCGATTTGTTTTCCGCTGTCCGATCACACGCCAAATCAATCACCACTACAAGAACCACAAAAATAGACGAATCGCACAAGAGATTTGGTGAGAAAGCGTTACCCAACCGGAGGTAAATCCGGTTAACTCGATCGCAGCATGCACGCGCGCGGACGCTGGGATGCACGCCAATGACGGCGGAAAACAACACCTCCAACTCCAATGTTCCGGTCACGCCAGGAGGAAGGCTTCGTTTCCAGAATAGGGCGGCGTCGCCGGGGCTGGGAGCAAGGAACGCAGCCACTCCTAACCTCAGGCCGCTGGGAAGACTTCGTGGATGATGCTGGCGGAGGAAGGAGGAGAGGGGCCGGAGTCACGCTGGGATTGGAGGTAGCAGGGAGGGCTGCCGGTGTCACGCCGGAGGGGGAGGTGGAGGCCGCCGGTGTCACGCCGGAGGGGAGGGTGGAGGCCGCCGGTGTCACGCCGGGCGGAGGGGTCGCCGGTTTCACGCCGAGCGAAGGGGGAGAAGGAGCCGTCGCAGCCCTAGCCGAAATCAGCGAAAGCTTCTTTTTTTTGTCAAAATCTTTATTACCCTAATCTCAATGAGGAGGGATATATATACTCCCATTTGGAGCAATCTAAACCCCTCATCAAGGAGATAAAATCCTAGCCGTTAAAAGTTCTTGGCCACAATAAACAAAACAGAAAAGAAAATACGAGTCGGCTCATGACCGCCTAACACTTTGGTTGAGCCGGACGGAATGGAAAAGCAATATTTAAGTAGCATGAAAAATAGACAAATTTAAAATTTGCGGAGCATGTTGCGATAAGATTTTCGCGTGTTGGGGCGAAGGTTGTAGCCGCGCGGTGCGTCGTCGGGTGGAACCGGGTCGCCGCCATCAATCCTCCCCCGCTCGAAATCACTCATCACCAGTGAGTGGTCCAAGCGGTAGCGATGCATCATATCATCGTCGAGCCGCTCCATCTCCTCAGCGGTCACCCAAGTGGCGTCGCAAGCGGGGCGGTCTTTCCAACGAACCAAGTAACGGTGCACACCGCCATTTGAAGAAGCCAAGACGTCGTCGTCCAATATGCACTCCGGGACGGAGATAGTCGTCGGGAACCTGGGAAAAGCATTAGGAGCAAAAATATGATCGACCGTACCCCCATGTGAATGTGTGGTGGGTACGTCCGATGTGGCAACATTAAATGGTGGGGGGTCACTCACTATCCCATGAGAATGGCCGGAAGGAGATGAAGAAGAAGAAGGGGAAAATAGTTCTTGCGGTGCTTCATGAAAAGGTGTAAGATCGGAAACATTAAACACGGGGTGTATTCCCCAATCGGGAGGCAAGTTAAGCACGTACGCGTTATCACCCAACTTCTTTAAAATCTTGAAAGGTCCGGCACGTCGGTTGGCTAATTTCTTGACGGCACCCGTGGGAAGCCGCTCGGGAATTAACTTGACCAAGACTAAATCTCCGACGTCGAATAGTTGTGCCCGTTTGTGTACGTTCGCGTCCGATTGATAGACCTTGTAAGTAGTGACTAGTCGTTGGTGGATCTCTTTGTGCAACGCATGAAGGTGATGAGCAAAATCATGTGCAAATTGACTTGTTTTATATGTTGGCGGTAACGGAACCAAGTCAAGTGGCACACGTGCGTTGTAACCGTGCACAACTTCATTAGGTGAGAGGCCCGTGGAGCGATTTTTGGAATTATTATACGCAAGTTGCGCATGGGGAAGGATGAGATCCCAAGTCCCCTTATGGTCGCCCACAAGGCATCGTAGTAAATTACCTAAACTCCGATTTACCACTTCGGTTTGACCATTCGTTTGGGGGTGGTAAGCCGCGGAAAATAGGAGTTTGGTGCCCACCAAGATCCATAGAGTTTTCCAAAAATAAGAAGTAAACTTGACATCCCTATCGGAGACAATAGTCTTAGGGAGTCCGCGATGACTAACAACTTCTTTAAAATAAATTTTTGCAATGTGAGACGCGTCGTTGGTGCGGTTGCATGAAATAAAATACGCCATTTTGAAAAAGCGATCGACGACGACCAAAATAGAATCGTGTTTGCGTTGTGTTAGGGGAAGACCCAAAATGAAATCCATGCTAACGTCATCCCATGGGACGGAAGGTATGGGAAGCGGCGTATATAAGCCCGTGTTTTGCTTGGTGCCTTTAGCTAGTTGGCATGTGTTGCAACTACTAACGACTCGATTAACCATACGTTTCAAGCCGGGCCAAAAGAATTTTTCTTCAACCAAAGATATGGTTTTGTCGCGGCCAAAGTGACCACCTAAACCACCGCCGTGCATCTCCCAAATGATAAAGAGACGGAGGGAGGAATCCGGAATGCACAACCGTGAACCCTTGAACAAATATCCATCACGAAGGACGTATTCGGAAATAGTGTGAGAGGTGGGGGTTTGGATAGAGTGAAAAATGTCCTTAAAGTCCTTGCACTCGGCATACTCGCGACGGATACGTTCAAATCCTAAGACTTTCACATCAAGGGTAGTCAAAAGTAAACTAACACGGCTAAGCGCGTCGGCAACACGGTTATGCTTGCCCTTACAATGTTTGATCACAAACGTGTACTCTTGTAGGAAAGAGACCCATTTGGCTTGCCGCGGGCTAAGCTTATGTTGAGAGTTAATATAACGTAGCGCGTCATGATCCGAAAGTAGGATAAATTCTTTGGGCAAAAGATAATGACGCCAATGGCGTAGGCTTTGGACTAGTGCATAAAACTCACGTTCGTAGTTTGAATAATTGAGCTTGGACCCACTTAATTTTTCACTAAAGAATCCAACCGGGTGGCCTTCTTGACTTAACACGCCACCTATACCCGCACCCGAGGCGTCACAAGAGACCTCAAAATTTTTATTAAAATCGGGTAACCGGAGAACCGGTGCCTCGGTCATCAATGTCTTAATTTTTCCGAAAGCGAGAGAGGCGGATTTAGACCAAGTAAACTCACCAAGTTTCATACATTCGGTAATCGGAGCCATGATGGCGCTAAAGTGATGAATAAAACGCCGATAAAACGTGGCCAACCCATGAAAACTTCTAACATCCCGAATAGATTTTGGTTCCGGCCAATCAATAATCGCTTGAATTTTCGCGGGGTCGACCTTTATACCATCCGCACTAACAATATAGCCTAAAAAGGAGACGGAAGAATCCATAAAGATACATTTCTTTAAATTAATATACAATTTTTCCGTCCGCAAAACTTCAAATATTTGGCGTAAATGGGAGATGTGGTCATGTGCGGACGTGCTATAGACAAGTAAGTCATCGAAATAGATCACCAAAAATTTTCCCATAAAGCAATTGAAAATTTGTGTCATCATGCGGGAAAATGTGCTTGGGGCGTTGGAGAGCCCAAACGGCATTACGAGCCACTCATATAATCCCTCCTTCGATTTGAACGCGGTTTTCCATTCATCCCCTTCTCTAATTCGTATTTGGTGGTATCCACTTCGAAGATCAAGTTTTGAAAAAATGGTGGCACCACTAAGCATATCCAATAGATCGTCCAACCGGGGAATCGGAAATCGGTATTTAATTGTAATTTTGTTTATCGCCCGGCTATCGACACACATCCTCCAAGAGCCATCTTTTTTTGGGGCAAGAAGTGCCGGCACCGCACAAGGACTCAAACTATGTCGGATAAGCCCTTTGGAGAGCAAATCGGAGATTTGGGCTTGAAGCTCGGCGTGAGCACTAGGATTAAGACGATAATGAGGTAGATTGGGGAGAGAGGAGCCCGGAATAAGATCAATGGCGTGTTGGATACTCCTAAGAGGCGGTAATTTGGAGGGGAGTTCGTCGGGGTGGACATCCTTAAACTCGTCAAGTAACGTGATGATGTCGGCGGGCAAAGATGAAGTGGGGAGTGGAATGTCATTAGCTTGAAGTAAGACTAATGCATAGAGCATACCACCGGAAAAACTAGTCTTTTCAAATTCTTTAGGATGAATGAGAGTGAGTGGTTGCTTGACGGCGGGAACGGTCGTGTCCTTGGTTTTAAGGTCCTTAGGTGCGGCGGGACGTAACGTGATGCGTTGGTCTTTAAATTTAAATTCACATGTGTTCGCACGTCCGTAGTGAGTGACATTGTAATCGTAAAGCCAAGGGCGGCCTAGAAGGACATGACATGCGTCCATAGAAAGAACGTCGCACCAAACTTGGTCGACATAATCTTTGATGACAATAGGTACTAAACAACGCTTGGTAACTGGAATGGAAGTCTTATTGACCCAAGCGACTTGGTAAGGAGTGGGGTGTGGCTCGGGAGTCAATTTCATTCGGAGAAGCGCGGCTTCGGAAACCACGTTCATGCAACTTCCACTATCAATAATGAGCTTGCAAGACTTCTCACCGCTTTTAAAATATGAGAAGATGCTAGAGCGCTTCCAATCATGACTACTACGTGGGGTAGTAAAGATGCAACGCATAACCGCAAGATTGTTGGAGGTATAATCCTCTTCCATGTCGCTAGGAATATTGGATTCCTCAACATCACTAACCTCCTCATAGATAAGATCGTCGGCGTCGGCCGTGGGTTCAATCAAAGTGACCAATTTCTTGCGGGTGGGACATTCAACCACGTAGTGCCCGGGTTGGTCACAAGCGTAACAAGTAACATGTGCTTTGCTAGTTTTGCCGATGGGGAGACGCTCGCCCGTTTTATCATTGGCTTTTCTAGCGGTGATGATAACGGATTTGGAATTATCGTGCGAGGCATTTTTGTCCTTAGAAGTAGTGTGGTGCGTGGATGTGGATTTGGAGTGGAAAAATCCCTTGGAGGAAGATGCCCGCGAGGTGGCGATCACTGAAAGTTGTCTTTCAACGTCAAGGGCGACATTCATTGCCGAGTCTAGGTCATGGTGATCATATCGTCGGATTTGATTTTGAATTTCCGAACGAAGGCCCTTTCGGAAGCGGGAGACGGTAAGCTCGGACATCTCATTAATATCACATCGGATCATTAATTCATTCAACTCGCCCATATACTCACTTACCGATTTAGTGCCTTGGCGTAAAGAGGTGAAGTCGTCGAACATATTTGTTCGGTGGTAGGTGGGGACGAAGTGATTAGTGAGGATGTTACGCATTTGTGGCCATGTATGTGGAATTCCACCGACACGACGCTCTTCATTGAGCCAAAATACTTGAGCGCGTCCCTCTAATTTCATACGAGCGACGATAACCTTTTGGTTATCCTCCAAGTTGTGCCAATCAAAATAGCGTTCCATCTTAATAAGCCAATCCTTAAATTTGGTCGGGTCACCCATTCCATCATAAGTGGGGGCATCAAATTTAATGCGTCGGGTGAGGTCATCGTTCCATTCACCTTGCGGTGCTCGGTTGGCCGCATTCGCATGTGGGCGTGGAGGGTTGTTTGGTGGGTTGCGATGAGGGGGATTATTTTGGGGAGGCGGATTTTGAAAACCAGGTTGAAATGTTTGTGTGAAGGTGGTACACGCGGCGGTGAGGTGAGCGATTTGGTCGGTCAAATCCTGTTGGACCGCCGCCAATTGTGCCTGTGTGACTTCCCGAATATCGGGGTTGTCATCCATCGTGTCAGACGCGGATGAGGACCGGGAATAGTCGTTCCCCGACCGTGTGTGCATGCAATTTAACGTGGACACGAGAGGACCGGCAAAAGTTAAGAAACTTTTGCACCGAAGTCTGATACCAAATGATGTAGCACTACCGGGCGTACACAACTACGGACGACGATTATTAAAATTGATTATTAGACGAAGGTTCGCTAGGCCTCTTTAGATCTCCCAAGGACTATGAAGCCAATGTTCAATCAAGCGAAAGGGACCCACCCGGTCCGATCGAGCTATGCGTTGTACCAAGAGAGACCCACCGAAAATACGATTCGGAAAAAGGTAAGTCTCTCCCAACAAAAGTCGGGCTCGCCAAGCCCCTTTTTTTCGGAGATAAAACGGTGAGAGGAAATATGTAAATCACCCCTCACCTAGCATGCATGCAGAAGAAAATCTCAACAACACTATCTCTATCACAAGCAACTACCAACGTTAGCGGTGAACTCGCGGGAGCAATGTTTGAGTGGCGCGAGATTCTTCCGGGTTAGGAAAATCCCCAACAAAACTAAACAACCGTGCACGTTTCCTTTCCGATCAATTGATCGGGGAAGCGGCGTCGGGCGGAACCCGCTCCGATTTGTTTTCCGCTGTCCGATCACACGCCAAATCAATCACCACTACAAGAACCACAAAAATAGACGAATCGCACAAGAGATTTGGTGAGAAAGCGTTACCAAACCGGAGGTAAATCCGGTTAACTCGATCGCAGCATGCACGCGCGCGGACGCTGGGACGCACGCCAATGACGGCGGAAAACAACACCTCCAACTCCAATGTTCCGGTCACGCCAGGAGGAAGGCTTCGTTTCCAGAATAGGGCGGCGTCGCCGGGGCTGGGAGCAAGGAACGCAGCCACTCCTAACCTCAGGCCGCTGGGAAGACTTCGTGGATGATGCTGGCGGAGGAAGGAGGAGAGGGGCCGGAGTCACGCTGGGATTGGAGGTAGCAGGGAGGGCTGCCGGTGTCACGCCGGAGGGGGAGGTGGAGGCCGCCGGTGTCACGCCGGAGGGGAGGGTGGAGGCCGCCGGTGTCACGCCGGGCGGAGGGGTCGCCGGTTTCACGCCGAGCGAAGGGGGAGAAGGAGCCGTCGCAGCCCTAGCCGAAATCAGCGAAAGCTTCTTTTTTTTTTGTCAAAATCTTTATTACCCTAATCTCAATGAGGAGGGATATATATACTCCCATTTGGAGCAATCTAAACCCCTCATCAAGGAGATAAAATCCTAGCCGTTAAAAGTTCTTGGCCACAATAAACAAAACAGAAAAGAAAATACGAGTCGGCTCATGACCGCCTAACACTTTGGTTGAGCCGGACGGAATGGAAAAGCAATATTTAAGTAGCATGAAAAATAGACAAATTTAAAATTTGCGGAGCATGTTGCGATAAGATTTCCGCGTGTTGGGGCGAAGGTTGTAGCCGCGCGGTGCGTCGTCGGGTGGAACCGGGTCGCCGCCATCAGAGGTGCCCTCCATCACGATATCTGTATAGGAATCGTATCATACAAGGTCATTTATATCGGGGTTGCACCTTGCTATCGTTACAACAGTAATTCTAGGATGACATCATTTGGAAGCTACTCAACAAACCGTTCGTGTGGCATAAACATATTTCAACAGTATAACATCCCTCATGCTTACTAGCCAACCAACAACCCGATGAATCCTCAAGGTTTTAAATAGCAGCAGCTGATTAAGTTCAGCCAAGTTAATCAAAAAGAGAACTCCCAAAATTAGTGATCATTTCATACCTATGATTAACAACATCAGCTTGATTATTAAATAAAGCAAAACCCGAATCTCCTAACAGCAATATTGAGAAGAGGAGAAACAACAGCCGGCTGCAATATGAGCAATCCCCTCCAATAATTCCTTGAAGTGGGGTTGGGGAAACATATAGCTTTTCTATTAAAAATAAATTAAATCAGACTATAGGAGAGAACCCAAAATCCCCCAAATAAACATCTTCAACCGGCCAAAACAGGTAACAAACAACTCCTCCAGTTAAGAAAAACCCATTACTACTAATTAACATATATAACTGGCCAATAAAAACAAAGTAAAGAACATTAGTATGGATTCAGCCCTTCCTAAATAGATTCTTAACAGCTCACTGCTTTGCAACCAGCCGGCCACTAACCAAAAAGCTGATTCAGTAATCAAGATGAAGAGGAAGGAAGAAAGAAGAGGGCTTACAGTGGGGAGAAATAGCTATAGAGGAGCAGTTAGCTCCTTCCTCCCATGAACAGTGCACAAAACCAGTAACAAACTTATAACCAAAACCCAACTGAACCCCCCCCCCCCCCCCCCCCCCCCCCCCCCCCTCATATTATATCTCAATAAATCCATAACCATCCTAGAAATCAATATTGAAGCAGAAGAGAGAAAGAGAAAAGAGGCTCACAGTGATAGGTGGAAGATCGGTCGAAGACTCAAGAGCCAACTACTAGCCCTTGCCGAGCTCTTCCAGCTCACAGTCGACGAAAGGGAGGAAGACGATCGCACAAATCGAAGAGGAACCGGGCAAGCTCTAACCGCGATAATAGCGCGAATGAGAGAGAGGAGGAGAATCGGGAAGAAGAATGGCTCTGAAAGCCCTCTTTGCGACCTGTATCGGCGTGCGAGAGAAGGTCGGCAGCCGCAAAAGATAGAAGAGGAGAGCTTTTCTTTATTTGCCTTTATAAAACCACTGCCTCAAATAAGTGGTACTTATTATTATTAAGCTCCTCATTAATCATAAAGGATTTGATTTGTTATAATCTTTCGTTTCCCAGCACTTATATAACTTTACAATCGGCCCACTCATTTAATTCCGCCACTTTCAACTATGTACTTGCTGAAAAATATTTTCATACATAAAGACATCTATAACCAATATATACCTGTATATGTATAAAATGGCGATATAAACAATCCCGCAAGATGAAAGAACTAGAACAGTTTCTTTCACAACGACACTGAGTCGACACGGATGAATTAGCGCGGGAGCGCTCTGAGCGCGCAATGAATACGAGAGCGTTCTGAGCGAACGGAGAGGCGTTCGGAGCGCGCAACGAGCGCGAGAGCGCTCTGAGCGCGCAATGAATTCCAGAGCGTTCTGAGCGAACAGAGAGCCGTTCTGAGCGCGCAACGAGCGCGGGAGCGCTCTGAGTGCGCAACGGATACGAGAGCGTTCTGAGCGAACGGAGAGGCGTTCTGAGCGCGCAACGAACGCGGGAGCGCTCTGAGCGCGCAACGAACACGATAGCGTTCTGAGTAAACAGAGAGGCGTTCTGAGCGCGCAACGAGCGCGGGAGCGCTCTGAGCGCGCAACGAACACGAGAGCGTTCTGAGCGAACGGAGAGGCGTTCTGAGCGCGCAACGAGCGCGGGAACTCTAAGCGCGCACCGAACACGAGAGCGTTCTGAGTGTGTTAGGAGGCATTTTAGGCAGAATCCGGAACCCGAAGAGCGGGCGGCGAGTCAGAAAAGGGGGGATTTGCCCCAACTCCGTTACGGGGGAGAGTGGCTCGGCCGCACCCGAAGGGGCGCGCGGTGCGGCCGCACCCGAAGGGGCGCGCGGTGCGGCCGCACCCGAGGGGGGTGTGGCTTGGCTTGGCCGCGCCCCAAGGGGGTGCGCCCGGGCCGCACCCAAGGGGGTGCGGTTTGGCTTGGCCGCGCCCCAAGGGGGTGCGCCCGAGCCGCACCCAAGGGGGTACGACTTGGCGTGGCCGCACCCCAAGGGGGTGAGGCCGGGCCGCACCCAAGGGGGTGCGGCTTGGCTTGGCTGCACCCCTCATGGGGTGCGGCGGGGCCGCACCCCAAGGGGATGCGACTTGGCCGCACCCCACAAGGGGTGCTGTTTGGCCGTACCCCCCACTATGGGGGGGACGGCTATTTGCACCCCACTGGTGGGGTGCGGGCTAGTCGCACCCCAGTAGTAGGGTTCGACTATGGCGGCGTTCTCTGTGCGTTTCGTGCGTGTTCTCGCACTAGCGGTTGGCGACGGAAATGGCGGGTTCGGTTGGGCGATCATGCGTTGACCGTTGACCCCACCTCCCTTTAGTGGAGTTTTCTCTAGACGCACTCCAAGGCCTTTATGGATGTATAACATAAGCCCCCCAAACCTTCGGAGTCCGAATTTCGACGCGGAGGAGTTCGGAGTTTTCAATTTTTCTTTGGCAGCTTTGATCATTGCTCTCTTTGCGGTGCCTTGGGTAGGAATTGCTGTCGGAGGATGAGTGTGCTGTTGCTTTTGTTTCCTTGTTCCGTTTAGGCGTTTCTCATTCTACGCAGCGTTGTGATAGCGCTCTCGTGGCTCCGCTGTCCTGGTTATCGTCGAAGTGTCGATTGAGGGAAGATGCTCCAAGATGTTCGGCGAGGGGTGTTCGCACTTTGAGATTGTTGCTGACTTGCTATTTAGCGTTGATACCTGAACAGCTTGATGGCCTTTTACAAAATAACGGATGAGTCTGCAAGGGTCCAAGCCTGCGGCTTTTTCATAATAATACGAGATTAGTTTGCGCGAGTCTGAGCTCGCGGCTTTTACATAATAAAGAATTAGTTTGCGCGAGTCTGAGCTCGCGACTTTTACATAATAAAAAATTAGCTTGAGCGAGTCTGAGCTCGCGACTTTTACATAATAAAAAATTAGTTTGCGCGAGTCTGAGCTCGTGAATTTTATAATATAGATTTGGTCGGTGAATAGCGGGTGTATTCAAACCGTGGGCGAACGTAAGAGGGGCAGGCCCTTACGACGCCGGGACTCGACGACGGAGGAGAAGGGCGAACCTTCAATCGACGACGGCGCAAAGTCCCCGGGGCAGGGCCCCTAAGTGGCCAGTGAATAGCTGATGTATTCAAACCGAGGGCAAACGTAAGGGGGGCAGGCCCCTACGACGCCGGGACTCGGCGACGGAGGAGAAGGGCGAACCTTCAATCGACTGCGGTGCAAAGTCCCCGGGGCAGGGCCCCAAAGTGCCCGGTGAATAGCGAGTGTATTCAAACTGAGGGCGAACGTAAGGGGGGCAGGCCCCTACGACGCCGGGACTCGACGGCGGAGGAGAAGGGCAAACCTTCAATCGACGGCGGTGCAAAGTCCCCGGGGCGGGGCCCCAAAGTGGCCGGTTCCTGCAGTAGAATTGTTTAGGACAGATAAAACATAATTAGAAAATGAACATTAATACATGCGCAAGTGCAATCTTGCGGCTTCTGAGCTAATAAGTTTCTGATATAAGTTTGACGAGAGAGAAGTTAACATCGTGCTCCTCCTGGTGCTGCGCTCTCTCGAGATCTTTCGGTCGTTCAGCATGGTGGGCGGCTGTGACCCGACGACCGACCTTCGGTGGCATCCTTCCGTGCTTCTTCGCGGAAAGCCTCAAGGTGTCCTAACTGGACAAGGCGTTCAATTTCTTCTTTCAACCTGGCACAGTGCTCCGTGCGGTGTCCTCGACCTTTGTGGAAATTGCAGAACGGGGATTGATCTCCCCTGTGCTGGGAGAGCGCTCTGGGCCAGTTGATGATTTTGCTGTTGTAGATGACGGACAGTATATGCTCGGGGGCATTTAACAGGGTGTAGATCCGAGAGCTTTGATTTGCTAGCCCTCGGGAGCGGTCTGTTTGACTCTGAAGGGGCGGTACGGCTTTCTCGAGTTGATGTTGCTGTCCCTTTCTCTTGCGACACGTATCCCTAAGTTGCAGTTGGTTTGCCGATGCCGGAAGATCAACTTTTTCTGCCAATGTGGGGGTTGCGCGGCACTCTCGCACGCCTTGCTTCTCAGAATTTGGTTTTGGCGACGGGTCGTAGTTGATCCAAGGGAGCTCGGCCGCGGCCGTGTCGAATCCACGAATTGCATCCCTGAGGATTCTCCCATTGTTGGCCATGCGTCCAGACATGGAAACGTCGTGGTCCAGGGCGTCGAGTAGGAGGCTCCCAAATATTGCGTCGTATGGGGAGTTTGCCTCTGCGATGGCGAACTGAACGTCATACTGGACTGGTTCCGAGTGCATCCCTACTTGGACGGGGAGGGTGACGACTCCTATGGTGGGTACCATAGTTCCGTCTGGGAGCTCTGCGTCGATGGCCCTGAGCTTGAGGTTCCTGCTTAGGAGTTTGAGCCGCACCACGGCTGCCACGAACAGGATGTTGAACGAGATGCGATGGGTTATCAACGCCCTTCTTAGCTCGAAGGCTGGATTGACTATGCTTGCGTCTAAGGAGAAGTCCGACCATCCACGAGGACGTTCTTGGGGAAAGCTTGTGTAGATCTTCTCGTGCTGCTTGCTCCGCTCCGCTTCCCTTAGGCGGGGAGACTCGTCCGTCTCGGCCTCTTCTCGCTCTTCTTCTTGGATCCTTGGCGCGCGCGCTTCGTGCCATTCAACGAACAGTTGGGACAACTCGGTGAAGTTGTGAATCGCTCCGTTTGGCAGAGATTGATACCAGCGGAGGGCGTCTCCGTGTAGTGTCTTGATGAAGATTTTGCAGTTGATTTGATCGGGAAGTCTGAACGTCCGCATCGTTATCAAGAAGTGATTAACGTGCCCGTATGAGTCCTATGCTCCGTGGAACTCCTTGTAGTGCGGGAGCTTTAGCCATGACGGAACTGGGTATGCCAAAATTGACTTTGACAGGGGGGATCGCCTTTGCTGGTACGTGACATCGTTCGGATCCTGCCCCGCTATGAGAGGGGCCGGCTTGCTAGTTGATCCAATCCACTGGGGCTGGATGGGTGCAGCGATGAGCGCTCTCTTCGCCGGGCCTTCAGGGATCGTGGAACTGCATGCGTCGGATAGTTCGGGGGAGGTGTCCAATCTTGCTGGTTCTGTGAACTCAGGCGAAGCGGGCGCTGCGTTCGGAAATCCTTTGCTCGGTATTTGGGAATCCATTCCCACAGACGGCGCCAAACTGTTGTGGGTCGCTCGGGTGCTCTGGTAGACCGGTCGAATAACCACCTTAGCTCGGAAGCGAACCGAGTGTGCAAACAGTCAATTAGAGATTCGTTGAGTACACTGAGACTTTTTAACGTGGAAAACCCGGAAAGGGTAAAAAATCACGCGGCCGGAGCTGTGCCGACCAAACTTCACTATCTTCTGAGAGCTTACAAGTAGGTACTTAGAAGTCGAGCGCGACAGGTTGCTGCTCGTTACAATAATATATAGAGAGAGAAAGAGATAGAGAGAGTTTCGAAGGTGACGGGTCACCTCCAGAAAAACTAAGTCTTTTTTCTTCTGAGAATATTGGAGAACAAAAGTGAGAATGCCGAGTCGCCTTCCGAGAGAACAAAGGTGAGATGCTCCGGAGAACAAAAGTGAGAATGCCGAGTCGCCTTTCGGAATGAAGGAAATCTTCAAGTCCACGAAGGAGATCTTCAAGCGCCGAAGGAGAATTCCGTGAAAATCATCAAGGAGCTCTCCCGGGTGCAGAAGGCAAAGTCCCTTGAAATGAAGCCATGGGGCTCCTTTTATAGCTTTGGCCGGGGTAGCCCGGTAATTTCGCCGTTGTAACCACCGTAACCACCTGGCGGACGAATCACGTTTTCCGGTTCGGAGCACACGGATCGCCATTTTTCATAAATGACCGTCTCGCCCTTGGGCAGTTCGGGCAGTTCGGGCAGCTTCGTTGAAGGAGAAAAAGGCGACAAGCCGTTCCTGCAATCTGAGAAACTAGAAAGACAAAATGTGAGAATGCTAGAAAGACAAAAAGTGAGCGTGCCCGAAATGTGAAAGTGTTCTGAGCGCGCTCAGAAGTGTTCTAAGCGCGTAACGAACGGGGAAGCCATCTGAGCGACTGGGGAGGCTTTCTGAGAATGCTCAGAAGCATTCCGAGCGCGCATGAGCGCGGAAGCGTTCTGAGGGCGCAACGAACATGGAAGCGTCCTGGTCGCACTGTGAGGCGGTCTAAGCGCGCAACGAGTGCGAGAGCGCTCTGAGCGAACGGAGAGGCGTTCGGAGCGCGCTCTGAGCGCGGGACCGCTCTGAGCGCGGGAGCGCTCTGAGCGCGCAATGAATACGAGAGTGTTCTGAGCGAACAGAGAGGCGGTCGGAGCGCGCAACGAGCGCGGGAGCGCTCTGAGCGCGGGAGCGCTCTGAGCGCGCAATGAATACGAGAGCGTTCTGAGCGAACAGAGAGGCGGTCGGAGCGCGCAACGAGCGCGGGAGCGCTCTGAGCGCGCAATGAATACGAGAGCATTCTGAGCGAACGGAGAGGCGTTCTGAGCGCGGGAGCGCTTTGAGCGCGCAACGGATACGAGAGCGTTCTGAGCGAACGGAGAGGCGTTCTGAGCGCGCAACGAGCGCGGGAGCGATCTGAGCGCACAACGAACACGAGAGCGTTCTGAGTGAACGGAGAGGCGTTCTGAGCACGCAACGAGCGCGGGAGCGCTCTGAGCGCGCAACGAACACGAGAGCGTTCTGAGCGAACGGAGAGGCGTTCTGAGCGCAGGAGCTCTGAGCGCGAACCGAACACGAGAGCGTTCTGAGTGTGTTAGGAGGCGTTTTAGGCGAAATCCGGAACCCGAAGAGCGGGCGGCGAGTCAGAAGAGGGGGGATTTGCCCCAACTTCGTTACGGGGGAGAGCGGCTCGGCCGCACCCTAAGGGGGGCGAGGTGCGGCCGCACCCGAGGGGGGTGCGGCTTGGTTTGGCCGCGCCCGGGCCGCACCCAAGGGGGTGCGGCTTGGCTTGGCCGCACCCCAAGGGGGTGCGCCCGGGCCGCACGCCCAAGTTGGTGCGGCTTGGCGTGGCCGCACCCAAGGGGGTGCGGCTTGGCCTGGCCGCACCCCACGTGGGGTGCAGCCTGGCCGCACCCCACATGGGGTGCGGCCTGGCCGCACCCCAAGGGGGTGCGACTTGGCCGCACCCCACAAGGGGTGCAGTTTGGCCGTACCCCCCACTATGGGGGGTGCGGCTATTCGCACCCCACTAGTGGGGTGCTGGCTAGTCGCACCCTAGTAGTGGGGTTCGGCTATGGCGGCGTGCTCCGTGAGTTTCGTGCGTGTTCTCGCACTGGCGGTTGGCAGCGAAAATGGCGGGTTCGGTTGGGCGATCATGCGTTTGACCGTTGACCCCACCTCCCTTTAGTGGAGTTTTCTCTAGACGCACTACAAGGCCTTTATGGATGTATAACAATACTATAGAGTTTACATTGCTCTATCATTATTGAGGGAGAATCACTCCTTTTAAGCACAAAATTTCTCATTGTATTTTTACATTTCCTTCTCTTCATAGTTGGTAAATTTTTTGTACGGACATCTTCTCGACAATACGAGCAAATAAAAAAAAATATATACCTATACTATATTAAAAAAGCGAAAAACACTTTTATTAAAAGATTTAACTTTGCAATATTTTTAATTTCTTTATTTTATATATTTTTCTTTAATTTAAAAAAAATGTTGTCATAAAATCTGTTATCTACAATAAAAAATATGTTTTCTCCGCCGCTCGCACCCTGTGCACACGCAAAAAATAAGTGGCGGGCGCAGTATAGCGCTCGGAGGTTTGCGAGCAGCGGGAGTGCCGTCGTGGTGGGGCAATGTCATGGTCGGAGTACTGTCGTGTGGGGCATTGTGACCATTGTGGGCCCGCATCCACCGTCAATTGACTAAGCGTCTTCGCGTGGAGCCCTGCGTCGAACGTAGAGCTGCTGTCGTCGAACGCAGCAGCCCTGCGTTCGACGAACGCAAGTGCTGCAGTTCAACGAACGCAGGTGCTGCAGTGTGGCCATTGTGGGCCCACATCCACCGTCAATTGACTAAGCGTATTTGCACTGTTAGAATTTTGCAAAATTAGATCATAGGAGATTTAGTTGGTAAATTTTTGGACGGGCATCTTCTCGACAATGCGAGCAAATAAATATATATATATATATACTTGTACTATATTAAAAAAACGAAAAACACTTTTTATTGAAAGATTTAACTTTGAAATATTTTAAATTTCTTTATTTTATATATTTCTCTTTAATTTAAAAAAAATGTTGTCATAAAATTTGTTATCTATAATAAAAAATATGTTTTCTCCGCCGCTCGCACCCTGTGCACACGCAAAAAATAAGCGGCGGGCGCAGTATAGCGCTCAGAGGTTTGCGGGCAGTGAGAGTTCCGTCGTGGTGGGGCAATGTCATGGTCGGAGTACTGTCGTGTGGGGCATTGTGGCCATTGTGGGCCCACATCCACCGTCAATTGACTAAGTGTCTTCGCACTGTTAGAATTTTGCAAAATTAGATCATAAGAGATTTAGTTGGTAAAATTTTGGTGCGGGCATCTTCTCGACAATACGAGCATCTTCGCACTGGCTACGCCCGTGCTCGATGCTCTTCGCTTCGACAGTACCCTAGCATCGACGGTACCTCCGCCCAAACTCGCCCGCTCTATATATATATATGTAAATATACTTATGTAAATATGTATATATTACCTATATTGAATATTCTCATTATGTAAATATAAGTATATATATACCTATACTTAATCTGTTATATACTTATGTAAATATAAGTATATTTACATATATAAGCAAATTTGATAAATTAGGACCGTGAACACCATGAATGTGCTGAAGTTGTGAGTTTCAAGTCTCTAAAAAAGATGTGCTTATACAGAAGTATATCCTTCCAGAATGAAGAAAATGAAAAACTGAAAGTAAGGTAAAATAATATATTCATGCTTTTATAAAAATAAGCAAGTTTGACAAAAATAACAATCATATTTCAACCAGATAGATAAGTCATGATGTCATGTAATGAATTTTAGATTGTCTTAGATAATGCCGGATGAATCTATAGGAGACTTGACATTAACTTAACCCTCTAAACTAAAATGCAAACGCAGGCATGCGCATAATAAGTAAACACCATAGACGAATAACTAAACAATAACGCTGATGCGATGCAAATAATTCAACCATGCGGATATTTCCGACGCACAGCTAATTAAATTAGAAATTTAAAATCAGCACAAAAAACACATTTAATTACAATTATTTCTAATCAGACCAACAAGTAATAATCACATGCAACTGAAATTGCTAAAAATATTGAATGCAAAGTGAATAAAAATACACATATATTAAAAGAAAATTAGTAAAATATCACTAACAATAAAGAGTGCATTCGTACAATGTAAATAACATTAAAATAAAGGTTGGAACTCACCATGTAATCGAATCCAAAGTGGAACTGAGAAAATGAGTGACTTTGGGGAGGTATGAGAGCACTGTAATGGATCATATTGAATATTCTCATTTTATACGAGCATCTTCGCATGGGCTACGCCCGTGCTCGATGCTCTCCGCATCGACAGTACCTTAGCAGCGACAGTACCTCCGCTTAAACTCGCCCGCTCTAGGACGCTCAGTCAATTGACAGTGCATAGGTAGCCCCCGTGCCCCGCGCGACAGTGCCCCTCCTCGACATTGTCCCGGCGCTAGGCGCTCCCTCCGCTCGCGAACCCCCGTGGGCACAACATAATCGGGATGGGGGAGAGCACATAATATAATTACTGTAAATTATATTACTTTAGATGTATAAAGTATTTCTAACCTCTTGCTTTTATCAAACATTTGATGTATAAAGTATTTCTAACCTCTTGCTTTTATCAAACATTTGAGTTTACCACACATAATATAATTACTTTAAATTATAATGTTGTAGGTCATTTAATATCTATTTAATAAACATACTATGCTTATGTAGTAAAAGAATAGTGATTTTTTTTTAAATTCCTCATGTACTATATTAAAATTTCTGAGAAACGGAAAATGAAAACTAGGTCGCAGGAACACTTCAATCATATCAAGCACGAGAAACCAGAACAATAAAGGAACAAGAAAAATCCTGTATTAATTATCTTCTGTACATTGCGAGGTATACATGTCGAGACATGATTTACCAGTACATCAAATAAGGAGAAAAAAAAACTTCAAGAAGCTGGCGGTTACAAACTGAACCCGCCAAACCGCCCAGCTAACAAAGCTGTCCGCGCAAACCGCCAAGTCGTTAACCCGCAACTCAACACGCGGACTACCCGTTATTCCATTGCTCACTATGTTTGCCCAAGCAAGGCCGCCTGACCACAGTCACCTGGCCGCTTCTAACCGCGAACAAGCTGCTGAAGAACCGAATAGAAAACAGTCCGTCAAAGGCAAACCGCCTACCCGCCGCGGACTGATCCTTTATTGAAAGCTGAAACGAGTCAGAGATAAATGCTTTGTCGCTAACCGCGACCTTCTGCTGCTACCCGCCGCTGACTGCTACCGACTTATCCGCTGCGGTCTCCTCTGATCAAATCAAAATCACAAGCAAGCCGCACAACCTGCGAACACAGCAAAGGCAAAACTCAAATCGCCTGCGAACATAAAAATTCTATAAGCACAACAACTCGCGAGCTCTCACTTACAGTTCTTGTCTACTTTCTTCGAGTCGGGGGGGGGGGGGGGGGGGGGGGGGGTCCTATTTATAGTAGAGGTGAGGAGTGTGGTACCGCCTACAACAATAGGATAACCGCTCATATCAACAATGGCGGGTAACACACAACTCATGCGCCTTGCTGAGATAACCCTGCCGAACAGTTCGCTGACTCTATGATAAGTCGTGCAGACAACTCGCAGAACACCAGCAACACCAACAGCAACCTGTCAGCCTGCGAGCATAGATCCGATCATAGCTCCAACATCCAGTGATAACTGCGGATACTATCCGCCCGGTTACTACCAGAGAGCTGAATCCAGATAGCCGAAAGATCAAGGCCACCTGCAACTGGCTAACCGCCAGTCCACTGCGTGAAGACAACCAACGCGGTCTTCATACCAGACCGCCCGACCTCCGCGGTTTACCAGACCGCCCGGTCTGATGCCCAGACCGCCCGACCTCCACTTACACATCAAAATTCAACACTCACCATTGAAGTGGGAAGTGGAAGTTAGCTCAAGCAAACCTCGCAACCGAGTAAATGGTCCCTTCGCCAGCGGCTTTGTGAAGATGTCATCGACATTGTCCTCACTCCGCACATGCTCAACCATCAGAGATCCCTCCAGCACATTCTCCGGAATGAAATGATGCTCGATCTCGATGTGCTTGGTTCGTGCGTGACAGACTGGATTATTAACCAGTTTGAGGGCACTCTCGTTGTCACCACATAGTAGAGTAGGACCTCATACCTCCTTATGGACGTCCTCCATCAATCTTCTAAGCCAGATAGCTTCCTGAGCTGCAAAGGCCGAAGCCTTGTACTCCGCTTCAGTGGTAGAGACAGACATTGAATCCTGCTTCTTGCTGCACCATGGAATAGTCGCCGATCCGCATAAGAAAACATAACCAGACGCCGACTTCCGATCGTCTGAGTCTCCCACATAATCAGCATCCATGTATCCATGCAAACAAAAGCTCGTGTCACGCCCATAAAGGAGACCCATGTTCGAAGTCGACTTCACGTACTTCAGAATACTCTTTGCCGCTACCAGATGAGGTTTTCGTGGTTACGTCATATACCGACTTACCCTGCCAACTGCATAGGCAATATCCGACCTGGTAATCGTCAAGTATATCAGACTCTCAACAAGAGCTCGGAACACCAACCGCCGACGTAACCACCCGTAGTGGGCGAGTGCGAACATCCAAAATCATATCAGCATGTGTGTTGTAAATTATTATGAAATATGCGTATTAATTTATGTGAAACCGGACTGCAAATAATAATTACGGTGGTTATGGCCTGCGAATAACCGCATAACTATCGTAACCACCTCTGGGGCCTATAAATAGAACCCCAAGACTTCTCTTTTCTCCATGCTATTCCCTTTCGCCCTCCTAAGTTCAAGAGAGAGAGAGCTCTCTTGAAGATCTCCCTCCTCTTGAAGGCCGTGCTTGAAGAAATCTCTGAGCACCTCGAAAATAAAAGGAGAATTATGTCCCTCTTCAAGCATCTGGAAGAGCGCCCGAGTTCCAGAGCGCCCAAGCTCCAGAACGCCAAGTTCCAGAGCGCGCACAAGTTCCAGAACGCGCAAAAGTCCCAGAGCACAGTGCTCCCTGTAATGAAAACCAGATCCGAGCGCAGATGAAAAATCATGTTCCAAAATTAATATTTATCTAACGACCAAAATTACGAAGAGGGATAAACACAAAAATTAGAGAAAAATTAAAGCAAGCACCGTAATCAAGAACACAAGATGTAAAGTGGTTCCTCAAGATTTGGTACGTTCACTGTGCAGGCAGAGATAAATTTTCTATTAATTTTTCAAACATACAATACGACTAAAATCGAGGAGAGGAGTAGATCGAGAATATAATGGAAGTCTCGAGTCCTCCAAGTTGTCCGGTCGTACACGTTGTGACGAGAAAACATTTTCAGCGGCGAGTGAAGAAGCCGACTGGAAGAAGAACTCGGAAGAGGAAGTCGGTTAGGCAATGGCCGAATGTCGATCAAAATCCGCTGAACCACCGAAGAAAATTTGTTGCTCTGCACTCTCCTAACGGTGGACGACCACATCTATTTAAGGAGGAGAAAACCCTAAGAGGGTAAGGAGGATGGGCCGACTCAATAATGAAAGGAGATCAATCTCTTCCCCAAAAATAAATTCTCCATCAATACCGGAATAATGAGGAAGCCAAATTTGGAGTGATCTCCAAATAATAGTTTGGTCTGCCAAGAGAAAAATTAGGCGGAATATAGAGAATTTCAATAGATGAGAGGAGGCTAATTGCACCCATGGAAAGAGATCAAATCTCATCCAAGAAATCTCCTTCATCTCATAAGGAAAATATATTTTGCCACCAATGCTCCTCCATAATTACCGGAATTTGAGGAATTCCAAAAGAATGAGCCACGAATTGAGCAGTTTCCAAAAAAGACGTCATCCAAGAAAGGGAAGACGTGTCATTACCGCAACAGCTCCCCACCGCTGCAAAGAAGTCAAAGCTTCGGGAGTAGTGACCTGTCACCCTCTGAACGCCTCTCTCTCTCTCTCTCTCTCTCTCTCTCTCTCTTCCCCAAAGTTGTAACGAGGAGCGGCCTGTCGCCCTCGGTCTCTCAAGAAAGCCCTGTAAAGAAGCTGCAAATAGTGAAGTTTGGTCGGCACCGTCTCAACCGCGTGATTTTTTTATCTCTTTCCGGGGTTTTCCATGCTAAAAAGACTCTTTGTCATTCGTCTCGTCTCTTAGTAACTGATTGCACGCTCGATCGCTCCCGGACTAAGATGGTTCGCTCTGAAACAATTTTAGGAGTCTCGAGTAGACCACAATAGTTATATTATAATAAATAATAGGTATAGTTAAAATACAAAATGATGAATTGTTTATACTATATATTAAAACAAATCATTTTGTTATTTTTTTTTCTAATTTAACCCATAATATTTTATCCTAAGAAATATAAGACCCCATTTTTTTTAAACCCGGGTCTTATGCCCAGAACCGCCGCTTTGCGGTGACACCCTCGCTCGGGAAAGTCGCCACTACAAAATGCCGATCCTGCCGGCCATATCGATCACAAAGAAGTAAAGCTTAACAAGCTTATAAAAGCCAAGTCCATATCACATAAAAAGTAAAACCATCATAAAGAGATGTCCACATCAAATATCTGAATAAAATACGATAATAATAAAGGCTCATGCCCTGTACATCAATTCCTCACTACAATTTCTCTCGCGGAAGCAAAAATACTAAAGCTAAACGATGCTCACGGATCCTGCCAATGGTGCTTCCGTACTAGACTGCCCCGTATCCATCTGCACAGGCCTCTGGTGCTGCAGCATCTCCTCGGTCCCATAAAATGATAAGGTCCACCGACCGTTAGTCAAAAAGACTAAGACAATCTCCCACCCCTCCCCCGGTCACTCCTAGGCACCAAGCGAGAGGAACGAAGCGGAGGACAACAAGGGGTGTAAACAATAGCAGATGACGGGAATGTATTTTACAGGGAATGTCTACCACTACGCAATATATATCATAACCGAAGCAGTAAGTAAAGTAGAGTAAGAACAAGTAAAGTAAACAAGTAGAGCAAATATATAAAGGTAAGTAAGGAAAAGTAAATGTTGATTTATAGGAATGCCCACACAAACCTATAGATCAAGAGGTCGTTTAGCAAGGCCTAACGTATAAGGAATCCTATAACCAACTTATACGATAGGGGTAGGGGTTGAAATGCAATGTTTATGCTATGTCATGCAAGGTATGCAGTTGAATGTTATGATCACACAAGTGCAACTCACACACTACGACTCTATGCGCACAGACCTTTAATTCCCCCTTTTTGGAGCTAGCAAAACTCCCAGGATACTCCCGTAGTGGCAAACGGAAGCGGTGGGTTAGGCCTCACCCACCTCTAGGTTGGTATTTGCACTACCTAACCTAGACCTAACGTACTCCTCAATGCTAAGAACACAACATCGGAGCTCCTGCGTACTCTTGTTGGTTCGACCACCAGATTTGTCTTGGTAAAGGGTTGTCCACACTTACCGAGCCCAAGTATTAATGTCGGTCCAACGACCATCAACACTAAGGACCCACCACCTTATGCACATGCAAACATGTTTACCATCTATCTCCGAGTCGTAAGCTCCCCGGGCTAACCCGCCCGTCACAATAAACATTGCTGAGTTACGAACTCACCAGACTAATTAGTCTACTGCCACAACCACCGAGCCTGCCGCTCGTAAGACCAAACCGACTAATATACCCATGATAATGGGGGTGTGAGTGAGTGTATTACTTAGTTAATCCTGTATAACAACTTAGCCCTACAATTTATGGTTAATCTTGGACTTCCCGAGGATTACCCGGTAAGAGGCTCGCTACGGTACTAGGAACTATAATGGGATGACACCCCAAGGCTCCCTTTCTCAAGACACTTAATGTTATTGGTATCTACCCATATGCATAACCCTCTTACCCTTTCACTTGTATTAACCCTAGGTGGTTTATGACACTTCCAGGGGAAAGACGATCTTTCGTCAATCCCGAGTACAACCTCACCCTGGACTAATCAAGCACACTTACTACATGAACTCCTTTTTAGTGACCTCAACCTCTTCAACCTGACCATTTACTCCAGTTAAACCCCCTTTCCTCTTAGTAGACCACTAGTTACCCTAGTTTTACCTTTTTACTATACGCAGACCAAACGAACTATATGAACCACAAAAGTAGAAGTTCCCTAAATACTCATCCACATGACACAAGATTATTACTGGAGGAATGTCATAGTATTATATTCAGAGATTCATATTTTTTCTTAACAATTTAGCATTTATTTTAATTTCTCCAATATTTGTCAAGTATGAAAATGAACATGAAGTGTAAGGTATTCTTATGATAAGGCCCCCATAAAATTAAGATAAATCTATCATGTCAAAATAACAGTAAATAAAGAATATCACAATTTTACACTCAGGAATTGTCCTCTATTGATAATATTTAACATCTATCCAAAGTTGGAGGTTAATGAAGGAACCATCCTAAATACTTATCCAAAAATTATGGAAAAATTACTAGGCCTGCATATTAGTCAGAAAAGTCTACTGACTAAATTTCAGGATTTATAAAGGCAAATTATTCACATAAATGAATATTCCAAAGAAACCCTTTCTATGGAAAATTGTGAAGGAACTTACTGTTAAATAATTCCAAAAATTATGAAAGAAATACCAAATCTTTAAGATGATCAGAAAAGCTTACTGACTAAGTTACACAATTTATGGAAATCAATTTCTCATTTAATTAAATATTTTAAGAGAATCTCAATTAGGACATGTTGTGAAGTAGCCTACTGATAAAAATCTCCAAGACTTCCACAAATATTGACAGAGCTTTCTAGTTCCTTGAAATGTCCTATCACCATGTTGCAAATTTTTCCAGAGAGTATTGGACCATCAATTATTTTTCTTAAGACTAAGACAAAATAAGTGCCTTGTGAATGAAGTACTGGTTAAATTACTTAATTAAATACACAAAAATTACCAGAGGTCTATCATATGATTATAAAGACACTGCCAAGGTTTCATCATCATCCAAGACCATTTGAGCATGTAAATTTCTTTTATATTGAAATGCCCTAAAGGGGTTATAACCTAAATTAGGGGGGAAAAGGGTACTTAAAATCCTCCTAGAATTTCCTATTGTATTATTACACCCTTTGGACTTGTACATCAACTTTCATGACCATTCAATAACATTTGACCCCATGTCCTTCACAAAGTTCAATATGCAACCCTAAGGATAAAGCTAGGGTTCTGGGGCATATCCACCCCACATCACCCCAAATCACTCATGGAGGTGTTTTAGGTGGTCCTAAACCAGTGGACAAGGTTTCACATCATGTTGATGAGATTTGACCACATTACCCCAAAATGAGCACCATACCCTATTTTGACCTAGTTTGACCAAATTTGGATCAGCAATTTACCCAACCAAATCAGTCTCAATTGGGCTTAAATTTTTACCAGGGTCATATAATAACCCTAAGGAGCACCCACCAAAATTTGGAGGGAGTTGGAGGTCATTAGACCCTAAATTTAATTAACATATGAATTATGAAATTAATACAAAAACCTTAAAAATGTTCTCCTAAAATTCCCATCTTTGGGTATGTTAAGGGGGTTGGTACAAATAGCCTAGGTTTTAATTTTCATGCCCTTAGCATTTCTATATGAAGAGTTATTCAAGAAAAGGTGACTTCCCTACCCTAGGGACCAGTCCTACCAAAATGGCTCTACATGGGGCTATAGTGCCCCCATTGGCCTGAAACAAATTTTCATTTAATATACACACCAAGGGCTACAAATTTTATGTTGGGCACTTTTTCATCAGAGGTAGTCTAGTATTTTTATTAATTAAAAGAAAACTCTGCAAATAGTGTGGCAGAAATGAAATAAATCATTTTAATCATATGAAATGATTCTGCACGAATCTTGACGCAGATCTGACGACTCTTGGTCGTCTTCTACCCCAGCCAAGGGCTGGGATTAGCCCGTCCTGGGCTCACTTCCTCCTCACTTTCCCGGCCACCTGAGCGCCACCCCGGTCGACCAATGCCACCACCACCTTCGTGGAGGTGGTGGCCGGCGATTCGAGGTGGTTGGCCGGCCGGAGGTGGCCGGAGTGAGGGATTTTTGCGGGGGAAAGAGGGCTCGAAACGAGCCCTATCGGAAGCTTGATTCGAGTCCGATTTGGCTCGAATCAAGCCCCAATCTAGATAGTGATCTAGCACTAGAGGAGAGGAAGCGGATCAGATCTGATTCATGGCATGGTGGTGCGTATTCCGGCGAGTCGCCATTGCCGGTGGTGGAGCTTTTGGTGCCATGTCGATCTACTTCTGGTGCTCAATTTCTTCGGGGAAGAGGCGGGTTTCACTCCTTTCCGACCTCTGAAGGTGTTAAAGAGATCAATTGGGGGAGGGGAGGAGTCATGACATCAATTGCTATTATCACCATTAATGGTGATTCCGGCCATCTCTAATTCTCCCCTGATTCAACTCCCCTAGCCATGGAAACCTCAGGATTCTGTTTGTAACTGAAGGGGGGAGGTGAATGCTCATCAATTGGGGGAGGATTGAAGGATCAAATGCATTCAATCACCATGAATGCTCTCCCTCTCTCTCCCAATTTGGGGAAAACCTCTATTTTCTCTCTCCTAATCATCATTTACAGAATTTGAGTTGTAATTTCAGTAATTACCAAGCCCTCTAGGCGGTGGACCACTTTAGTTGGGCCTAGCTCAAATGGATTGGGATTAATTTGGGCAAATTGGGTCATTTTGACCTAATTTAGGACAAGGTCGACTTTGGTCAAATTGACCATTTGGGTTGAGCACAATGGGTGGGTAGTGACCCCTTGAACTCCCCCAAGGGTTAGGAAGGTCTAGGTAGGGTCAATTTGGCAAGGTGAGGATGAATTGACCCTTAATAAGACACTTTTGACCAAATTAGGGCTAGGGTTGACCTAAGTTTAATTGGCCAAATTGGAAGTCCCATGATGATGCTTTTTGGTCCATTAGGTCCCTAGCATTCTAATAAGGGTAGGGGTAAGGTCAATTTTGCATGGTGGATGCCAATTGGCCCTAATTAAGCTACTTTGACCAATTTAGGGTTAGGGTTGACTTTAGTCAAATTGCCCCATTTGGTTGACCCCAATGGGTCCCTGGTGTTCCAAGGAGACCCCTAATGGGTTAGGGATACTATGGTGGGGTAAAGGTTCAAGGTGAGGCCCTAAAAGCCAACCCTAGGCTAGGTATCTGAAAACTGTTATTTGCAGACCACTTGAGTTTTCTCCTTCTCACCCAAGCTCACATGGTCTTGAGCTCTTCCTATGGTTTTGTCATGACCTAGTCATGACAAAACCAACTTTGGGGTCTAGTTGTTTGGGGGATGTTACAAGAAACACATTTGATTTACAAATAATATTTAAAATATAATATTAATGTAATTTAAATGTATAATTATTTGGTTGACAAATTCATGGATATTCCTACTTTATGATCACCTCCTTTTCTCAATAGATTATGATAAAATTAAAGTGTACAGTAAACCCCATTAACTTGTTAATTATATGAGATGATTATCTCCCTGCTGTCATGATCCGACAGTCACTAATTAATAACCCCCACTGAATACATATCCCGAATATTTATCCTCCTTTTATAAAGTTTTTTCTTCTCGTCTCATCATGATTTTTTCAGTAATTTCCAGTAATTTGGTTTATTCTATCACAATCTTTATAATACCAGTTAATTTAAAACCGACTTAAAAAATATAAGTGTGCGTAGGTATATATAAATTGGTGAACAGATGGGTAATTTGTTTTTTAAACTATATATACGCTTAATTACACACTTAAGAACAGTAATATATACAAGTATTAGTGCACGACGGACTACCGTGAGGCCGCGCCAATATCATTGATCATTCGCGCCTTTTTTAGATAGTACGAGGCGGCGACAATATCACAACATTACTTGATATTAAATAATTGGTAAAGAGTGTTAATAAAACACGCTTGGCGGTGTACTGGTGTTAGGTTGAAACCTGCTTTTGTAAAAATGTCAATTCACTGTTTTAATTAAAAAATTAATTAAAATTCACATTCTTAAGAATATCATCGATGGCTAACAATGTTCCTTAGACATGCTCATTGGTTTAGTTTTTGCACAACTATATCTATATTTAGATGACAATCTGGCATATCAAATTCTCCTTGCAAAGTACAATTTACTAAGGATCTGTTCGTTTGAACGACATTACGAAAGAATCGGCTTTAAAAAATATAGGAAAATTAATATTGTTGTTCGAATGAATGATTTTAGTTCGGAATTGAATTTTGAGTACAAAGCCATCGATATTAAAATAAATCTACAAAATCATCTCTCGAAAGTTTAGGTCCCGCCTTAGAATATTTTGAGAATGAGCATTCTAGAACAGCGAGCTCACACGAGCGCGTGTTCTCACATCAGCGCTCGTTTTCGCCCTGTCACATTTTCTCCATGGTGTGTTTTTACCCGAGTGCGTATTTTTCGCCAGGGTGAACGTTATCCGTTCAGACGAGAATTTTTCGCCAGTGCGCACATTTTTCACCCGTGCGCGCATCTTTCGCCCGTGCAAGCATTTTCCCTCCAGGAGAGCATTTTCTGTCAGGGAGCGTATTTTCCGCTCAAGCGCGCATTTTCCGCACGAGCGCGCTTTTTTCGGCTCGGACACATTTTCTCCAAGGTGTGTTTACGCCCAGGCGCACATTTTCGGCCCTAGCGCGTATTATTTTTCCCGGACGCGTATTTTTCGCCCAGGCGCGCATTTTTCGCCAGTGCGCGCATTTTTTGTCTGGGCAAGCATTTTTCAACCAGACCCGCATTTTCCGCTCAGGCGCGCATCCCCCCACACACATTTTCTGCCAGGACGCCCATTTTCCACCCCGTCGCGTATTTTCGGCACGTACACACTTTTTTTGCATGGACGCGCATTTTCTGCCCAATCACGCATTTTTAACCCGGGCACTCTTTTTCGGCACGGGTGCGCATTTTTTTCGCCCGAGAGTGCAATTTTCTCCCAGACGCGCATTTTTCGCTCGGTCGCGCATTTTTTGCCTGTGAGCGCATTTTCGCCAGGGCACGCATTTTCCGCCCGGGAGCACATTTTTTGCCCGGGCGCGCATTTTTCGCGCGGGTACGCATTTTTTCGCTCGGACGCACATTTTTCGCTCTAGCACGCATTTTCTGCCCGAACGCGCATTTTCTGCTCCGACACGCATTTTCATCCCGGGCACTCATTTTCAGCCCGGACACGCATTTTCTGTAACATCTCATTTCCTACTAGACCCCTTAACTTCAACTAGGGTGAGACAAGTGGTGAGTGATGTGAGTTTGGGCTAGGTAACCTTAGGACACATTGAGTTGAATGAACTCACATGTGGTCTACTATAGGATTCAAGTCAACTTAGGTCAAACTGGCTGGATGATTTATTTCGTCGAGCTGAGAAGCAATTTTGTCGAACTGAGATAATTCGTCGAACGCAGAGTTGAGTTCGTCGAACTGAAGTTGGATTTCGTCGAACTGAACATCTGTCACTGATTCGTCGAACGCAGAGCTAAGTTAGTCGAACTCAAGTTGAAGTTCGTCAAACTCAAGAGTTAATCTGATAGACAGGCTGGATAAATGAGTTCGTCGAACTCAACGTGGAGTTCGTCGAACCCAGTAAGGCGTTCGTCGAACGCATACTGGTCGAGCTGAAGAACGTCGTTCGTCGAATGCAGGAAGGCGTTCGTCGAACGCAGGCAGGTTGAACTGAAACCCGCCGTTCGTCGAACCCAGGAAGGCGTTCGTCGAACGCAGGCTGGGCGAGCTGAGAACGCCGTTCGTCGAACCCAGGAAGAAATTCGTCAAACGCAGACTGGAAATTCGTCTAACACAGAAAACTTGAATTTTCTTAAGTCCTAGTCGCAGATAGTGATCCTATACCTAATGACCAGCCTTGCCCCCTATTCCCAACATGCAGTGACATGCAAAGGGGTAAAATGGTCTTTTCCCCACTCTTCCATTAAGGACAAGGAAGAAAATGGGGAGGGCTTGCCATGTGGCCCTCCTCCCCTCTGCCCAAAGCCATCCCTGACCTCCCCATCAATTACCGGCCATCTTTATGCTGATTGAGTGTCACTTGGCAGTTGGGAGGAACAACCAAAGCTTGGCCGAGCCATGCTTTAGTGGGGCTTGCACTTAGAGACCTCGTCTCCTTCATTCAAGTCCACCATCAGCTTCCGAGAGGCCCAAGCAGTCGGAATAGTCACCTGGAGTGGAGCTTTTGCTGGAGGATCGAAGAACTGAGCAGGATCGCCGAAACTCATCGTCACCATGCCGCACCGCCACAATACTCGCCGTCAACCATTTAGGAGAGAGGTCGGGCTCAATTGAGCCCGACCCCATGTGAGCTTGAGGGAGATTTTCCGAGCTTTTTCTCCTTGCTCGGGATCGCCGGAGAGGCTGTCTCCGACGGCCGTGTCGCCGCCTGGCGTTAGCCACCACCTCAACGGAGGTGGTGGAGGTGGTGGCCGACAGTGGTGGGCCGTGGATGGCCGGGAAATGGAGTTTGAAGATGGCCCAGGCGGGATAGATCTGGACCGTTGGCTGGAGCTAGGAGACGAAATCACAGCCTTTGATTTCTGAGGTCGGCTATACGCAGATCAAATTTATTAAATGAAATTAAATGTCACATTTTCTCTTGTTTATTCATGTTGAAATTTGAGGCTCTTAGAAGCCTTTTTAGGAAAAGTTGCCTGATATAACTATTGTAGGCCTTGATGTCTAATTTCATTTGGAAGTTAAATCAGACCATTTGGACCATTATAGGACCCGCAACACTCACTTTACTGAGGCTGGTCAAAATAGAAATCAGAAATTAGTTTGTATTTATATTCTAAAATATAGATCTGATGGACTTGAAATTTTGGTCATGCATGCATGTGCCCTGTATCTAGCTTGCATCCAAAAATCAGATTTTTAGAAGATGATTTTCCTAAGGTTTTATTCAAAATTTGTAAAATCAAATAAGTGACATTTTTGGAGTTGTATAGCTCCAACTGACCCCAAATTTGGGTGTCACCCTTAATTAGTCATTATTAGTCCATGGTTAAAATTTGAGATCAATTGGACTTCTGCATGTAGGGTAATTCTCTTTGCATGTCTCTACCCTAAAGGGCAATGTTGTGCCAATAGACAAAAGTCTATTTTGTAAGTTCAGATAAAATGGCTTGGAGTTAGCCTCTGAAATTTTAGTGACATATTCCTTATGACAAAACACACCACCTCAGGGAATCTTAGGATTTTTTGGATCAAAAATCCTATATTATGGATTAATGTGAATTAGGCCACATATTGGTATTCATGAAATTTTCATGTCAAATACCTTATAGAAAATTATAGAACTTTGGAGAATTCATTGTTATGACATGCAGGACCTCTGTAAATTTTTGTAGAAAATTTCAGAGGTTTTTTCTTCAGGAAATTACAAAATTACCCCTAGGTCACAAATCAGAATAATAGGATTTCCCTGAGTTATATGCATGAGAAAATTGTGAAACTATGGAAGATAGTTAGGAATACAATTATAATTCTCTGGGATTTTTGATAGAATTTTTAGAGACTTTATTCATGTTGAAATACCTTTTATTCATTTTGTCACCCTTTTATGACAAATAGAAATTATGGGTTTATCTTTACTGGAAAATTATGATCTTCTGGAATTAGTGTTTTTATGTTATTATAGTGTCATTGTAATTTTCTCAGAATTTTAGGAAGTCATGATCTGGCACTTGATGTACAAAATCATTTTGTCACCTCTTTTATGATAAATAGAAATTATGGGTTTATCCTTGCTGAAAAATTATGATCTTCTGGAATTAGTGTTTTTATGTTATTATAGCGCCACTGTAATTTTCTCAGAATTTTAGAAAGTCAAGATTTGGCACTTGATGTACAAAGTCATTTTGTCACCTCTTTTATGATAAATAGAAATTATGGGTTTTATCTTTGCTGGAAAATTATGATCTTCTAGAATTAGTGTTTTTATGCTATTATAATGCCACTGTAAATTTTTCAGAATTTTAGGAAGTCAAGATCTGGTACTTGATGTACAAGGTCATTTTGTCACCCCTTTTATGATAAATAGAAATTGTGGGTTTAAATTTGTTGGAAAATTATGATCTTTTGGAATTAGTGTTTTTATTGCATTATAGTGTCACTGTAATTTTACCAGAATTTTAGGAAGTCAGAATCTAGTACTTGATGCGTAAAGTCATCATGACACCATTTTACGGTAACTAGAAATTGAGGTCAAACCAAAATGGAGCATATCAAAATTGTGGTCAAACCCTAAATTCTCCGTTGTGAACCTAAGGTAAAAGTTAGAACTCATATGGACATGGTATATATGAGAGAGAATCATCGGGATCAAACTTAGTTCAACTTCCAGCATGTCTGCGGACAGTAAAAACTTAATATGAAGATTTGACCAGCAAGATCACATAGAAAATCAGTAAGATTTGGATTATAACAGTGACATATCATTTACATCAGCCCTAGAAGTTAGGGAACCTTTGGAGTACATTCGTACTATGATCTTGGGAATTACTAAGAGTCAAACATAAAAAGGGCAGTTATGAACTTAGGGGATCATGAATATTATTCAACATGATAAAGTGTCCATGATGTATCACTAGGGTGTGATTAGAGACATTTCAGAATCATTTAAGATCTACACCACTTAGAGTATTGGAAATCTTAAGTGTGGAGCATCGTTCGAGAGAACGTTAGCTTAAGGGTAGAATTAGAGATAATTTATAAAGCGTCAAGTAAAAAAGAGTAATAAAGAGTAATAAGTAGAGTGAGTCTTAGAATGGGGTAGCCACCAATAAAAGTAATTGTCTTGGAATGAGTGATTTGGGTTTCAGCCCATTACATTCCCTAGTACCGCTACGAGCCCTTCACCGGGTAAACCTCGGGAAGTCTAGGATTCACCATAAACTTCTAAGTATGCAATAATTAGACAAGATTAGTCTAACTAAATGAATAAGAGTTATGGTAAACTTCATCCCGAGTTAAGGGATGGGAAGTTGTATATCAGGAGGGGTTAGTCCTGCGAGCTGGAGGCTCGGGAAATAGTATATCAGGACGAGATGGTCCTGCGAGCTGGAGGCTCGGGAGGTTGTATATCAGGACGGGTTAGTCATGCGAGCTGGAGGCTCGGGTTGTGACAAATTGCATGTGCATAGAAACCATTTAGTGGCGGGTCTTCGGTACGGGCCGGTCGTCACACCGACGGCAGTACGTTGACTTAGGCGGGTGTGAGGTTGAGGGGCCAGTAGGTTTTTTATACTACGGTCTGGAGGACGATCCCCAACAGGACGCACACCCGGCCTTTAAGACTGGTAGGTTCCAGCAAAGAGTACGCAAGACTCTAAAGTGCACTTAGGACGTGTACAGAGGCATATGAGAGGTCTAGGCATGGTAGTGTGTATATCCGCCTAGGGGTGGAGATGTCCACTCCACCGCTGCCGTAGCCACAACGGTAGTACCAGAGAGTGTAGCTAACTCCGAAAAGCGGGAACTAAAGGTCTGTGATCACAGAATCGTGTGGGTGAGTTGCACTTGTATGAATCATCTCAAGACATGCATATCATATCATACGTAAACCTAGAACATAATTTGCAGACCCTTATCATATAAATTAGTATGGGCTCTTTTATATGATAAGTTACTGTTGACGCCAGGAAAATCCTGACCTCAAGATTCGGACCGATGCAGCCGGAGGCTACTCGCCCAGTAGCCCAACGAGATGGCTTGGCTGGCAACGACGAAGAAGCTAGAAGAGCAACAAACAGGACCCCAGATGCTGTGGCAGGGAGGTCCCACCACGTACCCGGAAGCTCAAGGGAGTCTTCCCCTCCAAATCCAAAAATGGTCGAGCTTGGTACAAGGAAGGCAGGGACGTGGCGAGTATCTCGCCTGAGGGGGTCAACCTCGTCCAAAAAGCCTTCTTTCTTGTACCCCTGGGGGTCTATTTATAGACAAATCCTGGGGTGAGGAGGTAGTTACCTGGCCATACTCGCCCATACTCGCCTCTGCTCGCCCAACTCGCCCTCTGCTCGCCCAGCTCGCGCCTTGCTCGCCCAGCTCGCGCCTTGCTCGCCCAGCTCGCGCCTTGCTCGCCCAGCTCGCGCCTTGCTCGCCCAGCTCGCCCCTTGCTCGCCCAGCTCGCGCCTTGCTGGCCCAGCTCCCGCCTTGCTCGCCCAGCTCGCGCCTTGCTCGCCTCTTGCTCGCCCAACTCGCCTCTTGCTCGCCCAGCTCGCCTCTTGCTCGCCCAGCTGGCCTCTTGCTCGCCCAGCTCGCCTCTTGCTCGCCCAGCTCCTCTCTTGCTCGCCCAGCTCGCCTCTTGCTCGCCCAGCTCGCCTCTTGCTCGCCCAGCTCGCCTCTTGCTCGCCCAGCTCGCCTCTTGCTCGCCCAGCAAGGTCTGCGAATATGCGTCTCCTTAGGCCTTTCTAATCTCGACGAATTACGGGTAGTACACAATCCCCGCTTTTTTCGACCTCGCTCGCGAGGTCGAAAAAACAATGTAGGACCCGTGCTTCGGAGAGATGGGCACTAGAGAGTAAAGGCGTGAGGTCATTCCCAGGAGGGGATCTCATCTGTAGGAGGAAAAAGAGTTAATACCTTGCCGAGCTCAACTGGAGGAAGAGAGAACACCGACACTTCACGGGAGCCGAGCTCAACTGGAGGAAGATACAAGGTCGACACCTTCTAGGAGCCGAGCTCTACTAGAGGCGGATAGAAGGTCAACACCTCGTAGGAGCTGAGCTCAACTGGAGGCGGATACAAGGTCGACACCTTCTAGGAGCCGAGCTCAACTAGAGGTGGAGAGAAGGTCGACACCTCGTAGGAGCCGAGCTCAACTGGAGGCGGATAGAAGGTCGACACCTTCTAGGAGCCAAGCTCAACTAGAGGCGGATAGAAGGTCAACACCTCGTAGGAGCCGAGCTCAACTAGAGGCGGATACAAGGTCGACACCTTCTAGGAGCCGAGCTCAACTAGAGGTGGAGAGAAGGTCGACACCTCGTAGGAGCCGAGCTCAACTGGAGGCGGATAGAAGGTCGACACCTTCTAGGAGCCGAGCTCAACTAGAGGTGGAGAGTAGGTCGACACCTCGCAGGAGCTGAGCTCAACTGGAGGCGGATAGAAGGTCAACACCTCGCAGGAGTCGAGCTCAACTGGAGGCGGATAGAAGGTCGACACCTTCTAGGAGCCGAGCTCAACTAGAGGCGGATAGAAGGTCAACACCTCGTAGGAGCCGAGCTCAACTGGAGGCGGATAGAAGGTCGATACCTTCTAGGAGCCGAGCTCAACTAGAGGTGGAGAGAAGGTCGACACCTCGTTGGAGCCAAGCTCAACTGGATGCGGATAGAAGGTTGACACCTTCTAGGAGCCGAGCTCAACTAAAGGTGGAGAGAAGGTTGACACCTTGCAGGAGCCGAGCTCAACTGGAGGCGGATACAAGGTCGACACCTTCTAGGAGCCGAGCTCAACTAGAGGTGGAGAGAAGGTCGACACCTCGTAGGAGACGAGTTCAACTAGAGGTGGAGAGAAGGTCGACACCTTCTAGGAGCCGAGCTCAACTAGAGGCGAATACAAGGTCGACACCTTCTAGGAGCCCAGCTCAACTAGAGGCGGAGAGAAGGTCGACACCTTCTAGGAGCCGAGCTCAACTAGAGGTGGATATAAGGTCGACACCTTCTAGGAGCTGAGCTCAACTAAAGGTGGATATAAGGTCGACACCTTCTAGGAGCCGAGCTCAACTAGAGGCGGAAAGGAAGGGTCATCCGAGGGGGCAAGTAGCCAGCTTGCTGAATGTCGACCAGTAGGGAATGACAGTCGGGGAGATCCAAGGGGACACACCATCCCGAGGCCTTCATCTTACTCGGATGCTGGATGCTGGTTGGTCAAATCGATCATCTCTTCGTCAAGTTGGGGGGATGGCGTCCGGACTCTCCTCTGATAATCTCTCCAGCCAGATGGGAAGTGCAGTCGGGGGGTAACTCGGCCAACGTGCAAGGGGGGAGCTGATCTCGACCATCAATTCAGAGGCTTGGTCTTAGGAGGACTCTCTCCTGAGGCGCTATCCCACCACCCGACTTGGGTTTTTACGAGAGTCGAGTTGGAGACCTGTCCCCCAATCGGTCGCCAGGTTGCGGAAGAGTCTTCATACTGTCACTCAACAATCAGAGGGGATTAACCGCACCAACACATATGATTGGAATAAACGACAAGAGATATTAGGCTTTGCCGCAAGAGGTCAAATGACACCTTTATACAAGGGTCCCTCAGTCAAGTAGATCGATCATCGCTTCGACGAGTTGGGAGGTCGGCGTCCAGACTTTCTCCTGATAATCTCTCCAATCGGATGAGAGATGCGGTCGGAGGGTAACTCGACCAACGTGCAAGGGGGGAGCTGATCTCGACCGTCAGTGCAGAGGCTTGGTATTAGGAGAACGCACTACCGAGGCACCGTCCCATCATCCGTTCTGGGTTTTACGAGAATCAAGTCGGAGGCTCGTTTCCCAACCTGTCGTGGAGATCGGTTTCACCTTACTTCGAAAAGCTCTTGCCAGAAGAGAAAAAAAACTCTCGCGGCCCATATTTCAGGGGGCGAGGAATTTTTATTCAAATGGAATAAACACAAGGAGGGGGAGAATAGACTTTCCCGCTCAGGGATAGAACCTTTTCAGGTCATTGCCGCTCCAGGTATTCCCAAGCGATTCCCCTTCATGATTCTACAGGCGGTCTCTGCCAGTCTCGGATGCCTCTTGAACGATGAAAGATCCCTCCTAGTTTAGTTCGAGCTTCTCGATGACAAGTGATCTCCCTATTGAGCCTTTAGGTACTTCTGAGCAGTTCTTCATCTCATGGAACACACCATGAAGGGGACTGACAGTCGGGGAGGTTCCAGAGGAACACACCATCCCGAGGTCTTCATCATACTTGGGTGTTATTTGAAGGATGACGTCAAGTAGGGACTGACAGTCGGGGAGGTTCCAAAGGAACACGTCATCCCGAGGTCTCCATCCTACTTGGATGCTGAATGCCGACCTAACATGTTTCCTGTTGCTCAACAATTAAACGGGGAGCTAAGCACACTTAAGCACATTAACTCACACAATTGGAGGAAATAATTGGAAACGCATCGCTTTATTACGGGCGCTTAGCCCTCGAGGGTACACGACACCTTTATTCATGGGTCCCCTGATCGGTTAAGTCGATCATCTTATCATCGATCTAGGAGGTCGGCGTCACGACTTCTTCCTGATAATCACTCCAGTCGGATGAGAGGTGCAGTCGGAGGGAACCGCGGCCAACATGCAAGATAGGAGCTGATCTCGGCCGTCAATGCAGAGGCTTGGTCTTAGGGGAACGCACTACCGAGGCACCGTCCCATCATCCGTTCTGGATCTTACGAGAATCAAGTCGGAGGCCCGTTTCCCAACCTAACGCGGAGGTCGGCTTTACCTGCTTTCCTTCTTTCTTTTGAAAACGCTTTGCTGAAAGAGACAAAAAGACTCACAATCTCCCATGTTTCAGGGAGGTGAGGGATATCAACTTGAAGGCTATACGAGTAAGAACATAGCATCGAGGATACCAACTGGGACACCTTATGGTAAGACCCCTCATGGATCATAGCCGACGGAAGGAGATCATCGGGAGTAAGGAGCTTGCGGAATACCAAGCTTGAAGACATCACGAGTAAACATTCTCGTGGAACATAAGTCCTTCATGAAGATCATCGCGAGTAGAAGCTCGCAGAACACCACCTTGAAAACGTCACGAGTCAGCATCCTCGTGGAATGTAAGCCCTTGATGAAGATCATCGCGAGTAGGAGCTCGCGGAACACCACCTTTGAAAACCATCGCGACTAGGAGGTCGCCGAGCATCAACTTGGAGACCTCGCGAGTAGGTTGTTGAAGAAGACCATCGCGATTAGGAGCTCGCCGAACATCAACTTGGAGACCTCGCGAGTAGGTTGTTGAAGCAGTCCATCGCGGCTAGGAGCTCGCCGAGCATCAACTTGGAGACCTCGCGAGTAGGTTGTTGAAGAAGACCATCGCGACTAGGAGCTCGCCGAGCATCAACTTGGAGACCTCGCGAGTAGGTTGTTGAAGAATACCATCGCGACTAGGAGCTCGCCGAGCATCAACTTGGAGACCTCGCGAGTAGGTTGTTGAAGCAGTCCATCGCGACTAGGAGCTCGCCGAGCATCAACTTTGAGACCTCGCAAGTAGGTTGTTGAAGCAGTCCATCGCGACTAGGAGCTCGTTGAGCATCAACTTGGAGACCTCGCGAGTAGGTTGTTGAAGAAGACCATCGCGACTAGGAGATCGCCGAGCATCAACTTGGAGACCTCGCGAGTAGGTTGTTGATGAAGACCATCGCGACTAGGAGCTCGGCGAGCATCAACTTGGAGACCTCGCGAGTAGCTTATGTGCTTTCCTTTGTTGGCAAACTCGTCATGAATCATCCTGTTTGTTAGTCAGACAAAAGCACTCGCGGGCTTTACCAAAGCACCCGTAAGCATATAGATGTATGGAAATCACTGGCATTGAAGAAGGAGGAAACTGAGGGGAGGAGGAGTGTCCCTTTTGACATAAGACCCCCTACGCAGAGGGTTCAAGGGTTCCGCTGCCCGGTAAGCGGACGGGGGTCAAGGGGGCAGCGCCCCAGGAAATTTTTTATTTTCCATACTCGCCAGACCTTGAAATCGCCCTTCAGGATCTCGCCACCCTTGAACTAGGCACCAGGTTCTCACCACCTTGCGAGTAGATAACTCACCCTCGCGAGTAGAGATCTCGCCTATGGGCGAGTAAGGAAGGATCTCGCCAATGGCCGAGTATTGAAGAAGCTCGCCAATGGCCGAGTATTGAAGAAGCTCGCTCGCCTGCAAAAAAGTCGCCTGCATGAACTCGCTTATGAGCGACTAAGGAAGGATCTCGCCAAATTTGATGTTCGTCGCCCGCGTGAAGTCGCCTATGCCGAGTAACAAGGAAGCTCGCCTATGGGCGAGTAAGGAAGGCGAGTAAGGAAGGATCTCACCACTACCCAGGAAACTCGCCTCTCTTCCGATTAAACTCGCTGGTCTGAACTTATCTCTGGATCTCGCCTACAAGAACTCGCCTATGGGCGAATATGGAACTCGCCTATGGGCGAATATGGAACTCGCCTATGAGCGATTATGGAACTCACCTGACTATGTCTTCATCTGGAACTCGCCTATCGGCGAGGAAGGAAGGAGCTCGCCTTACTTGTGAGAATTCGCCATACTCGCGAGTTGCCAACAACTTCCTCTTGGTTGCCAATTTCTACCATCTCGCCTTCCTACTAGACTTTCTTCCAACGACTACGATCCACGCTCACCGCACCAAAGTGTTGACGCCAGGAAAATCCTGACCTCAAGATTCGGACCGATGCAGTCGGAGGCTACTCGCCCAGTAGCCCAACGAGATGGCTTGGCTGGCAACGACGAAGAAGCTAGAAGAGCAACAAACAAGACCTCAGGTGCATGCTGCGGCAGGGAGGTCCCACAACGTACCCGGAAGTTCAAGGGTGTCTTCCCCTCCAAAACCAAAAATGGCCGAGCTTGGTACAAGGAAGGCAGAGACCTGGCGAGTATCTCGCCTGAGGGGGTCAACCTCGTCCAAAAAGCCTTCTTTCTTGTACCCCTGGGGGTCTATTTATAGACAAATCCGGGGGGGGGGGGTAGTTACCTGGCCATACTCGCCCATACTCGCCTCTGCTCACCCAACTCACCCTCTGCTCGCCCAGCTCGCGCCTTGCTCGTCCAGCTCGCGCCTTGCTCGCCCAGCTCGCCCCTTGCTCGCCCAGCTCGCTCCTTGCTCGCCCAGCTCGCCTCTTGCTCGCCCAACTCGCCTCTTACTCGCCCAGCGAGGTCTGCGAATAGGCGTCTCCTTAGGCCTTTCTAATCTCGACGAATTACGGGTAGTACAGTTACAATTTCGGAAATCTTAACTTATAAGTTTGTATGGGCATTCATATAAGTTAAGGTACTTATGTGATGTTAGTGTAGAATTATTTACTTATTTACTATACTTGCGCGCACTGCTTACTGCTTACTTCTTTTACTGCTCTTTACTGCTTACTTGTTTATACTGCTAGAGAAGTGCTTGCATATATATATACTTGCTAGCTTAGATTTCCCTATCACCTGCCTTTTGTTTACTCCACTATGATGTCCTCCGCTTCTTCTTCCCGCTCGGAGCCTAGGAGTCGCGGGGTGAGGCGGGGACAAAATCGGCTTAGTCTTTATGACTAACGGTCGCTTGTGACCGTAGGAGTTCGAGGAGCTGGAGCACCAGCATGACTAGACAGGACATGATGGCAGGACTTGGGGAGCAGAAGCCGCGCAGTACATCTACTACAGGACAAGTGTTCGAAGATTTGAGAGTTTGTTTAGCTTCTGCATAGATGTAGAATGAGAGAGTGAGATTTGTTCTACTTTGGATTTGTACCGGGCATAAGCCTTTTTACCCTTTCATTTATTGTACTCATTGATGGACAGATTACATTTGGATATATATATACATATGCGTGTGATTGTGGACTTATTTACTTATTTTCTTCTTATTCTTGTTGGCCTAGTTGATCGTTCTTGCCGACAGGATCGACGTCTTGCGGAGGCGGCTAACTCGTGTGTTAGCGTCACCGTAAAGCGGCGGTTCTGGGCATAAGATCCGGGAACCCTCCTGGTGCGGGAGGCGGGTCTTACAAACTGGTATCATTTGAACAAACGATCCAACGAGAAAAAAGTCCACAAAACCCTGGGACACCCCCGCTCGAGTTAGTTTGAGGACAAACTAGCAGCGAAAGCAGTGGTGTGCCCATGTGTAAAAATCACACAAATTAATCCATTAATCAATGAGTTAGACCAACCTAACTAGGACATCATTCTAGTTTGACGCACCAAGATGACTTTATAGCGTATACTAATCCAAACCGACCTCGGGTATAGACTGATTAAGGCATGATGACACCCAAAGTAAATAGGAGAAGAACCTTATGGGGAAGTAGATACTTAAGACTTAAACCTCGATGTCCCTAATTCTCCTACCAAGTGATATTACCACTTCATACCCAATGGATAGGATCGCCTCAAGGGATCGATGCATGAAACCCATTAGAAAAATAACAAGAGGCCCGTAAACTTAAATCTCCAAACCAACAACTAGGTTGCATTGAACAAATCGTCATGACAAATACCAGAAATCGGATAAAGATTTTTGTTCAGTTGAATAAGGATCCGTGTTTAGAAAATGCCCATTTTAAGGCTGCTTATATACTAACCATTGAGAAGGGTGTGAAAAATTGGTAACCCCGAGGATCTTAAAGTATGTGAAATATCAATAGGTCTCAGGATGAGACTCCAAGTGTAACATCCCTCAAGCAACTAGACCCCTAAGTTGGTTTTGCGATGACTAGGCCATGACAAAACCATAGGAAGAGCTCAAGACCTTATGAACTTAGGTGAGAGGGAGAAAACCCAAGTGGTCTGCAAATAGCAATTTCCAGTTAGCAAGCCTAGGATTGGATTTAGGGGCCCCACTTTGAACCTTGACCCCACCATGGCATCCCTAACCCATTAGGGGTCCTCTTAGAGCACCAAGGACCCATTGAGGTCAAATTAAGAGGCCAATTAGACCAAAGTCAACTTTAACCATGAATTGGTCAAACTAACTCAATTAGGGTCAATTAGCCTCCACCATGCCAAATTGACCTTACCCTTACCCTAATAGGGCTACTAGGAACCTAGTGGACCAAAAAAGCCCCATCATGAGACTTGCAATTTGACCAATTTACCCTTAAGCCTAATTTAGGTCAAATTACCCCCATTATAACCTAATCTAGCACAATCCATTTGGGCTAGGCCCAACTAAAGAGATCCATCATCTAGTGGGCCTGCTGATTTTTGATTTTACTCTTAATTCCTGTAATTGCTGAGTAGGAGAGAGAGAGAAATTGGAGTTTTCCCCAAATCGGAGAGAGAGAAGGAGAGCATTCATAGGATTAAATGCAATTGATCCTTCAAATCCCTCCCCAATTGATGTGCATTCATGTCCCCCTTCAGTTACCAACGATTTTTTAGAGTATTCCATGGCCAAGGGGGCTGATTAAGAGAAAATTTAGTGGTAACCGAAATTTGGGTTAATGGCCATTATTGGCTTTTAGGAATAAAGCCATCAAGCTGATTGAACCCCCCCCCCCCCCCCCCCCCCCCACCCATTTCCTTCAGTGCTCAGAGAGGAAGAGTTTTCCCAACTTTCCAGTGAGAATCGTGCAGAGGAGGTCTAGATCGGCATGGCACCGAAAGCTCCAGCACCGTCAATGACAACTCGCCGGAATTCGTGCAACCAAGCCCCTACTCAGGTCTGATCCCCTTCTACTCCCTTGGTGCTAGATCATTTCTTAATTTGGGGCTTGATCCGTGCCCAATAGGGCTCGGATTGCGCTTCCGAAAAAAGGCTCATTTCGAGCTCTTTTCCCTCCTCTAAAACTCAGATCCGACCACCTCCGGCCGGCCAACCACCTCCTATCGCCGGCCACCACCTCAACGGAGGTGGTGGTGGCATTGGCTGGCCGGAAGAAGGCGTAGGTGGCCGGGAAATCACCCCGCAAAGAAGCCCATGTCAGGATGTTGCGCGCCATCCATTTCGCTGGGACGATGATAGAGAGCCGTCAGATCTTATTAATAATGTTTATGTATATATCATTTCATTCGTCGAACGGAATCACAGGGTTCGTCGAACGGAATTAATTCGTTGATCTGAATTAATTCACCGAGTAGAATAGATTTCGTCGAGCTCAGATTAGAATTAATTATTTAAGTCTATTTCATTTAATTCATCAAACTGAGTTAGACGTTCGTCGAACGCAGAAATATTCGGCGTTCGTCGAACGCAGATCTTCGTTCGTCGAGCGCAATTAGGATTTTCGTCGAACGCAGCTAGGATTTTCGTCGAACGCAGAATTATTCGGCATTCGTCGAACGCAGATCTTTGTTCGTCGAATGCAGTTAATATTTCATCGAACGCAACTTATTCATCATTTCGTCGAACACAGGGTCAGTAATATAATTGAATGATATATTATTTTCTGTCACAATTCAAGCAGAGTATCATTTTAATTATTTAAAATATTAGATCACCTATGATGAAAAAGTGCCCAACACCAAAGTTGTAGCCCTTAGAGTCTACTTTAGTTTAAAATTTGTTTCAGCCCAAAAGGAGTACTGTAGCTCCCTGTAGAGACAAAATGGTGGGACTGGTCCCTAGGGTAGGCAGTCACTCTTCCCTTCATATCTTTTTATTGGTAGATGCTATAACCTTGATATTTATAACCCAGGCTAGTCTCATGCACCCACACAACATACTACAAGATGGGATTTTTAGGAGAACATTTTCCTAAGATTTTTGAGATAATTTCATAAAAAATATATTAATTAATTAGTGAATCAAAAGACCTCCAATGCCCTCCAAATTTTGGTGGGTGCTTTTTAGGGTTATGTTATGACCTTTGTAAAAATCTCAGCCCAGTTTGCACTGTTTTGATTGGGTAATTTGTCAACCCAAGTTAGGTCAAATAGGGTCAAAGTTAGGGCATAGTGTTTATCTTGGGACATTGTGGTCAAATCTCCTCACCATGAGGTGGAACCTTGTCCACTGATTTAGAATCACCTAAAACACCTTCATGAGTAAGATGGGGTGGTGTGGGGGTGGTTAAGCCCTAGAACTCTAGTTTTATTCCTAGGTGTGCACTTAGGACCTTGTGAAGGCTTTGTGGTCAAAAGTCCCTTGATGGTTATGAAACCTGGTGGATAAGTTCATATGATATAAATAGGCCCTAGGTAATTTTGTAAGAATTTTAGGAGCAAGTATTCCCTTTGAATTAGGTCATAACTCCTTTAGGGATTTTTCTTATGAGAGACATTTACATGCTTAAAAGGTCTTGTATGGAGATCAAACTCTGGTAGTGCCCTTATAATCATGGTTTAAACCCCTGGTAATTTTGGGGTATTTTATTAAATGATTTAACCAGTACTTCATTCTCAAGGCACCTGTTTTGATTTTGACTTAAGAAAAGTATTTGAGGGTCCAATGCTATTTTATAAATTGTGCCAATTGGTGATGGGACATTTAAGAACATTATGAAGCTCTGTGAATTTTTATGAAATTTTTGGAGACTTAAATCAGTAGGCTACTTCACAACTTTTACTATTTGAGGTTTTCTTTAAATATTTATTTTTGTGAGAAAATGATTCTCTTAAATCCTGAAACTTAGTCAGTAGCCTTTTCTGATGAACACAAGAGTTTGGTAATTTTCCCAGAATTTTAGTGTTGAACTTTTTGGTGGTTCCTTCATAAAACTACAATTTGGGACAGATGATAAACAATTAAATTAGAGGATAATTTCTTACTGTAAAATTATGATATGCTGTATTTGCTATTATTTTGTCATCCTAGATTCATCATAATTTTTGAAGAGCCATATCATATGAATTTACTACACTTCATGTTCATTTTTATACTTGGCAAATGTTTGGAGAAATTAAAATAAATACTAAATAATTAAGGAAAAATATGATTCTCTGGATTTAGTCTTATAAAATCATGATAGACCTCCAATAAATATCATGGGTCAGTTGGATGAATATTTGGAGTACCTCTAGTTGTAAGCTTCATATAGTTAGTTTGGTCTGCGTTTAGTAAAACTGTGAAACTTAGATAACTAGTGGCCTACTAAGTGGGAATGACATGTAGTTGGTGTATATTGTCAGGATGAGGAGATTTAGGTCACTAAAAAGGAGTTATATATTAAGGGTGCTTGGTGAGTTAAGGGTAAGGTAGTGCTTGGGATTGACGAAGGATCGTCTTTTCCCTAGCGTGTCATAAAGCACTTAGGTTTAACTCAAGTGAAATGATAAGAGGGGTGTTCTTATGCGTAGATACCAATAACAGTAAGTATCTTGAGAAAAGGGAACTTTGGGGTGTCATCCCATTGCAGTTCCTAGTACCGTAGCGAGCCCCTTACAGGGTAACCCTCGGGAAGTCCAAGATTAACCATAAGTCGTAGGAGTATAGAAGATGCTCAAGACTAACTAATAACACATTCACTCACACTCCGTTGTCATGGGAGTTTGGTTGGTTTGGTACCCCGAGTTGTAGGCTCGGTGGTGGTTGGTGCGGATTGTGGATCTGGTGAGTTGTGACTCAGTTTGGTTCTTGGTTGTGCAAGTTAAGGCCAAGTGGTTTATGTTTGGAGGTTGTAGATAGATAGTAAATCATGTTGCATGTGCACAAGGTGTTGGGTCCTTAGTGTCGATGGTCGTTGCACCGACGTTGGTACTCGGGCTCGGCAAGTGTGGAATTTGCACTTAGCCATAAAAGTCTGGTGGTCCAGCCAGTAAGAGTACGCAGATGCTCCGCGGTTTTGCGTTGAGGCGTACGATAGGTCTAGGTTAGGTAGTGCATATACCAACCTAGAGGTGGGCGAGGTCCAACCCACTGCTTCCGTTTGCCACTACGGGAGTATCCTGAGAGTCTTGCTAGCTCCAAAAGGGAGGAACTAAAGGTCTATGCGCATAGAGTCGTAGTGTGTGAGTTGCACTTGTGTGAACATAGCATAACTGCATACCTTGCATGTCATAGCATAAACATTGCATTTCAACCCCTACCCCTATCGTATAAGTCGGTTATGGGACTTCTTATGTGATAGGCCTTGCTAAACGACCCCTTGGTCTATAGGTTTGTGTGGGCATTCCTATAAATCAATGGTTACTTTTTCTATTATCTACATGTCTTTATTTACTGCACTTTACTTATTCTTTACCTGCTCTTGCTATGCTTTTTAACTGTTTCATTTATAATTATATATACTTGTGTAGTGGTAGATCTTTTCCTATAGATTATACCCTGTCATCTGCTATTGTTTTTACCCATTGTTTGTCCTCCACTTCATCCTTCCCGCTCTGTGCCTAGGAGTCACCGGGGGAGGGGTGGGGGATTTGCTTAGTCTTTTTGGCTAACGGTCAGTGGACCTTATCATTTTAGGAGACCGCGGCGACGGAGCAGCACCAGAGGCCGGTGTAGATGGAGGTGGAGCAGTTTAGCACGGGAGCACCGATGACAGGATCCGTGAGTGGCTATTAGTTCTAGTTGTTTTGCTTCCGCGAGTGAATTTGTAGTGAGGCTTGATGTATCGGGCAGGAGCCCTTGCTATCTCTTTTTATTTCAGTTATATTTACGTGGACATCTCTTGTGGATATTTTACCTTTTCTATGTGATATGGACTTGGCTTTCTTTTTAGCTTATTTTTCTTTGCTTCTTCGTAATCGATTTGGCCGGCAGCATCGGTATTTTGTAGTGGCAACCTCCCCGAGCGAGGGTGTCACCGCAAAGCGGCGGTTCTGGGCCTAAGACCCGGATGTTTAAAAAAAATGGGGTCTTACAAGTGGTATCAGAGGAAACCTCGATCCGAAGAAAAGAAGTCCACAAACCCTGGGCCACCCGACGTGAGCTTAGTTTGAGGATAAACTAGCAGCGAAAGCAATGGTGTGCCCATAAGGGAAGTCACATGAAAAGGTCCACTTATAACTGATCGTTCTTTAGCTAAGTCCCTTACGAGTGTAATTTTCTTGTGTATCCCGCGACGAACCCTACACCGCAACATAGAGTTCCACCGACTCCAAACGTCGTCCCACCACCGCTGGCTCCTACCCCGTTCCAGCAGTCGGAGCTGGGACAGACACTAACTGCCATTCTGGAGACTTTCAGGGCACAGCAGGCACCAGCTCCTCAGCAAAACTCTGGGGCCAATTGGCTGAGCATCTTTCGAGGTCTCTCCCCACCATCATACATCGGGACGGAGACTGTTGTGAGGACTGAGGAGTGGGTGGACATCATGGAGGAGATGTTGACAGGGATTCAGTGCCCGGCAGACATGGAGGTGCCACTGGTGGTTTCTTGCTTGGAGTCTCATGTCAAGAGATGGTGGAAGGGGTTCCTGGATACAGCTTATCCGGGACTGGAGGCTGTAGACGTTGCGTGGGATGATTTCAAGGCAACCCCGCTGGAGCATTTTATGTCGCAGTCTGCAAGAGATGAGTTGGAGGATAGGTTTTTGCAGTTGAGGCAGGGGAGCAGGACAGTTCTGGAGTTTTAGTTTTACCTTAGCATTGAACCAAACAACAAAACCCTCAGGTTTAGTACGCGTTTACGGCAAACCCGCGTTTACCTTGTTCGATACGGGTGCCTCGCACTCGTTCGTCTCGGCTAAGTTTATCGAGGACCTGGACCAAGTCCAACACTTCAAGAGCGATTACAGGAGGGTGCGATTTCCGGATGGATCGGAGGTTCTAACAAATGCCACGTGTAGCATGAGGTTGGATATTGGAGGAAGACTATTCAAGGCCCCGACAACTGTACTGAAGATGAAAGACTACGACCTGATCCTGGGAATGAGCTGGTTGTTTGGGAACCAGGCAAAGATTGACTGCCCGACAAGGAGGATCGTTCTAAAGCACGAAGGCAGTGAAGCAGTTTTCGAAGGTACTCAACCCACCTCTCATCTCTTCTTATCATCTATTCAGGCCGTCAAGGCCCACCTGCAGGGAGACGAGGTATATCAGTTGCTCTTCGAGGTGACTGAAGTCAAGGACTCAGTGTCAAGTATCCCGGTAGTACGAGATTTTGCTGATGTTTTTCTGGAGAAGCTTCCCGGACTGCCACCGCACCGCGAGAAGGATTTCCAAATCCAGCTGGTGTCGGGGGCTATGCCGGTTTCTAGTGCCCCTTATCGGATGGCCCCGAAGGAGTTGGTAGAGTTTCGGAGACAGCTGCAGGGCTGGTGGAAACTGGGTTCGTTAGGCCGAGTTCCTCACCCTGGGGAGCTCAGGTGTTGTTCGTGAAGAAGAAGGATGGCACGCTCCGATTGTGCATCGACTACAGATCCATGAATAGATTGACGGTACGAAACACATACCCTCTGCCAAGGATAGACGAGTTGTTTGACCAGCTAGAGGGAGCCCACTGCTTCTCGAAGCTGGATTTGAGATCTGGGTATTATCAGCTGAGGATCCAGGAGGAGGATATCCCGAAGACGGCTTTCAGCAGCCGATATGGATTGTATGAGTTCACTGTGATGTCGTTCGTGCTCACAAATGCACCATCAGCATTTATGAGCCTGATGAACCGGGTGTTCGAGCCTTATCTCGACACCTTTGTCATTGTGTTCATTGACGACATCCTTATTTACTCGAGGACGGAGGAGGAGCATGCACGACATTTGACACTAACCTTGGAGAAGCTTCGGGAGCATCGTTTGTATGCGAAGTTCAGCAAGTGTCAGTTTTGGCTGAAGGAGGTGGCCTTCCTAGGCCACATCATCAGTGGAGCTGGTCTAGCAGTGGACCCAACAAAGATTCAGGCAGTACGGGATTGGCCGCCGCTGAAGACGACCACCGACGTGAGGAGTTTCTTGGGACTTGTCGGCTACTACCGGAAGTTCATTCAGGGGTTTTCTCAGATAGCCCTCCCACTCACATCCCTGACGAAGAAGGATGCTGCTTTTACATGGACCCCGCAGTGTGAGGCAGCTTTCCAGGAGCTGAAGGGTCGGCTTACTTAGGCCCCCATCCTTGCCCTTCCATCGGGGAGGGAAGGATTCCAGGTGTATACAGATGCGTCATATCAGGGGATGGGTGTCGTTCTGATACAGAACGGGCACATGATAGCCTATGCCTTCCGCCAGTTGAAGAACCACGAGCGGAACTACCCGGTGCATGACTTGGAGATGGGAGCAGTCATGTTCGCTCTCAAGATCTGGCGACACTACCTCTATGGTGTCCACTGCGATATATTCTCAGATCACAAGAATCTGAAGTATGCAGATACGCAGAAGGAGCTGAATATCCGGCAGAGGCGATGGGTGGAGTTCTTATCAGACTATCAGTACACGATGCATTACCACCCAGGGAAGGCGAATGTAGTAGCAGACGCACTGAGCAGGAGAGCTACTACGTCAGGAGCAGAGCCCAAGTTGATGGCCATGGAGTTAGTACGGATGTTTGAGGACATGCAGATCTCCCTCGTATCTGAGGACGATCCGGAATTGTACGAGGAGTACTTAGCAGCGATGGGTGCCACTTACGACATTCGAGACCGCATCAGGGATGGGCAGAGGCAGGATGCCAAGTTGGAACCGATATTCAGAGCCTTGGAGGTAGGCTCAGGTGGAGATTATTCGCTGAAGGACGGCCTGTTGAGTTTTAGAGGCCGAGTGTATATACCAGCAGGGGGCCGAATTTGGGAGGATATTATGTCAGAGGCTCATTGCAGCAGATATTCCGTGCACCCGGGCATTACCAAGATGACTGCAGATTTGAAGAGGACCATGTATTGGCCAGGCATGAAGAAAGACATCGTATATTTTGTGACCCACTGCGAGTCTTGCCTACTCGTGAAGGCGGAGTGTCGAAACCCAGCAGGATTATTATATCCACTTCCGGTGTCGGAGTGGAAGTTCGACGACATCGATATGGACTTTATACACGGTCTTCCCCGATCCCGTGCGGGAAACGACTCGATTTGGGTGATCGTCGACAGATTGACGAAGGTGGCCAGGTTCATTCGAATCAGGAAGGACGAGTCGGTCAGTGTTTTGGTGTGGAGGTTCGTAGAGCAGTTTGTTCGATACCATGGTGTGCCGAGGACAATCGTGTCAGATCGGGATGGACGATTTACGTCAAGGGAGTGGAGAGCAGTGCAGGCCTACCTGGGCACCCGGTTGACTTTTAGTACAACTTTCCACCACCAGACAGATGGGCAAACAGAGCATACCAACCGGACCCTAGAGGATCTTTTACGTCTTTGCATTCTGGACCGCGGGGAACCATGGGAGAGACTGTTGCCATTAGTCGAGTTCTCATACAACAACAGTCATCAGGCTAGTATAGACAGGGCACCTTATGAGGCTTTATACGGGCGGAGATGCAGGACACCACTGTGTTGGATTCAGGATGAGGATCCCAAGGCACTTGGCTCAGAGTTCGTGGAGGACACGGAGGCTCAGGTGAGGCTGATTCGAGATAGGATGTTGGAGGCCCAGAGCAGGCTGGCCAAGTATTACGATGCGCATCATCGTATGGTGGAGTTCCAGGTGAGAGACCGAGTTTTCTTGAAGATATGTCCGATGCATAGAGTCTCGCGGGTTCGCGGGCGGAAGAAGCTCAGTCCGAGGTATATGGGACCTTATAGGATCCTGGAGCGGATCGGTCCCCTGGCTTACAGACAGGAGCTACCGCCGGAGTTGGAGGGACTGCACGACGTTTTCCACATCTCCTCACTTAGGAAGGCTCTACTTCGGCCAGAGCAGCAGGTTTCTACTTCAGAGGGGCCAGTAGTTACTGATCGGTCAGTTCACCTGGAGCCGGTTCGGATAGATGACACAGAGTTATGAGTCTTGCGGCGCAAGAAGGTTCCGCTGGTCAAGGTCATATGGAGGAATCATGGACAGGAAGAGCATAGTTGGGAGCCACTGGACTTGATGCAGCAAAAGTACCTACAGCTTTTTTCGACAGGTATAATTTATTTTTTTCCGGGATGTTACCTTTCCTCCTAACAGTAGAAGCCCCCCCCCCCCCCCCCCCGGCTTAACCTGAATTTCGAGGACGAAATTTTTATTTTTATGTATTGGGATTTGTAACATCCCTCAAGCAACTAGACCCCTAAGTTGGTTTTGCCATGACTAAGCAATGACAAAACCATAGGAAGAGCTCAAGACCTTGTGAACTTAGGTGAGAGGGAGAAAACCCAAGTGGTCTGCAAATAGCAATTTCGAGTTAGCAAGCCTAGGATTGGATTTAGGGGCCCCACTTTGAACCTTGACCCCAACATGGCATCCCTAACCCATAAGGGGTCCTCTTGGAGCACCAAGGACCCATTGGGGTCAAATTAAGAGGCCAATTAGACCAAAGTCAACTTTAACCATGAATTGGTCAAACTAACTCAATTAGGGTCAATTAGCCTCCACCATGCCAAATTGACCTTACCCTTACCCTAATAGGGCTACTAGGAACCTAGTGGACCAAAAAGCCCCATCATGAGACTTGCAATTTGACCAATTTACCCTTAAGCCTAATTTAGGTCAAATTACCCCATTATAACCTAATCTAGCCCAATCCATTTGGGCTAGGCCCAACTAAAGAGATCCATCATCTAGTGGGCCTGCTGATTTCTTATTTTACTCTTAATTTCTGTAATTGCTGAGTAGGAGAGAGAGAAATTGGACTTTTCCCCAAATCGGAGAGAGAGAAGGAGAGCATTCATGGGATTAAATGCAATTGATTCTTCAAATCCCTCCCCAATTGATGTGCATTCATCTCCCCCTTCAGTTACCAACGATTTTCTGGAGTTTTCCATGGCCAAGGGGGATGATTAAGAGAAAATTTAGTGGTAACCGAAATTTGGGTTAATGGCCATTAATGGCTTTTAGGAATAAAGCCATCCAAGCCGATTGAACCCCCCCCCCCCATTTCCTTCAATGCTCAGAGAGGAAGAGTTTTCCCAACTTTCCAGTGAGAATCATGCAGAGGAGGTCTAGATTGGCATGACACCGAAAGCTCTAGCACCGTCAATGGCAACTCGCTGTAATTCGCGCAACCAAGCCCCTACTCAGGTCCGATCCCCTTCTCCTCCCTTGGTGCTAGATCATTTCTTAATTTGGGGCTTGATCCGTGCCCAATAGGGCTCGGATTGCGCTTCCGAAAAAAGGCTCATTTTGAGCTCTTTTCCCTCCTTTAAAACTCAGATCCAACCACCTTCGGCCGGCCAACCACCTCCTATCGCCGGCCACCACCTCAACGGAGGTGGTGGTGGCATTGGCTGGCCGGAAGAAGGCGTAGGTGGCCGGGAAATCACCCTGCAAAGAATCCCAGGTCGGGCTATCGCGCGCCGTCCAATTCGCTGGGACGATGATATAGAGCCATTAGATCTTATTAATAATGTTTACGTATATATCATTTCATTCGTCGAACGGAATCACAGGGTTCGTCGAACGGAATTAATTCGTCGATCTGAATTAATTCGCCGAGCAGAATAGATTTCATCGAACTCAGATTAGAATTAATTATGTAAGTCTATTTCATTTAATTCGTCGAACTGAGTTAGACGTTCGTCGAACGCAAAAATATTCGGCATTCGTCGAACGCAGATCTTCGTTCGTCGAGCGCAATTAGGATTTTCGTTGAACGCAGATCTTCGTTCGTCGAACGCAGTTAGGATTTTCGTCGAACGCAGAATTATTCGGCATTCGTCGAACGCAGATCTTTGTTCGTCGAACGCAGTTAATATTTCGTCGAACGCAGCTTATTCATCATTTTGTCGAACGCAGGGTCAGTAATATAATTGAATGATATATTGTTTTCTGTCACATTTCAAGCAGAGTTTCATTTTAATTATTTAAAATATTAGATCACCTCTGATGAAAAAGTGCCCAACACCAAAGTTGTAGCCCTTAGAGTCTACTTTAGTTTAAAATTTGTTTCAGCCCAAAAGGAGTACTGTAGCTCCCTGTAGAGACAAAATGGTGGGACTGGTCCCTAGGGTAGGGCAGTCACTCTTTCCTTCATATCTTTTTATTGGTAGATGTTATAGCCTTGATATTTAAAACCTAGGCTAGTCTCATGCACCCACACAACATACTAAAAGATGGGATTTTTAGGAGAACCTTTTTCTAAGGTTTTTGAGATAATTTCATAAATAATATATTAATTAATTAGTGGGTCAAAAGACCTCCAATGCCCTCCAAATTTTGGTGGGTTCTTTATAGGGTTATATTATGACCTTGGGAAAAATTACAGCCCAGTTGGGACTATTTTGATTGGGTAATTTGTCAACCCAAGTTAGGTCAAATAGGGTCAAAGTTAGGGCATGGTGTTTATCTTGGGACATTGTGGTCAAATCTCCTCACCATGAGGTGGAACCTTGTCCACTGATTTAGAATCACCTAAAACACCTTCATGAGTAAGATGGGGTGGTGTGGAGGTGGTTAAGCCCTAGAACTCTAGTTTTATTCCTAGGTGTGCACTTAGGACCTTGTGAAGACTTTGTGGTCAAAAGTCCCTTAATGGTTATGAAACTTGGTGGATAAGTTCATAGGATATAAATAGGCCCTGCGTAATTTTGTAAGAATTTTAGGAGTAAGCCCTTTGAATTAGGTCATAACCCTTTTAGAGAATTTTCTTATGAGAGACATTTACATGCTTAAAAGGTCTTGTATGGAGATGAAGCCCTGGTAGTGCCCTTATAATCATGGTTTAGACCCCTGGTAATTTTTGGGTATTTTATTAAATGATTTAACCAGTACTTCATTCTCAAGGCACCTGTTTTGATTTTGACTTAAGAAAAGTATTCGAGGGTCCAATACTATTTTATAAATTGTGCCAATTAGTGATAGGACATTTAAGAACATTAGGAAGCTCTGTGAATTTTTATGAAATTTTTGGAGACTTAAATCAGTAGGCTACTTCACAACTTTTACTATTTGAGGTTTTCTTTAAATATTTATTTTTGTGAGAAAATGATTCCCTTAAATCCTGAAACTTAGTCAGTAGCCTTTTGTGATGAATACAAGAGTTTGGTAATTTTCTCAGAATTTTAGCGTTGAACTTTTTGGTGGTTCCTTCATAAAACTACAATTTGGGACATATGATAAACAATTAAATTAGAGGACAATTTCTTACTGTAAAATTATGATATGCTGTATTTGCTATTATTTTGTCATCCTAGATTCATCATAATTTTTGAAGAGCCATATCATAAGAATTTATTACACTTCATGTTCATTTTCATACTTGGCAAATGTTTGGAGAAATTAAAATAAATACTAAATAATTAAGGAAAAATATGATTCTCTGGACTTAGTCTTATAACATCATGATAGACCTCCAATAAATATCATAGGTCAGTTGGATGAATATTTGGAGTACCTCTAGTTGTAAGCTTCATATAGTTAGTTTGGTCTGCGTTTAGTAAAACTGTGAAACTTAGGTAACTAGTGGCCTACTAAGTGGGAATGACATGTAGTTGGTGTACATGGTCAGGATGAGGAGATTTTGGTTACCAAAAAGGAGTTATATATTAAGGGTGCTTGGTGAGTTAAGGGTAAGGTAGTGCTTGGGATTGACGAAGGATCGTCTTTTCCCTAGCGTGTCATAAAGCACTTAGGTTTAACTCAAGTGAAATGATAAGAGGGGTGTTCTTATGGGTAGATACCAATAACAGTAAGTATCTTGAGAAAAGGGAACTTTGGGGTGTCATCCCATTGCAGTTCCTAGTACCGTAGCGAGCCCCTTACAGGGTAACCCTCGGGAAGTCCAAAATTAACCATAAGTCGTAGGAGTATAGAAGATGCTCAAGACTAGCTAATAACACATTCACTCACACTCCGTTTTCATGGGAGTTTGGTTGGTTTGGTACCCCGAGTTGTAGGCTCGGTGGTGGTTGGTGCGGATTGTGGATCCGGTGAGTTGTGACTCAGTTTGGTTCTTGGTTGGGCAAGTTAAGGTCAGGTGGTTTATGTTTGGAGGTTGTAGATAGATAGTAAATCATGTTGCATGTGCACAAGGTGGTGGGTCCTTAGTGTCGACGGTCGTTGCACCGACGTTGGTACTTGGGCTCGGCAAGTGTGGAATTTGCACTTAGCCATAAAAGTCTGGTGGTCCAGCCAGTAAGAGTACGCAGATGCTCCGCGGTTTTGCGTTGAGGCGTACGATAGGTCTAGATTAGGTAGTGCATATACCAACCTAGAGGTGGGCGAGGCCCAACCCACCGCTTCCGTTTTCCACTACGAAAGTATCCTGGGAGTCTTGCTAGCTCCAAAAAGGGGGAACTAAAGGTCTATGTGCATAGAGTCGTAGTGTGTGAGTTGCACTTGTGTGAACATAGCATAACTGCATACCTTGCATGTCATAGCATAAACATTGCATTTCAACCCCTACCTCTATCTTATAAGTCGGTTATGGGACTTCTTATACGATAGGCCTTGCTAAACGACCCCTTGGTCTATAGGTTTGTGTGGGCATTCATATAAATCAATGGTTAATTTTTCTATTATATACATGTCTTTATTTACTGCACTTTACTTATTCTTTACCTGCTCTTGCTATGCTTATTAACTGTTTCATTTATAATTATATATACTTGTGTAGTTGTAGATCTTTTCATGTAGATTATACCCTGTCATCTGCTATTGTTTTACTCCTTGTTTGTCCTCCACTTCATCCTTCCCGCTCGGTGCCTAGGAGTCACCGGGGGAGGGGTGGGGGAATGGCTTAGTCTTTTTGACTAACGGTCGGTGGATCTTATCATTTTAGGAGACCGCGACGACGAAGCAGCACCAGAGGCCAGTGCAGATGGAGGCGGGGCAGTCTAGCACGGGAGCACCGATGACAGGATCCGTGAGTGGCTATTAGTTCTAGTTGTTTTGCTTCCGCGAGCGAATTTGTAGTGAGGCTTGATGTATCGGGCAGGAGCCCTTGTTATCTCTTTTTATTTCAGTTATATTTACGTGGACATCTCTTGTGGATATTTTACCTTTTCTATGTGATATGGACTTGGCTTTCTTTTTAGCTTATTTTTCTTTGCTTCTTCGTGATCGATTTGGCCGGCAGCATCGACGTTTTGTAGTGGCAACCTCCCCGAGCGAGGGTGTCAGCGCAAAGCGGCGGCTCTGTACCTAAGACCCGGATGTTTAAAAAAAAGGGGTCTTACACCAAGTTTAGGGTCGGATACCCTAAGGATTGAGTGCATATCTAAGACAAATATATCCTAACGATACCAAAGAAACTTAACCCAAAAATGCATGGGGGCTAATCCTTTTGTTTATTGGATTAGCTCGGTACCAACTTGGATTTCCTAGACCTTACTTATGGAAAATGGTGTGCACTTAGCACCCAAATTGAACTTAGTGAATCTTGGAGTTCTACAACTCCAAGTAGATTGAAATTTTGGTCATGCATGAGTCATGCCCAAATACATACACTGCCCAAAATGGGAATTTCTGGAAAGACCTTTTCTATAGCTTCTATGAAGTCAAATCACTCCAAATCCCCTTGGTAAGGTGATTATGTATATATTAGTCTATGGTAAAAATTTTGACTCATCTGGATCCTTACATATGAGTAGACATATGTTTAAAAGATCGATAGAAAGACCTTTACTTAGGCCACACCAAAAGGTTGTTTTTACCCTAGTAAAATAGACCTTTTCCTCTCCAGTTTGAGGCCCTCAGAGGCCATAAAATGAAATGTACGTTGAGATAACTTTTGTAGGCATTTGTGTTTACTATCCGTGGGAAGTGAGATCACACCATTTGGAGCCCTACAACCCTCAGTGGATCAGATTTAGTAAGGCTGGTCCTTAAAATGTGAATAACTTTTATATAATAAAAGATATGAGACTGATAATTTAACCATGTGTGTATGCTCCCTAGATCTACTATATGCCCAAAGATCAGAATTGTTGGGGCACGTTTCTCTAAGGTTTTAGGAGAAATTTAATAAATCATATATGGTGCATAATATGAGTGATTCGGACTAAAATCACATCAAATCTCCTTTAGGATGGTAGTCAAGCATATAGTAGACCATGGTTAAAATTTTAGGTCAATTGAACTTCTAAAAGTTAGTTATTTCACATGCTAGTGCAAGGAGATTGGTGTGCTTATAGCATGACCATGTAACACTAGGCTTACATGAGAGTTTAAGGGTTTTCCCTCAGTCAAATCTCACGAAACTTAAAACATACACTTAGGGTTATGAGACAATATCCCTTGGAGAAAATCATAAACTGTTGGGTTGATTTTGCTAGGAAATTTGGAATTTATGTGAATTGTCACATAGACCTTAAAGGAGTATTTTTAGGGTCAACACTTTCTGAAAAGACATAAAGTTACGGGATTCACTTAATAGAGTGAGATTACACTCTGTAAATTTTGGTGGGATTTTTGATGATAATATAGTTCATTAATCATTAATTATTCAATTATCCCAATTTGCTTCATTCCACAATTAGGTAAGCTAATGAACTTAAAGCTGAATGAAATTGGATATTTGGAGTTGTGAGACCACCTAAGACCTTTGGAATTATAACTTAGAAAATTAATTCTTTGAATTATTGATATTGAAATGCTAGGAAATTTTGTACAAGGTCCTTTTAAATCAGTATGAAGCTATGGAAATTTTAACTGATTCAATCTCGGAGTAGACTTCATACTTCATTCACAATGTACAATTTGGAGTTATAACATAGAATATTCGTACCTAGAGTTGTTGACACGGGAATATTCTAATAATCTGAACATAACCTTGTGATATCATTATACACCTTGGGTAATTTTCCCGGAATTTATAATTACATATATTGGGTGCTCCCTTCACAATGTAGAGTTTGGAGTTATAAATTAGGAAACCCATATCTTGAAGTATTGACGCAAAATTGCTATAGAAACTTGTGCATAGGCCTTTGATAACAATATGAACTTCTGGGGATTTTGATGGGATTTATGGTTACTCATTTTTGAAACTTCCTTCTCAAGTAGAATTCGAGCATATAACTTGAGAAATTCGTACCATGAATTATTGTACTGGATTGTTATGGAGTATTGCATATAGACTTTTTATATCAATAAGAAGCTTTGGGGAATTTGGTTAGAACTAATCATTGAGTAAATGACATGCTTCCTTCACAAAGAAGATATTACTCAAAAACGGATACCTTGAAATATTTATGTTAGGATATTATAGAAGTTCATACATATGTTTGTGATGTCTACATGAACATTTAGAAGTATTGCCAATTCAATTACTGAGGAGACATCATACCCCCTCCACAAGTGGAACCTCGTGGCTTTTATTGGGAGACAAATATGTTGAAATATTGATGATGAGATCATATAGAAATTACCAGATAGACTTGTGATATCATTTAAAACCTTCTTGAGATTTTTCCTTTTTTCATTGAGTATGGAACCCCGTAGACCCGAACTTGAATTTCGGGGACGAAATTATTTTTCTTGTTTATTGGGATTTGTAACATCTCATTTCCTACTAGACCCCTTAACTTCAACTAGGGTGAGACAAGTGGTGAGTGATGCGAGTTTGGGCTAGGTAACCGTAGGACACATTGAGTTGAATGAACTCACATGTGGTCTACTATAGGATTCAAGTCAACTTAGGTCAAACTGGCTGGATGATTGATTTCGTCGAGCTGAGAAGCAATTTCGTCGAACTGAGATAATTCGTCGAAAGCAGAGTTGAGTTCGTCGAACTGAAGTTCGATTTCGTCGAACTGAACATCTGTCACTAATTCGTCGAACGCAGAGCTGAGTTCGTCGAACTCAAGTTGAAGTTCATCAAACTCAAGAGTTAATCTGATAGACGGGATGGATAAATGAGTTCGTCGAACTCAACGTGGAGTTCGTCGAACCCAGTAAGGCATTCGTCGAACGTAGACTGGTCGAGCTGAAGAACGTCGTTCATCGAATGCAGGAAGGCGTTCATCAAACGCAGTCTGGTCAAACTGAAACCCGCTATTCGTCGAACCCAAGAAGGCGTTCGTCGAACGCAGGCTTGGCGAGCTGAGAACGCCATTCGTCGAACCCAGGAAGAAATTCGTCGAACGCAGACTGGAATTTCATCTAACACAGAAAACTTGAATTTTCTTAAGTCCTAGTCGCAGATAGTGATCCTATACCTAATGACCAGCCTTGCCCCCTATTCCCAACATGCAGTGACATGCAAAGGGGTAAAAGGGTTTTTTCCCCACTCTTCCATTAAGGACAAGGAAGAAAACGGGGAGGGCTTGCCATGTGGCCCTCCTCCCCTCTGCCCAAAGCCATCCCTGACCTCCCCATCAATTCCCAGCCATCTTTATGCTGATTGAGTGCCACTTGGCAGCTGGGAGGAACAACCAAAGCTTGGACGAGTCATGCTTTAGTGGGGCTTGCACTTAGAGACCTCCTCTCCTTCATTCAAGTCCACCATCAGCTTCAGAGAGGCCCAAGCAGTCGGAATAGCCACCTGGAGTGGAGCTTTTCCTGGAGGATCGAAGAATTGAGCAGGATCGCTGGAACTCGTCGTCGCCATGCAGCACCGCCACAATACTCACCGTCAACCCTACTTCAAGTCTGGTTTCTCCCCCTCTCCCTCTGTGCTAGTATCTAGGTCCATTTAAGAGAGAAGTCGGGCTCAATTGAGCCCGACCCCATGTGAGCTTGAGGGACATTTTCCGAGCTTTTTCTCCTTGCTCGGGATCGCCGGAGAGGCGGTCTCCAGCGGCCGTGTCGCCGCCTGGCGTTAGCCACCACCTCAACGGAGGTGGTGGAGGTGGTGGCCGGCAGTTGTGGGTCGTGGATGGCCGGGAAATGGAGTTTGAAGATGGACCGGGCGGGATAGATCTGGACCGTTGGCTGGAGCTAGGAGACAAAATCACAGCCTTTGATTTCTGAGGTCGGCTATACGCAGATCAAATTGATTAAATGAAATTAAATGTCACATTTTCTCTTGTTTATTCATGCTGAAATTTGAGGCTCTTATAAGTCTTTGTAGGAAAAGTTGCCCGAGATAACTATTGTAGGCCTTGATGTCTACTTTCATTTGGAAGTTAAATCAGACCATTTGGACCACTATAAGACCCACATCACTCACTTTACTGAGGCTGGTCAAAACAGAAATTAGAAATTAGTTCGTATTTATATTCTAAAATATATATCTGGTGGACTTGAAATTTTGTCCATGCATGCATGTGCCCTGTATCTAGCTTGCATCCAAAAATAAGATTTTTAGAAGATGATTTTCCTAAGGTTTTATTCAAAATATGTAAAATCAAATAAGTGACATTTTTGGAGTTGTATAGCTCCAACTGACCCCAAACTTGGGTGTCACCCTTAGTTATGCATTATTAGTCTATGGTTAAAATTTGAGATCAATTGGACTTCTGCATGTATGGTAATTCTCTTTGCATGTCTCTACCCTAAAGGGCAATGATGTGCCAATAGACAAAAGTCTATTTTGTAAGTTCAGATGAAATGGCTTAGAGTTAGCCTCTGAAACTTTAGTGACATATTCTTTATGACAAAACACACCACCTCAGGGAATCTTAGGATTTTTGGGATCAAAAATCCTATATTATGGATTAATGTGAATTAGGCCACATATTAGTATTCATGAAATTTTCATGTCAAATACCTTATAGAAAATTATAGAACTCTGGAGAATTCATTGTTATGACATGCAGGACCTCTGTAAATTTTTGTAGAAAATTTCAGAGGCTTTTCCTTCAGGAAATTACAAAATTACCCCTAGGTCACAAATCGGAATAATAGAATTTCCCTGAGTTATATGCATGAAAAAATTGTGAAACTGTGGAAGATAGTTAGGAATACAATTATAAATCTCTGGAATTTTTGATAGAATTTTTAGAGACTTTATTCATATTGAAATACCCTTTATTCATTTTGTCACCCTTTTATGATAAATAGAAATTATGGGTTTATTTTTGCTGGAAAATTATGATCTTATGAAATTAGTGTTTTTATGTTACTATAGTGCCACTGTAATTTTCCCAGAATTTTAGGAAGTCAAGATCTGGCACTTGATGTACAAAGTCATTTTGTCACCCCTTTTATGATAAATAGAAATTATGGGTTTATCCTTACTGGAAAATTATGATCGTCTGAAATTAGTGTTTTTATGTTATTATAGTGCCACTGTAATTTTCTCAGAATTTTAGGAAGTCAAGATCTGACACTTGATGTACAAAGTCATTTTGTCATCCCATTTATGATAAATAGAAATTATGAGTTTTATCTTTGCTGGAAAAATATGTTCTTCTGAAATTAGTGTTTTATGCTATTATAATGTCACTGTAATTTTCTCAGAATTTTAGGAAGTCAAGATCTGGTAGTTGATGTACAAGGTCATTTTGTCACCGCTTTTATGATAAATAGAAATTGTGGGTTTAAATTTGTTGGAAAATTATGATCTCTTGGAATTAGTGTTTTTATGGCATTATAGTGCCACTGTAATTTTACCAAAATTTTAGGAAGTCGGAATCTAGTACTTGATGTGTAATTTCATCATGACACCCTTTTACGGTAAATAGAAATTGAGATCAAACCAAAATGGAGCATATCAAAATTGTGATCAAACCCTAAATTCTCCGTTGTGAACCTAAGGTAAAAGTTAGAACTCATATGGACATGTTATAGATGAGAGAGCATCATCGGGATCAAACTTAGTTCAACTTCCATCATGTCTGCGGACAGTAAAAACTTAATATGGAGATTTGACCAGCAAGATCACATAGAAAATCAGTAAGATTTGGATTATAACAGTGACATATCATTTACATCAGCCCTAGAAGTTAGGGAACCTTTGGAGTACATCCGTACTATGATCTTGGGAATTACTAAGAGTCATTCATAAAAAGGGCAGTTATGAATTTAGGGGATCATGAATATTATTCAGCATGATAAAGTGTCCATGATATATCACTAGGGTGTGATTAGAGACATTTGAGAATCATTTAAGATCTACACCACTAAGAGTATTGGAAATCTTAAGTGTGGAGCATCGTCCAAGAGAACGTTATCTTAAGGGTAGAATTGGAGATAATTTATAAAGCGTCAAGTAATAAAGAGTAATAAGTAGAGTGGGTCTTAGAATGTGGTAGCCACCAATAAAGGTAATTGTCTTAGAATGGGGGATTTGGGTTTCAGCCCATTACATTCCCTAGTACCACTGCGAGCCCTTCACCGGGTAAACCTCGGGAAGTTCAGGATTCAGCCTAAACTTCTAAGTATACAATAATTAGGCAAGATTAGTCTAATTAAATGAATAAGAGTTATGGTAAACTTCATCCCGAGTTAAGGGATGAGAAGTTGTATATCAGGACGGGTTAGTCCTGCGAGCTGGAGGCTTGGGAAATAGTATATCAGGACGAGATGGTCCTGCGAGCTGGAGGATCGGGAGGTTGTATATCAGGACGGGTTAGTCCTGCGAGCTGGAGGCTCGGGTTGTGACAAATTGTATGTGCATAGAAACCATTTAGTGGCGGGTCTTCGGTACAGGATGATCATCACACCGACGGCAGTACGTTGACTTACGCGGGTGTGAGGTTGAGGGGCCAGTAAGTTGTTTATACTGCGGTCTGGAGGACGATCGCCAACAGGACGCACACCCGGCCTTTAAGACTGGTAGGTTCCAGCAAAGAGTACGCAAGAATCTAGAGTGCACCTAGGACGTGTACAGAGGCGTATGGGAGGTCTAGGCCTGGTAGTGTGTATACACGCCTAAGGGTGGAGATGCCCGCTCCACCGCTGTCGTAGCCACAATGGTAGTACCAGAGAGTGTAGCTAACTCCGAAAAGCGGGAACTAAAGGTCTGTGATCACGGAGTCGTGTGGGTGAGTTGCACTTGTATGAATCATCTCAAGGAATGCATATCATATCATACGTAAACCTAGAACATAATTTGCAGACCCTTATCATATAAGTTAGTATGGGCTCTTTTATACGATAAGTTACAATTCCAGAAATTTTAACTTATAAGTTTGTATGTGCATTCATATAAGTTAAGGTACTCATGTGATGTTAGTGTAGAATTATTTACTTGTTTACTATACTTGCGCGCACTGCTTACTACTTACTTCTTTTACTGCTCTTTACTACTTACTTGTTTATACTGCTAGAGTAGTGATTTCCTATATATATACTTGCTAGCTTAGATTTCCCTGTCACCTGCCTTTTGTTTACTCCACTATGATGTCCTCCGCTTCTTCCTCCCACTCGGTGCCTAGGAGTCGCGGGGGGAGGCGGGGATAAAATCGTCTTAGTCTTTATGACTAACGGTCGGTTGTGACCGTAGGAGTTCGAGGAGCTGGAGCACCAGCACGACCAGACAGGACATGATGGTAGGACTTGGGGAGCAGAAGCCGCGCAGTACATCTACTACAGGACAGGTGTTCGAAGATTTGAGAGTTTGTTTAGCTTCTGCATAGATGTAGAATGAGAGAGTGAGATTTGTTCTACTTTGGATTTGTACCAGGTATAAGCCTTTTTACTCTTTTATTTATTGTACTCATTCATGGACAGATTACATTTGGATATATATATATATATACAGATGCGTGTGATTGCGGACTTGTTTACTTATTTTCTTCTTATTCTTGTTGGCCTAGTTGATCGTTCTTGCCGACAGGATCGGCGTCTTGCGGAGGCGGCTAACTCGTGTGTTAGCGTCACAGTAAGGCGGCGGTTCTGGGCATAAGATCCGGGAACCCTCCTGGTGCGGGAGGGGGGTCTTACATTTTCTGGCCGGACACGCATTTTTTTCGCCCAGGCCCGAGCGCGCATTTTCATCCCGGGTTCTCTAGATCTTGCTAGGCGAGTGGTCTTTCAGGGCACCACTCGCCAGATCTCTGGCCTCCCGGGCGAGTGGGGTTCCGCCCCTCATTTGCCTGGCGGTCCGTACATCTGAACTCCTAGGCGGGCGAGAGCTTGATTAACGAGGATTGCATTCGCCCCCCTCTACTATATATTCTAGGCGAATGCCCCTCTGACATGAGCGAATGCCCCCCCGAATGCTTTGTTCATCCTTTGGATTCTGGGGTCTGGGGGCCCACTCGACGAATACCGGATTGTACAATAACGATTGACGTGATCTATGCTTGGTAACCTAGAAGAAGGGACCTGAATTAAAATTTTGGAATTTTTGTAAAGAGGACGATGACGATTGCATTAAGAATGTCGGACGATGAATTACAACATAAAAGTGGATGAATTAAAGGTTGCGAGCCAGGCCCGACTGGTTTTTTTAATTTCAAGAGTAAGAGGGCTGTAACCTTTAATTTAGCAAACTTAGAGGGGAGGTTAAGTCATTGGAATAAAAGAATGAGGCTATATTTGACAATTTTGAATGTTGCACCAAAGACAACTTATTGTGTATATATAATAGTTAAAGATACTTAAAGTAAAGCACCAATAAAAACATCGAATAATTAGTACTCATTCACAAATTAAAAAGTTAGAATCTGATATAATGTTATTATTGCACTTGATTATATTTTATTTATATATAATTTAATAATGGTGGATAGAATATAGTAGTGGTGAAGTGGCAGTCCCACTGTAAGTTTGGAAAGGCAGCAAGTGCCCAATTTTGCAAATATTCTTGCTTCAAAAAAGATTAATTTAATTTTTGGATAAATTTTTTTATTTTATTTTGCCCACCACACAGCAGATGACACCATAAAGTTGAATCTAAAGCAAGGGAAGGGAATGACCCTTTTTTAATATACATTTATTTCTTTTAAAAAGTCAAACAATATCATTCCTCAATTCTAATTTAAGCAATGGGCTAAGCATTTCTTGATAAATAAGTAGATTTTTTTATATATAATTTGTATAACCTTTAATAATAGAAATTTATCATACTATAATTAGACCCCACTATGATGAGAATGCTTAGGTGAATCTGTGGACACACGAGACTGGATAAAATTAATAATGAATGTATCATAGATAAGATATGAGTGATGAGAATTGTAGAGAAGCAGCTAGAAGTTCGACTGAGATGGTTCAGACATGTACACAAGAGACCATTAGTGGCATATGTTAGGCGTTGTGAGAGTTTAGCTACTAGGCATATTAAACGGGGGAGGGTAGACCAAAAAAGACTTGGAATATTGAAACTATAACGAGGACATGATGCACTTAGGCATTAGTGACATTATGACTAAAGATAGGGCGCAATGACGACCAATGATTCATATAGCCGACCTCACTATGATGAGATAATGGCTTGGGTGTTGTTGTTGTTGTACTGTATATTTATACTAATTGTCTGTTTATTTGATACAAAAATCACATTATCTTCACGTATTTTGTATAAAATAAGTTGAATCGTAGTGAAATATCAATCGACAATCCTGCGCGCTCTTAGTAAATTTTATATTTTAAGGGTTTTATAGTATTATCTAAAATCTCTTAATAATATTATATAGTGTGATTTTGTATCGAATTTTTAATCTGAAAAATGGACAGCTGTACTTACATTAAGGGTCCGTTTGGTTGGGCTGTTGCTGATGAAAAGCTGCTGATCAGAAATGGAGTTTTGAAAAAGAGCTGTTTCTGAGAAATGGAGTTTTGTTAAAAAACTGTTTGGGTGAAATGGAGTTTTCAGTGCTTATTGAAATGGAGTTTTATAAATTTTGTTTGGGTTAAATGGAGTTTTTGAAAAAAAAAATTGTTGTTCCATAAAACACACAATCATGATAATACTGACTATAATAGATATAAATACCAATAATTCATCTCACTATCTAAGATCTAGAAGTGTACAACTGTTGCGCTATATTTTCACGCAACGTGATCATCTCATCTACCCCGCCTGCTGTATCAGGACAAACTACTTGATGTCCTTGTGTGCTCACCCCCTCATCACCACCTCCCTGCTCGAACTCATTGAAATCAATATCCCTCCGCGACGGGTGCCTCCGAATAAAATTATGCAGTGCCATTGTCGCCATCACAATATCGGTTTGTTTGGTGAAGCTGTAGCTCGGCATATCACGCAATATGGCCCACTTTTTCTTCCAAATCCCAAACGATCTTTCAATGACACTTCTAAGGGATGAGTGCGCGTGATTGAATATCTCTCGGCGTCCTTCCGGTGCACGCCCGCCACGAGCAAAGTCTGGGAGATGATAACGTGTCTCTGGATATGGTTTCAAGTATCCCCTTTGTAGCGGATACCCAGAGTCCACCAAGTAATATTTTCCTGAAAACCAGGATCAAAATTCGTTATGCTTCAAAGGTGAGAAGTATAAAAAATGGAGTAGAAATCTTATTACCTGGTGGTGGATGCAGAAATTTGTAACGGGGATCCCGAAGCACATAATTGAAAATGCGGCTATCATGCGCAGAGCCTTCCCAACCTGGCATAACAAACGTGAAACACATGTTGAAATCACAAGCAGGCATCACATTTTGTGTTGGCATGCCATGTCTCCCAATGTACGGTACTTGATCACGAACAGGTACGCATGCATGAACATGTGTTCCATCAATTGCACCGACACTATCTTTAAAGAATGGCATGTAACGTGTGTCATACAGAATCTCTGGCGGTGTGCTACTGAAAGATCTATCTAATGGTTGAATCACTTCGGCCGCCAGTAGTATCAACACGCGAATGCCTTCTCCAAAAAACCTGCTAGCAGTCTCTGTCGAGTGCTGAAACCGCTCACATGTCTTCCTCATGACCTCGTTATGAGACAGTATGTCCAAGGTCAGTGCCAAAATCTCTCTAGATGCAGTCCGTCTCGTCCCGTGAAATCCGTACTTCTCCTCCAAGATATGCAATAGATCCATAAAAATATCTTGGGACATCCGAAATGAATTATGAAACCGGACTGTCGAACCTGCTAGCATTTCTCCTACCCATTTATGACCTGTTTGCTTCGAAGTCATGCAAGGTACTGGTTGGTTGAAAAGAGAACTGCTTTCAGCTAAGATAGTAACTGCTGCTACCACATTTTGATGATGTGCGATCGCATAATTTTGAATAGACTCAAAGCTATCTTCTGAATCATCTGAGTCATTGGTAGACATATTCTGATACACAAAAGACATGACATTAACCACAACAACAATAACATAAAACGTCGTAAACAGTCTAGCAGAAACATACAAATACTTTATCTATCCAACATTGTAGCAGAATAACAGTAACAGTCAAACAGTAATAACAGTCTAACAGTAGTAACAGTAGGAATACTAGAAATATCCAAACACAACATCATAAATAAAAATAACAGTCTCAAACTCCATGACCCTTACCAGAATAATTCTACCCCCCCCCCCCCCACCATTGTAGCGGTTATAAATCCACTTTATGTTCATACCCTCGGGTAGGAACATAAATGCCTCTCTATGACCTTTGTCCAACAGAAATGTGATGGCAAAGTCATAGAATTTCTCGTCCGCTACAACGTTGGGGTATCCACTTAACCGCTCTAATGCCTGAGTAATAGTATAAGGGTTGCTCTTTGGATGTTCCTGAATGCATCGACTGATGGTCTTTGAAGATTCTGCTAGATCTTCTAAGACGGAGCTGGTGGCACTTCTCTTTCCTTTCTTCCTCTTCCTCGCCGATGTGACCTCGGGGGGAGGTGGTGCAACATCATCCTCCTGGATGTCATTCTCCCCACCGGACAACGCTCTCTCGTCGGTAGACTCTGGTGGATTACTCCTTAAGTCAGGAATGGTAGCATGACGTCCACATGCAATAACTGAATCGAACATCCTGCTCAATCGTTCCTCTAACTCAGGGGGGATGCCCGCATATCTGAACTTTTTGGCCGCTGGGACAACCTACAATATTATAACACAAATTAGGAAGGGCAAATAATTGAACATAAAGTTAAATCATCATTTTTAAATAAATGAATACCTTCAATCTCTCAGTCCACCACTCGTCCGAAGCATCTATAGTCTTTGTAGTCGGATTCCAACCCAAACCAGTGGACACACGTTTTAGCTCACTCCAAATTTTCCACTCCTTCTTCAAATGATCCCATTTGTTCTTCATTTGAACTTTATCGTACTTTTTTCCAGTTTGTAGTTGAAATTTTGTAGTCACATTTAACCAGCCCTCTTTACTAAAATGGGTTGTGGGTCGGTTACCAAGCTCTATTTCATGAATGCATATATCGCAGAAAATCAGAACATCGTTTGCATCCCAAATAGCAGACACACCACCGTCTTTCGCCTTACCCATCTTAAAAAAAAAATTCAAACATATAAACATATGTAAACATATAAACATGTAAACACACAAACATAAACATACACATACACATATACACACACACACACATAAACATATATATATACACACACATACATATACACACACACACACATACATATATATACACACACACAGCCACACACATACATATACACACACACACACATACATATATATACACACACACACAGCCACACACACACATACATATATATATATACACACACACACACACACACATACATATATATATATATATATATACACACACACACACAAATTATACACACACACACACATACATACATATATATATACACACACACACGCGCAAATAAGCCGCGCCAAACGCACCCTAAGAGTAAATTAATGTTACTTATTGGGCAGAAGAGGTGGGGAGTATTTTAGAGCTAGTATACCAGAAAAAAGGCTTGTCTGACTATTAAAACATTTTCACATAATTTTCTATATATATATATATATATTAATAATTATTCAACACATGCACTACCAGCTGTTACTTCAAATTCAAGTTTCTATTCACGCGTGAACAATGATTTTTCAGCCTACTTCGCTTTTTTAAAATAAATAAAAATATATTCAAATATTTGGGGCAATTAGGTCAAATTGTGATAGATGTAGGAAATTAAGACACTTAGATCAAATTGTTGCATCAACATTCTCGCAAATCGACAGAACTAATCGTCTTGGCTCGAGATTCAGCCTGGCGAATACACAAATTAGAAAGAGCTAACGAAATACTTTGTGAAATAACCCGAAAAGAAAAGAAAAAACACATTAGACCAAAAACTCATGAATTTCTAATGTACACTTACAACAAATTGTTGATATAACTGCATGATTTATTGAAGGAACTTGACTCTGAGCAAGATAATTGCAGTCTATTCTGTGATGGTCGGAGCGTCATTCACTTGACCAAAAACTCAGCTTATCACTCAAGAACTAAGCACATCATACATCAAATATCATCACCTGCGATCCTTAATTGAAGAAGACACCTTTAGATTAAAGAAGATTCAGACTGATCAACCCAATTTAGATGTTTACAAAAATCACGTCATGTGCAAAGTTGAAGTTTTGCTCAAACTCAATTGGGCAGTTCTTTACTAGATAACTAGTGCGGCCACCATGATTCACGTGCAAAGTCTTTTTTGTGAGAGGATCAATCCCAAATGAGAGATTGTTGTGTAGACCTGATCTAGAGCGGTTTAATTAAACCGGTTCGAGGCTTCTTTTGCAACCCACGATCCTAGCATTTATACGAAATTCAAGCAAAGATAAAACTCACGAATTTCTAATGATTTCATGCTACGACACTTATTATTGCTCATAGATTGATGACCAAGACTCGGTTCGCCATAAGACTCGGTTCGCAGGTATTCACGATCACTAACGAGACGCGTAATTGTAGTACTTTTCATACCAAAGTTCAGGCAGCTCTCTCTCAAAGAAATACTACCAGATTAGTGAATTCTATAGATTGAAGAAGTTTGTTAATTAATAAGTAAGCTAATAGTGATTTGTTGGTTATTCTGTAGGACGCCAGCTTTTGACTTTAAAGCAATGTTCACCGGAAGCAGCGGTCACGGAAATGACAGCACCTACTAATCCCGGTCAACTTTCCTTTCAAGCCGTCGTAAGTCGCAGGCTCTGACCGACGGCTGACCTTTGAGATCCCTCCAAACCTCAACCTCTTCTTCTCCTTTCAACCAACCTAACTTTAATTGATAAATAATTCGGCACTATGAATAAAATATTAGAAGAAGAAAAAAGCTTCCTCGGCGTGTTAATATTAATAATTCGCTCACGGCTCGCAGGTCGCAATAGTCAAAACCAAACTATCCTCTGTTTGGATTCATCTTCTCTCCCATCTTTCAATTCCCCGCAATGGCGGAAACCTCACGGGAATCTCGCATGGCTTTATCCAGCAAGCGATTCTGACGCTAAAATCTGTTTCCACTCATTTTCAGGGCTCGAAGATTCGATGCAAATGGAAAGCAGGGAATCGCTTTGGATGCAAGCATGGTGTTTGTGTTTGGTCCTCATTGTAATTCCTCCCCGACCGGCCGGAGCTCAAAGCCAGGTTTGCGATGCCGGCGACCAGGCTGCTCTACGTGACTTCGCCGGCGGTCTCGACTCGCCGTTAGTACTCTCTTCCTGGGGTGCGAACTCTTCCACTACCTGCTGCGGCTGGGCCGGAGTCAAATGCGGGGATTTGTCGAATTCCGGCCGGCGGGTAATCGGCCTGGATCTCGCGAACAAGAGCCTCTCCGGCTCTTTATCAAACTCAATCGCAGCTTTGGATCAGCTGATATCGTTGAATCTTTCACAAAATTCTCTCAAGGGCATCATCCCTTCCGGCATCTTCCTGCTCCAGAACCTGAAGATTCTTGACCTCAGCATGAACGATCTCTCCGGCCCAATCCCAGGAAATTCCAGCCTCTCCTCCATTCAGGTCTTCAATGTCTCCGGGAACATGTTTAACGGCACCCAGCCCAGCCTCCCGACCTCTAAAAATCTCATCTTGTTCGATATCAGCTACAATTTGTTCTCCGGCAATATCGACGCCGAAATATGCAGGACCTCCCCCAAAGTTCAGTTTCTATATTTCTCCATGAATTTGTTCGCCGGACAGCTTCCGGCGGGGTTGGGAAACTGCAGCTTACTTCGAGAGCTGTCCCTCGGCATGAATGCGATCTCCGGCGACTTGCCGGAGGATCTTTTCAAGCTGTCAACTTTGTCAAAATTGTACCTTGAGGAGAATAAACTGTCGGGGAGGTTAAGCGAAAGGATGAGTAATCTCTCCAACCTTACGCAGTTGGATCTTTCCTTCAACGGATTCACGGGCAACATCCCTATTGTTCTTGGGAATTTGAACAAACTGAAGTGCTTCTGCGCTCAGTCCAATCAATTCTGGGGTGGGCTCCCTGCGTCCTTATCAAATTTGTCAGGACTCGAAGTTCTAAATCTGAGAAACAATTCTTTGGGAGGGGAGATCAATCTCAACTTCAGCCAAATGGGTCGACTCAGCTCTCTTGATCTTGGTTCAAATTCCTTCTTCGGATTAATCCCTTCCGATCTCTCCACCTGTTCAGAATTGCAGTCACTGAATCTGGCAGGTAATTTACTCACCGGAGAAATCCCAGAAAGCTTCAAAAACCTTGCTTCATTGGCGTACTTGTCCCTCTCGAGGAACTTGCTCTCCAATCTGAACGAAGCATTGGGAGTCCTGCAACATTGCCGGAACCTCACCAATCTCGTTCTCACCAAAAATTTCAACGACGGCGAGCAGATTCCATTGCAGGAGATTCAAGGTTTTCCCAATATGGAAGTTCTGGCAATCCCAAACTGCGGCCTTTCTGGAACCATTCCACCATGGCTGAAGAACTGCACCAAGTTGAAGGTACTGGATCTGTCTTGGAACAATCTGTCCGGTGTCATTCCTCCATGGTTTGGAGATTTCGACAATCTCTTCTATTTGGATCTCTCTAACAATTCACTGAGCGGAGAAATACCAGTTGGGTTGGGGCAAATGAAGGGCCTGATGTCTAAATCCAATTTGCATCAACCAAACTCATTCATTGATTTCCCATTCTTCATAAAGAAGAACACCACGGCCAAAGGGCTTCAGTATAATCAAATCAGCAGCTTCCCGCCTTCTCTGATTCTCAGCAAAAACACGCTCGTCGGATCAATCCCGAAAGACTTTGGAGACCTTAAAGCACTGCATCAGCTTGATCTGAGTCAAAATAAACTCTCTGGGATGATACCGGAGGAACTCTCGGGCATGTTGAGCTTAGAGCTACTTGATTTATCCCACAACCAGCTCACCGGAAGCATCCCTTCCTCGCTGACGAAGCTCACCTTTCTCTCACGCTTCATCGTAGCCTTCAACAATTTGGTTGGCTCGGTTCCAACAGGAGGCCAGTTCTCCACCTTCTCCGCAGCCGACTTCGAGGGAAACTCCGGTCTTTGCTTCTTGCATTCCCCGTCGTGTGATAATACAGAACCCGCGCAGTCGATGAGCCGACGAGGGAAGAACAGAGGCTTGATCATCGGAATGGCAATTGGAATCGGCCTAGGCACCACTTTACTTCTCGCCATTGTCTACTTGTTTGTGTCGAGAACTCATTCGAGAAGAAGGGAGGAGAGGTTCAACCAGGTGGCTGATTCCGATCATCTGGAGACCACCGATTCAAAACTGGTGATTCTGTTTCAGAAGGATAAACAAGAGCTGACCATCAGTGATATCATAAAATCCACGGGCAATTTCGATCAGTCCAACATCATCGGTTGCGGCGGATTCGGTCTCGTGTACAAGGCAACGCTCCCCGACGGGAGCAAGGTTGCGATCAAACGCCTCTCCGGCGATTACGACCAGATGGACAGAGAGTTTCAGGCGGAAGTTGAAACGCTCTCGAGAGCCCAACATGAAAATCTCGTTCTTCTTCAAGGCTACTGTAAGATTAACAAGGACCGGCTGTTAATCTACTCATTCATGGAGAACGGAAGCTTAGACTACTGGCTCCACGAGAAGTTCGACGGAGGTTCATCAACCATAGATTGGCGCACGAGGGTTCAGATCGCCCAGGGGTCTGCAAGGGGATTGGCATACTTGCATCAATCCTGCCAGCCAAACATTCTGCACAGAGACATCAAATCCAGCAACATTCTTCTCGACGAGAACTTCAAAGCTCACCTGGCGGATTTTGGGCTGGCCAGGCTGATCCTTCCCTACGACACTCACGTCAGCACCGATCTGGTCGGAACTTTGGGCTACATTCCCCCGGAATACGGGCAGTCGTCGGTCGCCACTTACAAGGGCGATGTGTATAGTTTTGGCGTCGTTCTTCTGGAGCTGGTGACGGGGAAGCGGCCGGTGGACATGTCGAATCCTAAAACCCGCAGGGATTTGATATCGTGGGTGATTCAGATGAGGAAGGAGGGACGGGAAGTCGAGGTTTTGGATCCGTTCATCTACGGGAAGGAGAATGAAGGGCAGATGGGGAAGATGCTTGACATTGCATGCATTTGCTTGAGCGAGTCTCCTAAGATGAGGCCTGGAGCTCATCAGCTAGTCTCATGGCTGAATGAAATTAACTTCGGGGATCGATCTGTAGACAATAAATCTGGCTTATGAAGATCTAGATTCGCGCCCGTGTGCATGCGTGTATACATATGTTTGTTTGTATGTATGTATGTATATAATAACTGCAAATATCAGAGAAAGGAGTTGTTATATTTCTTTCTGAAGCAATAGCTTTCAGCAATACATATGAAAACCAACTTGGAAGAAGAGCAGTGAGTCTTTTAGCAATACATTTGGAGTTATTCCCATTTTTCACGTGTAAGCAGTCGAAATTCATTGACTCGATGAGAGGAATCTAAATCCACTATCTATTTTTGCAAAATTCTTATCCAAGTCATACCCTAAAATATTGCCCCTCCCAAGTCTTTTTGCAAAATTTTATGGCATAAAAGGAAAATGTTATAGCCAAGAAAGCAGAAGCGGTAATCTTGAAGCATGCTCAAGATTTTATTTCCCTGACGGGTACGTTTATAGCAAGTCTAGGGACGATCACCGCCGATAGAAAAGCCAGCCGCGGTTTACAACATGAGTTTAATATTGTTAGATTATAAATTATGTCTCTTCTCCTAAACTATATATTTTATTTTAATCATCAAAACATATAAATCATGTCTTTGGCTTTGATTTGAGGGCATGATTCCGCAGCAAACGCAACTGTATAGGGGGCCACTATTTCAGTGGTGTACTCTGTGAGCAGCCACTTTGTGCATTTATTGTCAAAGGTTAGGTCTTTCTCCTCTGAGAGAAGCCACTTTGTGCATAGTGCCAAAGGTTAGGTCTGTTTCCAATCTTCCCCCGCCCATACCCCCAATGATTGGGGACTATATGGGTTCTGTTGTTGTTGTTGTTGTTGTTGTTGTATCAAAACATATAAATCATGAAACCTTTAATCCTCCTCACAGCCTGTCTTTATCCACTCCTATTCGCAATAATGTTGTGAAGGGCGGCTAATTATAATAAGAGAGGGAGCAATTCAGGTTGATATTTTATTAAAATCACATTTTCTTTTGTTGTGGCTACTATTTTCACTCGGTATTACAACGTTTCAAAACACAAATCAAACAAAAATAATTTGTTCAAGTAATACTATAAACTTAACGCTCTATTTGACGCCGCATTTGAAACCAGCAACCCGATAAAGAAGCTCTTCGTAGCAGACAACCCGATAAAGAAGCTCTTCGCGGTAGACAACTTGATCACTTGTACGGCATCCAACTTTAACTCCATTTTAGTTGCCGATCCCTAAACAAACATATGGGATTAAGGCGAAATTTCTCTATCTGCTTCCCGTAAAGAAACAAGAGGTCAACAAAATAAATAGCTGATAGGATATATTTGAGAGGATAAAAAAGGTTGGGGTGTACGGACTGCAGTTCGATTGTTGGGTCGCCTGTTTATCTCTTGCTTACCGTACTCGGGAAGAGTGGTTTGGCCCAACTTTCAGCACTCACGACTACCACATACGCAAACTTTGACTTGACAAATGGCGCAATGCGCTGGCATCTAATCAACAAAATAAATAAATAAATAATCTACCGTCGGGAGATTTTTGTGAACCGGATAGAGCCATTTCATTTTATTATAATCGACGGCAGGTAAAATTCAATAAAAATATCATTTATCTTGTTCAAGGGTACACAATTTCACCAAATATTCTCCATTAATTCAGCAAGCGCATCCCAACCACCGTTTATATTTCAAACATGAGAAAAAAATATCAATGACATGTTCGAGTTTCAGCAGATATCAGGTAAACAGACCAATAATAATTTAAAAAAACAAACAAGGTAAAGAAACTATATTCAGGAAATCAAGGGCTGCAGTCCACGTCATCATCTTCGACCTCATGCACGGCCTGGAGATGTCCGCCTCCAGAAAGTAACCCGCTCTCAGATGTGTTCGCTGGCCAGTTCCCGAACAAGCAGACCTGCGGTTCGATTCTATTAAGCCGGTTCCAGTCTTCGTCCGACAATGACCAATCAAAAATATCGATGTTCTCCGTGATTCGATCGGGTTTTAGGCTGCAAGGTAGAACACTGGTGCCTCTTTGTAGCCCCCATCTCAATATCACCTGTTAGATGTATCATGGTGTCATGATTTTAATTATAACCAGAGCTTCAAAGTGTGTTGAGAAAATAGGAAATTCGTGTAGCATCGTGAGCATCATATATACACATATATAGGGGCATTTACCGGGACCTCCCCTCTAAGTTTGAAAAGTTACAGATTGCACCCCTCTTATTATGTAAATTACAAAAACCTCCCCTGAATGTTACAAAACATAACATTTACCCCTCTGAAGTTCACATCAAGGGGGCTAAATGTTATGTTTTGTAACATTCAGGGGAGGTTTTTGTAATTTCAATAATAAGAGGGGTGCAATATCTAATTATGCTAACTTCCAGGGGATTAAACCAATATTTGTCATGGTTCAACAAGAAATTACATAGAAACCTGTTCTTTCTTCACAATATAAAGACACTTAAATTGTGAAAGATAAGGCTGATTATATCAGCACCCTGGCCGGGTGAACCCAAATACAAAATACACAATATATGTTCTCTCATTTTCTTTATATATGGGATTAGAAGAGTTGTAATGCACTTGTCCAGACTTAAAACACCCGGTGAGTTTAGCATCATCGTCCATGCATGTGACAAATCCTAGATTAAGGGAATATTTTTAGAACTACATCAAAATTCAATCCTATATACGACGAGGTTGTTTAGTTCGTTCTTATAATATGTTATGGGTAAGGCTTCACCCGTACCGGTGGGCAATACCAGCTGCTCAAATACCGCACCACGCGAAGCAGTCCACGGCAATGATCCATAGTGGCCCCCAATCCGGAGCCCATAACAGGGTCTCGGCCCCCACACCCCAACCCGTCTCCTCAACCAGTTTAATTGAGGCGGGTTGTTGAGGCTGGGATTCGATCCCCAGACCTCCTTGATAAGGAGCCTTCAACACGGCTCTCATCACCAACTGAGCCGGCTCAGTTGGTGATGAGAGCCGTGTTGAAGGCTCCTTATCAAGGAGGTTTGGGGATCGAATCCCAGCCTCAACAACCCGCCTCAATTAAACTGGTTGAGGAGACGGGTTGGGGTGTGGGGGCCGAGACCCTGTTATGGGCTCCGGATTGGGGGCCACTATGGATCATTGCCGTGGACTGCTTCGCGTGGTGCGGTATTTGAGCAGCTGGTATTGCCCACCGGTACGGGTGAAGCCTTACCCATAACATAATATGACAGCATCCATTGCTATAGTACTTGCAAACAACTTCTCCTTGCAACTACGTGAGACATCAAGGTTCAAAACCCAACTTTGACATAGAAGAAGCCGACAGAATTTTATTACTCGAGCTCTATTTGGGATAGCTGTGGCGTCAAGGACAGCGGTGTGGGAATCGAGCAGTGGGAAATCATTGGTAGAAAAAGTTGCTTGTTTGTAAAAATCCCGTTTTCAATGTTGTGCAGAATGTTGTTGTAATTTATATGTCAGAGAGAACATGAGTGTCATGGTTGTTTAGTTCTAATGTCCAAATTGTCCTTTATGCAGAGTTTTTCAGAGAGCAAATATATCACGACTACGAAGCACGAATACTTAAAAATGTTTCGCGTATCGGCTCGAACGCGTATCAGATACGGGAAACGCCCGGAAACGCGTTTCCGAAACGCAGGAAACACAATATTTAAATTAAATAAAAAAAATTAATTGGGAAACGCGTATCCCGCTTTCGGGATACGTGTTTCCTGCAATTTTATTCACGGCATCAGGCGCGCGATCACGCCTCATATTAATTTGATTGTTTAGGGTTCACACTCACGTGCGTTTCACGACCCCGACCCCCGCAACTTTGCGTTGTTCTCTCTCGAGCCCCGCAGCCGAAGCTGCTGCCGTTCCACTGTCGCTCCAGATCACGCTCTCTGCTCTCGATCCCTCCCTGCTAGTAAGCTCCTCCTCTTTTTCTTCTTCCTCCTCTTCTTCCTCCTCTTCTTCTTCCTCCTCCGCCTCCTCCTCTTCTTCCTCTTAATATAAATTACAAAATCATTTTGTTAATTTAATGTTAAAGAAGATCTTGTTTATGTGAAGAATTTGATGATTATCATTACATATTATGATATTAGTTCTCAATGTGTACTTGTAGGTCTAATCTTGACTCCTGAGTAATCTGTATTGATAATAAATAAATCAAACTAAAATGTGTGTACTTGTAGGCACTAAAAATAATGTTTGTGCTTTTGGACTTGATATATCTCAAGGAATAGATTGTGTGAGTAATTCTTCATATTTTCTCTTCCTGTGATATCCAATACCTTCTCCTAGCCTAATCTTTCTCATTGTGCCTAAACAACATGATTGTGAGCCAATTATTCTTTATTGAATGTAGTGACTGAGATGATACCTTAGTTTATTAATTGTATTTTTTTATATTAATTAATACTTATATTAAAATAATAAAAAATGTTTCCCGTATCCGTAATTTTTTTAAAAATCATGTTTCTCGTATCCGTTTCGTATTGTATCCCGTATCCCGTTTCCGTCCCCGTGCTGAATGAAAGAGAGTCCCTTTTGCAAACCTAATAAAACTAAATAAACAAACAACTCCAAACAGTAATTGAACTCCACAAAAAGTAGCCCATTCTGCAGTTATTATTAGTCTTAATATTCTTCAACTCAATATATTTGAAATATCTCTCTTAATTAATTATTCATATTAATTAAACTATGGATTATAGTATTCCAAAACAACTATGAATTTAGATTTTTTTTTCTATTTCTTATTTTCTGTTCTATCTTCTGATAAAAAATCAAAAGAGCTCAAAGTGAAATTGATCCAAAACGAAAAAGGATGTAAAAATTTAAATATATTATTGGAACGAAAAGACACAAAAACAATACATGCAATCATTTAGACTCAAGAAATTTTGTGGCGGGGTGTTGGAGTTGAACTATAGAGCAAGTCACAGATTATTTTATGTAATGATATTTTTGTAATCTCTGGTTCTCCTTACCTATGTATATGTATGGGCAAGAGTTATGTGAAATAAGAATTTGATTTTACTCCTCCACTTAGTATCAGAGCTAGAATTCTGCTTGATCCCTCTCACTCACCTCTGCTCCGCCATCGCACAACCATCCATCACCTTGCATCCTCATTGTTAATTGTATGCCTCGAATCCTAATCCAAAGGCGGTGACTGATGCTGAAAACGACCTGCAGGGTCCGGGGCACACGGGCGTGTGCGGTTGGGAATGTTCTAGAAGTCAATGGACGCATCCAAAAGGCAGAGATGCAGCATTTTGGGCCACACGGCCTAAGGCACACAGGTGTGTGCATTCTGACGGTTCCATGGCGGTTGCCAGACAGTTGTCAATGAAAGGACGCACTGATTGAACCACGCACCCGAGGCACACAGGCGTGTGCCAAGGGCGTGTCAATCTGTACGGAGTGCTATAAAAACTCCTGGTCATTATGCCTTCTGAGCGGCAATTTGGTGGCAGTTTTGAAGCAATCGTTATGGGGTTTGGACATTCCGTTCTCTGTATTCTGTGTTTGTATTCTGTATTTTGTATTATGTATTCCGAATTCTGACATTCGCCCACCCACTATACCAGTCTCTGTTCTGAATAGTGAACATCAGACTGTTGCTATCGGTGGACGTAGTCCATCTTGGGGTGAACCACGTAAATCTGTGTCGTATGTGATTGTTTGTTTCTGTTTCGTTCTTCACTCTTCTCGTATTTCCGCAACACTCATGCAGTCGTCTTCAATCTCTGGCCCACTCTCAATCTCTCGCTCTTGGTCTCACCTTTAGATCCAGCAGCTCGGTGGTACCGGCTTTTCTTTGTCATCGTGTCGATCTTTCCAACGTCGATCTCTCGCTCTCGCCCGACAGTGCTGATAACAACACTCTGCCAATACCAACTCTTGATCTCCCGATACCAGCACTCTGGTCGACAATGAAATTACTAGCTTCTCTGCCAGATGTATTGATCTTCGCCAACTTCTGATAACCGCCGCTCTCTTCCAAATTCTGACCTAGGTAGGCTCCTCCACTTGTTTCCTCATGATGGCCGTCAAAGCCATCTCATAGCATACTCAACATGCTTCCCTATCTAGTAACGAAGATTTAGGGCAGTAAAAGATGTTGAGGTGATTGTTTAACCTTACTCTTCATTATATTCCAATCTGGTCCGTGTTTCTATGGGAAACTCTTCAGTTTCCTCATTCAGTGTTCATGTGCCACAAATGAATGACCCTCAGATGACTCATGTCCACTTTGACTCATTGAAGATCGCTACCGTGCCACTAGACGGGAAAATTATCTCGAACGGTCTTGTGTCGCTCAACATGCTATCTGTAGCCATAAGTTATATGGTCAAGACTGATCCCTCTTGGAAGAAATGAGATTCCGATAACTCCATTGTTGTCTCGTGGCTCCTTCAATTTATGTCACTGAAGGTTTTTCAGAGCTATATGCTTATGGTTTTACCTTATGATATTTGAACACGTGCTCGTGAGACATACTCCCAAGTTGGCAACTCAACCAAGATGTATGAACTCGCTCATCAGATTCTTGAACTTCGACAGGGATCCATGAATGTCACCTCTTATTTCTCTGAGTTTGAAAGATTACAAAGTAGATAACTTTGAAATTTTTCACTCCAACATCCACGGTTAATGTTGTCGAGCTGCAAAAGAAAGAAGAGCGCTATAGAATTCATGTATTCTTGATGAGTCTAAACATGGAGTTTGATATTGTGTGTACCCACATCCTCCATCGCACTCCACTTCCTTCTCTCAGAGAGGCATTCAGTGTGGCATAGGATGATGAAGACCGAAGGAAATCCCTAACTTCAAGCATGACTCTAGATCATTCTGCCATGGCTACTTTTGGCCGTGGAGCGCTGGGCACTTCATGTGATTATTGTGGTAAGAGAGGACATGTTCATGAATTTTGTTTTTGTATTCATCCACACTTTGCACCTCCGAGTCGGGGAACCCGTGGATGGGGCCAGGGGGCGAGGACGAGGGAGTTAACGGTAGTTAGGGTCACGATCTGATGATGATGCTTATACTACTAAGTTTCATGGGGAGTCTACTATTCCTTTGTCTACATCTGGGCTCTCACCTGCAACCCTCTAGGACTTTCACTGCTTATGAACTTGATGCTCTTAGACGTCTACTTCGATTCTGTATAACCCGTAATTCATCGAGATAAAAAATGCCTAAGAAAGACATCTTAGGAGACCAGCTTGGCGGCCTCAAGCCTTCAGCTCGGCGGAATTCAGCTCAATAGACCTCGTATCGGCAACCTGAGGTCTATTCGCAGACCACTCGTCTCTGCAGCATGGTAGCTATTCGCAGACTATTCAGCTCGATAGACTGGTGGTTATTCGCAAACCTCGCCAGGAAAGTACTCGACAGGCTCCAGGAGAGTAAAAATAGTACTCGGCAGGCTCCAGGAGAGTAAAAATAGTACTCGGTAGGAGACCAAAAATGGTACTCGACAGGAGACCAAAAATAGTGCTCCGCGGGAGACCAAAAATAGTGCTCGGCAGGAAACCAAAAATAGTACTGGCGGGAGACCAAAAATAGTACTCGGCAGGAGACCAAAAATAGTACTCGTCAGGAGGCCGAAAATAGTACTTGGCAGGAGACTAAAAATAGTACTCGGCAGACTCTCGGAAACTTCTTGAGATCTCGTTGGGAACGGCTATTCGCAGGTCATTCAGCTCCGTAGCCTGACGGCTATTCGCAGACCTCGCCAGGAGAGTACTCAGCAGCCTCAAGGAAAGTACTCGACATCCTTCAGAGATCAACTCGGCAGCCTCCAAAAACTTCTAGAGTACTCGTCGGGGACGGCTATTCGCAGACAATACCCCCACTTGGATTTGTCTGTAAGTAGGACCACAGGGGTACCCACCCTACCAGGAATGGCACGTTGAGAACCCCTCCCCCCAAGTTTCATACTCGCCAAGCCCGTGCCTTCCTCGCACCTAGCTTAACCTTTGGTTTTGGAGAGGAAGTTTTTCTAGACTTCCGGGTACGTGGCGGGACCTCCCCGCTGCAGCACTCGGGTCGTGTTTATAGATTATGCGATTTTCTCACTCTTATACTCTTTTCGAAAAATATGTGGTGTCGGACTGCATGATCAGTAACCTCGGGCTGCACTTTGGTCTGAACATTTGGAACTATGATTTTCTGGGTTCCAACACTTAAGTGCGGCGAGCATGGACCATAGACGGTGGAAGAAATTTTTGCGAAAAGATGTCATGGCTCAAGAAGGCGAGTCGGAGACTAAAGACGACAACTCGCGAGTTCTCAGTAAGCTGGGCGAGCTCGCAACGAGCTACTTTTTTACTCGCTCGCAGGCGAGTTTTCCGCTCAGTTGCCCATAAGCGAGCTTCTTTTTTACTTGCCTGCATGTTGGCAACGTCAAGTTCGGCGAGTTCATATAGGAGAGCATCTTTTTACTCGTCCCTAGGCGAGTTCATGCAGGCGACGCAAGTTCGGCGACTTCATATAAGCGGGCTTCTTTTTTACTCGCCTCTAGGCGAGTTCATGCAGGAGAGTGCATATTGGTAACATCAAGTTCGGCGACTTCATATAGGCGAACTTTTTTACTCTCCCCTAGGCGAGTTCATGCAGTCAAGTGCATGTTGGCAACGTCAAGTTCGGCGACTTCATATAGGCGAGCTTTTTTACTTGCCCCAGGAGAGTTCATGCAGGCGAGTGCATGTTGGCAACGTCAAATTCAGAGACTTCATATAGACGAGCTTCTTTTTTACTCTCCCATAGGCGAGTTCATGCAGGCGGGTGCATGTTGGCAATATCAAGTTCAGAGACTTCATATATGCGAACTTCTTTTTTACTTGCCCATAGGCGAGTTCATGCAGGCGAATTCATATTGGCGACCTCTTCATCTTGGCGAGATCATGATGATGACATCAAGTTTGGCGAGTTCGTGATGGCAACCTCAGTTGGCGAGTTCATATAGGCGACCTCAAAATTGGTGAGCTCAAGCGACCTCATCCAGGCGAGGTCAATCAAACTCACAAGTGTTGTACTCGCAGTGGTTCTACTCGCAAGTGCCCAGTTAACGCGCAAGATGCGAAGCGACCTTATGTAGGTGACCTCCTCGGGGAAGCTAAAGGTCAGACGAGATGAAATCGAGCTCGGTGAGAAGCGATTTCAAGGTCGGGCGAGCTCAAATCTGAGAAAGTGGAGTGTAGAAAATAAATAAATAAATCTCGGGGCGCTGCCCCCTTGACCCACGTCCTCTGCGTAGGGGTTCTAATGTCAAAAGTGGCACTTACCCCGACTTAGTATTCTCCTTCTTCAATAGTAGTGTCTTTCGTACATATTCATATTTACGGGTGATTTGGTAAATCCCGTGAGTGCTTTCATAATGACTAACAAACAAGTGATTCATGACGAGTTCACCACCATGAGAAAGCATATACTCCGCCGATTCATGCTTATAATGTGTTCTCTTATATTCCGCGAGCTCTTACTCGCGATGATCTTCTCGAGCCTCTGACATTCCACGAGAGTTCTCACTCGTGAGGTATTCAAGTTCATATTCCGCGAGCTCTTACTCGCGATGATCTTCTCAAGTAACTGACATTCCACGATAGTACTTACTCGTAAGATCTTCAAGTTAATATTATGTGACTACATGTTCATGATGATCTTCTCCAATAGTTTTGCATTACACGAGAGCTGTGTTATCAAAGGCGCAAGGCACATTGAGGCGCAAATGGGTCCTGGAGCTTAGGCGCAGACGCGCGCCTGAGGCACGCGCGGTGCAAAAATGAAATGGGTGCCCAATTCACTGAAAATCGGCGAATTTGGGTGCCTAATTCACTGAAAATCAGCGGATTTGACATCCAATTCACTGATTTTCTGTGAATTGGGTGCCCAATTCACTGAAAATCAGCGAATTGGGCATCCAATTCGCTGTATTTCAGTAAATTGAGCACGCAATTCACTGAAAATCATTCGCCCATTTTCAATGAATTGGAAACCCAATTCACTAAAAATCGGTGAATTGGATGCCCAAGTGCGCCTAAGTGTGCGTCTGAGATCATGTTTTTGTCCACCTCCAAAAAAAACAGGTTGAAGAAAACACCTTCAAAAGCCCAGGCGCGCCTTTGGTGCGTCTGGGAGCTGGTAAAGCGCGCGCCTGGGTGCGCCTGGGGCACCTCGCCCGCCTCTGCCTTGCAGAGGCGAGGGCCGGTGTGCCCGGCGCCTCAGGCGCGCCTTGATAACAAAGCACGAGAGTACTTACTCGTGAGGTCTTCAGGTATTCCGTGACACCATATTCCCGATAATCATATTCAACAACTTATATTCTACGAGAGTTCATACTCATGAAGTATTCAAGTTGATATTTTGCGACCCCATGCACGCGAGGATCTTATCCAGCAGTTGATATTCCACGAGAGTTATTACTCGTGAGATCTTGAAGTATACAGTACGCAAGCTCTTACTCAAGTAACCCATATCGATACTCAAAAGGCGAAGCGCTCGGGAACACTTGAGCGGAGATAACTTAAAGAGGTCCTCACCGTGAACTACTAAATGACAAAGGATCATCATATGCTCGCCAGGTTGCAGTATTTACGAATCTTTACTTACTTTTCAATTAATACTAACCTGAGAAAGTTTTTTGGGCTTGATGTCATATCAAGGCAAAACCGAACTCCACAAGTGTTCTAGAACATAATCTCCATCTCACTCCTTGAAACCCTCAATCGAGTGACGAGGTGATCCCTCGAGCCTTGGTGCGCGTTCCTAAGTTATGTCTTTGCATTAACGGTCGAGAACAGTTCCCTCTTTGCACGTTGGCCGAATAACCCCTCGAGTGCTCTTCTCACTCGGTCGTAAGGTTACCAGAAGGGAGTCTGGAGTCATACTCTGAAATACCTTATAAAAGATGAACCACCTATTAGCCGCAGAAAAACTTTGGCCTGATTTTTCAATGCCACGTCAGGGAGATTCCAATCTCCGCAAGCATTCTAGATCGTGAATATCCACCTCACCACTATGAACCCTTAGCCGAGCAAAGAGATGACGCATTGGGTACCCTGAGTTCTCCTAAGATCACGCCTCTGCAATCGCGTCCGAGATCAGCTCCCACCATTGTATGATGGCCGACGACCCCGCCAAGAGCTCATCCTCCTTGCCCGCTTATTGGATGCTAGAGGGGATGACGGAGTCATCGTCTAAAAAGTCGTAAAAGAGAATGAGTCCCCATCAGCCGCATAAGTGTAATCTAGCACTAACATATTCACCTAAATACCTGCAGCAGGGTGGACGTTGGAGCAGGTCAATCAGGCACAACTCACGTCAAGAGTAACTAAAAATAGGGTCGATAACATGCATGTTTTTTCTCGACCTGAGTTTACTAATGACTTCAAATCTTGTGTTGCATAAACGCGTATGTTTCCTCTCTCTAGTAGCAGGAAGCCTCGAATGGGAAAGATACGTCGGGGTGACCCCTTTCTGGAAACAAGTCCGAGTTGAGGGAAGAGACGACACTTCGAATGTGTGAGCCATCCTAAGCCCAGGCTTCTGCGATGACGGCCGAGATCAACTCCCCCGTCGCATGCAAGCTGATTTGCCCCTCAGGTATAGGCTCTCTTCGCCCCTGGACTATTTTCGAGATTGAGGATTCCACCCCGCCCTAAGACTCGATTGCGTGAGTCGATCTAAGTCCAGGCCTTCAGCATGATTGTTGACCCCTCGAGCATCGTCGCCCTAAGTCTCGATTGTGTGAGTCGATCTAAGTACAGGCCTTCGGGCTGGTCGTTGAGCCCTCGAGCATCGCCGCTCTAAGACTCGATTGCGCGAGTCGATCTAAGTCCAGGCCTTCGTTATGGCCATTGACCCCTCGAGCATCGCCGCTCTAAGCCTCGATTGCGTGAGTCGATCTAAGTTCAGGCCTATGGGCTGACCATTGACCCCTCGAGCATCGCCGCTCTAAGCCTCGATTGCATGAGTCGATCTAAGTCCAGGCCTTCGGGCTGGCCGTTGACCCCTCGAACATCGCCGCCCTAAGCCTCGATTGCGCGAGTCGATCTAAATCCAGGCCTTCGGGCTGGTCGTTGACCCCTCGAGCATCGCCTCCCTAAGACTCAATTGCGTGAGTCGATCGAAGTCCAGGCCTTCGGGTTGGTCGTTAACCCCTCGAGCATCGCCGCCCTAAGCCTCGATTGCGCGAGTCGATCTAAATTCAGGCCTTCGGGCTGGTCGTTGACCCCTCGAGCAACGCCTCCCTAAGACTCAATTGCGTGAGTCGATCGAAGTCCAGGCCTTCGGGTTGGTCGTTGACCCCTCGAGCATCGCCGCCCTAAGCCTCGATTGCGTGAGTCGATCTAAGTCCAGGCCTTCGGGCTGGTCGTTGACCCCTCGAGAATCGTCTCCCTAAGCCTTGATTGCGTGAGTCGATCTAAGTCCAAGCCTTCGGGCTGGCCGTTGACCCCTCGAGCATCGCCGCCCTAAGCCTTGAGTGCGTGAGTCGATCTAAGTTCAAGCCTTCGGGCTGGCCGTTGACCCCTCGAGCATCGCCGCCCTAAGCCTTGGGTGCGTAAGTCGATCTAAGTCCAGGCCTTCAGGCTGGCAGTTGACCTCTCGAGCATCGCCGTTCTAAGCCTCGATTGTGTGAGTCGATCTAAGTCCAAGCCTTCGGGTTGGTCGTTGACCCCTCGAGATCGCCTCCCTAAGCCTCGAATTGTGTGAGTCGATCTAAGTGCATGTCTACAGGCTGGACGTCGACCCCTCAAGTGACACCTTTCCAAATCCACGAGTAGGAGAGTCTCCATAAGTCCATGCCCCCCGTGTTGGCCGTCTGACCCCTCAAGTGATTTTGAAGTCTCGGGTAAGTGAGTCTTCCTCTCTCCACCTCCTCTAGTTGAGCTTGCACGTCTAGCGAATGACCTGGGAGGTGTCGACTCTTAACCACCTCCTCCAGTTGAGCTCGCTCCTCTAGCGAATGGCCTGGGAGGTGTCGACTCTTCTCCACCTCCTCCAGTTGAGCTCGCTCCTCTAGTGAATGGCCTGGGAGGTGTCGACACTTCTCCACAACCTCCAATTGAGCTCGCTCGTCTAGCGAATGGCCTGGAAGGTGTCGAATCTTCTCCACTTCCTCCAGTTGAGCTCGCTCGTCTAGCGAATGACCCGGGAGGTGTCGACTCTTCTCCATCTCCTCCAGTTGAGCTCCGCTCCTGGGAGGTGATGACTCTTCTCCACCACCTCCAGTTGAACTCCGCTCCTGGGAGGTGTCGACTCTTCTCCACCTCTTATAGTTGAGCTCCGCTCCTGGGAGGTGTCGACTCTTCTCCACCTCCTACAGTTGAGCTCCGCTCCTGGGAGGTGTCGACTCTTCTCCACCTCCTCCAGTTGAACTCGCTCGTTTAGCGAATGGCCTGGGAGGTGTCGACTTTCTCCACCTTCTCTAGTTGAGCTCGCTTGTCTAACGAATGGCCTGGGAGGTGTCGACTTTCTCCACCTCCAGTTGAGCTCGCTCGTCTAGCGAATGACCTGGGAGGTGTCAACTCTTCTTCACCTCCTCCACTTGAGCTCCACTCCTGTGAGGTGTTGACTCTTCTCCACCTCCGCCAGTTGAGCTCGCTCCTCTAGCGAATGTCCTGGGAGGAGTCGACTTTTCTCCACCTCCTCCAGTTGAGCTCACTCCTCTAGCGAATGGCCTGGGAGGTGTTGACTCTTCTTCACCACCTCCAGTTGAGTTCACTTGTCTAGCGAGTGGCTTGGGAGGTATCGACTCTTCTCCACCTCCTCCAGTTGAGCTCGCTCCTCTAGCGAATGTCCCGGGAGGAGTCGACTCTTATCCACCTCCAGTTGAGCTCGCTCGTCTAGCGAATGGCCTGGGAGGTGTCGACTCTTCTCCACCTCCTCCAGTTGAGCTCCGCTGCTGGGAGGTGTCGACTCTTCTCCACCTCCTCCAATTGAGCTCCACTCCTGGGAGGGACGTCGTGTGACATGTCATCTAGTGCACATCTCTCCGAACCACGGGTCCTACATTGTTTTACCGAGCTCGTATCGAGCCCAAAAAAGAGGGGATTGTATATAACCCATAATTCATCGAGATCAAAAATGCTCAAGGAAGACATCTTAGGAGAGCAGCTCAGCGGCCTCAAGACTTCATCTCGGCGGAATTCAGCTCAATAGACCTCGTCTCGGCAGCCTAGCGGCTATTCACAGACCACTCGTCTCGGCAGCCTGGAGGCTATTCGCAGACCACTTAGCTCGGTAGAATGGTGGCTATTCGCACACCACACCAAGAGAGTACTCGACAGGCTCCAGGAGAGAAAATAGTACTCGGCAGGCTGTGTAGGAGAGTAAAAATAGTACTTGGCAGGAGACCAAAAATAGTACTCGGCAGGAGCAAAAATAGTACTCGCCAGGGGACCAAAAATAGTACTCGGCCGCCTCTCAGAAACTTCTTGAGATCTCGTCGGGAACGGCTATTCGCAGACCATTCAGCTCGACAGTCTGGCGGCTATTCACAGACCTCGCCAGGAGAGTACTCGACATCCTCAAGAAAAGTACTCGACATCCTTCAGAGATCAACTCGACAATCTACAAAAACTTCTATAGTACAATACGTATCTGGTACGGCGGTACAGCAAAATTTAAAACTAAATATACGGGTATGGCGGGATACGTTGTATTAAATATAATAAATATATATGTATGTATCACAAATGCAATTATAAATTCTCAAGACAATAAAACATGAAGTATAAATAATCAATTGAAGTGCAAGTCCATAACTAATGCAATATAACATGAAGTTCTTAGACATAAAATATTCATAATCATTTCAAATTTAACGATATTCATCGCTCATTTTCTTCATCTTCCTCCGTATTGTTGGAGATCAAGGCATCTTCAATTTCTGGCTCATCTAAAGACAAGTTGGCAATCGTAAACATGTCAACTCCATCAAAAGGATTTGCCTATACATCTCATATATCCCACATTCTGCTCCTTCCTTGATTGTAGATTTCGTTTCTCTTCGATAATAGGCATAGATTACTATGCACATACACTAAATCATCAGCTCGTTGTAGTAGAATTTTGGTTTTCTCAATGAATAAATGAATGACTATGTGCTCTAATTTTTCTCACATCAGAACGATGAAGAAGGTTGACTTAAAAGCTTCAAAGCAATTTTTTGCAATTTAGGTGCTGAAGTTTCATAGTAACTCCATCAATCTTTGGGCAATAATGAAGCTCTACTCTCCAAACTATCTGGCTCACTAAAAGTTTGACCAAGCCCCGTGAACCTAGAGAACTCATTGATTACTGTATTCCTCTCCACCACATCAGGAAAGTATCTTCTTAAGCATTTATTCCTCTCCAAAGAAATCTCCTCATCTGTATTTGGACCAACTCTATTTGACCCTCCATCAAGTCATTCTCGACTATAATACCTACAAATAAAAGCAAGAGAATGCAAATTTGATGATTGACTGAAGCATTCTAGTGATATTGATTTTTTCTTTTTGCAAAAGTGTAGTTCTTATAGCATTATATCCAGGAGGAACAAATCCATCAAGATTGTGATTAACAGCAAATTTATATGAACTAATATAATATGGATTTCTTGCAATATGAAATGACAAACCACCAGAATAGAACATCCTAGCTATGTGGCTCCTTAACTCATCTCTAGCTTTATTTTGGAAAACCATATAAATAGGTCCACCTCTTCTTCTTTTTGTTTCCCCAACTAATTGAGAAGTTTGACTTGCATTAAGAAACAATAGTACCTTGGGAGCCGGTTTGCATTTTTCTTCTGAAGTAGAATCAGAATCGGCAGGAGCGAATGAACCAGGCAGCGGAAACAAGCAGCGGAAAACCTAAAACAACGATATTAACGTATTGGCGCGTATGGTACGTGTACCCATACTGGAAACGTACCTGGTACGTGTACGAGCCTAATTTAAGCGTACCGGTGTTTTGTATCTTTCGGGTACGTAGCAGGACCTCCTCGCTGCAGCACTCGGGTCGTGTTTATAGACCATTCAGTTTTCTCTCTCCTACTTTTGACGTCAGATCTGTGGTGTCAGACCGCAGGATCAGTAACCTCGGGCTGCACTTTGGTCCGAACATTTGTAACTATGATTTTCTGGGTTCCAACATATCCCAAAGTGATTCAACTTCAGGTGCTCCACGACTTTTGCTACTTCAGGTATACTCAGTGCACATGTTGCTTCCACCACCTCCCTGAATAGATCACGCCTCAAATAAAAAAGAATACAGGTGTTATTGCCCCCATCTCCAAGGACATCACATTCTAATCAGTTATTTGTTTCTTTTTACACTTATTATCATTTAAGCCAAAATCGAGAATATCTATTATAAAGCAAGACCAATTTGCTTGGAGAAGGCATCCTGGAAAAGAAATCAAACAGAGAGGAATTTTCCTTCTCTGTTACGATTTCTCCGGTGTGCGTGCCCTCATTCCTTACCATACGAGCACTATCTTGCCTCCCGACGCCCAGCGGCGCTCCTTCTGGCCCAATCTCCTTCGTTGGAAGTGTCTCTTAGGGTCGGCGACCTCCTCCTCATCCTCCAGTCATGTCGACTCCCAGCCTCCCCGCCCCAGCTTGGCCCAACAGTTCTGTTCCTCCTCAATCCAGGTTCTGAACGACATCTCCACCACAAGCCTCTCAGCTCCTGAGACCGGTTGACCTCCAGTCATCTCCCTCCCCATCGTAAGTCCCCCATATACCCGCAGCTAGCCAATCTTCCCCACCCCGTCACCTTGACACCTCCTCTGAGTCCCTACAAACCATTCTTTTCCAACTCGGGCAACCACAACCTCAAGCCTCTCCTCATTCCCAACTCCACATGAGAAATTCCCGAACCTTCCTACCATAACCCAAAGAGTCGACCTCCCTGCATTTGTGACCTATGGGTAACTCTTCCTTCTCTATTTGCTCTAATTTATTAGCTTGATTTAATGCTTTTATTTACTTGATTTTAAAGTCAAAGCTTGCCTTAATTATCTCATTATACGTTTGTCGTTAATTTCACATTCACGCATTTTCTTTTCTCTAATTGCTTGTTTGTGGAACATTATGTCATATTTATTCAGTGCTAAAATGTTAGTCTTTATGGTGTATGCGAGCCTGCGATCGATTATCGCCTACCGTTATTCGTGAACGTCTTTCTTGCGCGCCATAGTTAAAAAGGAACTCAAATTTATTAATTTAAAATCGAATCGAAGATTTCGGTTTACATCAAAACCATAGGTAAACAAAAATCTGGACGCATATGTGGAGTCAAACCGTTGATCCTGTCAACTCCTCCTGCGCGAATACACGAATGCGGTCCCCGCCTTGCGGCGACCCGATGGTGAAGGTCGATCCTCATCACTTCTTCCTCCCTTCTACTGACGGCAGAGGCGGCACCTAAACAACAGTAGTTGCGGTGTGCAAGTGCAGGAGACGCCAGATGTGGGTGATGGTGGAGGACCGTGGCTTTCTGATCCATAACCGTGAGGAAAAGACAGCAGCATGTTGTGTGTGAAGTGAGGGAAAACCAGTGGCGTTCTATGTGTGAGGTCTCTACAGCGACAACAGTCGCAAGATGCAGTCAACCTAGTGAGAGTGCAACGTGTTCGTGTGCTCGGGTAGCAGGGGAGGGGATTAGAGGTAGGCTGCCTTGGGTGCAGGAAGGCTTCGATCCGACTTGGTTTTCCTCTCCGGTGGTGGTGGTGGTTGGTCGTCATCCGACGACGAAGGTTCGTGTGTAAACTTTGTGCATCCGGTGTTTAGCTGATTGCAGTAAGGCTTATTATTTCTCAGCAAATGGAGGTGTCTGATTCCAGCCGTGGTGCTCTTTATCGGATCTTGATTTCTCTTGTGATCATTGTATTCTTGTATTCAATTTTATTGTTATATAAAATTGTGTGGTTGTGATTTGATATCGGTGGTATTGCCGATTTTGCATATTGTTTGTGTTCTTGTTTGACCCAGTAATTGCATATGAGCTTGTGGGAATCATTCCCGGTTCTCTAACACGGGTCATACGTATCAAGTAAAGCAAGAGTAATCATCGATGGATGAAACAAAATAATGATATTCATTCACAAGATTAGCGTTCAATTCTAATGATAAACTCATCAAAATGACTAGGAAAAATAGACTTCAATGTCTTCAAACTAGCATGCTCAATTTTTTTGACACAATTAATTGATTTGCACTTGATGATTTCCGAGCACCAAACGTCAACTAGTATCCATGACATATACTCCACCTGACTCATGTCCACCACCAATCATCCTCTCACTCGCCAGATCCAGAAATATAGAGTGAGAAGCAAAAAATGTAATAGAACAGATAAGTTGTTTAGTTAAACTGCTCACAGTAAGTTTGAAGGAAATGATGGTTCAACTATAACAGATTTGAGAGGATATTATGAGAAACTTGAATGATCATTGCGCAACAATACCAGATGTGTCCTCCCCAGGGGATCTCTCAATATTGGACTTCAAGGCAGTTAACCCTCTAATTAAATTTAAATTTTCAGACATAAATTGCCCTTTACTGTCCAAGGTGTACAGTGCAGTATGGGGTCTAACATATCACCCATTTGAACCATGCATACATCCTATTAGAAACAAGATAGGGTGTTGCTCTCAACACTTTTCCTTCACATGCCCCTTCTTTCCGCATTAGGGGCATTTCATCTTACTCTTGTTTTCTTGTCTTTTAGGCTCAAGTTTCCAGTGTTCCACTTTCTTTGTTCGACAACAAGAGTGGATTTGTCATTATCTCATACTCACTTCAGTGCGAAGAGAGTTCATAAGATTGGTCTCTCCCCAAATATAATGTGTAGTAGTCTTCAAAGCAGGAATAAAATCTCTTTGCAACATCTGAAATCTCTGAAATTCAAGCTCTTGAGGTAGGCCAGAAAGCAGTTCAAAGACTTTACTTTGCATAAGCTTGGTTTTGTAGTCCTCAATAGTTTGGCCGAGTATTGATCAATTTTTGCCTATTTATGAGTCAATTTACTGTAATACTCCTCAAAGACATTCATATTTGTCATGTCTGTCTATTCTGCTTGAAGTTGAAACATTCTTGCCAAGTCTTTCTTTTTTGAATAGTTTCTTTCAACTAATTCCCACATATCGTAAGTGGTTTGATAAAACAAAAATTGGGTAGCAATCTTGGGTTTCATAGTGTTGATAATCCAATTGGGAATCGTAAAGTTCTCTCCTTCCCATTCATTCCTTATAGGAGAGGTTTGTCTTGGAAGGAGTGGGTTTGGATGTAGTGATTTATCCAAGTCTTCTACGACTCCCAATAAATATTCACATAGATTGATCCCATAGTCGGTAGTTCTTATCATTCAATTTGATGTGAGTTACGCCATGTCAGAAATCCCCATTCGGATTTCCTCCACCACATAATTTAGTTTGGTCACCCGATCCTTCAGGAACGACACCACTCCTCAATTTATCCCGCACATGGACAGAAGAAGCAGACGGGAAGAACCCCGAAGTAGGATTCCGCGGTGACGGGAGCGAATAAGGGCCTAGGGGATCTGAAGAGAAAATTCTTAGCTGTCAAATGCACAGTTTCAGGCTGCTTCTCAGATAGGAAGGTCTATGTCACCACGACCGAAGACGGAAACGAAGATGCAAAGAGGAAATGGGGTCTGAAGCATACGGATCGCAGAAGCTGAATAATGGTGCGAGTTCAGTTCAACAACGTTAATGGAGAATGGATCGCGAAAGCTCACGACTAGAAGCAAGACATCAAAGCAAAGGAACCACACACACACACAGATGAGGAGTCATAACTACAAAGACCCGTCGAAGCGCCAATTCCGTCGAGGAGAACGATCTGACGAAGCAGAGAACGATGAAAGGAGCAGCGTTGCCAATCGAGGGAACTATGGATCTCAAATCGCGGTTCTAATATCATGTGGGAGAGAACGCACATTTAGGTTGCTTTGTTCTCGTCAATTGCTCAACCAACCACCATAAGGAAAAAGCTTTAAATGAAGCCCTAGTCACTTCTAATGATTGGTCACCATTTGGTGAGACTAAGCAAGTTTACCTCTTAACAGTTGCGCCCTTTGGAAGTCCAAAAGAATGCAGAAATCTACCATTCAGCACTCGAACCGCATCAACCCTGTTGTCCAAGCCAGGAATTAGCAACATACATTTTCCTAGGTCTTCAATTACTTGTGTAAGTTCTAATTTGAAGTGGATATTACTTTGTGTTTATTACCGGTGAAAATACGTATGATTTGGGATCTTGATTTGTAAAAATTTACCTAGTGTTTATTCTACTTACAAGGCTTATTCGCCAAACATTTAATTGAAGCAATCTCTCTTTAAATTTGATTAGATCTTGCTTGTGTTTCTAACGATTAATCTCTACAATGTATGTTTGTGAATTCTTCTATTATTTTCAAAATCTATTGTATTTAAACATCAGATAATTGTATGAACATTGCATCATTTATTCTCACAACACTAGCCCTTTGGAAGTCCAAAAGAATGCAGAAATCTACCATTCAGCACTCGAACCGCATCAACCCTGTTGTCCAAGCCAGGAATTAGCAACATACATTTTCCTAGGTCCTCAATTACTTGTGTAAGTTCTAATTTGAAGTGGATATTACTTTGTGTTTATTACCGGTGAAAATACGTATGATTTGGGATCTTGATTTGTAAAAAATTACCTAGTGTTTATTCTACTTAAAAGGCTTATTCGCCAAACATTTAATTGAAGCAATCTCTCTTTAAATTTAATTAGATCTTGCTTGTGTTTCTAACGATTAATCTCTACAATGTATGTTTGTGAATTCTTCTATTATTTTCAAAATCTATTGTACTTAAACATCAGATAATTGTATGAACATTGCATCATTTAAATTCTCACAACACTACACTTACACCAAATCAGTAGAGTCCCCTTATGGCAGACTCATTATATCCGTCCTGCATCAATGATGCTATTTGAGATACCCATGTCACTGAACCTAGCACTTGAGTGAGTTTACCTAGATCACTCTATTAATTAATCGAGTATAGTGTGATTGTAATTAATTGAGCAGCTTATTGCTTCCATGCATCTCTTATACCACTTTATAGGATGTAATTGCAATTTATGATAACTCCAATTCCGACCCATATACATCAGCATTTCAGATTTCTTTGCGGATGAAGCCCTACCCAACCCTACTCCTCCATCGCAGTTCATTCTTCTCCTTCCGCCACAGCTCGTTGCTCTGCCATCCACGATCTCCCTTGTAGTATACATTTTGCATGACTGTAATGAAATGAGCAAAAAAATAAACCGTGTAGAAACAGAAAATGTTCCTTGATTTGAAGGATACCAAAGAGAGGGAGTTTTAAAGATATACCATAAAGAGCCTGTATGTCTAGTTTGAAGGATATATCAAAGAGAATAAGTATAAAGATCTGGAAAGGGTAAATTATAAAGAAATAGAGTTCAATTAGTTTTGTATACTTGTATAGTTTTAGAAAAAAATTGGTGAAGCCTTTTTTCCGTGGCTTGGTTGATAGATTTTTTTTGTTTAAATTTTTAGGAAAGGAAATGAATCACAACGAATATCCAATAAGCTTCCCTATGAATTTTGAACGGTGGCAGAGAGAATTGTTGATGAAAATTTACATATTCAAGGTATAAGGTTATTGACTAAAGATACCTTCTCATCTTCGGCCCAATTTTTTTCCATTTCCCCTCCTTTGAGTACTTCTTAGTTAAGCATATGTTTTGACCGTTATGCGAACGAGATAACATTAAGAAATAAACTTAAATGGATGTTAATGGACATCTCTTGCAGGCAGTTGTGGTCATAATGAATCATAGTACACCCAGAGAACTTATTCATTCTGATGGAAAAAGAATGTCATACATGGCACTTTTGAGATGTGATTACATAATGGAGCTGACATATATCGTTTCAATCAATTGTGTGATGTAGGAAAATGCTCGCAGCGCCAACTTTTATTTTACTCATGTGGTTTTTATGTTGCACACTTGTTTCACGCATGTTATCTTTTCCTCTGAATTTTATTTTTAATTGGGTGTGCTGTAAAGATACAATCCCTTAAATTTGATTAGTTTGGTTGAATTTATTTAGACTAAGGAGAGGCGTGATTAATTGTTGTGGTCAAACCCAAATTCCCTTTCCTAGTCCACATTTTGATTTTAGGGACTCATCCTTACCTTCTTGTTCTAACACATTATTGTAAATACTATATCTTGTTCTTATTTTATTTCTTGTTTTATACAAAGGTAACTAGGTTTTTTTCCCCTCACATGTAATATGTATATAATAATCATAAGATTAATGAAATGTTAAGCGATTCTTATTTCCTGCATGGTATCAGAGCCCTCGTAGGAATTACATGTCCTAATCATTGTTCGCTGCCTTTATTGCAGTGCTCGACGACAAAGAAGAGGCATCTTGTGCTCGGCGACAAAGAGGAACCCCGTGGTCGACATCGATTTCGACTGTCGTCGTTTTCCTTTTTGTAATTCCGGCCTCTTGCTCGACATCGATCTCCGCTGGAGGATATTCCCGCATCTTCCTCTGCCGATCCACATGAGCATGTCACGTCAACGATCCAGTCTTCCCCTGCCGGCATCGATCATGTCTACGATTGATCCTAATGTTCCTCCTGTTTCTCGACGAGCTTGTCTTGTCGACTTCCTCCGCCGAACCAGACAGCCCGGTCTTCCCAAACAATGGCCTTCATTCTTCTTCAATGTTGCAATTTTACGATGTTACTCCTATGTTGTTGTTCCAATGTGTTGATATGGGACTGTTTATTGACCTTGCTTCTCCGCCTTCATTGCGGTCTCATCGATTTATCTCTTTATTCCGTCTTCATGTATTAGAATGACAGACCACTCCAAATCTGTTGTAGGTTCCACCAGCACGTCTGTACCTCACCTTAGCCAAAATGAACACTCAATTCTTCATCCCACCTTCCGTCTCAATGGAAAAAATTATCTTCAATGGACCCAAGTTATTCACACCAATTTGAAAGGGAGAAGAAAACTAAATCACATAGATGGATTTTCCCTTGTTAAAACAGATGCGAAATTTGAAGAATTGGATGATTAGGACTCTCTGATTATGACATGGCTATGGAATTCTATGTCACCAGAAGTGAACAAGAATTGCATGTTCTTGCCCACGGCCGGGCAGATCTGGGATAATCTCTGTTAGACATACCTATGAAGCAATATATTGCCACATGTTATGAATTGAAGACAAACTTTTTCCGCGAAACAAGGGTATTTATCTGTCACGGATTACCATGGGATAATGAATGGGCTCTGGATAGAACTGGACCAATACCAAAATCTCAAGATGGAATGCAATAAAGATACCCCCACCCTGGCCAACTTTGTCGAGGGTGATAGTTTCTTAGAATTCCTGTCTGGCCTGAACTCTGAATATGATCCCATCCGAGTCATAATCCTTGGTAAGAAAAGACTTCCCTCACTCTCTTAAGTTTTCTACGCAGTTAGAGGTGAAGAGAGTCGTAGGGTTGTTATGATGGAGGACAAACCTACTGATGTATTTGCCTCGTGACAAGTAAATTTGTCAAATCTGGAAATTCCTTCAACCACAATGCACCATGGACCGAACCTATACGGACCGGTTCTTGGTTCTGAGTGAAACCGATCCAAGTTGCACCCCTACTAGCCATGACTGGTAAGAACTTAAGTTCAACGTCTCTTAATGTTTCAAGTATTGTTGTTAATCACTCTTGGGTCATCGACTCAGGTGCCACTGACCACAAGGTTTTCTCTAACACTTCTTTTTCATCTTTCTCACTATCTTCCCACCAAAACTCAATTATTGTTGTTGATGGATCACAAATATTAGTAATTGGTAATGGAACTATTGTGTTATCATCGTTTCTTCAACTAAAAAATATTCTTCATATTCATAAACTGTCCACAAATTGACTACCGATTTAAATTGTGTTGTAACATTCTTTCCTTCTCATTGCGTCTTTCAGGATCTGGTCGCGGAGAAGACGATTGGAGTTACTGGGGAGAAGGGAGGATTGTATCACCTACTTCAGAAACATGTTGAGACTGATCAGAAATCCTTCCATTCCTGTCGTCAGTCTGAGGATACCTCTGAGATCATGCTCCAACATAGACGACTGGGGAATCTACCTTTTCACTTCTCAAAATTATGTTTCCTACTTTATTTTTTAAAATGTTTGTTGAACTATAAATTTGTAAAACTTGTAAACTTACTAAATATTATTGCACTTCTTTTTATCCAGATATTATTATTAGCGGTGAGTCATTTGATCTTATCCATTATGATATTTGGGGACCTATGTCTGTTAAAGAATAAGAACTGGGCTCAAGTCATATCAATCACAACAACAATATATGAAGTGTTAAAGAATAAGAACTAGGCTCAAGCCATGAATAGGAAGATGGGAGCTCTGAAGAAGAATGAAACTTTGGATATTGTTTCAAGGCCAAATGACAAAAAATCTATGGTGTGCAGGTGGATCTACTCCATAAAATACAGGTTTGATGGCACCTTGGATCGGTATAAGGCAAGATTAGTTGCAAAAGGGTTCACTCAAACATGTGGAATAGATTATCATGAAACTTTAACTCTAGCATCAAAAATGAAGATGGTGAGAGACTCATTTCCCCGACTCCTCAGTTTAATTGGGAACTACATCAATTTGATGTCAAAAATGCATTTCTCCATGGAGAACTTAAGATGTAAATATGGATATCCCGCCTAGTTTTGATCTTGTTTTGGTTCGGCAGGCTCCTTGGGCGTGATTTGGAGATTCTCCAAAGCTAGGCCGACGTTAGGATATAAACAGGCCACGCTTATCACACGTTATTCTTCAAACACTCACAAAAAGTTAAACTCACCTTGTTACTTGTGTATGTCGATGATATAATCAATTGAGGAAATGACATAGCTGAGAGTAAACTGCCAAAGAAAAAGTTAGCAACCAAATTTAAGATAAAAGACCTAGGAAGACTGAAGTATTTTTTAGGAATTTAAGTTGTCTACTCTAAAGGACGAATCTTTATCTCTCAGTAAAAGTATAGAAAGACTGAAGTATTTCCAAGGAATTGAAATTGTCTGCTCTAAAGGACGAATCTTTATCTCTCAGTAAAAGTATATTCTAGATCTTCTCAATGAGATAGAGAAATTAGGATGCAAGACTACTAGTATTCTCATTGAGCAGAATCACATAATGAAAAATGTTGAAGAAAGCCCAAAGGTTGATAAAGCTCAATATCAGAGATTTATTGGAAAACTAATCTATCTAGCACATATAAGACTTGATTTTGCATATGCAGTCAGTCTAATTAACCAATTTATGCATGATCCAAGGACCAAAAATCCGCAAGCCGTAGAACGGATCCTTCAGCATCTCAAGAACACCCCCGGGGAAGGTTGTTGTTTAAAATGGGTGAAAGACTATCTCTGGAGACATACACAGATGCTGATCATGGAGGATCTTTGGTAGACAGAAGGTCAACTTCTGGTTATTGTACCTTCTTGAATGGAAACCTCATCACCTGGAGGATTAATAAACAGATTGTAGTGACCATATCTCGTGTTGAAGCAGAGTTCAGGGCTATGGTACGAGGTGCATGTGAACTAATATGGATGAAGATTCTCTTGAATGATCTAAAAAACAAGTATAAAATTCCAATGACATTGTTTTGCGAGAATAATATACAATTTGCATTGCACATAATCTGGTTCGGCATGATGAACAAAACACATCGAAATCTACCGCCACTTCATTAAGGAGAAATTGGATAACGGGATGATATGTACTTCACATGTTTCTTCTGAATTTCAAATTGTCAATGTTCTAACAAATGGGTTACCACACGAAAAATTTCACAATCTTATTAGAATGCTAGGAATGATGGAAATCCATTCTCCAGCTTGAGGAAGAGTGTTGTAAATACTACATCTTGTTTTTATTTTATTTCTTGCTTTATACAAAGGGTAGTTAGGTCTTTTTCTCTCACACGTAATCTATATGTAATACCCATAAGATTAATGAAATGTTAAGAAATTGTAATAGTGGAATAAAATAATGCAATTGATGAATGAAAAGCAAGCCTTTACTCATACATATACCTGAGTAAGGGCGTACGAAAGACACTAATAACCCTAAGTGGGTATTTCAGAATAAAGGCTTGAAATAAGAAACTATATTAATTATAACTCTCCCCCTCAAGTCGGACAGAAAATATCAGTCATCCCGAGCTTATGGATATCATCAGTAAACACACCGCATCCCAAGCTTTTGGTGAAAACATCAGCCAATTGGTCGTTGGAATGAACAAAAAGAGTGACCACGTTTCCTTTATCCAGGTGGTCTTTGATAAAGTGTCGATCGACCTCAACATGTTTAATCATGTCATGTTGTTGGGTTATGACCAAGCTTGCAGATGTCGGCCGACATGTCCGACATGTCGGACAACATGTCTTTTTTGAGGGGGAATCGACACGTTTCCGCCACATTTGACAAATTTGGCGTCTTACAGTATTGCAGCCGATATGTCGGACATGTCGGCCCAATATTGCGGCTAATGGCGGGTTATGGCGGCACACTAATATGATATATTAGTTTTATATATTTATTTTACCGGGCACTGGACTACATTTGCCGCTCGACTCCTCAGTCTCACATTTTGCCGGTATCGGGTGCCCTAATCGCTCTCTCTCGCTCTCGTCTTCTTCTCAGCTTTCGTCTTCTTCTCGGCACTTGCTCTCTGGTTCTATGGTGAATCTCGCATCTGGGCACTGGTTCTCTGACTCTCTGGTTCTCTGGCTCTCTGGTAATTCTCGCATCTGGGCACCGGTAATTCGGTTTGCCGTCTTCTTCTCGACTGTCGTCTTCTTCTCTGGCTCTCTGGTTCATCCCTCGGCACACTGTGAGTTTTATCTTCCTCTATTTCTCTAGCTCTCTGACTTATCCCTCGGCACACAGTTAGTTTTATCTTCCTCTATTTCTCTGGCTCTCTGACTCATCCCTATGTCGTCTTCTTCTCTGGTTTCTATATTTCTCTCTTCCTCTCTTCCTCTCTTCCTCTCTGTTTCTCTCTTCCCTCTTCCTCTATTTCACAGCATCGTGACTCTCTGGTTCCTCTATTTCTCGGCATTGTTGCTCTCTGGTTCCTCTATTTCTCGGCATTATGGTTCCCTCTATTTCTCGGTATTTTGGGCTTGTGGCTGGGTTCCTCTATTTCTTTGGTTCATTGTGTCTCTATGTCGTCGGCTGGCATTGTGGCTCTATGCAGTCGGCTGGCATTGTGGTTGGGTGGCAGTCGGCTGGCTGTGGTTGTGCTGGACTTGGGGCATTGTGGTTCTCTTTCTCTATTTCTCTCTTCCCTCTTCCTCTACAATTTGCGGCATTGTGGCATTGTGACTTTTGTTATTTTTCATTGCAACATATGATGTGAAAGTATTCGGCTATACACTTAGGTTTCAACATTAGTTTTGCAATAAATGATGAGAATTTTTGTGATACCCTTGCCTTATTTAAACTATTTGTTTGTTATTGTAGTTTATATTGAGCATGTCTTGTTGAATAATGGACATTGTGGTTGTTGGACAATTGATGTTATCTTAGGCAAGATGTTATTTTGGATTTTGGAATAATGAATATCGTTGTTTTTTACGTGATGCAAATATGCAATATATAATATTTCTGATGTTGCAAAATTAATGTTGACCCTTAGGTTATTAGAATGATCAATAATCATTGATGAATGATGACATCAATATTGCGGAAATCTATATTTAAAATTGTTGAAATAGCCCATGTATTTGGCCCATTTAGTGGCCCATTTACTCCTCTTCTATATCTCTTTAGTCACACATTGTGTATAGGATTTCTCTCTCATCTCTCTCCTATAAATATGTACTCTCTTTTTTGTATACAATGTGAAAATACATAGAAGCTTAAGCGTTCTCAACATGGTATCAGAGCTAGCGGTCTCTCCCGTCTTCTGACCGCCCGCCTCAATTTTCTCGACCGCAGCCTGTGCGGTCTATCTCTCTTCAAAGATCGCAGCCTCTGCGGTCTATCTCTTCCAAGACCGCAGCAAGCACCCCGCTCCACTGCGAGGTCCCCCCCCCCCCCCCCGCCCATCGTCTGCTCTTCGTCGCTTTTTATAAGCTTCGCAGCCTGTGGGGCCCTCCGCTGATCTCACTGCCCGCACCGTCTGCTCTCCCCGCTCTGCCGAGCTCTCCCATTTTCGCTGCCGACCTCCCTGCTGTTCTCGCAGACCGACGGGCTCTCTCACCATAGCGGTCTCCTCAGTCCGAAGCTTCCTCTAGTCGCTGCCCTGTCCGCGGCTTCTTATGATCGCTGATTCCTCTTGCGGCTTCTTCCAGCGCCCTCCTTTATCTAGCGACCTCTTCTAGTCGCTCAGTCTGCTAACCCTCCTACGGTCTGTCTCCAGTCCAAGCGTTCCTCTGGAGATCTCGCAGACCGCCCGAGCCCGCCAACAGCGATCTCTCAGCCCGCTAATCTCCTGCTACTCCAGACCGCTACTCCAGTCTCACAGCTCGCGCGATCTCCTCGTCAGCAGCCCGCCAGCGCTCTTCTGCGAGCTCATCTCACGCGATCTCCTACTCGCAGACCGCCAGCGCCATCGCTTCTTCTGCGAGCTCATCTCGCCAGCGCCAGCGATCTTCTCCTCTCCATCAGCGAGCTCTTCTCTACCCGCCGCGGTCTCGGAAAACCGTGCGGCCTGCTCTCCTCAGACCGCCAGCCAGGGTTTGTTTCTCGCACGGCCTGCTCCTCTGTCCGCCAGTCCGCTGCCTCCTCTGTGCTAATGGGCTCGTCTGAGAACTCCTCAACTTTGCCTCCTGAGACCGCACGGCCTACTCCTGAGACCGCCCGCCAGCACTCTCCTAGTGAGCTCCGTGATGAGCTGCGGATTACTACCATCTCCCTCTCTGGGAAGAAAAACTTCATGCCCTAGATGCACTCTGTCCGCCGCGTCCTTCAAGCCAAAGGCCTTGCTTCTCATCTCACCCAGGATCCCCCAACTCCAGTCACTGAGGAATGGCTGCGGGACGATGGCCGCGTTCAGACATGGATTCTGAACTCGCTGGATGGCGAACCTTATGAAATGGCCATGTACCTTGAAACGGCCAAAGCCATGTGGGACGAGCTCCAGTCCCTGTACTCCGAAAAAGATAGCCTCCAACGTCTGTTCGATATCATCACCGACCTACAGGCTCTGGACACCACCGGGCCTAACATGACCTCTATCGTTGCCCGTGTCAAATCTCTGGCTGAAGCATGGATCCAACATCAGCCCTCAACGAATGATCATGCTACTCAGCGGGCTCAGAAGGAGGCAGTCTGCATTGCTATGCTCATGGCCCGGGTCCCTCCTCATCTTCTGGGCCTTCGGGCTCAGATCTTGGCCTCAGCTACCACTCCGTCTCTATCAAGTGTGTGCTCCATGCTCCTCCGAGTCACACCACCTCTTGATATCACGGCACCTACCTCACCGGCCCTCCTCCAGCACGCTCCTGCTTCTCCTTCTCTTCCTCCTCCACCTACCCGGGGAGGCCGGTCTGGCACCCGGGGAAGAGGTCGGGGTGGCCGGGGGAGACCCAAGTGCTCGTTCTGCGGTCGTGATGGTCATTACGAGGCCACATGCTTCCGTAAACACGGACATCCTCCTCGTCCTACAGCATCCCTTGCCACGGAAAGTCCAACCACCTCAAGCAATCCGGTGGACCTTGACGCAGTCCGCCTCCAACTCCAGCAACTCCATGGACTTCTTAGCCCTACTTCTGCATCTGTCGCTTCCGTCTCCAATGAAGGTATGACTTGTCTCTCCACTAGCCCAGGTTGGATAATGGACTCCGGCGCTACTCATCATATTACCTCGCGGCAACCGACTCAATATTTGGATACTCCTCATCCAAAGTGCATCACTGTGGCCAATGGGGATACTGTTCCCGTCTCCGGTTCTGCTGACATCTCGCTCACCTCCTCTCTTTCTCTTCGCTCGGTTCTTCATGTTCCGGGCTCCTCCTTCAATTTACTTTCCATTGGTCGTCTTACTAATGACTTGGATTGTTCTGTCACATTTAACCCCTCGTCTTTTTTGATACAGGATCGACGGACGCGGACTACCATTGGTAAAGGACGATTGCGGAACGGACTCTACCTCCTTGACGACTCTCCCACCATCCTCTCCTTTGTCTCCTCCATAGACTGGCACCGACGCCTCGGGCACCCTCCTCTACCCGTCCTCCAGAAGGCTCTCCCTGATGTACCTCTTTCTCAGTTTAAATGTGAAACTTGTATTTTCGGCAAACAGCCGCGTTCTTCTTTTCCCGCACATTGTACTCGGAGCCCGGCTCCTTTTGATTTAGTGCACTCCGATATTTGGGGGCCATATAAAACTACTAGTATTTCTGGATATCGGTATTTTCTCACTTTTGTTGATGATTACTCTCGGTTAACGTGGCTATACCTGCTTCATGATCGCTCTGAGCTCCCTCGTGTCTTTAGAGCGTTTGTCCTCGAGACCCGTACGCAATTCTCCACTACCATCAAAACCTTACGCTCCGACAATGCTCGCGAATACACAAGCCACGATATCGCCACTCTATGCTCAGACTTCGGAATCATCCATCAAACATCATGCGCTTACACCCCTCAACAAAACGGTGTGGCCGAGCGAAAGAACCGTCACCTTCTCGAGGTTGCCCGCTCACTTATGCTTCACATGAACGTTCTCAAAACATATTGGAACTTCGCGGTCTCCACTGCCTGTTTCCTTATCAATCGTCTCCCTTCATCCGTTCTCCATAATAAAACTCCGTTCATCCTTCTTTTCCCTTCTACTCCAGCCTTCTCTCTCACACCCCGCACCTTTGGGTGCACCTGCTATGTCCACATCTTGGACCCTCCACGGATAAGTTGGATCCTCGTGCTACCAAGTCCATCTTCGTCGGCTACTCTCGAACTCAGAAAGGTTACGTCTGCTACTTCCCTACAACCCGTAAAATAACGGTCTCTGCCGATGTAGCCTTCTGGGAGGATCAGCCGTTCTTTTTTTATCCTGGATCCACCCGTGCACCACCACCCGCTCCGCGACCTGTCATCCCGGTCAACGAGACTTCCGTTCCCGTTCCTCCATCTCCGGCTCCTGATATTGCTCCCACTCCAACCTACATTATCTCTAAACCACCGATTATCCGAGTCTACACTCGTCAACATCCTCGTTCCGATCCGACTCCGCAGTCCGACTCGACCTTCGGTGCTCCGTGTTCTGCTGATCAGGTAACAGAATCGACTGCCCATCCTTTGGCGAATTATATGTCCTTACATCGCCTCTCACCCCACCTTCATACTCTGGCCACTTCTTTATCGTCCGTTGCAGTTCCTAACTCTGTGCAGGAGGCTCTTCAACATCCTGGTTGGCGTGCCGCAATGGAAGAAGAAATGGCCGCGTTGTGGGCAAACCAGACCTGGCAACTGGTGGATCTTCCCCCTGGCCAGAAAATTGTTGGTTGCAAATGGGTCTTTGTCATCAAGCATGCTGCGAATGGGACCATTGACCGCTTAAAAGCTCGACTGGTGGCTCGCGGCTACACCCAGCAACAAGGTTTGGACTACGACGAAACCTTCTCTCCCGTCACCAAACTGAACACAGTACGGGTTCTTCTCTCCGTTGTTGTGCACCGCCAATGGCCCTTACATCAACTGGATATTAAGAACGCCTTCTTAAACGGTGATCTCACTGAAACGGTGTACATGCAGCAGCCGCCCGGGTTTGAGACCACGGGGGAGTCTAGGACCCCGAAAGTCTGTCATCTTTTGCGGTCTCTCTATGGTTTCAAACAGTCTCCTCGAGCATGGTTCGACAAGCTCAGCAAGGTCCTTCGTGAAGCAGGGTTTACTCGGAGCTCGGCTGACTTCTCCCTGTTTACTCGCCACCGGGCAACAGGCACCGTTCTCCTTCTTGTCTATGTGGATGATATCATTATCACAGGCAACGACTCAAAAGGAATTCAGGCGATCAAACAACAACTCAGCTCCGTGTTCCAAACAAAAGATCTGGGGAACCTTCATTACTTCCTGGGCCTGGAGGTAGCCAGGCGACCAGATGGTCTTGTTCTATCTCAGAGAAAGTATTGCCTCGACCTTCTTCATGATGCAGGCTACTCCGGCTGCAAACCCATCAATACTCCAATGGACGCAAATCACAAGATTTGTGCTCAGTCCTCTGACACTGATCTCTTGCTTCAGAACCCAGAATACTATCGCCGTCTGGTTGGAAAACTGATCTATCTGACTGTTACAAGACCAGATATCTCCTTCGCTGTCGGTATTGTCAGCCGTTACATGCACGCCCCTCGTTCATCTCATCTTCAGGCTGTGGAACGGATTCTCCGATATCTAAAAGCGGCTCCTGGTCAAGGCTTGGTATACAAGACCTCATCCTCAACTCCAACACTGGTGGCATACTCTGATGCTGACTATGCTGGCTCTCTGGATGATCGTCGGTCAACCAGTGGCTTTTGTACGTACTTCGGAGGACATTTGATTACCTGGCGTAGCAAGAAACAAGCAGTGGTTGCGCGCTCCTCAGCAGAAGCAGAATACAGGGCAATGGCATCTGTGGTCTCTGAACTTACATGGCTTGAAAGTCTTCTTACGGATCTTGGGGTAAAACTTCCTGCTCCTGCTCTTCTACTTTGCGACAGTCAGGCTGCTATACATATTGCCAAGAACCCGGTCTTTCACGAAAGAACCAAACATATCGAGGTCGACGGCCACTTTATCCGGGAGAAAGTACAAATGAAGAAAATCGAGCTAAAACATGTCCCTGGTACTGAACAAGTTGCGGATGTCCTCACAAAAGCACTGTCCAGTACCCTCTTCTATCAATGCTTATCCAAGCTTGGCGCATACAATTTGTACGCTTCAGCTTGCGGGGGAGTGTTGAAATAGCCCATGTATTTGGCCCATTTGGTGGCTCATTTACTCATCTTCTATATCTCTTTAGTCTCACATTGTGTATAGGATTTCTCTCTCTCATCTCTCTCCTATAAATATGTACTCTCCTTTTTGTATACAATGTGAAAATACATAGAAGCTTAAGCGTTCTCAACAAAAATTATTCATTGATGTTGCTTTTATTTAATTTATTCAAAATTATTTTAAAAAAAAATTTTGGAGAATGCATTCATCAGAAGGTTCTAGCAAGATTCCTAGCGCTTCTTCCATAGTAGGTCGAGATCCGTGTAGGGTATTTGGTGAAAAGGTGACTCCAAATAACACCAATCGAATACGATGCATATATTGCAAGCAAATTGTGAATGGTGGAATTATACGCTTGAAGCATCACTTGGCGGGGATAAGGGGCAACGTTAAGGCATGCTCGACGGTACCATGTTGAGGGATATTTAAACTCTGCACAAGCAACCAAAAAATCTAAGACTGAAAGGTTGCAAAAAGCTTTGGAAGATGTAGTTGTTGGAGGAGATAGTGATAAAGAAGAAGCCTCGCAAAGGAGTCTTTATGCAGGGGTAGGTACTAAAGGACCGATGGATCAATTTGTCCAACTCCAACCCGCCGGGAGCAGCAAAGCAAACCACAATTGATAGTAAGTATAAAAAAAAGGCTGGAGATGATGCATGCTTGTATATTGCTAGGTGGGCATACAAGACAGACAATCCTTTCAATGTCTTGTATGCTACATCCTTCCAATAGGCGTTGCATGCAGTTAGGCAATGTGGACCAGGGATGAAGGGCCAACCCGATATTAGATGAGGGAGAAATTCTTGAAGATGGAGGTTCAACAGACGAATGAGATGTTAAGTACATTCATTCAAACATGTAGGGTGCATGGTTGCAGTATTCTTATAGATGCATGGACAGATAGAAAGGGAAGAAGCATCATGAGCATAGTGGTGCACACTATTGCTGGGGTGGCATTTTGGCTATCCAAGAATGTGTCCTCATCCACACATAATGGTGGGATTAAATGATCTTGTATTTGTGAAATTCAATTCTAAGCTGAAGTCTAAATATTCTGATCCATCTCGAGCCTCATTGTCTGCAAAGAGTATTGATGAAAGAAAAATTGTTGGGTGATTAGCGGGTCCTGCTGATGATGTTGGAGATGATGATGATGATGACGAAGTGTTTCCTGGAGAAAGGTTGACTTGGACTCAAATTGGTGACAAGGTTGATGCTGATGTGAGTTCTAGGAGAAGTGCAATGTCGGCTTTAAAACAGACATGTACGACAAAAGCGAAAGGAAAACGACATATGTCAGAGAGGGATGTGGATGAGAATTTTGAGGACATTGATGATGATGCACTAGTGTTTTACACTTCCGAGGACTACCCAACTGATGAAGAATCATGATGTTATTTAGGTGAGTTGTATTAAGTTAATTATTTTCGTCATGTTCATTAACCTTTATTCTTTAATATAATTCTTAGTTCTTACTCAAATGTTCGTTCATTAATTTCAGGAAAACAATATTGTAGATTTATATAAGAGTAGCAGATTTTGTGGAGCATTAACATTTTGGTAATAAGCTGAGGTACGACTATACTTTCTAGTTTAAATATTTAATACTTTAATATGATTTTGTGATGTTATATTACACTATTACATGATTGAAGGTATGCAACATTTTTTATTTATTATAAATTGATTAAATACTTGTTAGTAATTTAATTTTCTCATATAAATTTTAGTTTACACTTAATTAGATAAAATAATTACCATCTAATTAAAAAAATATTATGATATATAATATATATATATAATATTACAATCCGACATTTTCAAAATGTCCATGATATATCCCCGCAATCCGACATCTGACATAAAAAATCCAAACCGACATGAGTCTGACATTCGACATCTGCAAGCTTGGTTATGAGATATATTAATAGTTGTCTTGTTGTCACAGTATAAGGAGAGGAAACATTCTCCTAAAGTCTCAGATATTGCAACATAATGTACATCCATAGACCTTCATAGAAACCTTGAGACATTTCCCAGTACTCGGCCTCTGCGCTTGATCTGGCTACCACATTGTGCTTTTTGCTACGTCGTGTCACCAAATTTCCACCAACAAAGATACAATACCTCATTGTGGATTTCTTGTCATCGCGGGTTCCAGCCCAATCAGCATCAATGAATGCTTTGATCTTCAAGTGATTGTTCTTGGAAAACATGAGGCCACAACCAGGGGCCTTCTTCAAGTACCGTAGTACACAATATGCAGCCTCTTGATATCTAATCCTGGGAGCATGCATATATCTACTCAAGATACCTACAACATATGTAATGTTTAGACGTGTGTGGGATAGGTATAAGAGACTCCCTACTAATCTCTGATAGCTCGAGGCATCTGTGCGGTCACCATCACTGTCTTCGTCAATCATATGATTCTCCTCCATAGGAGTGTTAGCTGGGACGCAACCGAGTATCCCAGTCTCTTTTAACAGGTTCAAAACATACTGGATCCGGGGGGAGTAAAGTGCACCCACTGTACTTTACGGTAAAGTGCGGGCATCCAACGGCCAGCGTGGATGCCCGCACATATCTCAAAGCGGGCTGAGATGTGCTCGCTTTGAGATATGTGTGGGCATCAACGCGCGCCGTTGGATGCCCTGCACTTTACTCCCCTCGAGTCCAAACATACTTGCGTTGAGAGATGAAGATACCTTGATTCGACCTAGTCACTTCAATGCCCAGGAAGTATCGTAGTCTCCCTAAGTCCTTTACTTCAAACTCTGCAGACAAGAGTGCTTTGTGATTTGTAATTTCTTCTGTGTCATCACCTGTAATCACAATGTCATCCACGTAGACAATAAGTACCATAATTTTCTGTTCACGTCTTCGGATAACATGGTGTGATCTGACTGTCCCTCTGCTTGTAACCAAACTTGAGCATGACCTTAAGAAACCTGCCAAACCATGTCATGGGTGACTATTTCAGGTCGTACAATGACTTCCTTAAGTGACAGACAAGCCATTCTTGTCCTGTTTTCACAAAATCAGGAGGAAATTTCATGTACACTTCTTCATCTAGCTCACCGTGGAGGAAGACATTTTTACATCCAGTTGATGAAGATCCAGTCCAAGCAAGCAGCACATGACATAATCCATCTTTGCTACCGGAGCAAAGGTTCCCTGGTAGTCCACTCTCTGGGTTTGTGTGTATCATTGAGCCACCAATTGGACCTTGTAACGTTCAACCTTACCAGAGAAAACACACCTCGAACCAATGGCTTTCTTCTCAAGAGGAAGGGGAGAGACGTCCTATGTGTGATTCTTGTCCAAGACAAACATTTCCACTTCCATAGCCCGTGTTCATGCAGGAAAACTCAAAGCTTCCTGCAACGTCTTAAATATAGTAATCAAGGATAATGACAAAACAAAGGTCTGATGAGCATGGGTAAGATGATGATAAGCAACATGATTGAAAATAGGATGTTGCGTACATATAGCTTTACCTTTCAGCAATGTAAGGGGAACATATAGATCATCACCAGAATCTGAGTCCAAAGCAGGCATGGGTAGCGGTGGAACGGCAACGGCTTGTTTACCTGTTTGACGACGGTGGTATACCATAATAAGAGAAGAAATCAGATACGGAGGAAGAGAAAATTGGGTAGGAAGCGAAGGAGGCGTAACTAAAGTTGAAGGGATGGTACGAGTAGGAGGAATCAGAGGGAGAGGAACAGATGTATTGAAGTAATGGCACCAATCTCCCCCTAACGAGTGAAGTGAGTCGAATCCATGTAATAGGATTCCTCCTCGCGAAAAGTAACATCCATAGTACAAAAAATACGTCGGAATGGAGGGTGGTAACATTGACACCCTTTCATGGTTGCGGAATAGCCAATAAAGACACAACGTTGAGCCCGAGGGTCAAGTTTGTCTCAATGAGGCTGATGAACGTGAACAAAGCATACACATCCAAAGACCCGGGGTGGCAAATGAGATGTATGAACAATAGACGTGGTGGAGAGACGAGCTAGAGGTGTAGCATAGTCTAAAACCCCGTGAAGGAAGACGATTGATAAGATGAGTAGCGGTGAGAACAACATCACCCCAGTAGGATCTAGGAAGATGCATAGTGGTAAGGAGGCAGCGGGCAACATCAAAGAGATGCTGATTTTCAGTTCAGTAACTCCATTTTGGGTAGAGGTGTGAACGCATGTGGTTTGATGTAAAATACCATGACTGGTGAGATAAGAACCAAACGCACCACGATCATCATATCCCCCCCCATTATCACTGAAGGACACAAATATTACCTTTGAACTGGGTCTGCACCATGTTATGAAAAGATTGAAAATAATGAAAAACTTCATTTTTATTATTTAAAAGATAGACCCAAGTGGTTCGAGAAAAGCAGTCAATAAAGGTAACAAACCAACGAAAATCAGATAAAGTAGAGGATGACCCCCAAACATCAGAATGTATTACAACAAAAGGGGTGTTACTAGGAGAAGATAAATGTGAATGAGTAATGTCTAACATGTTTATACATTACACAAACATCACAAGCTAGATTTTTAATAAAAGACAAGAAAGCATGAAAAAGTTTTTGAAGGTAAACAGGAGAGAGATGTCAAAGACGCATATGTCAATGTCGAACATCAACAACAGTAATAGTAGTAGAAGAAAGAGCTTGAGATGGTAGATGGGAATACAAGACACCACGATTCCGACCACTGTCAATGGTCGCTTCGTACCAGTTCCTGAAAAATACAAGTCGGGAAAAAAAGGTTACAAAACAGTTAAGAGGTTGAGTGATATTGCTGATCGAAAGTAAACTGCGGGGAAAAGAGGGAACAAGCAGGACAGAAGAAAGGGACATGGACGGAGAGCATGAGATATGTCCTTTGCCCGCAATGAGGGACAAAGTACCATTGGCAAAGATAACCATATCCTTACCAGGCAAAGGTGTGTAGGAAACAAAACCTGAGGGGGATCCTGTCTTATGATCGGTGGCTCCTGAGTCAATGATCCGATTAGAAGGAGTGATGGTGGCAGCATCAACACTGGGCATAGCAGCAATAACAAAGGAAGTAGAAACACCGGAGGCTGTGTCGGATTGGGAGTGTTGTAGACGGCAGAGAGCATCCAATTCATGTGTTGTAAAATGTCTTGGAGGGGAATAGGTAGGCTCTTCATAGACTTTCGTAGAATAAGCAGCAGCATGAGATCTTGAACCACCCGGTCGAGACCCCCCCCCCCCCCCCCCGGTTGGGTCTACGACCACGTCTTGGCGGAGCAAGATGAGGATGGAGTTTGAAGAACACATCCAGAGTATGTCCTCTGCGCCCGCAGTAATCACAAGTAGGAACAGTATTGTTGCGGTTGCTGGCGTTGCCCCGACCAACACTAGTCAAGGCAGAGCGATCAGGAGGGACAATTGTGTTGAGAGACTTGCGAAGGTCTTCATCTCCAAGTTTCATATGAAATGCCTCCTGATGGGATGGGAGAGGAGAGCGGAGGAGAATATGAGTCTGAACTGTATCCGACTCCATGTTCAAACTCATCAAGAAGACATGGAGGCGACAGTGTTATTCCTTTCACTGCAATTGAACCGCATCGGTAGTACAAGCAAGAGTAAAATGCTCAAAGTAATCCAATTCCTAATAGAATCGCTTGAACTCAGAGAAGTAAGAGGACACAGTCATAGATCTCTGCCTCAACTCCAAAACTCGACGAGCAAGTTCGTGAATCTGGGTGGAACTGTCAATCTGAGAGTAGGTTTCACGTGCCCGAGTCCATATCTCATAAGCATAGTCCATCAGCATATAACGTCGGTAATACCTTAAGGGACATAGAATGCAGAAGCCAAAAGACGACAAGGGAGTTTTTTGAGTCTCAATGCTTCCAAGAAGGATCGGTCTTAGGTGACTCCACGACTGTCCCATCTATGTATCTAAACATATGATGGTTGCAAATCACATGTTGAGCAGCACGGGACCATTCAAGATAATTTGTTCCATCCAGAGGCACGGTGGTAATCTTTAATAAGTCAGTGTGGTCATGAGTCCTCTGAGGTTCACTCATCTGGGGCATCAACACACTAGGCGATGAAGAGGAAGAATCACTCATGTTGGCACAATGAAATGAAAACAAAGAAGACCACACTAGGTCAATCAAGTGAAAAACGAGATAAGATGCAATATCTGAACCGGCAAGTGTTTCAGGGATCCATAGTCTAAAACCTGTGAAGGAAGACGATTGATAAGATGAGCAGCGGTGAGAACAGCATCACCCCAATAGGATTTAGGAAGATGCATAATGGTGAGAAGGCAGTGGGCAACATCAAGGAGATGCTGATTTTTCTGTTCAGTAACTCCATTTTGGGTAGAGGTGTGAACGCATGTGGTTTGATGTAAAGTACCATGACTCGTGAGATAAGAACCAAACACACCACGATCATCATATTCCCTCCAATTATCACTGAAGGACACAAATATTACCTTTGAACTGGGTCAACATCATTTTATGAAAAACTTGAAAACAAGGAAAAAAAACTTCATTTTTTCCCTTTAAAAGATAGACCTAAGTAGTTCGAGAAAAGTAGTCAATAAAGGTGACAAACCAACGAAAATCATATAAAGTAGGGGATGACCCCCAAACATCAAAATGTATTATAGCAAAAGGGACGCTACTGGGAGAAGATAAATGTGAAGAGTAATGTCTAACATGTTTAGACATTTCACAAACATCAGAAGCTAGATTTTTAATAAAAGGCAAGAAAGCAGGAAACCGTTTCTGAAGGTAAACAGAAGAGGGATGTCCAAGATGCATATGCCAACGTCGAACATCACCAACAGTAACAGTAGTAGAAGAAAGAGCCTGAGATGGTAGTGGGAATCCAAGTAGTACAAGCCACCACGACTCCTACCACTGCCAATGGTCGCTTCGTACCAGTTCCTGAAAAACACATAAATCAGAGTAAAAAGTTAAAGAACAGTTAAGAGATCGAGTGATATTGTTAATCGAAAGTAAACTGCGGGGAAAAAGGGGAACATGCAGGACAGAAGAAAGGGAAATGGACGGAGAGCATGAGATGTGTCTTTTGCCCGCAATGGGGGACAAAGTAACCATTGGCAAAGACAACTATATCCTTACTAGACAAAGGTGTGTAGGAAACAAAACTTGAGGGGGATCCTGTCATATGATCGGTGGCTCCCGAGTCAATGATCCAATTAGAATGAGTGATGGTGGCAACATGAGCACTGGAATAGCAGCAGTAGCAAAGGAAGTAGAAACACCGGAGGCTATGTCGGAATGGGAGTGAAGCAGACGGCGGAGAGCATACAATTCATGTGCTGTAAAATATCATAGAGTGAATCAGATAGGCTCTTCATAAACTTCCGTAGAATAAGCAGTATCATGAGGATGGAATTTGAACCACACATCCCGAGTATGTCCTCTGCGTCCACAGTAATCACAAGTAGGGATAATGTTGTTGGGGTTGTTGGCGTTGCCCCGACCAACACTAGTCAAGGCAGAGCGATCAGGAGGGACAATTGTGTTGAGAGACTTGCAACGGTCTTCATCTCCAAGAACTATACGGAATGCCTCCCAAAGGGATGGGAGAGGAGAGCGGTGGAGAATATGAGTCTGAACCGTATCCAAATCCATGTTCAAACTCATCAAGAAGACATGAAGGCGGTAGTATTCTTCCTTTCACTGCAACTAAACCGCATCGGAAGTACAAGCAGAAGTAAAATGCTCAAAGTAATCCAATTCCTGATAGAATTGCTCGAACGCAGAGAAATATGAGGACACTGTCATAGATCCCTGCCTCAACTCCAAAATTCGACGAGTAAGTTCGTAAACCTAGGTGGAACTATCAATCTGAAAGTAGATTTCACATGCCCGAGTCCATATCTCATAAGCAGGGTCCATCAGTATATAGCTCTGGTATACCTTAGGGGACATAGAATGAAGAAGCCAAGCGACGACAAGGGAGTTTTCTGAGTCTCAACGCTTCCAAAAAGGATCAGTCTTAGGTGGCTCCACGACCATCCCATCTATGTATCTGAACATCTGATGGTTGTGAATCACATGTTGAGCAGCACGGGACCATTAAAGGGAATTTGTTCCATCCATAGGCACAATGGTAATCTTCAATGAGTTTGTGTGGCCATTAGTCCTCTAAGGGTCACTCATCTGGGGTATCAACACACTAGGGGATGGAGAGGAAGAATCACCCATGTTGGCACAAAGAAATGAAAACAAAGAAAACCACACTAGGTCAAACAAGTGAAAAACACGATATGATGCAATATCAGAACCGGCAAGTACTCCAGGGATCCATGGAAGCAACCGGACAGCGAGAAGAAACAGCGATCAACAACTTCTGGAGGACAGATCAACTTCTTCCGACATTAGCAACTTGTTAGGCATCAGGATTGGGATTCAGGCAGCATCAGCAACGGCTGAGCAGCAACAACAAGAGAAGCAAGAGCGGGAGTAGGAGCGACGTGAGACGAGCGGAGCGGCTTGCAATACAATCCATGTGAGGCGCGTGCTACGGGAAGAAGAAGACGAATGCGACGAGAGAGTGGCTCAGGAATGAGAGCAAGCTCTTATACCAAGTGGAACAAAATAATGCAATTGATGAATGAAAAGAAAGCTTTTACTCATACATATACCTGAGTAAGGGCATACAAAAGACACTAATAACCTTAAGCGGGTATTACACAAAAAGACTTGAAATAAGAAACTATATTAATTAGAACTGTTGTTTCCTACAAACTTGTTATTGGTTAAAAAAATAAGAGCGAAAAAAAGTGATTACAAAAAGAAATAGAAACAAAAAAGGAGACAAGTGGCAAAAGAAGCACTAGAATGGTCACATGAACAGTAGCAAAGAAACTGCCATGCGTTTCAATTCCCACAGCCAGCAGTTATCCAATGTTGTATGTTTTGAAACCCGCGGCCCAGAAGTTAATTAACTGAATGGGAAACAGCAGGCTAAAGGGGAGGATCGGAAATCAGAAAGGCAGTTTTTTGGCTGAATGTTTTCACTATTCCTGTGAACTGCATCCTTCCTCTTCCCATTCCCCCATCTTCTTCTATTTCTTATCCAACCTTCTTTCTCCTTCACTCCATGGTGCCCGACGTCAGTTATTTTTTCTTTCGTTCCCGACAATGTTGATCTCCTAGCCGCTTCCGCCTTTACCGCATTTGCATGAGTCTTCACAGTCCTCTAGATTTTCCCTATCATTCTATCTTGAGTTATTCGAGGGAATCATGTTTGTATGTATGTATTTCTTTCGAGGTTGTAAATAACGGATGTAGGCAACGTGTCAGAATAGTTTTTAAATGTGGATGTCGGTAGTCGGAGATATGTTTTAAAATATTGGATTTCCAAATTTTATAAATAAATAAAATTATTTTGATATATACTAGATATATATATATATATAATTATATACTCTACAACAACAACACTCAAGCCTTTATCCCACCGTAGTGGGGTCGGCTATATAGATCCATTGTCGCCATTGCGCCCTATCTTTTATCATAGCCTCATTAATACCTAAGTACATCATATATTTCCTTATAATTTCATTCCAAGTCTTTTTTGCACTACCCCTTCCTCGTTTAACATGTCTAGTGACTAAACTCTCACAACGCCTAATAGGTGCCTCTATTGGTCTCTTATGTACATGTCCGAACCATCTTAAACGAGCTTCTCGCATCTTCTCTACAATTGGCGTCACTCTTGTCTTATCCCTGATACATTCACATTCCTAATTTTATCTAGTCTTGTGTAACCACACATCCACCTAAGCATTCTCATCTCCGCAACTCCCATTTTTTGCTAATGTGCACCATTCACTACCCAACACTCAGAACCGTAGAGCATTGCTGGCCTAATTGCAGTACGGTAAAACTTGCCTCTAAATTTTAATGGTACTTTGCGATCACATAAGATCCCAGACGCGCCTCTCCACTTCAACCAACCTGCTTGGATTCTATGTATCACATTTTTATCTACACCTCCATCTTTTTGAATTATCGATCCCAGATACTTAAAGCACTCACAGCGAAAAATATCTTGGTCACCCAATTTAATGACAAAGTCATCCGACCTTCTTGCACTACTAAATTTAAGCTCTATATACTTCGTATTTGTCCTGCTCAACCTAAAACCCTTCTTTTCTATAGTGTCTCGCCAAGATTCAAGTTTCGCGTTTACACCCTCGCGCGTCTCATCGACCAAAACAATATCATCTACAAATAATAAACACCAAGGTAGTGTTTGTTGGATATGTCCGGTGAGCTCATCTAAGATAAGGGTAAAGAGATAAGGGCTTAAAGCTAACCCTGGATGTAAGCCAACGACGATAGGGAATTCCTGTGTTAATCCTCCAGATGTCGTCACCCTGGTCACTGAATTTGTATACATATCTTTGATTACGTCAATGTATGATACATTTACACCTTTCTTTTCTAAGACTCTTCACAAGACCTCTCTTGGAACCCTATCATAAGCCTTCTCCAGATCAATAAACAACATATGCAAATCTTTTTGTCTTTCCCGATAGTTGTCAATGAGTCTCCTCAAGAGATGTAATTGTATACTCTAAAAGTAAAAAAATCAACATAACAATTAGACGAACAATAAGTTATGTATATTCTAAATAAATTCGAAGTGTATTCAAAATAAAGACTATTAGCGAGCACATATTGATACATTATAAAATATGTTTAATATTATACAATATTTTTTATTTTGATAACACTAAATTTTATAACAAATAAAAAGATTTAAAAGCTTAATATCCTTGATTGATTATAAATTTATGTTAAAAGCATAAAATAATCAACAAATAAAAGTGTTCAACTTTTTCACATGTTTCATAATATGAAATAAGAAAAATATGATGTGAAATATTTATACAAAAATAATTTTAAGAATAATGCATAATAATGAGAACGAAGCAATAAGTCTAATTGATTTAAGTAAATATAATATAATACATATAAGAACATATACTGCTAGTCTGCTAATATAACATAAAATAAAATAGCATATGATATATTTAAAAGTCATGTTGGTCAACATATCGAAAAAAATGTGTATGTCGGTCTATATTTTACAAAAGTACAATCTATTTTTTAGACAAAAATATTGTTCTTCCCTCAAACATGACAACGTCGATAAACACTTTGGACATGTCAAAGACATTTAAAACAGTGATTTCATTCTATTTGTAGTTGATTTTTATTTCGTAGTATATTTTACCACATTGAATTGTGTCGTTATTATTAAAAAATTAAAAAATCTTAGTTTTGTGCATGTCCTAATTTGTGTATGAATTTAGTGGCGCTCATTCATTAACATAAATTGCATTTAGAATTTCATTGCATTCATCCCACCATGCGCAACTACAAGTGCATCAACATGTTTTGGTCAAGTATTCTTATATAATTTGGTCCAAAGAACTAATTGCACTATTCTTATATAATTTGGCCCATAACAAAATTTGTGATGTCAAGGAACATATTTACGTTCCATTGATACCACAAATACTACAACCTTTTGTTGAGGGCAATTCCTAAATTGCCTGAGGAGTATCAAGTGATCTGAATCTAGACAAGAGCAACAATGAATCTAGACAAGAGCAACAATGACAACAATTTGAGGTGAGAGATATTTGTTTTTAACTATTTATTGACATCCCTTTGTGGTGTTGTCAAAACAACAGGAGTTAATGTAGCAATCGGCCATAAAATAGTGAATGAGAGTGAAATAGAAGAATTTCGAAGAGGACATTGTAACCGAAAGTAATCAACGACCAAAAAAGAAAAAAGCAATTGGAATTTATAGTCTTGTGGAAGTTGTTTCTTCAATTGCTAAAAGTATGAATAAATCATTTGAAGTTGTATTGATTGTTCCTACTCCATAGCAATGACATGAGTTGATAGAATCTATGAAGCACTTTCTAGGATGCCAGACTTTTCTCAATACAAGTTCATAAAGGCTATCAATTGCAATCAATGGTCTTGTAGAAGTTGTTTCTTCACTTGTTAGAAGTATGAATCAATCATTTGAAGTTGACGTGGTTGTACCAACTCCGCCTCCAATGACAGGAGCTGATAGAATCTATGAAGCACTTTCTAGGATGACAGTGCATTCTCAATGCAAGTTAATAAAAGCTATTAATATACTTAGCAATTAGCACCAATGAAAGAAAGTGTGACATCTTCACGGTATTGACTGATCTTATTAGGAAAATGTTGCGGGCTAACCCATAGCACATCAATATCTCGTAGGAGATGGAGGTAGAGGCGGAGATACAATGAAATCATGCTTACTCGAAAATGGGGGGAGAAGAAGAAAGGGGAAGAGGGGGAGCCTAACTCAACCCTAACCCCTAAAAAGAGGAAAGGGAGAGAGAACTAGAGAGAGAAAAAGATTTCATAATACTCATTCCTTGATTCCCCCTTCATGACCCAAGAGGGTCAACAATACATTACACAATGGCATGAACCATAAATAAGCTCAACATAAAACTATGAAAAATATTAAGAGACAGTAAGAGACAATGATTCAATATGACAGTGTATAATACTGACTCATAACATTGACGCCTAACGCACATGGCGACACTAAATAACGACATTAAATAAATATGGGCAATAACTGATAATAAATAAATGGTCATGTAGGATCATAATTGTTGGGTTTTCTATAGGGGTTACACATCATATGTGCGCAGTGGAAATGATTCAAGAAAAACCTAAAAGAGAAGCATACGGATCTTGCGATAACCACAAATCAAGAAATAAAAGCAACAAGTGCAAAAGTACCTGATGTCGGAATCACGATTTAGGACTTGCTATTGAAAGCCTTTGGTAGAACTGAGATCCACACTTCAATCGGGATGAAGTTCTTCGAGAACGTAAAAATAGATCTACGTCTTTACGAGCATCCACACTAACAACGAGAACACCATGTCAATCGTCCAACGAAGGCGGGCTGGAGAATGATCGAGTTCTTCGTCTCCACGAATTACTAGATTTGTTTTCAGGAGAGAAGGCAACGCTCCGATTCCAGTTCTCTAAAAGGAACCGTCGCAGCCGTCGGGCAGAACTTTTCTGCTCTCGCAAAAGGATCAAATGTCGTAACCCTAGAACTGATATTAATATATATATATATATATCAGTGAATCGGGTTCAGTTCTGAGAGTGAAAGGAGAAACGGTCTAGACAGTCAAATCGACATCCAGCCAGCATCAAGCCGATAAACACTTTTATCGTCTTGACGGTCGGCGTGACAATCAAGCCGATAATAGTCAAGACGATATACAATATATCGTTTTGAGGTCTCGTCGATATACATTATATCGTCTCAAGATCTGAATGATATGGACCAAATGCCGGCTTGATAGTCAAGTCGATATTTAGTCAAGTCTAATCGATATCAATATATCAACAATCAGTCTAGTCAACATAGACCAAATGTCAGCTTGACATCAAGCCGATATTTAGTCAAGTCTAGTCGATATCAATATATCAACAATCAATCTAGTCGACATATTAAATATCGGCTGGCAGTCTAGTCGATATACATTATATCGACATATAGTCTAGACGATATTTATTCTTTGTCGATAGACAGTCAAGTCGACAAACAGCATTTGTCGTCTTGACATCTAGACGACACAGACCTTCTCCCAATCAGCCAAGTTTAGCTCTCCACTCATATCCTATATGAGTCGAGCCACCCCGATCATGTATCCAATTTCTCGTACATTATTATGTGCGACCTCATAAGCTCATATTACGTTGGCAACGAGACTAACTCGTTGACTACTTCCATATCACATAAAATCCTAACAGTCTCCCACTTGATCTAGAACGTAGCAATTATAGTTTCACAAGCAATGAGTGGTATCTAGCAATGCATCACTGCTACCCATGTAATACAAGAGTTCGTAACCAATGAACCTATTGTGACCAATGTTTCAGTGTTGTCATGTTCCTTTGTCCCTTACATCCAGATTGAATTCGAGACATGGACCGTGTCACCCCCTTAATAATTCAATCTTAGTTTCTTGATCTAGAATAGACCTTCTGAGATTGATGAGCTCAATATCACATATTGACTCAACTCAACATGGTCATGCATTTCTTAGTCTCATTCTATCAAGGGAGCATAGAAGTAACTCTTGTCATATAGGAGGACAAATCTCATCTCTGTCCACACACAAACACCCAAATGATTCGTAACATACTCAATAACCACTCTTATCACCGACCTTTCTCAAGGAAGACTTTAGATGGCATCAAAGTAAGCTCTTCCTTACTTGATGAATGTTGTGACTTCAGGTCAAAGAACCACAAACATCATTGTCACTTGAGACATACTTGTGACACGTTCATATAACAATCCACAAAGTAGTCTCATGATAGGTCTGTCCAGTAGAACTTATTCTTAACAAGTGTCTATGTGTTAACTTGATATTCAATATTATGATCTGTGAGAATCAGTCATCAGTCACTCACATACTAGTCTTAATGTATCATCATCGCCCTAATTTCTAAGATGATACCTCGACCAGGGACCATTTAAGTATAATGCTTCGTATAAACATAGGCCCTCACATTTAAGTTACGCACTTGAATTTCTATGAAAGCAAACATTCTAAGGACATTTATTATGTTAATTACTATATCAAATATAGAAGCAAATTGGACATAACAAAAGAATTTGCCATAAATGTAAAAAGAAATACATAGTGTTATTCATCACATGAATATACAGCCGACAAAGTACAAAATTCATAACCCTCCCACTAGAGATGACCATTCAGGTATCTAATACTCATTGATCTAGCATGACCATCATGTTTCCTTTGCACATGAGGCTTTATCAGTGGATCCGCTATATTATCTTTAGTCGGTACTCCACATATGTTCACATCTCCTCGATCGACAATTTCTTGAATAAGATGGAACTGCCGAAGTATTTTCTTGGAGTGCTGATGAGTTATATGTTCCCTGGCTTGTGCAATGACACCATTGTTGTCACAGTAAAGAATTACCAGATCAACAATGTTGGGGACTACATCAAGCTCGCCGATGAATTTTCTAATCCATACAGCCTCCTTCGCAGCATTTGCAGCAGCGATATGGCCTATGTTGAAGAATCAGCAACTGTCTCTTACTTGGAACTCTTCCAGCTCACAGCCCCATCATTAAGGCAAAACACAAAACCTGACCGAGACTTTGAATCGTCTTTATCAGTTTGAAAGCTAGCATCCGTGTAACCCATTACAACGAGTTCTTCCTCTCCACCAAACACCAAGAATACATCATTAGTCCTTCTCAAGTACTTCAGGTTATTCTTGACGGCTGTCCAGTGACCGTCACCCGGATCCGACTGATGTCTGCTAGTCATGCTCAAAGCATACGAGACATCGGGTCAAGTACATAACATTGCATACATGATTGATCCAATTGCAGAAGCATATCGAATCAACTTTATGCGGTCTTTATCTACCAAAGATTTAGGACACTGGTCCTTAGAGAGATTCACACTATGTGATTTGGGTAAGAATCCCTTCTTGGACTCAAGCATATTGAACCGCTTCAACAGCTTCTCAATGTATGTACTTTGGGTCAAACCCAACAACTTCTTCGATCTATCTCTATAGATCTTAATACTCAATATATAAGTTGTTTCGCCTAATTCTTTCATAGAAAAGCAATCCCCTAGCCTGTTCTTAACAGCTTGCATGGTCGGAATGTCATTTTCAATCAATAATATGTCATCTACATACAATATCAGGAATACAATAGTGCTCTCACTAATCCTTTTGTAAACACAAAGCTCATCTTCATTCTTTGATGAAACCAAACTCTTTTATTTTCTCATCAAAACGAAGATTCCAACTTCGAGAAACCTGCTTCAATCCATATCGGGGAGGTTTCCATTAAGGAAAACCATTTTGACAATCATTTGTCAGATCTCGTAGTCATAATACGCAGAAATAGCAAGTAGAATTCTGATGAACTTTACCATGACAACTGGGGAAAAGGTCTCATCATAGTCAACACCATGAATTTGCTTGAAACTTTTAGCCACTAATCGCCCTTTGAATGTTTGTGCATTCCCATCCATGTCGGTCTTTTTCTTGAAGACCCACTTGCACCATATGGGTCGTACCCCTTCAGGTGGTTTCACCAAGGTCCAAACTTAGTTTGCATACATGGAGTCCATTTCAGATTTCATGGCCTCAAGCCACTTCTCGGAGTCCGGTCCATTCATCTCTTGGTAGGTTGCAGGATCATCATCATGATCCATAAGCAACACATTACTTATTTGAGACATGAGAAATCCATATCTCTCAGGTTCAACTCTAGGTCTACTAGATCTACGTAGGACTTGTGTTTCTTGAGTTGACACTCTAGCTAACTTGTAGTCCTTGCTCAGGTTTCAATTCTGATTCATTCATTGTTTGTGGTTCTTGAACCTCTACAAGTTCTATTTTAGCAGTCTTTCTAGATAAAAACTCTTTCTCAAAAAAGACATCAGTCCTTGCGACAAACACTTTGCACTCAAACTGATTATAGAAATAGTATCTTTTAGTTTTCTTAGGATACCCCACTGTATAATACTTATCTGATTTGGCCTCAAGTTTATCAGACATTTGACGTCGCACGTATGCCTCACAATCTTAAATCATAATGAAAGACATATTATGACACTTCTCAGTCCATATCTCATATGGTGTCTTTTGAACCGTTTTAGTTGGAACACGATTTAGTGTGAAAGCAACTGTTTCTAGAGCATATCCCCAAAAGAAAACTGGCAGATCTGCATGACTCATCATCGACCGTACCATGTCCAACAAGGTACGATTTCTCCTCTCAGACACATCATTATGTTGTGGTGTTCTAGGTGGAGTGAGTTATGATACAATACCACACTCGTTCAGATCGGAGTGTTTTAATATTCGTCATCTCGATCAAATCGGAGTGTTTTAATTGATTTTCCTAGTTGGTTCTGTACTTCATTTTTGAACTCCTTGAACTTTTCAAAGGATTCGGATTTGTACTTCATAAGATACACATATCTTTATCTACTGAAATCATCAATAAATGTAATGAAGTGGTGGAACTCACCTCTAGCCATAGAACTCATGGGTCCGCATACATCGTTATGTATGACACTCAAAAGATCATCAACCCTTTCAGTATGACCAGTGAAAGAGGTTTAGTCATTTTGCCTAATAAGCAAAACTAGCATCTCTCAAATGATTCATAATCAAATGAGTCCAGTAGTCTATCTTTATGGAGCTTGGATATGTTTCTCGTTTATATGGCCTAAACGACAATGTCAAAGGTACGTATGATCCGAGTCATTCATTTTTAGTCTCTTAGTATTTTCTACGTTATAAATTGGCTGGTTTAGGTTCAAAATAAATAAACCATTAAACAATTGAGTTACACCATAATAAATATCATTCATAAAAATTGAACAACAATTGTTCTTAATTATAAATGAAAAATCTTTTATGTCAAGACATGAAATGGATATAATGTTTCTAGTTATTGCTAGAACATAATAACAATTATCAAGTTCAATTATAAGCATAGTGTGCAAAGAAAGATGATAAACTCCTACGGCAACGGCAGCAACTCTTGCTCCATTTCCAACACGTAGATCCATCTCTCATTTACCCAACATTCTTCTCTTTCTCAGTTCATGCACATTTGTACAAATGTGAGAACATTTGGTATCAAATACCCAATATGAAGGAGCAGAAAGGATTATCTCTATAATATAAATACCTGAAACGGAAGTTGCACTTCCCTTCTTCTTCTGCAGATCATCAACATAGAGGGGACAATTCCTCCTCCAGTGTCCTGCCTTACCGCAGTGGTGGCAATTTCCTTCCTTGACCAGTCTTTTCTTCTTCAATACTGAAGACTTGACATCAAGATATGACTCAGATTCTATCTTAGTCTTCTTAGATCCTTTACCCTTTCCCTTGTCTTTATGCACCATCAGTATGAGGCTAGCAGGCTTGACCTTCTTCTTGTTGTTCTTGACAGTTCTTAACATACCTAGGAGCTCGGGCAGTGTCTTGTCAATTTCATTCATACTGTAGTTCAAGACGAACTGCTCATAACTGTCCGACAACGATTACAGGATCAGGTCAGTAGCCAACTCTTGGCCCAAGAGAAAACTCAGTCTCTCAAGGTTCTCAATATACTCAATCATCTTGAGTACATGAGTCCCTACCTGGTCTCTAGCTCCCATCTTGCACTGAAACAATGTCTTAGACATGTCAAACCTCTCTTGCCGAGCTTGCCCTTGAAATATTTTCTTCAGGTGCTTGATTATCTCATAACCACACATGCTCTCGTGTTGCTTCTGAAGCTCAGAGGTCATGGTAGCAAGCATGAGGCTTCAACATCTAAGGAATCGTCTTGATACTTCTTGAAAGCATCTTTATCTACTCGGGAGGCAGATGAGGCTCCTTCAGGGAATCCTCTTTCAAGACATAGAGCTTGCGCACTTGCCCGAGGACAATCCTCAGGTTCCTATACCAGTCCAGGAAGTTCGTCTCACTGAGCTTGTCCTTCTCAAGGATAGCTCTCAGGGACAAGGTGGAGTGTAAACCACTTGCAATGAAAATTCTACAAAAAATTTGCAAAGTATATTAATACTATATTTCAAAATACATTTTATTTAAGATGAACTTTTATTAAATACTCTCACTATTTTCTTCAGATTAATAACTCTTAAAATCTATTCGGAGAGTTTATGTGAGCTACTCTCTAGTGGACAAGATGTATTTCACATCATCATAAGTCAGCTTTGGTTGATCACCCACAATATGACTATTTAGGTAGACAATCTTTGTCAATTGCATCACTACACAACTCTTGTATGGTTGGTGAATAACATTTATTCGCATTCATCATATGGTGAATGCCAACTCTATGCCTCTAGGCCCTCAACCGTTAAGGTCACCTAGTTAAATTGGATCAAATGTCGACACCGGGATATCACAATTATTCACTTGCACCCTTACCAAGATAGATTAATGCACCTTGCTTTGGTAAACCCACACTTCATCGATCGAGGCAGGAAGAGTGTCGGTCGTCGGAAGAGATCTGAACACTTAATATTAATTTTAAGGGATTTTTCAGGATATGTGATTAATAGTTAATCAAGATTAACTTTTAATCATTGCACATATTTTCACAGAAACATGAAAACATTTCATTATTCACAATCTAGAAACATTTCATATGCACATTAATTAAAATCATCAACAATTGATGTTTTTGGACTAAATCTGAACATTTAGAACATTTCTAAATCTTCGGATTTACATGTACTGGACACAAGCAAAAAAAAACATTCTTCCTTATAGCAATAGACAAGCTCGTCATTTTATGCTTTAGTTTCACAAACTAGACAAAGAAAGACGGTTACTGCAAATAGAAACAATTTCTGAAACATGAAAATCGCAGAAATCTAGCTCTGATACCACTGTTGGGTTTTCTATAAGAGTTGCACACATCAAATGTGAGCAGCGGAAATGATTCCAAGAAAAACTCAAAAGAGAATCATACGGATTTTGCGATAACCATGAATCAAGAAATAAAAGCAACAAGTGCAAAAGTACCTGATGTCGGAATCACGATTCACGACTAGCGGTTGAAAGCCTTTGGTAGAACCGAGATCCACACGTCAGTCGGGATTGAGTTCTTCAAGAACATAGAAATAGATCTACGTCTTTACGGGCATCCACACAAACGTCGAGAACACCAAGCCAATCGTCCAACGAAGGCGGCTGGAGAATGATCGAGTTCTTCGTTTCCACGAATTACTAGATTCGTTTTCAGGAGAGGAGGCAACGCTCCGATTCCAGTTCTCTAAAAGGAACCGTCGCAACCGTCGGGCAGAACCTTTCTGCTCTCGCAAAAGGATCAAGTACTGTAACCCTAGAACTGATATTAATATCCATATATATATATATATCAGTGAACCGAGTTCAGGTCTGAGAGTGAAAAGAGAAATGGTCTAGACAGTCAAATCGAAATCCAAGCAGCATCAAGCTGATAAACATTTGTATCGTCTTGATATCAAGTCGATAAAGAGACTGTCGGCTTGACAGTCAAGCCGATAATAGTCAAGATGATATACACTATATCGTTTTGAGGTCTCGTCGATATACATTATATCGTCTCAAGATCTCGACAATATAGACCAAATGTCGGCTTAACAGTCAAGTCGATATTTAGTGAACTCTAGTCGATATCAGTATATCATCAATCAGTCCAGTCCAGTCATATCATCCAATATATAGTCTCTTCGTCTTAAAGGCGTGCATCCATGACGGATAAAACTGTGTATCTGATTCATAGCATTCAAGAAGTGGGTCGAGTCTACCATATTGTGGATGGAGGTAGCACGAGATAAGGAGCGGGTGATGGGACGGCTAGATTGCTCAAAGACGACTGTTTGGGAGTTGCCGCGAGAGCCGCGTCGTCTCCAATTGTTGACAACAAAATATACTCTAATCTTTGTTATCTTTATTCTGGAGGCAATGCAGTTTGTTGACCGGCTGTCTTAGGACTTAAATAAATGTCAAGGCCCACCTAATTGACGGCCAAAAAGAGAATTTAAATTAATTCCACTTCGGTGTTGCACAAGGCTCGGGAGAACAAGACAGGACGCTAGGCGTGCGTTTCCTTTTGCAGAGGTCGTAATGCCTGTTGTTTCCTTGTGCAAGCGACGCGCCGAGCGCGAATGCCGTGCGGAGAAGTCGTCGAGACTTTCGCAGTCAGCCGCGGTATGCCCTACTCATGCGACTCCTTCTGTTGCGGCCAACTGGGTCAGGGAACGGCGACGAGGCCGCCGGAGGTCGAACACAGGCGCCGAATGTCGCACACAGAGGCCCTCGTCGTTGTGGATTTGTTAAAACCGGACGTCGAGGGGTAAGAGGATCTGCTTCAGCGTAGAGAAAACAAAGAGGGGCGCGGTCGACGAGAGCGATGTACTGGAGTGTTGCGTCGATGCGAGGCTTGCTCGGAAGGATCGGCTGAAGAACTGTGCCATTTTGGTTGGGCGACCGTTATTAGAGATGATGGCAGGGACAGCGGCGGTTGGACGATGACAATGCACTAGAGATGGCGAGGTACTGTGGTTGTTGGGGAAGGATCGTCGGCTGGAGGAGGGAAATCGATCGAAGATGTGGTAGGGAGGATGGGTCTCTGATACCAAGATGTTAGGGACCTACTCGGAGGTCGTCGGAAGAATAGCTGGAGGTGGAGATGACGGTGGAGAGGATACTACAGAGCCGTGAGCGCATCTGCTAAGCGGGGCGTGCTCGAGAAAGAGCTTCTAAGATCTCTTTTAGGGTTTGGGAAAATAGACTTTCTTTATTCATACCAATACAAGAATCACTGGGTCCTTTAAATAGGACTTACAATCGACACAAACAAGGAAAGAGCTACAAGGATATAACGTTAAAGGAAATAAGACAAACTTGGACATCACATAAAGACACGACATAAATAACGACGTCATATAAAGACGTGACTCTAAGACAGAATAAAAGCATATTAAGAAATAAATAATAATAAATGTCATAAAAGGACCCGTAACATCGACATAAACCAAATGTCGGTTTGACATCAAGCCGATATTTAGGCAAGTCCAGTCGATATCAATATATCAACAATCAGTCTAGTCGACATACTAAATATCAGCAGACAGTCTAGTTGATATATACTATTATCGACAGATAGTCTAGACGATATTTAGTCTTTGTCGATAGACAGTCAAGTCGACAAACAGCATTTGTCGTCTTGACTTCTAGACGACAAAAACCTTCTCTCAATCAGCCAAGTTAAGCTCTCAACTCATATCCTATATAAGTCGAGCCACCCCGATCATGCATCAAACTTCTCATACATTATTATGTGCAACCTCATAAGCATAATACGTTGACAGCGAGACTAACTCGTTGACTACTTCCATATCACATAAGACCCTAACAATAACATCCCAGTCATGTGGGACCATAACGGAAAACTTGGTTTCATGTGCATCCCGGTGACTAGTAGGTTGCTTATCGCATTTTGTTCATAGACTTTGAATAGTTTCTATTAAAGAGAACCTAATAGATATTCGATATGTTATCATGAATTTCCTCTCATGATTATGTCATGTACTACTTTTGCAGCGTTGTTTTTCTTAAACTTTATAAACAAAAATTTATACTTATGGTTTGCAATTTACATTATATGTAGGTTGTATTATTCATAAGTTCAATTCTTTAGAGTTAATCCATTTCTATAATTGAACAACAGAATTATCAATTCCAATTTGGCATATTGAATTATGTTGTCTAATTAAAAAAGTAGAATTAGAATTAAGAACAAAATTTCAAGGTGATTGTTAACCGCAACCCGTATTTGGCTTGTCACATGTTAACCGCAACCTGAAATGTTATCCGTAACCCAATTTTTGGCTTGCCCGCCTCCTTCCTCACCGGTGTCATCCCGCATCTCGTCAATCTCCTCCAAACCGGCAGACCTCGGGTTAAGAAGGACGCCTACACCGCCCTTTACTCCCCTTGCACCACCAAGGAGAACAAGATCTAACCCGTCCAGGCTGGAATAGTCCGCCCACTGCTCGATCTAATGTCAGAACCAGAATCAGGAATCGACAAGGCCGCCTACGTCCTCTTCAATTCCGTTAGCGTGCATGAGGGGTGTGTTGGCTCCGTGGAAGAGGACTGCATCCCCGTCGAGATTGCTGAGATCGAAACCCAGCGCCAGCAGGAGGTCGCCACCGCAACTCAGCGGCAGGACGAGATTGACTTCGAGTTTCTCGACAAGGAGAAAGCATTCACGCTATTTAGGTTTACACAGAAAATTAATGGCTTCACTATTTCGTGGGAGGAGAAAGCATTCACGCTTTCTGTACGCCGAAGGCATTCACGCTTTCTGTACGCCGAAGGCATTCACGCTTTCTAGGTTTACACAAATGATGTGGTTAGTCAAAGACGGGATGCGGTTAACAATCGCCAATTTCAATTCCATTCATTCAAATGGGCCCTTAATTAATCTACTATACATGAAATAACCTTTCAATTTTATCATCATGATCATCAATAGCATAAACGCAATGTTAATAGGTATTATAATTTACTTCTAAAAATAACCAAATCAAACCTAAGAACGCGTTGAGGCTTAGAACGACAATCATGATAAAAAAGGATCGGCTTACTAACGTTAATGAATTATTTGATAAGATATAATGCATTTTTACATGATTGAACTAGTAGAGTATTCTTTACTTCTCTATTAAAAGAAAAAAGATGCATATTTTTACCATGCACAAAAGCGCTCATGTGTGTGTGCGCGCACGCATAGATAAATAGAAATATAGATAGGTAATGGAGATGGATGTACCTGAAGATTTCACATAGTACTTTTGATTGAAAAAATAAAGATAGAAGAGACCTGGATTCCATGGACAAATTTAAACTCAAAAAGGACCTTCCTAGTTCTTAAAGAACGAGAAGAAAAGGGGTTGACCAAGAAACATATTTTGTTCTTATAATTAGAAGATCATGATTTTGATCGGCATATTTCGTAACAAGAAGAATCTTCTCTTTTGATCATAAATGTAAAGTGTTTAAATGGAACATTAAAATATGAAATAATTGGTTGAGTCACTCTTCGGGATGTGGTAGTAGGGAGGAGATTCTCGAACAAATAAAAGGATACAATTACTTTAACAGAATTGAAGGAGTAGCATGGGCTGAACAAAGTCTTATAGTTTAACTGACAGTGGACCTGATGCAGGGTAGGTTGTGAGTGTGGATGTTCTAAGGTGCAGCCCAAAAGTGAAATGCAGTGCGACTACTAAAAGCCCTAATGTAGATGCAGATGCAAATGAAACAATCCAATTACAAATTAACAGCGAGTACTTAATTAAAATTGTTGAAATGAGAAAACATAATAATATTTCAATAATAGGTCCCCTATATATAGTGGGGGAACACAATTTACAACAAAGTAACTATGATAGTCTAACACTCCCCCTCAAGTTGGGCGGAAGATATCAATCATGCCCAACTTGTCCACAATCTTGCTAAATATGTTCCCGCTCAGTCCTTTGGTGAGAATGTTTGCTAGCTGCCTGTTGGAGGGCACAAAGGGAGTACACACAATTCTTCTTTCAATGTTCTCCTTGATAAAGTGCCAATCCACCTCAATGTGTTTCGTCCGGTCATGTTGAACGGGATTGTGTGCGATACTGATGGCTGACTTGTTGTCACAATACAGCCGGATGGGCCCTTCTTCCACAAGACCAAGATCCCTCAGTAAAGCCCGAAGCCATAAACCTTCACAGACCCCCTGGGCCATAGCTCTAAACTCTGTCTCAGCGCTGGATCGCGCCACAACTTGTTGCTTCTTGCTCCTCCAGGTAACAAGGTTGCCTCCAACAAGAGAGCAGTATCCAGAAGTAGATCGTCTATCGTCAACAGACCCGGCCCAATCTGCATCATTATAGACTTCAATCTTTATATCAGTATTTTGAGCAAACAGGATACCCCTTCCTGGTGAAGACTTGAGGTACCGTAGAATCCTGTGTGCAGCATCCATATGTCGGGTCTTAGGAGCGTGCATGTACTGGCTCACCACACTCACCGCATAGCAGATATCAGGGCGAGTATGGGACAGGTATATCAACCTCCCCACTAATCTATGGAATCCAGAGATATCTTCAATATCCCCCTCCATCATCACGACCCAGTCGGTGATTTGTTTCAATTGGAGTGTCAGCTGGTCTGCATCCGCTCATCCCCATTTTTTCAAGAAGATCTAACGTGTATTTCCGCTGAGAGACAATTATCCCCTGCTTAGATCTAGCAACTTCAATTCCCAAGAAGTACCTGAGTTTTCCCAGGTCCTTGACCTCAAACTCTTTAGCTAGCTTTGCCTTCAAATTCTGAATTTCCAAGGACACGTGTTGGCATACGATTGATGAGGTATGCAGCAGTAAGAACAGCATCAACCCAATAAAATTTTGGGAGATGCATGGTGGACAATAGGCACCGAGCAACCTCCAGGAGATGGCGATTTTTCCGCTCAGCAACACCATTTTGTGCTGGGGAATAGGCACAGGTAGTCGGGTGGAGAATGTCATGATCAGCAAGATAGTGCTCAAACTGTGAATCAATGTATTCGCGGCCATTGTCACTACGAAGTATTTTGATTTTGGATTGAAACTGGGTGGAGATCATATTATGAAATCGGCGAAAAATAGAAAAAACATCACTTTTGTGACGCATCAAATACAACCATGTAGTACGAGAGAAGCAGTCAATGAAAGTAACAAACCACACACAACCAGAAATCGAGGGGACCTGACATGGACCCCAGACATCCGTATGAATAATAGCAAAAGGAATAGAACTAGGTAAGGAAACATGCTTAAATGAAGTACGAATATGTCTGTTTAAACTACAGACATCACACACAAAAGTCTCAAACATAGCAGTAGGCGTAGTAGGAAACAACAACTTCATAACAGGGATAGAGGGGTGTCCTAGGCGACAATGCCAGGAGTACAAAGGATGGACAGTGCTGGAGTGTAGAGCGAGAATAGGTGAAGGTGCGCCAGAGTCGAGCACATAGAGACCATTCACCGTGCTACCAGAGCCAATCACCTTCCCCGTCGTCAGGTCCTGAAAAACACAAGAAGACGGAAGAAAGGTCACAAAGCAATGCATGGAGTTAGTTAAGTGACTGATGGAAAGAAGGTTACGAGTAAATGTGGGAGCATGAAGAACAGAGGACAAGGTAAGAGAGGAGCAGGGGATGGTGCCCTTCCCAGCAATAGGGGAAAGGGAACCATCGGCAATGCTCACCTTGTCACGCCCAGAGAGAGGAGTATAGGAAACAAAACCTGTAGAGGACCCAGTCATATGATCCGTGGCCCCAGAGTCAATGACTCATTGAGTGGAGGGAGGAGAAACAGCAGAATGGGCACCTGGCAGTCCCGTGTGAGCGTAGAAGGAAGAGGCAGAAGGCTCCGCAGAAAGGCCCTGCATCATGCGTCGGAAAGCCAACATTTCGTCTGCAGTAAAGCCACCAAGAGTGGCAGAGGCAACAGTAACAGAGTAACCCTGGGAGATATCGGCAGCAGCATCAGTAAGATGGGCTTCACGTGGAGCAGCATGTCGTCCAGAGAAGCGACCAGAACCACGACCACCACGAGGTGGAGCACCCCCTCTTGGGGTAGGGAACCCATGAAGTCGGAAGCAGGTATCCCGAGTGTGGCGACTCTTACCACAATAATCACATAGAAGGTGATCCTTATCAGAACTCCTCGACTTGGGGTCCCGTGATGGACGCATACCAAGAAGAGAGGGGGTAGAAGCAGCAAGGGCAGAGCTCTCCGGCACAGAGTCAGGAAGGAGAGTCTGACGGCGATCAAATTCCTGCTGCACTAAACTGTAGACCTCAGGAAGAGAAGGTATCTGCGGGCGTCCCAAAATCTGAACAATGATCTGATCGAAGTCACGGTGCAATCCATGAAGAAATTCAAATATGCGATTGCGGTCATCCCTGGCTCTAACCATTGCCGCATCAATAGGGCTAGCAAAGACAAGAGGATCAAAATGATCATACTCTTGGTAAAACTGCGTGAACTCCAAGTAGTATGCTGAAGGAGGACGATCACCCTGCCTGAGTAAACAGATTTTGCGGCGCAACTGGAAGATTTGAGCAGCATTGCCACGGCGAGAGTAAGTAGACTCCGCACGACGCCAAATATCAGTAGCATTGTCCAGAAATAGATAGTTACGGGCAATGGACTCCTGCATTGAATTAGTGAGCCAGGACATCACTAAGGAATTCTCTGATTCCCATTGCAGCCATTCAGGAGAATTCCTTTCCGGTTCGTTCATTTGGCCAGTGACATAGCCAAAGAGACGCCTACTTTTGAGGGCAAGCGTGATAGACCGGGACCATGAGAGGTAATTAAATTCATCGAAGCGAATGGTGGTGATTTGAGAGGTATTGTGATCCGTGGTTGCACGGTAGAAGACCGGCGGAGGAGCACCACCGGAAACAGGAGACGGAGTAACTCCAATAGAGATAGCGGGAGAGTCCGCGCCACTAGATCTCATGGCTCAGGAATAGAAATCCGGAGAACACCCAAGGATTAGGGCATCAAGAGGTGGATGATAAAGGAGAAACAATCCACCAAAAAAACTCCATCAAGAAGGGAAGACGGCGCCGGAGAAGTCAGGACTTACTGCATGATGAACCGGCGCCGGAACAGGAGAAGAACCAAGGAACGGCGAAGCGAGGCGGGCGCTGTTAGCGCTGGTGGAGGAGCAGTCGGGAGTGTTCGGGAGACGCGGACAGAGGAGTGTTCGGGAGACGCGGACGGAGGAGTCGCGACTAGCGGACGGAGGAGCCGCGACTAGCGGACGGCGAGGCGGGCGCGGAAGCAGGCGCGGCTAGCGGACGGCGAGCGAGCGATCGACGGCGAGCGAGCGATTGATGGGAGACGCGAACGAGAGGATTAGGTCACGCGGGATCGGTGTTGCTCTGATACCATGTTGAAATGAGAAAACATAATAATATTTCAATAATAGGTCCCCTATATATAGTGGGGGAACACAATTTACAACAAAGTAACTATGATAGTCTAACAAAAATAAAATCTAGTCAAGGGCACATTCGTAATTCGTTCACTTGAAATTGAAGTGGAAAAGCGAACGTTACTTCACAAGTAATTGAGGCCCAAAAATTTCAAGGCGTTGAATAAGCCCCGCGAGTCAAGCGATTTCACAGAAACACGACATAAAATAATCGTATCCAACTAATTATAGTACAAGTGCGCAATTGTAGAAGAATAGAACATCAAATATGACTTACGCATGCAAGCAACGGAAAGATGTGGCAAAGGCAGAGATCTGACGACTACTAGTTCTAACTGGGGATGGTTGTGGCCGATGGGGGGAACAAGGATGGCTCGGGTGGGGCTTGAGGTTGTGGGAAAAGAGGACGGGGTGTGGCAGGAAGAGGACATGGAGGCTTGCATGATTGTGGCTGGAGGAGGGGAATCGGGAGGAAATGGTGGCGGGTGGTCTTAGATAAGGGAGGCGGCTCGGGAGATGGTAAGGAGGGCTACAGCAGTCAGCAGACAGAGAGGGAGTCGACTGAAGGAGAGAAGGCCCGTGGGGTGAAATCCGACGACGGGATGGGGCAATCGTGGTTGTGGAAGACCCACGAGGGGAGGGGAGAGAACGATAGGGCTCGTGACTGCTGGAGTTGTGAGGAAAGGGGATCTGAGGGTTGGGGAAGGAGTGTCGACGTGAGATGGTGGAAGGCTGGTCGTGGTTGTCGAGGAAGGAGTGGGTCGGTCGACGTCAGGAATGGAGGAAGAGAAGTCGCTTGGAGTTTGCAGGAAGAAGCAGCATTGTATTTACAAAAACTTACGAGATTTGGGCTTGCGGGAATAAGCGGGGAAGAGATATAGTCGTGCGAATGGGGAAGACGAGGGAGTGAACAAAAAAACCTCGGAGTCACACCAAGGAGCCTCTCGGAGTCGCACCGAGAGGGAGACCGACAGTTTCAGAATTTTGAACCAAAACTTCAATCCTCAGAGTAGCAGCTTGCACGCGTATAAATAAACAAATACAACTAGGGCACCCGAATCGGATGGCTCATAGCGTCCAGACCAATCAGATGCTAAATACAACTTGAAAATAATACTAAAAAGTGCATGAAACAGACTCTAAATGACCATTCGGACGTATTCGTAGACTCGGATCATCCGAACGGGTAGCGGATCACTACCTCCTGATGAATAAATGTATGTGGATCGTCGATCTCTATCAGGACCGATTAACCCTTTTACAGTAGAGTTAAAGAAATATTTGACACGTTTGATCATCTTCATCATCACCACCTCGTTCCAACAATCTAAAATTCAACTTCAGATATCACTACTAGAACGTTAGCATACAACATAAAACCAATTGGTTGTAGATAGAGAGGTTCAAGATCTATTAAGTACACATTTTTTTCGTTAGTTTTCAAAATATTCTCAGCACATCCCCTCACATGTAGGGTCTTTGGCTTCTAATATAAGAATTATTTTTAATTAGGTTATGTGGAGTGGGTTACTGGGTCTAACATGCTCCATTACACATGCTAGAATACACATCCTCCAATATTATGGTAGAACTTAAGCATTCAAACTAAAATTAAGGATCTATACTAAGTCAACAAGACTACATTAGTTTCCGATGTCGGACTAATATTCTCAACAATCACCATAATATCCATTCTAACATATTTGAAGCTGCCATAAAATTAATTTTAGCTTTGCTGAAATTTATTCAACATTTTTCTTCAATTTTTTGCTAATAATTTTAAACTTTTCCTTTTGGATCCATTTTCTTTCTCCCAATGAGTATGCCCAAAGTCGCAAACTACTATAAGCAAACTACAAATAAAATAGAATGTGGTATAAATTGCCGGTATGAGGTCATGTCTCCTAACAAAGCAAATATTAAGTCCACATTCAAAAGCATCAAAATAAATCCATTTATAAAACTCAATCACCAATATACCAAATTCACATTCCTAATTCCTGATCAGTTTACAAAAATAAATTGAAGGATACTCGATAAGTGTAGAAGACTACACAGAAAAAAAATCTAAATTGTGTAGAACTTCATCCTTGAGCTGTCTTGATGAACTTTTATATGTTTATTGGCATGCATGTAAGAAATATCATAAGAAAATAGATAAGACTTTCATTTACACAAATTTTCATGCCTTATCTTAAAGTAAACTATCTAGCAAAATTACCAATTTCAAAATTTTGAAATCCTTCTAGACTGGAGAAGATAAGAATATTAACCTGCTCATGCGTCTTCTTATGTTTCTCAGCAATGTCTGCAACAACAGAAAGCTTCAACATTGGTCCATGAACTGATCTAGACCTTCTGAACGTTATTCTGGGTGTTCCAGGTTCATCTTCTGAGCCACTGTCCGAGAAACCAGAACCCATGCTCATGCTATTACTAGTTGCAGGAACTCCCAGGGGTGTATGCGCTGAAACATGAATGCCCCTCTGTTGGCAAATCTTTACAAGTTCATCCTGTCTCCAGAATGGATGCAGCTCCACCTAGCAATAACATATCAATATTTAGATCAGCTACAACTGAAGCAGTTTGCGTGAGGTTGCATTAGAAGATGGTAGACTTCTTTAACATAGCTGTAGTTGTAGAACCCATCATCTAATGAGTAGCTTATAACACAAAAGATGATACTTAAAGCCTGCTTTATTACATTTTTTTATTGCGTGCTTATACTTTTTGAATTACTGAATAAATTTTAAGGCTGTTGGTTTAACAGCTATGAGAAAACAATCTAATTATACAAAAACAAATAGAATTCTCATTTCTGATGTGCCTTTGAGATAGCAGAGAATTTTGTAAATAGCTTGTAAATATTCTTCTCTAAGATAATGCATTAATTGACTCACATGCTCAACAAATAGTCTACAGATATGGTCTAGTGTATGAGAGATAGATTAGCCTCTCAACGGATATTTAAAATCTCCCTCTACCTATCAAGCTAATTTTTTCTATCATCACAACAATGTGATTGGAATTAATTGGAAAACTTGCTGTTTTGCAAGACAGATTGCATGTTTCTTTGAGGAAAAATTAGCACTTACCCTAAAAAATTAAAAATCATTTACTGTAGTAATTCGCTTTAATTTTGTTGAAGAATACATAACAAGCTTGTTCATTTATTGTATTTAGTCCATGTATTATGGTCCATTGGGCTCATTCTTCTCTTAGGCTTCTTTAGTCTCACATCTTGTATTGGCTCTTAACTTCTCATCTTCACTCTATATAAGGAGAATCTTGTACATTTATTATGCAGAGAAATAATAATACATATGTAAATCCTCTTTCTCTCACTTCATACAAGGTATCAGAGCGAGTGATCGATTGGCCTTTATGCGACTGAGCTCCTGCTCTCGCCCTTTCACCTCGGGCGGCCTCCCTCTTTGAAACCGCACGGACCACCCCGTGCAACCTCCCTCCCTTTAACCGCCCGAATTTGTTGCTCCTTCCAAGCCTCCTGCTTGAACCCTCCTCGACTTTATAGAACTCATGTGTTGCTTGTTGGGACCCACCGTCACTTTGTTTTTACCCTCCCCCCCCCCCCCCCCCGCTCGGACTCCTCTTTCAGACCGCCCGAACCCCTCTGTCAGTGAGGTCGCCTGGACCTCTCCTATCCGTGAGGTCGCCCTGGATCCCTCTTTGAGACTGCCCGGAACCCATGCACGCGAGGTCGCCTGGACCTCTCCAACTCGTGTGGACTCCGTGCAATCTCCCCTGCCGTGTCCGCCCGGCCTCTATATTCCAGTCGTCTGGACTACCCTCAGTGTTTGCGCGGCCTCCCTTTTGCAACCGCCCAGCCTCTTCTGTGCGGCCTAGCCGGCATCTGCTTTGCAGCCGCCCCGAGCCCTCTGTGGTTCCCATTGATGACCCTGAGCGGAATTTTCTTCGAGGCAGCCCCCTACTGCTGATGTCCCCCCAGACTCTTGTTTGCAGCTTGGACGAACTCTGTTTTTAGGCCGCGCCACCTCCTGTCGTAGGCCCGCCTCCTCTTGAGACGATGGGAACGAGTGTTGCTCCCGTTTCCTCGACTCTTCCCGCACTTCCTCCAGCCCCTCTCCCTGATGCTCGGGATGAACTCCGGATTATTACTATCTTGCTCGTCGACAAGAAGAACTTTGTGGATTGGGTGCACTCGGTGCGTCGTGTTCTTCAGACCAAGGATCTTCTTCATCATCTCACCGAGTAATGGCTTCAGGATGATGGTCGCGTCCAATGTTGGATCTTGAACTCCATGGACAGTGAACCGTATCAGATGGCTATGTACCATGACACTGACAAAGCTAAGTGGGATGAGCTCCACTCTCTCTATTCTGGGAAGGATAGTCTCCAACACTTATTTGATATCTTCATGGCCCTTCAACACCTCGACCCGGGAGCGGATGGGGACCTCACGTCCTATGTTGCCCAATCCAAGACACTTGTCGAGACTTGGATTCAATACCAGCCCCCAACGTTTGATTTAATCGCTCAAGAGACTCAGAAAGAAGTTGTCAGTATTGACTTGATGATGGCTCGAATCCCTCCTCATCTCCATGGTGTCCGGGCACATATCATTTCCTCTCCTACTATTCCCTCACTGTCTGATGTTTGTTCTATGTTATTAAAGGTGACATCGCCGCCTGATCTTTCGGTGTCCTCTCCTCCAGTTCTCCTACATGGTGGCTCTAGCCACAGGCCTCTGCCCTCTCTTGCTCGTGGCGGCCATTCTGGTTCTCTGGGTGGTGGGCGAGATGGTCGCAACTGCTCTAAGGGTCATCCCTCTCGCTTATGTACTTATTGTGATCGGGACAATCATACTGAGGCGACTTGTTTTCGGAAACATGGTTTACCCCCGCCACAAGTTCCCTCTCTACCGCATGCCTCCCTTATTTTTAATAGTTCTTCCACCTCCCGCTCCGACATTGACACCTCACGTGAGGAATTCCAGCTTCTTCGCGGGTTGATCTCCCTCCCCTCCAGTTTTGTTGTCTCCGTCTCCAATGAAGGTATCTCATGTTTGTCCCATAGCCCCTCTTGGATTGTGGACTCGAGTGCCACAAACCGCATCACTCCACAGAGACCCTCTCAGTACTTGGACTCTACATGTTCAGAGTTCATTACGGTGGCTAACGACGACATCACTCCCGTTGTCGATTCTGGCGATGTGTTGATAACCCTCTCTCTGTCTCTTCGCTCTGTTCTTCATATTCCCAGCTCTCACGTTAATCTACTTTCTGTTAGTCGTGTAACTCAAGATCATGACTGCGTAATCACTTTCTCCTCTTCCTCTTTTGTTGTGCAGGATCGGCAGATGCAAACTATCATTGGTAAAGGGCGGCTTTCCAATGGGTCTACATGTTGGATCTCCCTACCTCTGTTCTATTCTCCGTCAGTTCTGTTGATTGACATCGGCGTCTTAGCCATGCTCCTCTCCCGATTCTCCAGAAGGCTCTTCCCGATTTTCATTGTTCTTCTTTTGATTGTGAATCATGTATTTATGAGAAACAACATCGCTCTGTTTCCCCACTTATTGTACTCGGAGCGCTACTCCTTTTGATTTAGTGCATTCTGACATCTGGGGTCCCTACAAAATAGCTACTATATTTGGATATCGTTATTTACTTACATTTATTAATAATTATTCACGCATGACTTGGCTGTACATGATGTTATATCCCTTTATCACTCATTTGTTGTTGAAATACAAACGCAATTTTCCCGCCCTATCAAAATACTTCGCACTGATAATGTGCGCGAATACACTGGCATGCCATTCAAGAAACTTGCACCTTGTTGGGCATCATCCACCAAACTTTCTATGTGTATACCCCGCAACAGAATGGCGTTGTTGAGCGGAAGAACCGCCATCTTCTCAAGGTTGCTCGGTCTCTCCTATTCCAGACGCACGTTCCAACTACCTATTGGAATTTTGTCGTCTCTACTGCTTGTTATCTCTTAAATTGCATGCACTCATCCGTTCTCAATTTAGTGACGCCCTTCTCTATACTATTTCCCCCACGGGTCTTCGACTGTGTTTGTTTCTTACACCATGTGGGTCTTCCCGTCGACAAGTTGGCACCTTGTACTACTCGTTAAATGTTCGTTGGATATTCATGCACCCAAAAGGGGTATGTTTGTTACTCTCCCTCCACTCGGAAGCTAATTACGTATGTTGATGTGACGTTCATGGAAAACCAGCCTTTCCACCACTCCTCCATCTCGCCTATGCCGCCTTTGATTTACCACGTCCTATTATTCCTGCCCACTCTAATCTAACACATTTACTACTGACACCACCACTTGCCTTGACACCTCCTCTTCGTGTCTACTCTCGTCGACCCCCTCGATCTGATGCCTTGCGACAGCCCCCATCTACTATTGATGCTCCGTGGACTGCTGATTCGACCACGTCTTCCACAGCGCATCCTCTATCTAATTATGTTTCCTTGCACCGTCTCTCCTCTGATGTGCGCATGTTTGCGACTTTTTTGTCCTCCATTTCTACTCTCTTTTCTGTGCAGGAAGCTCTTCAGCATCCAGGGTGGCAGGCGACAATGGATGAGGAAATGGCTGCGCTTTGGGCCAACCATACTTGAGACCTTGTTCCCCTTCCTCCCAATCATTACACAGTTAGCTGTAAGTGGGTCTTCACCGTGAAGCATCATCCTAATGGGACAATTGACTGACTCAAAGCCCGTCTTGTTGCCTGGGGTTTTACCCAACAACACGGTCTTGAGTATGGGACATTTTCTTCTGTTGCAAAGCTCAATACCGTTCGTGTCTTAATCTCTCTTGTTGTTCATTGTCATTGGTCATTGCATCAGCTCGACATCAAAAATATATTTCTTAACGGCTATCTTATGGAGACTGTGTATATGCAACAACCTCCTAGTTATGCAACCACGGGGAGTCCCTAGTCTGTCATCTGAAGAAATCATTATATGGCCTCAAACAGTCTCCACGAGCATGGTTTGATAAGTTTAGTCGGGTGGTTCGTGATTTTGGCTTTCCTCGAAGCTCGGCGGATTTCTCCTTGTTTATTCGCCGACGTCCGACAGGCACGTTGATTCTTCTAGTTTATGTTGGCGATATCCTTGTCACAGATGATGATCTTTCGGCATTACTCAAATCAAGAAACACATAGCATCCCAATTTCAAACTAAAGACTTGGGTCGGCTTCGATACATCTTGGGGATTGAGGCTGCCCGACGACCTGATGGCCTTATTTTATCTCAGCGAAAATATTGTCTCGATCTACTTCACGATGCAGGATACTCTGGGTGTAAGCATGTGGATACACCTATTGATGCAAATCACCAGCTTTCTGCTCATGCCTCGAACTATGATTAACTCCTCCCTAATTCGGAGTATTATCGACGGCTCGTTGGCAAACTAATCTATCTTACTGTCACACGAACCGAAATATCCTTTGCGGTCGGTGTGGTCAGTCGCCTCATCCACGCTCCCCGGATCTCCCACCTCCAGGAGGTCGAGCGTATTCTGAAATATTTGAAGTATGCTCTTGGACAAGGATTGTTGTACAAGCCTTCCACTACTTTGTCTCTCATCGCTTACTGCTATGTTGATTATGTTGGGTCCCTTGATGATCGTCGGTCTACTAGTGACTACTGCACATGTTTTGGTGGGAACTTGGTTACCTGGCGAAGTAAAAAAGCAAATTGTGGTTGCTCGCTCCTCAACAAAAGCGGAATATCGTTCCATGGCCGCCACTCTTTCATAACTCACATGACTGGAAAGTCTTTTTACTGAATTAGGTATTAAACTTTCATCACCGGTTGTTCTCCTTTGTGATAGTCAAGTTGCTATTCACAATGCTGAGAATCATGTGTTTCAAGAACGCACAAAACACATTGAAGTCGATTGCTGTTTTGTCCGAGAAAAGGTTCAACTTCGAAAATTGATTCTGCGACATGTGTCGGCGGACGATCAAGTTTCTGATATACTCACTAAGGTCTTGTCTCGCCCATTATATCGGCAATTTCTCTCCAAGCTTGGTGTCTACGCCTTGTATACTCTAGCTTGCGGGGAAGTGTTAAAGAATACATAAGAAGCTTGTTCATTTATTGTATTTAGCCCATGTATTATGGTCCATTGGGCCCATTCTTCTCTTAGATTCATTTAGTCTCACATCTTGTATTGGCTCTTAACTCCTCTCTCTCTAAGGAGAATCTTGTACATGTATTATGTAGAGATATAATAATACATTTGTACATCCTCTTTCTGTCACTTCGTACAAATTTCAAGAAAATATTTGAGCTTCTCATGCTCTTCAATCTCGAATATGAAAGCAAGTTCTCGGATCATTTTTGGTGTCATGTTGAACTTGACAGTAATATCATATCCATAGATTTGACTTTATTTGAGTATTTATAAATAACGTGTGATCACCCGACTGTATTTTTATCCTATATCTAGCATGACTTTTATGGACTTCTGAATCAAACTCTATGAGATTATTTCAACCTATATGCATGTAAGAATGTACTGTTTCAAATTAAATTGTTGTAAATTTCAACAAAAAAGACTGCAAGGAGAATACAAAGAAATTTCTCACAATGTTCGCTTTTGATTACCGGGGGAAATATTTCTTGACTGTTTAGCTCAGAGGTTGTGTGCCCTTCTATAATAATACAACCTTTATATCATTCAAAAGAGCCTTCGGCCCTATGTGTATTGTTATAGACCCATTTGCATCCGATGAGTTGTTTCCTCATTGATCTAGTATATGGATGTTTTATCTACTTAGATGCTTTACCTCTTTGTTTAGTACTTTTTGATACTAAGATTTTTTGGGGATATTTTTGCGGTAGAAGTTATATTCTCATATATACCATAATTCTTATGCACAATAGATTCAAGGTACTTAAGACTATTGCACCTAGTTATTTGTTCGCATACTCATCTACGTTTGTCGATTTCTTTCATAGGATTAGTATTCTTAGCCATTATATTTTGTTCACATAGATTGACTTGGTTACCATTTGTGTATTTATGCATGTGTAATATTGGATTAATTATGTTTATCTTTGATGCATTTTCCTTTTGCTTATTTATTCCTTGATTTGGATTTACATCCTTGTATTTAAACAAGCTTATATATAAATGAAATAAAAGAAGAAATTACTCTTTCTTAGTATTAAATCCTAGGGGATTTTTTTTGTTCTTGCAAACTTCAGCCCTAGTGTCCTGTTGCTAAGCATGTCGTCGTGCAACCTCCACTTTTTGCACCTAGCATGTAGTTTTTACTTCGGAAGTTGCAGCCCATGTCCATACCCCAAGTTGCAGCCCCACCTCCTACCTCCCCGACCCTTCAACCATTGTCACCTACCAATTTCTCCAATGGCCGTGGCTCACCCGAAGCCCTTTCTCGAACCATGCCTCCACATTCGTGTGTAAGTCGTTATTTTGACTACTTGTTCTTCTTTCATTGTATGCCTGGACTATGTTCTTATGGATGTGATAGTATGCTTGTTTGCCTCTTGACTTCGTATTACTTTGCGGTGCTTATTCATATTGCACTTAAAATTTACTTGCACTCCAATCGTGGGAGTCCCAAAGTTTGTTCTTATAAATTAAAGTTTTTTTTTCAATTTTGTGTTATTGTGCTAGTTTTAAAAGTGCTATTATTCATTTGCAAAGTTTAATGCAGACTTAATGCATCATTTTAGAAGTGATTAAATTCTCCCCGACACAACACTTCTGGCTGCATCTATTTAGAGTACCATCACAGTCTAGCCTGCGTTAAAATGCCTCTGCAAGTTCTCATCCACCAGTGAATTGCCACTAACAAGAGCATTGTTGCCCCTCAAGCAACGTTATTTTGGGCCAAATACCATTCTCTAGGATTGTGCAACGATATTCTTCTGCGACAAGAAGTGGAAGTCACCATCTCATTTATAGTTTATCACCATCCTCTTCTAGTCACCATCATCCTTTGAAAAGGACCACTGACCATGTCTCTTTTGTGGAGGATGAATCATGGATTACCTTTTAGCCGCTTCACACATTACTTTACCTATTTGATAAATCGAGGTTCTTTCTGAGTTCTTGAAAACATTCTATTCAATCTTATGTTAACTTCAACCTAACTTCCATTTCTCCAGTAATTTCTCTGCTCAGGTGTTTGGCTGCCTCTCATATGTCCATCTTCACCTATACTTTGAGGTAATTTAGATTTTAGAGTTGTGAAATATGCGTTCATAGGCCTGCAATTTTTAAGAAATATTACACATTTTATCACCTGAGGATCTTAAAACCCTTATATCCATGTATGCCACTTTTAATGTGATCTAAGTTATATTTTTCTTCTCAATATTTCTATTATTAGAGAGAATTCAGGGATGCTGCGCGTGAAGGTGCGGTATTGGAAGCTTTGTTCGGGCCCATGCCGCCCATCCCACTTCAGCCTTTGACCAACAATCAAGTCATCATTATCATCATCAATAGCATTAACTAAGCTTTTTGGGGTCAAACTAATGAATTCTCACTTTCAATTCGTTTCTGTCCAGTGCTATTTGAGGTGCATCGATGTAACAAAATATTGAAGTTTATTAATGGACATAAGATATACTGGAGATTTCTTCTATCTATAACCTTGGAGCCAGCTGTTTAGCCGAAGATTTCAATTTTACTTTGTCTAAACTATTAAAAAAGGTAGTGGTACAAAATCAGAGAGACCGTCATAATAAATTAACTGAAATTCTGTGCATATCGAATCATGTTTAAAATGTTCATTGATGTTATATTGAGTCTAACCCTTTCCCTACTTAATATTCTGACACCTACTCTATCTTCTCGTCTAATATGTGCATTTTTTAACCTTCGATCTTATCATCACTAGCTCCTGCAATTGACCTATCCCAAGGACAAATTGAGATCATTCAAGAAACTAACAAAAAACCTTGGAATTGTTATATTATTCAAGAAGAAGCCTGATTCTACTTTTCTGCATACTCACGAGTCTAACCTAGAGCTAATTATGGAAAATTTCTGGCTCCTAGATTATCTCACATGATCCTAACTTTCATGACTAAACTTGCCAATTTCTATGAGAAAAGCTTCTAGAAATGCAAAAAAGAGAGGATATTCCATTTCATATTTTGCATATACTATCATAGGTTATCCTCTCAACATAAAAACTTCTTTCTCCACCTGAAATTCTATTGACACACCCAAGAACACCTAAAAAATAATAAACGATAAGAAATAAAAATTGGATGAACTATAGATTGAATAAGAAACAACAAGCAGCATAGTAAAGAAAATCGAGTCATAGAACGCAATTGTTCCTATCAATGAAAAAATCTCATCAAACCAACCTGGTTAACTGCTGGAACAATTTTAGCAAATTGGAGGATTTCCTTAATTTGCTGAACGGTGAAATTGCTAACACCGATGGCACGAACGAGGCCCATTTCGACAAGGCTTTCCATGGCCTTCCATGTCGGTTTCAACTTATGCAAGAACTGCTTATATTCGTTCCCGGAAGTCCATGGAGGGTCTGTAGCATCTTCCATGGCTGAACTCTCTGGCCAATGTACAAGATACAGATCTAAATAGGAAACACCAAGACTTTCTAGAGAAACTCTAACAGAATTTTCAACTCTCTTATGAGAATTAGTAGCAAAATGAAGCTTGGAGGTCAAGAACAAGTCCTCCCTCCTGATTCCGCCATCAAAAGCTTCTGCCAGTGCTTTACCAACTTCAATTTCATTTCCATACAGATGAGCACAATCTATGTGCCGATATCCGATCTTTAATGCTGTTGTCACAGCATCAACGAAGATGTCACCTCCAGATTGCCATGTCCCAAGTCCTATAGCTGGAATTTTAGCCCCAGTATTCAAAACGAAGTAGTTTTCTGTTGTTGGCCCCTTTCCTCTCATTCTGGCAACCTAATTAGAAGAAAAACAATTAGAGAAGAGAAGCCATGAGAGGTAGAGAGAGACGAAACTAGAATAGAGAAGTTGAAATCACGATAGAATGCATCAGAACTCCCACCTTTAAGGAACAAAAGCGTATTTGAACTCCGAAAACTATTGCATAAGAAGAAGAAGGACCAAATATATGGTGGCCTTACGCTTCAACAAGACCGACAGAATGTCAACCCAAATAATTGTATAGGGAAAATTAAACCAGAAACATTAATCTGCGGTTAAATACAGTAGAAATTCATAATTAGGTTAAGCATGCTGATAGTGCCTAACTAACAGTATGAAGTTTGTATATAATAATCCAGAGACATAATCCAAAGATGAAAGGTGAATGGAAGATTTTAAAGTTCAATCAAAAACTACATCAAAATAGCCCCAAATAAAATCAAACAGGGAAAACAAACTAATGAAACGACAATTATACGGAAGAATAACTCCAGCAACCCCAAAAGCATCAAGAATCGCCGCAATAGATGAAAGAGGACGTACTATCAGGTCAAAGGGATGAATGAATCAGCTTCATTGCTATCAACTTGTTTGCAGGAATTTAGGCATATGAATACCCTTATCAACTCCATCGACTTCTCGGAAACGTGTTGAAAATCGGTCAAATAGCCCCGATAGGGTCGAAAGAGAGAGGGGAGGGAGAGAGACGAAGAAGAATATACTGAAATGTTACCCAGCGCTCGACGGGGACTGGAAAGAGGACGACGACTCTGCTCTGTCACCTGCAAAGCTGCATTTTATTTTTCTTCGGATCTTCTTCAAAGCTGTGAGATAAATAAGACATTGGAAGTAGTAAAAACAAAAACACGTGTATTTTGTCGTTTTTTCATAAATATATGTGATTAAAAATAGCAATTTTAAAAGTGGTCCTATTTGTTAGCACCTCCAAAAAAAATACATAAAATGACTCATTTTCATATAAGCGCACCCCAAAATAAATTTCTCGGGTGTAGTCATGCCGCTCTCGCTCTTCCGGGACGCTCCAGTCGCACGATTCTTCTTCGAGGTCGTCCTTGTTAAACTGTTCATAACAACAATCTTTCTGAACCCAAGCCAACCGGAGAATCTTCCTGAGATTTCCGATTTTGAAACCTGACGATGCGGTGTTTGGTGTCTTCGACTCGATCTTGTCGTCACGCTCTCAATTTGGCACATCAGAGGCAGCTCCTCATAATAAACTGGTGGATATTCCAGGAAAATAAAACTTAACATTAACTGGAAGGAAAACTGTATATATAGTACAAGCATAGAGGGGGAAATAAAAAAGAAAAGAGCAAAGACTAAAAAGCCCATGAAATAACAGTCCCCCTCAAGTTGGCTCATATGGATTGTAGATGCCCAACTTGTTAGCTAGAAACTTGAATTGGGTTGCTCCAAGCGCTTTGGTAAAAATATCTGCCGGTTGGAGTTTAGAACGTAGGTGTATAGTGGTGATTTTTCTGGCTTGAACTTGCTCACGGATGAAGTGACAATCAATTTCTATGTGCTTCGTCCTCTCGTGAAACACTGGATTGGCCGCAATGTGGATAGCGGATTGACTGTCGCAAAATAACTCCATGGGCATATCATGGGTCACTTGAAGGTCAAATAGTAAGGATTTTAGCCAAATAAGTTCACTGCAAGTGAATGCCATAGCACGGTATTCGGCTTCAGCTGACGAGCGTGATACAGTATTTTGTTTCTTTGTTTTCCAAGAGATAGGTGAATGCCCAAGTGTGACAAAGTATCCGGTGACGGACTTTCGTGTGATAGGACAACTAGCCCAGTCAGAGTCACAGTAAGCACGTAATTGGAGGTCCGATTTTGCCCGAAGCCATATACCCTGCCCCGGTTTATTCTTGAGGTAACGAACAATACGTAATGCGGCATCCCAATGATCCTTCTTAGGGGCTTGGGCATACTGAGAGAGAGCATGAACAGAGTAAGAAATCTCTGGTCGAGTAATGGTGAGATAGATCAAGCGTCCCACTAATCGGCGATACGCAGCTCCGTCTGCTTTATCCTCCCCCGCGGATAAAGCAAGTTGAAGCTCATGCTCCATTGGTGTTTTATGCCGGCTTGCACCCAAGGAGGCCAGTTTCCGCAATAATATCAAGAGCATATTTGCGCTGACAGAGGAATAAGCCAGAAGATGATCTTGTTGCTTCAATACCAAGGAAATATTTGAGTGGTCCCAAATCCTTGATGTGGAAGCATGTATGGAGGTTCTTCTTGAAAGCAGAACATGCCAGGGAATCACTCCCGGCCAGAATGATGTCGTCAACATAGACAAGCAAATTCATTTGAACGGTTCCCCGTTGATATGTGAAAAGTGAGTAGTCAGCTAAGGATTGAACAAAACCATAATTTTTTAGAGCATTGGTAAGTTTTGTAAACCAATTCCGGGAAGCTTGACGCAGTCCGTAAATGGATTTCCGAAGCTGACACACTTTGTTTGGGTTTTGCGGCAGAAAACCAGGAGGCAATCGCATGTACACTTCCTCTTCTAAATAACCATGGAGGAAGGCATTGGTAACATCCATTTGGTGCAAACTCCAATTGCGAGCGATGGCAACCGCGAGAAATACGCGAACTGAAACTAATTTTGCAATGAGGGCGAATGTTTCATGGAAGTCAAGCCCTTCAATTTGCGTGAAGCCCTTAGCGACAAGACGTGCCTTGTACCGTTCAATGGTGCCATCGGCGCAGTACTTGATTTTGTATACCCACTTGCAATCAATTGGACGCTTGTCGGATGGGAGAGCTTCAAGAGTCCAGGTCGAGTTGGCTTCAAGAGCAGAAATTTCCGCGGCCATGGCTTGACGCCACTCCTTGATGCGAAACGCCTCTACATATGTCTTTGGCTCCGTGTGGGAGGCGATAGCGGCAAGAAATTGCCGTTGTGGCTGCGAGAAATTGTCAAGAGATATATAATGAGCTAAGGGATAAGGTGTACCTGAGGTAACCTGGTGGAGAGATGGCGCCAAAGGGGGGGTGTTGTTTTGCTACAACCTGTACAGGTGCATGAGGTACAATCCCCAATGAATTCCGAATCGGTAGGCCGGTGCTAGTAGAATATACGACATAGTCCTTGAGATGCAGCGGTGCCCGGCGGGCACGGGGAGTATGTAGGACATCTGTAGTTTGCGATGGAGATGATGGTGCAGTCTCAGTTCGTTCGGGTACGATGTTATCATGCTCAACAATCACAGAATCATCAAGCGACATTGCGGGTTCCACGACATTGGGTAGAGCTTGTTGTTGACTGGGTACACTGGTGTTAGGTTGGTCGGTGCAAACTTGTGCCAAGGGGAAGATGTCTTCGTGGAATGATACATCTCGGGAACAAAAAAAATTTCCGTCCTCCAAATCATATAATTTCCACCATTTCTTTCCATGTGGGTAACCAATGAAGATGCACCTTCTGCTGCGGGAACCAAACTTGTCTCGATGCTTCTGGTGGTTGTGTGCGTAGCAAAGACAACCAAACACTCTTAAATTGGTGTAGTTCGGTGTCTTTCCAAAAAGGATCTCGTAGGGTGACTTTCGATTAAGTTGTGTAGTGGGCGTCCGATTGATGAGATAAGCAGCAGTAAGGATACATTCTCCCCAGAATCGAATGGGTAGGGAGGCCTGAAAGCGCAAGGCACGAGCAACTTCAAGCAAGTTTTGATGTTTTCGTTCCACTCGACCGTTCTGCTGCGGTGTGTCAGTGCAACTGGTTTCATGGATGATTCCATGATTGTTGTAAAAATCTCTCATCGGGCCATCGAACTCTAATCCATTGTCGCTCCGAATGCACTTGATGGATTTTCCAAACTGTGTCTTGATAAGATTACAAAAAGACATTAACCATTTACTCGCTTCCTTCTTTTCCCGCATAAGATACACCCAAACACTTCGACTGAAGTCATCAACAAGAGTAAGAAAGTAGAAAGCACCACACGATGAAGACGTCCGATATGGACCCCATATATCACAGTGAACCAAATCAAAACAGTCCAAGGCATTGTTTTTACTTAACGGAAAAATAGATCGAGTTTGTTTTGCTCGATAGCAAGCATCACATGGAATATTACAAGCAGAATGAAAATGAGTGACAATACCAGAAATGAAAGATAAATGTCGCTCAGATTGATGTCCCAACCGACGGTGCCAAATTGTCTGCAAGTCTGTTTTCTCCACCTTCGTGGCCGCATGACCCTGTGTAGGTGTGTAGCAATAGACCCCCCCCCCCCCTTTAGTTTACCCGCTCCAATTGGTGTCCTCGAGGTACGGTCCTGTATCACACAAAGATCATTAGTGAAGATGACTTGACAATTTAAGGTAGTAATTAACTGTCGAATAGAGATGAGATGACAAGTTAAAGCAGGGACATAAAGAACATCGGTCAATTCCAAGCATGAGCTCAATTTTGCCCGACCGACCATGGGGGCCATGGTTTGGGACCCATCAGGTAAATGAACCGGTACAGGCTCTGTCGGTTTTATGTCATGCAAGAGGACTTTCATGCCAGTCATGTGGTTCGATGCACCAGTATCAAGAATCCAAGTGTGGTGAGTAACAACATTACCAGAAAGTCTATCTGAACCTTCACCAGTGCGATCGAGAAGCGATAGAAGCTTCTGAATCTGATCTTGCGAGAGAGCCGACAAGTGTGCAGAAGATCCTCCTTCTGCCGATGATGGAATGGTGGCCTTGGCGGCGTTGATCGCACCACGAGTATGTTGCCCTCAGTGGCGTTGCACTTCTGATGGTTCTTGCGCCCTCTTTCCTTTGAACCAAGCAGGATAACCAGATTTGTGACAATGAGTACACATCCTATCTCTTGTAACGCGCGGGTGATCGCCGCCACGTTGTCTTGTGTTGTTGGGACCACTCGAGCGATGTTTTGCAGATGTGTGCATGGTTATGACTGCGGTGTCACCGCAGCCTTCTTGACCCCGAACAATAGTTCTATGACGTTCTTCACGAGTGACAAGGGCATAAGTTTTGCTCACGTTGGGTAAAGGATCCATGTTGAGAATTTGTGAGCGAATCGTTCCGAACGTGTCATCGTTGAGTCTCATGAGAAATTGATGCAGTTTCTCTTCCTCTTTTTCCCGTAGGAATTCTCTAGCCGCACCGCAAGTACAAGTTGGAATTTTTGAGTGACTACTCAATTCATCCCAAAGCCCTTTCAACTTTGTGTAGTAGGCCATGACTGTCAGTCCTTGTTGACGAAAGGAGGCGATCTCATTCTTCAACTCGTATATCCGAGGAGCGTTGCCGATGGCGAAGCGTTCACATAGGTCATCCCAAACAGCTTTAGCACTCTCCAAATAAGCCACACTGGGTTGTATCGTCTTGTCGATGGAGTTCATTATCCAGGAAATCAACATAGAATTACATGCTTCCCAATATTCAGCTTCCGGTGCAGGTGGCTGGCTTTGTGACGGCTCCATTGACGAAACCAAGTTTGTTTTTCGCCTTGAGGGCATTCACCATAGCCTTTTCCCATATATCAAAGTTGTCTCCGGTGAGTAAACAACTAGTGATGGTGGCTCCCGGATTATCTGAAGGTGAAAGGTAAAAAGGAGAAGAAGCATCAACAGCCTTTTTCGTAGTTTCACCTGGAGCCATTAAAGAAGCTTAACAGATTTCCTTCTCCTTGCCTTATTTCTTGCCGCTGGAGATCCAATGCCTGTCGCCTACAGAAGCGCCGGCAAGCGGAAACCGCCCGTCGCCAAGCGAGCAAAGGGCGCAGCGATGCTTGACGGCTAGGGTTTAGGTCGCTTTGATACCATAATAAACCGGTGGATATTACAGGAAAATAAAACTTAACATTAACTGGAAGGAAAACTGTATATATAGTACAAGCATAGAGGGGGAAATAAAAAAGAAAAGAGCAAAGACTAAAAAGCCCATGAAATAACACCTCGTCGTAACAAGCAATGTAGACGTCGTCGATTCCGTAAGCAGAGGTGTGGACGATGGTATGGGCGGAGCTGCATGGGGGAAGCTGCAGAAGGAGACGACAAGTTCACGGAACGGGCGTCATCGATCATAGGGAACATGATACCCTGTGGGGAAAGATCCCGTGCTTTCTTCGCCAAGGTGGCGGAGAACAGCGACAGTGTCAGTTGAATCAAGGGCATAGAGGCAGGGAAGCCCGCCAGATATTTCGTTGGGACCATGCTCCATGTAGACTACCAGATAATCATATCTGGAAGCCGACTATCTCGGTGAGAGTTAGGGAGGCGCATAGTAGGAAAAGGTTGTAGAGGGTCTCTCCAACATATTGGATCGGGAACGGAGGAGGTGGATTTGGAAACATCAGGGAAAGCAATGACCACCTCGAAGGAATAGGGCTCCCGATGCGTTGTGAATTTCTGGACTTCGAAAAAAAATTGGGACTATGAAAAGTATTTTTGACCGCGGATACCAATGAACTGTGAATAGCGCAATTAAGACTGCTCATAACATTGCACTTAAAAATGGGTGTTGTTATAGTTAGACCAACTTTGACTATAAACAAACCAAGAAACCCAATATTTTTGATCCTCTAAAAAGACTACACAAACCAAATAAAATCTCAAAATACCGCCATTTTTCTCCTCGTCTTCCAGCGAAACGCCTGAAAAAGATAGACAGCAGGAACAAAATCAAACCCAGATTCTCGCACCTCTATCTTCATCGTCCTCTGTACCATCATCATCGCCCTGGGCCACTTCTCTTTGAAATATTAAGAACTACTCTTTGATCTGATTGCCTCTCCTTGAGCAAAGTTTGTCGGTAATTGTTGTGGTGAGTTATTCTAGGTTAATTTTTGGACTCTAATACTATGGTTTTAGGTCCCCGTTTACATATAAGAAATTGCTTCTTTTCTGATGCAGCTCTCTGTAACCTTTGGTGTTACGGGTCGCTTAGGGCTCTTGGTAGACCGGTTCAACTGAACCGCCTTAGCTCGGGAGCAATCTAAGCGCGCATACAGTCAATTTGAGATTGTTGAGTACACTGGGACTTTTTAGCGTGGAAAACCCGGAAAGGGTGAAAAACCACGTGGTCGGAGCGGTGCCGACCAAATTTCACTATCTCTTGAGAGGTTACAACTGGATGCTAAGAGATCGAGTGCGACAAGCCGCTACTCGTTACAATAATAGAGAGAAAGAGGGAGAGCACTCCGAGGGTGACAGGTCACCCCTCGGAAAAACTAAGTACTTTTCCTACGAGCATAGCAGTGAACTAAAGTGAGAAGGTCGTGCCTGCTTTCCGGAGGACAGAAGTGAGACAGCCCTGTCTGCTTTCGAGAGGACAGAAGTGAGACTGTCTTGCCCGCTTTCCTGAGAACGGAAACGAGAGCCTTGTCCGCTTTCGAGAACGAAAGCGGGAGCCTTGTCCGCTTTCTTGGGAACGAAAGCGAGAACCTTGTCCGCTTTCGCGAATAAGGATTTCTCTAAGTCCTCGAAGATGATCTTCAAGCGCCGAAGGAGAAATCCGTGGAAATCTTCAAGGAGCTCTCTCTCTGGTCTCCTAGTCCGACCCTTTTAAATGAAGCCTTGGGGGCCTTTTTATAGCTTTTGCCGGGGGTAGCCCAGTAATTTTGCCGTCGTAACCACCATAACCACCTTGGCTGACGAGTCATATTTCTCGATTTGGGGCACTCGGATCACCATTTTTCATAAATGACCGTCTTGCCCTTTGAGGAAAGGCGACAAACTGTTCCTGAAAAGTGAGAAACCAAAAAGACAAAAAGTGAGCGAGGCGAGGCGCAAAAGTGAGCAGGGCCAAAAAGCGAGCGAGGTGAGGCGAAAAAGTGAGCGAAGCCGAGAAAAGCGGACTTCGGCCCTTTCCGACGCGGGGATGCGGTTTCGGCTACGTCCTCCGCAGAGGGGGACCGGGCCGCACCTTGCACGGGAGGGTGCGGTTTGGCCGCACCCTTCTACAGCCGCACCCCCCTATGGGGGGTGCGGTTTGGCCGCACCCCCCATGGGGGGGTGCGGTTTGGCCGCACCCTCCCCCTGGGAAGGGTGCGGTTGGGCCGCACCCCCCATGGGGGGGGGGGGGGGGGGGTGCGGTTTGGCCGCACCACCCTATGGGGGGTGCGGTTGGGTCGCACCCCCCATGGGGGGGTGCGGTTTGGCCGCACCCCCCCCCCCCCATGGGGGGTGCGGTTTGGCCGCACCCCCCCCCCCCCCCATGGGGGGTGCGGTTGGGGCGCACCCCCCAAGGGGGGTGCGGTTGGGCCGCACCCCCCAAGGGGGGGTGCAGTTTGGCCGCACCCTCCTATGGGGGAGGGTGCGGCTTGGCCGACCCGCGCGCACCCCATGCGGGTGAGGTGCGGGCTAGCCGCCCCCCACTTAGTGGGGCGCGGGCTAACCGCACCCCGGCAGTGGGGTGCGGTTTTGTGCTTACCTGGCGCTGTTTCTAGCGCGTCGTTCTTGCGCGGTGGGTCCTCTACTTCTGCGATCCGGGGTTCGACTGGTTCCCCCTCCTCTCTTTAGCGGGGTTCTCTAGACGCACCCCAAGGCCTTTACGGGTACACAACATAAGCCCCCCAAACTTCCGGAGTCCGAATCTTGTTGCGAGGAGTTCGGAGGTTTTGATTCTTCTGCGGCGGTTTTTATATCTGAACAGCTTGAGGGTTTCCTGCAAAATTTTGCACGGTTCTGAGCCCGCGGCTTTTAAAAAGTTAGCTTGCACAAGTCTGGGCTTGCGGCTTTTTTGCACGAGTCTGGCTCGCGGCTTTTTGCACGAGTCTGGCTCGCGGCTTTTTGCACGAGTCTGGCTCGCGGTTTTTTGCACGAGTCTGGCTCGCGGCTTTTTGCACGAGTCTGGCTCGCGGCTTTTTGCACGAGTCTGGCTCGCGGTTTTTTGCACGAGTCTGGCTCACGGCTTTTTGCACGAGTCTGGCTCGCGGCTTTTTGCACGAGTCTGGCTCGCGGCTTTTTGCACGAGTCTGGCTCGCGGCTTTTTGCACGAGTCTGGCTCGCGGCTTTTTGCACGAGTCTGGCTCGCGGCTTGGCCGGTGAATAGCGTTTGTATTCAAACCGAGGGTGAACGTAAGGGGGGCAGACCCCTACGACACCGGGACTTGACGGCGGAGGAGAAGGGCGAGCCTTCAATCGACGGCGATGCAAAGTCCCCGGGGCAGGGCCCCGAAGTAAAGATTTTTCCTTTATTAAATATAGGTGACGAGGTACGCGTCTAATTTTATAGCAAGAAGTCTTTTTTAAACATAGTTTTTCTAACATAAAACCAGTTTGCGCGAGTCTGGGCTCGCGGCTTAGTACATAACAGAAGATAGGTGCACGAGCCTAAACTCGCGGCTTTATAATAAACGGTAAGATAAGTTTGCACGAGTCGGGGCTCGCGGCTTAGTTGACGATAGACGACTATGTTACTGGTAAAAGCGGCGCAGGTTCTGGGCGTTCCGGGTCCGTGGTAGAGTCTTTCCTTCTGCCGTTCTGAGCCTGTATGTTCCGGGCTTTACAACCGTAGTGACAACGTATGGGCCTTCCCAGGCTGGTGAGAGCTTATCTCCTTGAGGGCCTTTGCCGGCTGCTTCGATGCTGCGTAGGATGAGATCTCCTACGTTGATTGGCCTGGGTTTTACCCTTCTGTCATAGCCTCGGGCTATGCGCCTTTGGTAGGATGCGGCGCGCTGGGCAGCGTTATCCCGAACCTCGGGAATTAGGTCGAGGTTTTCCCGAAGCAGTCCGTCATTTTCGATGGGATCGAAGGTTAGCACTCGAGTGCTTGGAACGCCGACGTCGACGGGGATGATAGCTTCAGTACCGTAACAGAGATTGTAAGGCGTTTCTCCCGTGGGGGTCCGCTCTGTTGTGCGGTACGCCCACAGTACGTTTGGGAGTGCGTCCACCCATTGTCCCCCAGCTTCTTCTAAACGCGTCTTCAATCCTTTGAGGATGGTGCGGTTTGTGACTTCTACTTGTCCGTTGGTTTGTGGATGTGCTACCGCGGTGTGACGGAGATTGATCTTCAGCTCTTCGCACATTTTTGTGAAGGATTTCCCGGTGAACTGGGTGCCGTTATCGGCAATGATTGTTGCTGGGATGCCGAAGCGGCAGACGATGTTCTTCCAGACGAATCGTTTAGCGTTTTCTTCCGTGATTTTGGCCAGGGGCTCCGCCTCTACCCACTTGGTGAAGTAATCGATGGCCAGGATGATGAACTTCCTTTGCCCGGATGCTAGAGGCAGTGGGCCGAGAAGGTCGATTCCCCACTACGCGAATGGCCACGCACCTTGGAGTGCGGAAAGCGAAACTGGGGGCTGATGGGATGTATTGGCGTGCAGTTGACAGCTCCTGCATTTTTGAACTAGCTCGATTGCGTCCCTTTTCATTGTTGGCCAATAGAATCCTTGGCGTAGTACCTTCCGCACCAATGCCTTCCCGCCTAGGTGTTCTCCGCAGATTCCCGCGTGTACTTCTCGGAGGGCATAGTCTGCCTCGTCTATCGGTAGGCACTTTAGATATGGGCCCGAAAATGCCCGTTTGTAAAGTTCTCCGTCTATTACGGTGAATGATGCCGCCCGCATCCGTAACCTTCGCGCTTCTAAGCTATCTTCAGGGAGGTGTCCGTGTTCAAGGTAAGCTCGCAATGGAGTCATCCAGGATAACTCTTCTTGGTGGATGGCGGCGATCTCCCATGGTCCCTGTATGCTTGGGACCACGATCTCTTCAATCCGGCGTCTTCGAGATTGGTAGCTGGATGGTGAAGTGGCGAGCTTAGACAGGGCATCCGCCCTGGAGTTCGGCTCTCGGGGGATGTGCAAGATTTGATGCGTCGAGATTTTCTGAAGGAGCAATTTTGCAAGCGCGAGGTATTTTGCCATCTGGTCGCTTTTGGCCTCATAGTCTCCTTCGACTTGCGAGACTACGAGTTGGGAGTCGGCGTAGACCGTCAGGTTTTCCGCCTTGCAATCGATGGCGAGCCGGAGACCGGCGATTAGCGCCTCGTATTCTGCAACGTTATTTGTTGCGGGGAACTTTAACCGGAGCCCGTAATCCAAGGTGATCTCGTCGGGGCTTACGAGGAGTACTCCTGCTTCTGCCCCTTCTGTTCCTGAGGCACCGTCGACATAGAGAGTCCACCGGGGGCTAGGGGCGTCTTTGGCTAGGTTCGTTTCTGGCGGAATGGTGTATTCCACAACAAAGTCGGCGAGTACTTGCGACTTGATGTCAGGTCGCGGTAGGAATTTAATGTCAAACTCGCCGAGCTCTACAGCCCACTTTACTAGCCTCCCCGATACTTCTGGTTTCTGAAGGATTGCCCGTAGCGGGAGTTGTGTCAACACTTTTACGGTATGAGCCTGGAAGTAGGGCCGAAGCTTTCTGGCTGAGAAGACAAGAGCCAAGGTCGTCTTGTCTGCCGCGGGGTATCTGGTTTCGGTGTCAGTGAGGACTTTGCTGATGTAGTAAATCGGTCGTTGCACCCCCCTTCATCCTTTACGAGTACCGAGCTGAGAGCTGTAGGTGATATCGCTAGGTACAAGAACAGGGTCACTCCCGGGGTGGGTTTTGACAAAAGCGGCGGTGAGGCCAGATATTGCTTGAGGAGTTCGAAGGTCGCCTGGCATTCGTCAGTCCATTGGAAACCGGAGTGGCGCGCTCCCCGGAGGATTTTGAAGAAAGGGAGGTATTTGTCTCCTGTCCGTGATAGGAAACGGGATAACGCAGCGATCCTCCCGTTTAGACGTTGCACTTCCTTAATCGAACGAGGTGGTGACATATCTTCTAATGCCTTGACCTTTTCGGGGTTAGCCTCAATCCCTCGATGGGTTACCATGAAACCCAAGAATTTTCCGGCCGTCACACCGAATGCACACTTGTTGGGATTGAGCCGCATTTGGAAACGACGGAGAAGCTGAAAGCACTTTCCCAAGTCTTTTAAGTGGTCGCAACGGTGGACGCTCTTCACCAACATATCGTCCACGTAAACCTCCATCGTCTCTCCGATGAGGCTCTTGAAGACCTTGTTCATTAGCCTTTGATAGGTTGCTCCAGCATTTTTAAGGCCGAAGAGCATTACCTTGTAGCAATAGACTCCTCTGTCGGTGCGGAAGGCGGTATGCTCTTCATCCGCCGGGTTCATCCGTATCTGGTTGTAACCTGAGTAAGCGTCCATGAAGCTAAGTAGCTCGTGGTCGGCTGTCGCGTCGACGAGTTGGTCGATCCTTGGGAGGGGGAAGCTGTCTTTTGGGCATGCCTGGTTCAGGTTGCTATAGTCTACGCACATTCGCCACTTTCCCGAGGCCTTCTTTACCATGACTACGTTAGCCAGCCACGTGGGGTATTCTGCTTCTCGTATGAATCCTGCTTCCAGAAGTTTGGCTACCTCCTCCTCGATCGCCTTCAACCGTTCGGGGGCAAAGTTTCTCTTCTTTTGAATCACAGGTCGGCAGGCGGGGTTGATGTTTAAAAAGTGGTAGATGACATCCGGGTCTACTCCTGGCATGTTGTAACACCCCAAAAATCGTAGTTCAGCGAAGTAGGCGGAGTGGTAGTGCTGCACTTGAAGCAGGCTAAATTTTCCCTTTCTGCTCTTAGCGCACGATCAGTGGCCTCATCGTGCACGACCGGTGATCGTGCGCCAGCGATCGTGCGTTAATTCAGAAGAGAATCGAGTTCTGTCCCGGACAGTGCGCACGACCATTTCCCTCTTCGCGCACGACCACTGACCGTGCGCCTGTGATCGTGCGCCTTGTTTATTCTGCTCCGCGATTTTGAGCGGAGAAGAAGATTGGTCCGTCCAAATCCTTTGGAATCCGATCCAATGGCTAGGATTAGATGCTGGAGGTCTTTAGGGCTGATGAGAGGAGTTGAATCCTCATAATCTCTAAGCCTTTCTCTCTCCAAACCTAGAGAAAGAAGAAGGAGGCAAGGAAGAAGAAGGAGAGATCCCGCCATTGACGGAGCTCCGGAGCTCCGTTTCGCGAGCCGTTTCCAGATTTGGAGAGTGCAGCCCGGTGCGGTCCTTTCCCTCCGTGTGAAATCTTGGATCCATGGCTAAGAAGAACGCTTCTAGGGTAACGATTCTTCCTCCCGAACTTTGGACTTGTATTTGTCCTTTCATTCCTCTTTCTATGCTTGCATGAGGAATCCCTTTCACCAAATGGGTGAAGTGTAGGATTTCCTCAAGTTCTTCGGAACTCCGGTTAGATTGTGTCCGTCCCCGGCATTATTGCATGTAGAAAATCCGGTAGTCGTGCGGATTTAGGCATTTTGTGTGAAGCCTATTCGTGGCCGTGAGCCCGAATCGGTGATGCTTGATTTGCGACATTGCATTTAGGTTAGGCCTAGAATGCGTGCCGGAGAATGACTCCGTGAAATCATCTATAGCAGTGCGGGAAATAAGTTTAGGCGTCTTGTGAAGATGCTAACGAAAGCCCCATGCTTTGAGATTGGGTGAAGGCAAACCTTCACCACGAAATCGATGCGGAGCGTATTGCACCTCCCTTGTTGAGTATTCGCGAAGCCTAGATCCTTGTGAAGGGGTTAGGTGCGTAGCGTATAATTAGTGTAGCACTTGAAAGTGCTAAACCCTTACGGGCCGAGGTGAAGCCGTACCCGCGTCGTGCGATAGATCGCGACGGTTAGAGCACGGGCAAAGCTAAACCGAACCCGTTTCCATGCAGATCGGTAAGAGGTCCCTTCCTCATGAAAGCCGTGTGATCATGGGAGAGGTCGTGGAAGGTGTCATACCTAAACCGACCAAAAGCTCTTGTTCCCACCTAAGGCTGTGACCCTTAGGGTGGAGTGTTGTGGAATTGATATTATGATTAGCCTCATGCGATTGCTTAGGCGGTTGTGGGGAACCTTCGGGTGAACCCAACCAACATCATGTGCATACCTAGGTTCCCCTCTCATTTGATGCTCAACCTAGAAGATTGATTGTGCTTGAAACCTCACCTTGTGTAGTTTGCACTTTCTTTTTATTAGTACTTGTTGCTAGTTTGGCTTGCTTGCAGGGTAGAAGCTCCGCCACCCCGGGAAAGGGGTTGGGTCGTTATAATTTGGTCAGCTTTGCTGACCGTTACCTTGTTTGCCACCGCTTGGTGGAATGTTCTTATGCAGGTGCAGGTGAGCCTAGCGGAAAATAGCGGGTGGTGACCCTTTTGCTGAGTTGGCCCTCGAAGGCCAGCCTCTTTTCTGTTTTCCATGTATTGTCGGCCTGCGTGCCGATGTATGTTTAAGGAGTTTTATTACATTTGGTTAAATGTAAGGCCTTAAGGCCGTAACTCTACTTTATGGTTTCATTCCTATGATAGTGGACAGTTCTAAATGTAATGTTTTTAATCAAATGCTTCCGCTTATGTTCAATACTCTCGTGTAGTTGTATTCTTGTCTGTTTATCACCTTTTAACTCCTAGCTAGTGTGGTTTGTATGGCGTGGGGTCCCGGCCGGACCCGCTGTTATACTTTTCGTACTGGCAGAGTGTTACAATTTGGTATCAGAGCCTAAGGCGTCGATCCGTAGTTTAGCGAATTCGGGACGAATTCCTTTTAAGGGGTGGTGCGCACGGGTTGTGCATTCACCTAAAACGATAAAAACTAATAAGAATGTCCACTTAGGAATGAAAAAACATACTTGTTTGCGGAACCTGAGCGTTCCATGATTGATGTTTGATATGTTTTGGGTCACTAAATTGTGCTTTGCATGATTATAGGTGACTAGAAGTGCTGCGGGGCAGTCTCGACCCCGTAACACCGCTGAAAGTAGTGGGTCGGCTGAAGTGCCAGCGACCACTCCTTCTGCTGAAATGATCAAATTAGTCGCGGAGGCTGTCTTCGCGATGATCAACGCTCAACCCCAAAGGCTGGTCCAGCCTACTACTCCTACTCCGGATGTGGCCCCTAAGGCTGTTGCTGCAGTGGAACCTGCCGCGGAACCAAGGGTGGAGGCCCCTGTGCCTTTAGCTGCAGTAGAACCTGCGGTAGCGCCGAGGGTGGAACGCCAAGTTGCGCAAGTAGTTGCGGGGCAAGCGCGTGACCAACAATTAAAGCATTTCCTGAGCTTTAATCCTCCTACCTTCTCGGGATCTGAGTCCCCAACGGAGGCAGAAGACTGGTTGTCAAGAGTTAGAAGAACTCTGAGGGCGACATCGACGGACGAAGCCATGATGGTCACCTTAGCCACTTTCCTTCTTGATGGAGAGGCTGTGCTGTGGTGGGAAGAGCAGGAGCTGCATAAGTTCTGCGGTAGAGATATTACTGAAATCACAATGGCTGAGTTTTCAAAGTCGTTCCTCCAAAGGTTTATCCCCTCTGCCCAGCGCATTGCGTTACAAAACCAGTTCTTGAGGTTGACACAAGGTGATCGCTCCGTTGACGATTACTTGCATGAGTTTACCAGACTGAGTCGCTATGCGGGGTCCTTGATGGAGGATGAGGAGACAAAGATAAATAAGTTCTATGAAGGGCTTCGGGACGAGTTGAGGCTGCTCCTTGCAGGCCCTATGACGTTTGGCTTCCAAGTGATGGTGCAAACTGCCAGATCTTTGGAGTTGGACATGAAGAGGGTACAAGCAAGGGGTGTTGTAAAGAAACCTGAGTTTCATGCGCCGGCCTCTCAGTCCAAGTCGGATTTCAGAAGGAACAAAAGGAAGTTCAAACAGGCGGAACCAGCTCCTTCAAATGTTTCGGGAGCCACGATCGCGCGGACTCCTATTACATGTTTCACCTGCGGGAAGGTGGGACACAAAGCTGCGGTGTGTCGAAGTGGTCCCCCGAAGGCTGGTAATCGAGCGGTGGATTATGCTCGTGCTGCCGAAAAGGGTAAAGTTGCGGAGTCTTCGGCTTCCCAGCACATTCCGACTCAGCCGGGAGTCTATTCGCTTGGCCAACAAGAAGCTATACGACAAACTGATGTCGTCACAGGTACGAATTAGAAGTTAGCTTTTACAGCTATATATATAATTCATACTGTTGTACGACTATATGCTTTATTTGTGTGCAATTAGGTTTCGTCCTAATTTTCAACTATCCGGCGAGAGCTCTATTTGATACGGGTGCATCGCACTCTTTTCTGTCCGAGGACTTCGTTGTGCGAATCGGAGTGCCGTCTACCTTTGTAGAGGATAGATTGGAAGTAGTGCTACCCAATGGATCTCGAATGAGTGCGGATAGGAAGAGCCGTGTGAAGGTGCAGATCGGAAGTCAGGATTTCGACTTGGAAGCGTCGTTATTACCGTTAGCTGAATTTGATGTGATCTTCGGCATGGACTGGCTCTCGGAGCAGCGGGCATGCATAGATTGCAATACAAAGGAGATCACTCTGGGAAGGAACACCGAAGGAGAAACCATGTTCGCCGGTATGCGAGGAGCGAGCAAGACGCTGATGTCTGCTCTCTAGGTGGTTAAGGCGGTGAGAAAAGGCGCCGAGTTATTCTTCACCTTGTTGGAGGCTTCAGAGCCAATGCCCAGGTTATGTGATGTTCCAGTTGTAGCGGAGTACGCCGACGTGTTTCCTAACGAACTCCCTGGGGCTCCGCCTCAGCGAGAGATCGATTTCTGTATCGAGTTGGTGCCAGGTGCCAAACCTGTGGCCCGCTCACCGTACCGGATAGCGCCAAAGGAATTGGCAGAGCTGAAGGTTCAATTGCAAGAGCTGCTAGAGCAAGGCTACGTACGTCCAAGTTCATCGCCTTGGAGTGCACCGGTCCTCTTTGTGAAAAAAAAGGACGGGAGCTTGCGTCTATGTATTGATTATCGAGAGCTAAACAAGTTGACCGAGAAGAACCGATATCCGATTCCAAGAATCGATGATCTATTCGACCAACTGGTGGGGTCGACGGTTTACTCCAAGCTGGACCTAAGGTCCGGCTATTACCAACTGCGGATAAGGGAATGTGACATTCCAAAAACAGCGTTCAGTACCCGCTTTGGGCACTATGAGTTCACGGTGATGCCGTTCGGTCTGTCCAATGCACCGTCGGTATTCATGGACTTAATGAACAGGACGTTCCGAGAGTATTTGGATAAATTTGTGATCGTCTTCATCGACGACATTTTGGTATACTCTCAGTCGGAAGAGGAGCATGTAGGGCATCTGCACGCAGTTCTGAGCACCTTGAGGAGGAGTCAGCTATATGTCAAATTCTCCAAGTGCGAGTTTTGGCTACCGTCAGTAGCATTCCTTGGTCATGTCGTTAGTGGAGAAGGAATTGCAGTTGATCCGTCGAAGATAGAAGCGATCCGAGCGTGGCCTTTGTTGAAAAACGTAGCGGAAGTCCGAAGTTTCTTAGGACTTGCCGGCTATTATAGGCGCTTTGTGGAAAACTTCTCGAGGATCGCACTTCCTCTCACAAAACTGACTAGGAAGGATCATAAGTTCGTTTGGTCGCCCGAGCGCGCACGAGCTTTTGAAGAGCTGAAGAGCCGTCTGACCACGGCGCCCATTCTATGCTCGCCACAAGGTACGGAGGGCTACGAAATTTATAGCGACGCCTCAGGAAGTGGTTTGGGTTGTGTCCTAGTGCAGTTCAGGAAGGTAATTGCCTACGGCTCCCGGCAACTGAAGGTTCATGAGAGGAATTACCCGGTCCATGATTTGGAGCTAGCGGCCGTGGTTTTCGCCCTCAAACTTTGGAGGCATTATTTATATGGCGTGAAGATCGATATCTTTACCGACCACAAGAGCCTCAAGTACTTGCTGGATCAAAGGGAGTTGAATATGCGTCAAAGGAGGTGGATGGAGTTCCTTGGGGACTACACCTTCGACATCAAATATACTCCCGGTAAGGGAAATGTAGTAGCGGACGCGCTGAGTCGTCGGGCTCCCGCTCAAGCAAATTGGATTTTGATGCACGATGAGCGTCTAATCCGCGAGCTGGAAGAAATGGAGATCATTTGCATTGATAGGAGAACGTCTACTTCAGCATGCTTGAACTGGACGGAGGTTCAATACGACCTTGCCGACCGAGTTCGACAAGCATTGGAGCTGGACGAGAGCATGAAACGCTATAAGGCGGAAACCGTTGAGGGGTTAAACGCTGATTTCTCCTTCGAAGACGACCTTATGTGGAAACAGGAAAGGTTGTGCATCCCAAACGTTGGCACTCTACGGGCGGAGTTGATGTACGAGGCTCATCATACCAAGTACTCAATCCACCCGGGGAGCACTAAAATGTTTATGGATATGAAGAAGCTTTTCTGGTGGCCGGGTATGAAGAAAGACATTGCCCTTTACGTGGCCAAGTGTCATACTTGCGCGTTGGTGAAAGCGGAATGTCAACGTCCCGGTGGGTTTCTGAAGTCCTTGCCGATTCCGGAATGGAAGTTTGATGATATTTCGATGGATTTCGTGCACGGATTGCCGAGATCGCAACATGGAAACAACGCCGTCTGGGTGATCGTGGACCGTTTGACAAAAGGTATCACACTTCATTCCGAACCGGAAGGATGATTCTGTAGAGAAGCTAGCAAAGCTCTATGTTGATAGTATTGTGAGACTGCACGGTGTCCCTCGTAGCATCGTCAGCGATCGTGACGGGCGTTTCACATCGAAAGATTGGAGGCTTATCCATGAACTGTTGGGCACGAAATTGAAGTTCAGCACGGCCTTCCACCCGCAAACGGATGGACAGACCGAGAGAACCAACAGGACTATGGAAGATATGCTCCGAATGTGCGCTCTAGATTTTGGAAAGAGGTGGGAAGATCATCTCTATATGATCGAGTTCGCCTACAATAATAGCTACCAAGCCAGTATAAAGATGGCTCCCTTCGAAGCCCTCTATGGTAAGAAGTGTCGTACGCCGTTGTCTTGGGCGGAAACGGGCGATACTAAGCTATTAAAGCGAAAGGATGTTGAGGAAGCAACTTCGACGATCCGGACTATACGTGAAAGGCTATTGGTTGCCCAGGATAGGCAAGCAAAATATTTCAACGCCAAGCATAGGAACCTAGAGTTTGCCGTCGGTGACCGGGTTTACTTGAAGATCAAACCGTTCAAAGGGGTATCAAGGATCCGACGCTTGAAAAAGCTCAGTCCAAGGTACTTAGGACCGTTTGAGATCGTGGAGCGTGTTGGTGATGCGGCTTATCGGCTTGCACTATCTGCAGAGCTGAGCGGTCTGCACGACGTGTTTCACATTTCAGTGTTGAGGAAGGCAGTGCAAGAGCCTACTCATATCGTTGCGGTCGGCAAAGTTCCGGTTGATAGTGGGTTGTCGACGAAAGTCAAGCCCTTACGCATCGAAGATACCGAAGTAAAGCAGCTGCGGAACAAGTCCATTCGGATGGTAAAAGTCCGGTGGGATAATTGCGGCCGAGAGGAGCTCTCTTGGGAGAGAGAGCAAACGATGATTGTGGAGTACCCCGAGCTATTTCTCTCAGGTAATATATAGCTGTAATTCTTGCTATTTCTGTTTTATAAATTTCGGGACGAAATTCTTTTAAGGGGGGTGGAGTTGTAACACCCCAAAAATCGTAGTTCAGCGAAGTAGGCGGAGTGGTAGTGCTGCACTTGAAGCAGGCTAAATTTTCCCTTTTTGCTCTTAGCGCACGATCAGTGGCCTCATCGCGCACGACCGGTGATCGTGCGCCAGCGATCGTGCGTTAATTCAGAAGAGAATCGAGTTCTGTCCCGGACAGTGCGCACGACCATTTCCCTCTTCGCGCACGACCACTGACCGTGCGCCTGTGATCGTGCTCCCTGTTTATTCTGCTCCGCGATTTTGAGCGGAGAAGAAGATCGGTCCGTCCAAATCCTTTGGAATCTGATCCAATGGCTAGGATTAGATGCTGGAGGTCTTTAGGGCTGATGAGAGGAGTTGAATCCTCATAATCTCTAAGCCTTTCTCTCTCCAAACCTAGAGAAAGAAGAAGGAGGCAAGGAAGAAGAAGGAGAGATCCCGCCATTGACGGAGCTCCGGAGCTCCGTTTCGCGAGCCGTTTCCAGATTTGGAGAGTGCAGCCCGGTGCGGTCCTTTCCCTCCGTGTGAAATCTTGGATCCATGGCTAAGAAGAACGCTTCTAGGGTAACGATTCTTCCTCCCAAACTTTGGACTTGTATTTGTCCTTTCATTCCTCTTTCTATGCTTGCATGAGGAATCCCTTTCACCAAATGGGTGAAGTGTAGGATTTCCTCAAGTTCTTCGGAACTCCGGGTAGATTGTGTCCGTCCCCGGCATTATTGCATGTAGAAAATCCGGTAGTCATGCGGATTTAGGCATTTTGTGTGAAGCCTATTCGTGGCCGTGAGCCCGAATCGGTGATGCTTGATTTGCGACATTGCATTTAGGTTAGGCCTAGAATGCGTGCCGGAGAATGACTCCGTGAAATCATCTATAGCAGTGCGGGAAATAAGTATAGGCGTCTTGTGAAGATGCTAACGAAAGTCCCATGCTTTGAGATTGGGTGAAGGCAAACCTTCACCACGAAATCGATGCGGAGCGTATTGCACCTCCCTTGTTGAGTATTCGCGAAGCCTAGATCCTTGTGAAGGGGTTAGGTGCGTAGCGTATAATTAGTGTAGCACTTGAAAGTGCTAAACCCTTACGGGCCGAGGTGAAGCCGTACCCGCGTCGTGCGATAGATCGCGACGGTTAGAGCACGGGCAAAGCTAAACCGAACCCGTTTCCATGCAGATCGGTAAGAGGTCCCTTCCTCATGAAAGCCGTGTGATCATGGGAGAGGTCGTGGAAGGTGTCATACCTAAACCGACCAAAAGCTCTTGTTCCCACCTAAGGCTGTGACCCTTAGGGTGGAGTGTTGTGGAATTGATATTATGATTAGCCTCATGCGATTGCTTAGGCGGTTGTGGGGAACCTTCGGGTGAACCCAACCAACATCATGTGCATACCTAGGTTCCCCTCTCATTTGATGCTCAACCTAGAAGATTGATTGTGCTTGAAACCTCACCTTGTGTAGTTTGCACTTTCTTTTTATTAGTACTTGTTGCTAGTTTGGCTTGCTTGCAGGGTAGAAGCTCCGCCACCCCGGGAAAGGGGTTGGGTCGTTATAATTTGGTCAGCTTTGCTGACCGTTACCTTGTTTGCCACCGCTTGGTGGAATGTTCTTATGCAGGTGCATGTGAGCCTAGCGGAAAATAGCGGGCGGTGACCCTTTTGCTGAGTTGGCCCTCGAAGGCCAGCCTCTTTTCTGTTTTCCATGTATTGCTGGCCTGCGTGCCGATGTATGTTTAAGGAGTTTTATTACATTTAGTTAAATGTAAGGCCTTAAGGCCGTAACTCTACTTTATGGTTTCATTCCTATGATAGTGGACAGTTCTAAATGTAATGTTTTTAATCAAATGCTTCCGCTTACGTTCAATACTCTCGTGTAGTTGTATTCTTTTCTGTTTATCACCTTTTAACTCCTAGCTAGTGTGGTTTGTATGACGTGGGGTCCCGGCCGGACCCGTTGTTATACTTTTTGTACTGGCAGGGTGTTACACATGTCTTCCGGGCTCCAGGCGAAGATGTCCCCGTTTCTTTGTAAGAAGGTCTTAAGCTCCTCTCGTTCTTCTTTCGATAAAAGTGACCCGACTTGAACAATTCGAGCCGGGTCTTGCCGGGAGAGTGGTACTTATATTAGCCCCTCAACAGGTGCTCCGCGCTGTAAAGTAGCCTCGTCCCGGAGGTCGAAGTTATTGATGTTCAGAGCGGTCGCCTTTACTGGTTGAGCCTGCTTTAAGTAACAGGTTCGGGCTGCCTCTTGATCTCCTCTTACGATCCCTATGCCGACGGCAGTTGGGAACTTCATAGCCAGATGCGGAATGGATGGGACTGCTCCGAAGATTGATTGGAGTGGCCTCCCGAAGATGGCATTATAGGCGGAGGTAGACTCCACCACCACGAATTGGATGCTATATGTGGACTGCCTTGGAAACTCGCCTAACGTGACGGGGAGGGTGATCGTCCCTAGTACCGGGACAGGTCTGTTGTCAAAGCCGTAGACGGGCCCGGCCGCAGGGCTGAGATGATCTTTTGTGAGCTTCATATTTTGCAGAGTGGAGAGGAACAGAACGTCCACTGAGCTTCCATTGTCGACCAGTATTCTCTTCACCTTGAAGCAAGGATCTCCTATCCCTGCACTTATTACGAGCGGATCCTGGTGTGGGAGCCGTAATCCCTGCAGATCTTCTTCTCCGAAAGCGATCGTGACGTCCTGCTTGAGCTTCTTGTCTTCGTGGTCCCTCCCGGACTGGGCAATTGAGAGGATTTGTGACGCTGAGACGGAGGGTCCGGCGATCGTCTCGATCTCTCCTACCATCGGTCTTCCTCCTCCCGCGCCTCGGGGAGCGGGAGGCTGCTCCCTTGCCTCCCTAGGCTGCTGGTGCTGATTAGGGATCTGGCCTTGCAAGAATCTGCCCAGGAGTCCCTGGCGGACGAGGCGCTCGATCTCGTCTTTAAGTCTGGTGCATTCCTCGGTGGTATGCCCGGTCCCTCGATGGAATTCGCAGTACTTGGATTGGTCACCCCTTGGATTTGGGGGTTGCGCCCGGGGCATGCGGAGCTCTGGGTTGTTCTGGATGACGTAGAGTACATTCGTTCTAGTGGTGTTCAATGGGGTATAGATTCGGGGTGGCAACGGTTCCTGGTCCCTTTGGGGATTACGACGGCGTTCGCCACCGCGGCGCTCCTCGCCGCGCCGCTCCTCTCGCTCGCGGGGGGCTTGATCGGATCCTCTCTTCCTCCCTTGATTACCTTCAAACTGCCGGCGATGGGCCTCGATGGCCTCGTCCGCGGCTATCTGAGCCTCAACTCGGCGAACGAGGTCGGGGTAACTTGGCACGGTTTCTCTCATGAGAGCTGAGTAGAAGCCGCTTGGGCGGAGTCCTCCAAGAAAGACTCCCCGCAGGAGCTCAGGGTCCACCCATGGGATTTGACGAGCCTCCGTAGTGAAGCGTCTGAAGAAATCTTTGAGCGTTTCACCGTCATTTTGGCGGATCCCTGAGAGGTGGGAGGGATCTCGGACAATTCTGCGGTTGGCGATGAATTGGTCCGCGAACTGCTGTGCCAGCTCCGTGAAGTTGCTGACGGCCCCATTCGGTAGGGAGTGGAACCAAGTGCGTGCTTGTCCCTTCAAGGTTACCGGGAATACTTGACAGAGGAGCTGATCAGGGGGCGCTATAAATCCTCATGACGGTGGTGAAGTGATTGACATGCTCTAACGGATCATCCGTTCCGTCAAATGTCTCGATGCTGGGGAGCTTGAAGCCGTTTGGGATTGGATGGGCCAGGACTTGCGGTGACAGTGGGGAGCCGTGGTGCGCGGGACGACGGGCGAGAACTGCGCGTCGCCCTGCTCGGACGTACTCCTCTTCTATCATGTCGCGTATTTCTTCTCGCGTGGTTCTTCCCGTTGCTTGACCAGGGGCATCTCTTCTCGGGTGATTGCGATGGTGGTCAGCTTCTGGGCCCCTAGCTGGCGGGGCGAGGTGAGCGGAGCTTGCTGCGTTGGAGAATCCTTCCGAGGCTTCGTCCTCCCGAACGACCTCTTCGTTTGGGGCGTGATTTGGAACTGGGGGTGGCGGTGCGTTCGGGGCCGGCGGTTGGATCGGGACTTGAGGTACCCCGAGATTCCTTACGAGAGCCAACATCTCGGCTTGGTGTTCTTCAATTTGCTGCATGCGTACTTCCAGCCCAGCTACGGGAGCAGGTACCGCCTCCTCCCCGGGAGGCGCATTGATAAGCGAGTGGGAGGGGGCTGGATCGACGCGCCCCTCCGGTATTGATCCTTCAGTAGTGCGAGCACTCTTTCTTGCCATTATTGTTGGCCCTCAGAGAGTTTCGGGAACTTTTCCCACAGACGGCGCCAAACTGTTACGGGTCGCTTAGGGCTCTTGGTAGACCGGTTCAACTGAACCGCCTTAGCTCGGGAGCAATCTAAGCGCGCATACAGTCAATTTGAGATTGTTGAGTACACTGGGACTTTTTAGCGTGGAAAACCCGGAAAGGGTGAAAAACCACGTGGTCGGAGCGGTGCCGACCAAATTTCACTATCTCTTGAGAGGTTACAACTGGATGCTAAGAGATTGAGTGCGACAGGCCGCTACTCGTTACAATAATAGAGAGAAAGAGGGAGAGCACTCCGAGGGTGACAGGACACCCTCGGAAAAATTAAGTAGTTTTCCTACGAGCATAGCAGTGAACTAAAGTGAGAAGGTCGTGCCTGCTTTCCGGAGGACAGAAGTGAGACAGCCCTGTCTGCTTTCGAGAGGACAGAAGTGAGACTGTCTTGCCCGCTTTCCTGAGAACGGAAACGAGAGTCTTGTCCGCTTTCGAGAACGAAAGCGGGAGCCTTGTCCGCTTTCTTGGGAACGAAAGCGAGAACCTTGTCCGCTTTCGCGAATAAGGATTTCTCTAAGTCCTCGAAGATGATCTTCAAGCGCCGAAGGAGAAATCCGTGGAAATCTTCAAGGAGCTCTCTCTCTGGTCTCCTAGTCCGGCCCTTTTAAATGAAGCCTTGGGGGCCTTTTTATAGCTTTTGCCGGGGTAGCCCAGTAATTTTGCCGTCGTAACCACCATAACCACCTTGGCTGACGAGTCATATTTCTGGATTTGGGGCACTCGGATCACCATTTTTCATAAATGACCGTCTTGCCCTTTGAGGAAAGGCGACAAACTGTTCCTGAAAAGTGAGAAACTGAAAAGACAAAAAGTGAGCGAGGCGAGGCGCAAAAGTGAGCAGGGCCAAAAAGCGAGCGAGGTGAGGCGAAAAAGTGAGCGAAGCCGAGAAAAGCGGACTTCGGCCCTTTCCGACGCGGGGATGCGGTTTCGGCTACGTCCTCCGCAGAGGGGGACCGGGCCGCACCTTGCACGGGAGGGTGCGGTTTGGCCGCACCCTTCTACGGCCGCACCCCTCTATGGGGGGTGCGGTTTGGCCGCACCCCCCATGGGGGGGGTGCGGTTTGGCCGCACCCCCCATGGGGGGGTGCGGTTTGGCCGCACCCTCCCCCTGGGGGGGGGGGGGGGGGGGGGGGGGGGGGTTGGGCCGCACCCCCCATGGGGGGGGGGGGTGCGGTTTGGCCGCACCCCCCTATGGGGGGTGCGGTTGGGTCGCACCCCCCATGGGGGGGGGGGGGTGCGGTTTGGCCGCACCCCCCTATGGGGGGTGCGGTTTGGCCGCACCCCCCTATGGGGGGTGCGGTTGGGCCGCACCCCCCAAGGGGGGGTGCGGTTTGGCCGCACCCCCCTTATGGGGGGTGCGGTTGGGCCGCACCCCCCATGGGGGGGTGCGGCCAAGGGGGGTGCGGCTTGGCCGCACCGTACCTCCCATGGGGGAGGGTGCAGCTTGGCCGACCCGCGCGCACCCCATGCTTACCTGGCGCTGTTTCTAGCGCGTCGTTCTTGCGCGGTGGGTCCTCTACTTCCGCGATCCGGGGTTCGACTGGTTCCCCCTCCTCTCTTTAGCGGGGTTCTCTAGACGCACCCCAAGGCCTTTACGGGTACGCAACAATTGGTATAATATTTGCCTACCTTCTGTGGATGTTTTTTAATTGGAGAGTGCTTGTAGTGATTGGTAAAAACATGTATAAATCTTCTTAATCTCTTTGTTGATGTGGAAACCATGATGAATCGCTTGATTTTTTCTTCGATCACATTGATCCTCTCCATTTACTTAAAACAAGAAATACTTGTGGCAAATTGTTTGTCTCGGTTCAATGATCGAGTTCCTCAGAGCAACGGTGGAGGGATTTATGTTCCCATGTTCACTTTGGTCAACGATTTTGATCCCAAATCTTCGACGACGCTCTCGAAATGTAACTAAATCTTATCTATTATGTGTTGGATTGTTAAGGGGTGAATAAGGATTATAAAATTCTTTTTGAAGTTTTCTCAAATTAATGAAAAACTTAACTTTAATCAGTTTGAATATTATCAATAAATTTATTTATAAAGAAAAGAGAAAGACATGATTTTATCGCTAACAAAGGTGATTACAAAATTTGATTTCTCTAACGCTAGAAATCGAGGCGATAAATAAGAAATAGTTTTTTGTTTTCTATACTGAATTGCTCCTCGAATCGGTTAGTCTTGGTCTATCTCTCCCTAGATTGGTCTCAAACCGTCCCTAGACCTACACCCAAGTCTAGTCGCCTACGCAAGAGGCGAATTACCTCCTAAGTCGCATACGGACCTAGTCGTCAACACAAAAAGCGAATTCCTCTACGCTCAAAGACTGAGCAACCTAAAGTAAAAGATAAATACAGGAGAGATGTTAAATAAAAACTCTGAAAATAGAACTCCCTACAAAATCCTTGAAGGCGAAGATGAATGAACGAGAATGATTGTCGTTGGTGAAGCGTTCGTCCTTCTTGTTGAATAAGCTTTGATGCGGATCACCTTCAAGATCTCCTTTGATGTTCAAGTATGTTGTAGGGACTCTTTCTGAAGGTGTGGAACGAGACTCTTCTTCTGAATATTCGTGTTCACGCCCAGGAGAAAGAGCAGAGAGCCTCTTTATATAGAGTATATCTGCTAACGCCAGCGGTAGTGGCTACCGCGCGGTGGTACCCATTAGGAAACACTTTCCCACTCCAGTCTGCCTGAAATGTAATCCACATTCCATTCATTAGGCAATAGATGCCACTCCACGTTAGGTCTACCGCATCGTGGTAGTGCAAATAATTCGTCCCGCCAAAATGGATATCATGTTTCGTTTGGTTCCTAAGTAGTCATGAAAATATCAAATCACTTGAATGTTTAAAATCTTAGTTTGATACAAGGATCATTTGGATATTCAAATTTGTATTTTTCTTAGCAAATTAAATATTAACATGTCCATTTCATTTCTTCAAAAACTCCTAACTTCTCTATCAATAAATGATATCCATTCAATCATCTCTTTTATTTTATTTTTGTAAATAGCTTTTGTATTTATTTATAATATATTTACATTTAATATCTTTGTGTTTTTTTTTCATAAGTTCACAACCAACAGAGTTGGGCCAATAGAGGAATTAAATTCTAGAAGGTCCTGCATGACACAGGCTTGGGCCTAGTCTAGCCTGTAGAGCATTGGAAGGCCCTTTATTTGAAAGACTTGGGCTTAGGCTAGGCCCACTATTTATTTGTCGGACCTTCTTTCGGCCTAGGTCTGCAAAGGCAGGCCCAGATTAGGGCATGTAAGGCATTTTTTTGCATGGCGGCTAAGTTTTAGATCGACAACAGCAGAAGACTTTTCTTCTTGTTATTCTAGCGATGAATCCATGATTAACAAATTTGCATTCTAGAAAAATAGTACTCTTTTTTTCTTCTGGTTCATAATTTATGGTGTTAGGGACTGCACATGCCTGATGGCTTTACACTCCAACTCATCTTCGCACATGGAGCGCGGTTCATATGCATCGAGTTGTTAAGGTGAGGTCTTAAACTCGCGACCTCTTAGATAGAGGGGCTCGGCGCCGGCCTCCATCACCAGTTGAGCTGCACTTTTATACTACGGGACGCGCATGGTTCCATTTTTGAACAGGCTTGCATGTCGTACACCCCAACTCATCTCCACACACGAAGCGCGGTTTATGTGCAACGGGTTGTGGTAGGGTCTTGAACATGCGACCTCCTAGATAGAGGGGCTTTGCGCCGGCCTCAATCACCACTTGAGCTGCAGCCCAGTTGGTGATGGAGGCCGGCGCCAAACCCCTCTATCTAAGAGGTCGCGGGTTCAAGACCCCAGCTCAACAACTCACTGCACATGGATCGCGCTCTGTGTGGGGAGATGTGTTAGGATGTACGGTTTATAGGCCTATTCAAAAATGAAATCCTACGCTGTCCGTAATATACGGTACTATTTTTTTTTTGTAATTAGAACTTTACAGTGATCTTGTGAGTTCATAACATTAAGTTTTCATAAATATATTGCTTTGGCAGAATGTCAACTTGAAGTGTACTGTTATAGTCAATCATATTATAGAGGTGCAAACATAAAATCAAGTTTTCATGTTCAAATTATGTGTTCTTCTGTTTGACTCGTCTACTTTGACACGGCATGACTCCTTTGAAGATCCAACTTTGGGCCACTTCTGTTTGGGTTAGGCCAGGCCATTAACTTGGGCGCAAATTCCCATTTCGGTCCTACTGTGAAGACACTCCAATGTCCACGCAATGGTCGTACGCGGCGATGGATCTTGTTTTATGATATCCAAGCTTTTGCCCAGGAGTTAGATCTCGACCTCCGCCGCATATTCATACAAATATCTTATTGTATGCTTACATCTCTCACGTCGGCCAATTATTCTTTGCAACATGCTCTACTCATTATACTGCTTTGTTCAGGATCATTCATTACGTTCTCGATCTCTGTATATCAATTTTCTCCTCGACCTTGTGGTTAGAGTTTTGTGTTTTATTGTTCTAATGCTCATAAGGCATATGTTAATTGAATTATGTGTATTTTTAGGAGATTGATTGATTTGTTAGGGGATAGGTACCCTATTATGGACTCCCGTAACGTAACAGGTGTTAATGTGTAAGACCATAATAGGTACCTTATTATGATTCCTTAGTTGAAAACACTACACCTTGTATGGAATTTGATGACTTAAAAGAAAAATGCAAGGAACCTCTTTTTATAAAAGAACAAAATAAAAAATTATGTTTAGAAAACTTATCTTTGGAAAATGATTGTGCTAAGTGTAAAGAATATAAAATTGAAATTAAAGAGATGGATGAAACATTTGATGAATATAAAAACAATTATCAAGATCATATAGATTCAATTGTTTCAACTCTTAAAAATAGCACAATCGCTTATAATAAAGCTAGACATAATTTAAAGATTAAAAATGATGAATTAAAATCAAAAATCAACTTGCTTATGAAAATTGTAAATACAAATTCACAATATCAAACTATATCTAAAAACAAGTTGAATATGAATATGAACATCTTAACTAAGTCTAATAATGGGAGCAAGAATCACAAAGTGTTTGTAAATCAAAATCAAAATCATCATTACTTGCAAAATCATGTTTCTCCCAACTCAAAATTAAAATTGCACAAATTTCCTATGAACAATACTTTTAATAATCATTACAATCATAATCATCAATATAAAGATTATCATAATGAAAATTTGAAAACTAAAAATAATGTTAAACCAAGATTTGAATGGAGACCCAAAGTTAAAGATGAAACATAAACCCCACTCAAAAGGGCTCATTCACATCCATCTCCCCAAAAGCAAACACGATATATTTGGGTACCCAAAGGAACCGTCACATCCGGTCCTCTTTGGATACCTAAATATCCTATTCATTAGTATCCAATCATTTGCATGAAGTAGAAATCAACTCAAAATAAAATATCAATTCTCTACTTCATGATATGCTTAACTTACTTTTTGTTTTTGCTTTTTATTTTTTGAACCATCATGATATGATCACTTTATATAACTTGTGACATGACTTTCTCATATTAAACCAAAATTCATTAACAAATCAAATTGAATAAAGTTGAATAAAAAGTCATATCATCTCTCAAGTGATCTACTTACCCTTTTCTTCTAAATCTATTTCCTAAAAGTCTTATAAAACTTGAAAAACTAAATTTGTTAAATGATAAGGACTAAATGAAATAAGTCTCAAAATGGATTTAAAAGGTGTATCTTAGGGGTATTAGGCTAAATTTATTAAATGCGCAAGTTTTGTTTAGGTAATTAATTAATATATTTGGGTCATTTTCAATTACCCCAAGTATGTTTAATCATAATCATGTTTAAATCAGAATTGAAAAATTGCATGAATATTATTTCACTTATATATGATCATTTCACTCATGCATATGTTGTGAAAAACTCAATAATTAAAGTTTAATAAATATGAAACTCTAATGAAGATGAAACTCATGTACTAATTTTAACTTCCGCAACTTTTTACAATTTCTTCTCGTCTCATCACTTCATCAGACAGACCTTACATTGCAAAAACATAATTAAGAAAAATCGGAAGCAAAATCGAAGAAAATCTAGACTTTATGATCAAAATAAGCACTCTCTGTGAGCTAACACAGGCGCTAAGACCTAACGCCGACGCTAGCCCAAGTCTCTGATTTTCTATAATTTTAAAATTCTGAAAAATCAACAAAAATATATGTATTTGCTTAATATTCAAAACCAAAGAGAAAATTTACAAAACTCTTCAAAATAAACATATTTTCTCATATTCACTATTCACCTTACAACGTTTCTATCTAATAATTTGAAAAGGTTGAATATGAATTTTCTTTAAAAAATTCCTCATGTACATTATCATGAATAATTAATTACGAGTTCTTAATCACCATGAATTAATATTAATGATCATATATAATAGTCATGCAAAATTATATGATCTTCTAAGTCAAACATCAAATATAACTACAAAAGATTTTATTCCTTCGAAACATATAGTCTGTGATCATGATTACTATATGAATCTATTATGTTTTGCATAGACCATAGAATCAACTCTATATGAATAAATAAATTAGAATCATCACGTTATTCTATGTCTAAAACTTGAATCTCTATTGTTACATACATGCAACATTGTATCAACAAACATTGGTATAACATTAATCTCAAACTTATCATACTAACATTGTCGACTAAAGAATATTTGTGTCTATGTTAGGCTTTATATGTTTACCAAGACATACAGGCTGGGTATTCTCATCTAGGGCTTATTCATGGTATTCCTGTGCATGAACATTATGGTTAATCACTAAAATCATGCATATTTGATTTGCTCATTCATGTCATCCCATGCAAAGTTTAGTTGGTAAAGTCATATACAAAATCGCTAATATTTCATGAAATTTGCACTATCTAGACATTTCCTAAAAATCTGTATTTCAGCATGAAACTAATATTATGACACTTAATCAAGATCAACAATTAAAAATTTCAAAATCATCAAAAATCGGGTACTATTTCCCGTGCAAGCGCTAACGCCGGCGCTAATGCACCTATGTGTTTTTCTGTATTTTAAATTTTTGAAAAATCCCTAAAAAAATATATTAATCTATGTGTACTATTCATTTATGCACTTTTGCTTTTATTACATTTTTGAAAAATCAAATACAAAAACACAAAAGCCAAATTATAAAAAATATGTTTTGCTTTTTTTGTTTTTTTGTTATTTGTTTAAATTCTATTTCTAAAAGCAAAAATCAAATACAAAAATATAAAACAAAAAAAATATATCAAAAATTATAATTTTGAACTTAACTTTTCTATTTTACATGTATCTTACGAAAGGGTGATTTGGGCTATCATCCCATCACATCACCTAGTACTAGGCGAACCTCTCACAAGGTAGTCCTCGGGAAGTCCAAGATCAATCTTATAAGTTCAAACTTTAAATTATCAAAAATACTATATGGACATCATTGAGGAACAGTCAGTCGCCTTTTTCGCCTCCAACGGAACTGCCCGAACTGCCCGAGCTGCCCGAGGGGCAAGGTGGTCATTTACGAAAGATGGCGATCCGAGGGCCCCGAACCGGAGAATATGATTCGTCCACCGAGCATTTATGGAAACTACCAACGACAAAATTACCGGGTCGCCCCCGTCCAAAGCTATAAAAGGAGCCCCAAAGCTTCATTTGAAAGGACCTTGACTTCTGGACCCGGGAGAGCTCCTTGCAGACTTTTGCGAAATTCTCCTTCGGCGCTTGAAGATCTCCTTCGTGGACTTGAAGATCTTCATCATCCCAAAAAGGCGACTAGCCTTCTCGCTTCCGAAAGGCGACTAGCATTCTCAGAAGAAAAAGGCGACTAGCTTTCTCACTTCCGAAAGGCGACTAGCATTCTCAGAAGGAAAAGGCGACTAGCCGTCTCACTTCCGAAAGGCGACTAGCATTCTCAGAAGGGAAAAAGACTTAGTTTTTCCGAGAGGTGACCTGTCACCCTCGGAGCTCGTTCTCTCTCTCTCCAAAAATTGTAACGAGCAGCGGCCTGTCGCTCTCAAGTTCTAGTTTCCAAGTTGTAACCCCCAGAAGATAGTGAAGTTTGGTCGGCACAGCTCCGGCCGCGTGGTTTTTTACCCTTTCCGGGTTTTCCACGTTAAAAAGTCCCTGTGTACTCAGCAAATCTCTAATTGACTGTTTGCGCGTTTAGTTCGCTCACGAGCTAAGGTGGTTCAAGTGAACTGGTCTACCACGAGCCCTAAGCGTTCCGCAACAATTATGTTACGTATGACATACGATCTCTGTATATCAATTTTCTCCTCGACCTTGTGGTTAGAGTTTTGTGTTTTATTGTTCTAATGCTCATAAGGCATATGTTAATTGAATTATGTGTATTTTTAGGAGATTGATTGATTTGTTAGGGGATAGGTACCCTATTATGGACTCCCGTAACGTAACAGGTGTTAATGTGTAAGACCATAATAGGTACCTTATTATGATTCCTTAGTTGAAAACACTACACCTTGTATGGAATTTGATGACTTAAAAGAAAAATGCAAGGAACCTCTTTTTATAAAAGAACAAAATAAAAAATTATGTTTAGAAAACTTATCTTTGGAAAATGATTGTGCTAAGTGTAAAGAATATAAAATTGAAATTAAAGAGATGGATGAAACATTTGATGAATATAAAAACAATTATCAAGATCATATAGATTCAATTGTTTCAACTCTTAAAAATAGCACAATCGCTTATAATAAAGCTAGACATAATTTAAAGATTAAAAATGATGAATTAAAATCAAAAATCAACTTGCTTATGAAAATTGTAAATACAAATTCACAATATCAAACTATATCTAAAAACAAGTTGAATATGAATATGAACATCTTAACTAAGTCTAATAATGGGAGCAAGAATCACAAAGTGTTTGTAAATCAAAATCAAAATCATCATTACTTGCAAAATCATGTTTCTCCCAACTCAAAATTAAAATTGCACAAATTTCCTATGAACAATACTTTTAATAATCATTACAATCATAATCATCAATATAAAGATTATCATAATGAAAATTTGAAAACTAAAAATAATGTTAAACCAAGATTTGAATGGAGACCCAAAGTTAAAGATGAAACATAAACCCCACTCAAAAGGGCTCATTCACATCCATCTCCCCAAAAGCAAACACGATATATTTGGGTACCCAAAGGAACCGTCACATCCGGTCCTCTTTGGATACCTAAATATCCTATTCATTAGTATCCAATCATTTGCATGAAGTAGAAATCAACTCAAAATAAAATATCAATTCTCTACTTCATGATATGCTTAACTTACTTTTTGTTTTTGCTTTTTATTTTTTGAACCATCATGATATGATCACTTTATATAACTTGTGACATGACTTTCTCATATTAAACCAAAATTCATTAACAAATCAAATTGAATAAAGTTGAATAAAAAGTCATATCATCTCTCAAGTGATCTACTTACCCTTTTCTTCTAAATCTATTTCCTAAAAGTCTTATAAAACTTGAAAAACTAAATTTGTTAAATGATAAGGACTAAATGAAATAAGTCTCAAAATGGATTTAAAAGGTGTATCTTAGGGGTATTAGGCTAAATTTATTAAATGCGCAAGTTTTGTTTAGGTAATTAATTAATATATTTGGGTCATTTTCAATTACCCCAAGTATGTTTAATCATAATCATGTTTAAATCAGAATTGAAAAATTGCATGAATATTATTTCACTTATATATGATCATTTCACTCATGCATATGTTGTGAAAAACTCAATAATTAAAGTTTAATAAATATGAAACTCTAATGAAGATGAAACTCATGTACTAATTTTAACTTCCGCAACTTTTTACAATTTCTTCTCGTCTCATCACTTCATCAGACAGACCTTACATTGCAAAAACATAATTAAGAAAAATCGGAAGCAAAATCGAAGAAAATCTAGACTTTATGATCAAAATAAGCACTCTCTGTGAGCTAACACAGGCGCTAAGACCTAACGCCGACGCTAGCCCAAGTCTCTGATTTTCTATAATTTTAAAATTCTGAAAAATCAACAAAAATATATGTATTTGCTTAATATTCAAAACCAAAGAGAAAATTTACAAAACTCTTCAAAATAAACATATTTTCTCATATTCACTATTCACCTTACAACGTTTCTATCTAATAATTTGAAAAGGTTGAATATGAATTTTCTTTAAAAAATTCCTCATGTACATTATCATGAATAATTAATTACGAGTTCTTAATCACCATGAATTAATATTAATGATCATATATAATAGTCATGCAAAATTATATGATCTTCTAAGTCAAACATCAAATATAACTACAAAAGATTTTATTCCTTCGAAACATATAGTCTGTGATCATGATTACTATATGAATCTATTATGTTTTGCATAGACCATAGAATCAACTCTATATGAATAAATAAATTAGAATCATCACGTTATTCTATGTCTAAAACTTGAATCTCTATTGTTACATACATGCAACATTGTATCAACAAACATTGGTATAACATTAATCTCAAACTTATCATACTAACATTGTCGACTAAAGAATATTTGTGTCTATGTTAGGCTTTATATGTTTACCAAGACATACAGGCTGGGTATTCTCATCTAGGGCTTATTCATGGTATTCCTGTGCATGAACATTATGGTTAATCACTAAAATCATGCATATTTGATTTGCTCATTCATGTCATCCCATGCAAAGTTTAGTTGGTAAAGTCATATACAAAATCGCTAATATTTCATGAAATTTGCACTATCTAGACATTTCCTAAAAATCTGTATTTCAGCATGAAACTAATATTATGACACTTAATCAAGATCAACAATTAAAAATTTCAAAATCATCAAAAATCGGGTACTATTTCCCGTGCAAGCGCTAACGCCGGCGCTAATGCACCTATGTGTTTTTCTGTATTTTAAATTTTTGAAAAATCCCTAAAAAAATATATTAATCTATGTGTACTATTCATTTATGCACTTTTGCTTTTATTACATTTTTGAAAAATCAAATACAAAAACACAAAAGCCAAATTATAAAAAATATGTTTTGCTTTTTTTGTTTTTTTGTTATTTGTTTAAATTCTATTTCTAAAAGCAAAAATCAAATACAAAAATATAAAACAAAAAAAATATATCAAAAATTATAATTTTGAACTTAACTTTTCTATTTTACATGTATCTTACGAAAGGGTGATTTGGGCTATCATCCCATCACATCACCTAGTACTAGGCGAACCTCTCACAAGGTAGTCCTCGGGAAGTCCAAGATCAATCTTATAAGTTCAAACTTTAAATTATCAAAAATACTATATGGACATCATTGAGGAACAGTCAGTCGCCTTTTTCGCCTCCAACGGAACTGCCCGAACTGCCCGAGCTGCCCGAGGGGCAAGGTGGTCATTTACGAAAGATGGCGATCCGAGGGCCCCGAACCGGAGAATATGATTCGTCCACCGAGCATTTATGGAAACTACCAACGACAAAATTACCGGGTCGCCCCCGTCCAAAGCTATAAAAGGAGCCCCAAAGCTTCATTTGAAAGGACCTTGACTTCTGGACCCGGGAGAGCTCCTTGCAGACTTTTGCGAAATTCTCCTTCGGCGCTTGAAGATCTCCTTCGTGGACTTGAAGATCTTCATCATCCCAAAAAGGCGACTAGCCTTCTCGCTTCCGAAAGGCGACTAGCATTCTCAGAAGAAAAAGGCGACTAGCTTTCTCACTTCCGAAAGGCGACTAGCATTCTCAGAAGGAAAAGGCGACTAGCCGTCTCACTTCCGAAAGGCGACTAGCATTCTCAGAAGGGAAAAAGACTTAGTTTTTCCGAGAGGTGACCTGTCACCCTCGGAGCTCGTTCTCTCTCTCTCCAAAAATTGTAACGAGCAGCGGCCTGTCGCTCTCAAGTTCTAGTTTCCAAGTTGTAACCCCCAGAAGATAGTGAAGTTTGGTCGGCACAGCTCCGGCCGCGTGGTTTTTTACCCTTTCCGGGTTTTCCACGTTAAAAAGTCCCTGTGTACTCAGCAAATCTCTAATTGACTGTTTGCGCGTTTAGTTCGCTCACGAGCTAAGGTGGTTCAAGTGAACTGGTCTACCACGAGCCCTAAGCGTTCCGCAACAATTATGTTACGTATGACATACGATCTCTGTATATCAATTTTCTCCTCGACCTTGTGGTTAGAGTTTTGTGTTTTATTATTCTAATGCTCATAAGGCATATGTTAATTGAATTATGTGTATTTTTAGGAGATTGATTGATTTGTTAGGGGATAGGTACCCTATTATGGACTCCCGTAACGTAACAGGTGTTAATGTGTAGTGTAGAGTTATTATAACCGTTATTTGACACGTGTCATTGTCTTCTTTATTTTTCAGAGAGGTGTAAGCATGACGTAAAAATAAAATGAAATTTCTTTCTCAAATTATGGCCTTTTAAGCTTCCAATGTACGAGAAATGGTGATTTTACAAATGATAGGATTAGATCAGACATTTCATGCCGAAGCATAAACTATAACGTTGAGTCTTGATTTGCGGTGCATAACTGAAACAAATGGGCAGTTGCGGACTTTCTGTGAGTAGAGTTGACATCGAGTTGAATCTGAGCGGGTTTAGATGAGCTGAATGGAATTCATTTATGCCGCCGAATAATTTTATTAATAAAAATAACATGACCCTAAAACATAGGAAAAAATATATGTAAATATAAGAAGTTAAAAACCATTTTCCCCTTCTATTTAAGATTTTTTTTTTCTTCTGGTAAAGCTTTTATTTTTAAAAACAATGAGCCAAATTATTCATTGTAGCTATAACTCCTTCTGAGCCCAATGTTTCTCAAATGTTCCCTGGGCTCTAGACCAAAAACTTTATTAGTTATTGAATATATTTTGTCAATAATGTGTTTGAATGGCTTGTAGTTGGAGGAAGATAGATTGGAAATTAGTTCCAGTTTTGACTTGGATTGAACCCGGACAATTTGAGTCATGAACTACAAAATTCGACTCGCCGTAAATTCCAAGTTGCCCAGCAAATAGAAGAGATTAAACTATGTTACTTCCATGTTCGATTTACCAATTCTAGGTTGTGTTTGGAGGGGAAAATCCCACGTGGTCGCTCGGGTTGCACTGCCTGATCACGACCACGACCCATCTGTCGGGGCCTGGCCTGACGGCGGGGATCTGCTCCGCAGAAATCGACCGTGCGGAGGCCACCGCGACTTCGCACGTAGACTCTGCGCCAAAATCTGCGGAGCCAAACCAGAGCCTTAATCTACTAGACAATAGTGCAAGCATCATTAATATCTATTGACAGTTAATAGACAACTAAATTTTGCCCAACACAATTTATACATCCAGACTAGCTGTCAACGCTAATAAAAATTAGTCTATGTTTGTTTCGTATGTTTTGTAGGAAGGAATTGATTTTGGGTAACTCAATTTCATGTAAGATGTTCGTTTGGTCATTTATTTGAGGTAATTGATTTTCCTCCAAAACCTACCGGGCCGGATCCATTAGCAAAACAAGCTAGGTTGAAAACCTTCCCCTTTTCAACGGTTTTAGGAGAAAATCACGCCCCTTGTCTCTCCTGATCGCACAACTCGCCCTCTCTCTTCCTCCTCCTCCGACACGGCCCTATTTCCGGCGAGGCAGCTTCTCTGGCGATGCAAGGAGGTTGCGTCTGATCTGGCTACACATCAGGAGGCGGTGACTGCTTCGGCTCAGGCAACCTAGGAGAACTCCCTCTCTTCTTCTTTCCGACCAAGGAGAACCTCCTCTCTTCCTTCCGGACGGCGTCTCGATTATTATCCCGAAAATCTTCTCCTTCCTATTTCATCATAAACATTCGAATTGGTAATATATATTAAACCCTAATCTCAAATTTTTGGGTTCCACCTTATTAGGGCTTTGGAAAGTTATTGGCTTGTGCAATGTAGATTATTTTAGGATTTTGTTTTCTTTTTTGTGGGAGTTGTAATGTATGTTTGTGTATGCTTGTCTTTATGTGTGAGTGTTTGTGTATGCTTGTCTTTATGTGTGAGTGTTTGTGTGTGAGTTGTAATGTATTTTAGGCTCTTGTGCAATGTATGTTTGTGTTTGTATTGTCGAACCACGTAAATTTGTGTGTTTTCTATGTTGATTTCTTGTTTTTTCTGCGTTGCTTTCGATTTTCATTCCTAAGATAGGTATATATAAATGTTTGTTGGTGTTTGAGTATGTGTTTGTGTTAATCGTGTGTTTAGGGATATTTATGTTTGTGTGGGAGAGTATGTGTTTGTGTGGGAGAGTACATGTTTGTGGTATTCCAATATTTATATTAATTATTTTGCTTTGTAGTTGGACGCGATCAATGAGTTGCATAGAAAGCGAAGAATGTTAAAAAATAGAGTTATTGTAGTTGCTTTAGCTACATCTCGATCTTGTGGATATGATTGCATAGACGGTCACTCATATTGCAATGAATATGCCGACTCGACCGAAACTACACAGGTAGCTCAATCGACAAAAAAGAAAATGAGGATCGAATAAATGTATAAGACACTTGCAGTTATGTCAGAGCTTTCAGAGTATGATCTGATAAGGGCTATAGACATGCTCCTCACTGACAAGATAAAGTGAGAGCTCTTCTTGGTCATGTCAAAGCTTCTACGGAGGAATTGGTTACGCATGCAACTAGGACATTAGTTTGATGTTTTTGTTGTTTATTTTGTAGATGTTGGGCATTTGATATTGTCATTTTTGATCGATGAAATCTTATTATGTTTCTGTTTCATGTGTGTTTGCTTTCATGTTGTATGTCTGTTTTTAAAATATCATGAGTTTTCGTACCTTAAATATCAATTCTTACGTTTGAATTCCATTATGCGGCCGAAGAAAAAATTAACAAATTCAAATTTTGTCACTGAAAACTACCCTTCAGACGAACAACAAAATTGAGTTTTGGCCCAATTTCAAAACCCATGAATTTTTAGTTTTGGATCAAAACAAAAACCTTTCTTTGAAAACCCGCGAGGCCGCGAAACAAACGCAGTGTTACAATTTTTTTTAGAGAAATTTATAAATTATTATAAATAAAATAACATGTGCCACCGGCCACCCCCCGGGCCAAAAATAGCTACGTGGGCAGTACATTTCTAACAACATTACTATTGCTGGGCTTAGAGTGTGATTTCGAACCGGGTCCAATCAATCAATGAATGTCTGCACCAATTAATTAATTGAGCCCTTATCATATCCACATAACTAGACTTGGTACCATGGTTTGGTTAACGATTTAAGTTGGTCAAATTAATTCCTTATTTATTTTTATATTTTTTTATTTAAAATTATATTCTCAACCGACCCCGTTAATTTAAAAAAATAAAAGATTCAGCTGATCCCCACGCATCGATCATCACTCACCAGCGCCTAAATACTTTCCTAGCTTGTTTTAATTGTTTTTTGTATTGTTTCCTCTTATGTCATAAATTGTTACCCAGGATTTGCCGAACCGCAGCTCAGGAAAAAGCAAGTCTGGGATCCCCGCCGGTTTGACGAAGCCGCGGACTTGAGGCCGCCTTCCTCCCGCGGGCGCAAAAATCCTTGGATTTGTCGTGGGTTGAGAAGCAGCCTAGGGGATGCGGCGGATTCGTTGCACCAAACAAGCCCATAATTATAATGCATTTTTGTTATGAAATTATAGTGTCGTTTATATGTGAAATATTTTGAAGTCGGAAGAACACGTCAACCAACAGGAGAATAAGGACACCAAATAGATGAACACAATCTTTCACAAAAATAACTCTGGTAGCTAGTTACAATTGAACAAGGCTGAATACAAGTTGCATCCAACTTGAATCACAACAGCCAATAGTAGGTAAGAACTTGGTCACGGACAAGGTCCGCTTCTCCTCCGGAGCACACCGCGCTGGTGATACTCGCTGCTCGCTACAGAAACTCGCTCCTCGCTACCGCCGGCGGTATCGCTAGCGTCGGGCGTTAGCTCTCCAACTCGCGAGCTCGCTGCTCGCACTCCAAGCTACTCGCGTGCTCGCCACGCTTCGCTTCCTCGCTACTCGCTACCGCGCTCGCTAGCCACTAGCGCCGGGCGCTATCTCCCGAGTAGGTACTCGCCTCCTTCCTTCTCTACTCGCTAACACAGACGTTATCCGCTATCGCCGACGCTATCTCCCGAGTAGGTAACTCGCCTCGCGAACTTACTTCAAGTTCGATGCTCGCCTGGTGGCGCTCTGGTATCTCTAACTCGCTCTAAGTTGATGATACTCGTCAGTTCCAGAATCGATCTCTTTTAGGGGGGGGGGGGGGGTACCCCTCTATTTATAGGCAAAACAAGAGGGGTGGCGAGTAGGAGCTAGCGCTGGCGCTAGCGCTAGCGCTAGCGCTGGCGCTAGCTCACTTCAATTTTAACACTTCCCCTTGAAGTGAGCTCCGGGAACAACTCCAAGCAATGAGCGAAGCCTTCGGAACGGCCCCGCAGATAGGGGCTTCGTGAATATATCTGCAAGGTTGTCTTCACTCCGCACATGCTACACAACGATCAAGCCACCCAACACCTTCTCTCTGATGAAGTGATGCTCGATCTCTATGTGCTTGGTCCTTGCATGACATACTGGATTGGTTACCAGTTTCAAAGCACTCTCATTGTCCCCACGAAGCACAGTAGGTCCGCTGACCTTCTCGTCCACATCCTCCACTAGTCTCCTTAGCCAGACACACTCCTGAGCTGCTAAGGACGACGCCTTGTACTCTGCCTCCGTGGTAGAAAGGGAAATAGAGTCCTGCTTCTTGCTACACCACGAGATAGCAACAGCTCCACACAAGAACACGTAACCTGATGTCGACTTGCGATCATCAACGTCACCTCTGTAATCTGCATCCGTGTACCCATGCAGCTTGAAGTCAGATTTCTCTTCATAGGACAACCCCATCTCAAGGGTGCCCTTCAAGTACTTCAGTATCCCTTTGGCTGCCTCCAGATGAGGCTTCCGCGGCTCCTACATATACCGACTAACTCGGCCGACAGCAAAGGCGATGTCCGGCCTCGTGATAGTCAAGTAGATAAGACTCCCCATCAGTGCCCGAAAGATCTTCGGATCAGGAAGAATCCTCCCCTCTTCCTTCCGAAGCTTCAGCCCAGCCTCCAGAGGAACGGAACTGTTCTTCCCCTTCTTCATGTCGAATCTTTCGACGATCCTCTCGGCATACGCCCTATGGAAAACATACAGCCCGCCTCTTCTCTTCTCAACTTGGAGGCCTGGGAAATGGTGCAGTTCACCAAGATCCTTCATCTCGAAACGTATGGAAAGCTGATGTCTCAGCGCCGCGACCTCCTCAGGGTTGTTCCCTGTCACGATCATGTCGTCGACGTATAGCAGCACCAGCACGTGAAGACCTCCAGTCTTCTTCACGAACATGCTAAAGTCTGAGTCTGAGGCATCGTAGCCGCAGAACTGTAAGTACTCCGCAATCTTCCCATACCAGGCTCTCGGCGCCTATTTCAACCCGTAGAGGGCCTTCTTCAGCTTGTAGACATGACGTGGCTGAGACTTGGACACGTATACAGGTAGTTGCACCATGAATATGTCCTTGTCTATCTCTCCATATAGGAACGCATTTTTCACATCAAGCAGTCACAGCTTCCAACCTCGGCACGCCGCCAGAGCGATGATTGTCCTCACCGATGTCATCTTTGCGACAGGACTAAATGTCTCCTCGTAGTCCTCTCCGTAGGTTTGTGAGAAGCCCCGAGCCTCGCCTTGTACCGCTCCACTTCTTCATCTGCTCTCTTCTTAGCCTTGTACACTCATTTACAGGTGACAGGTTTGATGCCCTCCACCATGGGAACCAGGTCCCATGTCTCATTCTTCTCTAGGGCCTCCATCTCCTCGATCATGGCCGCGTCCCACTCCTTGATGCCCACTGCATCCTCAAAGCAGGCAGGTTCCCTCTCATCGAGTGGTCCTGCGAAGAAGCAGGAAACCAAACTCACGAAGTTCCCCTCCTTATAGCGAGCAGGCGGGACGATCGTCCTCTTCGACCTCCTCAAGGCTAGGCCACTATCTACCACTCCGGTAGAATTCTCTGCTTGAGCTCCTCTCTGAACTCCTCCTGAAGCGGTGCTCTCCCTGCTTCTTGAGTTCGTAGCTCCCCCTGAGCCAGAAGCTCCTCCTGAGCCAGAAGCTCCTCCTGAGACAGAAGCTCCTCCCGAGCCAGATGGAGATGGAGCACTTGGAGATAACTCCAACTCCACAATAGGGTCCTCAGTGACCCACTCTTCCCTGCTAGCTTCTCCACTCTCCGGCAGCTCCACTGAAGAGACTCCCTGGTATGAAACCAGTTCGTCAAACACTACGTCGCGCGAGACGACGAACTTGTGGGTCTGCGGATCCATGCACTTCCACCCCTTCTTCCGCTCATCGTAGCCGATGAAGATACACTTCCTCGCTTTCGGCTCCAACTTGGTTCTCTGAGCGTCCGGGACGTGCACGAAGCAGGTAGAACCGAACACCTTCATGAGACCCACATTGGGCTTCTCCCCGAACATGAGCTGGTGTGGAGACACCATCCTGTTAGGACTCAGAGGTAGCCTGTTGATCACATGAGTAGCACACGGCATTCCCTCCGCCCATAAAGCCTTGGGAATGCTCTTGGCATATGCCAACTCCTGGTAGTCTCCACCAGATGGCGGATCTTCCTCTCTGCCATCCCATTCTGCTGAGGGGTGTGAGCGCAGGAGAGCTCCCGCCGAATGCCGAACCTCCTGCAGAAAGAAGCAAACTCATTGGAGGTAAACTCCCCTCCATTGTCGCTTCTCAGCTTCTTCACTCTGCGGTTCAGCCTCCCCTCCACAAGCTCCTTCCACTCGAGGAACTTGTTGAAGACTTCTGATTTTTCTCTCAGAAAGTATACCCACGTATAGCGGGTGTAATCATCCACCAGAACGAACGCATACTTATTGCCTCCATAAGTAAGGGTGGCTCGCGGCCCCATAACGTCAGCATGTACGCACTCAAGAGGTGCCTTACACCTGGTCTCCGACTTGTCAAATGGAAGTCGATGTGACTTTCCATATTGGCATCCGTCGCACACATGGTCATCGCCGTAGGAAGAGAGATGAGGCAGGCTACTCACTAGGCCCTTTGCCGCCATCATCTTCAGCTTGTCCATCCCCACATGACCCAGCCTCTCATGCCAGATCACAGTGCTGTCGTTTGTCTTCAGCTTGTCCACATAGGCATTTGCAGACAGAACATACAAATCCTTCACCCTTCTCCCGGTGAGCGTGACGTCAGCATCGACAGACGATAGGTTCTTCAGGAACTTCACCTCCTTCGGTCCAAACAACACGTGGTATCCAGCATCCACTGCGTTAGCCACCGAGAAGAGGTTCTTCTTCATGTCAGGCACGTGATACACACTCTTCAGTGTCACTGGCTTCTCTTCACTCCCAAGGGACACCTTCCCTTCTCGCTCCACGGGATGTACCGTATCATCCGCAGTGATGATAACATCCGTTCCTTCATACGCTTCCAAGGAGTCGAACTTGGACATATCTCCTGTGAGATGATGCCCGCAACCGGAATCGACTATCCAGTCGTTCTCGAGGTTGATGGAGGCTAAGACATCGACTGACGTTGCCGTCATCTCTGCCAGGAAACAATTGTCCCCCCTCTCACCGCCCTGGTGACCTCCACCTCTTCCTCCACCTCTCTGGTGATCTCCCTACTTGTCAGCAGCATGACCGGCCTTTAGATTGGACCGGAAGTCCTTTGCCATTTGCCCGTACTTCTTACAGGCAAAGCAAAGGGATCTCCCCTTCTCATCGCGCGCAGAGAGGAACTTCCCCCATCTCCCTGAGAGAACGTTGACGGTCCATCTCCGGAGTTCTTCTTTCTATTGTCCCAGGATCTCCTCTTTCCTGAGAACAAGGCCTCGCCATCTCCACCTGAGATGGATACTCCCGCCATCTGCTTCGTCAAGCTCTCCCGTGACGATAGCAGGTTCTCTAGCTTCAGAAGGGAGGGCTGAGTAGCTCATCCTTGCACGGAAGTAACGAAGGGGACATACTCCCTCCTCAAGCCTCGGAGTATGTGCCGCTTCAACTTCGCCTCTGAGATTGGCTCTTCAGGATCCAAGGCCGAGATCTCCCCACATAGGTTCTTCACCTTCAAGAAGAAGGTGGATATCGCCATCTCGCCTTGAGTCGACTTTGCCAACTCATTCTCTAGGAATTGTAGCCGCGCCACATTCTTCTTGTTGAATAACTCATCAAGGGCTATCCAGATCGCAGACGCTGACTTGCAACCAATGATGTGGTTGAACAAGTCAGGTGATATGGCTCTCTTCTAGGTGAACTCCGCCTTGGCGTTGGTCTTCCTCCAAGCTCTCATAGCTGGACCATTATCTCCGGCATATACTACTTCCTCTTGCTCCCCACCACCAACAACCTCCCAGAGATCCTCTCCAAGAAGGTAGCTCTCCATACAAGACATCCACTTCTTGTAGTTGGTTTGAGTAAGCAGCTCAATGTTAAGTCCCCTAGCATACCCTCATCCGCCGTCCATCTTGGTTGCTTCGTCCTTGTTCCCACTATCCCTGTGATACCATGTGAAATATTTTGAAGTCGGAAGAACACGTCAACCAACAGGAGAATAAGGACACCAAATAGATGAACACAATCTTTCACAAAAATAACTCTGGTAGTTAGTTACAACTGAACAAGGCTGAATACAAGTTGCATCCAACTTGAATCACAACAGCCAATAGTAGGTAAGAACTTGGTCACGGACAGTCCGCTTCTCCTCCGGAGCACACCGCGATGGTGATACTCGCTCCGATACTCGCTGCTCGCTACAGAAACTCGCTCCTCGCTACCGCCGGCGGTATCGCTAGCGCCGAGCGTTAGCTCTCCAACTCGCGAGCTCGCTGCTCGCACTCCAAGCTACTCGCGTGCTCGCCACGCTTCGCTTCCTCGCTACTCGCTACCGCGCGCGCTAGCCACTAGCGCCGGGCGCTATCTCCCGAGTAGGTACTCGCCTCTTTCCTTCTCTACTCGCTAACGCAGGCGCTATCCGCTATCGCCGGCGCTATCTCCCGAGTAGGTAACTCGCCTCGCGAACTTACTCCAAGTTCGATGCTCACCTGGTGGCGCTCTGGTATCTCTAACTCGCTCTAAGTTGATGATACTCGCCAGTTCCAGAATCGATCTCTTTTAGGGGGGTACCCCTCTATTTATAGGCAAAACAAGGGGGGTGGCGAGTAGGAGCTAGCGCTAGCGCTAGCGCGAGCGCTGGCGCTAGCTCACTTCAATTCTAACATTATAAATGTAACATATTTCAATTTAGCCGCATGCATAAGCTACATGGCCAATCAAGTATAACATCTCGAGAGGCCTAGAAATCCACTCAATTGAGTGACGTCATGCATTCGGACTCGGTTGTGGACTTTTTTTGAATACGTTCAATCTCGTCACGTGGATGCTATCCACTGTAATTGTGTGTATTAGGAAGTCAACTAAGAGCATCGTGAAAACACTTTTATGTAGTATGACAAAGAACACATTATCACTTTGAAGTTGATGTGGTGACTCTGGAGTATTTGGTAGGGTTGCAAGCGATGCGATTTGAGCCCAAACAGCAACTGCATCGAAGGGGCAGGGCCAGTTTTGGACGCTACAAAATCACACCGCACCGAAAGAATATGGTGCGATTTGATATTGATGTTGTTTGGAATAGATTTTTATAGCATAGTTTCGATTTTTACAGGTCATAACCTTCCCCCCAAGATTTGAGCAACGAGGAGCCTGTTTCAGTTTAAAAATAAGGATTTTAGTTGATGGAAACATTAACATTTACAAGTATATTATACTAAATTCACTATGTTACTGGTATATCACACTAAACATCTAATTTGCCTATAACATTCTCTAACAATTTTTAATTGTGTTATTTTAACTCTGCAATCAACTTAAAATGTAATGCAAATTCATATATCATTGAGCTTGCAAGAGAGTCATGCATGCATAAGGAAGAATTATACGTTAATCATTTAGTGCGATTTGAAATCGATTCGGGGTGGTGCAGTTTGTTGTTATGGTTTTAAACTTTCAACTTTAGTTCCAAGTAGCCCTAAGTAGATTTACTATAAACTAATATATCATTAAATAAACATGACACTAAACTATCTATGATACAGACTCAGTAAGTTGTTCATGATGACCTAGATTGTTGATGGGGCCTTGCAGAGTCCTAAAGGCATGATGAAGAATTTGTAGTGACAATGGTGACCTTGAATATCTTGTGGATGTCTTCTCAACTATTCGGATTTGGTGGTAGTGTGCCCATACTCTTACATTTATTGCCAAACAAATATTTCTTGTTGCAATTGTAGCATAAGCCATTTTTACGTTGTGATTGTAGTTTAGCTGGTGATGAACAATTGACTTAAGGCTACGTTTGTGGCAGTTGTAAACGCGGTGGTTATGAACCGTCGTTCGTGAACGCCCGACCTCACCTATGGAATTTCACCCATTTTTATGTTCAGAACAAGTAATCTTTTCTTGGCGACGGTTATAACTGTTGTCATGCCAAACACGCATTCTATGACGGTGGAGTTTTTCTCCAAACTCATCGGGAGCAAAAAAGTCGCTCCAAACGGAGCCTTAGTAACGGTCTTTGGGTGGGTCTGCCATGGATTTGCGTTTGGATGGTAGTGGAGCAGACGAATCGGTAAAGAAAGCTAGTTTTGGGTACCATCTTTTAAATGATTTAGTATTCTATGATTTGATCTTCATATAGTCGACCTGAGTAATAGGCTGTTATGCGTGCCGCCTCTTCCGCCAGAAATGGCTCCGCCATTTGCGTCTGTCCGGCGCCGCTTGGTTGGAGTCCGCTCCAATCTTGGAATTCCCCAAATCCCCGCTGATGGAGGAGGATTTCTTGGAAGGGATCTTTGATCTCCTTCAATTGTTGCCGCCACCCCGTTTTGGAGATGGCTCCAAATTTGGCATCTTCATTATTCTCATATTGATGGAGGACTTTTCTTTTGGGAAGGGATTGATTTCCTTCCATAGTTGCGCCGGCCCCCTCCTCTGTACCCTCTTAGGGTTTCTCCACTCTATATATAGAGGAGTGGCCGACCATCCAAGTGTGTGCAAAGTGTAACAGCCCTGGCCCGAACCACTACAGGGATTCACCGGAACCCTTCAGGACTGTTAGACGCCTGGCCCCAATGTCCAGGACGCCCGGGCTGCAGCCCGCTTAGCACACCCCAACCAATCCCTGAGCCTGTTTCTCAGCTACAGTAGGGTGTTGATGACGGGTCTCGATCCCCCGCCACCCTTGATGAGAAACCTTCAACAGTTCTCATCACCAACTGAGCTGCAACTGTAGCTGAGAAACAGGCTCAGGGATTGGTTGGGGTGTGCTAAGCGGGCTGCAGCCCGGGAGTCCTGGACATTGGGGCCAGGCGTCTAACAGTCCCGAAGGGTTCCGGTGAATCCCTGTAGTGGTTCGGGCCAGGGTTGTTACAAAAAAGTGCACTTTTTTGTAACAACCCGGCCCAACCACCACACTAATGAGCTGGCAACCCGGCTCACAGGCCAGTCCATCTCCACACCAGCGGGCTGGCTGCCGCGGTTGACGGGTCGGCGCCATCTCCCACACCTCGCTCGATGTGGGCCGCCCTTCCGGTCCGCTTTTTTACAAGGGTTGCATCCCATACACCCCAACGCGTCTCTGACCCTGTTTCTCAGGTCAGCGCGTTGTTGATGGCGGGTCTCGATCCCCCGACACCGTTGATGAGAAACCTTCAACAGTTCTCATCACAAACTGAGCTGAACTGTCACGACCCGTCTCGACAAGAGTCAGAGCGCGCTTCGGGTGGGCCGTGATGCCACAGGCATGGGCTGAAGGAAAACCATGCCTGCTAAGGCGGAAACAAAAATACTACAATTAGTTTTAAAAGAGTTACTTTTGAAGAAAAACAGTTTGTTTTGTTTGCGGAAGCTTTAAATTGTGAGAACTTGAAACATGTGCACATGCATTTTAGTAAAAACTTAAGATACAAGTGTTGAAACAGATTTTTGTGCAGTGTTCATCGCAGATAAATGAGCAAGCAAAACATGATAAATTCTAGTACTTATAATATTTAGCCTAGCAGTTGTCCATGAAACAGGAGAAAATGACTGATTATAATTATTACATGAAAGAAATATCTGACAGTAAAAGAAATGAACTATAAACACAAAACCTGAAGCTTGACGCAGATCGGCCTCAGAGAGCAGGCGGCGCAGGCACGAACACTAAGGCAAATCCAAACAGAAGGAAAAGCCTCAGAACATTGATAGCATAAGCAAGGTAAATTACAAACTAGCAAGGAAAACAGCAATGCATAAGTACCAGTTTTATCAGAAGCAAAGCTAGCAAGGCAGACAGTAAGCAAGACGAGTAGAAATAATCAGAATTATTAGGCTATTCTGAAGCACAACAAAGATTCAGTCATGTAATGTCATTAGTTGTAATCATTGAAAAGTGCAAGTGTTTCTTTCTGATGCACGAGATTCTAACATGAGTCTAAATGCAAGGCTTATCAAAGTAATTGGGCTTGCTATGACATTATTGGTTCCCGTTACAAGGTAAGCGGGAACTCGATTCAAAGCGTCACATCAATTTAGCACTATCTTTCAATGATTGTTTATCACATTAATGAATTGAAGGATTCATGATTCAGAAGGATTCAAATTCAGATTCAAGACTTGTCAGAGATTCAGGAGTAAGCAGATAAAAGATCATGTAATATCATAAGCTGTAATCAATGAAATGTGTAGGTGTTTATAATGGGTGCACATGGTTCACACACAAGTCCGAGTGTAAGGCTTACTAGAAAGGAGTATTTCCTGCTTACCGTGACCATGCAATCAAGACGATGCACCACCTAAACCCTACCTTTCAATGTTAACTTACGTTATTAATGACTTAGCGCAGGATTTCGTGGTTTCTAGCATATCAAGACATGTAACCAAGATACTGATTCAGATATACAAGAGTATATTTTACAAACGTGAAACGGGAGGAATCAAGTTATAGAACGTTATTTAACCAAGTCTTGAAACCACACAGGCATAAGAAACACGATTCGATGACTCAGAGAACTCGATAAAGAGTTTTAGAACTTGCGGATTCAAGTATTCACGAGTAATAAGATAATTATACATCATTTTCTAGGACATCCAGTTTTCATTTAGTTTGAACCATTCCAACAAACGATTATCCTCCAAGTAATCATGTGTACAACCCAAATATTTCATATCGAACACATTTCGTCTAATTGCTAGGAAGGGATCTTAACATTTGTCAATATACCAATTAATGTTCATGCTAAAAAAGGACCACTAATTCCTCCAATTAAAATCATCATTTCACATTTCACAACTCGTGTTATTTCAAATGCGTGAAACCTTAAACTACTATCAAGTCAAATCAAGCAATCAAAACTAAACTTATTTGATGACACGAGTATTCAAGAGTGAAGCATAAAATCATAAGAACGGGTCATGCTAAACAAAATTCAATGCTTGCAAGAGAGAGGGATCTCTACTTGCCTTAAATAAGCTGAAGCTGACGGGGGCGGCCAAATAGCGTGAGCAAAAATCAGAAATCATGTTTCGAACCTGTTCAGGGAAAACGAAAGCGATGTAGCATAATTCACTACGCTACAAATGCATCCCACGACACAGAAATTAAACAACGAGAGTTTAGCGGATTTTACCTCCCTCAGAAAAACGGGAGAAGAGATACCATGAAGGAATCAACGATTTGGCGGCGCTTTAGGCTAGGGAAACCCTAAATCGGAGAGGGTTTTGCGTGATCCCACCAATTAAATCGAGGGGCGACACCGGAAATCACGAACAAACCACGGTTAGACGATTATAAAAGGGCTAAAACCTAAAATCACAATTTTGCACGCAGGTCGGGGCACTAATAAATTATTAGTGGTTATGAAAATCTGAATATGAGGGTTTGGGTGGAGAATCTTACCCATAGGAACCAAATCCGAGTCCAAAATCCGAGGAGGGTTCAAGCAAAACCCTAGGCGGAAACGGAGAAGAAGAGGGGGCTGCCGGAGGGGAGCAAAAACTGCTGGAGGCGGCTCCTTTGTAGGAGAAGCCTTGCTGCCGGAGGGAGGAGAGGGAGGAGTAGGAGGCTGCTGGCGACTGGAGGCTGGCTGCTTCCGGCCAGAACAAGGGGAGAATGCTTCCCTGGAGCCGGCCTGAGGAAGAGATCTCGTCGTTCACGAGCACAGAGGAAGCAGAAGGCGGAGGAGGCCACGATAGGAGGAGCAATAGCAGGAGGAGGCGACGGCCATGTCAAGAGAAGGAGGCGGCGTCGGCTGGAGGCGGATCCGGGAGCATGAGGAGGCGCAGGAGGCGTCGTCCACGACAGGAGGAGGCGGCGCCGACGAGCAGGGAGGCGGAATGAGCGGCAGACGGCGTCGGCTCTGCGCGCAGGTGACGGGATCGGCACAGGTGACGGGATCGGCACAGGAGACGGGATCGGGAGATGCGTGTGGGAGCCCTAGCCGAGCGGGAGCGAAATTAACTCGGGGGGGGGGGGGGGGGGCGCTGCTCGGGATTTAACAGAGGAGGGGGGGGGGGGGGGGGGGGGGGGGGGGGGGGGGGGGGGGGGGGGGGGGGGGCTGGGGTGCGGATAGCATCTTTAAAATCTATTTCATAAATTTTTGGGGTTGTTACTCAAAGCAACAGATTTTCTTCGGTGGTTCAGCGGATTTCGGCCGACATTCGGCCATCGCCTAGCCCGGCTTCCTCTTCAGAGTTCTTCTTCCAGTCGACTTCTTCTCTCGCCGCCAAAACCGTTTTCTCGTCGCAACGTGTACGACCGGACCTTGGAGGACTCGAGATTTCCATCATATTCTCGATCTATTCTTCTCCTCAATTCTAATCGTATTGTATGTTTGAGAAATTTATAGTAAATTTACCTCTGCCTGCACAGTGGACGTACCCAATTTCAGGGAACCACTTTACATCTGGTGTTCTTAATTGCGGTGCTTGCTTTTATTTTTTCTCTAATTTTTGTGCTAATCGTTCTTCGTTATTTTAGCCGTTAGAAAAAATATTTTGGAACAAAGTTTTTTATCTGCACTCGGATCTGGTTTACATAACAATAGGCATGCACATCATGCGGATTTTATTGTGATTGGCACGGCGGTGGCGGTCGGTAGCGGTCATGAACGTTGTGGTTATGAGCCTTTGTTCATGAACGCACAATCTCACCTAAGTAATTTCATCCACTTTTATGTTCAAAACTAGTTTTCTTTTCTGGGTGGCGGTCGTGACCGTTGTCATGCCAAACATACATTCTATGACAGTGCCGTTTTTGTCCAAACTCATCGGAGCAAAAAAAATCGCGCCAAACCGAGCACTAAAAAAAGATGATAATTCCAACGAATCCACGGGTTTTTTTCTGTGTAAAATCCAGACTGTCTCCTTCCATAGAACTCAATTGACTGTATTCTTACTTTCATAACAGATGGGAGAACAAATTGGAACGCATGATTCAAAATTTCTCCAACCAAGCAAGCTGTTCACGTGAATTGGATCGCATGATTCATGTCATGGGCTGGGCCCTGCAGTGCACTGTAGAGTCTGTGAAATATTTGCATCCGGGTCTCGGATCGTCCGAGACTGATCAGATTGCATGCGTCATGTGTAAATGTAGATGTATCTCAGATAAAGAAGTTGTATCTTAAGTAAAGAAAAAATATCTTAGATATAAATGAGTGGCTTGGTGCGACTCACGGTTATAATCGGTACCGGGACGCAAACATTTCGCGTGGAGCCTAAGCTTTGTGAAATTGGTTTGGGTCTTTCTCTCTCTCTCTCACTCTTTTATTTTAGGTGATTGTTATGTAAATAAATTTTGAATATGTACGGACTATTTGATTAATGAGAAATTCAAAAAAAAGGAATTGTTAAAAGCACCGCAGTTTTGGCTATGTGCACCGCATTTTTACGCGTCTTTTGAAAATATGCCGTGTACTTGCATTTTTAGAAAACGTGTTCAACACGATGCACGCACAAGGCGTATTTTCAAAAATTTGCACGCACAAGGCGTATTTTCAAAAATTCGATGTAGTTACGTCATGTTTCAATTAGGGCGGCAATACACCTTGTGCGTACATTTTTAGGAAAAATGTTCAACACTAAAGTTGTATATCTCGACGAGATCTACAACTTTCATGTTGAACAATTTTCCTAAAAAAGCATGTACAAAGCGTATTTCCAAAGACGCGTAATAACTTGTACAAATTGAGTTGCACATAGCCAAAACTGCGGTGCTTTTAACAACTCCCAAAAAAATCATTAAAAAAACAAAGGATTGATAGAGGCAAATCAATCCAATACGTGACGAAATTTCCAGAATTGTTCTTCTCATCGTCATGAGTCTCTCTCAAAATCGTCTTGCAATTAAAGTCATATAACTCATGCAATACTTGTTAAAAGTTGTAAAACTCGAAATCTTTCATCCTCAAAATCTCCACAAAATTTCACCAAAACTTTCAATCAAGGTGCCTATCTTGTGTGTTTTTAACTATGAATCCACTGCCACCTTTAGATTCAAATTTCGTCGAGCTGTTTGAAAGCTACGACTCTCTTAAGTTTTCAAACTCTTCCTCTTCTCCGTGACCCCCCCCCCCCCCCCCCCCCCCCCCCCCCCTTCCTCTACCAAACCAGGGCGCTCTAGCGTGAGAAGGAGGGTGAACGATGCAGGACAGGCTCGACCCCCTGGAGGCCCACTGACACACCAGGGGCTGTTAGCCCTTTTGCCTAGCCAGCCCGCCTGCCACTCTAGAACCCACCGGGGGGGGGGGGGGGGGGGGGGGGGGGGGCGCTGGAATCCACCATTGGCTTTCATCAGGGCTGCAACTCTTACACTCCAACCCGTCTCTACACCTAGTATCAATGCGACAGGTTGTTGAGTTTGGGGTGGCTTTGATCTCCCAACCTTCTTGATGTGAAGCCTTAAACACAGCTCTCATCACCAACTAAGCTGCGTTAAGGCTTCTCATCAAGGAGGTTGGGAGATTGAAGCTACCCCAGCCTCAACAACCCACCGCATTGATACTAGGTGCGGAGACGGGTTAGAGTGTATGGGTTGCAGCCCTGATGAAAGCCCCTGGTGGATTCTAGTGGGCCCCCTGGTGGGTTCCAGAGTGCCAAGCGGCTGGCTAGGCAAAAGGGCTAACATCCCCTGGTGGGCCGCCAGGGGGCCGGGCCTGTCCTGCATCAGTGAATCGGCCTGGGCTAGACCGGTTTGAGAGGTTCACATTCGGCTCTTTGAATGAATTGATTTTGGTCTACACGTAAAAAAATAGTGAACACTAATATTTTTGTAGTCCCAAATTAATGCACAGGCCGCCCGCATGCGCTCGGCCCGCGCCTGTGCGCTCATACCGCGTGCGCCTTTCCCTCTCGCATGCTTTCCGGCCTTCCGCCGCCATCGTTCGTCGGTGCCGCCCGCAGCTGCCGTCAACCACCATCGCCGCTAGCGAACCTTCCGGGGCCACCCAGGGGAATGCCCGTCATTTTCCGAAAATTGGTGACCCAGGATCGTATAACCTCATTTGCGGGTTCAAATCTCAAGATGACACAATTACTAATGCATCCCACAGAAAAGCTATAAAAAAACTCATAGGCCTTCATTTGAAAACAAGCAACCAAAGTGCCAAGTAAGCCTCCCGAAATTGTAAACGGAGCAGTGACCTGTCACACTCCCGAAATTCCAAACACTTATAACCTTAAGCAAATTAGTGGATTTGTCTGGTACCGAACTGACCTCGTGATTTTTTTCCTTTTCCGAGTTTTTCCATGTAAAAAATCTTGTTGTTTCCGTTGTTGATTCTCTTTTAACTATTTGAATGCTTGACTCACTCTCGAGCTAAGATTGTTTGATTCTCCAAACCAAGAGAACGCTAAGGAACCCTCTACGAGAATAAACTTGCACATAAAAATCATCTTATATTGTTAACCGCACCCCTGTTTTGGCTATCCGCAAACCTTTTATATGAAGTATGACGCGATTTTTTAGAAATACGCCTTGTACACGCATTTTTAGGAAAAGTGTTCAACACGAAAGTTGTAGATATCGTCCAGAACTACAACTTTCGTGTTGAACATTTTCCGCATGCACAATGCGTATTTCCAAAATTTCGTTATAGTTACGCCCATTTTTCAATTCGAGCGGCAATACGTTTTGTGCGTGCATTTTTAGCAAACGTGTTCAACACAAAAGTTGTAGATCTCGACGATATCTACAACTTTCGTGTTGAACACTTTTCCTAAAAATATTTGTACAAGGCGTATTTCCAAAAAACGTGTAATACTTCATATAAAAGGGTTGCGGATAGCCAAAACTGGGGTGCGGTTAACAATTGCCTATTTTATTTGCTATTCATATGAAAAGAAATAAATAAAAGTAAAAGTTAACCCACTTTCTACCCACTGGATTTTTGCATGATGAGGAATCTTATAAACTTTGGGAAAAAAAATTGTCCAGTTCTCAATGAACAAATATCTGTGCATCAAGATTAATGTGCTAAATAATCTTGATCTCTGAATTTTACCACTTTTATGATTTTAATGGCTAATTTCTTAATAAGATTTAAGTCCTTAAATTTTCAGCCCCTAAAATTTACTATTTTTAACATTTCAATCACAATATTTTCTATTGTAGGACTTTCTCAGAGGTTTCTTAACCTTATGAGTCTAGTACCTAAAGTTTCTTAGCTCTATGATTTTAGTGTCTAAGTTTGGATCAATGATTTTGTATGAATCGAGCTCAACCTAACACGATTTGAGTATGAATTAGCTCTGTTGCGGAACGCTTAGGGCTCTTGGTAGACCGGTTCACTTGAACCGCCTTAGCTCGTGAGCGAGCTAAGCGCGCAAACAGTCAATTAGAGGTTCGTTGAGTACGCAGAGACTTTTTAACGTGGAAAACCCGGAAAGGGTAAAAAACCACGCGGCCGGAGCTGTGCCGACCAAACTTCACTATCTTCTGGAGGAGTTATAACTTGGAAGCTAGAACTCGAGCGCGACAGACCGCTGCTCGTTACAATATTTGGAGAAAGAGAGCTTCGAGGGTGACAGGCCACCTCACGAAAAAACTAAGTCCTTTTTCCTTCAAAGACTGCTAGTCGCCTTTCGGGAGCGGGAAAGCTAGTCGCCTTTCCCTTCTGAGAGATGCTGGTCGCCTTTCTGGAATTGAGAAAGCTGGTCGCCTTTCTCTTCTGAGAACTGCTCGTCGCCTTTCGGAATCGAGAAGGCTCGTCGTCTTCCTCTTCTGAGAACTGCTTGTCGCCTTTCGGAATCGAGAAGGCTAGTCGCCTTTCTCTTCTGAGGACTGCTCGTCGCCTTTCGGAATCGAGAAGGCTCGTCGTCTTTCTCTTCTGAGAACCGCTTGTCGCCTTTCGGAATCGAGAAGGCTAGTCGTCTTTCTCTTCTGAGAACTGCTCGTCGCCTTTCGGAATCGAGAAGGCTCGTCGTCTTCCTCTTCTGAGAACTGCTTGTCGCCTTTCGGAATCGAGAAGGCTAGTCGCCTTTCTCTTCTGAGGACTGCTCGTCGCCTTTCGGAATCGAGAAGGCTCGTCGTCTTTCTCTTCTGAGAACCGCTTGTCGCCTTTCGGAATCGAGAAGGCTAGTCGTCTTTCTCTTCTGAGAACTGCTCGTCGCCTTTCGGAATCGAGAAGGCTCGTCGTCTTCCTCTTCTGAGAACTGCTTGTCGCCTTTCGGAATCGAGAAGGCTAGTCGCCTTTCTCTTCTGAGGACTGCTCGTCGCCTTTCGGAATCGAGAAGGCTCGTCGTCTTTCTCTTCTGAGAACTGCTTGTCGCCTTTCGGAATCGAGAAGGCTAGTCGCTTTTCTGGAAGATGAAGATCTTCAAGTCCCGAAGGAGATCTTCAAGTCCCGAAGGAGATCTTCAAGTGCCGAAGGAGAATTCCGCAAAAGTCTGCAAGGAACTCTCCCGAGTCCAGCAGTCAAGGTCCTTTCAAATGAAGCCATGGGGCTCCTTTTATAGTTTTTGTCGGGGGCGGCCCGGTAATTTTACCGTTGGCAGTTTCCATAAACGCTCGGTGGACGAATCATATTCTCCGGTTCGGGGCCCTCGGATTACTATTTTTCGTAAATGACCACCTTGCCCCTCGGGCAGCTTGGGCAGTTTGGGCAGTTCGGGCAGTTCCGTTGGAGGTGAAAAAGGCGACTAACTGTTCCTGAAAAGTGAGAAGCCTGAAAACCAAAATGTGAGAAGCCGGAAAGACAAAAAGTGAGAAGCCGGAAAGACAAAAAGTGAGAAGCCGGAAAGACAAAAAGTGAGAAGGCTTCCCGACTGTGTTCAGAAACGTTCCGAGCGCGGGTTAGCGCTGAAGCTCCCCAAATGCGCGACGGGCCCTGGGAGATGCCTCAGACGGACGGTGAATCGAGGAGCCGCTCTATAGCGAGCGGTTGAAGTCCTCCGGAGAGGAGCGGGCGCCGGACCGCACCCCTAGAAGGAGTGGGCACGGCCGCGCACCCCCGAGCAGGGAGGGTGCGGATCGGCCGCATCCCAAGGGGTCGGTGCGGCTTGGCCGCACCCCATGGGGGGGTGCGGCCCGGCCGCACCCCTTGGAGGGTGCGGCTTGGCCGCACCCCACAAGGGGTGCGGCTGGGCCGCACCCCTTGGGGGGTGCGGCTGGGCCGCACCCCTTGGGGGGTGCGGCTTGGCCGCACCCCCTTGGGGGGGTGCGGCTTGGCCGCACCCCACAGGGGGTGCGGCTGGGCCGCACCCCTTGGGGGTGCGGTTTGGCCGCACCCCCTTGGGGGGTGCGGCTGGGTCGCACCCCTTGCGGGGTGCGGCTTGGCCGCACCCCCTTGGGGGGGTGCGGCTTGGCCGCACCCCACAGGGGGTGCGGCTGGGCCGCACCCCTTGGGGGTGCGGTTTGGCCGCACCCCTCAAGGGGTGCGGCCGGGCCGCACCCCCTTGGGGGGTGCGGCACCCTCTTGGGGGGTGTAGCCGGCTCGTACCCCCTTGGGGGTGTGGTCGGCCCGTACCCCCCTTGAGGGGTGCGACTTGGTCGGCCATTCTTCTTGCGGCGAGGAGTGCAGCCCGTGTGCTGCCGTGCGCTTTTGCGCGCGGTTGTGTACATATCTGGGGCTCGTGTGTGCTTCGATCGCTATCCCCATCTCTCTTCTGCGAGGTTTCCTTTGGGCGCATCCTGAGGCCTTCACGGGTATACAACATAAGCCCCCCAAACCTTCGGAGTCCGAGTTCCTGAGCGAGGAGTTCGAAGGTTTTGATTTTTCTTTGGCGGTTTTACCCCTTGTCCTCTGTGTGGCGCTTTTTGGGTAGGAGTTGATGTCGGAGGGTGTTGGTTCCCTGAGATTGTCGTGGGCTTGCTGCCAAGTTCTGATATCCGCGTGGACTGTGGGGTTTCTGCAAAGTGACAGATTAGCTTGTGCGGTTCTGAGCCCGCGGCTTCTTTCATAATAGAAAATTTAGCTCGCGCAAGTCTGTGCTTGCGGCTTTCTTGCACGAGTCGGGCTCGCGGCTTGGCCGGTGAATAGCGTTTGTATTCAAACCGTGGGTGAACGCAGGGGGGGCAGGCCCCGACGTCACCGGGACTCGACGGCGGAGGAGAAGGGCGAACCTTCAATCGACGGCGGTGCAAAGTCCCCGGGGCAGGGCCCCGAAGTGGCCGGTGAATAGCTGGTGTATTCAAACCGGAGGCGTACGTAAGGGGGGCAGGCCCCTACGACGCTGGGACTTGACGGCGGAGGAGAAGGGCGGACCTTCAATCGACGACGGTGCAAAGCCCCCGAGGCAGGGCCTCGAAGTGGCCGGTGAATAGCTGGTGTATTCAAACCGGGGGGGTACGTAAGGGGGGCAGGCCCCTACGACGTTGGGACTTGACGGCGGAGGAGAAGGGCGAACCTTCAATCGACGGCGGTGCAAAGCCCCCGAGGCAGGGCCTCGTTGCAAAGGTTTTCTTAAGTGTGTGAAGGTCTCAAAACATAATTTTTCAACAAGAAATCGTTCGGTGCACAGCTTTATGTAAGATAAGATAGGTGCACGAGTCTGAACTCGCGGCTTTTACACAAGTTATAAGATAGATTTGCACGAGTCAGAGCTCGCGGCTTGGTACAGAAATTGAAGATAAGTTTGCACGAGTTTGAGCTCGTGGCTTAGTACATGGTAGAGGTCCTGGGATCACTGGTAAAAGCGGCGCAGGTTCTGAGCGTTCCAGGTACGTGGCAAAGTCTTCCCTTCCGCCGTCCTGAGTCTGTATGTTCCGGGTTTTACGACTGCGGTGACTATGTACGGGCCTTCCCAGGCCGCTGAGAGCTTGTCTCCTTGGGGACCTTTACCGGCGGCCTCGATGCTGCGTAGGACGAGATCTCCTACGTTGATTGGTCTGGGCTTCACCCTCCTGTCGTAGGTCCGGGCTACACGCATTTGGTAGAGTGCAGCACGGTAAGCAGCGTTGTCCCGGACCTCGGGGATTAGATCGAGGTTTTCTCGGAGCAGTCCATCATTCTTGTTGGGATCGAAGGTGAGTACTCGAGCACTCGGAACGCCGATGTCGACGGGGATGACAGCTTCGGTTCCGTAACAGAGGTTATAAGGTGTCTCTCCTGTAGGAGTTCTTTCTGTTGTGCGATATGCCCACAATACATTCGGGAGCGCGTCTACCCACTGTCCCCCGGCTTCTTCCAAGCGTGTTTTCAGCCCTTTGAGGATGGTGCGGTTCGTGACTTCTACTTGTCCGTTGGCTTGTGGATGCGCCACGGCCGTGTGGCGCAGGTTGATTTTCAGATCCTCACACATCTTGGTGAAGGACTTCCCAGTGAATTGAGTGCCGTTGTCGGCAATGATCGTAGCCGGGATGCCGAAGCGGCAAACGATGCTTTTCCAGACGAATTGTTTGGCGTTTTCTTCGGTGATCTTGGCCAGGGGCTCTGCCTCCACCCATTTGGTGAAGTAGTCGATGGCTAGGATGATGAACTTCCTCTGTCCAGATGCTAGTGGTAGGGGACCGAGGAGGTCGATCCCCCACTGTGCGAATGGCCACGCACTCTGCAGCGTGGTAAGTGAGACCGGGGGTTGATGAGGCATGTTGGCGTGTAGCTGACAGCTTTTGCACCTCTGGACAAAGTCGGCCGCGTCCTTTCTTATTGTCGGCCAATAGAAGCCTTGACGCAGTATTTTCCGCGCTAATGCCTTCCCGCCTAGGTGCTCTCCGCAGACTCCTCCGTGTATTTCCCTGAGTACGTAGTCCGCCTCGCTTGCCGGCAGGCACTTCAGATATGGGCCTGAGAATGCCCGTTTGTAAAGCTCCCCGTCTATAATGGTGAACGATGCAGCCCGCATTCGCAGTCTTCGCGCCTCTAGGCGATCTTCAGGAAGGTGCCCTTGCTCCAGGTAGGCTCGTAATGGGGTCATCCAGGACGACTCCTCCTGGTGGATGGTTGTGATTTCCCATGGCCCTTGAATGCTTGGGATCACAACTTCTTCGATTCGGCGTCTTCGAGACTGGTAGCTGGAGGGTGAGGTGGCGAGCTTGGATAGAGCATCCGCCCTGGTATTCTGTTCTCGGGGGATGTGTAGGATCTGATATGATGAGATCTTCTGGAGAAGCGACTTTGCGAATGCGAGGTATTTCGCCATCTGCTCGCTCTTAGCCTCGTAATCTCCTTCAACCTGTGAGACCACGAGTTGGGAGTCTGTATAAATCGTTAGGTTCTCAACTTTGCAGTCGATAGCGAGCCGGAGACCGGCGATCAGTGCTTCGTATTCTGCGATGTTATTTGTTGCGGGGAACTTTAGCCGGAGTCCGTAATCCAGGGTGATCCCTTCGGGGCTCATAAGGAGCAATCCCGCTCCGGCCCCTTCAGCTCCGGAGGCGCCGTCGACATAGAGGGTCCACCGGGTGCTTGCGGTGTCTTTGATGAGGGTTGTTTCTGGCGGGATGGTGTATTCTACCACGAAGTCGGCGAGCACCTGCGACTTGATGTCAGGGCGAGGCAGGAATTGGATGTCGAATTCGCCGAGTTCTACGGCCCACTTTACAAGTCTCCCCGAGACTTCCGGCTTCTGGAGGATCGCCCGTAATGGGAGTTGTGTCAATACTTTGACTGTGTGAGCCTGGAAGTAGGGTCTGAGTTTTCTAGCCGAGAAGACAAGAGCCAAGGCTGTCTTGTCTGCTGCCGGATATCTGGTTTCGGTATCGGTGAGGACTTTGCTGAGGTAGTAGATCGGGCGTTGCACTCCTCCTTCGTCCTTCACAAGCACTGAGCTAAGAGCCGTAGGCGATACGGCCAGGTACAAGAACAGAGTTTCCCCAGGGGTGGGCTTTGACAGAAGCGGTGGCGAAGCCAGGTACTGCTTGAGAAGCTCGAAGGCCACCTGGCACTCGTCCGTCCATTGGAAACCTGAATGTCGCGCTCCCCGGAGGATTTTGAAGAAGGGGAGGTACTTGTCTCCTGTCCGTGATAAGAAACGGGACAGAGCTGCGATCCTCCCGTTTAGGCGTTGTACTTCCTTAATTGAGCGAGGTGGCGACATATCCTCCAACGCCTTGATCTTCTCGGGGTTGGCCTCGATTCCCCGATGGGTTACCATGAAACCTAGAAACTTCCCCGCCGTCACACCAAACGCACATTTGCTGGGGTTGAGCCGCATCTGGAAGCGACGGAGAAGCTGGAAGCACTTTTCTAAGTCTTCCAAGTGGTCGCGTCGGTGGACGCTCTTTACTAGCATGTCGTCCACGTAAACCTCCATCGTTTCTCCGATGAGATCCTTGAAGACCTTGTTCATCAGCCTTTGGTAAGTGGCTCCGGCGTTTTTAAGGCCGAAGGGCATCACCTTGTAGCAGTAGACTCCCCGGTCGGTGCGGAAGGCGGTATGCTCTTCGTCTGCGGGGTTCATCCTTATCTGGTTGTAACCTGAATAAGCATCCATAAAGCTGAGTAGCTCGTGGCCTGCCGTAGCGTCGACGAGCTGGTCAATCCTTGGCAGGGGGAAACTATCCTTCGGGCAGGCTTGGTTCAGGTTGCTGTAGTCGACGCACATTCGTCATTTCCCCGAGGCCTTCTTGACCATGACCACGTTGGCGAGCCATGTGGGATATTCTGCTTCGCGAATGAATCGTGCCTCCAGGAGCTTAGCTACCTCTTCCTCGATTGCTTTTAGGCGCTCGGGGGCGAAGTTCCTCTTTTTCTGAATCACGGGTCTGCAGGCGGGGTTGATGTTTAGCGAGTGAAAGATGACGTCGGGATCTACCCCGGGCATGTCCTCCGGGCTCCACGCGAAAATGTCCTCGTTCTCCTGCAGGAAGGTGGCGAACTTCTCTTGCTCTTGTGATGTCAAGAGTGACCCGACCTGAACGGTTCGAGTCGGGTCTCGCCGGGAGAGCGGTACTTCTACTAGCCCTTCAACGGGCGTTCCTCGCTGCAGAGTCGCCTCGTCTCGCAGGTCGAAGTTATTGATGTTGAGAGCGGTCGCCCTTGCTGGCTGGGCCTGCTTCAGGTAGCAAGTCCTGGCTGCCTCTTGGTCTCCTCTTACGACTCCTATTCCTGCGGCGGTGGGGAACTTCATAGCTAGGTGTGGAATAGAGGGGATTGCCCCGAAGATTGACTGGAGCGGTCTTCCGAAGATGGCGTTGTAGGCGGAGGTGGACTCTACCACCATGAACTGGATGTTGTGCGTTGACTGTCTTGGAAATTCGCCCAACGTGACTGGGAGGATGATCATGCCTTGCACCGGGACGGGCCTGTTGTCGAAGCCGTAGACGGGCCCGGCTGCCGGACTAAGCTGGTCTTTGGTGAGCTTCATACTTTGCAAGGTGGAGAGGAACAAGACGTCGACCGAGCTTCCATTGTCGACTAATATTCTCTTCACTTTAAAGCAGGGATCCCCGATCCCTGCGCTGATCACGAGCGGATCCTGGTGTGGAAGCCGCAACCCTCGTAAGTCTTCATCTCCGAAAGCTATCGTAATATCCTGCTTGAGTTTTTTGTCTTCGTGGTCTCTCGCGGGCTGGGCGATCGAGAGGATCTGCGACGCCAAGACTGGCGGTCCGGCGATCGTCTCGATTTCCCCTACCATCGGTCTTCCTCCACCTGCGCCTCGGGGGGCGGGGGGCTGCTCTCCTGCCTCCCTAGGCTGCTGGGGCTGATTGGGGATCTGGCCTTGTAAGAATCTTCCCAGGAGTCCCTGGCGGATGAGGCGCTCGATCTCGTCTTTGAGCCTGGTGCACTCTTCGGTGGTATGTCCTGTTCCTCGATGGAACTCGCAGTATCTGGACTGGTCACCCCTCGGATTTGGCGGGGGTATCCGGGGCATGCGAAGTTCGGGGTTGTTCTGAATGGCGTAGAGCACGTTCGTTCTGGTGGTGTTCAGTGGGGTGTAGGTCCTGGGCGGCTGCGGTCCCAGATCCCTTCGGGGGTCACGCCGACGTCCGTCACTGCGGCGCTCCTCGCCGCGACGATCTTCTCGTTCGCGAGGGGCTTGATCTGTTCCCCTTTTCTTTCCTTGGCTTCCTTCGAACTGCCGACGGTGTGCTTCGATGGCCTCATCTGCAGCTATTTGCGCTTCGACCCTGTGAACAAGGTCGGGGTAGCTTGGTACGGTTTCTCTCATGAGAGCCGAATAGAATCCACTTGGGCGGAGCCCTCCTAAGAAAACTCCTCGCAAGAGTTCGGGGTCAACCCCTGGGATCTGCCGCGCCTCGGTAGTGAAGCGTCGGAAGAAGTCCTTGAGCGTCTCTCCGTCGTTCTGGCGGATCCCTGAGAGATGGGAGGGATCCCGGACAATTCGGCGGTTGGCGATGAACTGATCCACGAACTGCTGTGCCATTTCCGTGAAGTTGTTGATGGCCCCATTCCGCAGAGAATGGAACCAAGTGCGCGCTTGGCCCTTCAAGGTCGCTGGGAACACCTGGCAGAGGAGCTGATCAGGAGCGCTGTAGATCCTCATGATGGTGGTGAAATGGTTGACGTGTTCCAAAGGGTCGTCCGTCCCGTCGAATGTCTCAATGTTAGGAAGCTTGAAGCCATTCGGGATTGGATGGGCTAGGACTTGAGGTGACAGGGGGGAGCCCTGATGCGCGGGGCGGCGAGCGAGCGCGGCGCGTCGTCCTGCTTGGGCATACTCTTCTTCGATCATATCACGGATTTCTTCGCGCGTAGTCCTTTCCGTTGCCCGCTCCGGGGGGGCTCTTCTGGGATGGTGGCGACGGTGGTCAGCTTCCGGTCCTCCAGCCGGCAGGACAAGGTGAGCGGAACTCGCCGCGTTGGAGAATCCTTCTGAAGCCTCATCTTCCTGGACGGCTTCTTGGTTCGGGACAAGGTTTAGAACTGGGGGTGGCGGTGCGTTTGGAGCTGGTGGCTGGACCGGAGCCTGAGGAGCTCCGAGATCCCTTACGAGAGCCAACATCTCGGCTTGGTGCTCTTCGATTCGCCGTATGCGCACTTCCATCCCAGCTGCTGGCGCAGGGAGTGCCTGCTCTGCGGGTGGTGCGTCGATTTGCGAGGGGGAGGGAGCTGGGTCGACGCGTCCCTCCAGCGCTGATCCCTCCGCAGTGCGGGTACTCTTCCTCGCCATCGCGGTTGACCTTCAAAAAGTTCTGGGAATGTTCCCACAGACGGCGCCAAACTGTTGCGGAACGCTTAGGGCTCTTGGTAGACCGGTTCACTTGAACCGCCTTAGCTCGTGAGCGAGCTAAGCGCGCAAACAGTCAATTAGAGGTTCGTTGAGTACGCAGAGACTTTTTAACGTGGAAAACCCGGAAAGGGTAAAAAACCACGCGGCCGGAGCTGTGCCGACCAAACTTCACTATCTTCTGGAGGAGTTATAACTTGGAAGCTAGAACTCGAGCGCGACAGACCGCTGCTCGTTACAATATTTGGAGAAAGAGAGCTTCGAGGGTGACAGGCCACCTCACGAAAAAACTAAGTCCTTTTTCCTTCAAAGACTGCTAGTCGCCTTTCGGGAGCGGGAAAGCTAGTCGCCTTTCCCTTCTGAGAGATGCTGGTCGCCTTTCTGGAATTGAGAAAGCTGGTCGCCTTTCTCTTCTGAGAACTGCTCGTCGCCTTTCGGAATCGAGAAGGCTCGTCGTCTTCCTCTTCTGAGAACTGCTTGTCGCCTTTCGGAATCGAGAAGGCTAGTCGCCTTTCTCTTCTGAGGACTGCTCGTCGCCTTTCGGAATCGAGAAGGCTCGTCGTCTTTCTCTTCTGAGAACCGCTTGTCGCCTTTCGGAATCGAGAAGGCTAGTCGTCTTTCTCTTCTGAGAACTGCTCGTCGCCTTTCGGAATCGAGAAGGCTCGTCGTCTTCCTCTTCTGAGAACTGCTTGTCGCCTTTCGGAATCGAGAAGGCTAGTCGCCTTTCTCTTCTGAGGACTGCTCGTCGCCTTTCGGAATCGAGAAGGCTCGTCGTCTTTCTCTTCTGAGAACCGCTTGTCGCCTTTCGGAATCGAGAAGGCTAGTCGTCTTTCTCTTCTGAGAACTGCTCGTCGCCTTTCGGAATCGAGAAGGCTCGTCGTCTTCCTCTTCTGAGAACTGCTTGTCGCCTTTCGGAATCGAGAAGGCTAGTCGCCTTTCTCTTCTGAGGACTGCTCGTCGCCTTTCGGAATCGAGAAGGCTCGTCGTCTTTCTCTTCTGAGAACTGCTTGTCGCCTTTCGGAATCGAGAAGGCTAGTCGCTTTTCTGGAAGATGAAGATCTTCAAGTCCCGAAGGAGATCTTCAAGTCCCGAAGGAGATCTTCAAGTCCCGAAGGAGATCTTCAAGTGCCGAAGGAGAATTCCGCAAAAGTCTGCAAGGAGCTCTCCCGAGTCCAGCAGTCAAGGTCCTTTCAAATGAAGCCATGGGGCTCCTTTTATAGTTTTTGTCGGGGGCGGCCCGGTAATTTTACCGTTGGCAGTTTCCATAAACGCTCGGTGGACGAATCATATTCTCCGGTTCGGGGCCCTCGGATCACTATTTTTCGTAAATGACCACCTTGCCCCTCGGGCAGCTTGGGCAGTTTGGGCAGTTCGGGCAGTTCCGTTGGAGGTGAAAAAGGCGACTAACTGTTCCTGAAAAGTGAGAAGCCTGAAAACCAAAATGTGAGAAGCCGGAAAGACAAAAAGTGAGAAGCCGGAAAGACAAAAAGTGAGAAGCCGGAAAGACAAAAAGTGAGAAGGCTTCCCGACTGTGTTCAGAAACGTTCCGAGCGCGGGTTAGCGCTGAAGCTCCCCAAATGCGCGACGGGCCCCGGGAGATGCCTCGGACGGACGGTGAATCGAGGAGCCGCTCTATAGCGAGCGGTTGAAGTCCTCCGGAGAGGAGCGGGCGCCGGACCGCACCCCTAGAAGGAGTGGGCACGGCCGCGCACCCCCGAGCAGGGAGGGTGCGGATCGGCCGCATCCCAAGGGGTCGGTGCGGCTTGGCCGCACCCCATGGGGGGGTGCGGCCCGGCCGCACCCCTTGGAGGGTGCGGCTTGGCCGCACCCCACAAGGGGTGCGGCTGGGCCGCACCCCTTGGGGGGTGCGGCTGGGCCGCACCCCTTGGGGGGTGCGGCTGGGCCGCACCCCTTGGGGGGTGCGGCTGGGCCGCACCCCTTGGGGGGTGCGGCTTGGCCGCACCCCCTTGGGGGGGTGCGGCTTGGCCGCACCCCTTGGGGGTGCGGTTTGGCCGCACCCCCTTGGGGGGTGCGGTTTGGCCGCACCCCTCAAGGGGTGCGGCCGGGCCGCACCCCCTTCGGGGGTGCGGCACCCTCTTGGGGGGTGTAGCCGGCTCGTACCCCCTTGGGGGTGTGGTCGGCCCGTACCCCCCTTGAGGGGTGCGACTTGGTCGGCCATTCTTCTTGCGGCGAGGGGTGCAGCCCGTGTGCTGCCGTGCGCTTTTGCGCGCGGTTGTGTACATATCTGGGGCTCGTGTGTGCTTCGATCGCTATCCCCATCTCTCTTCTGCGAGGTTTCCTTTGGGCGCATCCTGAGGCCTTCACGGGTATACAACAAGCTCTAAATTATTCAATTGGAAAGGTCTCAAAAACCCTTAATAAAATAAAATTGTTAATAAAAAAAAAAAGTGAGTTTGAAATGGGTTCGAGCAAGCTCCAAAACAAATCGAGCTAGGTTGACCTCGATCCGATTATTAGTCTTACAAAATTCACCGAGCAGACTTTAAGAAAATCTTGTGGCCTAAAATCACAAATTTAAGAAACTTTATGGACTGAGATGTTACAAATTATAAATGTTGTAAATGTTAAACGTGAAATCGTAAAGGTGGTAAACTTTAGAACTGCATTTCTCGGAGAAATTGGTTTATGGGTCCCGGACGCCAACTGGCATCTTGGATCATATACTTTGCACGGCGGGCCCCATTGTGTAAAAAAAGCTGTCTACAATGGGACCCAACATTCCAAGCATTTTTATTGGTGCCATCTTGAGAGTGGGTTATTAAGAATTATTTATTAACAGGTTAAAAAAAACCAATTATAGCATAAAAAAAAGCTGTGTTAATTGAGAAATTTTTGTATACAGGCTGTGTCTCTCGATTTGGAGACGGAACCCTTTCGACTGTTGCATGCATGTTTCGAGAGAACATAGTTTTGTTTGATCGGCGTGCACTTTATTCGCCTGGAGCACATTTATGTTCGCCCATAGCGCACTTTTGTTCTCACTGGTCACACTTTTGTTCGCCAACGAGCACTTTTGTTTTCCACAGCACACTTTTGATCGCCGGTGATCACTTTTATTCGCTCGAAGCACGCTTTTTATTTGCCCAGAGCCCCAGAGCTCATTTTTTATGGCAATTGTTAACCGCAGCCCAGTTTTGGCTATCCGCAACCCTTTTATATGCAGTATTACGCTTGTTTTGGAAATACGCCTTCTACAAGCATTTTTAGGAAAAGTGTTCAACACTAAAGTTGTAGATATCGTCGAGATCTACAACTTTTCTTTGAACACATTTCCTAAAAATGCATGCACAATGCGTATTTCCAAAAATTCGTTATAGTTACGCTCATGTTTCAATTCGGGCGGCAATACGTCTTGTTCGTGCATTTTTAGCGAAAGTGTTCAACACGAAAATTGTATATTTCGACGATATCTACAACTTTCATGTTAAACATTTTTCCTAAAAATGCTTGTACAAAATGTATTTTCAAAAAAATGCGTAATACTTCATATAAAAGGATTGCGGATAGCCAAAATTGGAGTGCGGTTAACAATTGCCTTTTTTTTATTCGCCCAAAACACACTCAGGCGCTCTCCGAATTTGAAAACGAAGCCCGTGCGGAAAATTTTGTCATTAATGCCCTCGAAAAATTTAGGTATCCAAAGCCATAAGCTGCCACGGGATGCACGTGCTCTGAGATTTGATTGATTTGACAAATGTATTATTATCTTACGGGAAATACCCACTTTATCCCCAGACCGCCTGCCGTATTACGAACTCGTAGATTCTCATGCCCGAATCTTACTGGCTAATTTTGGTGCACTACGTTCCACGACACGTACCTGTCTTCCATCTGAAAAGGCTCGTAGCAGCTGCCGACAGCGACGCTGCCCCCTTGACCCGCCCTCTGACCGATTCGATGACGGCTCGCTCGGCCGTTGACTGCTCCCTGCGAATACTCTGACCGTCGGATCTTTGCCGATAACATACGATACGTACCCGGCTCCAAAACTGGACGTAACAAATCAAATAATAACCTACTAATCGCGCAGATCTTCGACCCTGTACTGTTAATTACGAAAAACCCCTTATAAAAAAAAAGGAATTTTCTTGTTTGTTTGTTAGTGTTTATTTATTTTGAGTCATGTCAAACGCAGATCACTTTTGGCTATATGCTGGCCACAGTTTTTTAAAAAACACGATTGTAAATGCAGGCTGGTTTTGGCTATATGCACACCATAGTTTTTGTTAAAAAAGATATCATTTTTCTTTTTCAACATGCAGCCGCAGGACGAGATCGAGCTTTCACTCTGATCTCCTCTCCCTCCTCCGGCGACTCCGATCGGTGATCCTCTCCGGCCGGCGAGCTCCTCTCTCTTCCTCTATAACTTATTTTTCTATTTTTCGAAAAGGCTCCGTTTATTCAAAATGTTGTAAATCGTGTTATGCATCTGAATTTAATTAAATGATAGTGTTTTGTGCATAAATAAAGCTCGGTGTTTTTATGATTTTACACGTCTTTTATTGATTGAAGCCTTGAAATGGGTGGCCACAAACATATATTCTGTGATATATAGAATCAAAATGATTATAGTACTAAACTGCTAATATAAAACCCATTTTATTTTAAAAAACTTGTGGCATATAATCATTTTGATTCTAGTAACCATTTTGATTCTATAAGATCAAAATGAGTTTTTTTTAATCCCATTTTATATTAGAACTGTAGCATATAATCATTTAAAAAAACTGTGGCCTATAATTATTTTATTTTAAAAAACTGTCGCCACAAACATATTCTATAATCATTTTATTTTATAAAAAATGTGGCTTGTAATCACTTTGATCAAAATGCTGTAAATGATTACAGTATTTTGTGATATATAGAATCAAAATGCTATGAATGGTGTTTCTGTCATGCCACAAACATAATTTTAAGCTGCTAAGATAAATCACATTTTATTTTTTAGTATTTGACTGCAAAAATGTATTTTGTTGACTTTTATGAATGCTATATTTTGTTTGTTGATTTATTTAAGAAAATATTAATTTAATTTTTGAATATGATCTGTAAATATGAAATTTGGCCTGCATAAATAATTTTTTGGCCTGCATATATCCGCGACCTGCATATAGCCAATACCGGCATGCGTTTAACATCGCTCTTTATTTTAGAGCAATGTTATATGCAGACCGTTTTTGACTTTATGCAGGCCGCAGATATATGCAGGCCAAAATATTATTCATGCAAGCCAAATTTCATATTTACAGACTATATTCAAAAATCAAATTATTATTTTCTTAACTAAATCATCAAGCAAGAATATAGCATTCATAAAACAAGTAGTAAAATATAATGCGTGCGAGGTTACATAAAATCTGAGATACAAATATATAAATCTACACTTTCTCAGTCATTTTTGTTATATTTCAATTTTTAATTCTAAAAAAATATTTATTTGTCATAAAGGAATGTCCAACGTAAGGTTGAAGGCTCATTGGGAGAAAACAAGTAAACTAACTGATTACATTTAAATGAAATATCTGAAATCATTGTCCGACTTCAAGGAACGCAAGGTTGAAGGCTCATCGAGAGAAAACGAGGCCTTATCCGAAGGCTCATTTTTTTTAAACTTTTACTTCTTACTTTTAACTCTTTGGGGATATGGTTCATGGAAGGAAAAAATACATAATACATGAAGTATTAAACTACTCAAATCATATTTCTTGCAGGTTGAAAAGAAAAAAAATGATACAGTTTTTTAAAAAACTGTGACCTGCATATAGCGAAAACTGACCAATAAAATATTTGCCAAAGCTGGAGTGCCAAAACTGACCGCGTTTAACATCGCTCTTATTTTATAGGTGTGATATGTTTGTACTCCGGAGAAGAGTACAAATAGTTTTATATTTTACAATATAAAATGTTTGATTAGTTATTTAATGTGTTATATTTTGTACTTTATTGTAGCCTCGTGTACTAATTTCTATACTTTCTTAAAAACTCCGAATCACGGAATACATAAATCGATTGAAAAGGGAGAGATTTTAGTGAGAAAATAATTCCTGCAAATATTAAATAATTATGCTTTTCACTTTTCAGAAAGGCCGCTGGCGCCAGAAAGTACAGAGAGAGAGAGAGAGAGAGAGAGTACAGCGCCAACAGTTGCTTGGCTGCTGAGCTCAGGACGCACGTGAACCCGGACGAAGCCGGGAGCGTACTTTGAGCGAGACGGGTAACACACGTGGCCGCTCGCGAGCCGTTGGAGAAATTACAATCGATCCCATCCTCATGTTAACGGGAGTCTGTGGAATTCGCAATCATGGCCATTGATCTAACAGCAATTTCATCAGATTAATGTCGTTCAAAAATCCGATGGTTTAAAACCATTCGAGCTGGGAGACAATCCACCCCCCAAAATGAAGCATATGGTGTTATACAGCCTTAAGATTTGCCTTGAGATTAGAGCTGAGTAATGGTATTTTTTGTGGTCGGTTTCTTTGGGTGGTGGGACAGTAGGAGTGGCGGGAATCGGATCCGGATTTTCTGGAGTTCGTGCGGGAACTCCAGGGTGGAGTTCCCCCATTAATAGTCAATCCAAGGGCTGGGAACTCCAGGGTGGGCTTATCGTATGGATTCTAGATCTCGCATGGAAGAGTTCCCGCATAGCCCTTGGATTATTCCTCTTGGCTCACTCCCACCTAGGCTATTGGAGTTCCCGCATGAACTCCAGGGGATCCAGATTTGTGGGAATGAGAGCGGTGAGAATGAAACGGTAGGAGATGGAAGAAAGTGGTTGAAGTGTCAGAGAATGTCCAAAATGGAGTTTTTGAGTGATGACGGTGGGAATGAGAGTTTATCAAACGATATTAATGGGTCGATGACGTTTTCTTCCAACATGGATGATGCAAAAACGCCAAAACAAGCAAACCCTTGGTGAGATCTCAAAAAAGCATTTCTCTGGGAAATATATTGTTGGTTGGTGCGAAAATTCCACGTGCAAATGTCGATCGAGTGACACAGTTCGGCGCCTTCCCCAATATCAAAGGTTTTTTGAGATTTTCAAATTTCAACCACACGTGAGTGGTGGTACGCCAAAATGAGAGCGAATCCGTGACGACATCTCAACTGATTCGTGACGTCGCTGCGACCAAACTGGCCATACCAATGAAAAGAGAAGAATAAATGAATAATAGTATTTTGGGGAAGAAGGAAATTTGCTATCCTCGCGAGATCCTCTCCATTTCGAATCAAATTCTTTACATTCATTTGAAATCCAACGACATAACTTACAAGAATAAAATCAACTTGCAACATCAATTTAAGATCTGGTTCTTATTTGTAAGGTATAAGTTATTGCCTCCATGAGCGAATCCAGTGGGGGGCAAAGAGACACTGACACCCCCATTTTTTCACGATCTATTATAAGCAAACCAAATTTTGGCTATTCGCAGATCAAACTTGACTAATTGCACCCTCAAAAAGTAATTTCGAGCCTTGATGTCGTGACCCGCCTACTCACGCCCGCTCAATTGCAAAATAACTTAAGCTTTCTACTTTCTAGGGCATAGCCTCTCTAGTTGACGTCCTAACAGAGTCGCAGTCTCGCAGAAATAGTGGCGACCGAGACCGACGACAACTTGCGTTCTTCTCACCTCAACACCTCCAGGCTACATCTAGCAACAACAGTGATTTCGTACCAGTCTCGTTCTTCTTGACTTCTTCCCAGTTCCCATATCTAGTCATTCGAACCTCCACCGCCAGCAACAAGCCATCAACGATCGCCAGAAGAAGGTTCTCAATTTCCCCCATCTCACATCTTCTTCTTTGTTGTCATTTGAAATAGAAATATTTTTAAAAACTGTCAATCTACAATTATAAGAGCTTAACAGCCAATTTGATGAGATGAGTATGGAGTTACTTCGTTGTATGAGTTGCTTGAATCATATTAACTTGTTTGGTTGTTTTGACAAGCAAATTGTGTTATTTGCAGAGTTTATCCTAATGATTTTTCAAATTTAGAGTTAATTTTAATTTTCAACTCAACAACTTTATTGTCGATATGAGAAACGATGAGAGATTTTTTATTTGATATATCTTTGTCATCTATCTACGAAGCTTGTTGAAACTGGTGTTACTTATCAACAAATCTTCAAGCTTTTAAAGTCTGTGTTAATTCTTCCTATGACTACTACAAGTGTCGAAAAAGTATTATCAACTATGAATTATGTCAAAAACAAGTTGATAAATAATATGAATGATCAAATGTTGAATGATTGTTTGGTTATTTTTATTGAGAGAGATATTTTTTTGGAAGTTTGGGATGATGATGTGATCGATTATTTTCAAAAATTGAAGACTCCTCGTGAACAATTGTAATTTTTTCGTATATTTTATATTTTCTAATTTAAACAATTGAATAAAATTTTGCACGACTTCGTAGTGTCATTAATGTAACATTTTATGCACTATTATATTTAGAGAGAGAAATTTATGCACTCTCATTTGTAATTTTTTGAATTCGCAACTCATTGACTCCATGCTCAAATGATCAATTTTTTGAGTATTTATTTAATCAAATAAATGGATAAATAAAACGATAAAAAATTTAGGGCGTTGTTACATACAAACTGTTTTTGGCTATATATAAACAACACAATTAGAAAATTGTTATACACAAACATAATTGTTATATACATACTAATTCAAAATAAATAAAAAATATTTTTTTTTGTAATTACTTAATATCATATTAGTGCATCAATTTAGTAGGTAACCATTACAAAAATATAAACTCCAAAACATAGAGATGGGAACTCAAAAAATTGTTAGAAAACATATTGTGTAGTCATCCCATCAAAATTCGCCAAGAGAAAAAATCATGTAATCAAAAGAGAAAATTTAGATACATCCAAATTTACTAGAACATAAACTATTAAAAAATATTTTTGCTAACATTTTGAGTTCGAAGACATCCAAATTTACTATCTCAATTGTTATGTGCACTTGTTGATTTAAACTTGGTAATCGTGATATGTATATATCTTCCAATTTGCTTGATATCAGATCATAGTTTTATTTACAATAGGAGACATATGAGGTACATGACACCCTTTGTGCTTCACCAACTGTATGGGATAATTTTCATCTATATAACTCATCCAACAAGCCGTTGTGTAGGTAGCAGTGAGAAATTCATTGGAAGAAATGCGAGACTCTAGAATTTTAAAACTTGGACAAAAGCTATATTATAGCATGAAGCCACCACACAAGACCCATGTCCGACATTAACATCCATTTATTGGATGGGTGGGGGTATCTCAGTACATTGAAGAGTGGATATTATTTTTTGCCATCTATCCTTTCCAAAAATATTAACATACATGATCTCTTTAACATTTAGTTCATTGGAAAGATCCAACCTTACTTGTGCATGCCCAATTTTCACCCCATCTTTAAAGCGAACCAAGCAACACGAAATCCACAATGACCATCCCCAATGACATTAATTCCCTCTTTGATGTACTTCGCTAATTATGTTGGCATTTGCTTATAAACTTCAATATAGAAACGTTGAGTTGAAGTTAGTGTAGGTGTCCTCATTTGGTAGTCGGTTCTCTTTCTTGCTAATGCTTTCTTTGGGAATTTTTTTGTACTTTTATGTTTTTTGCCTTCATAACATGCTCAAATAAAGATGACTCATGTTTTGTAGATTTAGGGTCATCTTTTAGCTTTTTGTAACTTCCCCTTGACCTTTTCTTTAAACTCAATGGAACTTTTGGCTATCTTATTTGTATTTAAGTTGGATCCATTATCTCTCTCAGTTTTCTCTTTATTTTTGCATTTGTTCACTAATTGTTTCATTAATCCTTTTATTAATACCTCCAAAGTATGATGTGATATCCTTTAAAATATGAACTTCAGACATTTGCTTCAATGATAATTGCTTCCAATGATGATGTATCATGCATAAAGGGAATGATGTTGATTGAGTAATGTTGCAGGTCACTCGATGCTCTGGTAGACCGGTTGAATTGAACCACTTTAGCTCACGAGCGAGCCAAGCACGCAAATAGCCAATGAAAGAGTTAATAAATAACACGAACACTTTTTATCGTGCAAAACCCGGAAAGGGTAAAAAACCACGCGGTCGGAGCTGTGCCGACCAAATTCCACTATCTTCTGGTTCGTTACAATTGAAAGCTAAGAACTCTAGCACGACATGTCGTTGCTCGTTATAATGGTAAAAAGAGTAAAATTCGAGGGTGACAGGCCACCTCTCGAGAGACTAAGTATTTTCCTGAGAACGAAAGTGAGATTCTTGAGCCGTCTTTCGTAACTTAAATGATTCTCAACCCGCCTGGAAGACTATCTTCCGAAGCGAAGGAAAATCTTCAAAGGCACGAAGGAGACCTTTGAAGGCTCGAGGGAGATCTTCGAAGATCGAAGGAGATCTTCCAGCGCCGAAGGAGAATTCAAAGGAAATCTTCAAAGGAGCTCTCTGTAACATCCCCCAGACAGCTAGACCCCCCAGGTGAATCTGTCTTGACAAGGTCATGACAAGGCCTTGGTAGTGTAGAAATCCCTTTAACTTAGGCAAGATTAGGGTTGAAAGTGCCTTGGACTGCAAATAGCAATTTCTAGTGACCAAGCTTAGGGTTGGACTTTAGGGCCTCAACTTGACCATTTGACCCCACCATAGTATCCCTAACCCTTTAGGGGTCCCCTTAGGGCACCAAGGGCCCATTGGGGTCAACCAAAGAGGCCAAATTGACCAAAGTCAACCATAACCCCAATTTGGTCAAAGTAGCCTATTAGAGTCAATTGACCTCCACCATGTCAACTTGACCACACATTTAGGTCTAAAATACCATAAGAGACCTAGTAGACCTAAAAGCCCCATCATGGGACCCCCAGTGGTGCAAATTGACCAAAATGCCATTTTTAGGTCAAAATGGCAATTCTTCACTAAGTGCCCTAATTGACCACCACCATATTAAATTTACCCTACCATAGTGTTACAATATCATAGGGGACCCAGTGGAACAAAAAGCCCCATGACTGGGTCAACCCTAGGGCTCAATTTGACCAAAGTCAACTTAGCATGTTTTGGTCAAATCAACTTGTATTGGGTCAACTAAGGCTCATGTGACCAAATTGACCCCACCAGTAGTTTCTAAATTTAATTTGGAGTCCAATGGACCCAAATGCCCCATCCTAGGGTCACCCAATTGGTCAATTCGCCCAAAAGTCAAACTTGCCCAAATTAGGTCAAATCTCTTAAACCTAGCCCAATCCCTTTGGGATAGCCCAAATTGAGTGGCAACCAGCTCAAGTGACTGATAATTATCACAGGAGAGAGTGGAAAATCGGCCATGGTGATTAGGAGAGAGAAAATGGGGGTTTTCCCCAATTTTAAGGAGAGAGAAAGAGGCCATTCATGGCCATTAAGGTGATACACCCCTTGGTATCCCTCCTTTACTCTTCCATTCATCTTCTCTGATGAATTTGAGAAGATTCCAGCAGTTCCCATGAGTTATTGGGGGGTGGGGGAGTGAATAGGGTCGGCCAAGGGAGGGAGACCAAGAGGCCATTAATGGCTCTCTTGGTTAAAGCCTCCCTCCCCCTCAATTGAACCTCCCTTCATCTTCACAGCAATCAGAGGAGTGAAACCCCTCATTTTCCCGAAAGGTTAGAGCCCCCCTATGCACAAGAAGCCATGGCACCCAAAGCTTGGAGAAGGAAAAATGGTGGCCGGCGATTGGAGCCACCAAAACCCCCAAACAAGGTCTGATCCTCCTCCTCCTTACTTGTGCTAGCATCTTAAATCAAATTAGGTGAGAAATCGGGCTCAAAAGAGCCCGATCGGAGAGTTAAAAATTCAGATTTTTCCATTAAAAACCATGTTCGGGTTCGCCGGAATCCGCCCCTCCGGCGGCCGTGCCGCCTCCCCGCGATAGCCACCACCTCAACAGAGGTGGTGGTGGTGGTGGCCGGCCAGGGAGGTGGTTGGATGGCCGGCATTAGCCGCTGGAAAAGCTACAGGAATGGCGTTTTATTTGGCTGTTTCGGGTATTTGGAAAAGATGAACAGCTCCTTTAATTGATATTAATGCTTTATTTAATTATTTTATTCTTATTATTATATAGTGAATGGTTTTAAATTTTAAAAATATATAGAGTCCCCTACTGAAAAAGTGTCCAACATAAAAGTTGTAGGCCTTGACCCCTAGGGTCATAAAAAATTGACTTCACCCAATTTGGAGTCCTGGTTTGACCTCAGCACCCATTTTAGTGCAAGGTTTGACTGAACTTTAAATGGATGCCCACACCAAACCACTAGTCCAAATGACTTGAAATTTGGACTAGGAGTGAGTCATGCCTAGGACTACAACATATCCAAAAATGAGAATTTTTGGAGAACTTTTTCCTAAATTTTTTGTAAAAATTTAATAATCTTTGCATAAATTATTTGGAGGGTCAAATGACCTCCAATCTCCACCAAATTTTGATGGGGTGTTATTAGGTCATGATAAGCCACTGGTTAAAATTTCAACTCATTTGGGGTTCATTTGACTAGGTAGTCATTGGGCCAAAAATTTGTCCAATAAGGGGAAAATTATGGTTAGGGGTTATTTGGGGTTTTCCATGGTCAAAACACCTCCAATTGGAGTGGAATTTTGTCCGCTGCCCCTACACCACCCAAATCACCTCCATGTGAGTCTTGGGGTCATGGGGAGTTGGATTGCCTTAAGACATGGAGTTGGAGCCCCTTGGTGTGCATTTAGCTAAGTAGAGATCCAATAGCCAAATGGGCCCATAGAGACTTGAGTCTTCATGGGGAGGTCAGTGGGGTCATTTTGAGACCCCAGGAGGAAATTGGTGAGCATTGGAGTTGATTTGCCCAAGGCCATAGGGTTGACCCCTATGGAGTGGAATTTGGGGTTGTGAAGGACATAGGGGTGTTTGTCCTTGGAAAGGAGTGTAATAGAATCCCCTGAGTTCTATGAGTGATATAACACCCTCACAAGAAGTTTGGGTGGATTTGGGGAAGTATGGACCATAATCCTAGGGTAAACCCTAAGGGGTGCATTTAGAGGTCAATGAAGGAAGAGGGGTCAAACCTTTATGGTTTGACCTAAAATTTTGGGGAAATGGTCATGGTGGCCAGAGAGTCCTCCTATGAGAAATTGGTGGGGTTTGGAGTTGCCAACCCTAGGGAATAAATCCTTGGGTAGATTTGTAAATATTTAGGTTTTGGGGATTTAGGAAAGATTAATACTTAGTGATTAACCATATTCTGTCACCAACTTAGTATTTATGTTATTAATCCCTGGAGATTCTATTAGAACCATTGAAAGACTTTTGGAGGTCCAAAGTATAATTATTCTTATTATTGGCAATTTTTGGAATGATTAATTTTGGGGTGTTAGTCTTCTGTAATCTCAAGAAACTTTGCTGGATGTCATTTCATACCATTAGGAACCCTCAGTAATTTTCTCATAATTTTGGGATTTATATTTTTGGTACTTCTAGTTCAATTTGGAATTAATTGCAAATATGTCCTTTGTGGAAATTACAAATGTAACCTATATGGAATATAATAAAATTTTGTAGGGCTGAATATTTTAGTATGAATAACCTCTGTTTAAATTTGCATAAGGTTTGGAGTTCATATGAGGGTACCTACTTTGGAAATAATTGAAAATGAATGGGTTTTGGAATTTTTAATAATAGTAAACCTTGCTGGAAATTCCTACAATTTCATAGGTACTGATTATTAGGTACCCTTGATTTATATAAAAAGTTTGGTAGGCAATGGAAGCCAGAAAAGTGCACTTGTAGTTCAAACCTTAGAAAGTGGTATTTTGGGAAAAATGGTTTTAAATATTAATAATGTTGGGAAAATTATGAAACTCTGCAATTGTTCTTGAATATGTAGCATGGACCCCCATTAAAAATATTGGGTCATTGAGTTGATTATTTAATGAACCTCCCTTCATGAGCATCAAAACATTAAGGATGGTCTGCGTTTAGCAATTTGGCCATTTTGGGGTTACGGGTCAAATTGGAGTGTATTGATTTGGAGATGTAAGGGTTGAATGGTGATCATATGACTATGTGAGGATCTCTGGAGTAAATTTGGGTTTGACGAGTCCTAGGGTGGTGAGGTGCCACCCTTGGGGTAGGTCGTCCTGGGATTGACGAAAGATCGTCTTTTCCCTTTAGTGTATTAAAGCACTTAGGTTTAATTCAGGTAAAGTATTAAGAGAGTTTTCTTATGAGTAGATACCAATAATACTAAGTGTCTTGGGAAATGGAACTTTGGGGTGTCCTCCCATTGTAGTTCCTAGTACCGTAGCGAGCCCCTTACGGGGTAACCCTCGGGAAGTCCAAGACTAACCCTAAATTATAGGAGTAGGACGTTGTACAAGATTAACTAATAACACACTCACTCGAGGTTTCGGGAGTTTAGTTGGTTTGGTGCTACGAGCAGTAGGCTCGGTTGTTGTAAGAGCGGAGCGCTAAGTCAAGTGAGCTTGTGACTCAGTAGTGTTTGTTGGTACGGACGGGTTGGTTCGGCGAGCCGATGGCTCGGAAGGTTATTGATGGCGGGCAGGTTAGCCCGGGGAGCTTATGGCTCAGAGGTAGGAAGTAGAACATGTTGCATGTGCATTGAAGGTGGTGGGTCTTCGGTATTGGACGATCGTTCACACCGACGTCAATACGTTGACTCGACAAGTGTGGTATTTACACTTAGCATTAAAAGTCTGGTGGTCCAGCCAGTAAGAGTACGCAGATGCTCCGCGGGTTTTGCGTTGAGGCGTACGATAGGTCTAGGTTAGGTAGTGTGAATACCAACCTAGAGGTGGGTGAGGCCCAACCCACCGCTTCCGTTTGCCACTACGGGAGTATCCTGGGAGTCTTGCACGCTCCAAAAAGGGGGAACTAAAGGTCTATGCGCATAGAGTCGTTGTGAGTGAGTTGCACTTGTATGAACATAGCATAACAGCATACTTTGCGTGTCATAGCATAAACATTGCATTCAACCTACCCCTAACGTATAAGTCGGTTATGGGACTTCTTATACGGTAGGCCCTGCAAAACGACCCCTTGGTCTATAGGGGTAATCCCTATAAATCAATGGTTTCTTTTCTTACTTACTGTTGTGCTTACTTTATACACGTTACTTCTTACCTTGTTACACCATGTACTCATGCTTACTTTAGCCATAATCGTGTTACACTCTACTACTCTTGTTAGTTAAATTTATAAACCTTGCGGATCTTTTACTGTACTTTCTTTAGGATAGTTGTCACTTGCTTGTTTCCACTCTGCCTTTGGTCCTCCTCTTCACTCCTCTCCGCCCGGTGCCTAGGAGCCACGGGTTTAGGGGTGGGGGATTGTTGACTGAGTCTAGTTTGACTGACGGTCGGTGGACCATATCATTTTAGGTGATCGAAGAGACGCAGCAGCACCAGAGGCTGGAGCAGACGGAGGCGGGCCAGTCTAGTACAGGAGCACAAGATTCAAGATCTGTGAGTGATTAGTAGTTAGCTTCCGCGAGTGATCTTGTAGTGAGGATATGATGTACAGGGCATGAGCCCCTTATTTATTGTACCTTGGTTATTTTTATTCAGTTATTATCTGTGGACATTTACCTTTATGGTTTATAATTCATGTGATGTGGACTTAAGCTTCTTATTTGCTCGTGTATACATCCTTCTTCTTCGTGATCGAATTGGCCGGCAGGATCGGCGTTTTGTAGTGGCGACCTTCCCGAGCGAAGGTGTCACCGCAAAGCGGCAGTTCTGGGCCTAAGACCCGGATGTTTGAAAAGAAAAAAAAGGGGTCTTACACTCTCTCAGGAGTAGAAGACAAATTGTCTTGAAATGAAAGAACTGTGCTCCTTTTATAGCCTTAGGCAGGGGTAGCCCGGTAATTTCGCCGTTGTAACCACCGTAACCACTTGACGGACGAATCACACTGGTCGATTTGGAGCACATAGATCACCACTTTTGGGATATTCCCGTCTTGCCCCCCGGACAATTCGGTTAATTCGGGCAGCTTCGTTGACGGCGTTGAGCCCAGCGAACTAGACATGCAATCTAGGAAATTAGGAAAGGTTAACTGCCGTGCACGTCGCGAACACGGAAGTGTTTTGGCGTGGTGAATGTTGCGCCCTTTTGGCGCGGCGAATGCCATGCCTTTTTGGCGCGGCGAATGCCATGCTGTTTTGGCGCGACGAATGACACACCCTCTTGCCGTTGTAATTGTCGCGCCTATTGGAGCGACGATTGACGTGTGACGCTTGTCGCGCGACACCTTTTGATTTTTACGCTACGCGCGGTGCTTGCGTGCTTGGCGGTGCCTGCCCGTATGGCGGGGCGTGGCGAAACTTGCGCGTATGGGCATACTGGCGACCGATTTGGAGTCCAAATGGACTCGGAATTGCACGAGAATGGACCCGTTGAAATTGTATCGGCGAGCCGATTGAGGTCGCGACGAAAAATCACAAGTTCGACCGGGTTCTACCATGTCCATTTTGGGGAACCCCATCAAGTAATATATGAGGCTAACTCATGAGCACAAAGTAATCACATAGAATACCTTGTCATATGTGCACACTCCCATGTTTGACAATAATTTGAGACATTGATTTATCTTCTTCTTCTTTGATGAATTTTAATGCAGTTAGTGAAACACAATCAACAAGACTTGTGTATAGTGAACCTGTATATAAAGTGTTATCTTAAATCACACTATGCCCAAACAATCTTTTAATTTCAGTGTGCTGTATAGTAATCATTTGGTCAAAAAATTTCCATACAAATGTTAAATTTTCAATAGAGACCTCTAAGATTTTTTTTTCAAAAGATAGTGTATTCTCAACCCGATTTGTAGTAGCATTTCTCCATTATAAAAAATTTGTCTATCTATGCTGAAATGAAATATTCTTTGTAGAGTTCAATCCATGTACTGACAACATATATAAGAGAATGCCTTTGGATATTTTTTTGCATAACTAATTAGCAATAAGTTGAACTTCATGTTGAACTCTACCTCTATTTTGCATTCATTATTTGTTGTCATTTGCCCCAAAAATGATCGCACTCAATACCAATTGGTTTTGTAGCGCAATCCAATTGAAAAATAGATGGAAACATGAGTCATAAATTAATAGAAAAAGGATGTGAAAAGCATGCTTTCTAGTTGTGCACAATCCTCAATCACTTTGCTATAACATACGCACCCAGCTTCTATAACACATTTATAGAGAAATTGAATCAATGTTTTTACCTCCCAACTCTTGCTTGTGAACCGTTGCTCTATGATTGTAAATGGTATTAATTGTTGTTGTATTTTTTTGGTTCTTTTTTTAGAGAAGAGAGTATTTTACGGGGTTTAACACCCGTGGCATACATACTCTCAACAAAATTTTCCTCATTTTTATCCAACATATGAATGTGCCTTTAAATGTATAGAACAATGATTGTGCTTGTCACACACCACTTCAATTCTCCATTCATCCACACTCATTTCCTTCTGACCTCTAACTTAAAATGGACACCCATATGTTCTTGAAATGGTCTTACACAAGTTCTTCCTCACTTGTTTAGGATTCTCACAATTAAATATGACTCTATCACAACCCAAAAGAGTAGATAGATACTGCCTGTTAGTGAAGAAATTTTGTTAAGACACAAAAAATACGAACTAACTAGCAGGAACACAATCTACACAATGGGCATAAATAAAATTTGTGTGTAGTGGACGGTACCATATTCCAGAATAAAGGAAGATATTTTTACGTTGTCCAACTCCATTGCTCCGATTGATAACGATTTGCCCTAAGAACACAAGCCATGATTTAGATAGGATTATGCACAAAATAAATCCATAACAATGAAATATTTTTAGAAGTCTCACCTCCTTTGACTCTAAATTGCTAGAACCATCAAAATCATAAGAGAAATCCACTGAATGAAGGGAGATTAGATCATTCAACTTGACCGAATGGATAGAAATCAGCTCTCCGGATGAGGAATCCTTGGAACTCAACTAAATGGAAGAAGCAACACATTATTCCAGAATATTTAGGGTTTCCACGGGGAAAAGAGGAGAATGAGATGATTAGAGTTTTCATGGGAAATACCTTGCTTCCGTCGCAAGGGCGAAAAAACTTGAAGTAGAGATTCCAGCTCCATTTCACGCCGGCGATCGAGGAGAGATCGAGGGGAGGCTATGCTTGTCGCGAGGGACGACGAGGGGGGGGGGGGGGGGGGGGGGGGGGTCAGGAATCACGATAGGAGAGGCGGGATCAGGTAGGGCATAAATATATTAGAATATCTTTGTGAAGGGTTATTTATTTTGTTTGTGTTTAGTGTTTTAAAAGACCTCAAATATTGCAAAATTTTGGTTTGTATATATCCAAAAGTGGTCTATATATAACATGACCTAATTGTTATACCCAAATTTCGTACAATTACATAAAACTAATAAACTTTTAAATAAATTTAATTTTGATAAAAATAAAATAAATACATCGGTGAAATGTCGTCATATCGTTTTTAATTACATAAATTATGTTTAGACGAAGTTTTAAATTATTTTGTATGGCGATTTATTTTTTAGGTGCGAATAACAGAATTATTGCACATTGGTGTTCCAATAGTAAAACCGACTGGGTTGGGGGAATTAAAGAAGTAATAAAATGATTGGGTCCATTTAGATCCGAATTGAATTAGACTTAGCCTTAGGTGGTGGCTTGGACCGGTCCTATATTAAAATAGCATAGCCGAGCCTCTCCTTATCTCCAAAACCCCGCACCATGTCTGACTCCTTCGCCTAGGGCTCACAGGAACCGCCTGCTTCCCCTCCCTCCTCCGATTTATCATTCTTTCGACAGAAATTGGGTTGGATCGACCCCCTCCCTCCCTCCCTCCCTCACGATACCAACTCCTTTCTCTTGCTGGTGGCCGAATTTGGATACCCTACACTATAACAAAAGAAGGTTTTGGGGATTTTCTACAACAAACTCCTCAGTTTTTCCTTCTCTCCCATTGTATGTCCTTCTCCTCCCCCTTCCATTCCATTTATTGCAAATATAAAGTAAAAAGATTTTGATTTTTGAAAATTTGAAAGAAGACTTTAGTTTTTGCTTTAAAAAATTTTGGTGACATGAAAAATGAGAATTTCTTTGGGATTGTTAAGAATTAGAGTTTTAATTTCTGAAATTTTACGGGGACAACTATGCGGGTTTTATCTTGTGTTGAATGGAACTTTTGACTCATAATTATGAGTTTTATATCATTTATTGTTAGACATATATGTTACCTTTGAATATATTATTATGGGACAAATGCTAGAATAGTTAATTGAGGTATATCAAAAAGGGGGGCTGTAGTTTTTGCTAATTGATGGCAATTTTTTACATGTAAAGACTAGTTTTTTTTTTCCTTTTGGAGGGTTGTTTTTGTAAGTGTATATTCGGACGAATAACGAGCTCGAAGGCTATGCGTGTGGAAACCCTAGGTATTCTGCTTATATATACCTAGCTGGAGGCAACGGAGAGTTAGTTCCACCTTAACTTTCCTCCGGATGTTTCGAGCTCCCTCTACATTCTCGAAACAGCCCTAAGGGGCGCTCGTTCCCGTCGTCCGGAAGTGCCCGCCGATCGTGCCTTCCCCGCTCCCGCTGCAGCCGCTCGATCGCGCTCGTCCGCTCCGCCGGCGCTGTTCACGCGAAGGATTCGCGCCTCTCGTCGCTGCTGCTGCCGTTTCCTGTGAAGAAGATCCGCAAGCCGTTCGTCTCCGGTTCTTCTTCCAGCCGCTCGCAAACGACGAAGGTAGAGGAAGGAGGTCGCGATCCCGTCCTTCCCCGTAGCCCTCCTCTCGCGTCTTCGCCGCTGTTGCTTGCTGTTCGCCTAGAAGAAGTCCCAGATCTGCTGCCGCCATCGCCCTAGCCCGAAGATCGAGGGCTGCTGCTGCGTTGTCCAGATCTGCCGTTGTTGGAGTCGAAGTCGTGCCCTAGGACCGCCGCTCGTGCGAAGAAGACGAAGCCGCTGCTAGCAAAAGAGGAGTTTGCGCATGACCGCTGATCGTGCGCTCGACCCCTCGCGCACGACCGCTGCTCGTGCGTTCTTCAGCAGCCAGCCAGTACCTTCGCGCTCGACCCCTCACGCACGACCGCTGATCGTGCGCTCGTCTGCCAGGATCCCGCACAACCGCTGCCCGTGCGCTCTTCAGCAACAGTGCCCGTGCGCCACTGTTCTCCCGTGCCTCCAGATCCCCCTCAGCCGTCTTCCGCCTCTTTCCGCCGCCGTCGTCTCCAAGCACAATGATGAAGGGGAACTCCATGGCGTTCCCCATTCCAATGATAAAGCTGGAGAAGTTCACGGCGACTGAGTTCAACGCCTGGAAGTTGAACACTCAGTTCGGGATGAAGTTTCTGAACATGTTCTACACAGTTCAGTCTGATGGTACTGAGGTCGTTGGGACTGTTGATGAGGCACAATGGTTTTCAGATGAAGACTTCTGCAGGGACTACCTGCTGAACTGTCTATCATCCAGCTTGGCCCAGACCTACATGAAGATGAGCACTGCAAAGGAGATCTGGGATGCGCTGCAGGAGCATTTCAGGTAGGAGGAGGACATGTCCAAGACGCACCTAGTGGACAAGTTCCACTCTTTCAGCTTCGACGAGGAGAAAGCCATTCTCTCTCAGGTATCAGAGTTTGAAAATTTAATTGATTCTTTGCATAGTGAGTCCATCAGTCTGCCCGAAAGTTTTGTTGCGGGCACGATTGTGTATAAATTGCCCTCCTCGTGGTACAATTTCAAAACGGAAATATACCGCAAGAAGATGCAGGTTGGTCTGAACGACCTCAAGCGTTTTATACGCATTGAGGATGAGAACGGGACGAAGAACGCTTTGGAAGCTGTTGGCAAGCAGAAGGCTGCTGCCAACATGATTTCAAGCTCCAAGCGGCCTTCGCCCCCTCCCAAGACCAAAACGTCTTGTAGTAGCCCCCAGGTTGCAGGCCCGAGTAAACCCTCTAAGAAATTTAAGGGTAAATGTTATAACTGCAACAAGTGGGGACACTGCGCATCTGACTGCAAGCAACCGAGGAAAGAGAGAACCCGGGCACCACAAGAAGGCAACCAAGCCCATTTGGTCCGCCAAGCTGAGCCATCCGACTTTGTTGCCATGGTCGAACACGCGCAGGCCAGCACGGAGTGGTACCTGGATTCGGGGGCAACGTGTCACGTTTGCAACAATGCTAATCTTCTGACAGAGCTGAAGGATGCAAAGGAATCAGTAACTGTGGCAAATTGAGGCACAGCTGACGTGCTGAAGGTGGGGAATGCAACTCTACTGCTCTCCTCAGGTAAGTCTTTACTTTTAAAGAATGTCAAATTTATTCCTTCTCTAGCTGCTAACTTAGTGTCTATTAGTTTGTTATGTGATGCGGGATGTCGCTTAGCTTCTGTAGCGGCAGGGTGACTTTGTCAGTTAACTCGCACTATTTTGGGTGTTCTTATGTCCAAAATAGGATGTACCGTATGAGTCTAGCAAGTGAGGTAGTCCAACAGGTTCAATTGAACTTAGTTAGCCATAGGACTCTACACGAGAGACTAGGACACGTAAACTACAGGAAAATATTCCAAGTAGCTATAACTCACAAGATCACATTAGACACTAAGTCTCCACTTGAAAAATGCGAAGTGTGCGCTCAGACTAAGATCACTAGGAAACCTTTTGGGACGGTTACTAGGAGCACAACACCTCTTGAGCTTATACATTTCGATATTTGTGACTTTAAAAGTTTTGTCACTAGAGGTGGGAGGAAATATATGATCACGTTTATAGATGACTGAACGAGATTTTGTCATATCTCGTTGCTTAAAACTAAAGATGAAGCGTTTGAAAAGTTTTGTCTTTTCAAAACCAGGGTAGAAAACCAACTAAACATGAAAATAAAACGTTTTAGGAGTGATAGAGGAGGAGAATATATGTCCAGTGAGTTCAGATGCTTCATTGCTTCACATGGCATCATAGCAGAAACCACTGCTCCTTACTCCCCCCAATCTAACCGCATAGCCAAGCGCAAGAATAGAACGTTAACAGAGATATTGAACTCTATGTTGCTCACTGCAGACATGCCTTCCGCTTATTTGGGCGAAGCAGTCTTGACTGCGAATCACATTCTGAATAAGGTTCCTCATGCTAAGTTAGAGGTTACTCCCTACGAGCTTTGGTTTAAGAGACCCCCGTCGTTTACTCGACTTAAGACCTGGGGGTGTATAGCCTATGTCAGGGTTCCTGACCCTAGAAGGCCTAAAGTTGGACCTAGGACCAATACTTGTGTCTACTTAGGTTGTGCTGAGGATAGTGCTGCAGATAGGTTCCTTGATATTTCTAATAATATCATAATAGAATCTAGGGATGCGGTGTTCTTCGAGGGTAAGTTCCTCAAAGATAAGAACTTAACAATACCAGGTATGCAAGTAACTATTACTGAAGAAGATCCTACTTCAGTACCGAGCACCTCCAATTCCGTTCCGGTAGATAACTCTGGCCTAGAGTCTAGGAGAACTTCTCTAAGAGAACGAATTCCCAGAACCTTCGATAGTGACTTTGTGACTTACCACGTTGAGGCCGATCGATCCACTTATAAGGAAGCGATGAGATCCAGGGATTCACTACTCTGGAAAGAAGCTATAGATGAAGAGATGGGTTCTCTTCTTCAGAATAACACCTGAACGTTGGTTGATAAGCCAATAGGGGCTAAAACTGTAGGGTGTAAGTGGGTTATGAAAAAGAAATTGAATCATGATGGTAGCGTAGCTAAGTATAAAGCACGCCTGGTGGCTAAAGGTTTCACACAAGTAAGCGGAGTAGATTACTTTGATGTCTACTCACCCGTGTGTCACTTGGCAACCATTCGGGTTCTCCTTGCTATTGCATCTATTGAGCACTTTGTTGTTCATCAGTTGGATGTTAAGACTGCGTTCTTGAACGGAGATCTGACCGAAGAGATCTACATGAGTCAACCTGAAGGTTTCATTGTAGACGGTCACGAAACAAAAGTCTGTAAACTTCTTAAGTCTTTATACGGACTAAAGCAAGCACCGAAATTATGGCATGAGAAATTCGCTATAGTGTAAAGAACATGAGATTCATGTCGAGTCTTTTGGATAAATGTCTTTACATACGTGATAGATCAGATAAAGTCGTCATAATATGCTTGTACATGAATGATATGCTTATTCTGGGGTCTGATCAATCCGAAGTGGATGACGTTAAGTCAGATCTCATAAAAGAATTTAGCATTAAAGACCTAGGTGTAGCTAACACTATACTAGACATGCAAGTGAGCTTTGGGAAAAATGGTATTTCCCTAAGTCAAAGCCACTACATAAAGTCCTTGTTGGACATGTGGGGATACAGTGCCAGTAGCGCATCTGAGACACCATACGACTACACTAACCGCCTAAAGCCCAATGAAGGAGCTATGGTTAGACAGTTAGATTATTCTAAACTGCTTGGTAGCCTCATGTATGCCATGGTCTGCACTAGACCTGACATAGCCTTTACGGTCGCCATGTTGTGCAGATTCACTAGTAATCCGGGTAAAGACCATTGGAACGCCTTGGGTAGGCTCATGCGATACTTAAAGCACACTCAAAAGTATGCTTTAGTTTACACTAATCAGCCTTCAGTTCTTGAAGGTTATTCTGATGCATCATGGTGCTCAGAATTAAACGACAGCAAATCCACTAGTGGTTTTGTGTTTACACTAGGAGGAGCAGCTGTAGCCTGGAAGTCCAAGAGGCAATCCTGTATTGCTCTCTCTTCAATGGAATCCGAACTCTACGCTCTTGCGTCAGCAGGAGAAGAAGCCGAATGGCTGAGAGATTTGGTGATGGACATTCCTTTGTCGAGCCTGAAAATGAGTTCGGTTGCAGTTTACTGCAACAATCAGGCTACTAAAACGATTGCTATGAACACTTTGTTCAATGGCAAAAGAAGGCATCTCAGGCTGAAACAATCCTGGTTGACCTCTCTCACAAGTCAAGGGATTATGTCCCTTATTGATGTGAGCTCGAAAGATAATGTTGCAGACCCTCTGACCAAAGGATTGAATAGAGCTCTCACAATCAAAACATCGGGGGAAATGAGATTAATGTTCATAGAAATATGAAACTTTCCTCCGCAGTTTATGTTTTAACAGTGAGAACCTATAGTCGCAACATTCAAGCATCTAAAAACAGACTGAAAACCCAAATAACTTCTTGATGAAAACCCAAGATGGTCTGGTGCCGGTTATTCCACATTTGATAACCAAGCAACTTTCTCATTGTAAATTGATTCAAGAGTTATTCAACTGGAAATTGAAAGTCGTTGTAAATGTTAATCTAAACATTATTGGTCACCGCACATTATTCCACATTTGATAATGTTGCACGTGATGTGTGCCCACATGTGTTGGTGAGGCACATAGTGATCAGTAATGAGTAAGATAACGGGACTAGTCCTAGTTAGACTGGATGAGATGCTGACAGAGTTACTTCACCGTTGCTAGAAGTGCTAAGCTCATTTAGTAAGAGCTAGTTTACTTTAAACGTTACTGCATATGATTATGAATTCATAGAGTCTGACTCGTGAAATTCCTTGCATGCTACAGTGGAGATTATGGAGGAGATGTAGACCTGGACATGGATGACGATGATCTACTAGACGAGTAGAATCATCAAACGTTTAATTTCATGTTATGTTTTGTAATAATTATTCAGACTATATTTTTTGGGATAAAATCTGTGATTTTCTGACTTGCCGTTTAGGCAAAAACCTTTTCATATGTTGATTAGTATGATCTATCCTAAATGTTTTGTTTAGTTTGTTTATTATTTTGTCTACTCTCCAGCACCCCGAAACGTTACGTTATTTGTCACGAATATAAGAGGAGATTGTAAGTGTATATTCGGACGAATAACGAGCTCGGGGGCTATGCGTGTGGAAACCCTAGGTATTCTGCTTATATATACCTAGCTGGAGGCAACGGAGAGTTAGTTCCACCTTGACTTTCCTCCGGATGTTTCGAGCTCCCTCTACAGTTTTTACACATGAGGGCTATTGCCCTTTACGAGGATTTGCTATTAATTCAAATTTTTGAGGGAGGCGGGCTCTAAATTGATATGAAAATGTTGGGTTCTTAACTAACATGTTGAATTAAGACTAGATAGACTCATAAGTTATGAATTATGATGTTGAAACCTTGATGCATAGGCCGGCTATGATTATGGAGTTATGTGATGTTAAAGTTTAGTATTCTAAGATGTGTGGTTTTCATTTGGAGACTAATTTAAACGTTGATCCTTACTATAGAAAGACCTTTTGTCTTAATCAACCTTAGATTTTACATCATAATTATTTAAAGACGCGAACCATGTTTAAATTGATGCTTACTGACAGATATTAAGAAGTGTCATCACACGATAAACATGATGATGATCCGAGGAAAGACAAAGGAAAATAGAAACTCACGATGAGAGATCCTCTTTAATTATGTTCTATTTTTCAAGTTTTTATTATTATTGAATTTATATCCCATAATGCGCATACTTTATGTATGAGAAATTAACAGTACGTGATTGATAATTATTACCATTAAAGAAAGAAAATTCATAAAATTATCAACATCCTAATATAGAAGATTACTAATAAAATATCACACTGAATGCGTAAAATTTCCGGCATGCTCAATTCTAACTGCCTCAAGGAGGTTTCCGTCATGAAGAAGGTCCTCATAACCCTCACCCCTAGGTTGGACGACTAGCTCCCCCTTCTCCAACCTTTCTTCTCCAAACAGCACGCCCCGACGCTAGATGTGCGCATGGAACAAATTGAAACTATTGTTCCGCTAATCAAGAGGCGGTGCACAATTCTTACAAATCCCAGCGAACACCAAGTTTCCTTGCAATTGTCGTTCCTTGATTCAGTGGACCTTCGAGTCAACGGTCATACATCAACCCCCACCGACATCGAACTGGTGACACTCTGCGCGAATCAACAAGCAGTGGAAGTTCACAGGCAATGGGGACGGGCTACGGTGCTGGAGAAAGCTGAAGCTCCATGAAAGCTGGAAGTTCACTGCCTCTAGAAACTATTTTTAGCGTTGGGCTGCACCTAGTGTTTTAAAGGATATAAGGAATATACCATTAAATTTTTTTTTTGATTTTTTATGGTCTGCATCTAGTCAACATTGAGCTGCAAAAAAATATGATAATTAATTATAATGATGGCTGTTGCCGTAAATAGTACACATGAGGATTGAGGAATAACAATTATCACCGGGATACTATGCACGAGAAATGTGAGAGCTAACAGCTAAGCTCTAGTTTAATAATAATAATAATTCAGGTGAGAATTTCTTTTTCGGCCTTTTTCCAGTCTCCCCAATTCGCCCCTGCGCCACATCTCCCACTTCTCTCGCTTCCTAGCCCCCCCTTCTTCTGTTTATTGTTTTGGATAGAGAGCGAGCTCGTAGGCAACCTATAATGGCGATCTCCAGAAACGAAAGCTACTCCGAGCTCGGCTGACCTCAATGGCTTCGTTGCGGGTACTCGGCTTCTAGGTGTTTAGGACATCGACTGGTCGCCGGAAACCTACCATCCGGTGATGAAGCCTTCTCCCGCTTCTTCGGGACAGCAGGATGATGAAGGTAAGTTCATACCCCTACTCCCTACTCCGAAGCCCTGTTAAGTACTGGAGGGAAAGGCGATTCTGCTTTGGTTTGTTCTGGTAGGTGGAGAGAAGAGATGCTTGAACTCGGAACTATGGCACGCGTGCGCTGGGCCGTTGGTTTGCTTGCCGACTGTTGATACTCGTGTTGTTTACTTCGCTCAGGGGCATAGCGAGCAGGTGGGATGATTTGAGATTCTGACAAGTGCCGATATGAGTTTTCTTGTTCAAAATGCCTGAAAACTGCATTCACTGAATCGTCGTGCCGAATGTTCTAGGTTGCAGCATCCACCAACAAAGAAGTGGAGGGCCACATACCCAATTATCCCAGCTTGCCCCCACAACTTATTTGCCAGCTTCACAATGTCACAATGCATGTGAGTTTTTTTGTTAATTTTTGTAGCCATGTCAGCAATGATCCGAAATTCTGAGACCTCTGTTTGGTTGATGGACTGCAGGCAGATCCGGAGACAGATGAAGTTTATGCACAGATGACTCTGCAACCTCTTAGTCTGGTATTAATCTGGTTAATAACGGCTTCATCCCTTCAAGAATGGAAACTTTTTCGTGGGACTTGACTATTGAATAGAACTGGTACACTATAATGTTCAGGAGGAGCAGAAGGATACTTATATCCCCATTGATATGGGGGTTCCCAGCAAGCAACCTACCAATTATTTCTGCAAGACACTGACTGCTAGCGATACTAGCACGCACGGTGGATTTTCTGTTCCTCGCAGAGCTGCGGAGAAAGTGTTTCCTCCTCTGGTAAATTTTTCTTCATTTGTGAGCTGGATTTTTAATGCTGCTCGAATCATGTGTGTTTTTTCTGATTTTGGCTCCAGGATTTCTCACTGCAGCCACCTGCACAGGAGCTTATTGCAAGGGATCTTCATGAAGTTGAGTGGAAATTCAGGCATATCTTTAGAGGTATTGTGATTTCTTCCAGAAATAAATTTCTTGCTGTTCCCTCTTTCTTGGAAGCTATGATCCCTAAGCAATTGTAAACCATAGATCCAAACGGTTACACTACCAAATAGGCTTTAAGAGGTCAAACCAACAGTACGAGAACTCTCAGCTATTTTCTAACAACCCAAGGTGTTAGACACCTAGTGTTCTTCTGTTTCATATTAAAAAGGCGCTTGTGTGAGAAGATTATATCTACCAATTTGTTTGTCATAATAGTAGTGGTAATGAGAAATGAATAGGGTATAGTAGATAGGAAGCAGAAGTTGATCCTTCCTCCTATGGAAAACTGTTATTTTCAAATTAGTAAGTTCCATTTTCCAAGTTCTTGGGAGTCCTGAAATTGGTTGCGTTCCTACTGGTGCAAATTCCTTGGAAATTAATGCAGCATGGAAGTTTCAAACTGTTAATCACCTGACCTCATCATCAAGCCTTAGTAAGTTATTGGGGATCAGTTGAATGTATAGTGGTTCTCCATTGATCACTTGTTCTGATATGATTTTTCTTTTGGTTCAATAAGAAATTCAGAACCTGAATTTACTTTTCTTCTGGTGCATTAGAGAGCATAGAGCTATGTTAAGACTTAAGAGATACCGCCCATTACTGGGATTTTTTGCAGGCATTCAACTAAATTATTGGATGTAGATCATGGATTTGGACGGATTTTAGCTAGAATAGTAGACTTTTTTCTTAAAATTTTTGTATGTTTATGTTGTTTCACAATATGACCGTATGCGGTGTAAATGTATGAGTACAATTTAGTACACACGTGACCCTTTTCATATAAAATATAGATGCAACTGGTGTTTCTTGTATCTTCATTGGAAAAGCATTTGTTATCAAGCATGGAATACTTAAATTCATGTGTTGTGGGCCTTTAACACTGGATAGATCCACTTATGAGTTTACTTTGTGGAATATTATATACGTGTCACAATATAGTCATTGCATTCATTGCGTGATGAGGAGCATACTTTGATTATAAGAGTGGTTATTGGGTGTGTTTCAAATCATGTGGGTGGTTGCGAGTGATGTAGATAAAGTTTGTCCTCCTATATAACATGAGTAACATCCATGGGCCCCTTGTTGAAGTAACACTATCAAATGCATGACCATGCTAAGTTGAGCTAATTTGTTGAGCTCACTTGTTTCATATAGTCTACCGGGAGATCAGGAAAGATAGATTGAATGATTAGTCCACGCCTCGAGTTTAGTCTGAATGTTATGGACAAAAGGACTAGACTACAAATTGGGCACTAAAAAGTTCTTTATTGAGTTACCAACTCTTGTATTACTTGGGTAACAATGATGTATTGTTAGATGCCACTTATTGTTTGTGAGACTATGGTTGATATGTTCTAGATCAAGTGAGATATTTCTGAAATCTTGAGATTTAGAAGTAGTCAAGGGATTAGTCTTACTACCAACATAATACGAGCCTATAAGGTTGCGCATAAGGATGTGCAGAAATTGGAGTGATTGATTGTGTTGGTTTATTAAACAAAGTACTGAATACGTATATTAGATATACACTATATGATATTTGATTAATTAGGAATTAATCATGCAAAGAATTAATAAATTCAGTTTTGAACCGAAATAAGAATTATTAAATACCATTAAAGTTTCTCTCTCTAGCGGTTTAGAGTGTGTGGATGTGTCTTTTCGTGGCCCAACACATGGAGGACGTTTATAATGGTAGAAATGCCACTTTTCGATCCACACGTCCGTGGCACACGCCCGCGTGCCACAGGCGTGTAGCCATTTGACTGCGAGTTTGAGAGTTATACACTAGTGACAGTCAATCAACACATCGATTGGGGCTCACGCCCGTGTTCCAAGGTCGTGTGGATTCATGTATAAATCCACGACATCAATGACTCTTTCCGTATACTGTAAGACAGAAACGAAGAGGAAAACTGCAAGTGTAACAAGAGAGGAAGGAAAAAATCTCTGCAAAATGGAACTAGCATTTCACACAGAGAAAGACGATCATCTTCCAACCACGAGTTCGTTGGACAGACTGCAAGGTGTTTCCGACGTTCGTGTGGATACCTCTAGAGACGCTGATACCATTCTGCGTTTGGACTCAAACGTCAGTTATCCTTCTCGAAATCTGATTTCGACGCAGGTATAATACTCATTTCTTGATTTACTGTATTTCACATAGATCCTGTCGAGGGTTTTCTGTATTTCCGCTGCGCATTTGATGCCCATGAAACCCAACATGTGCGTGGCTGTGCGGATGTACACGACTGGCTATCCACCAGTGTAGCTAGATGTGTAGGGGTGAATGTAGGCCCATGCCTTTTTCCAGTGCGCTACACGACTAGGTATACTCCCGTGTCCCTACCCGTGTTGAGGTGCACACCCAATGACGAGCCCTACTCGATATTTTCAGGAGCGCGTTTTCGATGCCTGGGAGGTACACTGCCTTGTACGCAATTGTGTTCCAGCCTGTGTATGGGTCGAGAGTTATGAAACAGATTCGTTTTAAACCGTGGATCGAGGCAGTTTTAGATTGGCGGGCCGAATCTTCATCTGATGGCTTTAGGTCATGAGAGAGAGGATAAAACTCCCCATTTCTCACGCATCTTCACAATTTTTTAGTTTTGGGGAGGAAGAGAGAGTGAGAGCCCTTGGAGAAAAATAAATGATGCTGCCAGAGATCGAGAAATCCGACCGAAGATTCGATTATGTCAACGCATAGGGAATCTCTCCCCGCTCGTGTATTCCCTCTCGTTGGAAGATCACATGGCCGAACGGAAATCGAAGAAGGTAACTGTTGGTGTTTCCAAGGTGATCTGGAAGTGATCAAACATTTAGTCTCACTGTCAACGCGATATGAGCCTATGAGGTCACACCTAAGAGTGTTTGGAGAAGTTGGAGGAAAGATTGTGTTGGCCTTACTCATATTAGATATGAGTGAATGACCAATCCTACGACTTATTGGAGTTGGGTTGAGTCGACTGAATGCTCCACAGGTATTGTGAATATTGTATGAAGTATGTTGACAAGTTTTCAAGATGAGTCGTCGAGAATGTCTCGACGAAACTTATCTCAGGTCGTCGAAAGGATTCATCGAATGGTCTCGACGAACTATATCGATTCGTCGAAATGTCTCGACGAATTGGATATTTTCGTCGAAACAATTCGTCGAATGGTCTCGACGAATTAGATCTACTTGACGAAACAGTTCTTCGAATGGTCTCGACGAAATATATCAATTCGTCGAAATGTCTAGACGAATTGGATATCTTCGTCGAATCAACTCGTCGAATGGTTTCGACGAATCAGATCTTCTCGACGAATCTATTTACTGAATTATCTCGACAAATTCGTCGAATGGTCTCGACGAATTAGCTTACTCGACGAATTCTGTTTACTCCAATACTAGTCTCGGGTGTGCGGATAGCTTGTCTCTCGCCTGGGGTATAAATAGATTACGATTTATGCCCTAAGTATGATCTCTTCTTTTGCGATTTTATCAAAGAAACGGAAGGATTGCGAAGAACCGACAGAAAAGTTCCGACCAACTTCGATCCCGCCGCCATCGCCTTTCCCCTTATTGGATCTAACAGTCCGTGGGAATCGCAAGGGCTCTTTTTCTCCGACCTAGTTCTTGTGCGACAAGAAGCTAGGGTTCTTCTTCACTCGTGTGGACTTACATAGATGCACCGATCGATTTCTGTGCTTGGAACTCAGAGTTTGTCTTCGGGATTTCGTTGTGGAGCACCTCGATTGAGTATTGACTCAATCCCATTCAGGTATATCGCAATGTGTTGCTTCTCCTATTTCTTGGTTCATGAAATCACAAGTTCCGTTAACTGTTTAGGGTTGTTCTTGTTTGTATATTTCGCTGTGCATTTGATGCATTATTCAAAGAAAACCCAATAGTAACGACTCCTTTCTTTCGGGCTTTAGGACTCAATTGTATGTTTCATACGCTCCTCTTTACATTGGTGTTCTCTACCTTCACTAATTAGTGGAGTAGTGGAAACCACGGTTCTTATGAACCAAGTGGCATGAGATTATGTCACTGTCACGATAATAACGTGTACTCGGCGTTCGATTCCAAGTTAAGCATTGTGGTGAAGCTGAGGAAGCCATTTTGGTTTATTCAGTGATGTTTGTTTGTAACACTCATCTTGGAGAGACTTAAATGCGTTAACTTATAATTATCAGTCTCTTCATCATTATTTTATTCGAGGGAGGAGATCGAGACTAGATCATTAATCTTTAGAATTCTTGAGAGTATTTAGAGTTTGATTGTAATAACCAATTTGATATGCACCTAGTTTATGAGTGTGTGAACCCATAGTGGCACAAATAGATGTTGGTGCTCGATTAATGATCCTTTGCATAAGGTTTGGCAGGCTAGTCATAAGGAGATTAGCCGTGCGTGATTAGTATGATGATTCCCTTTTGAGTTGTAGGGTGATAATCTAGCATGGATGCAGTGAGCCGTGTGAGGCTAAGATTCATGATAATGATCCGGGGCGTATTCGTGATGTTTTTTCCCTGTAGGTATACTTGAGGTATTTGGACGGGCGTATACGTCCATGGTTATGAGATTAGTAGAGCAGATCAAGTATTCTGTAGGACACGTGGTTGTGTTTGCCTATAGCCGATACGGGCGTGAACATCTACCACCACGTGTTTGGCATAGAGGATTGGTTCATCCTATGAATGATTGTGCATGTATTTGTGAACAACCAAAATGTATGTTAGTGTTAATTTGCCGTGAGACAGACGAGATTGTTCAAATGCTAGAATGCATTACAAGGTGCGAAAGCAGAACGAGCGGGGACTATAGCTGGACGGACATGGATGATAGCCGGATGGACGTGATTGATAGCCGGAGCAAGTGAGAATGCTCATACTTATGTGTATTTTGTGTATTGAATGCCTTGAGTGCACTATATGAGAATGAAATTGGATTTTTGATTAGATGACAGCCTATGACATGGTGACCCGCTGCTTGTGTTTGTCTAGCATGATTAGGATTTTTGTATTCTAAGTCATGTTTTGCATAGTATGTTCTTTTGAGCATGCCAATCATAAAGGACATGTTTGATGTTTGTGATACACTACATGCATATTTTGTTTACTGCTTTATATATTATTATTGTATTTGCGAAGTGCTGATCTGCAGGGTGATGAAGTTCCCCGAGATCCGCTAGGATGCCCGAGAGGAGGGGAGTCGTTATACCGTTGTTGGTCAACTTTGATCGGACCCACATTTTCCTCTCATTTGTTTTCTGTTGCCACTCAAAGTTGGCCAAAGCGTTCATTAAGTGTTGTTCTTATGTTTTTCCCTGTTTTTAGTATTATTCTTATAATATATCTGGCCTGGGTGTCATGGAATTTACCGTGCCATCCTTTGTATTTGTATTGGCCGTAGTGCCTTCTGAGACAATGGTTTATTAAACTTAGTTTTACAGTTCATGGACTCTCTTTAGCTTGACACTTCCGCAATGCTATTGTGTAGTCTGAGGCTGGTTGTATCTTGAGATCGTATTGTTGATCACTATAACTGTTCATTTGTTGGTGTTATATTGTATGAGCCCCGCTAGATTTATGTGATATGACATCTACATGTGGGGTGTTACAGAGCCACCATCTACGTGTCACTCTCAGAAAATTCTGGCCAGCAGAAGCCAAATGAATCCCATTATTATACTGACTCAATTTGAATGTGGTTATTGTGCAATATCATTTATAATTTGCATTTGTTACAAGTTAGTTACCCGATACATGTCTAGTTCATATAATCATTCCTATTAGCTTCTCGAATCCGTCGGAACTGTCCCATGTTTGTTTGGTTATCTATGCCCCATGTTCAGGCTTAGTCTATGATACACACGAATAAAGTTTATAGATCATCCATGACATATTATGATGGTCGTCTAGGAAGATTTGATATAATCTGAAAACATATCATCTAGGGTGTAGTTGTTACTCATCTCCTCAATTTGAGGATTCAGAACCTGTTCATGCTCAACCTCAAAGAACTCATGAAGAGAGACCTACATACTATTACATGATTTATCATTGTTATTTCTCTCTTCTATTTGAGGATTCTGAGCTTCATTATGTTCAACCTTAGAAGCTTTTTCTAAAAGGTCGTCGTACTATTACGATGATCATCTCATCCCCAACTCTCCATTGGTAGGGATTGAGTTAATTCTCCGACATGCCTGATGTTTATTAGGAGCCTCATATAGGTCACTAAAACAATAACAACACTCAAGCCCTTATCCCACTATAGTGGGGTCGACTATATGGATCCTTTGTCGCCATTATGCCCTATCTTTAGTCATAATCTGTTACCGATCTCGCGGCGGAGGACCCGCCATGGCAAGTATACACACGATGGCGGCGCGGCGCGCAGGAGGCGGGCAAGTCGACCGGTGCTGGAGGAACCGAACCAACAGCTTAAACTAATCGCGGAGACCTATTATCAAGCTTAGATTTATTTTAATTGCTGAACGTTATTTGTCCCTCGCTATAAGAGGAGAACTCTTGTATGGTTTTGGCATCTTTGGATCAATTAAGTCTTTTGGGGGCTGCTCCCTCTTCCTCTCAACCCTAACTTTCCCCTTCTCTCTATCCCTCCTAACCCACCTCCTCCTCTCGTTCTCTATCCCGCCGCCGACATCGTAATTGATCCAAAGATGCCAAAACCATACAAGAGTTCTCCTCTTATAGCGAGGGACAAATAACGTTCAACAATTAAAATAAAACTAAGCTTGATAATAGGTCTCCGCGATTAGCTTAAGCCGCTGGTTCGGTTCCTCCAGCACCGGTCTAATTGCAGTACGGTAAAACTTGGCTTTAAGTTTTAATGGTACTTCACGATCACCTAAGATCCCCGACGCGCCTCTCCACTTCAACCAACCTACTTGGATTCTATTTTTCATATCTTTATCAACACCTCCATCTTTTCGAGCTATCGATCCGAGACATTTAAAGCACTCACTGCGGGAAATATCTTGATCACCAAACTTAATAACGAAGTCATTCGTCTTTCTTGCACTGCTAAATTTAAACTCCATATACTCCGTCTTTGCCCTGCTCAACCTAAAACCCTTCTTTTCTAAAGTGTCACGCCAAGATTCAAGTTTCGCGTTTACACCCTCGCGCGTCTCATCGACCAAAATGATATTATCCGCCAACAATAAACACCAAGGTATTGCTTGTTGGATATGCCCGGTGAGCTCATCTAAGATAATGGTAAAGAGATAATGGCTTAAAGCTGAACCTTGATGTAAGCCAATAATGATAGGGAATTTCTGTGTTAATCCTCCAGATGTCCTCACCCTCGTCACTGAATTTGTATACATATCTTTGATTATGTCAATGTATGATACATTTACACCTTTCTTTTCTAAGACTCTCCAGAAGATCTCTCTTGGAACCCTATCATAAGCCTTCTCAAGATCGATAAACAATATGTGCAAATCTTATTTTCTTTCTCGATAGTTGTCAATGAGTCTCCTCAAGAGATGTATAACTTTCATGGTTGACCGCCCTGACATGAATCCAAATTGATTCTCCGACTAGTCTCCCGTCTTACTCTTCTTACCATTACTCGTTCCCATAGTTTCATGGTATGACTCATTAATTTAATTCCTTTGTAATTAATACAATTTTGTATATCTTCTTTGTTCTTATACAAAGGTACCAAGATACTTTCGCTCCATTGGTCTGACATCCTCTTTGACTTCAGTATCTTATTGAAGAAACATCTAAGCCACAAAATTCCTTCTTTCTCTAGACATTTCCATACTTCGATGGGTATATCGTCTGGCCCAACCGCCTTTCCATTTTTCATCTTCTTTAGAACATCATTTACCTCCGATACCTGGATTTTACGATAAAATGTTTTGTTCCTATACTCCTCCGATTTACTTAACTCTTTCAAGTTCACTTCATTGTCTTTTGTTTCATTATAGAGTTGGTAAAAATACATTTTCCATCGTTTTTTAATAGCCACATCATCCGTCAAAACTATATTTGTTTCATCCTGTATGTATTTAACTTGACTTAAATCTCTTGTCTTCCTCTCTCTAGCTCGAGCAATTTTATATATGTCATGCTCTCCATCTTTGGTATCTAGTCACTTATAAAATTCTTGATAAACTTGACTTCTTGCTTTACTTACTGCATGTTTAACTTCTTTCTTGACGACTTTATACATTAACATGTTTTCATCATTCTTACAAACGTAAAATGTTTTATTGCTGACCATCTTTGCCCTCATTTTGTCTTGCACTTCCTCTTTTCACCACAAAGATTCTTTATTTGAGGGCGCACGACATTTTGATTCTCCAAGTACGTTCTTTCCACTTATCCTTAAATGTGAAGACAACTTCCCATGAGATACTAATGTTGAAACCGGAAAACTCGGCTCAACGGAGTTTGGACCCGGGGCAGCTCGCTTTTACTTCTCCTAAGCGAAATCTCAAGACCGGGCACTCGGAACCAAGAAACTCACTTACTTTGTTGTATAACCTCGGGAACGGATCACCAAAGTAACATCGGGAACGGATCACCCCCCTGGGGGGGGGGGGGGGGGGGCGAGTGCTCCCCTTCCTGGGAATACTCGCCCTTTCCATCAAGGGCCAGGCGAGTGCCCTATGGGACATGACACTCGCCTTCTTTCCCCCTTACTGCCTGGCGAGTCCCTCTACTGCCGGGTGCTCGCCTCAGAACCTGTCTCCCCTGGGTAAGTACCTCATGTTACCGGTGTTCGCCCAGAGTCCTCCTGGGCGAGCACTCCTTGCCCTTGGTACTCGCCCCTTGGCCAGGACTCTGGGATTTTGGTCATACCCGCCTACTCCTGCTAGCCGGTCCGATCGCGCCTACTCGTCAAATACTTGGTTGTATAACTAGGATCAACATAAGGGTCATTAACTAGTTATTCCATATCTGCGGTCTTAAAAGCAACATGTTTTTTCATCTTCAAGTTTCACCACCGAATATTTGACAACACTTTTGTCTGTCTTAAATTTATTATATTTAATTTGCACGTCCAACACCACTAACCTATGTTGCGTTGTCAAATTTTCTCCTGGTCTGATTTTGCAATTCTTACAAATCATTTTATCCATTTTGCGAGTCATAAAATAATCAATTTGTGACTTATTTGATTCGCTTTTAAACGTAATTAAACGTTCTCCCTTTTTATGAAAAGCGTATTTGTCACAATTAGCTTATGTGCTATGACAAAGTTTAAATTGTTCTTCCTTCTTCATTTCTTTCTCCATACCCAAATCCTCCATGAACGACTGTGTAATCTGTATTTTCCTTCCATATATGTTCATTTAAGTCTCCTCCTATGAAAATCTTCTCTTTATGAGATTTTCCTCACTAAATCATTCTTCCCAAAATTGTACTGTAATAACTTTACTTAATCCTATATTGTGACGCATAAACATTGATCACATTAATAGTTTTCTTTCCTATGATCAATTTAAGAGCTAAATTCTATCACCTTTTTTACTTACCTTAACAACTCTATCCCTCAAAGTAGTATCCACAATAATACCTACTCCATTGTTTGTTTTATTTTTTCCTGTGTACCATAATTTAAAACCTGAATTGTCTAAAAATTTAGCTTTCCCTCCCACCCATCTAGTCTCTTGTAGGCATAAGATATTTATCCTTCTTCTAATCATCGTATCCACTACTTCCATCGATTTTCCAGTTAGCGTACATATATTCCAAATTTCAAACGTAAGTTGGTCACAAATCCTACGATCTACTTTTCTAGGACGTCTAATAAGTGAGGGCTCTTGCCTATTTAACACTACACCCAAGTCCTCTTGGAGGTACAATGGTCCTTGCCAAGACGCTGCATTCGGACCATACGACGAGGACTCTTGCATATTTAACACTACACCCAAGTCCTGGAGATGTAGCGGTCCTTGCCAAGACGCCGCATTCAGACCATACGACGCGTTCCTTAGGGGGAACAACCTAGCTTTTGCACAATTTCTCAAATGATCCATATTCATAATGATGACTAAATTTTATGCTGACCGTCTACTTAACACAACCCTCACCATTTTTCAACCGGGCTTGGGACCGGCATAAACTGGTTTAGCCTCATAGAGGTCACTATCCTGAAAAATTACTAATATATAGATGTCGATTACTGGCTTCCAGAAAATCATATTAGCTTGGTTTAATCGCGTGAATACGCACTTTGATCACATGAATGACTTAAAGCACATAAGTGCAAGGTTCGATAGTACAACCTAAGAGATTTAGTCAAACTACTCCTTCCATAGTCCAGACCAAAGGGGTAATTCTTTTTAATGATTATCTTATTTAATGCTCTGTAGTCAATGCACAATTATAAATTTTCATCTTTATTCAGTACCATTACAAGTAGAAAGCTGAAATATGAAATGCTTAGCTTGACAACTTTTTAATATTTCAACATCTTGTTTCTTGATTTCTTCATTCTCAGTTGGCGAATTTCAATACGTTCCTGTGGTTAGTAAATAAGCATCTGAGGTTAATGAAATTCCATGTTCAATTGCCTGATGTGAGCGCAATATTATGGGATCTTGGAAGAGTGAGTTATGCTCGACTGTTCATCAATTATCCTCCATAATTATTCTTCATTCCCGTTCTTCATATTGTTCGATCTTAAGCCATCTAATTTGACGGGGCAATTGAAAAGGACCAAGCATTTTTAACAAACATTCACTATACTATTAACTTGTCCCGCTTAGATCAAGTTAATACCTTGGCTTTTTTGCTACTGAGAAGTCCTATCCATCCTTACTGAGGTAATATTATTGAGCTCGCTGAAAGTAAATGATATCTTGATCTCATAAGGACCGCCTAATGTAATATGACAAATATCAAGAGGTACTATTTCACATAGAATATTGTCAATATAATTACTAGTGCTGGCGAAGGCCAATCGACATTGTTGGCTAATCTACATGTCAACAATCTCTTGAATCCAACTCAGCTGGTATGTATTGGATATGACGTTTTTAATCCATGCTTATTAACTATAAGCCTATTTGATTAGATTTTTTTGGCTACTGATCAATGGTAGCAGCGACTAACTTTTGCTTCACTTTTATCTTTGTTACAAAAAACATGTAAAAAGGCCCAATAATGAAGGCCCAGCTTGACCCATTCTCTTTATAGTTATTTTAGTCCCACATCTTAGAATGAGATTTCCTCTCCTCTCTCTTTTCCTATATTATAAGTGTACAAATACTTGTTGTAATACTTGATTTTTTGATATATATATAAAAGATTTTTCTTGCTTTCTCAACATGGTATCAGAGCAGAAAAATCGATCCTAAATTTCTACGAGTAGCCTGCCTTCCTAGCTCTCCCGGGTTGTCCTTTCCTGCGGTCTCAATTTCTTGTGACCGCAACCTCTGCTTCTTCTTAAGACCACAACCTCTGCTTCTTCCTTCTGCGGTCTCAACTTCTTGTGACCGCAACCCGTGCTCCCTCCTTCTGGAGTTGGCCTCCTCCTCCTCCGCCTCCTCCTTTTATAACCTCTTCTCTATCAGCTGGGTCCCATAGCTGGCCTATTATTCGCACCTTTCCTGCAGTCTGCTAGTCTGACCGCGGCTCAGTCTTACGTTCTGTGTCCAAGACCGTTCTGTCTCGCTTGCCAGGACCACGAGCTCTCCTGCGATCTCGCCTGTTTGCTCGCCAAGATCGATCTGTCTAGCGTGCTAAGACTGCGAGCTCTCCTGTTATCCTGCGAACTCTTCGGTCCCACGATCTCTTCTGTTCGCTTTGAGCTTCTCTGATCGCGTACCTTTCAGACCGCTGGGAGCTCCTCTGCCCGTGTGCTCTTCTGTTCGCAGCGAGCTCCTCTGATCGCGTACTTTTCAGACCGCTAGGAGCTCCTCTGCCCGCGTGCTCTTCTGTTCGCAGCGAGCTCCTCTGATAACATGCCTTCCAGACCGCCGAGAGCTCCCCTGCCCGCGAGCTCATCTGACCGCTGCAAGCCTTTTTTAAACAGCGATCGGCCCATGATCTGCTCTGATCGCTGCGATCTCTTCTGACCGCCGCTGCTCCTGCTCGCTGGTTTCTCAGCTGCTGTGCTCTCGTGATCGCTGGTGTGCTCTTCAATGGTCGAGAACAATGCTCAGTCTCTTCCAGCCGATGCTACGACTCCACTTCCTGAAGTTCGTGATGAGCTTCGAATCACCACTATCTCCCTTAGTTGGAAGAAGAATTTTGTTGAATGGATGCACTTCGTTCGCCTTGTTCTCCAGACAAAAGGTGTCCTCCATCATCTGACAATGGGTACTCCATCTGAGCCCACCGAGGAATGACAACGTGATGACGGTCGTGTCCAATCCTGGATTCTAAATTCGATGGACAGTGAACCATATCGTATGACTATGTATCATGAGACGACCAAAGCTATGTGAGAGGAACTGCACTCCCTTTATTCTGGCAAAGAAAACCTACAACATCTCTTTGACATCATCATGGACCTTCAGTCTCTTGACCCAGGGGTGACTGGCGATCTCACTTCGTTTGTTGCGCGATCCAAAACTTTAGTAGAAGCCTGACTTCAACATCAACCCCCTACTACCGATCTCGCTGCTCAACCTACTCAGAAAGAGGCAGTTGACATTGCCATGATGATGACACGTGTTTCACCTTACCTTCACAACATCCGGGCTCAAATCCTCTCCTCCTCCACCATTCCATCTTTGTCAGATGTGTGCTCAATGTTGCTAAAGGTCACAGCCCCTCCTGATGCTCCCGGGAACCCCTCTCCGACCCTGCTTCAGAAGTCTTCTCCACCTCCCTTTACTCCACCATCCTCTCGTGGGGGTCAGACCTCTTCTCGGGGTAAGGGTCGAAACAATCGTACTCCCTTTAAGGGTACCTACTGTGGTCGGGATGATCACCTCAAGGCCACATGTTATCGTAAACATGGTTTGACACAACCTCCACATGCCTCTATTGCTGTCAATGCTCCCACCAACACTCAAACCGGCATTGATGCCTTGGGCACCCAACTCCAGCAAATTCAAGGAATGCTCAGTCGTTTCTCCGGTTATGTGGCCTCTTTCTCCGATTAAGGTATCTCCTGTCTCTCCCATAGTTCAACTTAGATTATGGATTTCGGAGCAACACACCATATTACCCCAAAACAACCGTCTCACTACTTGAACTCAGAACATCCGAAGTACATTACTGTGGCCAATGAGGACACCACTCCGATTTCTGGATCAGCTGACGTGCCTCTTACTTCCTCCAACTCTCTTCGCTCGGTTCTACATGTCCCGGACTCTCCGTTTAATCTTCTCTCTATTAGTTGGCTCACTCAAGATCTTCTTTTGTTGTGCAGGATCGAAGGACGCAGACTATCATTGGTAAAGGGAAGCTGACAAATGAGCTCTACACTCTGGAACTTCCCCCTACGGTTCTCTCTTCTGTTAGTACTATTGACTGACATCGGCGCCTTGGACATGCCCCTCTTCCAATACTCAAGAAAGCTCTTCCAAATCTCTCCCACAACGACTTCACCTGTGAGTTCTACATCTTCGGCAAACAACATCGCTCTTCTTTTTCTCCTCATTGTACTCAGAGCGATGCTCCTTGTATGTTAGTTCATTCGGACATTTGAGGACTTTATAAAGTAACCAGTAGTTTTGAGTGTCGTTATTTCATTACGTTTTTTTATGATTACTCTCGCATGACATGGTTATATTTACTTCATGATCGTTCTGACATAACTCATGTATTTCATTCCTTTATTACTGAAACCCGCAACCAATTCTCCACCACTGTTAAAACTATAAGAACCGACAATACGCGAGAATACACATGAAACATGTTTACCAATCTATGTGCTGAGTTTGGGATTATCCACCAAACGTCATGTGCGTATACCCCACAACAAAATGAGGTAGCTGAACGGAAAAATTGTCACCTCCTTGAGGTCGCTTGCTCCATGATGTTTCAAATGCAGGTTCCCAAAGTTTATTTGCATTTCGCGGTGTCTACAGCCTGTTATCTCATCAACCGTATGCCCTCCTCTCTTCTCAACTTTGCAACCCCCTTTAGCCTTCTGTTTCCCTCCATTCCTCCCTTCACTATCACACCTCATGTCTTCGGCTGCACTTGCTATGTTCACAATCTTGGACCATCCACAAACAAGCTTGCTCCTCCCTACCAAATATATGTTTGTCGGTTATTCTCGCACTCAGAAAGATTATGTCTGCTATTCTCCTATTGATCGGAAGGTTGTTATCTCTGCCGATGTCACTTTCCTCGAAGAGCAGCCCTATCACTCTACACCTACTATTCTTCCAACACCTCCCACTATCCCTCGTCCTACTGTTCCAGTTACGTCTCAACTACCACCATCACTTCCCACACCAGCTCCCATCACCACCTAACCACCTCTTCTTCGTGTCTACACTCGTCGCTCTTCTACGTTGGATGCTCTGAAACAGGCACCCTCTACCAATGATACTTTGCGGCCCAAAGATCCGGCACTTGCTTCTACAACTCACCTCCTGGTAAACCATGTATCCTTCCATCGCCTCTCTCCGACACTCCGCGAATTTGCAACTTCTCTCTCCTCTATCTCCACCCCTAACTCTTTGCAGGAGGCTCTTCAACATTCAGGATGACAGATAGCCATGGATGAGGAAATGTCGGCTCTTTGGGCTAATCACACTTGAGATCTTGTCCTTTTTCCTCCTGGCCAGACTTGTGTGGGATGTAAGTGGGTCTTTTCCATCAAGCATGGTCTTGATGAGACAATTCAACGTCTCAAAGCTCGTCTTGTTGCTCGTGGCTTTACTCAGCAACAAGGCCTGGATTACGATGAAACTTTCTCTCCTGTCGCCAAGCTGAACACTGTTTGTGTGATAATCTCTCTTGCAGTTCATCGACACTGGCCGCTGCATCAATTGGATGTTAATAATGCTTTTTTCAATGACGATTTACAGGAAACTGTCTACATGCAACAACCTCCCGGGTTTGAGACCACAGGGGAGTCTCTTGTATTTCGTCTAAAGAAGTCTCTTTATGGTCTCAAACAGTCTCCCCGAGCATGGTTTGACAAGTTCAGTCAGGTTGTTCGTGATTTTGGGTTCACTCGAAGCTCGGTTGACTTTTCTCTATTCACTCAACATAGACCGACAGGTACTGTGATTCTAATGGTATATGTTGATGATATTTTGATAACAGGAGATGATCTCCATGGAATACATATGATCAAGCAACATTTGGCCTCGACTTTTCAAACTAAAGACCTGGGGAACCTTCGGTACTTTCTTGGTATCGAAGTAGCTCGGCGTCCTGATGGTCTTACTCTGTCTCAACGAAAATACTGCCTTGATTTACTTTGTGATGCTGGCTACTCTGTTTGCAAGCATGCTGACACTCCTATGGATGCCAATCAAAAGCTCTGTGCTCATACCTCAGACTCCGATCTACTGCTTCCAAATCCGGAGTACTATCGATGCCTTGTAGGGAAACTGATATATCTCACTGTTACAAGGCCTGATATATCATTTGCTGTTGGCGTTGTCAGTCGTTTTATGCATGCTCCACGCATCTCTCATCTTCAGGCGGTTGAGCGCATCCTTCGATACTTAAAGACAGCTCCTGGATAAGGACTTGTATACAAGTCTTCTTCATCTACCTTATCTCTTACTGCATACTCTGATGCTGATTATGTTGGTTCTTTGGATGATCGTCGTTCCACAAGTGGATATTGTACATACTTGGTTGACACCTTATCACCTGGCGTAGCAAGAAGCAGACTGTGGTTGCTCGCTCGTCCGCCGAAGCTGAGTATCTGGCAATGACCTTTGTTGTGTCCGAGCTCACCTGGTTAGAAAGTCTTCTCAGTGACCTGGTGTAAAGCTTCCCTCACCAACCACTCTCTATTGTGATAGTCAAGCTGCTATACATATTGCCATAAATCCTGTTTTTCATGAACGCACCAAACACATCGAAGTCGACTGTCACTTCATTCGGGAGAAGGTACAACTGAGAAAACTGGAGTTAAAACATAATTAAAGAAAACCTACTTCTCAAAAACAATTAAAGAAAACCTACTCAAGAAAATCGATTTAACCACCGGAGAATTTGTCAATCAATAAAGGTTTAAAATGTTCAAATATTCATTAGCTTGATGAAAGATAAAACTCAATTAAAATTTCTTGTGTGGTGTGTGTTATCTTTTAAAATCATTTACTCCCATCAACTTTTCCTGTTGAACTTCTTCAATAACTGAGAATGATGAGAATAGGCCGAGTCTTTGACTTAACCACTACAAGAGTTTGGTAGTTTAATTTGAAAAGAACTCATGAGAACTTGCGGTGAAAATGACTTTGACTTGGTTAGGAATAAATTGAGATAGTGGAAGGTATTTCTGTAGTTAATATTTTCTTTATAACTGTCCAAACTATGAGGTTCATTTCTCAATTATCATAATTTTAGTCCACAGTTGAGATCATTCGAAATAGGTGTACACACACTTAGGCTACATATCACAATGACATTTTTTCTCTTTTTTTATAATCATAGTTGAGATCATTCCAAGTATGAATATACATACCTAGGCCGCACATCACTATGACACATTTTTTTATTTTTATTTTTATAGGCATAGTTGGGATCATTCCAAGTAGGTGTACACATACTTAGGCCACATATTAATATGACATTTTTTTTTCTTTTAACAATCACCCATAGTTGAAAAGCTTAATAAGAAATAACTATTAGAATTATAGGGAAATTATGCATGGTCATTCAAGGTTCAAACTCAAAGGATAACATGTTATCAAATTAAATTTAAGCAGTAAGACACGAAAAGATCAAAGAAAAGCCCTAATCATTCTTACAAATTAACTGCCATCTCAACGCTTTGGCTTACATCTCCGACTCGGTTCTTGCTCGCCTTTTCACCATTATTTTCAAAAATCAATCAAAATATATTTATAGGAAGCAAATTCTTTTAAAGAACATTGTGGATAAAAGAAATACTTAAAAGAGCTTTTACCTATCTTACTAACTTCAAATCAAAAATTTGAACCATTAGGATTGACTATCTTGCCAAATAATAATCATCAAATAATCTTAAATAACTTATTCGTTAATTATATCGAGAATTAGGATCGGTTGTGGGGTGTAACACTCCCACCTCACCTCCACACTTTTGCACTTTGCTAGTCCCTAGCGAAGAGACCTCTTTAGTCATGAAAATACTTTAAAATATATTTTTACTAATAAGCATCATAATTATAAGGGAGAAAGAAAAGAAAATGAAAGTTAAATAACTCCCCTGAAATTGATATTTCATCATAGTTGTCCATTATTTCTCGTTAATGTACCCAATTTACTCCTCTAAGAGGCGACCTTCATCAATCCTAGCCATTTATTGTAACCTGCATAACTTACATCTTCGAAACATACAGAGATTAGAGCATAAATTAGAGCACAAATTTTTTTATTCCATTAGTATCATCACATGCCTACAAACGTAATGCATGCTTAGAATGGTAATATAAAGAATATCATTGCATCATGTCACAATCCAAATAAAGTCCAAATTGATAAGTTCAAGTTACTGAAAATGTTATTGGATAAATGCACAATAACAACATATAGAATTGTCTAAATAAAATAAGCGTAGGAGAATTAAAAACTAATCAGATCACTTCCTTCACTACTCTTCGCTCTCGCTATTCTCATCGTCGACATCTTCAATCTGATCAACTCGCTGCTTCGCCCGTCTCCCGTCAACCTAGATCGCAAAACCTGGAATGCTTCCGTCAGAGGACAATTTTTTTGGAAAAGGGATTTGTTTGCGGCGACATCAATTGGGTCGATTTTGGAGAGAAAGTAAAGTGGGTTCGGTTTTAAAAATATTTAATCATGAATTTGAATTTTAAACATTATGCGGTCCGCATTAATGAAATTATTAGACTGGCGGGGTAGTGTAACACGCATTGGTTCAGTTAAACCGTGATTAGAAGACCGCTCAACACTTTTCTTAAGGAGTGGACAACAAAAAATAAGTTGCAACAATTTTTTTAAGTTGTTGTAACAACCCAATTTCCAACCAAACTACTTATCATCATGCGTTTTTTTTAATTAAGTTTTTTAAGCCACGTTAACTACCTAAACTAAACTTGAAAAAAAAAATGCAGGAAATATAAGATAACTACTGGGGTTATTGTCCTCCCAGCACGACTTATTCGGAAATTTTAAATTTCTAAATTATTGGACGGTGAAATTAAAAATTAACAGGTAACTATTCTAGTATTCGTGTCGGTAGCGGGTACCGATACGACGATAAAACAAATACCAATCTACCTAAATAATAATACGTGCACAACACAGGTAGATGGAACAAAAAGTAAGAATATGAGGAGTGTTCCTCACTATTCTCACCATAATATGCATCCTTGCCCAGTAAGGTATCATCATCAACATGAAGATTGTATGGGGAGAAGAAAATGAACGAGGCTTCCACTATGGAGCAGGAATCAACCTTCTCTATTAAGTGGATACCCATCTCATGAACTTGAGGATAATGCTCAATATCCTCCTGAGGCATCTGTGACACATCAACTTGCTTTGGCTCAGATAATGAAAGGAGATTAGGAAATAAAATAGAAGAAGAACATAAATGATTTCTAATCATAAGAGTGATCCCGGTTTCACTCCCAGCAGGTTCCGAAGCTTGATCAATGTCGGTATCGTAAGCATCGTAGCAAGGGGAACCCGAGAACTTAAGAGCCTCAGTGGTGAGTTGGACCTCCTCATCCAATGAAGAAGTGCAAACCTTCTTATTAAAAAGGATATATTCTTCATCCCACATTGGCGCGTCATCGTGCTCCAAAGAATTATTCCTTCTATCGGAGAGAAAAATATCTTCGTCCCACTTTGGCGTAGTCTCAGGTTCTTGGTCATCACCCTGCGCAATATCTTCGATAGGATCGATAAAAATAAGTGTTGAAACATTTTGGAAAGAAAATGTAGGAACACTATTAATATCTAATTCAAAATCGAAACTAGGTTATGAATGAGTATGGGGAGATGACGCATCAATATCAATATACGGGCCCACAATTATGAGCGGCTTATCTGCAATAGTCCTACGCAAAAATGGTGGTACTGGGGTAGTAGACATGATCTCGATGCCCGATTCATAATTTTTCTCCACCTGTCTTTTGTAAGCGACACAGTCCTTCAAGACGTGGTCCGTATTATGACAAAATAAACACCTCCTATCCTCACTGCTCGACAACCAAGGAGTCGAGTCATAGGGTCGATGAATTATTTGACGTGGGGACGCAAAGTTATAATGATTTGTCGCACAATATTGAGGACCTAAATATTCTCTATGTTTTGCGAGCCACGAATGATACCCAACAATCCCCATGTAACACGCATCAGTAGTATGACTAAATGATCCACACCACTCGTATCTCACATGTGTATACATTTTTTTGAACGGATGCGGCTAAAATAAAATTAAAATTTCTTTGCAAAACTAAACTACCCTAAAAAATTATATCAGACACGAATAACCAGCTTAATAAACTTTTAAAATAGATTAGGATAAAATAAAACTAAAAAATATGCTATAAAAAAAGAACATGCACTAGACAAAATTATAAATAAAATAAGAATAAAATAGAAACTTGAGCTCTAAATCCTCAGGATTTACTAATATTGCAAGAAAAGACACCAAATTAGTTGCACTTTGTTATGGGTCTTATTATTATTATTATTTATTTCCATATATTCATTTATTATGTCATAAGAGAGGCGTCCTTATATGACGCATGATTGGTGTCGTGTCCTTTTTAGTCGTGTGTCCAAGTTTGTCGTTATTTCCTTTAGTGTTATTTCCTTTTTGATGTCGATTGTAAGTCCTATTTAAAGGACCTAGTGGGTCTTGTATCGGTATGCAAGAAATAAAGTGTATTTCCCAAACCCTAAGAGATCTTGGAAGCTCTCTCTCTCGAGCACGCCCCGCTTAGGCAGCCGCGGTCAAGGCTCCGTAGTATCTCCGCCTCCGTCATCTCCACCTCCGGATACTCTTCCGGCGACCTCCGTGTTGGTCCGTAACAACTTGGTATCAAAGCGAGGTTCTTCGCTCCAGTTTTCGATCCGACGATCTCGGCTCCTCCGCCTTCGACACTCAACAACAAGCCGCCGTCCGGGATCTTGGCCTCGTCACCTTCCAGCAATCGCCTTCCAGCGACTTTCGCTGCCCCACACGCCGACGCACACCTCCAGCGACAGCGCCTTCATCGACCTCGACAGCAGTCGACGCTCCTTCAGCGACAATGTCACGACCCGTCTCGACAAGAGTCAGAGTGCGCTTCGGGCGGGCCGTGATGCCACAGGCATGGGCGGAAGGAAAACCATGCCTGCTAAGGCGCAAGCAGAGATACTGATAAATAACTTTAAAATAGTTACTTTTGATTAAAACAGGTTATTTTATTGCGGAAGCTTTAAAAATATGATAAATTTGAAACAGGTGCACATGCATTTTAATAAAAGCTCAAGATACAAGTTTTGAAACAGATATTTATGCAGTGATCATCTCGGATGAATGAACATGCAAAACATGATAAATTCTAGTACATCTAATATTTAGCCTAGCAGTTGTCCATGAAACAAGAGAAAATGGCTGATTATAATTATTACATGAAAGAAATATATGACAGTAAAAGAAATGAAACATAAACACAAAACCTGAAACTTGACGCAGATCGGCCTCTGAGAGTAGGCAGCGCAGGCACAACCACTAAGACAAATCCAAAACAAGAAGGAAAAGCCTCAGAACATTGAAATAAACATGAGTAAAGCTAAATAAAAATACGAGCAGGAGAAACAACATATTGAGTACCGCTTTTCATGAAGCTGAGCTAACAAAACAGGCAAGCAAGTGAGACAAGCAGAAATATCTAGAGTTATTAGACTACTCCGAAGTATAACATACATAGATGATCAAGTAATAACTTAAGTTGTAACAAGTGAAAGTGTGGGTATATTTGGTTGACGCACAAGATTCGTGATTCAGACAGATTCAGATTCAGATGCAAGGCTTATCGGAAATTCAGGATTTCTACCCGTAGCCTCTAAGGGGCGGCTCTTTCGAACCCTCACCCTTGAGCCAGGGAATTCATGCTTGCTATGACCGGTCCTTTGTTCCCGTTAGGGATTCAAGAGGGAACCCAAATCGAGGAGTTGCATCGATTAAACACCACCTTTCTTTGTTTACTTAAGTTATTAATGAAGTAATTCATGATTGAGTGATTCAAACATATCAAGACATGTAACCAAATTTTGATTCAGATATACGATAGTATATTTTATAAACGTGAAACGGGAGGAATCAAGTTATAGAACGTTATTTAACCAAGTCTTGGAACCAGACAGGCATAAGAAACAAGATTCGATAACTCAGAGAACTCGATAGAGAGTTTTGAAGCTTGCGGATTCAAGAGGCTGAAAGTTTTATTAACAAGAAGATTATTCAAGTAAAATGCACAGGAGTAAGTTGACAAACATCGATTCTGGGATAAGTACGCATTTACATTAAGACATTTTATGGCACAATTAACTCCCAAATAAGATGTGTACGATACGAGCATGATAGAAAAACACCGATCATTTATTTGCTAACCAGAAATTATTACTATTATTATCATGACGCTTCTTACTCATGCTCAACGACCTTTCATTCCTCGAATTATTCATCAATTAAGAAACTCATTCATCTAGGTGACTATCCAAATAAAATCATTCAAGTTCACAAATTCGTGTCTTTTCAAACGCGTGAAACCTCAAACTACTAACAATCAATTCAGGCATTCAAGAACTGAGCTTATTTGATGAAACCAGCATTCAAGGGTGAATTAATATAAACATAAGAACAGACAAGGCAATTAAGTTCAATGTTTGCAAGAGAGGATGATCTCTACTTGCCTTAAATAAGCTGAAGCTGACGGGGGCGGCCAAATAGCGCGAGCAAAAATCAGAAATCATGCTTTCGAACCTGTTCAGGAACAACGAAAGCGATGCAGCACAAATTACTACGCTAATACAAGCATTTCTACGACGAGGAAATTAAACAACGAGGATTTAGCAAATTTTACCTCCCTCAGAAAGAGGGGAGAAGAGATACCACGAAGGAAACAACGATTTGGCGGCGCTTTAGGCTAGGGAAACCCTAAATCGGAGAAGGTTTTGCGTGATCCCACCAATTAAATCGAGGGGCGACACCGGAAATCACGAACAAACCACGGTTAGACGATTATAAGATGGCATAAATCTGAAATCCCAAATTGAACGCAAAACGGGGCACTAATAAATCATTAGTGGTTATGAAAATCTGAATATGAGGGTTTGGGTGGAGAATCTTACCCATAGGAAGTCATATCCGGGCTCTAAATCCAAGTAGAGGGGAAAACGAGCGAACCCTAGGCATTCTTCTTGCAAAGCCAACCCAATCGGAAGGGAAGAGTGCTGCCGGAGGAAGAAAGATGTTGCCGACTGACGGAGTCCGGCTGCTGGAGGTCGGCCAGAGGACTGTCGGCCCTAAGCAGGAGGAGGAGAAGGGCTTCCTGGAGGAGAGGAGGAAGCTGGAAGGAGGAGCTGAGGTTGTCGGCTGCTGGAGGAAGTTGAAGAGGCTGCCGACCTTGGAAGGGGGAGAGACTGCCAGCACCTGAGGAAGAAGCTGCCACAGCCGGCTAGGGGAGGAGGAGGGGGATGCCGACTGATGGAGATCGGCCTGAGGAAGAGCTGCTGGAGGTGGCTCCTTTGGAGGAGAGGGAAGAAGGGCTGCTGGCCTGAGGATCTGTCGTCGGCCATAGGATGGGGGAGAAAAGGCGCCGACCTCAGCAGATTCAGAGGGCGTCGGCGCCTAGAGCAGGAGGAGGAGGCGACGTCGGCTAAGGCAGGAGGAGCCGCCGCAGGAGGCAGTTGTGCTGCAGGAGACGGGCGACGCGCGGGAGACGGGGCTGGAGCGGGAGACGGGCGCTTGCGGCTTGCGATTGCCCTGGACCGGGAGCCCTAGTTGAGGGTGCGGGTTTAAAACCGAGGGGAGGGGTGCGGCTAGCCAAATAATACTAATAGGAAGGGGGGGCTGGTCGGGATTTAACAAAGGAGGGGGGGCTGGGGTACGGATAGCCTTTAATATAACTTTTTAATTAAATTTTAGGGTTGTTACATTCTCCCCTACTGAGGAAGTTTCGTCCCGAAACTTTCTGAGGATTCCCTGAAAGAGACCTCTTATGACGAAGATTCAGATGCCATTCATTCCAACAAGGTTTGCAGATCAAGACATGGAAGCTAACTAGAAGGAGATACTGGAGAATCATCGACCCCGACAGCAGCCGACGCTCCTTCCAGCAACAGCGCCCAGCCGGTCGACGCCCTTCCAGCGACTTCCGCCCCCCGTGGCCTTCAACAATGCCCTACCGCGTGCAATCGACATCCATTCCGCACGCTCCCGCCCTATGCTTCACTCATAAGGAAATACACACGACGAATCCTCGACTACGCGCGATCCCAGCCTGCACGCGTAAGTTACTTCCAGATTTGGGCCGGCAACCACGCGCGGGATAAATAGGAATTGATTCCTAAAATTATTCTGCATTTATTTCTTATTAATTCTTAATTGAATTAATTAAGTAATCAAATTTGTGACGCCATCATTGAGAGACGACGTGGATCTCGAGGCGTCGCTCAAACTGTCGACTCCGAGAAATCTAGCCGTCCCGTCACCTGCTCCTTATCCCGTGCTAACTCCATCCACAATATGGGAGACTCGCAAGATTTTACGGCGGCTCTCCAGGACGTGCTGCAGAAGGTTATGATCGCCATGGAAGCACGCTTTAGGGACACCGAAATCCGGCATCGGGACGACATGGACACTATCACTGCCAAACTTAATGAGCTGACCGCCTCCCTTCCCGTTGTTACCACTCCACCCACGGATCACGCCAGCAACAGTCAAGTTCCACCACCGCCGCTCATTCGCCACGAGCCGCCACCACAGACCCTTGTTCGCCCTGAAGCTGCTATTCTGCCACGTTATACCCGCTTGGAATTCCCCACATACGATGGGAAAACTGATCCCTTGGGTTGGCTCACAAGGTGCGAACAATTCTTCGCCATCAACAAACTCCGGCAGTTGAACGACTCCCTTGGCCTCCTTCCACCTTCTCGACTCTGCCTTACTTTGGGCCACTCGCCTCCTCATTGATCAGCCGGCCTAACGTGGGACGACTTCAAACGATTTTGCAGCATGCGTTTCGGCCCTCCCATTCGCATCAACCCCCTTGGTGCCCTCACAACACTACGCCAGACAGGATCCGTGGACGACTATCTGAACCAATACCAACTTCTGCTGACACACGTCACGCTTTCCCCGGAGATGCAGGTGGGCATCTTCACCGCCGGACTTCGTGATCGCCTGCGACTTGATGTCGAATTTGAGGCTCCTCCAGACTTAGTGACTGCTATGAGTCTGGCCAGGCTATGTGACCGCCGCCTCCAACTGGCACAGGAGGGATATCCACCCGTCAACAGGAACATTCAGCAGGACCGCACCGAGGATCATCCATCCCCACCAGTTCGTCGACTATCTCAGGCCGATATGATGAAACGACGCGCACAAGGCTTATGTTACAACTGCGACGAACAGTACACTCGCGGCCACAGGTGCAAACGACTTTTCTATCTGGAAGTCGAGGACTATAATGATGAGGGTGTAGGCTGACGCAAACACCATTGATCTCCCTCGAGCTTGAAGACAAGCTCAATTTGAAAGCCGTGAGAGATGTTATGGGTCTTATTATTATTATTATTTATTTCCATATATGCATTTATTATGTCATAAGAGAGACGTTCTTATATGACGCATGATTGGTGTCGTGTCCTTTTTAGTCGTGTGTTCAAGTTTGTCGTTATTTCCTTTAGTGTTATTTCCTTTTTGATGTCGATTGTAAGTCCTATTTAAAGGACCTAGTGGGTCTTGTATCGGTATGCAAGAAATAAAGTCTATTTCCCAAACCCTAAGAGATCTTGGAAGCTCTCTCTCTCGAGCACGCCCCGCTTAGGCAGCCGCGGTCAAGGCTCCGTAGTATCTCCGCCTCCGTCATCTCCACCTCCGGCTACTCTTCCGGCGACCTCCGAGTTGGTCCGTAACACACTTCCCCGGCAACGGTGCCAAAAAGCTTGATACGCCCGAAAACGGTTGTGTAATTTAAACGTAAGTGCACACGTCGGATCAAGTAATATAAGATGAGTTAAGATCGTTCCTACGGAGAAGTGAACGATTCAGTGCTTGCAAATACTAGTTAAGCCTTTTCTTTAAATCCAAGTAAATTAAATGATCTTGGAAAAATACTTAATGAAGATTTAAAACTAAATAAACTACAGATCCTTGGAAAAATACTTTCTTATCAGTATTGAGAAATAATATTGTATCGTGATTTCTTAATTCGAGTGCGATGAATTTATGAATGTGACTTTATCGTAAATGCGTAGTGAAATGCCTTGCAACGATTTTAAAATAGAAATCCGTATTTCTCGATATCGGAACTCCCTAATCCCTTATCTCCCTTGTCATCTCTAACTCATACGAAATAAAGAACCGCATGGAGTATCAAAACCAAAGTTGCTAACACAAAGAGGAAATCTCTTTCTCCTTTCAAATGCTATATCAAATCTATGGCGCACTTATGCAACTCATCTCTCGAATTATGGAGCGTAGTAAAAAGATAAAACCTTGGCCAAGAGTTTCACAATAGAGATCATTAATTCAATAAAGAACATTCACCAAACAAACACAAAGAGAAAACTAGTAAATATTCATCACACAAGACCAAGTACTCTCACAATACAAGATTAAAGAGATTTAGTTCATAGCAATGGAGGAAACACACAAAACGTTTGGAGAGATCTTACAACACATGATGGTTTAACGCTTAATCGCTGCAGGATTCTCTTCACGACGTTGGTCGTTCGATCAGCCCGAAGATCTGCCTTCTTCCTTGCTCTAGCCGCTCTCCAATGGAGAATTCCGAAAACTGATGTAAAAATATATCCCACTCCCTTTTCTCTGCAGGATTTTACTTACTTAAAAACTTCCACCACCTATGGAAAGATGCATCCCTTCATAATTGAAAACAACGTCATATTTGAATTTAAAAATCTAAAATTCGCCTAGACTGCTTTGCAACCTAATTTTCTGAGGTTGCAACCTATTTTCCTGGTCATGAGATTTGGGCAGATTCCTTTCTTCAAGTCGATTTCTTTGGGGTTGCTAGCAATATAACATTGGAAAAAGACCGAATTAGTCACAAATAAAATAAATATTAATTTGCAAGCATTTCTACTTTATTTAAACTCATTTCTCCCATTTATAATGAATATTGAGTCTAAACAAATGGGCTAAATAACTTCTTTTTGAGAAGTTATCACCAACTCCAAGGAGTGTCCCTGTCAGACGATCCTCCACACGACACGCAAACTCATCAAAAATGACAAGACAACCATGAGATATAAGTTGGCTGGCAGATATAAGGTTCATAGATAGCTTGAGAATGTAAGCAACATCAGGAATACTAAAGTGATGGGTATGAAGGAGATCACGACTAGTGATGGGAAGAATGGTGCCGTTGGCGACCATGATACTAAGATCAGAGGAGACAGGCTGACATGACAAGTGGTGGGTGGCATCATACGTCATATGAAACGAGGCTCCAAAATTGAGTAACCAGTTAGAGGGAGAGATACCTGTAGGGGCGGAGGCTGCTGGCTGAGAGGCAGAGGCGGTAGAGGCGGCAGAGGCATTCGGTGGAAGTACTGAGGCAAAGGAGCGAGGGAAAGAACCATAAGAGAGCTGCTGGACAATCTGCTGGGCAAGCTCAGAAACTGTGAGTGACTGCGCCGCAGTCGAGAAGGAAGCTGAAGGAGCACCAGGAGCACGCTGCTGTCCAAACTGCAGAGCCCGTTGAAGCTTGCGGCACTCAGATTTGACGTGATCAAGACACTGGCAATAATGACAGCGGACAGACTGACGGCGAGGAGAACCAGACGAAGCAGTAGAATGTGCCGAAGGACGAGAAATAGGGTGCACCAGAGCGCTATAGCCCGACGATGGCAGCAGTGGAGGGCTCACAAGAGAAGACTGTGGAGGAAGCTCGGGAGCAGCAAGCACAACACGAGACATCACACTAAAGGGAACAACAACGTCTAAGGAGTAGAGACGAGTCTCCTCAACGATCACCAAGGCCAAGGTATCGCTGATAGACGGAGGAGGATCCTGATGCAGAAGCTGGGCACAAACAGACTCAAACTCTGGGCGAAGGCGCATAAGAAACTCATACATGCGCTGACAGTCACGATCCCGAGAGGTAGCAACACACTGAGGACAGGTAGTACAGAGGGAAGGAGTCATCTCATCACACTGACGCTAGAGATCCAAGAGCTCAACAAAGAAGGCCTGGACAGACCGATCACGTTGGTAGCAGGCGCCAAGGGTCTGAAACAAAGAGTATCGCAGGGCCTGACTAGATGGCTGGTAGAGACGACGCAGGTGATCCCATATCGCTTTGGCCGTATGTAGCTTGCAAACGACCATGCGAATGGAGAGCTTGCAGGACTGGCAAATGACGATGATCGCGTGAGGTCGTTCGAGCGCCCCTTCCCCCCTTCGGAGCGCTGGACAGTGGAAGAGGTGTCCACAATGGCAGAATCGGCTGTGCTGACAGTGGAAGAGGCGGCCGCAGGAGCAACACGGTGGTGCAGGGGCAGACTCAGAATCGTCAATGTGGCCCCACAGATCTAGGCCACGGAGGATAACGCCAACAGTGGCGGACCAAGCCTTGTGGTTTCGCCCATCTAGAATGACATCGACCTTTTGAAGGAAGGAGGAGTGCGATGAGGCCATTAGAGGCTGCAGGATAACCGAAGAAGCTCGGCGAGATGAGCAAGAGCGGCATACGAAATCGACAAGCAAATCTGAACGGGAAACAGATCTGGACGGGAAGCAGGCGATCATGGCAGCGAGAAGCGGGCGAGAAGCAGGCGAGAAAACCACGATCACGGCAGCGAGAAGCATGCGAGAAAACCACGATCACGCCAGCGAGAAGCGGGCGAGAAGCAGGTTAGAAAACCACGATCAAGCAGCGAGAAGCGGGCGAGAAAACCAGATCTGAACGGGATCTGGATCGGGAAACAGATCACGGGATCTGGACAGGAAGTAAGTTACGGGAAGCAGGTCACGAGATCTGGACAAGGAAGCAAGCGAGAAACAGTGGCGCAGGAGGCGGAATCGAAGATACTTTGATACCATGATAGGAGAAAGAGGATCAATCAATCTATACGCCAATACAATGGGTATAAATACAAAGGAGGGTGGTCACAACACCCGGAGTAAACCTAAGCTATTTTCACCGTGAAGAGATATACAATATGTCTAACACTTAGGGGCTTGACTTAATTAATTAAGTCTACTACCTTTGATATTTAAACATAAAATTCTACCGGCCATATTCCTCTATTCTGAAAACCTCATAATTCGTATGCATTGAGATGCATGTGCCATAAATGGATGAACTTTAATCATCCTCATCCTCTTAAATATTCTTAACCCAACTATTTTGGGTCAACTTTATGAATTTTAATTTACTATTCGTTCTTGTTAAGAGCTCCCCTCCTGAGTTGTGAAACTTAAACTATTAAATCATCTTCATCAACCTCCATCTGTTACCTTGGGTCTATTTTTTCTATGACCAATTCTTCGACATATTCAAACCACTTGTCTAACTGATAGTTTTTTCAACCTTCATTATTGTACATGCTCAAGTCACATAAGTCTATTTTTTTACAGTGTGTTGTTTATGGAACCATCACTTAGAGGGAGGGGGGGGGGGGGGGGAATAGGTGATATGACTGTTTTTAAATTTTAAGCACAAAAGCAAATAAAGTAAATCACAACACAAATCACAGCCATAGAACACAACACACAAAGACACCAGATTTATAGTGGTTCCCCAAGACAATGTGTCTTGAGTACTCCACTGTCCCTTTGCGCCTATCTAGCAGTGTGCTAGAGTCAGCAAACTCTACAAAAAACTCAGATCTCCTCCACAGTTCTTACACCTCAGGCACGACAGACCCTACAACTCAGATCCTTCTAGGATCCTACCTCAGGTTCTTGGAACCCTACAACTCAGGCACTCCAGGCCCTACAACTCAGATTTGCAATAGATCCGACCTCAGGTTCTCACAAAACCCTACAACTCAGGCACTCCAGACTCTACAACTCATGTCTGCAATAGATCGTACCTCAGGTTCTCACAGAACCCTACAACTCAGACTCAAAGAGTCCTACAGAAAAAGTATTGTGTTTACAATAATGAAGAACACTTCATAGAATAGAGAATAGAAATACTGAAGAGTCTTCTTAGGCCTGATGCAGACGGTCTCTGGATCTGAAGAGAATGCCTTGGAGATCTATTCACTGATGCGCAAAAGGTTCTCTTTGATCCTCTTTTTCAATCTGGAACAAGCTTATCAGTCGATGATGCCTGATTGAACCTTGGAGAACTGAGAGCAGAGTTCTCGAAAATGTTCCTTCTTCTGAAAGTCGTTACACTATTTTTGATTCAATTGATTCTTTCTCTGTCTGTATTCTCTATCGATTAGGGCAAACAAATTATCCTTTTATATGACAAGAATGTCTAACGGTCTATTCAGAGGTCTCATTAATGTCAGAAGCCCATTCCTAAACAACATCCGCTGATTGGACCCTTAGACGACGACATTAAATGCAGGCAGGATGTTTCGAAAAATATCAGTTTGTCTCAATGATATGACACCATCTCGACGACAGAACTTGTCATCTCAGCGATCCAACTTAGTCAACTCTTCAAGTCTTCTGAGATCTTCCCCTCGAATAGAAATCTCGACGATATGAAAACTATCTCGACGACAGAACTTCCCGTCTCAACGACTTGTTAAGTTACGACGAAATAAGGTCTTCTCGTCGATATCGTCGTGATCCTTTCGACGATATGGAACTTCTTAAACTGCATTCTCTGTCTCCACAATATCTAACAGCCTTCACGACGACATAGCTCCTTCACGACGATATTTGACTTAGCTATCCCTTCTTGAGTCTTCACAACGATATCGTCGTGTGTACTTTGTTGACACAACGATATCGTCGTGTTCTTCTTATTGTCACGACGATATTTGACTTAATTGTTTCTTCTTGTTCTCACAACGATATCGTCGTGTGTATTTTGTTGACACAACGATATCGTCGTGTTCCTCTTATTGTCACGACGATATTTGACTTAGTTGTTTCTTCTTATTCTCACAACGATATCGTCGTGTGTACTTTGTTGACACAATGATATCGTCGTGTTCCTCTTATTGTCACGACAATATTTGTACTTATTCCACGATAAGTCTATACCGTCTCAACGATATGCCCAGGACATTCTCAACGATATGTCTTGTCCTTTCTCAACGATATGTCCAATCCTTTTCAACGATTTTTGACTTAGAGATATATGAGAAATACTGGACACACTGTCTATACACTGCATACATACATAAGATATAACATCAAATACATAGTGCTTTTATCATTGACCTGAGCACTTCTTCAAATCAGAAACATTGCTGGGCACTGTTCCCAACACAGTGCCTCTAATGATCACTCTTCTATATTTTTCTTGTTTTTTCTAACATTCATTTTTGCATTTGTATGTATATTCATATTATGTTTAGATATTATTGACTTGCCTAACATTCAGATCAATACATCATTATAAACTTAATATCATTTTTATAAATTTTGCCCTTTAGTCCCCAAGGTTTCTGTTAATTAGGGCTAATTAGATTGCATTATTCAATAGTAGGGTCCCCTTTATATAGGGGAGAATACATCGTAACGTAATGATAACAAGATATGTTCTAACACTCCCCCTCAAGTTGGGCATGTTATATTTCTCATACCCAACTTGTCAGTACAAGCACAAAAAATATTTCCCCCAAGACTCTTAGTCAGGATATCAGCTAATTGTCCCTCTGAGGGAATAAAAGGAATGCAGATAATCTTCTTCTCGATTTTCTCCTTAATGAAGTCTCTGTCCACCTCGATATGCTTGGTGCGGTCATGCTGAACGGGGTTGTTGACAATGTTGATTGCAGCCTTGTTGTCACAGTACAATCAGATAGGACTAGACTCATTCACAGACATCAAAGAGCGTATCCATAATCCTTCACATATGCCATGCGCCATAGCTCTAAATCCAGTTTCTGCGCTGGACCCAGCCCAATCAGCATCAGTAAAAACTTCAATCTTCAAATCTATATTGGGACTGAACAGGATCCCCCTTCTTGGTGAAGTCTTCAAATACCTCAAGATTCGATGAACAACATCCAGATGTCTCGTCTTTGGGGAATGCATATATTGGCTAACGATCCCAACATCATAAGCTATGTCGGGACGAGTATGAGATAGGTAGATTAGTCTTCCAACAAGGCGTTGATAGTCAACCACGTCTTCAATAAGGTCACCATCATCTCTTCAAAGATTATGATTCACCTCCATAGGTGTATCAACAGGTCTACAACCACTCATACCAGATTGTTCCAGCAAATCAAGGGTGTATTTTCTATGGGAGATGAAGATATCCCGTTTAGATCTTGCTACCTAAATTCCCCAAAAATACTTAAGTTTCCCCAGATCTTTTACTTTAAACTTTCTCGCCAAATTCACCTTCAAAGCTTTTACTTCTTCAATATCGTCTCCTGTTATGATGATGTCATCAACATAGACAATGAGAGCAGTTAACAGATTTGTTCTCCGTTTAATAAACAAAGTATGATCATCGTGACTTTGTTTGTATCCAAGTGAAATCATGACTTCGTGGAACCGACTGTCCGACCAAACCAAGCCCTCAGAGATTGCTTCAGGCCGTAAAGTGCCTTTTTTAACCGACACACTTTTCCTTCAGATCCGGAAGGGGAAAAACCTGGAGGGAGAGACATATATACCTCTTCATCTAAATTCCCATGAAGGAAAACATTCTTCACGTCCAATTGGATAAGGTCCCAACCCTTGCACGCAACACATGATATCAAAACTCGTATAGAGTTCATTTTTGCGACTGAGGCAAAAGTGTCTTGATAATCAATCCCCAAGGTTTAAGTATACCCCCTGGCCACCAACTTTGCTTTGAATCGTTCAACCAAATCTTCAGAGTTCTGCTTCACGTTAAACACACACTTACAACTGACGACCTTTCCATACGGAAGATGAGTTAGGTCCCAGGTACAATTCTTTTCCAACACATTCATTTCTTCAATCATATCCTCTTTCCACTGTTGATGCCAAGAGCCTCCTGCCATATGGACGGAATGGAGACAGATGCAAGGGAGGAGACGAAAGCTTTGTAGGAAGAAGTTAGAGCCTCATAGGAAACATAACGAGATAGTGGATGTTGGGTGCAAGATCTGATACCTTTTCGAAGGGCAATGAGAGGTTCAGAAGAATCCGTTGACGAAGCTGGCATTGGCGCTGGTGGCGTGTGATGAGCCTGTGTGTTAGCTCTACCCCGTCTGGTGTACACCTGTCACTTCTGTTCGTTATAAGGAGGTTCCCTCTGATTGGGAGTCTCAGCAGTATGTAAAGAATGTTAAAGAGGAATCAGTAAGGGTAAAATAGGTGAACTCACCCGTAGATGTGGGCTCCCCCTGAAGTGAGCTCATATACTAAGATTCAAATTCAAGAAACGTGATATCCGTCTTGACGAAAATCCTTTTAGTTGGGGGATGATAACATTTATACCTGTTCTGAGTGGGTGAATAGCCAATGAACACATATTTAAGGGCCCTATGGTCAAGCTTGGACCTGCCCGGAGAGTGTATGTGAGAGAAGCAGATGCAACCAAAAAGTTTTGGTTGGTAGAGAGGTCGGTGTAACCCCTAAGGTAGTAAGGGGGGTTTGATGTCCCAGAACTAAAGAGGGCAGATTAATGAGATTGGCATCCGTGAGAACTGCATCTCCCCAGTAGTATTTTGGGAGGTTCATAGTGAAGAGTAAGCATCGAGCCACCTCCAAGAGGTGACGGTTCTTTTGTTCAGCGATTCCGTTCTGAGATGGATAGTGAACACACGAGGTTTGATGAAGAATGTCATGAGCAACAAGATAGTCCTCCAATGGAGCGTTGACATACTCCCGATCAGTATCACTACGAAAGATTTTAATAGTGATAAAAATTGAGTAGAAACTATGGTATGAAATTTTTGGAAGATAGAAAACACCTCATTTTTATTTTTCATCAGATAAAACTAAGTTGTGCGGGAAAAACAGTTAATAAATGTAATAAACCAAAAACATCCAGAAATAGTGGCAACAAGGCAAGGCCCCCACACATTAGTATGAATAATATGAAAAGGAGTTGTACTATGTAATGAAACATGATGAACAACAATACGATGTTGTTTGGCAACAACACAGATGTCACGAACAAAATGTTTAAAACACGAAGGAGAAAAAGTAGGAAATAAATGTTGTATGGTCGTAACAGATGCCAGGTGAGCAAGGTGGAGGTCTGCGAAGAGTGGAGAGCTTGCGGAGGAGTAGACCCAGAAGAGGAGTCAAACACGTACATGCCATCCTTCATGCTACCAAAGCCAATCACCTGCCCCGTCTTCAGATCCTGAAAGACATAATGAGAAGGAAAAAAGATAACTGAGCATTGAAGAGAATTAGTGAAATGACTAACAGAAAGTAGACTACGGGTGAACTTTGGAACATGAAGTACAAATGATAAAGTGAGAGAAGAACAAAGAATGAAGCCTTTCCCAGCAATGGAAGTAAAAAAACCATCAACAATGCGCACTTTATCTCTGCCAGAAAGAGGGGTATAAGATACAAAACCTGAAGCAGAACCGGTCATGTGATCAGTGGCGCCGAAATCAATAATCCACTGAGTAGGACCAGTAGAAGCAGAGTTGGCACTCGAAGCACCTGTGTGGGCAAGAGCAGATGACGACATAGGGGCATCTGTAGGCTCAGTGGTAAGACCGTGCATCAAACGACGAAGGGCTTGCATCTCTTCTGCAGAGAAGGAGGATGACTGAGAAGAACCACCATCGAAAGTCTTAGTCAGATGTGCGTAGTGAGGAGGCCGTCCAGGAGTCCTACCACGACCGCGACCACCACGAGAAGTCGATCCACCTATAGGAGGAGGAAAGCCATGGAGGCTATAACAAGTATCTCGGGTATGAAGAGGCTTGCCACAATAGTCACATGTGAGGTGATCCCTATCTGTCGGCTTAGGCTTGAAATCACGAGAAGCACGACTGCCATAATTGGGCTGATGAGCCACCAAAGCAGATCCCTGCAGAAGGTTGGAGGTGTTCAAGGACTGCCGTCGATCAAATTCTTGTTGAACAATATTGTAAACCTCAGGAAGTGAGGGAATACACACCCCAAGACCTGGACAGTAATCTGATCAAAATCTCTGTGCAATCCATGTAGGAACTCAAATACCCGATTTCGATCCTTGCGGTTCTTCAGTAAGAGTGCATCCGCATTGCACACCATAACGAGATAGTCAAAATGACCGTACTCCTGATAGAGTTGTGTAAACTCAAGGTAATAGACAGAAAGAGGATGATCCCCCTGACGGAGATTCCCAATCTTGCGGGGAAGCTGGAAGATTTGGGCCGCATTCCCCTTGCGGGAATAGGTAGACTCAGCGCGCTTCCATTTCTCAGCAACAGTATCCAGGAAAAGATAATTCCGCGCAATCGATTCCTGCATGGAGTTGATGAGCCATGACATGACAAGGGAGTTTTTTGACTCCCATTTAGGCCAAGCAGCAGAAGTCGTAGCAGGAGCAATGGTGGTGCCATTGATGTAGCCAAAGAGATGTCGACTCTTTAAGGCAAGGGTAATGGAGTGGGACCAAACCAAATAGTTGGTGTCATCAAGGCAGATTGTGGTAAGTTGAGAATATATGTGATCTTGACCAACCCGGGTAGATCTAGCGGGGGTCGTGGAGGTACCGGAATCACTAATGTCCGACATGAAAACAAAATGCAACCAAACCGCCTAGAAGATTGAATGAAGTAGAGAAGAACACCCCCCGTCAAAGAGAAGAAGGGGAAACGAGCATCAATGGAGGGTTAGGAGTCATTCTCCTTGTTGACAATGTAAACCATAGATCGAAGATTGGAAGACATTCAACCGTTGAAATCACACGAAACTTGAGAGGGAGGATAGGGGAGGCAAAACGAAACTTTTGCCGAAGTTTGAAGTCAATCGGACCGCCGGAGGCTCGTCAGTGGCAACATCCAGGAGGAATAGTGTTGATCATCGGACGTCTGCATCGAGCACCGATCGGCGCTACAGAGGAGGGCTGCGACGCTGAGGCGGGATGCCGAAGCGGAAGAGAAAGAGAGAGAGAGAGAAAGCCGGGAGGGGAGGTGGAAGTGAGATCGGAGACGCCGATCGGAAGTGGGAGCGGGAGGCGTTCCTTAGCCGCACACGAGTGGTAGCTCTGATACCATGTTAATTAGGGCTAATTAGATTGCATTATTCAATAGTAGGGTCCCCTTTATATAGGGGAGAATACATAGTAACGTAACGGAGTACGTTCTAACAATTTATTTTTTCGCATGGTACTTCCGCACTTACCCATTTTAACCACCCAACCTTAACTCTAAAGGTAATATTTTCATCTATATACCAAATCTTTAAGTTAGTTGATCCAGTGTACCTATCACACCTAGTTATCTCTTTATCTTCTAATGAAATCTAGATTGATAATTTCTGACATTCACCCTCACTAAATTATAAACCATGTACTCGGTCCTTGTTTTACTAATTTGAAGCCTTAAATATAAAAACATCTTCATTATTCCAATTTTCCATTTGACTCGGTAGATGCCTCAGAGAAAAACATATACTAAGGCCACTTCGCTTTGAATATCTTTTATATGCATTTACATTATTATTATAAAATATATTGACTGAATGCTCCTTGATATTGACAACCTTTTACCATTAAACCACTTCTTACCAATAATACATGTAAATACAACCTAAACTTTACTAATACAAACAAACCGATCAAAATCGAAGATTTCTTTAAAAAAATTCTTCATCCTAAACTGAACATCAAAATGAACCTGTTGTTTTTTCTTGTTGTTTGGTTATGGTAATCTCTTTTGATATTCCAAGCTTAGTTGGCTTTGAACCTAAGCAAACCTTGTTAGTACCTGATTTTTATGAGTTTTTTTTAAAGTTTTGCATTATGAATGCTGCGAAGAGTCGGTTGTTTTTAACAAATTTTATTATTCCTAGAAGGGGAGCCTTGGCGCACCGGTTAAGGTGTTGTCGTGTGACCTTGAGGTCACAGGTTTGAGTACTGGAAGCACCCTCTTGCAAAAATGCAGGGTAAGGTTTGCCTACATTTCACCCTTGTGGCGGGACCCTTCCCCGGATCCTCGCTGCGCGGGGATGCTTTGTGCATTGGGCTGTCCTTTAGTTTTTTTCTTTGACTTTATACTACCATCTTTATACTTCTAGATGACCTGGTCTATTAAAATGACGTGGAGATGAGACAGATAATTACTGTCACATATGTGCATAAGTTACCTGAATGATCATAAACCAGGCACAGTTCAATTAACATGATGCTATTTATTTCCATATTTTCCCTTTTTTATATTCAGTTTTTTTCTTAAAAAATTGGATGATTAAATATTTCTCCGCCCATTGTTCCTCTTGCAGGTCAGCCAAAAAGGCATCTTTTAACTACTGGCTGGAGTGTGTTTGTGAGTGCCAAAAGACTTGTTGCTGGCGATTCTGTTCTTTTTATATGGTTTGCTTTTACAAGTTATTTCTTTTATCTATATTTATGTTATTTTTAAGTGAAGGTATTAGAATGATGTTCTATGTTAAACAAAGTCATTCACACAATCTCTTTCATATTGATAGGAATGAGAGGAATCAGCTTCTCTTGGGCATCCGTCATGGTAATCGTCCACAAACCGTAATGCCCTCATCAGTTTTATCTTGTGATAGCATGCATATTGGACTTCTTGCTGCGGCTGCTCACGCTGCTGCTACGAATAGCAGGTTTACTATTTTCTATAATCCAAGGTACTGTACTTTTCATTTGGTATCTAACCTCAGTATACACTCTGTGCTCTCGAACATCTCAGTGGTTTGTTACATGCACAATTCTTGTAGGGCATGCCCATCTGAGTTTGTCATTCCACTTTCCAAATATGTTAAAGCTGTGTTTCATACTCGTGTATCAGTTGGTATGCGCTTTAGGATGCTTTTTGAGACCGAGGAGTCTAGTGTGAGAAGGTAGGCAACAATGTCGAACCTGTCTTAAATTCTTACTCTTTCCTCATACATCTGTCATAATGAGACATTGCTTGTGTCATCTAATAAATTTTTTTATATCAACTAGTCTTAATTTTGAACTCCATACTAAATGAAGGTATATGGGGACGATAACTGGCATATGTGACTTGGATCCTGTGCGTTGGGCAAATTCCCATTGGAGATCAGTCAAGGTAAATGATTCCTGTTTGTTGTTTTATTTTGTCAATTATCTCTCTGTTACGATCCTAATTGGATTCCGTAAGCAAGAAGGAGATCCCTAAGGCGTTAGCCTGAACAGGATACTCAGGCGGAGTCTCGAGCGGAGAGGTCCAGAGAAATGTAGAGAACCAAGGGATAGGAAGTTAACATAGCACACAATTTATTTCATGCATATCAAACCACACGCAACAGGGCTATTTAAAGCCTACAACAGCCTGGCAGTTGCAGCCTAGGTGGGAACAGTTCATACACGATGAAAAAACTGAAAAATAGGTAACAACTGATACATGCAACTAATTCAGCATGCATGGTAATGGATAGTTTTGGCGCTAATACGTGATTCAACTTATCCTAAAAGGGTACGTATCAATACACTCCCCTTTGAAATCCTTGATCTTAAGGATTAAAGGAAGGCGAGCCTCTCTTCCTGCTTGTGCAATCGTTCCAGGTAGCCTCCTCCATATTTATGATGTTCACCGGCTTGATGTTGGCCTCGGAAATGTGAGGCATCCCGTCAATACAGCTTGAGGCCGGGTAACTGCCCTTGAATCTGATTCTTTTCCTTCTCCTTGATCGTTGTTGGGCGACGGGATGACGAAACCTGTAGGCGGAGCCAAGAGACCAACGTTCGGTGCCACCCATGGTATGACAGAGGTTGTCGTGTTTCTGACAACACCAAACACCGTCAATTTGATAGGACCCCCCGGGCTACGCTGTTTTAGACTCGGGCGGTTGCGCCTGCAGTCAGCCCTCCGGGGAAGGAACCTATCAGGGTCGCGGCCCCCACACCCCAACCCGTCTCCTCAACCAGTTTAATTGAGGCGGGTTGTTGAGGCGGGGATTCGATCCCCCGCCACCTTGATGAGAACCCTTCAACACAGGCCTCATCACCAACTGAGCCGGGCTCAGTTGGTGATGAGGCCTGTGTTGAATGGTTCTCATCAAGGGGGCGGGGGATCGAATCCCCGCCTCAACAACCCGCCTCAATTAAACTGGTTGAGGAGACGGGTTGGGGTGTGGAGGCCGCGACCCTGATAGGTTCCTTCCCCGGAGGGCTGACTGCGGGCGCAACCGCCCGAGTCTAAAACAGTGTAGCCCGAGGGGTCCTATCACAATTCCATAGGTAAATTCTTTACTTGCCCACTGCCAACGATGTTTCTTTGGACTTCTAGCGCAATGAGTGTCATAGCCAAGCCGGTAGTACTCATTATTTCTAATGAATACTTTTTTGGACGGACGTATTCCGATGTGCTGGATCTTGGCTATTGGCATGTAGGGGGCGATGGATAGTCATCTGGTACCGCAAACTTGTCGTGAACTGGTTTACTGGTGATTGGGATGAAGTCGGTTCTAGCTTGTTGGTGAGCCTTCATCAGTACTGGTTGCGAGGACGATGCAGATTCACGGTGCATACCGCACGCTGGAATCATGTCGCAGAACTCTTCTATCATCCTTACTTGCGCCCGGTACAGTTCCTGCATCATTTTCTTCACTTCTTCGATGTCCCGTCGCAGCACCTGGTACTCAGCTTCGTCGTCTTCCATTGCAGCGACGGCCGGAAAATCGATGCTCTGATACCACTGTTACGATCCTAATTGGATTCCGTAAGCAAGAGAAGGAGATCCCTAAGGCTATGCCTGAACATGATACTCAGGCGGAGTCTCAAGCGGAGAGGTCCAGAGAAATGTAGAGAAACAGGGGATAGGAAGTTAATAGAACACACACAATCTATTTCATTCATATTAAACCACACAAAACAGGGCTATTTAAAGCCTACAACAGCCCGACAGTTGCAGCCTAGGCGGGAATAGTTCATACATGATGGAAAAACTGAAAAACAGGTAACAACTGATACATGTAACTAATTCAGCATGCACGGTAACAGACAGTTTTGGCACTAATACGTGATTCAACTTATCCTAAAAGGTTACGTATCGCTCTCTAGCTTTATTGTTAGGTATTCGAAGAAGAAATCCGTTCACCTAGCGGATGCCAAGATTAGAGAGGGAAAGATGGAAATGTGGAGGAAGAGAAAATAACCCCTAGGGTTCCCAAATTTCATAATACCATCAAGATAACCAAAATACAATGCATGGAGGGTTTATATAACACCCTCGGCCCAATAACAATAAAAGGAAAGATACATTGGATTTCCAAGAGATACGTGCGCCTTAACGACCGTCCTCCGCCGTGCCTTTTGCAGCGCTGGTATACTCTCCACACTGGTGGACGTCCCTCTCCATCCTTCGCGTCCGTAATAATGTCGCCCTCTGGAAAATTTGCATTGTGCTCAAGACAGAAGTTCGGAAATTGAGCGCGGAAAGTAGACCGATCAACCCATGTGACCTCCGACGGGGGTCGGTTAAGCCATTGCACTAGGACTTGATCGACCGAGGAACCCTTTCGAGTGATAGTACATGTATCCGTGACAAGATGAGGGAGGTAGTCTCCAATCATCTGTTTTAACAGAGAGACGTGAAACACCGATTGAATGCGATTGTCCGGTGGCATGCAGAGGCGATATGTTGTGGCGCCAACACGTGCGACAATCTCAAACGGGCCGTAGAACTTGGTTGCGAGCTTGGAGTGGGTTGGGTCCGTGGGGTCATCGAAATCCGACGGTGCAGCTAAAGTTGGACGAACACAATATCCTCTTCAGTAAATTGTACATCTTTGCGGCGGCGGTTGGCAAAGGCAACCATCTAGTCCTGCGCGCGCTGAAGATGATGACGTAGCTGGAGAAGTATGAAGTAACGATCACAAAGTAAATCAGATATGGATACTACGATGCATTCACTTGGGAGATTGTGCTTGAGGAATGGTGGTGGTCTACCATAGAACGCCTCAAACAGAGTAGTGTCAGAACTGGTGTGGAAGGAGGTGTTGTAAGAGTACTCGACTCAGGATAGCCAATCCGCCCATGCGCCCTGGTGGTCGCACACAAAACAACGGAGGTATGTCTCCAAGCAACGATTCATCATTTTGGACTGCCCATTTGTCTGGGGGTGGTAAGCTGTACTCATACAAAGTGGGTGCCCTGCATCTTGAACAACGACTACCAAAAAGAGCTCAGGAATAAGGGGTCACGATGACTCACAATGGAGCGAGGGAACCCATTCAAACAGACCACCCCATCAATGAAAACCGCGACAACCACTGCTACGATAAACGAATGTCGGAGTGGAAGAAAGTTGACATATTTTGATTTTGTATAGACGATCCACAACCACTAATATGCAATCCCACATCTTGGAGCGAGGGAGTTTAAAGATGAAATCCATGGAAATGTCCTCCCACATCCGAGTCAGAACAGACAGTGGTTGAAGGAGGCCCCCCAGGAAAAGTGATCTCGTACTTGGCATCCTGACGCGGTAGACAAGCTACCACAAATTTTTTGACCAATTTGGAACATGCCTGGACAATACAGAGACGCCTCCTTCCGGGGTCGAGTGAAACTCCGTAATTAGGCGTAGGATGAGCTGAGATGAAGCTAAGAGCACCCGAAGGCAGCGGTGGTGGATGCGATCCCTAACTAGAAGATATGACGGTCAGACGGTAGCATCTACACGTAATGCAACAATAATCGGTCGAAGAAGTGGGTCAACGACAACCTCACACTGGATAAGAGTTGCATCCTCCCAGATTGGTCGCAAAATAACTGCTAAGATAACAATTTGTGGGTGCCGAGAAAGTGAGTCGGCTGCGTGGTTGGAGGATCCAGAGCAGGATTCGATGGAAAAATCGTAGCTCAATTATTTTGAAACCCAGACCTGTCGCACCGGAGTGGCAGTCTTATGATTCAGGAGATATCAGATGCTATGATGATTCGTCCGAACCGTGAAGCGTCAACCCAGTAGGTAGGGATGCCAATGTTGCACAACAAATACTAGTGCCATAAGCTCAGACTCATAAGCGAAGTGGGGTTGCACAGTGGCCATGAACATATGGATGAGGTAGGCAATGAGTTGGCCCGCTTGCATCAACACAACGCCAACACTTGTGCCTGATTCGTCACACCCCACAACGAACGACTAAGAGAAATCTGGGAGAGTACCCAGAAAGCCTCGAAAGTCACGGAGAGAGCGGGTTGCGGGCTACTGAAGGACGACGAGTACCTTGTCCTGGTTCATAGCTACTCCCCGCACGGAGATCGTGCTCCCCAAGTAGTTTATCTCGGTCTGATCGAAAGTGCACTTCTTGGGGTTCACCAGAAAAGCATGCTTCTGAAGGGGAGCTAGGGTCGTCTGCACATGATGGAGGTGATCCTGCCAGGAGGAGCTGTAAAATGATGTCATTAAAGAAAACTTAGATGTACCTTCGCAGAGCCGATCTAAATAAATCATTCATGACCGCCTAGAAGGTGGCAGACACATTCATCAAGCCCGTCATGCGTGCAGAACGTCATCTTCGGGATATCCTCCTCTCGTACCCTAATCTGGTGATAACTGGAGTGGAGGTCCAACTTAGAAAAGTAGGAGCCCCCTTGTAGCTCCTGTATGATCGGAATGAGATATTTGTCCGGGATAGTGACTTTGTTGAGCTCCCGGTAGCCCACGCAGAAGCACTAACTACCATCTTTCTTGCGAACCAAGGCAATTGGGATCGGAAACGGACTGGCATTGGGGAGGATTATACCCGCGACTAACATGTGCCCCACGAGTGTCTCAATCTCGTCCTTCTGCATGTTCCGTATCGATAAGGCCGAACATATATGGACGTCACACCCGCATGTAATGTGATGCGGTGGTCCATCAGGTGGCGGTGAGAGGCAGGCAGCGTCGGCGAAAATGCCTGGAAACATATCCAGAATAGCCTACAGGGCCAGAGGTGTTGGCAGGTGTGGGGACACCTGCTCAACCACGTGCCATAAGTATGCGGTAAAATCGATGTCGTTCGTTTTCTGAATGGAATGGAATGAGACAGGACAACACAAGAGAGTAGACTTGCCCACCAAAAGTAAGGGTGTCCCCTCCTGAATGAATCACATTGTTATGCGATCCCAATTGACATTGACATCGCTCAATGTGCAGAGCCATGCCACCCCCAGAATAATAGCCACCCCCAGAATAATAGCCACCCACCCAGTGCAAACACGTATAAGTCGTCCCGAAGAGGGCATGTGTCCATTGTGAGGGATTTTCCTGAGCAAAGACCACCAGTCGCACGACGACGACCATTCTCCAAATAGACAGAAACGTGGGGCAGGGGTCACCGACAACGGCAAACAATCCACTAAACGTTGCGACATGAAATTATGGCTCACACCACTATCAATAATGACTACCACTAGGGTCCCCTGAAGTGTCCCGAAAAGCTTCATCGTTTGGGGGCCAGAAATCCCTTCGACGGTAAAGAGTGGAAGATCCGGACAACCCTGGGCCTCTTGGGAGGATCGTCGGCATCAACATCAGTCTCCAACGCTTCAAAGTCGGCAAGTGTAATCTCGGGCTCCTCCTCTCCAATGAGGACCCAAAGGTCCTTTAGTGGGCAGTCATGGGTCGGTGAATAAGGCAGCTTGTAGCAGAAGCACAAAACCTTCATCCGGAGAATATGGTACCCTTGATTGGACAACGTGGATCTGCTGGGGACCTAGGAGGGTGCGACGGTGGTCCTGGGCGGAATTGGAGGCAGTGGGCCTCCATCTGTGGAAGGCGGTATGCTGCTGTGGGTCTGGTGGCTGGATGAGGCGAGGTTACCGTTAGTGGGTGATCGGTATCCTTTTCCTGGACTTCGATGTCAGCTTCAACCAAACGTGCGAGGTCCATGGACTTGGCAACAGAATATGGGTAGTGCGTGCGCAGACGGGCGTATATATGCGGTAGTAGGCCATGCTTGAAAAACCGAGGTAGTAGTGGTGGTGGGGGGAGAACCAATATATGCATGGCTATGACAATAAATTCGTCGATGTAGTCGTCGAGGGAACCCGTTTGGCGGATGCCACAAAGATGCTCCATGGCGGAACCCTAGTAATGTAAATCATATCGACGAATAAGGTCTTGTTGAAGGTCTGGCCCCGAGAGGGTGGGCTTGGACTAACAGAGCCAACATACCTATTGAAGGGCAGAGCCCTCCATGCCGATGAGAGCTGTGCTGAACTTGTGCATCTCCAGAGCCTGATGAAGGTCGAAGAATTGTTCTGCACGGACGGTCCCGCCCATGGGGTCGGTGCCGTTGAAGGAAGGAACATCGAACGGGCGGGGTGGTTGAGATAAGCCCGCCAGCGGCGGAACGGGATCCCGTGGAGGGTCCGGAGGTGCATCGAGAAGCGATGGGGACTCCGCACCGGAGGTCAAATAAGTATACGATCTGCCGACTAGGAGGGCGTCAAACTTCGTATGCATCAACAACATGAGGGTTTGGTGTGAGGCGATGGACTCCTCGTGGGCATCGAGGCGACGTGAAATTCCGGTGTATCAGAGTGCGCCATGGAGATAAACCATGTGGCATGCATGCGAAGGAAGGGCCGGCGCAGTGCGTGAATCGCGAGCAGCTTGCCGTCTTCCAAGAAGCGCGAGCAACTGTCGTCTGCAAGACAAGCGAGGTCGGGCTGGGAAGACATGGTCGTTGGTCGTAGAGGAAATAGGTCAGCCCAACATACGCGGCGCTGCCTGCGAGAGCCAAAGGCGTCACGGGAAGGAGCGGTCACAGAGGAAACATGTTGTCGAGGCGATGCAGACCACGATCGACCGAAAACGATTGAGTGCAAGAAGGATCGGCGTGTAGCGAACGTGGGGAGAGAGGTTCATCTTCGGGCGACAGAAACCCTGGCTGGAAGAGCGGCAGGTCGGAACAGATGTTAGGTATTCAGAGAAGAAATCCGTTCACCATGTGGCTGCCAAGATTAAAGAGGGAAAGAGGGAGGAATAGAAAATAACCCATAGGGTTCCCAAATTTCATAGTACCTTCAAGATAACCAAAATATAATGCATGGAGGGTTTATATAATACCCTTGGTCCAATAGCAATAAAAGAAAAGATACATTGGGTTTCCAAGAGATACACACGCCTTAACGAACGTCCTCCGCGGATGCACCCCCGACGTGCCTTTTGCGTCGCTGGTATAGTCGCCACACTGGTGGATGTCCCTGTCCCTCCTCCGCTTCCGTAATATTATTTGCAGGCATTTTTGGGTAGACCTACTGATCTTTATATTTTTTCTCTATCACTCATAAATGTCTTTGGACTTACTAGATGTGGAGACTTGCCATTATCCTGAGGTCAACATACAAAAAGGGATATATGAAATACTCTCAACAAAAATAAATTGCACAAAAATATAAAACAGTAAATTGAAAATTTAATAGGATACATGGCAAGGCCTAGCCCCATTTTATTTCTTTCCCGACTCCGCTTCTCACCAAAAAACGTACATTTTCGCTTCGCCAATTCTCACTTCACCCACCCGATTTTTTCTTCCCTCCTAAATCCAAACCCAACAACCCAATCTAATCTAGTTGTGCCAAGACACCAATGTTGTCCCACACACCCACTTAATTTCATATGATGTAGGATCAAATGCTTACCCAACTGGTCTACAAACTTGAATTTGTGGAAAGAGTGCAATCATTTTCACTTAAACAAGTGATAGTATAGAGCACAGTATTCAGCATCGGGCGGACAAGTGGTGCTGCGCCGTAAGCGCAGTGGGCTGGGCGGTTAGCCCCACTCAAATCAAAGGGTGCGATGGACACAACAATCCCCCTCCCCCAAGTGCCACACATGCCGACCACATAAGTAACTGAAACCCACACATGTTAAGATTGAATTACAGACTTTCGACCATTAAATCTCCTCTCACGTGTTGTCTACTGTCCTCAATCCCAAGGCTCCACTCTGATACCATTTGTAGGATCAAACTCTTACCCAACTGGTCCATAAACTCAAATTTGTAGAAAGGGCGCATCCATTTCTCCTTAAACAAATGACATTGCAAAACCTCGTACTAAGCGCCGGGTGGACATGACATGTTGCGCCGTGGGCTTGGTGATTAATCCCACTCGAGTCAATGGGTAGCGATGAACCCAACACATGAAGTGCACTTTCTACCCATGACACATTACCTTTGCAAACCGCAACACCCACATTTCGTCCCATAATTGACATGACGACTGCGACCCTTTCTACATGATTTTACTTTCCCTTCTCATGGCTGCATCCGCTTGTCTTGAGCCACAGACTACCTTCATGCCTTTGCTACCACCACCATCCTTGACATATTGTCATAGTTTCTACTATGACACTTCTCCCTACTAGCCTTCCATGACATCGCTGCCCCCTAAGAGCTCCACTCCATTGCGTACGTCAACACCGCGTCCCAACCACGTCTGCTTCCCATCATCTAGATTCTCCGTCCGCAACAATTATTAAAGACTCAGAAAATTTGTTCCAATGCCATTGCGAGCCAGACAATTCCTGTTGACTTCATCCCACCACAGAGAAGTCCCCTCAACGACAAGAGAACCTGTAGTCGCTATCTGGTCACAGTGGGTACCACCCCAATTTTAATGGGTTCATTTTTAATTTATTTAATAAATAGTTATCTTTTAGTATTGTCTTGGTAAGTGTGCTTACTGCCTAACCTTTCTATATAAGTGGAGGCTTGTGTATTGGTTCAGGTTCTTATACTTGTATTTTGTAGTTTTTCCTGAGCTGCGTGAGGGAACCAACCGTTGATTGTGTGTTTGGTGAGAGCCTGTCTCTTGAAATGTTAGCGTACTATTTCCTTTGTTAAATTTCTTTATTTTTCTCGTTCTTATCAATTTGTCCATGTAATTTATTTTTTGATCAATTTGTAAACTTGATAAGTTAATTGGTTGGTTCACATCTCTTCTGCAAAGATTTGTGCAGGTTAGTATTGGTAAGAGACCTATGATGGATTTAATTTTTCATTCGGAAGATTTAGGAGAGAAGGCTATAGGAAGGTTAATTCAGAAGAGAAACACCTGCAGGATAAAGTATATTTTAGCTTTATAATACTGTGGGAGCTAATAAAGAACATAATCCACTGCATACATTGGTCAAGTTTAGGCACTATGACTAGAAGACTGGTGTAGACATGAAAAGTGTTAACATCTAATTTGTAATTTCCGGCAATACAAATGCTATGCTTCTAAGTAAATTTATTTTTAGCAGCTTTAAGTGCAAATAATTATGCATGGGATATCTGATATCGGATATTTCTTTCTTGGTTATGTTAGTAAGTGGTGCTTTTATTTATGTAACTTATTATTATACTAGCTTTCATTTTCAGATGAACTAATTGACTATTACTTATAAATTTAGGTTGGTTGGGATGAATCTACAGCGGGTGAGAGACAGCCTAGAGTTTCCCTTTGGGAGATAGAGCCTTTGACAACTGTTCCCATGTATCCTTCATTGTTTCCTCTCAGGCTTAAACGGCCCTGGCAACCTGGGCTACCTTTTCCTCATGGTATTTGCCTTAAGAAAATTGCTTCTTCCCTTCTCTTTTTTAATAAAAAATTTCCACATACATCACATTTCTTTTAAACCATTGGGTTTTTCACTTTAGTGGATTAATAAAGTGCTTCATAATTTATGCAAATTAGAGTAGTTTATCTTACTTCCATGTATTGGATTAGGAGAATCAAAGAGGTTTTCTAATTTGGAATCACATGTTTTATACTTCTATACTTGAAACTTTACAATCTCTTACCTCTTTGAATTCCTGTTTTATGTGTACTAAAAATATTTTATTTTTTGAAAATTAAACTAATTCTTATCTAAATGATCGACATTGATATATTGTTACTGTTGGAAAAAGCCCATATCAAAGGCCCATAGTTAGGCCCATTATTGCATTTATTATGTATTTATTTCTCTCTCTCTCCTTTAGTCCCGCATTGTGTATAGGATTTTCTCTCTTCTCTTCTCACCTATAAATATGTATTCTCCCCTTGTATTTGTCTACACAAGTAATACATACAAGCTCCAGCTTTTCCTACATGGTATCAGAGCTCCCGATCCGAAATCTGCGGTCTCTCCTTTTCTGACCGCCTGCGAGCCTCCTGGTCTATCCTCCCAGACCGCCAGCTCGCTCGCGAGCTCTACTAGTCTAACCGCGCGGCTTGTCCGCCTTATACCTGCGGTCTCTTTTTTTTTCTGTCCGCTTCCCTCTCTCGTGGCTTCCACCTTCCCTCCAAGCACCGCCCCCCTCCTTTTATAGGCTCTCCAGTCTGACGGGTGTGGGGCCCGCTCCTCTCCCTGCCCGCGCGACCTCCGCGGTCACTGGCTCTTCCCGCTGCGATCACTCGCGCGCTCGTTCTCTCCTTCTCGCAGCGACCTTCTCCTAGTCGCACTTCTGCTTCTCGCCGTGTTCGCTATCCGCGGACCTTTCTGTTCTCGCGATCTCTCCTGCTCGCGGCGATTACCTTGTAGTCGCGGTTTCCCTTCTCGCAGCGGCTTCTATCTCTAACCGCTGCGGTCTTCCGTTATCTCTACTCACCCTTCTCGCAGCGACCTCCATCTCTAACCGCTGCGGTCTCTGCGTTGCTTCTCCTATCCGCGGCAGCCTTCTCTCTTGACCGCTCCGGTCTTCTTGAGTCTCTTCTCGCTGCGGTATCTCTCCTATTCGCGGCGGCTTCCTCTCCTGACCGTGCGATCTTCTCTCCTCAGATCGCCGACTCGCGTATTCTCCTCGGCTGTCCGGTCTTTGCGGTCTCTGCCCTTGGTCGTATCCTTGCCGGCTGCTGGTATACTTACCGTGACCGGGCGGACTGCTCTCCTCAGACCGCCAGCCCCCCTTCTTCTTCTCGCGCGGCCTGTTCTTACCTGTCCGCCAGGCCGCCGTTAATCTGCAACAATGGGCTCGTCTGCGAATTCCTCGTCCTTGCCTACTGAGACCGTCCATCCTACTGAGACCGTCCACCAGCACCCTCCTAGTGAGCTCCGTGATGAGTTGCGGATTACCACTCTCTCCCTCTCCGGGAAGAAAAACTTCATTCCGTGGGGTCACTCAATCCGCCGGGTCCTCCAGGCCAAGGGACTTCTGGCTCATCTGACCGATGACCCCCCGACTCCTACTCCTCCTGAGTGGCTCAAGCATGATGGACGGGTCCAGACCTGGATCCTTAACTCTTTGGAGGGCGAACCATATGAAATGGTCATGTACCTGCCCACGGCCAAAGGGATGTGGGACGAGCTCCACTCTTTATATTCCGGCAAGGACAGCCTTCAAAGTCTCTTCGACATCATCTCTGACCTTCAGGCTCTGGACACAAGTGGACCTTCCATTACCTCTGTTGTCGCTCGGGTCAAGTCTCTCTCTGAAGCATGGCTTCAACACCAGCCACCCACCTCTGATCTTGCCACTCAGCGCGCGCAAAGGGAGTCCGTCTGCATTGCTCTGCTAATGGCCCGTGTTCCACCACACCTTCTGAGTATTCGGGCACAAGTATTGGCCTCGACTCCAACTCCCTCCTTATCGGCTGTCTGCTCCATGCTACTCAAAGTATCACAACCTCCGGAGGCTCTTACCTCTTCCTCACCGGCTCTTCTACAGAATGTCCCAGCTCCTTCCTTTCCTCCTCCTTCTAGCCGAGGAGGTTGGTCGGCCTACCGTGGAAGGGGCCGTGGTGGACGAGGACGGCCGAAATGCTCGTTCTGTGGTCGTGATGGCCATTATGAGTCCACCTGTTTTCGGAAAACTGGCAATCCTCCTCCTCCTCCTCCTCCACGACCGACTGCTGCAGTTGTTGAAGATAGCTCCTCGGCCTCACGTGCCGATCTTGAGGCTCTCCGCCTACATTTTGAGCAACTCCAAGGGATGATGACTCCACCTGCCTCGGTCGCCTCCGTCTCCAGCCCAGGTATCGTTTGTATCTCCACTAGTCCTCGATGGATAGTGGATTCAGGTGCCACTCATCATATCACCTCTCTTCAGCCACCAACGTATTCAGATGCTCCTCATCCGAAGTGTATCACTGTGGCTAATGGAGCGACTGTCTCTGTGTCCGGCTCCGCTGACCTATCTCTCAGCCCATCCATTTCTCTCCGCTCCGCACTCCATGTTCCAGGCTCCCCATTTAACTTACTCTCTGTTAGCCGTCTCACTACTGATTTGGATTGCTCGTAACTTTTTTACGATCTTCTTTTCTGATACAGGATCGACGGACGGGGACTACCATTGGTAAAGGGCACCTGCGCAACGGGCTCTACCTTCTCGACGATTCACCCACCATCCTCGCTTCTGTCTCTTCTGCTGACTGGCATCAGCGCCTTGGCCATGCTCCCCTCCCTATCCTCAAGAAGGCACTCCCCGATGTTTCTTTTCCTGCTTTTCAATGTGAAACATGTATTTTCGGCAAGCAGCCGCGTTCATCCTTTCCCGCGAATTGTACTCGGAGCTCCGCTCCTTTTGATCTTATTCACTCTGATATTTGGGGTCCCTATAAAATGAGTAGTATCTCTGGATTCCGTTATTACATTACTTTTATAGATGATTACTCACGCACAACATGGTTATACTTACTTCGCGAACGCTCTGAATTACCTCGTGTGTTTAAAACATTTATCCTTGAAACCCGCACTCAATTCTCCACCACCATCAAAACGCTACGCACCGATAACGCTCGCGAATACACTGGCCATGAGTTTTCAAGTATATGCTCTGAATTCGGGATTATTCATCAAACCTCTTGTGCATACACGCCCCAACAAAACGGTGTGGCCGAACGAAAAAACCGCCATCTTCTTGATATGACCCGCTCAATCATGATTCACATGAACGTTCCTAAGATCTATTGGCATTTTGCGGTCTCTACCGCCTGCTTCCTTATCAATCGTCTTCCCTCCTCCGTACTCAACAATGCCAGTCCATTCAGTCTTCTTTTCCCTTCTACTCCTGCCTTCCCTTTCACACCTCGAATCTTCGGGTGTACGTGCTACGTTCACTCCATGGGACCATCCACCGATAAACTAGATCCCAGAGCAACTAAGCAAATGTTTGTTGGCTACTCCCATACACAGAAAGACTACATCTGTTATTCTCCTCTCACTCGGAAAATTTCGGTGTCCGCTGACGTCACCTTCCGAGAAGACCTGCCATTTTTTCCAGCCCCAGCAACACATTCTCCATCACCTACTCTCCCACAACCTATCATGCGACCCATCCTCCCGGTCAACACACCTCCTCCAACACCTCTACCACACCCACTCCCTACTCCGCCTCCGTGCCGGCCACCTCTTATCCAGGTCTATTCCCGTCGCAACTCCCGCCCCGTTGCCCCTGCGCAGTCATCCTCGTCCGCTGGTGCTCCAAGTCCTGCTGATCCAGTAACAGAGTCCACTGCTCATCCGATGGCGAGCTACGTATCCCTGCATCGTCTCTCTCCTCCACTTCAAACTCTTGCTACTTCTTTGTCTACTGTGGCTATTCCTAACTCAGTGCAGGAAGCTCTCCAACACCCTGGCTGGCGCGCTGCCATGGAAGAAGAAATGACAGCTCTCTGGGCAAACAAAACCTGGACTCTGGTACCCCGCCCTCAGGGTCAGAAACCGGTTGGCTGTAAGTGGGTCTTCGTTATCAAACATGCTCCCAATGGCACTATTGATCGGCTGAAAGCTCGCTTGGTCGCTCGTGGATATACTCAACAGCATGGCATTGACTATGAGGAAACCTTCTCTCCAGTGGCGAAACTGAACACCGTTCGCGTGCTCATCTCGGTTGCTGTACATAGACGATGTCCACTCTATCAATTGGACATCAAAAATGCGTTCCTCAACGGCGATCTCCAAGAGACGGTGTACATGGAACAACCTCCCGGGTTTGAGACCACGGGGGAGTCATTGGTCTGCCTACTGTTGCAGTCTCTGTATGGTCTCAAACAATCCCCGCGAAACTGGTTCAACAAGTTCAGTAAGGAACTTCGGGTACTTGGTTTCAAACAGAGCTCGGCAGATTCCTCTCTTTTCATTCGCCATCAGCCAATTGGAACAGTCATTCTGCTAGTCTATGTGGATGACATCGTCATTTCTGGAGATGACGTCAAAGGGATACAAAAGGTCAAACAACATCTCAGCACTGCCTTTCAGACAAAAGATCTAGGAAATCTCAACTATTTCCTGGGTTTAGAAGTCGCCAGACGATCTGATGGTCTCGTCCTCTCCCAGCGGAAATATTGCCTCGACCTTCTCCACGATGCGGGTTACTCTGGATGCAAGCCAGTCAACACTCCAATGGATGTCAATCACAAGATATCTGCTAAGGCATCTGACACTGATCATCTGCTGCAAAATCCAGAGTATTATCGCCGTCTGGTCGGAAAATTAATCTACCTCACCGTGACAAGACCAGATATATCATTTGCTGTAGGTATTGTCAGCCGATACATGCATGCTCCTCGGAGTTCTCACTTACAGGCTGTTGAACGAATTCTCCGATACCTTAAGACAGCTCCTGGTCAAGGCCTTGTGTACAAAACCTCATCTTCAACTCCAAATCTAGTCGCATATTCAGATGCTGACTATGCTGGTTCCATAGATGATCGACGATCAACAAGTGGTTTTTGCACTTACTTTGGAGGACACTTGATCACATGGCGGAGCAAGAAACAGGCAGTGGTTGCAAGATCTTCAGCTGAAGCAGAATATCGGACAATGACATCGGTAGTATCAGAACTAACGTGGCTTGAAAGCCTTCTCACGGATCTTGGTATGAAGCTTACCTCACCTGCTCTCCTTCTCTGTGACAGTCAAGCTGCAATACACATAGCCAAGAATCCCGTCTTTCATGAGAGAACAAAACATATTGAGGTAGACTGCCACTTCATTCGAGAGAAAGTCCAGATGAAGAAGATTGTATTGAAGCATGTTCCGGGTACTGAACAAGTTGCGGATGTCCTCACAAAGGCACTGTCCAGTACTCTCTATCATCAGTGCTTATCCAAGCTTGGCGCCTACGATTTGTACGCTCCAGCTTGCGGGGGAGTGTTGGAAAAAGCCCATATCAAAGGCCCATAGTTAGGCCCATTATTGCATTTATTATGTATTTATTTCTCTCTCTCTCCTTTAGTCCCGCATTGTGTATAAGATTTTCTCTCTTCTCTTCTCACCTATAAATATGTATTCTCCCCTTGTATTTGTCTACACAAGTAATACATACAAGCTCCAGCTTTTCCTACAGTTACAATGCAGAACAAAGTATAACTTGCCTTTACTGCGATGGCATCAACTTTTTTTTATGTCTGATAGAATAATGATGGTAAGTAGGGCTGATTCAAGTCAATTTCGAGCGGCTAGACTTGACTCGAAATTGAAATTTTCGATTTTGACTCGGCTTGAAATTTAGAATATTTTAATTAATTAGTTTAGAAACACTAAATAAATATATTTTAAGGGCTTTGCAATTTTTAATTAAGCTTTCATTTAAAAAAGCATGTGTTAAAGAAATGGTATAAAGATTGAATGAGAGCTATGATTTCGAATTAATTTAAATCATATTTCGAGTGAGCCAAGATTCACTCGAAATCAAGTTTGAGTCGTTTTGATTCGACTCTAATTTAATTAAATTATTTCATTCGATTCAAATCGGGTCAAATACAACAACAACAACAACACTCGAATCTTCATCCCACCATAGTGGGGTCGGCTATATGGATCCTTTATCGCCATTGCACCCTATCTTTAATCATAGTCTCACTAATGCCTAAGTACATCATGTCTTTCCTTATAGTTTCATTCCAAGCCTTTTTTGGTCTACCCCTCTCCCGTTTAACATGTTTAGTGACTAAACTCTCACAACGCCTAACTGGTGCCTCTAATGGTCTCCTATGTACATGTCCGAACCATCTTAAATGAGCTTCTCGCATCTTCTCTACAATTGGCGCCACTCCTATCTTATCCCTGATACATTCATTCCTAGTTTTATCCAGTCTCGTGTGACCACACATCCACCTAAGCATTCTCATCTCTGCAACTCCCATTTTTTGCTCATGTACACCATTCACTACCCAACACTCAGAACCGTAGAGCATTGCTGGCCTAATTGCAGTACGGTAAAATTTGCCTTTAAGTTTTAATGGTACTTTACGATCACAAAAGTTCCCAGAAGCGCCTCTCCAGTTCAACCAACTTGCTTGGATTTTATGTATCACATCTTTATCTACACCTCTATCTTTTTGAATTACCGATCCCAGGTATTTAAGCATTCACTGCGGGAAATATCTTGGTCACCCAATTTAATGACGGAGTCATCCGGCCTTCTTGCACTACTAAATTTAAGCTCTATGTACTCCGTCTTTGTCCTGCTCAACCTAAAACACTTTTTTTTTCTAAATTGGGTCAAATATCGAGCAATTTTCAAACAACTTCCAAATTATGATTTCTTATGATTTTGAGAATTCCCTATCGCCGTTGGCTTACATCAAGGGTCAGCTTTAAGCCCTTATCTCTTTACCCTTATCTTAGATGAGCTCACCGGACATATCCAACAAACAATACCTTGGTGTTTATTATTTGCAGATGATATTGTTTTGGTCGATGAGACTCGCGAGGGTGTAAACGCGAAACTTGAATCTTGACGAGACACTTTAGAAAAGAAGGGTTTTAGGTTGAGCAGAACAAAGACGGAATATATAGAGCTTAAATTTAGTAGTGCAAGAAGGTCGGATGACTCCATCATTAAATTGGGTGACCAAGATATTTCCCGCAGTGAGTGCTTTAAATATTTGGGATCGATAATTCAAAAAGATGGAGGTGTAGATAAATATGTGATACATAGAATCCAAGCAGGTTGGTCGAAGTGGAGAGTTGCGTCTGGGATCTTATGTGATCGTAAAGTACCATTAAAACTTAAAGGCAAATTTTATTGTACTACAATTAGACCAGCAATGCTCTACGGTTCTGAGTGTTGGGCAGTGAATGGTGTACATGAGCAAAAAATGGGAGTTGCGGAGATGAGAATGCTTAGGTGGATGTGTGGTCACACAAGACTGGATAAAATTAGGAATGAATGTATTAGGGATAAGACAGGAGTGGCGCCAATTGTAGAGAAGATGCGAGAAGCTCGTTTAAGATGGTTCAGACATGTACATAGGAGACCATTAGAGGCACCAGTTATGCGTTGTGAGACTTTAGTCACTAAACATGTTAAACGGGGGAGGGGTAGACCAAAAAAGACTTGGAATGAAACTATAAGGAAAGACATGATGTACTTAGGCATTAGTGAGACTATGATTAAAGAGATTAAAGATAGGGCGCAATGGTGACAGAGGATCCATATAGCCGACCCCACTATGGTGGGATAATGGCCTGAGTGTTGTTGTAGCCCTAAAAGGTAATGATGCATATATGAAAAATATAGTCATCCAAAATTTTTTTTTTTTGAAATTTATAAGATAAAGTTGGTTTTTTACTTTGTATTTTGACTTGTTATTGAAGTCTTTATTTACATGCCTCTGTGACATGTGGAAAAATGTTTGTTTTATGCTTATTAGTTTTAGTAATGTCTTATAATGTTCGTCACATACTCCTTCCTATTATCATCTCAGTCATTTTATATTCGTGCAGGTTGTATCTCTATAAAACATTTCTTTTCAGCAAAGTTTTTTGTCAAAGAAGGAAATATAGAACATATCCACATTTCTCTCCACATCCGTAGGCCCCACCCTTCCAATCCTTGCCTCCCCATACCTAGCTACCACTATCTATGCAGCTTTGCAACTTCCCCACCTCCGCAGCTCTACATGCCCCCTCCACATCTCTGTTAACTCCAACACCTCCACAACTCTGCCCTCACTCCTTCCAGTTCTTCACACCTAATCCACTCCAGCCCTCGACTACGCCTACCCGCTAGTGTAGAACCTCCTTGCTCCAACCTTAGTCTCTCTCGCATTGAAACTAAAATTTGACACTTTCTTCTTCTCTTACAAAACCGTCTTCAACCCTCGATACAAGCATCAAATTTATTGGTACCAATTATCACATGGTCGTGAGAATTTCATTTTTTTGTTGGTTACGACGACAAGCTTTAACACCTTGATGTTTCTTCTCCGACCATTGATGACACTGCCAAGTTCTTTAAATGTCAAACCTCTAGTTATGCTGTCCATATCTGACTCTTGAACAACTTTAAATCATCCATTATTTCCATTTTTATGTTTCAGAGCATCACCAAAAATATGTGGGACTTTCTTCGGTCCACATATACACCCTCCAGCCTCTCCTCTCTGCATAACTGAACAGCGTGTAGATCCATTAATGCTACAAGACTTTGCGTGATAAATATGATGATTTGCAACAATATGCGGGACCTTGTTATGTTCACCCTCCACTCTCTTCTTTGAAACTGAATAACATGTAGGCCCATTAATACTACAAGACTTTGCATGATAAATATATGATGATTTTCTTCAGTATTGGTCATTCACCATTGACCTCACTGTATGATAAACATAAATCGTTTCTTATTACTAACTTCCTGTTTGGTTTTTATTGATCCCTCCAAGGAGTTCAATCTCAGTTGATGACTAATTCCATCGCGCCTAACCTATCCGTTTCTCCCCCTCGAATTCTTCATGTCACCACACTCCCCCCATTCAGCATCATACTATTGACCATCCTGCTTTGATCACTAGCCATCGTGGTGTCCGCAGAGGTCGTATATGTGATGAACGATGGTTGGCATAGTTGTGGATGTAACATTTTTCTAGCTTGCACTTATTACAGCTGAACAAATCACCCTCCAAAGCGCTGCTGAATCAAATGCGGCCATCCCTCCACTGCTCAACATATTACCACTTTAGATGCAATTGCTTATATTTCTCTCCCTCATGAAGAGCACGTTGACTGCCCTCGCATACATTACTTTTTCCTCTGCGTCTCATTCTATTTCTTCTAGATCTGATTCTATCTCTACTAATGTCTTGAAACATAAATTTCACTGTATCCTCACACATGATAGGCTATAAGTTAGCATGTCTTTTTTTCCCTTCCTCGACTTTTTCCGGGATTTACATGTATCTCATTTTTCAATCAATTTATTGTCTATTAACTGACTCACTAAAATTCGTAATCATTTCCTAAACTTTTTACCTTCTCACTATGTCTTTTAGGATCTCATTTCAGGAACATGATTGTTGGAAGTTCTAATACTGGAGGGATATACTACATAACTCCCACTACATTAATAACCCTGATATTTACTGTCACTCCATGCCAGTGACATCGTCGATTGTGTTATCCTACCCCGGATTGACTCTAGGAATTTATTTCCTATCCTCTCAAATTTGAGTTCCATACATGTGAGCTAGGGAAATGCTCGATATCCCCTCCTCTACTACTTGTTGTTCTCTCCCCTTTTAGTTAGTTCATGTAATCATCTGGAATTCGAACCCTATCCCAACCCACCTTGATTTTTTGCTTATTTGTTACTTTTATTGGCGAGCCTTCTTGGGTCTATCTTGTCAAGTGGCGGTTTGAAGTTTTACATGTATGTCAACCTTTTTAATCAAGAAATATAAGTTTATTTTTGCTCCACGAGCATGGCCCTGCGTAATTTCCTAGAGTAATGTAGTCTAAGTTCCAGTCCTTTATTTTGACCGCGATATTATTCGTAAACTTTGCGTCCTTATGTCTCTCAAGAAAATGGGCTTATAGAATGCAACATCACCATCTACTTGATATTGTCAGAACACTTATGTTTCATATGAATGTTATTTGAAAGTTCCGTTGTGATTCCATCCTCACAAAATTTCTAATTTGTTAATCACGTCCATCATTTCTCTTACATAGCCTATCACCTTCTGTGGGTGTTTTTGTTGTGTTCACTCCTTCCTTTCCCAGCATACACTCTCACCATATTATTGAATTCCTTCTTCTTAATTATTCCTGTACTCAAAGAGGATAGCAGTGCTGTGTTTTTAGCACTTGCCACTCATTCACCACTGTCAATATTATTTTTTGTGAGACTAGTCTTTTCTTCTCTCCAACCTTCCATTGTGTCACTGTTTATTTGTCTTCCTCCGGATGAACCTCTCCTTAATCATATCCCGCTACAGGTTTACAACCGCTGGTCAATACAACTATGTGAAACACTGAAACTAAATATCTATGGTAATCTACACTATTACATGATTGCCATGTAAAAATTTACAATTTCTAATGGATCGAACGCAATTTATCACATGAACGTAAACACAAATGGCATGAATATGACCATACACAAAATAAATTGTGGAAAACTTAAACGTGTACTATTCTTTGATTCTTTTTCATGTCGCGCGATCACCATCATTCTTAAAAATGCCTTGGTATTTGTTTGGATAGAATCAACTGTCTTTGATGATGGGGATTACATCAACAGCATGAAAGTCATGGAGGAGCACATGATCAACCAAAAAAATGGATTAATCAATGACAACGCTATATATAGTTTGTAATTATTTAAATATAAATAACATATATTTATTTAAATATATCATCTGTTCTTTATACGAATAGTAGCTGAATGAAGGTTGGTCATCGGTGTTGTGTAGGAGGTGTGAACTATGTTGTCAAGACCAATAGAAATGTTGTGATAAGGCCTCTAGTGTACTTGGATGGTGGTTGGGAGCTTCCCATAAGGAACTAGAGTTCCCAAAAGGGTGACAAGTTTTACTTTGATGGAGTGGATGTCGTCTGGAATATTCCGACAATGTATATTAATCCATGCCAAAACCCTACATTGTGCCCGCTTTAACGTTGTATTGAATGTCTTCTGATTGTTTCTGATACTACCGTGGAATTGTAAAACTGGATAGCCGATGGACCACGACAACAAACATGACTTTTTGCTAGAATTTTATTCCTATATGGGTTTGTGACCAGAGCTTTAGCGAGGAATTAAAAACACAGGAGCATGGGAGCCATGCAACTTATGTTATCCTTATTCATGCCATATTAGGAATTGGATTCACGCATCTCCTTAATGGGATGTGAGTAGCAATGTTGGTGGAATTTCCATTCCGCCCTCTCATTTTTTCCAAATTGCAAATTCTCCCTACCATATTAAACTTAGTGGGTGAATTAGATTCAATTGCACTGAATGCCCGAGAGGTCATACCAATGCTTGCTTTAGTCTCTGTTTGTGGTGACATAAGTCCCTCCATACAATTCATGAATTAAGAATTCTCACAACGACAAGGTTTACTCAATATGAATTAGGTGTGAATGAAACCTTTCCAATTCAAGAAATATTTAACTAAATTAATATTCTAAACTAATACAACAACAACAACAACAGAACCCATATAGTCCCCAATCATTGGGGGTATGGGCGGGGGAAGATTGGAAACAGACCTAACCTTTGGCCCTATGCCCAAAGTGGCTTCTCTCAGAGGAGAAAGACCGAACCTTTGACAATAGATGCACAAAGTGGCTGCTCACAGATTACCACTGAAATAGTGGCCCCCTATACCGTCACGTTTGCTGCGGAATCATGCCCTCAAATCAAAGCCAAAGACATCAGAGAGGGCAGACTCAAGAATCCATTTTGATTTATGTGCACATAACCATGCTTCCTTCATTCAGCATCCAGAGCATTGGTCTTGCACAATAATATTCTAAACTAATGAATAAGAAAAATTGGAAAATGCTTCGTTATTTGACCATTTATTTGATTCACCAAATACAACATTATTTATACTCTTTGATATATATGGAGCAACCCAATCTTTGTTTTGAAATTTTCTCTTTCTATATGATGAATAATGAATATGATATATTCACGTAACCAAAACTAACTCACATTTTCTAGGAGTCATACCAATGGTCTCAAGTACTTTTTCCCACCCCTCCCTGACACCATCCACTTCCCTTTTCGTCTTCTACCAATGGTCTTGTTTGAGACAGATTTATAAGTCTTCCTCGTCTCTAGATCAACATCTATAATTTCTCCAAGTAACATCCATGTCAATCACTCTCCAAAAAAGATTGTCATCATCAAGACTAGTCTGCAGGTTAGTCTTTCTTTCCTACTCTCTATATATAACATATGTAGTGAGCATAATGAATTATTTCATGCATGATCTCATGTGCAAGAAGCTAAAAGAATTCTTTAGGGTAAAGATATCTTGTTCCATAAATGAAAGGCCTTACATTGGAAACCTACACAAATGACATTTATGCAGGATAATTGGTTGATAGAAGACTGTTCTTAGGTTCATGCACCTTCTTAAAAGGCAATCTTGTAATGTAAAGAACAAAAAGCAAAATGTTGTTGCCAAGTTCAGTTTTGAATTTGATTTCAAGACTATGGCCCATGCGGTGTGCAACTATTTTGGAATAAAATCATCCTAAACAATGTTAGGATTCCCAAGAGTGTGAACTCTGAAACTCTTTCGTAATAATAAGTTAGTTATTAACATCACAAATAATATTGTCCAACATAGCATACAAAGCATATTGAACTTGACTGACATTTCATGAAGTTAGATATCGACTTGATTAGCACTCCTTGCATGCCCAAGTAGCTGATGTGCTCACGGAGCAATTGGAAACATGTAGATTCCACGAATTATTAAGCAAATTGGGAATGAATGACACCCACTCGCGAGCTTGTGAGTGACTATTCGAAAGCTTGTGCATTCCTATTATGTTTCATTTTTCCCTCCGCTCTTTATGTAGATAGGTGACACTACATGATTCTACATGTGACGGACTAGCGATGCCCTAACGCTATATGCAATGCAAGTAATCACGAACAAATGCAGTGGATTTACGATCAACTCTAAAATGAAGATGCGAGTACAACTATGCAATCAAACACGAAATCCAATGAACGAAATGCTCACAACATAAATTTAATGTGATGCAAATGCAATGACTCAATCATGCAATCACTTCCGATATACGATTAATTAAATCATATTAATTTTAAAGTACTCGCACATTTAACCTCAATTAAGCACAAACATCCGAAATTAAGTAATTATGTGATGATTGTAAAGTAAATTGAGAGTGCACTGAAATTAAAATGCAGGAAGAATACAGAATACACCTAAATAAAGAGCTAAGTCAAAACTAATGGCAGCCAAAGATTACTAGCAATAAGTGAACATCCATACAATGTAGGGAATGAAAACTGAAATGTAAAAACTCACCTAGAAATAGACACCCGGTGGTGGAGCTGGTAGTGGCTGTCCCATATGACAAAGATGGTTGTAAAGTGGATGTAGATGGCTGTAAAGTGGATGTAGATGGTTGTAAAGTGACTGGGAGGATGCCAGACTGTTGGCAGACGGTGGCTGGGAGGAGGGGTTTGGATGGGCGATGGATGCGAGGGTAGATTTGGACAGGGGAGTGGTTGGGCGACTGGTGGATGGGAAGGAGGATTTGGATGGATGACTGCTAGAAGGAAGGAGCTGGTCAAGGAGGGGATCGGGCTCCTGGCAGGAGGTGGCTGGGATAAGGGATTTGGATGGGCGGTAGCTGGGAGGGAAGTAGTCGATGGTGAGGGAGGCGGTAGGGGGCTAAAGGCGCTCCTATTAGAATTTTCGTAAACGGAGCTAGTGGCTAGGGGTGAAGAAACTATGACTGTAGATGGCTTGGTGGACGAAGGTAGTGTTGGGTGGAAGGATCTTGGCAAGGAGGGGGCCGAGCGCCTAGCAGGAGGTGTTGGATCGTGCGGCTTCCTTAGGGGGGTGAATAAGGATTATTACAAAAACTTTGTTTATGTTTTACTAATTAAAAATGCGAATGATAAAAGAGTTTTGCACAATGAAATTAGAGATTCAAAACATTAAGATAAAAAAAAGAAAACTGAATCATTTAAATTAAAATCTTAAAACATACAATAGTTTGGATCTTTTCACGCAAAGACCGAAAAGCGGAAGAAATAATGATCTAGGGTTGACTCACACCTTGAGCTGGTTGACCCTAAGTAATCCACAACCGGATTAGCCTCAAGTCTCTCCTCCCTGGAGAACTCCCTAAATCTATTCTAGACCTAGTCGCAACACGCGATGTGAAATCCGCTCTCTAGACCTACCTAGATCTAATCGCTTCTCAAGATGCGATTTCCCACAAATATGAAGATATTCAATCAAAACTCAAATCCCCAAAAGAAAATAAAGGGGCAGCCTGGTGCACAAAGGCATCCTCGCGCAGCGAGGGTCCGGGGAAGGGTCCCACCATAAGGGTGATATGTAGGCAAACCTTACCATGCATTTTTGCAAGAGGCTGCTTCCAGGACTCGAACCCGTGACCTCAAGGTCACACGACAACACCTCAACCGGTGCGCCAAGGCTCCCCAAAAGAAAATACAAGAGATAAATAAAATAGTGTAGTAAAGAACTCCCCAAAATCGGATGAAGGAAGATGAAGAAGGCTCGCTTGAGATCATTGTCGTTCTATGCATGCCCTTCTCTTGAATGTTCTTTTTATTCCTTGATCTTCCTTGGAATTGCTTAGAGTTAAAGAATGGGAGTGATGGAGTGTTCTTGAATGACTAAGGCGACCTCCTCTCTCCCAAATATCGTTATCAATCCTTAATCCCTAGAGAAAGAAATGCATTTTTTATGAGAGTTATCGCCCGCGGCAGCTGCTACCGCCAGACAATAATGTCAAAATTTGAATATCTTGCGCACTTTTTCATCATCGACACTACAGAGGTTTCCATATGAAGGTTCGTGCTAACACTGAGCGATAGAGGTTACTAAGGGCGGTAGTAAATTTGAATTGCCCGCGCCCTTTTCTACTTTGCATTACAGGGTTTCCAAATAGAGGTTTGTGATACCGTGGGTGGTAATGACCTTTGAAATGAATCTTCAAAACCCTGTATTTTTATCACCGACGCTATTGACTACCGCAGGCGGTAGTGAGATATCTTCAAGTCCGTCGAGATTGCTTTGGCTCCATTTAGGTTGCCTTGTCTCTGTCCAGGGACTGCTTCAGGTTCTAAAATGAGCTATCACTGCTGGGCGATAGTCGCTATCGCTGACGTTAGCCTCCATGAAGTTCTTCAAGGCAACCCTAAAAATCTCTAAGTCCACAACTAATCGTCGGCTGCAGGTCGACGTACGTTGAGTACTACCATGTGCGGTTCCACCTACCGCTGGCGGTAGGTAGCATTTTTGGCTTTAGACTTTTTATTTTAGCCCGATTTGTGTCGTAGCGTCCATCACTTGTATTAACAATAATTCTTGAACCTGCACACTTGCAAATAGAGATTAAATACTTATCGGGATTTGTTATTCTCAAACTAAAAGAGTGTCAAACCATGTTCCAAAAGGAGGTGGCTGGGAGAGGGGATTTGGATGGGCGACAATTGGGAGGGAATTTATCAAAGGTGAGGGAGGCGGCATGTGGATAAAGGTGCGGCGGCAGGAACTTCTGCAGACAAAGGTGGTGGCCAGGAGCGTAGAAATTGTGGTCCGAGATGGCTCTGTGGACGAGGGTAGCAATTGGAGGTGGATCTGTCGGTGGAAACAACGGTTGGAGAATGGGGAGACTCTATGCAGGCAGGAAGGGAGGTAGACGGGGGCGTCAACACCCTTGGAAGCAATAGACTGTGGCGTCGACACCCACAAGGCCTTTGGCGTCGCACCGAGGAGGGGGGGGGGGGAGGGAAGGGATCGAGCGGATTCAACGTGGGAACCAACTCTCGATACCTAGGAAAGCATAAGAGGACTGCATATATAAGGGAGGTTTAGGTTAATAGGATCTGATGGCTCATATTGTCCGATCGGGCAGCTTAACCTAACTCTCATATTAGAGCTCTGAAAAATATGAGAGTCCAGAAAAATAAGCCGATCGCATCTGCGGGCTCTAATCTTCCAAATGACGACCATAAAATGTCGTTTACCAAGATCGATAAGATAAATCGTGACTGATCCCCATTAATAGGTCTCATGCCTTTTCTCTAATGTTCCATCATTATGAAATCCATAGAGTTTCCTTTCTAGTGCTCGATTTTATATTTTATAATTTATGTGTAACTATTTTGGATTGACTATTCATGAATGAAATAATAAAGAAATTATTCATTTTTTTAAATTATGACGTCTACTAACGTTATTCTAATCTTTACATAACCGTGTTGAACCGCTGCATAATTTAATACATTTGGCGGCCAGATTCGTTGCAAGATGTGTGGGACTTACCTGCTTAAGTGTTTAGGATAACACCAATGAGTGTGGCATACTAAGGGATCTTATTTTCTGTGTGTTATAATTACATGATATATAAGTTGAATTTAGTAGTATTAATATATTTATGCACGAGTGGGTTTAGTCCCACATCGTGGATTATGTTTTATGAGTCCTTTGTAATTCCTATAATGTAGCCCATATGAGGAAAAATAACATTGCACCATTATATCTCCCTTTCATCTTTCTACTTTGTATCAGAGCCGGAATTGACTACTCCTTGAATTTTTGTCGCCTGCGACCTAAGTTCTCGGTGGCTTCCGCTCTCTGATTTCCGCCGCTCCCTCCCTCTCGTCATGTCAAGCCGATCTCTGCATCGTTAACCCCCCCCCCCCCCCCCCCCTCTGTTCTCGCTCCCGTCGACGAAATCGTCGTTTGATTCCATCGACGAGAGTGGCCTTCTCTTCCCTTGACGACGGAGGTTCTCTGCGCTATCGTTGACGAGTCCGCTTCTACTCCTGCGATCCCGTCTTGTCCAGCTGCTTCCAGATGGAGCGGCGTCTTCCCCCAACGATCCCGTCGACAGAGGGCTCCGCTGCTTCCCGTTCGTCTCAGGCTCCTGTCTGCGTTTGTTTCAGATCGTCGATGCCGATCCTGCTTCCTGTTCCCTATTCCCTATTCCCGTTGAGCTGCTGCTGCGCCTGTTCTTCTCTTTCGATCCCGTCGAGCTTCTTGTCCACGTTCTCGTACTGCTGCTCCGGATGATGGTCGAGCCCATGTTGTTGCTGCCTCCATGGATCCTAACTGTTGTTACCTCCACCTCCATGGATCCTTGTTGCTGCTGCCTCCATGACACCCTTCGTGACGAGATCTTCTCTTCCTTGCCGGGCTCCCTTCTCGCTCGTCGTTGCTTGAGTCCTTTTGCTCGTCGCTGCTTGAACACTCTGCTCGCAGCTACTTGAGCCTTCTGCTCGCTGCTGGCTTGTGCTTTGCTCGCTGCATCTTGGATCGTGTTCTTGCCGACAACCGTTCTCCATAGTTGTTTTATGTTATGTTTTTTGTGTGTGTTATGCTTGTCCTAATGTTTGTTTAGGTCTTGTTCTGCCTATATGCACGTGTCTTCCACGTGAGGGGGAGTGTTTGGGATGAGGGCGACCCGGATGATCTTTCCCGTTGTTCGCCTTAGTCCCACACAGCCTCCATGCTTATGCCGTGTGTTGTTTGTGTCTCCCCATGTCTTTTCCATAATGATTGGTAGGTGGTATGGTCTCCAGTAGTTTTCTATCTCCCTTACTCCGTAATCCCTGCGGTCCCGTGAATCTGTGTGTGTGGTGTTATCCCTGCAGGTCTCGTGGATTCGTGTGTGTGGTGTTATCCCCGCGGTCCCGTAGATTCGTGTGTGTGGACTGTGGTGTTATCCCCGCGGTCTCGTAGATTCGTGTTTGTGGTGTTATTCCTGCGGTTTCGTAAATTCGTGTGTGGTTTCTCCCTTATCCCCGCGGCTTCGTAGATTCGTGTGTGTGGTGTTATCCCCGCAGTCTCGTAGATTTGTGTGTGGTTTCCTATCTATCTGTCTTGTCCGCTTTGCAAACCACTTTTACCATTTCTTTTATGATGTCCAAGCTGAAGGTTCTCTCTTCAGCATGATGAGGAGAGTTGAGTTTAGTAGTATTAGTATATTTATGTGTGAGTGGGTTTAGTCCCACATCGTGGGTTATGATTGTCAGTCCTTTGTAATTCCTATAAATTAGCCCCTATGAGGAAGAATAACATTGCACCATTATATCTCCCTTTCATCTTTCTACTTATATATATATATATATATAAAGTGAGAGGGATTAGCACACTGAATATTGTGATATTGTACAAGTGATTTCAACACTGAATATCATCTTATGGGTCTAGTCTCTTTTTATTAATGCATTCTTGTGCTAATTAACCTGTGAACATGATGAATATCGAAGAAATTTTTTTGGAGCATAGAAAGTGGTTTCTTATAAAATCATCATGCCCTTAGTACCTTTGGCCATGGCATCTGGCCTTTAATTCAAAGCATTAGTTTAGTCTTAGTCCGGTCCTGGGTGTGATATCCTGAATTGGTTAAATTTGAAAGGACGTAAATTTTTTTTCTGGTATCGATTGCAGCCTAGACCCTTTTATTGTTGTTTTATCAATTATATCCATGTCTAGCTGGATACAAAACTAAATGTTATCATCTTCGGAAAAGTGTTCTGTTGAGATGGTTTTGTAATTATCTTTTGGTGTTTGATGCAGGGTAGTTTTTTTGTCCCAATTTATTTCTTTTATATTGCTTGGGCCTCCGAGTTAATTTTGATTTATGTCAATTGTAGTCGAGTCAAATCTATGTAATAAGTTCAAGGCTATGTTCGTGTTATGAACCTTATTATGATATTATTTATTATTATTATTATGCATTTATTTCTTGATATGCATTTATTCTGTCTTAAAGTCGTGTCCTTATATGATGTCATTATTTATGTCGTGTCTTTATGTGGTGTCCTGTTTAGTCGCATGTCCAATGCTATCATTTATTTTCTTTAAAGTCTGTTGTAAGTCCCATTTAAAGGACACAAGGGGTCTTGTATTAGTAAGCAATGAAATGGTCTCTTTCCCGCCTTTAAATGAGCTCTTGGAAACTCTCTCTCTCTCTCGAGCACGCCCCGCTTAGGTAGCCGCGGTTAAGGTTCCGCAGTATTTCCATCACCGTCATCTCCACCTCCGTCCACTCCTCCGACAACCTCCGAGTAGGCCCATAACAAGTTGGTATTAGAGGCAACGATTCGCCTCTTTCCACTGTGATTCCGTCAGGCCAAGCTCGCACTTCCTCTCTGCTCTTTGCTATAACACTGCCATCGCCAACAAAGCCGCACATCTCTGCCTTCAAATCAGCGGCATCCGGCCAAGCATCTCACCTTCGACCTCCCGCCTCTTCGTTAACTTCAACATGCCCCTCATCAGATCTCCTTCGGTTCCCACACGAGTAAAGGCACACTCCTTCAACGCCGATCCTGCGGGCGAGATCTCCTTCCAGTAACGACACACCAACATCGCCTCCTCCGAGACAGCATCGATGCGAGTCTGCGCCGTTCGGCCATCAACGCTCTTCCAGCGTCGTCCAGTGCTGGATTCCACGCCGCCGATTTCTTCTTCCCTTCCGGTGCATCTTCTCGCTGCTTCATCGACGCGCCCTCGACAAAACAACACCAACGGGCGTCTAGTCCTTTGCAGACGAGAAACACACGCGTAAAAGACGCGTACGCGCCACTCTTCGCCTCGAGCCCCCCACACCTCGAGCCCTGTGTGGACACGTAACAGGCGCGTAGCCTGACGCATCTCCTTCCTGATTTGGCCGGCTTTTACTTCTATTTTTGGCCGTAAGTCTTTCCATGGGAATTTTTAATCTGATCCAACCACAATCCACAAGAGGTTGAATTGCCTTGACCATTCTCGAGTTCCACACCGCCTTTTGCCACCATTGGGAAACGACGTGACTCTCGCGGCAATGCCCAACCAGCCACCTCCAAGCAATCTAACCGTCCCGTCACCCGCTCCTTTTCTCGTGCTATCTCCATACACAATGTGAGAGAATCGCTCAATTTCTTGGAGGCTATGACCGACTCCACTCAGTTATATCCATCATGGATGCAGGCCTTCAAGAAGTAGAAGCACGCTTTCGGGATGCCAACCCACGTCATCAGGACGACATGATAACCCTCACCACCAAGCTTAATGAATTAACACCCGCACCGCCCATTGTTACCACCCCACCCACAAATCACGCCAACAACAGTCATGTCCTGCTTCCGCCACTCATCCGCCACGAGCCACCTCCACCGACCCTTTTACACCCTGAAACTGCTATTCTGCCACGCTATACCCGGTTGAAATTCCCCATCTACGATTACAAAACTGATCCCTTGGGCTGGCTCACCAGGTGCGAGCAATTCTTTGGCCACCAACAAACTCCGTCAGCTGAACGACTTCCTCTGGCCTCCTTCTACCTTTTCAACTCGGCATTGCTTTGAGCCACTTGTTTACTCACTGACCAGTCGGTTCTGACGTGGGACGACTTCAAGAGATTTTGCAACCTGCGTTTTGGCCTCCCCATCCGCTGCAACCCCCTCAGTGCCTTCACGACACTACGACAGACAGGCGCTGTGGATGATTACCTAGAACAGTTTGAGTTGCTACTGGCGCACGTCACGCTTTCCCTAGAGATGCAAATCGCCAGCTTCACAACCGGACTTCGCGTCCGCCTCCGTTTGGATGTCGAATTTGAGGCCCCTCCAGACTTAGTGACTGCTATGAGTCTGGCCAGGATATGCGACCGTCGCCTCCAATTGGTGCAGAAGGCCTACTTGCCCACCGACTCCGGCACTCCGTAGGGCCGTACTGAGGATCATCTAGCCCCACCAGTCTGTAGACTATCTCGGGCCGATATGATGGAACAGAGCGAGCGCGCAAGACTTATGTTATAACTGCGACGAGCAGTACACTCGCGGCTGCCGGTGCAAACGACTCTTCTATCTGCACTTCGAGGACTCTGATGATGAAGGTGTCAGATAAGGCGGACATCATTGATCTCCCTCGAGCTTGATGTCAAGCTTTTTTGCAAGGCGAGAAAGATATTTTGAGCCTTATTATGATATTATTATTATTATGCATTTATTTCTTGATATGCATTTATTCTGTCTTAAAGTCGCGTCCTTATATGATGTCGTTATTTATGTGGTGTCCTGTTTAGTCGCATGTCCAAGTATGTCATTTATTTTCTTTAAAGTCTGTTGTAAGTCTTATATAAAGGACACAAGGGGTCGTGTATTAGTAAGCAATGAAATAGTCTATTTCCCGTCTTTGAATGAGATTTTGGAATCTCTCTCTCGAGCACGCCCCGCTTAGGAAGCCGCGGTCAAGGCTCCACAGTATATCCATCACCGTCATCTCCACCTCCGGTCACTCCTTCGACAACCTCCGAGTAGGCTCATAATAGTGTTGTTCTCTACTCATGCCAACCTCTTCCTGATCTATATTCCAAATATGTAAAGGTCTTGAATCGCTCCCCTCTCAATTGACTCCCCGTCGATTATCGCTCTAGATCTTGGAAAGCTCTGCACTGCCCTCCTCCCTCCATGGAAGCACCGCCAATCATGCCATCTCCTCCTGACCTCGCTGAAGCCACAGTCCTCGATGGAAGGAGTTGTTGCCTCTTTCCTACATCAAATTTAAAGAATCTATAATTGTTGAAATTTCCAATTTTGACTATATGTAATTTTCTTTTATGTGTGTTACTAGTCCACCATTTTTAATTTTGCATTAAAAACCCTAACCCAAATTGGTATTACATCCTAAAGGATCTGTGAATTGATCTTGTTAGAAAGCTTAATAAATACTATTTAATATCATACTAAATACTATCATCTCAGACTCAGCAGTTTACCAAATGATGCTTCTGATCCTTCTAACTTTGAGTTTGTTTATCTGATAATTTGATTCTTCTTCAGCATTGGACAACATAGAAGATGAGAATGCAGCCCTAATGAGGCTTAGGACAGATGGACGAGAACAAGGTCTTCCTTTAATGAACTTCCAGTCCAGCTTGGCCCCTTGGATTCAACAGAGGTTTGAGCCAACAATGGTTACAAATGAGCATGATCAATACCAATTTATGCCTGCTGCAGCTTTCCCTGATTTAAGAGGAGATCTTCTAAAACAACAAATACTGCAATACCAGCAGCCTTTCCAGTTTCAACTTCAATCCACAAAGCCTCCTACTTTATTACAGCAGCCGGTTGTCCAACAAACACCACAACAAGACTTCTTCACTCAGTTGCATGATGTTTCGGGAAACCAGATCAATATTCTCCAGCAGTTCCATGGAGAGCAGCAGAAGCAGCAGACTCAACAGCCACAGAATTTTGAGAGGGCATGCCAAAATTCTGCAGAGGGTATGCACCAACAACAGTCATCCATGCTTTCTCAACTGCATCCAACTTTAGTTTCACCAGATTCATGCACAAGTTATTCCCCAATTCCATCACCTGGTTGTTTACAGAGTGTCATGGATTCTGGCTGCCCTGAGATGGGTGCTAATGTTATGAATCTTTTGAGACTTGGGGAAGCCATGACTGAGCAGAATCGTCAGCCATGGGAACCAAAGGATGTAACATGTCATACTCTGTTCGGAAACTCTGCTTTTCTACTATACACAGATAAGAATGGAGCATTGGAAACTGAAAATTGTACTGCAAATTCCCACAATAACACGTTATTCGGAGTTGCGATAGATTCACACAATCTGCTCTCTTCTTCAGTGCGGAACTTAAGTACTAGTTCGTTTGATTCTGATCTACCAGCAGAGCCATACTCTGCTTCGTGTATCCAGAATTCATTGTATGGGTTACCTGATGAATCAGCTGGCTTGCTGAAAAATTCAGGAGATTTTGTTCCTCCGACTAAAACCTTCGTTAAGGTAAGAGTGCATTTTAGCAACTTAAGGAATATAAAGAAGGGTTTATTCCAGTATTCATGTTGAACTCAACAGTTCTTAGCTATGCAGGTTTACAAGTCGGGATCAGTTGGGAGGTCACTGGACATCTCTCGGTTTAGCAGCTACAATGAGCTGCGTGAAGAGTTGGGACATATGTTTGGTATCGAGGGTCAATTCGAAGATCCTCTTAGATCAGGCTGGCAGCTTGTATTCGTCGACAGGGAGAACGATGCGCTTCTTCTTGGAGACGGCCCTTGGGAGTAAGAAAACATTAAACAGAATTATATTTAGTTGATCAAATCAGCTTTATGTTGTGAATTAGGACATGTAGTTGTAGTTTGATGATGTTGCTTCTAATCTCCCAATTTTATTTGAAGCAAATGTATTATATGAAGATGTGGCCCAGGGTAGGGATGGCGAGTCAACTCTAAAACATGCAAACCCGAGGTATAGAGCCGGGAAAATCGTAACTAAATTTTACGATGATGCAAACATGGAAAACAAAAATGACAACGGATTGTAAGTAGTAATAAATCTGCAGAAAAATTAAGAGAAAAGAAATAGAAGGTGTAATTTTATTCTTCCACATGTGGGCTATTATATAGTATTACAAGGAGACACAACGCCGATAGTCGGTGTGGAACACATAGACATTAATAAATACTCAAATATTAATAACTCTAACACTCCCCCCTCAAGCTGGATGGGAAACCTCCAGCTTGACAACATCAAAAGAAAGGGTAAATGTGGTACGCAGAGGTGGAACAAGACGGGTGTCCGGGGATACTCCCACACACTGTACAACCCATAGGAAAGAAACCACACACACGAATCCACGAGACCGCAGGGATAACACCACACACACATATCTACGGGACCGCGGGGATAAAAGAGAAAAGAAGAAAGTCCACCACAAAAGACCATGCCACACACACCCAAGCAACGAAAACTGGGGGAACACACAAAACAACACGAAATTTGCCTGGAGGCCGTGTGTGACTAAGGCAGGAGTCGGGAAAGAGGCATCCGAGTCGCCGTCATCACGAACACTGCGCCTCACATGGAATACATGCATGAAGGCATATACTACACCTGGAGGCTACGACGAACACTCCTCACGTAGTTCACGTGCATGAAGGCATAGATCGCATGGTGACACTAACAACACAGTAACGAAGACAACAACAACAACACAACACAAAAAACATAACAAAAACATCACCATCATTGATAAGACAAGCGAGCAGTGGGAGCCAAGGCAGCTGGCAGGATCAATAGAGGCAGCAACAACAGAGGAGCTCGACCGGACAGTTACTTCACTGGATCGACAAGAACATAGGCTGCCAGATCCTACAAAGAAGCCCGGAGAAGACTAGCTGTTGCACGACGCCGAGGAAGAATAGGCGCAGGATGCCGAGCTGGTTCCGTCGGAAGAGAGAAGCATTAGGTGCAACAGCAGCAAGGAGGCAGACTGGATTTGGATCCATTGACCAGCTGCAAGAAGGGGTGCTGGAGCAGATCGAGCAGTAACCAGGAACAAAGGTTCGACGGGAGAAGCTCCAGCAGGAAGGCAGAGGCCGCGCCCATCCTCATGTTGCAGAAGCAGGAAGCATCGAGGAAGAACAATGCGGCTTGATCGGCGGGAACCGTTGGATCGGCTGGATCTCACGACAAGAAGAGGTGCAGTAAACTGAACGAATAAGCATTCGACAGGCTCCCCCTGGCGATGTCGACTCTTTTCATGGCGTCAAGGCGTACCAAGGCGAGCCCCGACCGCCTTGACGCTTTGGCGACAAGGCGCACGCCTAGGCGACAATAAGACGAGCAAATGCTAGGCGATATTTTTTTTTAAAAACAAATGAAGAATATAGACAGCGGTTATTAAAATAACCGCTGTCTATAGTCACTGTCAGGGGACTATAGACAGCGGTTATTGAAATAACCGCTGTCTGGTACTATAGACAGCGGTTATTGAAATAACCGCTGTCTATAGTCCCCTGACAGTGACTATAGACAGCGGTTATTTTAATAACCGCTGTCTATAGTCCCCTGACAGTGACTATAGACAGCGGTTATTTTAATAACCGCTGTCTATAGCTCCCTGACAGTGACTATAAACAGTGGTTATTAAAATAAGCGCTGTCTATAGTCCCCTGACAGTCATTATAGAGAGCGGTTATTTTAATAACCGCTGTTTATAGTCCCAGTTTTTTTTTAAAAGTCTGAAAGAGAATTTGCAACACTCCCAGAAGTCATTCAGTATTCAGATACACAGTTTTTTTCATTCAGCATTCAGGTACACAATATCATTCCACACAATGAGGAATAATGGCATGAACAATCAGTCAATCACACATTCAGAATCAAATAGAAATAATATTCAGAATCAATATATATAATGACAATCACAAGATTCACAACCATTTCACTCAATACCAAAATGTTATCATCATACACTAATACACTTGCCTATATCTTCTAGCATGAGATCAATGCAATGAGCTGCACAAGGAGTCCAAAATAATGTGGGCCTTCTCTCCATTAAAATTTTACCAGCTGCCTTATAATTGGAGGCATTGTCAGTCACTACCTGCATACAACATAACTTTTTATATATGTAAAGTTCTATACTTCTATAGTCTATAGTTGTAGACTATTAAACATGAAATATGAAAATTAAAATAACCAAAAAAAATTACCTGAACAATGCAATCTTCTCTCATCTCTGTTATTTTACTATCAAGCAACTCTGATAGCATTGTGACATCTTGAATATGACCGGATGCATTTACGGAACCCATAAAATAAGTTCCTTCTGGACAGTTAACTAGGAAATTGATCAAATGTCTCCCTCTCATGTCCGTCCAACCATCTGACATAAGAGTGCAACCATATCTCCTCCAATACGCTTGATACTTTGTTTTCATCTCCTTAACTTTCTCTTTTGTATTTTTTAACAAAGGGACTCGTAAATCATGATAACTAGGGCCTTTATAACCAGACCCATACTGTCCAACTGCTTCAAGCATTACTTCAAAATTGTGTCATCTCTTACCTGTGACACTGTTGCACTTGCAGCAGACTGGGACTCTTGGCTCGAGACCTCATCCTAAGTGAAATCAATAAATATTAATGCAAACGATGAAATGAAAATTTACAAATGATGAAATGATAATTTAAACATACAATTTTAGCTGTCAAATCAGCTGCATCCTGACTAATGTATTCACCAGTCTTTCTTTTGTGACCCGCTTTCCATAGCTCCGCACGTGAAATTGGTGCATTTGCACCTTGTTCAATCTTGACAATAAAATGCAAATAAATTATCATTTAAATTATTAAGAAAACACATTTTTAAAACAAAATATACAAGAGAGAAGTAGAGAACTAAATACTAATACCATCCTTTTTTCTAATCCAGAATAACTCATTCTGGAAGTAGTATGAAACGACTTCTATGCTTTTGCTCTCTCTGTGTTAAGTTTACTTTTCTCCTACACAAATAAATATTTATTAATACATAGAGTATAATGCTTACAAAATTAGTAGATGCAATAAAACATTGAGTTTTTAAGAACACATAACCATAGATTCCGGAGTGGTGCGATTGTCGACAAAAATTTTCCAATCTTCAGGAGGTATAAAATTATACTTGACTGGAACATTATAACGATGCTCCAAATCAACATCCTTTACGTAATGGACATAAAGTTTGGATTTCCACGACCTCCAACTTTCATCCATGCTTTTCATTAATTCATGACGAACACCATCAACATTATCAAAATAATTCTGAAAATAATAGACAATATTATTAATAAATAATTAAAAAAACACAGTTATCTAATCACTAATAACAAAATTACGTACATTTACTTCTTCCCATATTCGATCTTTAATTTCTTTATCAACTTCCTTTTATCTAGCACATGTGATTGGAACATACATCCTCACAAGAGAACCAATTAGACTCATCAATTTATTACACTCAGGCCCGGGAAATGTGTTGAAAATTATGAAACTTTGCTAAGGAATTTATCTGCGCTACGATCCCGAGAGAAAGGGCTCCGCGTTAGAGAATCTCGAGCTTAATGATTTTTAGATAAATTTTTATCGAGAGAACAAAATGGGTTAGTTAACCGCCAGTGTTTCGCAAATAAATAACTACAATTCTAGCAATGGGTGTGAGTAGTAGCGTCAACGAAAGAGAATGAGTGCGAGTATTTGGTTGTGATCACTTACAATTTAATTGCATAAAATTAAGTTAACAGAGACGGTAACGAGATTATACCTATCGATAGTTATTTGGGTGGAACGAGAAGGTTGGTGACACGGGTTTTGGGTTATGGGAGAAAACAATGGGGACTAATGGGTCGGGTGGACTGGGAAAGGGAAAATGATGGGCGCCGTGGATGAATATGGGCACGGCTAGGTGGAAACAGAGACGAGTTCGGGTAGGGCATTGGTGGCTCGAAAAGACAATCAGGTGGGCTCGTAGAGGGGATTACAAGCTCGAAAGGGTTTCTGGTACGACAAACAGGGTCTACAGAGGAAGTCGTCGAAGGAGGTTATTGGGATGGGACGAGGATGAGCAGGACGGGAGTCGTGAGTACAAATAGATCGCCGGCATCGTCGGAGGAGAGCAGAGATGGGGTCGGCGGAGGTCGATCAACTCCTGTAAGGTCACGTCGGAGGAGGGAGAGACTGTAGCGGGACGGAGCAGAGAGAAATGGAGTTGCGAGCTCAATGGGACGTCGTCGTCGCCAGAGGGGGGCCGGGATGAGGTCACCAGAGGTCGTCATCGTGGCAGAGGCGCAGCAGTCCACGTCAGGGTAAATGGCCGAGCGTGAGCAAGGAATGTTAGCTGGAAATACCGAGAAACAAAACTGTTCTATTCCTCGGCTCAATCCAGTCTGCGTTTCGCCTGAGGAGAGGTGAGGGTTAAATAGAATTAATTGTGAGAGAGTGTGTCAGGGCTGTATAGTGGAAATATCTCAATAAAGCGCCACACAGTTGGTTACAGATATTAGTAATGAGCTGGCGACTTTGTGCCAAGCCATCCAACGGTAATATAAGGATTAGCCTATAAATATACCAAAACATTGTAATAAAAGCTAAGCATTCATGAATATACTTTTATTTTGTAATCTCTCTCCCCATCATTTCGTCTCCCTCTCCTCTGGGCTTAGCCGCCATTCTCGTCGGAAAACCTCCGCGTTACGTTAGAATTGGTGCTCACGTTGATCAACCTCTCTATGGAGAGGTCATCGTCCTCCCCCACCACACTGCCCACTGTCTCCGCCAACCCATCGCAACCAGTTACATGGACAGATCTGGATTGCCAACATGCCATCTATATGGAACAACATACTTGAATTTGTGATTCTATCAAACTCACACAAGACAATTTTACTCAAGAACTACAACAAATCCATCTTTCCTTGACAAAGAATACTCAACACCAAGAAACCCTCAAGAAAAACCAAGTTCAAATTCAAGTTTCACACCAAGCCTTTTATGAAGAATTCAAAGATTTCCGCAGCGACCTGCAGAAATTCATGCGGGCAATGCCCCCATCAAGCAGCAGGGATCATTCGGCTTCGTTGCAGGCTTAGAATAATGAGCGCGCTGGCTCGACAGCATCGTACCTGCCCGTCTTGCTCTGACTGCCACTTCCCGGCGCCCCATATTTTCAGTTAAGCGCAACAGAGGGACCGCCCCGGTTCCGGGCTCCGATTATCAACATTAGTGGAGCACCCTCATCACAGCCTAGCCGTTTGGGATCCTTGCCGCCTCCAAGTTTGCCACCATCCACACCCATATTAAATAATTCTTTATCAACACAGCACATGCCTACATTTGCATCTCAACCAGCCAACCGTCCAAATCAATTTCCAGATCCTGGATCTACAAGTCATAGAGCCGACACCTATAATCTTGCCCCTGCCAAAGTTTCTTGCCCACGTTTTCCACGGGAGATCCAACGAATTGGATATTTAAAACTGAGATGTATTTTAGCTACCATAATGTCAACCCATTAAATTATGTGTTTATTGCATCAATGCATTTGGACAGGCTGACTTCACAATGGTTCCAAGGACTTCTGCGCAATGACCTCTGCCAAGATTGGCATACTTTCAAAAGCGCAATTCTAAACTGTTTTGGTCTTTTTTATTATGAGGACCTGCTCGGTAAGTTTATGAAATTAGTTCAGACTTCATCTGTTTCTGCTTATCAAGATGCTTTCGAAATATTAGCTAGCCAATTAAATGAACTTTCTCAAGATGTTTTACGGCGTAATTTTATTTCCGGACTGAAGCCGCATATCCATCGAGCTGTTATCGCTCAACACCCGAATTCATTATAGGTCAAATCGACATACAAATAATCCACACCACTATAATGCACTCCTCTGTAACGACTGAATGGCTGTTTAACACCTATCACCCATAGAGCTACAAGCCCGTCGGGAATGCGTACAATGCTTCACTTGTGAGGAACGGTATACCCCCGACCATAAATGTAAAAATCGATCGACACTATATTATTGCGACGAAGAACAAGAAGAGGAAATTAACACCCAGTCGCCTACTTCTGACAACGAACAAAGTTCGAAATCGTCCGAACTAATGGGAAATTAGTGTCAACGCTCTAATGGGAACATTCCCGTACAAATCTCTTTGGGTCCAAGGCAAAATAGGACAATCAACGGTTCATATATTTCTAGACAACGGGAGCACTCACAACTTTATGACCAAACGTGCTACGATCTTTTTAAAACTACCAATAGTTTCTATTCCACCATCTAAGGTTCACTTAAGAAATGGAAGCAATATGTTATGTAAAGAATTGTGCCCGCTCTTTTATCTGAGCCTCCTTAAGCCTGCGCCTGTACTGATGCCCGTGGAAGCGTGTCATGTCGCTTGGCGTAACAATCCGCAACCCTATTCGAGATTCCGGGTTTATGTTTTAGGTGAAAGGTGAACTCCTGAAGGTAGGATGCCCATTATGCATGTCTACGAACCTCCTTTTGTGAGTTAAGATGCCTAAGCGTATCATGATCTGTATTTAGGATGAACTCCACTGGATCTGATAGTGTCTCCAGTGACGAAGAGCTTGAACGATAACGTAAAACTCAAGATCGTATGCAGAATAACGAGGTTTCACATCGTTCAATTTCTCACTAAAGAAGACAATGAGGCGACCTTCCTGACTAAGTACAACTCCTATACCAATGATGGAAGCGTCACAGCCAACCTCAAAAATCTTATCAAAATCGGGGAGTGCTAGTACTGGGGCACTAGTAAGCTTATCTTTCACGAGAGTGAAAGCACGTTCTACCTCGTCGGTCCAAACAAAAGGACCCTTTTTAAGACAACCAGTCACAAGAGATATGAGGTTGCTAAAGTTCTTAATGAACCGACGATAAAAAGAAGCTAACATGTAAAAGCTATGAGCTTTGGTGATAGTCTTTGGGCTAGACTACGATTTAATCGCTTGGACCTTTTCGGGATCGACTTCAATTTCTTCCGATGATATAATATACCCCAAGAAGGTCAAGCTATCAATCAAAAATACGCATTTCTGAAGGTTCACATAGCGTTTATTTTTTGGTAAAATTTGTAGAACCTGACGTAAGTGCTCTAAATGTTGGTCAGGGTTGGTACTGGAAATCAGTATATCATCAAAATAGACGACAACAACTCCGATCAAATGTCGCAGAACCCGTTTCATCAGTCATATAAAGGTCTTGAATGCGGTCTTCCATTCATCCCCGGGCCCGATCCAGATCTGATGTAACCGCTCTTGATATATATATCTTGGAGAAGATCTTAGATCCACTGAGCATGTCGAGCATATCATCCAATCGGGGAATCAAAAAGCAATATCTAATCATAATTTTATTTATGGTTTGTTTGTCAACACAAATTCGCCATGTTTCATCTTTCTTTAGAACTAAAAGTTTGAGAACTGTTGGAAAAAAATCCCCGTTGATTTAATGAAATAAAGATAAGTAAATGTTAAACATAAATATGTTAGAAAACTAGATGTTCATGTCTTAGAGCTCCTCAAGAGGAGAGGACATTTGTAAACACTAGTTAAAGGGAATCCTTAAAGACTGTCACGACCCGTCTAATAACAATTATCAGAGTGCGCTACGGGCGGGTCGTGATGCCACAGACATGGGCAAAGAGAAACCATGTCTGCCAGGCGGGAGCTGTAATACCAAGATATCTGTAGCAAATAATTAGATGTTGGGAAAAACAATACCAGTTTGATTAATTATGCGAAAGCTTGAATTAAAAGTGATGCTCGTGCACTTTGATAAATTCTCATGCTACAATAATGATGTAAAAGTAGATGCTAGTAGACTGCAGAAACAAAATGAACATTTATAAAATGCTGTAATACATCCATACCATCCTAAGAGTTGTCCACGATACAAGGAAAATGGCTGACAATAACTAGTACAGGAAAGACAAATTCAAAAGTAAAAGAAACAAGATACAAAGGACCTGATGCAGCAACTACAAAAAGGTAAACCTCCAACAGCGGGAGCTGGGCGAGGAACAGCTCAGGAAGTAGACGGCGCAGTCACGAACCCTAAGGAAAATCCAACCAGAAGGAAAAGCCTCAGAACAAGGTAAATAGTAAAGATTCAAGTTAATAAAATAAATAAGTAAACTTGGAAACAAGCATAGCAGTAAAGTGTGTCAGAGACTATCTGAGATTCTCTAGTAAAATTTGAGCCTACTCCGGAGTTTAGCCTAGACACAAACGCATAAGCAGAGATCAATGAAAGGCATGTTTGTTGTCATTTGATGTACGAGATTCTAGCATGGGAGTAGATGCAAGACTTAAGCTACCGTGCTTGCAAGATTCCCTTATTGGTTTCTGTTACCATTTCAAGTGTAAACTCATTTTCCGGCGTCACATCAAACGACACATTCCTTTTCATTGTTTGCCTATGACGTCTAATGAGCTTACTTATCTGCAAGTAATAAATTCAAGTGGGGCTAGTACGGAACAAGTGTGACTTAAATAAAAACTTGTTTGCAAGCGAGAGAATTTTCTCTACTTGCCTTAAGGAGGAGCCGGGCTTGAAGGCGGCGGCTAAGAGGCAAGGTCAACACTCTAACGGAACCTGTTCAAGATGCGTTCACATGAAATATTTGTTTCAATGCTTATTCCTACGCGCACACATGTGACTCTGTTGCGTGCATAATTCAAGGTGCAAGTTAAGGAAAATACCTCCCTCGGCAAAGAGGGGAGAAGCGGTTACCACAAGAGATCCGAGGGTTTTGGCGGCGGTTGGATCTGGGAACCCTAATTCGGAGAGGGCCTTGAGCGATTCCACCGCTACATTCGTTGAACGGCACCGAAAACCGAATAAAACTTAGGATTAGTCGAGTATAAACAACCACCTCAAGAGGGATCGACGAATTTTACGTCAATCGGAAGGCGAAAATTACACGAACGCTAGGGCAAAAATTCTGAAATCGCAGAGGAGGAAGAGTTCTTATCCACGGAGGCTAGATCGGGCCTCAAGAAGTCCAAATCGGGCGAATCCGAGCAAACCCTAGACGTTCCTCGCGGAAACCACCGCCGAAATGCACAACGGGAGAGGGACGGGGCAGCCTACACTTGAAAAAAGAGGAAGACGGTGGAGGATAGTTTAGAACCACGGTTTCGAAACCGGAATAATAGGAAACTTAGGGTTTTCTTACCCCTATCAGTCGGAGGAGAAGAAGAAGAGGGAGGAGGAGGCAGTGGGGGTCAAGCCAGAAGTGATCGAAGAAGGCGGCGCCGACGGATCTGGGAACCGGAAGGATCGGCGACGAGCGGGAGGCGGGGTCGGCGTGCGGCTTGCGGCTGATGCGAGAATCGGGATCGGGGAGGCACGCTGGAGCGGGATCGGGAGATATGAGAGGGGCCGGCTCGGTTCAGGTAAATAAATGGGGGAAAAAGAAAAACCTAATTCCCTAATTACCAAAAATGCCACTATTGCTATTAATACGTTTCCTTTCATGTAAATTAATTAAGGATCGTTACATTCTCCCCCACTTAGGAAGTTTCGTCCCGAAACTCATTGGAAATGCTCTGAACGGGATCTAGAATGACGAAGGTTAAGATGACAAGAATCCCAAAGAAAACGGCCAACAGAAACGTACACGCTAACCAAGAACACAGAAACAGAGAAGAGCACAAGTGCGGGGACTTACCAGAGTCAAGAGAAGAGGTGCGGGTACTTGCTGCGCATGTCCGACTCGAGCTCATAAGTGAACTCCTCAGACTTGCCATGCATCCAAAGTACTTTCACCATAGGAATGGTCCTTTTTCGAAGTTTGCGTTCTTGATACTTCACGATCTTAGCAGGTTCGACTGGGTACGAGAGATTGGCTTCAGGAATTACAGAAATCTCTTCAACAATGCGGTTGGGATCATGAATGTACTTCCGAAGCTGGCTGACGTGGAAGACATTATGAACATTGGCCAAGGAATCAGGTAGCTCCAGGCGGTAAGCAGATCCTCCAACACGCTCTGAAATAACATACGGTCCCACGAATCTCGGGCTGAGCTTATGGTGGCGACCGAAACGCTTCACCCCAGGAGTAGGAGAAACCTTCAAGAAAACACGATCACCCACCGCAAACTCCAACGGACGGCGACGCTGAGTAGCATACTTCCTCTGCCTCTCGACGGCACGGCTAAGCTGAAGACGAGTCTTCTTGGTGGTCAATAGTATCCGTCAACTCCGCCGTCTCTAACTATTTAAGCGTGATCAAAATTTACTTAAGTTGATTAATAAAACTACTACAAATTACTAGAAAATGAGGAAGAAATCCAATATAACCATTCATGAACAAACCTCATTTCATACCATCCACAACAAATAGTAAAACCTAAATACATTCACATCCAATGATCAAGAATATGAAATGAATAAAGTTCTACACATTGATTAAAACATCAAATACCCATTAGAAAAAGAAGAAATACAAGTTACCAATCATGGATACAAAAGGGAAAGATAGACTCTTCCTTGGAGCCTGTATGAGAAGCTCGGATTGGTCCTCCGTTTTCTAGAACACCGCCTTGGCTACCGTCCGGGGTCCGAGAGGAGCTGTCACCTCACTCCTAATGCCCGTCTTCTCTCTATGTGCTTCTGCCTCCACGTCCATGGCTAAGTATCTCAAGCATCACCAATAACCTTGCGAATCTTGGTCTTGAATCCCTAGGGCATTTGGGATGGTTGGAGGAGGAAGAGAGGAGGTGAAACCTGTAAGCAATCGCGGCGCAAGTGAAGAGGAACAAATAGAATATCAAGAGAAGCCCTAAAATTCGGTTTTTAAAAAAGCAGCAGGTTGGGCGTGCGTCCACGCACGAGCGTGCGTGAAAGAAACGCATGCCCAATCACAGAGAACAATTTCAGTCTTGTTTCGAGGCCATTTGTTGACACACAAAGTTTGTGTTTTCAACTTAAGCTTGTCCATCATTTGTTGAGACACAAAGTTCTCCATACTATTACAATCAATAATGATGGAGCAAAATTGCCCCTGAATGCTCACAGTGGTGCGAAAGACGTGTCTTAGCCACTCGTCCTCAATAGGAATCCTAGGGGTGAGCAAACTATGCTGGAGAACACATGATCGTCTTGTTCTCCCTCAACCTATACTTCGCTCTCGCTTACCTCGTCGGTCTAGGACTCATTAAGGAATATTCCATTTCAGGTTGTTGGCCATCCTCAGACTCGACGACCGCTACAAACTTTCTACGGGGACACTCAGATGATTTGTGTCCTGGTTCCATACATTTGAAACAATGAAAAAACCCAGAGTTAGGTCGGGGACCAACAATCTCTTTACTTTTGGATGAGGCAGGTGGAATCGTAGGATCATTAATGGACCCTAAGGGACGTTTCATAGTCGGGGGCTCAGGTGTAGTAATATAAGGAGCCACATTAGATGGTCTATCCGTAAGTCTATGTCCTGAAGCTTTCTTCTGAAGGGAAAACTCTACATGTTGGGTCCTACTGGATATCTCACATAAGTCTTGGAAGTCATGGAGTTCTAACTGCTCTCGGATGGAATACCAGAGTTCGTTTAAGTAACATGACACCGTCATTTCATCTTCTTCTCGTATTTCTAACATAGACTGGAGAATAAGAAACTCATTGGTGTACTCTGCGATATAAATTTTGAAGGTAATCTGGTGGATAGGAGCTAGAACTGGATTTTAAATTCTACCAACGTGGTGATAGGAGATAGACCTAGGCTGAAAAAACGTGTGCGCTCTAATTGGATCCACCAAACTAGTGTTGTCCCCTTAAGCCTAAGGGTGACATATTCTACCTGATGATTTGCGAGCATTTTCTTCCATGCCATGAATCGTTCCATATGTTCACACCAATCTAAGCATCCTTATGGTTCTACTCAGACCTCGAAACCTCCTACATCTAACTTAACCTCATCATTCCAATGTGGTTGATTTCGGGGCTCAGGATGTTGTGGCATGGGTTCTTCTTCCCCAGGGTTTGGTGGAGGTGCTCGATTCCCTTCTTAATTAATAGTAGCCTCAATATTATTATCACTGGTCCTTAACCCGTTCACGACTTGTCGAGCATCACACATGTTGGTGGTTAGTGTTTCAACCAATCTCATGAGGTTCTCCATACATTGGTTTAAGTCATCGACCTTTATTTCTAAGCGTTCTACTCGAATCTCCATTCTTTATATATAGAAAATTTGTTTAAAATATTTTAATGAGAAAGAAAGACTAGGTTGTTTTTTAAAACAATGTTTTTTAAATATAAAAGTGCTTTTTGTTTCTTAATACTTGAAATAATGTGATGTTTTTTTTACAAAGGCTTTAAAATAAAAGATTTTTTAAACTCTATAAGTTAACTAAAAGTTCTATTTTTTATGGGATATTTTGTTGAAAACGAATAAAAAGAAAATATTTAAAGCAAACCGTTTCTTTTAAATATAAGCATATAATAGATCGGCTGATTCATGATAGGAGTGAATCAAGCCGCTCTGATATCAAACTGATGACTAAATTGGAAAATGTGTTGAAAATTAAGAAACTCAGCTAGGTAACCTATCCACGCTACGATCCCGAGAGAGTGGGCTCCGCATTAGAGAATCTTGAGCTTAATTGTTTTGACATAAATATTTATTAAGAGAACAAAACAGGGTAGTTAACCACTTAGCATTTCACAAATGATTAACCATAATTCTTGCAATGAGTGTGTTATGCCCCCACACCCGCTTGGGTTCTCGGGACATAAGTACTCGCGGCGAACCAAAGGGCGGGCGCAAGACAACGGGGCTGAACCATCCGGTTCAGCCCCCACTCAATAAACCGGCTAGAATGGGGCTGAACCACTCCGGTTCAGCCCCACTTGGGGGGGGGGGGGGGGGGGGGGGGGGGGGGGGGGGGGTCGGCCGCCCCCTCTTTCCCCCGGGTATTTATAGCCCGGGGGCTGCTTGGAGGACTATCAAAAGAACTATCAGGTATTCCCTCTCTTCCCTCTCAAACCCTAACCCTAATCTCTCCTTCCTCTCTAGTTTCCTCTATTTCTTCTCTTTCTTCTTGCAAGTTCATCACATTTGGTATCAAAGCATCATCCTCCAGCCATGGTGAACACCCGCTCCGACGCTGATATCGCGCGACTAGCAACATTGGAAGAAAATTATGTGGGTTTAACGGACACCGTCGCGGCCATTGAAGATTGGGTGAGGAAATCCTCGGAGCAACTTGAAGAACGCTTTGACACCCGCATGGAGGAACTCAAGGCTCTCCTCTTTCAAAGTTTGAAGGGAAAGGCGCAAGTCCAAGAGGGATCGGAAGGGGAAATCTCAAATCTACCTCCCGGAGGCGCTGTACTGGGAACGGAACGCAGTTTTCCGACTGGATCTGACGCCGAGGGGTCCCGATGGATCGGTGGCCAGCCGAGAAGGACCGGAGAGGGCTCGGAGGGCTGGCAGGGGGTCGGCGTACAGCTCGCGAGCACCTGGGAGGCGGGCGGAAGTCGCGCGGGTCCGCACAGACCGACAGACCGACAGACCCGATCCGCATGTCGCACGGTCCAGGGTCTCTTCCAGCCCCCTTTTCGTCCTATGAGGGTGACAATCCACTCGGATGGAACCCTCCGGAGCTAATGGCAGCAGTCCCTCGGCCGTATGGAACCTGCGGAGCGCCGATTGGGACAGAAATGGGGATTTTGCCAAATCCAAGAGCTTTCGGACCCCCTCCAGGGTTCGGAAACGCAAAGCAAGGGGCTGAGCGCCTCCCACCAGCCATGCATCAAGGAGCGGGACATCCTGCGACGGACGGACGCGGAGGCGGGTACTATCCCGGACCCTAGGGGCGTCCAAACGCGCCGATGGAGCAACGACGACCAACTGCACCGGGACAAGAATATGGGGGACACGACCCATGGAACCAAAGAACTTACATGCAACCGAGGCGAACCCGCATGAACTTTCCTAGGTTCCGAGGAGGCGGGGACGCGTTGGAATGGGTGCAAAAGGCGGAGTTATTCTTCAATTACCAGGAAATTCCGGAGGGGCAATGGGTGCAGTTAGCGGCCTTCCATCTGGAAGACGACGCTTACCAATGGACACAGTGGTTCCAACGTGGACGAGCATACACCCCATGGACGGAATTTGTAGAGGCTTTTGCGGCCCGTTTCGGGCCCCTGGAGTATGAGGACGTCGAGGCCACGTTACAGAAGCTGAGACAGAAGGGGACTGTGACAGAGTACCGTACTGAGTTTGAGCGGCTGGCCAATCGGGTCAACTGGGAAGAGAAAACACTACTGAGTTGCTTTGTGTCGGGACTGAAGGACTTCTTGCGTGACGAGGTGCACGCTTATATGCCTCGCAGCCTGAGTCATGCCATCAGCTTGGCGCAGATACAGGAGGAAAGATTCAACCAGCAGAGGAACGGGTCCACTCTTCGGACCCTCCCCCCAGCAGCCCCAAACCCCAGGCGAGAACCACCGACCTGGGGGAAACCATGGTGACGCGACTTACCTGGCCAGAGATGCTGGCGAGAAAGGAGAAGGGACTGTGTTTCAACTGTAATGAGAAGTTCGCTCCGTGACACCGATGCCAGAAGGTCCAAGTTTTCATGCTGCAAGAGGAGGACGAGGAGGATCATGTCAGCCTTGACGAGGAGGACGGGTTGGACTTAGCAGAGTTTGGGGTCTCTATACAGGCCATGGAGGGATGCACGACGCCTCTTACTTTGCGCATCAAGGGGAGGGTCGGCCAGGAGCGCGTGACCATTCTGAGCGATAGTGGAAGCACCCACAACTTCATCAACCCCGAGGTTGCACTGAGAGCGGGGCAGACAGTTGATTGAGGGGCCACCTTTCAGGTTATGGTGGCCGATGTCAGCAAATTGAAGTGTGAAGGGGTGCTGAAGGGAGTCAAGTTGCGGATGCAGGGATACGTTTGCCACACCGACGTCTACCTCCTGCCGATTAGAGGATCTGATATGGTCCTTGGAGTACAGTGGCTCCGCCAGTTGAGACGGGTGACCACGGATTGGGATCGGATGACGCTCGAGTTTACTCAGCAGGGGACGGATCATTGCTTGCACGGGATACGGTCATCCCCACTTAAAGAGATTTCTCTTCGGAGCCTACAGAGATTGGGGGAGCAGGGCAGCACGATGGCCATGGTACTAGGAGTGGCGGCTGGCGGTCCCGACAACCCCGAGGAACCCAAACAGATACAAGCCTTATTGGCGCAGTTCGAGGATGTTTTCCAGGAGCCGCACACCCTCCCTCCCTCAAGGTTCCGTGACCACCAGATCCAGTTGAAAGCGGGGGCGGATCTTACCAACATCCGACCCTATCGATACCCACATATCCAGAAAGCAGAGATCGAACGCAGCGTACGCGAGATGCTACTTACCGGCGTCATACGACCCAGCACCAGTGCTTTCTCTTCACCGATCATACTAGTGAAGAAAAAGGATGGATCGTGGAGATTCTGTGTCAACCACCGGGGGCTGAATAGCTCCACTATCAAGGACAAGTTCCCCATCCCGATGATTGAAGAATTATTAGACGAGCTGCATGGAGCGAGCTTCTTCACCAAACTGTATCTTCGCTCTGGTTACCATCAGATCCGGATGAAGGAAGAGGATATTCACAAGACGGCGTTCTGCACTCATGACGGACATTACGAGTTCTTGGTGATGCCGTTCGGGTTGGCCAACGCCCCCTCCACCTTCCAGGCGGTGATGAACGAGATCTTCCGGCCACTTCTTCGCCGGTATGTCCTGGTATTTTTTGATGATATACTAATATATAACAGGACTTGGGACGACCATTTGGAGCACGTTCGACATGTCCTCACCATACCGCGGGAGCACCAGCTATACGCCAAACGGTCCAAGTGCTCGTTCGGACAGAGGGAGGTCGAGTACCTGGGGCACCTAGTTTCGGCCCGTGGGGTCCAGGCGGACCCACAGAAAATTGCTAGTATGGTGTCGTGGCCCCAGCCCACGACGGTGCGAGCCTTGCGCGGCTTCCTCGGCCTGACGGGGTACTACCGCCGTTTTGTGAAGAACTACGGCAAGATCGCTCGACCTCTTACCCAGCTGTTGCAGAAGGATGCGTTCCAGTGGAGCACCGAGGCAGACGAGGCCTTCCGGGCCTTGAAGCAGGCCATGACTACTACGCCGGTGTTAGCGCTGCCGGATTTCGCCAAGGAGTTTGTGGTGGAGACTGATGCTTCAGGCGTCGGCCTCGAGGCAGTCTTGATGCATGAGGGTCGTCAGCTCGCATACTTCAGCAAGGCCCTGGCCCCTCGGACGTTGGGACTTTCGACGTACGAGAAGGAGATGTTGGCCATTATCCATGCGGTCGAAATGTGGCGACCCTATCTTTTGGGACAACACTTCCAGGTCCGCACGGACCACCAGAGTTTGAAGCACTTCCTTGAGCAGCGGTTGGCTTCCCCACTGCAGCAGAAGTGGTTGACCAAGCTGATGGGTTACGATTACGAGATCGTGTACAAGCAGGGAAGAGACAATGTGGTTGCCGACGCACTCTCCCGCCTACCTGAAAGCTCTCTCTGTCACGTGTCGGGGCCGGTGATCACCACCTTGGACGAGATACAGGAAGAGGTACTCCAGGATCCCGAGCTACGCACTGTTGTTGAGGCACTTCAGCAGGGTCAGGCTACAGAGCCGGGCTACCACCTTCAGGGCCAACGGCTTTACTTTCAGGGCAGGTAGTCATTCCCTCCGCGTCGCCATGGCGGACATCGATGATGCAGGAGTTTCACGCCTCTCCCACAGGCGGCCATGCTGGGATTCTGCGGACACTTCAGCGGTTCAGGGCAAATGTCTTCTGGAAGGGGATGCGCCGTGATGTCCAGCAATTTGTGCGGGAGTGTGAGATCTGCCAGCGGCAGAAGTACGAGACCACCTCACCAGTCGGGCTTCTCACTCTGCTAGGGATTCCGCACCAGATTTGGGTACTACGCTACGCATGAGCACAGCCCACCATCCCCAAACGGACGGTCAGACAGAGGTCCTCAACAGGGGAGTGGAGACTTACTTACGATGTTTTGTGATGGACGAGCCGCGCACGTGGACCCGATGGTTGCATTAGGTGGAGTATTGCTACAACACGTCTTTCCACACAGCTAGCAAGCTCACCCCCTTCGAGGTGGTATACAGCCGCCCTCCTCCTACGTTGAGTTCTTATGAGCCCACCAGCACCGCTCTTCCAGTTGTGGAGCGGACACTTCAGGACCAGGATCGCACCTTAGCCTTACTACGGGATAATCTGCGGGTCGCTCAGGACCGCATGAAGGCACAAGCAGACAAACACCGCACCGAGCGGGAATTCGCGGTGGGCGATGAGGTCTTCCTCAAGCTCCAACCTTATCGCCAGTTGGCGGTCTCTCGGAGGGCAAATCAGAAACTCGCCCCGCGTTACTACGGGCCGTTCCGCATTCTGCGTCGTGTGGAACCAGTCGCCTACACCTTGGATCTTCCGGTGGGGTCTCGCATCCACCCGACATTTCATGTCTCTGTTTTGAAGAAGAAGCTCGGGGCATCCGTTCAGACCAGTCCTTTCCTTCCCGAGGCGACCAGCAGTGGCGAGTTGCGGCCATCACCAGAGGCCATTTTGTTGACCAAGTGGAAGAAGTCGGGCACGGAATATCGGCCAGCAGTGCTTGTCAAATGGAAGCATATGGATGCTGAGCACAACTCATGGGTTGACTTGTTAGAGTTCCGCGAGCGGTTCCCAAATTTCCACCTTGAGGACAAGCCGGTGCTTGATGGGGAGGGGAATGTTACCCGCTTGGGTTCTCGGGACATAAGTACTCGCGGCGAACCAAAGGGCGGGCGCAAGACAACGGGGCTGAACCATCCAGTTCAGCCCCCACTCAATAAACCGGCTAGAATGGGGCTGAACCACTCCGGTTCAACCCCACTTGGGGGGGCCGGCCGGCCCCCTCTTTCCCCCGGGTATTTATAGCCCGGGGGCTGCTTGGAGGAGGACTATCAAAAGAACTATCAGGTATTCCCTCTCTTCGCTCTCAAACCCTAACCCTAATCTCTCCTTCCTCTCTAATTTCCTCTATTTCTTCTCTTTCTTCTTGCAAGTTCATAACAGAGTGTGAGTAATAACGTTAATGGAAGAGAATGGGTGCAAGTATTTGATTGTATAAAATTAAATTGATAGAGAGGGTGCCGAGATTATACCTACCAAGAGTTATCGGAGCAGAACAGAGAAGGTCGGTGGAGCTGGTTTTGGGTTAAGGGAGAAAACAGTGAGGACTAATGGGTCGGGTGGACCGGGAAAGGGAAATTGTCGGGTTCTGTGGATTAATAATGGTGGCACGGCTAGGTGGAAACAGAAACGAGTCCGGTTAGGACTTTATTTACTCGGAAAGACAATCAAGCGGGCTCGTGGAGGGGATTACAAGATCGAAAGGGTTGTTGGTAGGGCAAATGGGACTTACGTGGGAAGTCGTCGAAGGAGGTTATTGGGTTGGGATGGAGATGAGTAAGATGGGAGTCGTGAGTACAAACAGATCACCGACATCACCGAAGGAGGGCAGGGATGTGGTCGCTGGAGGTCGATCGGTCCTTAGAAGGTCACGTCGGAGGAGGGCGTGGATGTAGAGGGATGGAGCAGAGAGAAATGGGGTTGCGAGCTCATTGGGACGTCATTGTCGCCAGAGGAGGGCTGGGATGAGGTCGTCGGAGGTCGACCGGCCCTCATGGAGGAGCAATCGGTCCCTAGAAGGTCAAGTCGGAGGAAAAAGTCGAGCGTGGGCAGGGAAGGTTGGCTGGCAATACTGAGAAACAAAAGTCTTATATTCCTCAATTCAATCCGGTCTGCGTTTTGCCTTGGGAGAGGTGAGGATTAAATAGAAATAATTGTGAGAGTGACTGGTCAGATTTGATAAGAAGAGATGAGTCAAACTAAGGGGGAGAGAAATAAACTTTCATAAGAGAAGGATCTCACAACAACTAGACTTTAATGCACATAATTAATTTTCGAATAATTTTTTATTCCGAAATTAATTTAATTTTCTATTTGTTTTGCAATTTTTATTTTACTTGCATACCACATTAGTTAGCGTTGATAAACCAATGTATTTAAGGTCTTATTGGCTGATCGAGCCAATAAGCCAAAAATTTGACATACAACAATAAATTACAAACATATGATTTCATGCAACGCGAAGACGAACGATCATGAGGACGAACACATGATGATATATATCACGCTTACTAGCAAACATACAATATGATGTCGAATAATCACAAAAACTGACGCCAAATTTAAAATGAAAACCATGGAGTTTATTTTTTATTCGGATGCGCACATGGTGCATCAATTTTGTCTTGTAGCGAGTTTCCACCCCATATAAGGAGACGTAGTTGAAGAGTTATTTTCATCTTGGAGTTTGTTGTCTTTGGCTCTTTCAGGAAGAGTTCGGAATGAGCATGTCTCATTAATTGTATCTTCTTTTCATTTATCATTGCAATATTACAAGTTTTTTTGCTTGTACGTGGTTGCTTGATACTTGGTTACTTTCTTCCTTTATTGCATTTTGTCTTGTAGTGAGTCGTCTTCAGCTTCGGGAAAGAAGCACAAGTCCTTCTGAGGTCGTTTGTGGGTTGGAAAGTACGGCTGACAACAAAAACAAAGCCTTTGTGGTGAAGCTCAAGGTACAAGTGGGATAATCACTAGGGTGGCGAGGGTACCGGTGGAGTCGGGGTTGACAAAACTGCTGGCGACAACGGCGGGCCGATCAACGGGGGTGTACGCAGAGGCAGGTGATCCAAGCGATGGAGAGGTGGTTGAGATTTCGGCGGTCCCAACTACTAGTGGGTTGATCAGATAGAGGAGGACGGCTTTGTTGCATAGAAGAGGACAGTTATGCTACATAGAGGAGGACAGTTGTGCTGCGTAGAGTTCCTCGTTGAGCAACAAGCTTAATCCATGACGTGGGAGTGAGTAGTCGGGCCGTGGACCTGAAGGCGTGCCTGGTGTTGGGGCTGCAGGCCCGCGAGAAAATTCCTCTGATAATGATCTGGGGCTTGGCCGGTGATGTGCGTGGAAACCTCGATAAACTTGGTGATGTAGGTGAAGACGGTGTTAAACCGATGAATGAAACTTATGTGCTCGTAGGCATTGTGCGCCCGACGGGTGTCATTGTGGAAGTTGTGTTCCTCCTTCAATGTGGGCTAAGAGAGATCAGGGTTATGTTGGTGTGTCCAACACACTTCCATATAGATAGTCGTTAGAGGAACCTTCTGGTTGGCGGGGTGGATTGGTGGTCGAAGAATTGTTCGGTGCAAACAATCCAACCAATGAGATCGGTGTTGTCGAATCCAATGAAACTCAATCCTGCGGAGATGGGTTGGGTGGATGTCTGCAGCGGGATGTTGGAATTCCATGTAGTTAGGGGCGGGTTGGAGGGGGTGAGGGGCAGCGGTCCGGGGGGGGGGGAGTGGGTGATCGCCGCTGCTGCGAGCTCGCGAAGAGAAGAGTGAAACTTCTAACTGAGCTTCGAGCTGATCCAAGTGAGTGGAATCGGTGGTGACAAAGCGGAGGCGTCCTCGTTGACACGGAGGCTATGGAATGAATCCAGGACATGTAAAAAATGAGCCGGAGAAGAGAATGGAGAGACCGAAACGTCGGAGGGAGCGGACTGCGGCCGACCCAAGAAGACACTTGAGGATGCTGGAAGGAGGCAAAGGGTGGATGGGGTTGTCGGGGAGCAAGGGTGCTTGGTCGGGAAGTGGTTAGTGATGACTGGAGGGGGCACTGGAAGAGAGACTGGCGTACATGGAGTGCGACGAGATCAGAGACACTTACTGTCGGTGTCGTGCGGGTAGGCGAGGCTAGACGAGCGCGGGTTGGAGGGTCGCGGGCTGGTCGCAACCCATTATTACATATTTATTCGGCGGGAGAATGATGTGCATCGCTAGATCAACGACCACAAAATCGAGCGTTGATGGGCTAGGGTGGCGCCGTGCGTCGTGATGGAGGCTGGGTGGGAAAGGTGACTTCGGAAGAATCTAAGGAAGGAGGCGACCGGCGGAAGAAGAGTAAACCGAGTGGCACGAGCTTCTGGGAATAGTGAAGGAGGGTCCAATTAGGGTTCACAAGGGAACCCTAAATGAGTGGCAGGTCAGACCAGTTGATAGATTCAATTATCGAACAACACTTTAATAAAATTGTGAGATACAGATTATCGAGGTATGCTCGATACCCACTATTGAGGGCATAATCCTTCTAGGAGCGTCTCATCTATGATAGCCTAAACAAAACAATACTCCAAGATCATGAAATTAACTTACGTCCACTTATATAGGCGGGATTGGGACATACATTAAATGACGAAAATGCCTCTAGAGCTACACAGAATAATAAGGGAACGTGTGACAGGCCCAGAGAGACGTCTTCGTATCACCACCATATAAGGAGATGTAGTTGAAGAGTTGTTTTTATCTTGGAGTTAGTTGTATTTCTTAGGAGAGAAGAACTCTTGGAAGGATCATGCCTTAAAGAGTTGGAATGAGCATGTCTCATTAATTATATTTTCTCTCGTTTTCCATTGCAATATTATAAGTTTTTTGCTTGCGTTCTTGATACGTGATTGCTCGTTTGTATCAAGAAACCAGTGGATGATTTGGATGTTAAAAGGTACTTGATAGAGTATAGTAAGTTGGTTAGACTTTGGCAGGTTCACTGTAATGGTGCAGTGAGTTGGCAAGGCTTTGGAAGAGTGGATAGTATCAAGAAACCTGCGGATGGTTTGGATGTTAAAAGGTACTTGATAGAGTATAAGAAGTTAGTTAAACTTTGGGAGGTTCACTGTAGTGGTGCAGTTAGCTGGCAAGGCTTTGAAAAAGTGGATCGACTGATGGGAGGCGGAATCCAGTGGCTGGGAGGGGAATTTGGGTGGTGTGGCTGCTATTGGGGAAAACAGTGGCTGGAGACTGTTATAAGGGAATTTGGTGGCTGCAGGGAGGTGGGCTGGGCTGTGGAGTGGCTGTTTGGGAGTTAGTGGCTACTGGGAAGGTGATTTCAGGTTGGCGGCTGAGATGGCAGGGCGGGTATGAGTCTAGGGTTGATGGGAGGTGGTCGGATAGGTAGGGGAAGGTCTGGTTTTGAGGGGGGAAGTGTTGGGGAAGACAATAACTAGGAGTCGACACCTAGGGGTTACGGAGTCGGCACCGCTGAATGTTCGGAAGACTTTGGGATTTTGGAAAACCTTCAAAATCTCATCAAACTTAAAAGCAACCCATCCACTTGTTTAAATAGATAAACACTCTAGGGCAACCATCTTGAATGACTTAGATCGCACGTTCATGATGACTGTCCGATCTCTCAAATGAAAATAAAAATACATTAAATATGTAACGTCTCTCAGAAAGTGATTACTAGCTCAGATCGTCCACCGGGTGATGCCAAAGATGACAGATGACAAAGCATCCCCGAACTAGCCTTGAAATTCGTGTTCCAAAATTCTCTCCAATCCCCATTGGGGATCAACAAGTAAATCACAAATAAAAATTATGCATAAAACATAAATAATTAACACAAGCAATATGCAAATAATTTAAGCAAGCTGATAAGTTAGGATTTTCTCTGATTGGAGTGCCATTAGTTAACTGCTCGTAGAAGTAAATTATGGAAATCACGACTAGTCACAAATTGTGCACACTAGCATAGACATCCATAATAATATAGGGAACTAAGTTCGTACTATAATATTGAAGAATATGATATGGGTACAACCATTGGTTATCTAGTTAATTATTATTTTATGTATTTGTATTGAGTCGTATGAGTCGAGCCATAGTTATGGTATTTTAGGTGTTTTAGTATTTTACGCATTTCTTTATATTTTGGTGTAATTTACTGTTATACCATTGTGAGCCTTATATAAAGACACTTAGAGTCATGTAATGAGGATCAAGGAATGAAAGTCTATTTCCTAACCCTAAAGAGATCTTGGAAGCTCTCTCTCCCTCTCTCCCTTGAGCAAGCCCCGCTTAGCAGCCACGGTTTCGACGAAACTACCGATGTTACAGAACTAAGCCCGTAACAACTTGGTATTTGGATCTAAACATCACTCCCTCCTCATTTCTGGTAATTTCTGAAGCCATCAACTTCATATGTCGATCCTCGTCGCACTCGAAACATCCCTCTACTCAATTATTTCCCACCTGCTGCAATCAAAGGTCGTGATCGAGCCTAGCATAGCGCGATCGATCCTATTTCCCTCTGCTATAATCGAGCCCCCGCGCGTCTCTTCCCCCACTCGTAGCGCTCCCTCGTCCTCTTCCGCCGAAGCCTGCTCCCGCACAAGACGCCAGCCTTGTTATATCGTCGGTCTTCGCATTCCAGTCGCAATCTCTTCTCCCTTCCATCTCGCCTACAGAGCATCTCTTTCCGCCAACAACCGCTCGTTCCTGCACGCACGTCGCCATCAGTTGCTCGTCCTGTCACTTCTACCCGCTCGCCGACGACATTCCTCTATCGACATCTCCAAGCAATCCCCTCCCAACAATCGCCTTTCCCGCTCGATCTGTGCTGCTCGTCAAGCTGCTTCTTCGACACCCCCATCATCTCCTCGGATCTCTTGCCAGGCGACCTGATCGCACGCTTTTCTCTCCGTCCCATCCCCTTGAGCCCCGGGCTACACGCTCTTCTACTCCTACCGAGCCCCCTACTAAATTGTTCCATCGGCCCCACAACAGTCCTAATTGGAATCCATTAATGAATTTATTTTTTTAATTGATTAATCAGTTTCTTGATTAATCAATTCATTTTTTTTAAAAAAATTGCAATATGGAAGACAACATTAGCTTCCAAGCTCTTGGCGCGTGCATCATTGAGCTTCTAAAGCCATTTGATGAACTATATTACAAACAACTCCAGGCTACCAAGGCGCAGTCATCGCTTCCGCCTCCATCCGCAGAACCTCCCCCTCTCTCCACAGTCCTGGTCGTTCCATCGCCACCACCAGTCCCTGCAGCTGTCACTTCGCCGACTCTTTTACCGGCCCTTCCACCGCTTTCTATGCGGGCCCTTGCTCTGCCAACCCCGTCAGCCACCTCGCCGCCTCTTCTTTGGCCACCGACTCTGTGGGCACCTCTGGATTTGTTCCTTCCGCCGGCTATTATGTCTGCGGCCGCCTCACCGCCTCTCAACCAGACCCATTCCTTCCACCGCCCATTTTTCTGTCGCCTCTGTCACTACACACCGCCGCCCCGGACATCGCAATGTGCTACCAGGAACAGTTGTGGCGCGAAATCAAAGAGCCAGAGGATCTAATTATCTAAGACGGTTCGAGCTTGGGGACAAGCTCGATTTCAAGGACGGGTAGAGTTGATATGGGTCCAACCGTTGGTTATCTAGTTAATTATTACTTTATGTATTTGTATTGAGTCGCATGAGTCGAGTAATAATTATGGTATTTTAAGTGTTTTAGTATTTTACGCATTTCTTTATATTTTGGTGTAATTTATGGTTATGTCATTGTGTGCCTTATATAAGGACCCTTAGAGTCATGTAATGGAGATCAAGGAATGAAAGTATATTTCCTAACCCTAAAGAGATCTTGGAATCTGTCTCTCCCTAGAGCAAGCCCATAACAAAATAATGAAACCAAACAAGAAACGCATGAGTCAAGGGGTTGTGGGTGAAAGAGATTATCCAGAGAAGTGAAACAACTGGAAGGTGGCTGATATGGTAAGTGAATGCCTTGTGAGGGTTTTCTGGGGTTGGTTTTTTCCGGCTGTGAGTGGAGAATTGGTTGTGGAGGCTTGTCACTACTGCTGGAGAAGGGGGAGATTCGACTGATGCTGAACGGTTAGGTATGGGGTGGCCAGGTTGTTGGAGGTGGTTGCGGTGGTATGTTGGAGGAGGGTCGGTTTGGACTTTGGAGGGTATTGGTTGCATGAAGAAAAATTGGTCGTGCAATGGATTTGTGAAAGGGGTGACCGGTAGAGGTCGGGATTTTGCGAGTGGCTGCTAAGGGTGAGGTGGTGTTATGGGGTGACAATGCTAAAATTCAAGAATAAACTAAGGAATCGACACCTTTTGGTGACGGGATCAGCACCACAAAATGACTAAAAGACCTTGAGAGCTCCTGCACTTGTTTAAATAGATAAACGCTCTAAGGCAACCATTGTGACGGCTTAAATCATGCGCATTCATGATAGTTAAACAATCTCTCACCTTGTGGTCACGGAGTTTGCTCCACGAAATGATCGGAAGATCTTGGGAAAACCTCCACAATCTGCAACCAAAGCTAACATCAGCTCCTATATTTGTTTAAATAGATAAACACTCTAGGGCATCCGTCTTGAACGGCTTAGATCACGTGGTCATGATGGTTATTCGATTTGTCAAAGTAAACAAAAAAATAAAACAAAAATACATAAAATAAGTAAACGTCGCTCTGAATACGACTGCGGACTCAGATCATTTATTGGGTGATGCCAAATATGGTAGTTACAAATCAGCCCCAGACTGGCATTAAAACTCATGCTCCAGAAGTGATGGCGCGCAACGCCCTACACACGTGTATTCCCGCAGGAGGCGATGATCCATCGCCCGCCCGGGCGATCCGAGTCCGCAGTTGCGTCTGGATTGTCATTGCGAGTCGATTTGCTATATTACTTTATATATTTTGAGTTTTATTTGGCTCCCGATCGGACCGGACAATATGAGCCATCCATTTTGGGATGCCCTAAGTCTAATTAGTATAAATAAGTGGGGTGTTGGTTGTTCAAGGCATCGTGGGTTTTGCTGGATTACTGAACTGTGCGGTCCTCCTCTTCTTCCGGTGCGACATCGGAAGGCCCTCCTGGTGCGACTCCGGGAAGCCCCTCCTCCGCCTCCCTTTTCCTCTCCGGTAAGCCCTTCTCTGAACCCCGCCGCCTCCTCCTCTTCCTCGTGCAGCCACCACCAGCCGCGCCACCTCCCCTTTCCCCTCTCCCTCGTGCAGCCACCAGCAGCCGCACCTCCTCCCTTCCTCCTCTACCTCGTGCAGCCACCACCAGCCGCGCCACCTCCCCGTTCCCCTCTCCCTCGTGCAGCCACCATCAGCCGCACCTCCTCCCCTCACCCTCTCCCTCGTGCAGCCACCAGCAGCCGCGCCACCTCCCCTCCCCCTCTTCCTCGTGCAGCCACCACCAGCCGCGCCACCTCCCCTCCCCCTCTCCCTCGTGCTGCCACCAGCAACCGCACCACCTCCCATCCTCCATCCTTCTGCAGCCAACTCCCCCTCTTCAGCCCCTTCCCCTCCCCCCTCTACCTATAGCAGCCCTCCCGCACCTTTCTGCTACCCGCAGCAGCCCCCTTTTTGCCTTCCGGAGTCCCCCCTCGCCGCCGTTCAGCCGCAATACCCTTAGGTGTGCGTGATCAGCCATCGTCCCCACCGCATGCACTCGTAAGTTGTACTTGGAGTCCTATTTTCTATTGTTGAACATTTGGCACCCTTACCTTGTAGTGAATGTTTATCTCGCTTTGTATTAGTATTGTACCCCGTGTGATTTGCAAGACTTATTCTGTGTGCGCTTTAATAATTGCAACTCGCTCGCTTGTGAAATGATGCTCGCTCTCTTTAATTAAAACTTGTGATAGCTTGTGTTTCTGCCTGTTTTATTTTATAATAATAAATTATTGTTGTAATTTTTACGCGGACCGTCTCTTGCAATCTTCACGATTCGTCTATACATTTTAGGTTTGCATTTAGCGTGTCTACCCCCATTGGTCTACCACTGCATCAAGAAGTCTCTTTGATTCCCATCAAGATGTATGGATCCTAAGGTAGTAACTTGAAACTAAAATGTCAAACTTAAAAGTTTGTCTTGGTGCGCAATCATAACTTAAAAGAAAGAAGCTTTCCTCCAGAAAATATGCGTGAAGTCAGTAGGTTCTCAAAAGTATTAATGGGGTTCATCCACCACACTTGGTTTGTGGCACTAAAACACCCACGTTCGTCTATTCGTGTTGGAGAACTTTGCCGTATCGACGATCCGACTCCACGGATGCGTCTGAATGTATGTTTACATATTTTTTCATATATTTTATTGTCATTTTTGCTTATTATTTAGTGAGATCGGACCCCTTACATTAATAACCCCTTGCATCAGTGCCCCCCTACATTAACGGTCAATCACAACTTGATGTAAGGTTGACCTAATGCAGCTTTATTATAAATACGAATAAGGGGGCAATTGTCAAAGGTATTGCAGAATTATGGAAAGCTCTTTTCCTGGATTTCAGTGTTTTTCTCATGGTGACTCCATGAGGCCCTAGGTGAGGACTCCTAGGTATTTCCTTTTATCCTTTGTAACTCCCCTCCTAACCATCACCCACCTCACTTCCTAAAACCCACTGAGAATCCCTACATCCGCCCATATCAGACTCCCATACGGTTACTCCTCTGTTGAATGCCTCAATACCACCCTCCACCATTTGTCGTTAGCCCCAACTCCACCCCTTCTACATCCCAGCTGACTGCCCCATTACCCCTCCACTATACCCCTTGCCAACAACTCACACCAAACACCAAATCGCAATCAATAAATCCCCAGTCACCCAAAGTTCACTCCCAAGACAGTACCACTTCCGCTAGCCCTTTCCTCCATTGTTGGTGGTAGTACAACACCTCTCCCTGCATCCCTCTCTGTTCTTCTATCCGCAAACCCCACCATACCCTATCCATCATTTTACCACTACCGCCACCGCCATCCTTGGGGCAGCCTCCTTACGTCTCTAACTACTGGAACCAACCACATTGGCATCCCCTTATCTCATGAGTATTTTCTTTTTGTATGGATCTTTACAATCATTCTTGTTATATGGATCTGTGCTTTTATAGTGTTTTTAATCTATAGTTTTGTGGTTTGCTTAATCTTACACAGTGATTTGTATGATTTATCTGCTAGGGCACTCTTGCTTTGGCCATCCTGCGGAGGAAAGCCTAAGTTTGCTCCACTAAAAAATATCTTGCACTCCTTAAATTAACTGCTTGTGATTTAATCTTTCATTACTTGCTTGTGATCTATCTATTGAGTCTTGTGTGTGTTGCATGTAACATCCTAGGTTAGTTGAGTTATTTTCCCCGTCACTTCACCTAGCGTTGCATATTATGATTCACACTCACATAGCCTACCTTACATTAGTTGGCATCAGTGCCCAAGATTTGGGCCAATTTTATGCTCTGTAGTGGTATGTTCTTTAGATTCCCAATGTCTGATCCCAAGTTCACTGATGACCGGGAAACTAGCTTGAATTCGGGCATGTCCCACGCTGAGTTTCAACGATTAATCTTAGATCGCTTTGGGTCGTAAGCACCCAATTTGAGGAGCTTCATCATGACTTTACTGAGATGAACACAAGAATGGAAACCCTTGAGAATCCGAGGCACACTCCGACGTAGCAAGATGAACCTCCCTGTGGGGATCCCGACATGCCCCCTCGTTCTGAACTTTGTTCTAAAGGTATTTTCCCTCCCTTCGATCAACACCATCGAGACCCTCCCTGTCAGGGTCCATCTCCTCTTGTACGGCGGAACCCCGAACACACCCATGTGCGAAGGACTGCTGCCGCATGGACAGAGAGATCCTGGACCCGCACTGGTTACCACGGCTATGATTGTGAGGACTTTTATGATCCCGACGATAGAGAGTGCGCCCCCCCCCCCCCCCCCCCCCCCCCCCCCCCCCCCCCCCCCCCCCCCCCACACACACACACACACACACTTGCTCGACCCCCCTTTCGCTCGACACGACTACGAGCATGAAGACTAATTTGAGGAATATCAGGAACCACAGAGAGGTGGGCCTCCTCCGGAGGACAATATCATCTGATGCATCCACATCGATGTTCCCTCCTTTGACGGTCTCTTGGACTCGACGGCCTTTAGTGATTATCTCTTAGATATGGAGCACAATTTTGGATGTTTCCATATGAGTGATGAGTGGTGCGCCAGATTTACCAAAATTAAAGTGCATGGGCAAGTTAAGATCTTTCGGACGAGCTTAGAAAGGTCACTGGATAGAGAGAATTACTATCCCATAACCCGGTGAGCGTTTAGGAAGCAACGACTGAAGGATAAGTACCTTCCTACCTCGTATAAAGATCAGCTCCTCGAACGACTGTAACGCTTACTACCGCTAATATATGTCTCTCTTTAACGAGATAGTAGGTAATAGTGACACAGTGGAGGAGCTTATCTTCATTGTGTCCTATTTTCGGTCCAACTTGTGTTCTGATATCCGCAGATAGATGATCCCACATCTCCTCAAGAGCGTGGAATAGATTTTCCTAATCGCCCTAGTGTACGAGTTGTACCTTCGCTCTTTAGGTCCGAGACAGGTCCCCTCCCGACCTGACTGCTCGACCTTCAGGAGACCTTCCCCACCACCGACCGTGACTACTGCGCCTCATCATACTCCGATGGACACGAAAGGTAAGGCAGTCGTCACGGGAGCTCCAACCCAGGGGCATCTCATGCTATAGATGTTCTGGCAGAGGACACACAACTGCCTAGTTCCTTACATAGAATTTACTTATTGAGGAGGGCGATCTTAGTTTAGAGGCCGAGGAGACGGTGAATGAGGAGATTATGGACACCGCCGAGGAGGGTTGGGAGAGTGACGTTGTGAGGTCACTAAAGATGAGAGTGGTTAGACACCCCATGCATACCCCGCGTGCAAGTGAGGACTGACGACGCAACACTCTCTTTTATACTTATTTCATCACTGCAGGCGGCTCCTGCAAATTGGCTATAAATAGTAGGAGTCTCGTGAACATCGTAACCTAGAAGGGTCTTGAGTGGATGCAGGTGAAGACTCTCGCCCCATCCATATCGTGTTGTCTGGGTCGACAAGACTGCAATCCAAGTCACCCAGTTGTGCCTTGTCCAGATCAATTTTCCACTTTTGAGGATCGTGTGTGGTGCAATGTCATATCTATGGACGTCACCCACGTGTTACTTGTGAGGTCCTGGTTGTATGATCGTGACGTCACGAGCTTTGATCGATTGAACTCGTGTGTCTTTTATGATAAGGGTCAAAAGATCTCGCAGCCCCCACCTAATCCTAGGAGAAATCCAAGGGTCGGGTTGAGCCTTCGATTAGTACGAGTTCCTCAAGACCCCTGCATATTTTGAGACGTAGTGAGTTTTTGAGGGATAGTGTTGACTCGGGCATCATGTATGTAATGGCAACCACCATGATATCTGAGTGCTCTACCGACGTTCCTGAGCCTCATCTGAACGTTCGTCTCATTCTGCATGAGTTTGTTTGATGGCGCACAACGTTCGACACAGGTGTATTCCCGCAGGAGGCGGTGATCCGCTACCCAGTCGGACGATCCGAGTCCGTGGTTGCGTCCTGATGGTCGATCCGAGTCGATTTCATATATTACTTTTTATGTTTTGAGTTGTACTTGACGCCCGATCGCCCCAAAAGTATGAGCCGTCTAATTATGGTGCTTATGTTGATCTTGCGGTTATGCAACGGTTATGATTTTTAGGGTTATATATATCGGCAGGCGGTTCAAGGCGGGGCTATCGAAGGTTTGGATTTGCAGTTTTGCGAAATCGTCGGTCGTGCGTCCTCCCGGTGCGATTCCTAGAGCGCTTCCCTTGGTGTGATGCCAAGGCCGCCTCTTCCCTCCTCCACAGTGGTCCATCGTAAGCCATCCGTCCTTCTCCCCGAGTTTCCCTAGCCTCTCCAACATCTCACGTCCCTATTCCCCTTCCCGACTCGTCAGATCCACACAAAGAACCGCCCATTTAGCAAACCCCAACTTCACTCCTCCCACTTCCAGTCCGTCCAAGGCCGCTCCTCCCACACTCACCTCCGATATCCACCCTTCTAGGAACTCCCAGACCTAACAACATCAAGCCCTGACCTTTCCTTCCTTATTCACTGTAGTCGAGCCCCACCATCTCTTCCCCAACCCAGCAAACGCCCTCCCTGGTTTCTCCACTGCCACCATCCCCAAATTTCCACCACTGTGAGCTCCGTGCAGCCACCATCTTCTCCCTAACAACCACTACATACCCCACCCAAGCCACCCCCAGTCCAGAACTTCACTTCGGACGCCTTCCCCACTTGCTACGACCCTGGATGCCCGCAAACAACCGTCATTGCCTCCGCTTGCACGAGTAAGTTGTAGTTGGAGTTTTGTTTTCTATTGTTGTTTATTTTAGCACCCTACCTATGTTATTAGTATCTGCGATCGTATGATTTGCATGGTTTATTCCGCGTGTGCTTAAAATAATTGCGCCTCTATCGTTTGATGAATTGAAACATGTTTTCTTTAATTAAAGTTTGTGATCGTTTGTGCCTCTGTTAATTTTTAATATAATTAATTTTAGTTGTAATTTTGAGCGGACTACTTTCTGCAATTGCATACACTTCATCGCAAATATGATTGCATTTAGTGAGTCCACCTTGAGTCGACCTACCACTGCATCAAATTGGTATCAGAGCCCTAGGTTACTGCCACTTGCATGTTACGTAGTGGTAGGGATTATCGTCAGTCCATGTTGAATCACAATCACACCGACGATAGGACCGCTAGTTCACAGTCGGACATGACGTCCGCTGAGTTTCAAAGACTTGTTCTCGATCGATTTGATCGGATGGGAACTCAATTCGAAACCCTTTGAGGAGATATCACTAGTGTTAGCACAAGGTTTGATCAGTTAGACACACCTAGAGATCGAGCGACTCCTCCCCCTGACGAGGAGCATCGCGAGGATCCTCGAGATGCTACACCTCCTCCTGAGAGACGTGGTAGAGACATCCCTCGCCGAGACCCTCCTCCTCCTGCTGCGAGAGGGAATTTTCATCGTGGTTACGAGTATCAGCAAGATCCAGGGAGGAATCATCGTCCTCTTGATGTGCCACGTCCACCACCTCCACTTGGTCGTAGAGATCGAGCCCCTCCTGCACGATATGACTACGACTTTGATGATCAGTACGGTGACTACCGTGAGCCACGCCGCGGGATGACTCCAGAGGAGGATGATATCACCCGGTGTATCCGCATTGACGCGCCCTCCTTCGACGGTCGCCTGGACCCGAAGGCATTTAGTGATTGGCTCATGGACATAGATCACTACTTTGACTAGTTTGAGATGAGTGACGAGAGACGTTTGCGGTTCGCCAAAATGAAACTGATCGGCCAAGCAAAAAATTTTTGGTCGAGTCTGGAGAGGTCACTTGAGCGGGATGGCTATTACCCCATCACCCGATGGGATGAGATGAAGCAACGCTTGAAAGATAAATACCTCCCAGCTTTGTATCGTGATCAACTTTTAGATCAGCTCCACGCACTATGTCAAGGGACTCTCTCCATTGCAGATTATATGTCACGATTTGATGAGCTAGTGGTTCGTAGCGATATTATGGAGGAGCCCATCGCCACTGCATCTCGCTTCCGTGCTGGACTTAGGGCTGACATCCGAAGGGAACTGATTCCCCATATGATTGAGATGGTTGAGCAGGTCTTTCAGCTCGCGTTGGAGTACGAGCATTATCTGCGCACTGCTATCCCGAGGCAGGTCACCTCTCGACCTGATGCCACCCCAGCGAGGAGGCCCACACCTGTCACGGCCACTGCCGCCCCTCGCACTCTCGCAGATGGTACGGGGAAAGCTGTTGTCCCTGGAGGCCCCAAATCTGGGTGCTTCCAGTGTTAGCGATGTTCTGGCTGAGGGCACTTTGCAGCGCAATGCCCAACAAGAAATTTACTGATTGAGGAATCGGGCGAGCCCAACACTGAAGCTGAGGACGTCGTCGTTGAGGAGATTACGACCGTCGTAGAGGACGGATGGGAGAGCGATGCTGAGAGATCGCTAGAGTTAGGAGTCCTCTGCCGCCTCCTCCACACCCCACGTGCCGAGGATTGGCGCCGCACCACTCTCTTCTTCACATATTTCCCGAGCGCAGGAGGCCCCTGCAAGCTCGCCATCGATAGTGGTAGTTGCATAAATATAATTGCTAGGAAAGGGTTGGAGAGGATGCAACTCACTGCCGAACAACATCAGCATCCTTATCGTGTCTTATGGGTGGACAAGTCCACCATACAGTTTACACAGCGATGCCTGGTTCCAATCCGCTTAGCGAACACTGGGGACCAGGTTTGATGTGACGTTATCCCCATGAACATCACACACGTTCTTTAGGAGACCTTGGTTATATGATCGTGATGCTACGTATTATGACTGGTCCAACACATGTGTATTCTTCGACAAGGGTCGAAGGATTACCCTTACCCCGACCCAGCCCAGGGATCCTCCCAAAGGCAAGGTTGAGTCATCAGTTAGTGCGGGGTCTTCGAGGCCTCTTCATGTCTTGAGGAAGGGTGACTTCCTGAGAGAGAGTTTAGAGATAGGGGTTTTGTTTATTGTGGCGGCCACGATGGCGGCCAAGGCCCCTAGCGAGACCGAGAGTACTGATCCGGATGTTCGTCAGCTGATGGATGATTTCATAGATATTATGCCCGAGGAGCTTCCTGATGAGCTCCCTCCGTTGAGGGACATCCAACATGCGATCGATCTGATCCCAGGGGCATCTTTGCCCAATCTCCCACATTATCGCTTGATTCCGACCGAGCATGCCGAGCTGAAACGGCAAGCTGATGATCTTCTACGGAAGAAGTTTATACGAAAGATTCTGAGTCTCTGTGCCGTTCCGGCCCTTCTTACTTCGAATAAGGATGGAAGTTGGCGCATGTGCATTGATAGTCGTGGCATAAATAAGATCACGGTGAAGTATCGTTTCCCTATTCCCCGCCTCGACGATCTCCTGGATTCGATGACTGGTGCACAACGTCTGACATAGGTATATTCCCGTAGGATGCGGTGATCTGCTACCCAGTCGGACGATCTGAGTTCGTGGTTGCGTCCGGATGGTCGATCCGAGTCGATTTCATATATTACTTTTTTTTGTTTTGAGTTATCCTCGACGCACGATCGGCCCAAACAGTATGAGACGTCTGATTCGGGTGCTTATGTTGATCTTGCGGTTATGCAACGGTTATGATTTTTAGGGTTATATATATCGGCAGGCGGTTCAAGGAGGGACTATCCAAGGTTTTGATTTGTAGTTTTGCGAAACCGTCGGTCGTGCGTCCTCCCGGTGTGATTTCTGGAGTGCTTCCCTTGGTGCGACGCCAAGGCCGCCTCTTCCCTCCTCCACAGCTGGTCCATCGTAAGTCATCCCTCCGTCTCCCCAATTTTCCCTAGCCTCTCCAGCATCTCACGTCCCTATTCCCCTTCCCGACTCGTCAGATCCACACAAAGAACCGCCCATTTATCAAACCCCAACTTCACTCCTCCCACTTCCAGTCTGTCCAAGGCCGCTCCTTCCACACTCACCGCAGATCTCCACCCTTTTAGGAACTCCCATACCCAAGAACATCATGCCCTGACCTCCTTCCTTCCTTATTCACTGTAGTCGAGCCCCACCATCTCTTCCCCAACCCAACAAACGCCCTCCCTGGTTTCTCCACTGCCACCATCCCCAAATTCCTCCCACCTTGAGCCCCATATAGCCATCATTAGGCACCGCGGTATCTAGGTTCGTGGAGGAAGTTGAGACATCATCACGCTAAGTGGGTTGGGTACCTGCAAGACTTTCACTACATTCTTAAACACCGCGCTGGTATTGAGAACAAGCCTGCAGATGCTCTGAGTTGCCAAGTCACATTATTAGAGACACTTAGCGTATGAGTCAACGAATTTGAGAGGGTAATCGTAGACTACCTGACTTGCACCGACTTTAGTGAGATATGCGCTACGTTGTCGAGAATACCCCAGCCTACTGAGGAGTTCCTGGTCATTGAGGGTTATTTGTACCAGGGCTCTCGCATGTGCATTCCTGGGACTTCCTATCACGATTACTTGACATGGGATATGCATGCGGGTGGCGCCGTTGGTCATTTTTGTAGGTATAAGCCCTAAGTAAGGACGATTTCTATTGGCTGAGCTTGAAAAAGAATGTGACTCATGTTACCTGACATTGTCGTACTTGCTAAGCGGCCAAGGAGGCAAAGCAAAACACCAACCTATATACTCCCTTGCCCATCCTACATCATCCTTCGGTCGACATTAGCATGGACTTCTTGCTCAGGCTTCCTCGCACTTTAATGAAGCACAATTATATCTTTGTTATCGTCAAATGATTTTCAAAGATAGCCCACTTCATAGCGCATAGTAAGAATGCCGACGCGTCCCATGTCATGTCACTATACGTGAGGAACGTCTTTAGGTTACACGGTCTGCCCAAGTCTATAGTGTCTGACTTGGACGTGAGGGTTCATGAGTTATTTTTGGAAGACGATGTTACATAAGATGGGCACAGTCCTAAAATTTATCATGGGCATACCACCCTTAGACTGATGGGCAAACCAAGGTAGTCAATAGAAGTCTAGGCAATCTACTTAGGTGCTTAGTCGGTGAGCACGCATCTAGTTGGGATTTAGTCCTTTCTATTCCTGAGTTTGCATATAACAGTTCGGTCAAAAAGTCTACTGGGTTGAGTCCATTTCACCAAGTTTTAGGTTACTAACCTAGGAAACCTATTGACCTTATTTATGTTCCCTTATGAGTCAGCTTGGTCTTTTGTACATCATTTGCATTGGTTGCATGAATCGGTCCGACAAAAGATTACTAGTATTAATGAATTATATCTCATGCAGGCAGTCATAGGCGGGAGCAAATATTTCATGAAGGCGAGTAGATGATGGTTAGAATCCGCACTGAGATACTCCTACGGGGCCTGCTAAAAAAGTTGAGTGCCAAGAGAATGAGTCTCTATGCGGTCAGGAAGAGGATCAAATCCTCTAAGAGTATGAGTATCTAGTCTTTATTTAATGTTGAGGACTTGTTGTCATACTATGAGCCTCATGAGTATGTGGACCCGTATTGTGGAACCTCTTCTGAGCCCACTCCACCACAACCTCAGTCCTTCGCCCACTCCACTCCTGAGTCCTACTGTCCTTTGATTCAGTCACCTATGGTTTCACTATCAACATTATTGATCGCACCGGGACCACCAGCATGTGAATTTGGTATTGAGCACATCACAAAGGTAGTATTGGCTGGGCATCCCTTCACCGACGTAAATGGATAGCGCTCGTAGAGCTTGACCAACTTGCCACTGGGCTTCTACTACAGTATGACCGTCTCCATTCATCGGAGATGATTTTTCAGTCAGGGTAGTTGATGCGGAACATCCGCCACACTTGGTTTGTGGCACGACAGACCCACATTCGTCTATTCGAGCAAGAAAACTTCACCGGATCGACGATCTAACTCCACGGATGCGTCCGGATTTCTATTTTCATGCCTTTTCATATATTGTATTGTCATTTTTGTTTATTTATTGAGATCGGGTCCCTTACATTCACTGTCGATCGCAATTGTTAATGTAAGATTGCCTTAATGCAGCTTTATTATAAATACGAATAAGGGAGCAGCCTTCACAGGTATTACATAATTTTGGAGAGCTTTTCTTCCCAGACACACACCTACACACCGACACACACAGAGCTCATTTTCAGGACATGCCAACTTCCACCTGCCCTTTCCTTCTGCAACCTCTTCCCTTGCCTCCCCCTCCATTTTCTTCTAGCCGCAAACCCCACCAGCCCCTACCCATCATTCTACCGCCACTCCCGGGACAGCCTCCTTACTTCTCCAACTACCGGATCTACCACCCACACCGGCACCCCCTTATCTCGTGAGTGTTTTCTTATTGTATGGATCTGCGCAATCATTATTGTTATATGGATATGTGATTCCACACTATTTTTGGATTTATAGTTTGTCTTTGTTTACTCTAGCTTACCTTGTGATTTGTAGGATCTATCTGCTAGCGCGCTTTTGCTTTGGCCTTCCACGCAGGAAAGCCTGAGCTAGCTTGCCTAAAAGGAATATTTTACACTGCTTAAATTAAATGCTTGTGATTTAATCCTTTATTACTTGCTTGTAATCGATCTGTCAGGTCATGTGTGTGTTGTATGTAACATTCTAGGTTAGTTGACTTATTTTCCCCGACACTTCACTTAGAGTTGCATATTAGAATTCACATTCACCTAGCCTACATACATCAATTATGATTTAGTAAAAGAAGATTGTTTTTTGATCATTTATCTAATTTAGTAACTTAGCGTATGTTATGCTGATATTCTTGAACACATATCTTAAGTAGGGGATTAAATTAAGCTTATAAAGAACTATTTAACTTATTTTATTCTGTAGCTGAATTGTTGATCTGTTTTTCTTATGATGAATAGTGCTTTTATAATATATAGATGCTGCTTCACCAATGCTCTGGATGCTGAATGAAGGAAGCATGGTTATGTGCACATAAATCAAAATGGATTCTTGGGTCTGCCCTCTCTCATGTCTTTGGCTTTGATTTGAGGGCATGATTCCGCAGCAAACGCGATGGTATAGGGGGCCACTATTTCAGTGGTACTCTGTGAGCAGCCACTTTGTGCATTTATTGTCAAAGGTTAGGTCTTTCTCCTCTGAGAGAAGCCACTTTGTGCATAGTGCCAAAGGTTAGGTCTGTTTCCAATCTTCCCCCGCCCATACCCCCAATGATTGGGGACTATATGGGTTCTGTTGTTGTTGTTGTAGATGCTGCTTGAAGACTAAAAAATCTCCTGCTCTGTTCGTGTTATACTTGAAGGCATAGATCATCTTAGTTTATTCAAGTTTACACTTGGAAAAAATATAAGATAACATTCTGTGTGACAAAATAGACAGTGCAGGTTTCATATGATGGCGAATAGTATGAGGAATGAAGGGATTGAAACAGTGAATGATCCTATGAGTTGATTGGTGTAAAGTGTGTCAATATGAGTAAATTTGTTACATGTGACGAGGATGCTTTGGAGGGTATGGATGCCCGATCATGACACGTTTAGTCACGACGTAAGGCACGAGATATCTCAACATTGTCTGATGGAAACGGCGTGATGACTACTTAAATCTGTAATTTGAAATTTTAGTTCAGTTTCGTTTTATTTACCATTTTGCTCCTGTTTTTAGGGCTTATTTTAGTTAATACTTGTATTGAAATTTTTTGCTTTGGATGAACAAAGAAACCCCTAGGGATGGCCAAGGAGGTTCACCCCAAGGGGGGTAAACAATGAACAACTTATTAGTTCATCAGACTCTGCTTAAATGTTTAGGGTTTTCTTTTGTAAAAGTTTTACCTGTTAGTCTTTGTGATTGCATATTTTTGTACTCATGTGCCATTATGACACTCTTGGAATACTTGTTTCTAGTTGACATCATATTTTGTCACATGCTGAATATTTTCTGGTTTTGGCTTACATTTTTACATCATTTTCAGTCATTGTTCAAGGAAATTTTCTTGTCTTGCAACTTTTGTACTGCCTCATTTGAATTCAGTCTGATTTACAGTTAATGCAGGGCGTTTGTTAACAGCGTATGGTATATTAAAATACTTTCACCGGATGATGTGCAGAGATTGGGATAGCCTAGAATTGGCTCTGCTATACCATGTCGCTGAAAGGACTTGCAAAAAGGTATGCCTTCTAAGATAAAGCACCTGAGTTTATTACCTAAATAGACTGATCTTTTTTCATATATACCTAAGTAGAATTAGGAGCTTAAAATATTTGTATGTGTAATAGATATTGTTGTGGGGTAGATAATGTTTCGTGAACCAGCAGAGGCAAGATTTTGCTAATCACATGGCCAAAAACGTTGATAGTAATTTTTTTACTTGGAAACCTGGAAAAAGAAAAAAAGTTAAGGGGCTTGTCTTAGTTGCAAAGCTTTCACTATGAATTGGTTTGATTATAACTGTCATCCTGACTCTACAGACGCTACTCCCCCCTTCAGATGCTACTATCCCCACCCCACCGGCAGTAACACACGTTGCGCATGCACACGCACAGGGATATGAGATAAGTCAGAATTTAAAATCAGGCTTTGAAGGCGCCTCCAAATCGTCCCGCTGAAGCCTTCTTAGAGACCTATGATCTCAAATGGATTTGATACTAGTTATGTCACGACCCGTCTAATAGCAAATATCATAGATACGCTACGGGCGGGTCGTGATGCCATAGACATGGGGAAAAGAATCTTCATGTATGTTAGGCAGAAGCTGAGATACTGATAATTAGTCTTAAAATGATTACTTTAGAGTAAAATAGATTGTTTTTATGCGGAATCTTTAGAAATATGGCAGTTTAAATACACATGCATTTTAACAAACTCATGATATAAGTTATGATACAAATTTCATGCAAAGAGAATCCCAAAGAACATGATCATACAACATATCCAATTTCAGTACATAGGTTTTTAGCCTAGTAGTTGTCCATGATAACAGAGAAAATGACTGATCGTAACTATTACATAAAATAATTATCTAACAGTTAAATGAAATGAAACATAAACATAAAACCTGTCACGTCAAGAAGATAAACGTTCAGAAGCTGGAGCTTGATACAAATCGGCTTAAGTAGCAGGCGCGCAGTCACGGACACTAAGGCGAATTCCAAAACAAGAAGGAAAAGGCCTCAGAATATTGAAATGAACATGAGCAAAGTAAAATAAAGTACGAGCAGAAGAAAATAGGAATATTTGTGTACCAGTTTTCATGAAGCAAGCTAACAAGACAGGCAAGTAAATGAGTCACGCAGAAATATCTAGAATTATTAGACCACTTCATAGTGTAGCAAGTGTTCGTTTATGTAATGACCTAAGCTGAAACAGATGAAAGGTGTAAGTGTCTTTAGTTGATGCACAAGATTCATGATTCAGAAGAATTCAAATTCAGATTCAAGACTTGTCAGAGATTCATGATTTCTGCCCGTGATCTCTAAGGGGCGGCTCTTTCGAACCCTTACCCTTGAGCCAACGAGTTCATGCTAGCTATGACCGGTCCTTTTTTCCCGTTAGGGATTCAAGAGGGAACCCAAGTCGAGGAGTTGCATCAATTAAACACCACATTTCATTGTTCTCTTATGTTATTAATGAATTAAATGATTCATAATTTGGTGATTTCTACCGCATCAAGACATGTTACCAATTACTGATTCCGATATACAAGAGTAGAATTTACAAACATGAAACGGAGGGATCAAGTCATGGAACAATAATTACACAAATTTTAATGTCACACATACATAAGAAACGAGATTCGATGACACAAAAGAAACTAGATAGAGAGTTTTGAAAACTTGCGGGTTCAAGTATTTACGGGGGATAAGATTACTATGCATCATTTTCTAGGATACCAAGTATTCATTCTGATTAATCCATTCCAAAACACGATTATCTTCTAAGTAAACATGTGTACGATCCGAACATTGTACAAAACACAAATCATTTGATTGCTACAAGGAAACTTTATCAATTATCATTATGACCCTCGTTGCTCTAGACTAAATATTCTACCATTCTTTCAATTATACATCGAATGAGAAAATTAATCATCTAAGTAATTTCCAAATAAAAACGTTCAGGATCACAAACCCATATCATTCCAAATATATTAAACCCTAAACTACTAACTTGACAGATTAGACATTCAAGATTTAAATTCATTTGACAGATCAACAATTCAAGAGGGAAGTCAAATAATCATAAGAACAGACGAAATAATTTAAACTCAAAGCTTGCAAGAGAGAGGAATCTCTACTTTTGCCTTAAGGTGCAGGTGAAACTGACGGAGGCGGCTAAGCGGCGCAAGCAAAATTCAGAAACCCTAATTCGAACCTTTTCAAGATCGACGAAAGCGATATTGGAGAATTCACTACGCTAACACAGACAATTAATTTACAAAATCTAAAGCACGAGAGAGTTTAAGAATTACCTCCCTCAAATGTGAGGGGAGAAGAGATTACCACGTGGAAATCAGAGATTTGACGGCACTTAGGTTAGGGAAACCCTAAATCGGAGAGGACTTTGGATAGATCCCGCCAATTAGGGTGATGAATGGCGCTGATGAGCACGAAAACCTAGAAATTGGACGATTATAAGATGAGCAAAAATCTGAAATGCAATTATACGCCACTTGGAGCACAAATTTGCAAAATATATCAAGCAAAGATCTGAAAGGAGGAGGTAAAAGCGAGATCCTTACCGAAGGAAGTCGAATCCGACCTCAAAGAGGCGAGGGAAGGAAAAACCTAGCTGATCCCCTCGCAATCACCAGCCAAAACGGTGGGGAAGAGGGAGGAGGGGCTTCCGACACTTGGAAGGGAGGGAAAAGGGTTGTCGGCCTCAAGAAATGGAGATGTCGGCCCCTTGGAGGAGGAGAGTTGGTGCGGCCGACCCTTTGGAGGAGAAGAGCTGATGCGGCCTTGAGGAAGGGAGGCTGGAGGCAGGGCTACAGTCGGCCACGAGCACAGCGTTGGGGGAGGAAGAGGTCGGCGCAAGCGGGGGCAGCGGCTGGAGCGTCGATCAGAAGCGGAAGGCGTTGCGAGCAGAGGACAGGGAGCGGGAGACGCGTGCGGGAAACCTAAAGGATCGAGAGAATTAAAATAACCATGAGGGGGGGGGGGGGGGGGGCTGGGTTGCGAATAGCAAAGTAAAAAAAACTTTACTCAAATAAAACCTTTTCTTATTTTTTTTTTGAGTTGTGATATTCTCCCTCACTTAGGAAGTTTCGTCCCAAAACTTCTGAGGATTTCCTGAATGGGGCCTCTTATGACGAAGATTCAGATGTCATTCATTCCAACAAGATTTGCAAATCAAGACATGAAAACTAACTATGAATATACTGAAATAGAAAAGAAAACAAGCCCGCGGACTTACCAATTACCAAGATCAAGAGAAAAGTTATGGATACTTGCTACGCATATCAGATTCAAGTTCTCAAGCGTACTCCACAATCTTAGCGGGTTCGTCCGGATACGGAGGATTGACTTCAGGGATCACAGAGATTTCTCCAAATAGCTAGAAATTGAGCGGCAGGACTCGAGAATTCGAGAGCGGAAAAACTTTGCACGAAAGGAAGATAGAACACCAAAAGGGAAAAAGAAGCTGAATTGCGATTGGCTGACGACAAAAGTGAGTCGCACTGGCGATGGAAGAGCACAAAACAACGCCGAAGTAATTCAGCAGAGCAATTTACAAGAAGTCTCTCATTTTTCGCTGACACTTAGGGGCTAACTAGAAGGGGATATAGGAGGACCGAATGAGATTGATAGACAAGCGGAACAGGAAGCACTGATTACGAATACCGGGGTCTTGAAACTAGAGATTCTAACACATTCCATATCGACAGATATATAAATCATGTAATAATTACAACATTTTCATTGGACAACTCTAGGTAATGATCATGCAAATGCAACAATGTGATCATGTGCGATGTCAAACAAATAGTAAATAGAGTTGATGTCAAATGATTTAGGTAGGAGATGTGATAAACCGAAGGTAAGATAGATAAAGTTTGTTCAAGATGCTTGATTTTTTGTATGAACACATCTGGCAACACTTGATCTGAATGAATGGAAAACGATGATTCATAAAGCCAACAACAAATAGTTGGGATAAAGTTATTGATGGTGTTTATGATAGTATCTTTCCTAATTTAGTTGGAGTTTTATAGTGTAGAGAAAACTTCGTGTGAGCTCACTCTTCTCTTCTCTTTCTAACAAATCAAAAACATATTAACTGAAGCACACTGCACAACTAAATGCGAGGGCATTATATGGGGTCTAGTGTCTATGCATCGATTGGGCAGAAACGCTCAACTGTCACAGTTGCTTAAGCTTTGAATTATTTCATTACTGTAGCAGCCGCACCGCGAAATATTTTATCATTATTGAGCCAAGTAATGAATTTTTTATCATTATTGAGCCAAGTAATGAAATTTTATTATTATTATTATTAATTCTCAGGTTTTACTCTGTGCTCTTTATGCATGAAGATTGCTCCAAGTGCTTCAATTTGCAAGTTTGGTTGGGAGATGGGAGTCAGAAATATCGCTACGCTGTTATTATGCATGTTTGTGGTAAGGCATCAGAGCCTGTAGAAACTCTTTCTCCAGTTTATTACTCACACTTATTTGGCAACTTTAGCACGTCAGTTGTATTATTATGAAGAATTAACCTGAAAGCAGTTTGTCCTAGAAACAGGTCACTGCTTCACTATCTCCTTTGTTAGAACTGTACACTCCTTTGCTTTCCCACTGCTTCTGTTACTTTCAATTTCAGCCTACTTTAGTTATTTGAAATCCCGTATCATGTATGCCTATATATATATACATATATATATATATGTATATATGTGTATATATATATGTATATATAGGCCATGTACTGGTACCTCCCCTCTAAGTTTGCTAAATTACAGGTTGCACCCAGCACCCATCTTACTTTTGAAATTACAAAAAACCTCCCCTATAAGTTTACATTTCATAACATCCATGCACCAAAAGACCCCCCTTGAAAATTGACTAAAATGGGGGTATATTTGTGCATGGATGTTATGAAATGTAAACTTACAGAGGAGGTTTTTGTAATTTCAAAAGTAAGAGGGATGCAACTTGTAATTGTGCTAACTTTAGGGGAAGTTTTGGTAATTATTCCTATATATATATGTGCATTTGATAATCAGCTTCTGTTAGCTTAGAGTAGTTAAGTCTTCATATTTAAGTATGTTAATGTATTTTATATATGTCCTGTCGTGTCAAGACTGACTCGGGTTAGCTTAACGGGTTCGTGTCACTCTAGGACCCGGTCCTATGCTGGAAGTACTATAAGATTCCATTCCAAACTTGATGGAGGCATTGTAGAATACTTTGAGCTCTCTCTAACCCTAACAAAGTATTCTTAAATAAACTGCGAAATGACAAACAAAAGTTTTCAAAATAATAGGCTTCAAGCAAATATTTATATTATTAATTATTTTTGCTATTATGTGTGATCAACTCCTACACAAAGTAGGCTAAGTAGAAAGCTGGGAAATGATATTAGAAGAGCTCTCAAAAATGATTTTGATGAAAATTCTTTCTTCGCATTTTTAATTGTCGGTCTCGATATATTTGATGATGTAATGTATACCAATTGAGATTTGTCTTTGTTAGTAGTATACATAATAAAGCTAAAACATGTTGTTCTAAATATGTTTTACAGATTTCCTAAAAAAATTATTGATCTAAATTAGGCTTGAATGTGAGCAACTGTTCAAAATTTGTGATTATACATAAATTTTCTACTTTATACAATTAAAATGATATGAAAAGTATATGTATTTGTGAATAATTTGGTATTATACTTATGTACAATGCATCAATTTGCTATCAGAGGTTTAATGATCTTATATTTTGGAAAGGAGATGTCATTATTTGATTGGTTGCTTGTGTTATGGAATTCCATAATAATTTTTTTTTGGCACTGCATGCCATCTGATTGACTTAATTTTATTAGCTTGTGTTTATTCTTGGAGGGTATTTATTTGTATGTTAACTAATTTTTTTCTTTATTTCATGCTTAACATTTAAACTAGACTATTTACTTGTATATCATTTGTTTATTAGACTTTGGTTAGAACTACATGGAAGATACTAATTTTTTTAATATTATTATTATTATTTACTTAGGAAGAAAAAGTTTAATCAGAAATAATAATAATAACCAGTTTAATCCAACTGAAAAGTTGAGCAGATACATTCTCATATTCAACTGAAAATGAGTTACTCCAAGGGGGTATTTTGGTTTTTGTAATTTAAAACATAAGAGGGTTGAGACCTGTAATTTTGCCAACTTCCAAGGTAAGTTTTGGTAATTACTCATATATATATATATATAAAAGATCGGGGGTCGATCGTTGAGATCGGGGTCGATCGTAATTGTCATGCCAGTGCGCACTCACAAATGATGAGTATAAATAAAACAAGTGACCTAGTTGTTGTGTAATGAGATAGAAAACATACGAAGTCCAATACAATCGTGTCCAAACACGTACGAAGATGATACCATAACACCGATGTTGCACACACAAGTCGAGCTTCCACACAAGATCATTAACCGCTTGAGGTGTAGCAATCTACAAAGTGTCCATTCGGTTGAAAGGAATCAAAATTCAGATCAATTTCAATTCTACGGAAATTAAAATTGGTTTGAATTCCAATTTCATTGTTGGTTAATACCATACAATTTGTGTATACATATATGAAATTGACATTCTGTTCTAGAAAAAGAAATTCACCCACAACAAAAATAATTGGAATTGAGAAGCATAATAAATTTAGAGGAATGTTATTTGCACTCCAAAATTCACTATTAGCTGCCATATTATATTAGCATCTCAAAAAAAATTATTTTCACACAAACAAATTTACCACACTACCAAACTTTTTAATAAAAGTTATATCTATCCATTCATTTCAAACCATGACATATAGCATCTCTACACCATATCAATATTTTAATCAAAAGTAAAATCATAATATATCATAAGATAGCTTAACAAAGGAAATGAATTGAGTGTCTAAGGGAGAAAACATAAGCTTACCCTAGCACCTCTGCTGGATTTACAGGATTGGCGCCGAAGGTGAATCAAACTTGTGTAGCGCGGCAATCGCTGGAGCATTCGCACAATCGCCGAAAATGAACGCATCCTCCGCCAGAAGAGTCGCCTGCGGTGGAGATGGCGGGGAGCGATGTTGGCGACGAAAGCATTGTCAGGAATGATGGGGATAAGCAGTGAGCGAGGAGAATGAATGCGGGGGTCGTGGGTTAGTAATGAGTAGGGTATTAAAATTTGTGGTGTTTGATGTTTTTATGGGGTGCTAATATTCATAAAATTTGTGCTATTTGGTGTTTTTAATGAGATGCTAATATCCATGAATAGGGTGCTAATATAAATACCCTAAACTTATTATGGTCAATTTTAAAAATAAATATAATGTTAAAATAAAATAAAATTCAGCTTAGCTACACGCACTCGAGCAACAGTATTTACCAAGTGAAATTACTATTTTTTTTAATTTCAGTAATTGAAATATTTTTAAGATATAGGTGATTGCTTTATAGAAAAATATTTTGATAACTGATTGTTAGCATTATAGAATGTATGTTTGGTATGACAACATACACTAGTTTTGAACGTAAAAATGGATGTAGTTCCTTGGGTGAGGTTAAGCGTTCATGAACGGCGGTTCATAACCATCGCGTTCACGACCGCTATCACTACACCAAACAGAGCCTAAATCTAACCAATCTAATTCCTATTAAACCTAAATAAAAGTATAAAACCGAATTATTTAGCATGACTAGCTCAAAAAATTAATATTTCAATAAGGCCGCAATTATGGGCAGACCAATTCAAGCTAAGGTTAGATCAAAGCCACTATTATGGTCTGCCCATTACCGTTCTTGCAGTTTTCTTTACAGCGCAATCTGCCTATATAAATTACTTTCTTTAATTGACCCAAATATTAAAGGGCAATGTTATAAGCAGACTTATAACTGCTAAACACAGTCCATTGATATTCGCAGTCCAATGAATTTAAGTGTTTTTAGGACTGCGAATAGTTATTTTAAGTGTTTTTAGAACTGCGAATAGTCGTCTTAGGACTGCTAATAACATCGCCCATATTAAACTGGAGGTATGCAGACCTCTAAAGTGATTGTACCAGTTTTATTACCAAGTATTTCACCATTCCGAAGCAAACCAGTTTCTAATTAACCCTAAAATGATCTGTAGGGCTGAATCTGCAAGAACCAAAACTATTGTGGGCCCCTAAATATCTAAAGGGCCCCAAAATTGGTCATATTAAAACCCAACACGCTAATGCCCAGTTCTGACAATTGGCCCACGGTAGGGTAATTGCTTACTTGTATTTTCCTATTGCCGGCATCCTCAACATCTCATCGGAATTTCCTCAAAAATCTTCGAAGCAGAACATTTCGCTCCCTCTCCTCCTTCCGGAGATGTCAAATCAATATCCGGTGACTATGGAATCCACTGCCGGAAGGGATAACACCCGCCGGAGTAAGGATGGCCCGATCCCGTCGTTGAGCAAGATGTTCACCATCCTCTTACTCGCTTCAGGCTTCCTCATAGCGCGCCGGATGCGGAATAAGCTCCGTGCTTCGGCGCCCCTCTCCGTTCTCTCCCCTGATGAGATCGCCGCCGCCGTTTGCATTATAGCCTCTTTGGCATTTCATATCCCACGCCTTCTGTGTTGATCCTGATGCCTTCTCCACCAATCACAGCGGATGCCGATCGAGGAGAACGCCCGATTTTCTGTCGATCGCTGCTGCAATGGATTCGGTTAGACGGGATTTATTTTTTTTATTTTTTTTCTTCTTTTTTTAGGTTGTGAACAACAAATTCGAAAATTGTAGAGCGAGTTCGTAGAATTACCTTTGTTAAAATCCAACGTCTTACCTTATTTAATTTTTATTGGAATTGAACTTGCAAATTAAAATTCCGGAGCTACAATTTGATCCTAGCAAATGGACTCTTTAATGTAATGATTTGGTAAGATTGTAACTACTTTTATAATTAAGCTCTATAATGATCAATTACATGCTGAGCACTAATTTATAGGGTTCTTGATTACATTTTACCACTTTTTGTATTAATAGAGATTTATTTATAAATTATACAAGGGAGAAGCTTTAACTTCAACGCATCATAAGCTAAAAAATCTTATTTGCATCCAAATATGAATCATTCCCGAGAATCAAAAGATAGACATTGGAGGAAAGTCAATATCATTCCACAAATTATTATCAAGGAAGTTAAGAATGTATTACTTGAGAGCACATAGTTTGCCTTGCGCATAGAATCTGATAAGGACAATATCTTTATCGCCACATAGTTTTCCACCTCACAATGCCCGCGTTAGAAGAGGAATTAGAAAATTAGATAACTTTATTCTTTGTTAATGCGAACAATTGTGCACATAGTTCACGGTCCAAATCAATTCTTATTTATTTAAAGGTGCAAAACATTTTGTTTATTTGAAAAATAAAAAAAATGATTATTAACCTGATGAAGGAATAACATAGAGATCCACTGTTTTTAAATGTCGGCCGACATGTCCTACATGTCGGCCGACATGTCCTGTTTGAACCAAAAACGTAATGAAAATTTAAAGGTTATGACGTTTTTTCATTATGTCGGCCGACATAACCGATCATTATATCCGATATATCGGCCGCCGCCGACATTTCTAAATGTCGCACGATCAGAGATTTCTCTCCGCTTATTTTCTGTCCTCGCCGCTGGATCGGTTTTTGCTAGTTTTTTCCCATTTTATTGATTGCACATTTTCGAGCACATGAATTATGCTTTATTTTCACTTGTCTCCTTCCAATGCTTTCTTCTTGCATGCTTTATGTATGAAGTATCAGTTATGTATTTGATTGCTGAAATTTATTCCATCAAGTTTTGTCATTGTCACCAAGCCTGCTACATTTATTCTTAGTATTGTACAGTTAATTTGCATGTTTATATGGAAGTAAAAAAACCATTATTTAATGCAGGTTGATATCTAAATAGTATTTGTCATTTCCATTTCCAATAATGAGGAAGAATGATAAAATAATTTTCAACATTTAAGTGCTTAAAAATGATAATAATAAATGGAGATATACATACAATGAAAATAGATACATGGTTAGAAGATAATGATGATTGAAGATAGATTTGAGTATTTTGGAAATAATACAACTAAGTAAAAAATGTGTCCATTGAGTAGAACAAATTAATGTAGTTTATAGAGCTAAGATAATATGACATAACTTATAATATAAATATTTTTTAGGAATCCGACATATTAAAATATCCCCGACATGTCTCCGACATCTAAAACCCCAATCCGACATGTCTCCGACATTTAAAACCTTGAACATATCTGAACCGCAAAATGGATAATATCCATTTGAATGTTTATGCTAAAATTTGAAGCTAAATGTGGGTGCGACGAAAACGAGTCGGAACACTCTGTTGAGAAAAATAAACTGGATGCTGCTCTTCCCTCACCATGCCATCAGATGGTTGCAGAACCTTGCTCTCTTTTGTCCGCCGTTCCCCCTCTCCATGTTATCTTCTGCAACAAGGAACAGTGTTGTTAGCGTATAAGTAATAGTCTTTATGTTTTGTTTTGTAAGTGGTGTATGGGCCTGTCTGTTGTGCCCATCACTGTTCATTATGCTTTTGGGTCTTTATAAAGCCCATGTATCTCTAGTTATTGTAACAATTGCTTGAAGGAATTCAAGTCATGTTTTGTTTCAAATCCTCCTTGTATTTTCAACAATTGGTATTAATAGCTTATGTTCTTTTTTGCCGTTATCCACCATCAGTTTCTTTATCGATCCTCTGAGCTTGTTTTTGTGCCTCCTGGCTCTGTGTAGTATCATTATCAAGCTCGTCATCGGTTGTATCATCACATGACATCATCTAGTGGCTCATCTCTTGTGTGTTTCCCCCAATGGTGTCCCAATCTTTGAAGGTGAAGCTTTTGAATTTTGGTTTGTTCAAATGAGGACTCTCTTCCTCTCACAAGGTCTATGGGACCTTGTCCAAATTGGTTATACAATACTAAGTGAAGAATCCCCATTAACCTCCTAGGAGCCAATCAAACTTCAAACTCTTTGGAATGAACTTGAATTGATAAAACTAAAAGAAGGAGACACTGTTCAACATTTCTGCTCTCAAATCACTGCAATTATAAACCAAATAAAAATGTATGGGGACAAGATTGAAGAGAAGAAGGTAGTCCTAAGGATATTAAGAAGTCTGCCATATAAATTTGCCCCAGTTGTTACTGTCATTGACCAGTCCAATGATCTGAATGTTTTAACCTTAATCGAACTCATGGGATATCTTCAAACCCATGACGAAAGGTTAAAAATGTATGAAACAACCTCCCTAGAATAAGCTTTCCAAGGCAAAATGAATCTACATAAGAGCTGGGAAGAAAATCCTGTCAACAAAAATCCTCATTGGAAAGTCAATATCTCAAATCAAAACCACAAAGATAACGTCCAAAAACCAATCCTATATTGCACTTTATGCAAAAAAACAACCATGAGGCTCAGGACTGCTTTCGCAAATGTAGAAGATGCAAAAAACTCACTCACCTCCACAAAGATTGTTGGTTCCAGTTAAAAGCCAAAGACAAAGAAGAAGCTAATTAAATGAGAAGGATCTTGTCTTTCTTACCTGCTCAAACTATGCTAAAGCATCAAATGAAATCTGGTACCTTGATAGTGGTTGCTCCAACCACATGGCCAAAGACAAAGAGTCTTTTATTCAACTCAATGAATCAGAAAAATCTGAAGTTCTCTTTGGTGATGGAAATGTAAACAAATAGAAGGCAAAATCTGTAAAAGCAAAAGTTGGAAAAATCAAGTATATTATTGATGTGCTCTATGTACTTGGACTTGTTCAAAATCTTTTAAGTGTTGGACAATTAATGAGTCGAGGATACAAACTCATTTTTGATAAAGATGATTGCACCATATTTGATAGAAATGGCAGCCAAATTATCACATCTATCAAAATGAATAATAACAAAGTGTTTCCTCTAAATCTGAAATCAGGAATCAGTCAAGCTTACTCCTGTCACAGTGTTGAGATCACAAAAAATGACATCTAAGGTATGGACACCTCAATTATGGAGACCTAAGAAAGCTTCAAACAAAAGATCTTGTAATTGGCTTACCAAAAATTGAAGATCTAAATGGTATTTGTGAAGGGTGTGCCAAAAATAAAATCCACAGACTTCCTTTTCAAAACCATTCTTGGAGAGCCTGTAAACCTCTTGTTTTTATTCATGCCGATATCTGGAGACCCTCATCCACTCCCTCTCTATCTGGTAAACATTATTATCTATTATTGGTGGATGATCATTCAAGAATGATGTGGATATATCCATTAGAACATAAAAGTGAAGCTTTCATTAAATTCTGTTACTTCAAGGCTCTTGTTGAAAAAGGTATTCTCCTCCATCAAAGTTCTAAGGACTGATAGAGGAAGTGAATTCATAAGCAGGGAATTCAACTCCTTCTGTGAAATAAATGGGATTAAGAGAGAATTGATTGTGAGAGGGACTCCTGAGCAAAATGCCATTGCAGAATGAAGAAATAGGACCATACTTGAAATGGTAAGATCACGCTTCAAACCAAAAATCTGCCAAAGAAATTCTGGGGTGAAGCCATCACAACAGTTGTTTATCTTCTGAACAGGGCTCCTTGTAGAGCTCTGAATAACTCCACCTATGAAGCTTGGAACAACAAAAAACCAAATATAACCCATTTAAAAACTTTTGGGTGTATTGCTTTCAACCTCATTCCTAAGGAACACAAAGACAAACTTGAAGAAAAGGAAGAAAAAAAAATCATCTTTTTGGGTTACAGTGAAACCTCAAAAGGGTATTGCGTCATTAATCCTATCACAAACAAAATAATAATCTCAAGAGACTTAATTTTTGATGAAGACAGTTGTTGGGACTGGTCTACCTCAGAGAACCAGAACATGCCAAGGATGGTTGTTGGTCGCCAGTCTAGTGAAATCACAGAAGTGCCCATTCCTGACAACATAAGTGAAGAAATTGATGATCCTCAACCCTCCAATCCTCCAGTAGAAAAGTTCCTCAAATGACTCGGGCCATTCATCATGTTCTCTGAGATTTCGATCTCTAACCGATGTTTATAATTCATGCACAATTGCTCTCTTTTCTCAGGAACCAAAAACATGATGCTAGCAAGGAAGAGTGCTGGAAAAAAGCTATGACAGAAGAATTGTAAATGATCAACAAAAACAAAACCTGGGAGCTCACAGACAAACCTCCTGAAAAGGAAGTCATCGACCTCAAATGGAGCTACAAGCTCAAATACAATCAAGATGGAACCATTCATAAACATAAAGCTCGCTTGGTCACCAAAGGGTATGTGCAACAACCTCGAATTGATTACCTTGAGACGTTTGCTCCCGTGGCTCGCTTTGAAACCATTAGAATCCTCCTTGCTCTAGCAGCACAAAGAGAACTTGAAGTTTACCAATTAGATATCAAATTAGCCTTTTTAAATGGAGAAATTCAAGAAGAAATATATTTGTCTCAACCTGAAGGATATTAAATAGAAGGATAAGAAAACAAAGTTTCAAATTACACAAAGCTTTATATGGATTAAAACAGGTCCCCTCGTGCTTGGTATGACAAAATGGAGCAACATCTGTTCAAATATGGTTTTATTAAAAGTGCAAACGAACCCTCCTGCTATTTAAATTTTCTGGAAAATGATTATATTATTGTGTGCATATATGTCGATGATCTAATCTTTACAACCACCAATGAGGAGCTTGTCATCAAATTCAAAACTGATATGAAAAACGATTTTGAAATGATCGATTTGGGCAAGATGAGCTACTTTCTTGGCATACAGGGTAAGGCAGGAACCTGGTCAAATCTCCATTTCTCAGCATAAATATGCCAAGGTATTCTCAATCGATTCAACATGAATGATTGCAATATCATCTCAACTCCAATGAATTCAAGAGAAAAGCTACAAAAGATTGTAGAAGGAGAAGAAGAAGCAAATCCAAAAGTTTACCACGGTCTTATTGGATCCTTGATTTATCTCACAATTACAAGACCTGACATAGAAAATTTTGTAAGTATTATATCCAGGTATATGAGCCGTCCCAGCACCAAGCATCTCATAGCCGCCAAGTGTATTCTTCGATATATAAAAGGGACTTTAGATTATGAGCCAGTATATAAAAGAGAAAGCACTAATTGTCTCAATGGATACTCGGACAGCGATTGGGGAGGATGCACTGGTGACAGAAAAAGCACCTCTGGCTTCATCTTTTTTCTTGGAAGCAAGGTCATCTGATGCGGAGCATAGGCGGGGACGAATTTTGGGCCCATTCGGGGCTGATTTGGCAACTTACCATATATGGCGTGCCCGGATCGACGATCCGACTCCGTGGATGCGTTCGGATTCGTGTTGCAAGTCGATTTCATAGCTTAGTATTTTTCGGTTATTATTTCATGTAGTTTTGGCCCCGAAACCAACAGCCAATTATAGTCGTTGATTCCGGGTGCCCTAATCTTCATTTCTTATAAATAAGAGATGTTAGGGCTGATGTAATATGATTGCTGAATGTGTGGAGACTCTTCTTCCTTTATTCCGGTGATCTCCTCCGTGGTGCCGACTCCGTGGAGCCCCCTTGGTGACGACTCCTTGGGTAAGTTATCTCATCTTCTCCTTGTTCTCCTTCCCCTCCACCAAAATAGCCAGCCCCCCTCCCTGCTGTCCCAGCCAGCCACCTTTTTCCTGTTTTCCCTGTTGCCGCCAGCCCCTCTCAATCCCAGCCGCCAGCCCCCTTTCAATCCCAGCCGTCAGCCCCCCTTTCAATCCCAGCCGCCAGCCCTCTCCAACCCAAGCCACCCGCCCTCTTATCCTCCTGCAACCGCCAGCCCCAGCCCCTCCATAACCTCCAGCCTATGCCCTCCACATCAGCCACCCGCAACCTTAAACCCAGCGCAGCCGCCGCACCTCCTCCTCCAGATCTCGCCGCCGATCTGACCAACAACCACCTTCCCCTCTCAGCAGGCCGCCGACCTCCTTCCCCACCCAGTCCAGCTTCCCTAACACCCTCCCACGTGGATCCACCTTCCAAACAGCCCCTCCCTTCTCAGATCTGTCCAGATCTGGGCGCTACAGCCCAGATCCAGCCCCGTGCCACCCCGATCCAGCCCCCCTACGTCCCCTTCGACCACTCCTTACCCGATCCAGCCCACCACCACCCGGAAACCTTTAATCTTCTCCAAAACTTCAGTTTTTTTCCTAAAACTACAACAGTCCTATTTTATTTGTGGTGTGTTTATGTATTGGAATTGGGTTGTAAAACATTGTTATCGTTTGGATTATTACATGCTGGTGTGGATGTTCATTTTATTCTAAGTTATTTGTGTCTGGACTAATCTCTAACTGCAGGAAGGAATTATTCGCCGCGCGCTCTTGCTTTGACCCTCCACGCAGAGGAAAGCCTAAGCTGGTTTGCCCTAATTAATTATTTGTGCTTTGTCGTGAATTAATTGCGCGTGGGATGTTTAAATTTATTATCTAATTTGGATTCACGCCGTCGGATTTGCATAACATGTAGAGTTATGTCGCAGATTTTCCGCCGCCTATAGATTCGTCCTGCGTCAATTGGTATCAAAGCAAGGTTGCGCGCACTTTTCGATACGCAGTCGTAGAGTCTATAGGATTTTTTATTATGTCTAGGTGTCAAAATTATGTCTCCCCTCACCTTAGAAGTCTCGAGTCCACTTGCACCCGCCCTCATAGATCCCCTTTAGGGAAACTCGAACGCAATACACCACTTCCAGAGATCGTGTCGGCTCACCGACACGACCCCACTATGCTAGAGACGATCAGTATGATGATTGTCGTTGTCCTTATCCGTACACTCAGGCGGATCGTGTTGATCCTTCGGCACGACTCGGTTACCTTAGAAATGATTATTATGAGGATCGTCGTTCTGAGAGAGATCTTGAGAGTCAGTTTCGTACTGCTGCCCCTTCCTTTGACGGTTCATCGAGTCCCGAGTCTTTCAGTTATTAGCTCGTGGATATGGAGTATTATCTTGACTATTTTGAGGTATTCGGTGAGCGTCGCGTCAAGTTTGCGAAACTTAAACTTTTAGATCAGGCGAGGGCATATTGGGCTAGCGTTGAGAGGACACGCGAGCGAGACCGTCTACATCGCGTCACTAGTTGGGTGGACATGAAGCGTACATTGTGTCAGAAGTATCTGCCTTCGTCATCTCGGAGTCGCTTGCTCGACCAATTATTTTTCCTTCAACAAGGATCCATGTATGTCGCTGAGTACAGGGATCGCTTTGATGAGTTAGTTGTGAGGAGCGATATCCGAGAGGACCCAATCATGACCTCTTGCAGATTTCGGTCTGGCCTTCGATCAGACATTCGTACTGAGGTGGTTTATCATAGCTCAAAGTCTCTCGAGCAGACGTATCAGCTTGCCCTTCGTTACGAACAATCTTTGAGATCCTCAAGAGCTGGTCGGTTGGATCCTCACTTTGACCTCCGCAGTACGAGCTCCTCCCACACCGAGGACACCACTCTGCCTACCATTGTTCCGTCAGACATGACAGAAGTGATACCTGATACGGATTGCTCTCACCCCAGTGAGGTGCTTAGTCCAGCGATTGACCTATCTCTTGTGCCTGACCCGTCCCTTGTGGCCCCAGCTGAGAGTGAGCCTGAGCGACCTATTGAGTATGTAGTGTTGTGTCCCTCACCCACACCTCTTCTTCTGCCATCCACCGGGCTAGTTAGCACCCCAACCACAGACTCACTTCCTGACACCGCACCTACAGATCCATTCTTGAGTCTAAGTCTATGTCGCTCTCCCATTATCATGTCCCTAAGTCACATTGCGACCGAGAGCCCAGAGCCTAGTGTTGATCTCGTAGTGGCCATGTCATCCATTCACGGGGACACTACCCCTTTTGTAGGTACTCATCTGGAGGACCTTGAACCTAGTGACGAGTCCCATGACGAGCCCCCAGCTTGTTTACGAGTTTTGAGTTATTGACGTCTCCTCCCCCATCATCTCTGGCCTTGCCCCAGAGGATGGGTCGTGAGTGGAATAAGACGTATACAGGGCCTACCTTGAGCACACTAGAGCCTACTCATATTTTGAGGACCTACTTTATGACACATCATACTCGTGATGAGTTTTGGGACACACCACCCGCTGACCCACCCGATGAGTTCTTTGTTGTCGGGGAGACTCACCACACTATAGCGCCACGTTTTCTAGTCGGTGCACACGATTTTCACTTAGGCGGTCGTCGCATTCGCGATGACTTTTCTTACACACCTCCTAGTGAGCCCCTTGATGTGTCACGTCCCCTGCGAGACACTTGGATCTTTACGAGCTCGCATTTGAGTATAAGTGTCTCACGCGATCATCTGAACACTCGTCATAGACGGGATGAGTTTTTCTACACTCCCCCGAGAGAGCCTCCTGATAGGCCACCTCCTGCGATAGATTTTCAGGTCATTATTAGATTTTCCCATAGAGAGCATGTTGTGTCAATCATGTTTCATTTATATCATTTGCATGAGCATGTTGAGTCGTTTCGTCATCATTTGCATGAGTCTGTTGTGTTGTTTGTTTATCATTTGCATGTGTGTCAGGAGTCGGTCCGACGAATAATCCATATTGGTAATAAATCTTGTAAATTTCATGCGGATGCTCATTGGCAAGTGCAGATACTTCATGAAGGCGAGCAGGTGATGGTGAGAATCTGCGTTGTGAGGCTCCATGCGAGGCTTGCTAAAAGCTTGAGTGTTAGGCGAATGGGTCCTTACTTAGTTCTGAGACGCATCAGGACAAATGCTTATGAGTTGGACATCCCCGCGAGCATGATACCCATACTATGTTCAATGTCGAGAACCTGACGCCATCCTTTGCGCCTCACGAGTATTCGGACCCACATCTTGGCAGCCCTCCTGAGCCTTTACCACCGTTTTTACCACCCACCGCTCAGTCTACCCCCGAGCCATTGCCACCACATTCATTGCCCCGTTCTCAGCCCACCTCTGACCCTTACTTACCCGGGATGTTGTCCCCAACGGCTTCACCATTTCACCTCAGATCCCACCGGATCTTTCTACTAGTGTGTTGAGAGATGAGCTTATCACTGAGATCATTACGCATGACCCAGCCACCTCTACAGACGGTCTTGTGTGCCGCTACCTGGTTTGCTGGCGCGGGCGACCCTTTACCGACGACACCTGGATGTTGCCAGCAGAGCTTGATCGATTCGCCCTCGGACTTCGACTTCAGTACGTCCGTCTCCACTCATCGGGGATGGAAATTTTTCAGTCCGGAGGAGTTGATTGGCGAGACCACTTTTCAGCGTCGACACTTGGACGATCTCTGGCGGGCCTCTTCGAGTTTTACCTGGCATACGACGAGAGAATTCTGACCCCTATTCATCGGGAGATGAATTCTTTCAAGCCGGGGAGATTGATGCAGAGCATAGGCCAGGACGAGCTTTGGGCCCATTCGGGGCTGATTTGGCGACTTACCATATATGGCGTGCCCGGATCGACGATCCGACTCCGTGGATGCGTTCGGATTCGTGTTGTGAGTCGATTTCATATATAGCTTTGTATTTTTCGGTATTATTTCATGAAGTTTTGGCCCCGAAACCAACGGCCAATCAAAGTTGTTGATTCCGGGTGCCCTAATCTTCATTTCTTATAAATAAGAGATGTTAGGGCTGCTGCAATATGATTGCTGAATGTGTGGAAACTCTTCTTCCTTTATTCCGGTGTTCTCCTCCGCGGTGCCGACTCCGTGGAGCCCCCTTAGTGACGACTCCTTGGGTAAGTTATCTCATCTTCTCCTTGTTCTCCTTCCCCTCCACCAAAACAGCCAGCCCCCGCCCTGCTGTCCCAGCCAGCCACCTTTTTCCTGTTTTCCCTGCTGCCGCCAGCCCCTCTCAATCCCAGCCGCCAGCCCCCTTTCAATCCCAGCCGCCAGCCCTCTCCAACCCAGGCCACCCGCCCTCTTATCCTCCTGCAACCGCCAGCCCCAGCCCTTCCATAACCTCTAGCCCCCTGCCCTCCACATCAGCCACCCGCAACCCTAAACCCAGCGCAGCCGCCGCACCTCCTCCAAATCTCGCCGCCGATCTGACCCAGCAACCACCTTCCCCTCTCAGCAGGCCGCCGACCTCCTTCCCCACCCAGTCCAGCTTCCCTAGCCCCCTCTCACGTGGATCCACCTTCCAAACGTCCCCTCCCTTCTCAGATCTGTCCAGATTTGGGCGCTACAGCCCAGATCCAGCCTCGTGCCACCCCGATCCATCCCCCCTACGTCCCCTTCGACCACCCCTTACTGTTGGGATCATTGTCCACAATGTCTTAGATTTGGAGAAGTCCATTCTTAAGTCAAAGATATATCTCAGAATGTATTTGATATACTCTCTATAATCAATGTGCAGGAGATCAGGTCAGGCAAAGTGCTCAAGGAATTCATCCAAGTTCACAAGCGTCGAGACAGCATACATCGCTCGACGCCTGTGACCCAGAAGCGTTGACTCATGTCTACTGCTCAGATAGACAAGGTCGCCGCTGAAGTTATGAGACCAAGTTTGGAAGCGTCGAGCCAAGTTATATCACTCGACGCCGTGGAAAGAAAAGTGTCGACCAAACTTCAGTTAGCTCTACACCAACAAGAGGAGTCTAGATATGAAGGCATAGTTAAGAAGCGTCGAGCCCCTGTACGTTGCTCGACTTCTACAGATAAAAAGCGTCGACTAACTGATGATTGCTCAACGCCTAAGAAGGAGGAGTCGAGAGCTTCAGTCTAAGAAGTATGTGTCGAGTATCTACATATCGCTCGACGCCTAATTGAAAAAGCGTCGACAGAGATGCTCAGTGCTCAACGCCTTTTCTACAGATACTCTGAGCTGAGAAATTTCTTCTACAGCCAGCTGAGCCTTTGTTTCTTTTGAAGACATTGAAGACCGTTGAAGACTTAGCATCGTGCTGACGTGGAGGAGCGTAACAGACGTTGCAGATGGCGGGCTATAAATAGAAGTCATGACCTATGGGCTAACAAGTTGATTGCTCCTATCTTTCGAAAGCCATTATCGTCTCCATCAGTTTGAGGGAAAGTTTGAGAAAGAATCTGAAGAAGTCGTCTTCTCTTTCAGAACCGATCTAACTTGAAGATTTCTTTCAGCAATCTGGTGCTGATACATCTTTCTGAAAGAAGAAGATTAAGAAAGAAGAATCTGTCTTCCTGGGAAGAAGAACAGTCATCACAGCCCGTCGAATCAAGAAGATCATTTGTTGTTGCTGTTCTATTGAATATTTCTGTCTGATCATTCAGGCAAATCAAGAAGACTCAACAATTTGAAGAATTTGAGTCTAAGTATTGTTATTTTCTTTATCAATCCCTGTAGGGTCTGAGTTGTCAGATCTGAGTGTAGGATCTGTCAAGGATCTGAGTTGTAAGATCAGGTGTGATCTGAGTTGTAGGATTCAGGGGTGAATCTGAGTTGTAAGCCTAATTATAAAGGCTGAGGTAGGATCTGTGAGATCTGAGTTTGTAAGATCTGCTGAGATCTGAGAGAGTAAGATCTGTGAGATCTGAGTCTGTAAGATCTGTTGTGATCTGAGCTGTAAGACCTGTTTGTGGTCTGAGATCTGGAGGAGATATAAACCCTATCTGGCACACTGCTAGAAGGGAGAAGGGGGAAAGTGGATTACCCAAGATAAGGGGAACCACTATAAAATTCTGTGTGTCTTTTCTGTGTGTGCTTTTATTCTTGAAAGCTCTGATCAGTTTTATTTTGGTTATAATCAAGAACTGCAATAGTTTTTAAATAACCTATTCACCCCCCCCTCCCCTCTTAGGTGATTAACTATCCTTAATTAAAGTCTTTCAAGTGGTATCAGAGAGTTGTTGTTCAAGAAAAGGTTTAACAACCTGAACAAGATCTTCTAAGGGTAGATTTCTTAAGTCGTGATGGCTAATACAGAAGGAAACAAAGAATTCACATCTATGAAGCTACCAATTTGCAGAAAAGAAAACTTTGGGATTTGGAAGGAAATGGTCAGACTTTTCATGGAAGCCTCTGATCCTAGGATATACATAACTGTTCTAGAGGGACCTTTTGTTCCTATGAAGGTTTCATTTACAGATGGAAGTATCAAGACTCCTAAAACTTATTCTGAAATAACCAAAGATGAAGTGATTCTGGCCTCCATGGATAAGAGAGCTCAGAACATCATTGTTAGTGTTATTGAGGACTCAACCTTCCAAAACTTAGTTCATTGCAAAACTGCCAAAGAAATGTGGGAATCTCTCATTGTTTATATGGAAGGGACTGAAGAAGTCAAAGATGACAAGAAGTCTCTTCTAAATCAGCAATATGAAGCTTTCAGACAAGACAAGAAAGATTCAATAGCAGTCTGCTATGAAAAATTCTTCAAAATTGTAAATGGTCTAAAAACTTATGGAAGAACTTTCACAGATTATGAGCTGAATGATAAATTCTTAAGATCACTAAACAAAGAATGAGATATCAAGATCTGTGCAATCAGGGAAATGGGAAATCTGGGAAATATTCAGCCACAGAATTTATATGGGAAACTCTTGTCCCATGAACTTCATCTGAATACCAGAAAAGCTGAGGAAGGACACAGCAGGGAAAATCCTATTGCTCTGAAAGCAGAAAGCTCCAAGAAAAGCAAAGAAAGAATGTCATTATCCCCCAGGATACCATCTGAATCAGAAGAATTAGAAACCAGTAATTCTGATTCTGAAATATCAGATGGTGAATTGACACTCTTCACCAAACAGCTAAAAAGGATGTTGAGAAGAAAACAACACTGGAAAACTAGACCCTCTCAGTTATCCAGATCTAAGAAGCCCTCAAATTCTTCAGAGGGATTCAAACAAGACTCCAAGAAGGACAGGTACAACTCTAAACACAATAAATTCAATTCAGAAGAAATTGTGTGTTTTGGTTGCAGGAAATCAGGACACATGATTGCTGATTGTCCTTCAAAGAGAAAGAACAACAAGAAATCTGATGAAAGGAGGCACAAATCTGACAAGAGACATGAGAAGAGTCTAATAGCCAAGAAGGGCAAAGTCACTCTTAGTGACAGTGAATCTCAACCATCAGGCTCAGATAGTAAGGAGGCACTCATAGCTCTGATGGCTGCCAATGAAAGTGAAGACAGTCTAAATCATAGATCTATAATAAGAGCTTCATTATCAAGGTCTGATAGTGAAGAGGATGAAGAAGAAAATGCAGTACTCATGACTCTGAGTGATGAAGAGGATCAGGAGACAATTACTAATGTAAAGGTACTTGATAAAACTCCTTTATCTGTTCTGATTCTGAACCTGAAATAGATTCATTCTCTTCTGATGAAAATGACTCACAATCTAACCTTCATGAAGATGAAATTATTGAGAAATATCAATTACTTCTCAAAACACTTAAAAAGAGCAAAAGACATAATAAAAGGTTACAAAAAGAAATATCTAAATTAAAGCAAACTAATTCCCAAAACTCTGAGGCAGCTGAGAGGCTGAATCAGATAAGCAAAGAACTTAGCAAACTAAAAGTCATGTCTATTATTCACATACAGACTTTATGCACTAAGGAGAAGTTAATAAAAGAACTTGAAGCAAAACTCCTAACAGAAAGGAAACTTATAGCAAAGTTCTCAAAACCACAAACTATCCTTCCCATAATAGACACATTTTCTGCACAATACAGATCTGGCATAAGATATGATAGGAATGCAGATAATAACCCTAAAAGTAATGACAAGACACCTATGCAACCTATAAAATTCAACAAAGTCATGCCTATCACAAATAAGCATGATCAAAAAAGTGTGCATAAGTTTTATAAGGGTGAGTGTTCTAATAGCAAAGATGATTCAATTCAACCAAGTAACAATAATGCCAAATCACTATGCAAAGAAAAACTATTAACTCATCATGACTCCTTTGTATTTAAAGCAAACACAAAATCCAAAAGAAAGAAACTAAGACCTGAAGTGAAAACCACTGCTGTCAAGAAAACTGAACCAGTAAAATTTACTAAAACAACTTACATAGCTCCTTTAAATAAGGCAATTAAGCAAAATATGAGTCAACATAAAGAAGTGAGAAGTCCTCCAAGGAGATATAACAGATATGAATGTTGGTGCTGTGGAAGGGTTGGACATTTTGCTCTTGACTGTTGGTTCAATCCAACTGTTCCAAGATTCAAATCTGGGAGACCAGTACTCAGACCTATGACAACTCTCACAGCACCAAGGATTATTCAACAACTAAATGTTCCAGCTCATACTAACAAGGTTCTAGGACCCAACTTGGTGTGGGCTCCTAAGAAAAGGTAATTTCTTTTTGCAGGGTTGTCCAAAGACCAATCAACTTCCTATCTGGTACTTGGACAGTGGGTGCTCTATGCACATGACAGGAACAAAAAGTCTGCTAAATGATTACACTCTTGTGAAGAATGGACCAAAGGTTATTTTTGGAGGATCTGAAAAAGGTAAAACTAAAGGTTATGGTAAAATCACAAATGGAATTGTCACCATCACCAAAGTTGCTCATGTTGATGGATTGCAACACAATCTCATCAGCATAAGTCAATTGTGTGATATTGGGTATGACATTTCATTCCACAAGGATGAGTGTCTGATTAAGAAAGAGAATGAGATAATTCTCTCATGCACTAGGAGTGGCAATATTTACTGCCTAAACTTTATATGTTCTGAACAAGCTAATTCCATATGCTTAGTAGCAGAGAATAAAGTTTCTAGTAGTGTTCAATGGCATAAAAGGTTAGCCCACATAAACTATAAGTCTATAAATAAGTTTATCTCAAAAGACCTAGTGAGAGCTGGGCCTAAGTGGAAGTGTGTGCAGGAGGGTCCATGCCATGCTTGTCAAATGGGTAAGCAGACCAAGTCATCCTTCAAACCAATAGGTGAGAAGGATTCCATTAGATGTCTATACCTACTTCACATGGATCTATTTGGACCAATGTCAATCCATAGCTTAGGAGGAAAATCGTACACCCTTGTAATTGTTGATGATTATTCAAGATTCACATGAGTATTCTTCCTTAAATATAAGTCAGACACTTTAGAAATATTTACCAGTTTCGTTAGGCAAATCATCAATGAAATAGGAAATCAAGTAGCCAAAATTAGAAGTGATCATGAGACTGAATTTCAGTCCAGTGCAATGACCAAATTTTGTGAAAATCTAGGCATTTCTCAAGAGTTCTCATCTCCTAGAACTCCCCAACAAAATGGGGTTGCTGAGAGAAGAAATAGAACCCTTATTGAAGCTAGCAGGAGTATGCTAAGTGATTCTTCTCTTCCTGAGTTTTTCTGGGCTGAAGCTGTAAACAAAGCATGCCATGTGCAGAATAGGGCTCTTATCAACAAAAGACTGGATAAGATCCCATATGAGTTGTTGAAAGGTAGAAAACCCACTTTAGCTTATTTCAAAATATTTGGTAGTAAATGCTTTGTATTAAATAATGGAAAGCACCATCTCACTAAATTTGCTGAAAAAGCACATGAGGCAATTTTTGTTGGGTATGGCTCTCAAAGTAGAGCCTATAGAATTTTCAACAAAAGGTCAAATAGGATAGAAGAATCTATACATATTGTATTTGATGAAACCAGCCTTATTTATAAGGATCTGGGAAGTTTATTAAGTTGTGCAGGTTCTACACAGAAATTGAAGGAGATGAATATCAATGAACAGCACAATGAGGATAATGAAGAAACTAATGAGACTGTAATTGTAACTAGAGTGGATGAACCTCAAGCAGAAGACAATTATGAAGAACCTATTGCTGTTGAAGAACCACCACATCCAGAACCTCTAGAAGAACCTACTCAAACAGATGCACCAGAATCTCAAAGGGAAAATGAAAGGTGGAGGAATGCAACCAAACATCTGAAGGATCATCCCAAAGAACAGATCATAGGAAATCCAAATGATGGTGTGCAAACTAGAAGAGGAAACTCAATACATGAGGCCTTACATCACAACTTTCTATCCAAAATAGAGCCTAAGAAGTTTGATGAAGTCAATAAGGACACTTCATGGATATTAGCTATGCAAGAAGAGCTAAATCAATTTGAAAGGTGCAAAGTCTGGTTATTGGTTCCAAGACCAAAGAAACACAAAGTCATAGGGACCAAATGGGTATTTAGGAATAAGCTGGATGAAAATGGTGTGATTATCAAAAACAAAGCAAGGTTGGTTGCCCAAGGATATAGACAGGAGGAAGGCATAGATTTTGATCAAGTGTTTGCTCCTGTCGCAAGATTGGAGGCAATCAGATTATTCCTGGCATTTGCAGCACACACTGGATTCATAGTTTATCAAATGGATGTAAAGTCAGCATTCCTTAATGGAACAATATTGGAGGAAGTATATGTTGAATAATCCCCAGGTTTTATTGACTCTACTCATCCAAATCATGTCTATCTATTATTAAAAGCATTGTATGGTCTGAAATAGGCACCTAGAGCCTGGTATGAGACATTATCTAGATTTCTCATTGAGAACAAATTCTCAAGAGGAAAGATAGATAAGACATTGTTTCTTAGGATAGTTAAAGGTCACATTATTCTAGTACAAATATATGTAGATGATATAATCTTTGGCTCAACTGATAATAACCTTTGCAAAAGGTTTGCAAACCTTATGCAAGGGAAATTTGAAATGAGCAGCATGGGTGAGCTTAAATACTTCTTAGGACTCCAAGTGAAACAGTCTGAGGAAGGAATTTTCATTTCTCAGACCAAGTACAAGTTAGATTAGGAGGAATGAAATCAATGCAATGTATTCATCCTCTAATGGGAATATATATAGCGTTACAAAAGGAGACGTAAATAATATAAAGCGATACACCGACTTGAATAATATATTTCTACTCTCCCCCTCAAGTCGGATGGTAGATATCCGTCATTCCCAGTTTTCTGATGTCATCCGTGAAAATGTCACTTCCCAAGCTTTTAGTGAACACATCGGCCAGTTGATCTCTTGAACTGATGAAAGGAGTAACCACGTTTCTTTTGTTCAAGTGATCCTTGATGAAGTGACGGTCCACCTCAACATGTTTGGTCCTGTCATGTTGAACCGGATTGTGGGCTATACTGATAGCAGCCTTGTTGTCGCAAAACAAGGAGAAAGGAGAAGTTCTGGGAAGACCCAAGTCTTGAAGGACAGTACATAGCCAAAGTCCCTCACACATTCCAAGTGACATTGCACGGTACTCAGCTTCGGCACTAGATCTGGCCACAACGTGCTGCTTCTTGCTCCTCCAAGTCACGAGATTTCCTCCAACGAACGAACAATAACCAGTAGTGGATTTTCGATCGTCACGGCAGCCGGCCCAATCGGCATCAGTGTAAACCTCTATTTTCAAGTGGTCATTTTTTGAGAACAGAAGTCCCCGTCCTGGGGCCTTCTTAAGGTATCGTAGGACGCGATACACTGCCTGCTGATGTCTGACCCGAGGAGCATGCATATACCTACTCAAAATACCCACAGCGTATGTGATATCAGGACGGGTATGAGATAGATAAATCAATTTCCCAACTAATCTCTGATAGCGGGTGGCCTCAACGCTGTCACTGTCACTGTCGTCACAGATCCCATGATTCTCCTCCATAGGGGTGTTCGCAGGAACACACCCAAGCATCCCGGTCTCTTGAAGCAAGTCCAGGACATACTTCCGTTGAGATATGAAGATGCCCTGATCAGATCTAGTAACCTCTATTCCCAGGAAGTATCGTAACTTTCCCAAGTCTTTCACCTCAAATTCCTTGGCCAAGAGGGACTTGAGATTGGCAATCTCACTCGCATTATTACCGGTGATAACGATATCGTCCACATAGACAATGAGAACCACAATACTCTGATCACGTCTCTGAATGAACATGGTGTGGTCTGACTGCGCCTGTTTATACCCAAACTTGAGCATAGCCTTGAGAAATCTGCCAAACCACGCTCTGGGTGACTGCTTTAATCCATATAAGGATTTCAGTAACTTGCAAACAAGGGGTTTCCCTCCATCTCTCACAAAACCAGGAGGAAATGTCATATACACCTCTTCTTCAAGATCGCCATGGAGAAAAGCATTCTTGACATCTAACTGGTGGAGGTCCCATCCCAAGGTAGCGGCGACAGACAGAAGGACCCGAATAGAATCCATCTTAGCCACTGGAGCAAAAGTCTCCTGGTAATCAACTCCCTGAGTCTGAGTGTACCCACGGGCGACCAACCGAGCCTTATACCGTTCAACTTTCCCGTCTTCATTTTGCTTGACGGAAAAAACCCATCTTGAGCCAACGGCTTTCTTACCATGTGGAAGAGGAGTGACATCCCAAGTGTGATTCTTGTCCAAGGCAGCCATCTCTTCTTTCATAGCCTGAGCCCAAACCGGAATGCCCAGAGCTTCCTGCCAAGTCTTAGGAATAACCACAGATGAAAGGGAAGCGATAAAAAGCTGGTGGTCAGGAGAGAGATGATGATATGTAACATGGTTAGAAATAGGGTGTTTAGTAGAAGCAAACTTATCTCGTAACTGAGCCAGCGGAACATCCAAATCCGCATCATCAGAATCTGAGGCCGAAGCAGGCACGGGTGGAAGCAGGGACGTAGGAGCCTGTATACGTGAGGAGCGCCGGTGATACACATGGGGGAAAGGAGATAGGAGAACATCCGGAGAAGGAATAGGAATAGGAATAGGAATAGGAATAGGGGGTCCTTGCTCAGGTAGCGGAAGCGATGGTGGAAGTTGAGGTAGAGAGGGAACCGGGTGAACAGGAAGAGGAAGATCAGGAAGGGAAAGATCTACAAAACTCTCCCCCTGACGAACAGAGTGAGTCGAGGACCGAAAATAGGATTCCCCTTCGCGAAAGGTGACATCCATAGTGCAGTAGAGACGACCGGAAGGCGGGTGGAAGCATCGATACCCCTTCGTAGTGGAGGAGTATCCGACGAACACACAACGAATGGCACGGGGATCCAGTTTGTCACGGTGGGGTACATGAACGTGGACGAAGCACACACAACCAAAAACTCGGGGGGACAAATGCGAAGTATAGACCGTAGCCATGGTGGATAGACGAGCGAGGGGGGTAGCATATTCTAAGATACGTGAAGGAAGCCGATTGATAAGGTGAGTGGCGGTAAGAACCGCATCTGCCCAAAAAGATTTGGGAAGATGCATAGTACCCAGGAGGCAACGGGCCATATCCAGGAGGTGCCGGTTTTTTCGTTCGGCAACCCCATTTTGAGTGGAGGTGTGAACACACGTCGTTTGGTGGATAATACCGTGATCTTTGAGATATGTGCCAAACGCACCGCGATCATCATATTCACCCCCATTATCACTACGCAAAACACGGACAACCCCGTGAAATTGGGTCTGAATCATTTTATGAAAGAGTTGAAAACAGGAAAAAACTTCACTTTTTTTCTTCAATAGATAAACCCAACATGTGCGGGAAAAACCATCAATAAAGGTGACAAACCACCGAAACCCAAAAATAGAAGAAACTGGGGACGGTCCCCAAACGTCAGAATGAATAACATCAAACGGAGTAGTACAAGGAGAAGATAAGTGCGATGAACTATGGCGCACATGCTTAGACTCATCACAAACATTACAAACAAAGGTATCTAAAACATGAGAGAAAGCGGGAAATAGTTTCTGAAGATAAAGAGGTGAGGGATGTCCAAGCCGGAGGTGCCAGCGACGAACATCCTCAGAAGTAACAGCAGAACTCGAGAGGGCCTGGGAGGAGGTCACATCCAAGTAATACAGGCCACCGCGTTCCCTACCACTGCCAATGCTCCGCTTCGTACCCAGTTCCTGAAAGACACAGGAGTCAGGAAAAAAGGTTACAGAACAATTGAGAGAGCGGGTAATATTACTAATGGAGAGTAAATTGCGAGGAAATGAAGGAACATGAAGAACAGAAGGTAAAGAAATAGTAGGAGAACAAAGGATCTGGCCTTTGCCAGCAATAGGGGTCAGCAGGCCATTTGCAGACATAACTTTGTCCTTACCAGACAAAGGAGAGTAAGAGTGAAAACCTGAGGAAGAGCCGGTCATGTGATGGGTGGCACCGGAATCCAGAACCCACTCAGACGAGGAAGGAGTAGCAGTAGGAGCACTCGGCATGGCAATAGAGGCAATAGAAGCAGAGGCCGCCTGGGACGGATCGGACTGAGAATGAAGCAGGCGGCGGAAGGCATCCAACTCCTGAGAAGTAAGCTGGCCGGAAGCAGTAGAGAGACCCTCATCATACACATCCGTAGAGAAAGCAGCATCCTGAGGACGAGTCCCGGTCTGACGGTAGCCTCCACGACCGTGACCACGGCCACGACCACGACCACGACCAGAAGGAGCAAGGTGAGGATGCAGCTTGAAGCATGCATCCCGAGCATGTCCCCGACGACCACAGAAATCACACGTGGGGATCGTGCTGGTGGAACCTCCTCGACTAACACCACCAACACTAGTAAAGGCAGACCGATCCACTGCAGGAGCAGGCGTGCTGAGGGATCGGCGGCGATCGTCATCACCAAGGACCATGCTGAATGCTTCCCGTAGGGATGGAAGGGGTGAACGATGCAAGACGTGCGTCCGGACAGTATCAGATTCCATGTTAAGCCCCATCAGAAAGACATGCAAGCGGTAACGGTTCTCCTTCTCCTGAAGCTTCACGGCGTCGGCCGTGCAGGAAGCCGTGAAATGCTCAAAGAAGTCCAGCTCCTGGTAGAGACGTTCAAACTCCGAGAAGTAGGCAGACACAGTCAGAGATCCCTGTCTAAGCTCCAGAATGCGACGGGTAAGTTCATAGATCTGAGTGGAACTCCCAATCTGCGAGTACGTGTCTTTTGCCCGGGTCCAGATATCATAGGCCGAGTCCAGAAGCATGTAACTCCGATAGACCTTGGGGGACATGGAATGAAGGAGCCATGAAACAACAAGGGAATTTTCAGAGTCCCAGCGTCGCCACGTAGGGTCAGTCTTGGCGGGCTCCCGAATAGAGCCATCAATATAGCCAAACATCTGATGGCTGCGGATCACATGCTGAGCAGCACGAGACCATTCCAGATAGTTCGTTCCGTCCAAGGGAACGGTGGTGATCTTCAAAGAGCCCGAGTGGCCATGGGTCCGCTGCGGGTCACCCATCGCTGGCATAATCTCACTCACAGGTGGCGAAGAGCCTGTAGAATCCCCCATAAGAGCAAAAGGAGGACTACCAATAAACAGAGAAACGCCACGCAAGGATCAAGACAGCGGCAAGACGCTAGGGCATAGCAGCATAGGGCAGCAGATGCCGGAGAATCAGCGGCAGGAGGCTGCGGCAAGAAGAGGCGGCGGCAGGAGGCTGCGGCAAGAAGAGACTGCAGCAGGAGGCTGCGGCTGCGGCAAGAGGCAGCACCCGACAGGGATAATCAGCGGCTGGAGAAGGCCGCGGCAGGAGGCATCAGTGCCGACCCTGGCATCGACGGCAGTGGCCTAGGGCGGCATGAAAAATAGACGGAGGGGAAGGAAGAGGCCGGTCGACTCTCAAACGGTCGGAGAGGAAGCCGCCTGGGGCAGGAAGGGCCGACGGGCTGCGCTCGCTTGCGCTCGGGGGCGGAAGAGGAAGACGCCTGCAGCGGAAGAGGTTTGCGGAAGCGGGGCTGCGTGCGGGTTGCGGAAGCGGAAGCGAGAGACGGCTAGGGCGCGCGTGAACCTCCCTCTGATACCAAGTTAGATTAGGAGGAATGAAATCAATGCAATGTATTCATCCTCTAATGGGAATATATATAGCGTTACAAAAGGAGACGTAAATAATATAAAGCGATACACCGACTTGAATAATATATTTCTACTGTACACAAAAGAGATTATCAAGAAGTTTGGAATGGAAAATTCCACTGTCATGATGACACCAATGGCAGCAAATATGTCACTGGACAAGGATGACAAAGGGAAACCTATTGATGAAACCTTGTACAGAGGCATCATTGGCTCATTGCTCTACCTAACTGCTAGCAGGCCAGACATTATGTTCTCAACATGTGTGTGTGCTAGATATCAAGTAAACCCTAAAGAATCTCACTATACTGCTGTCAAAAGAATCCTGAGATATCTGAAGGGCACTCTTAATCTTGGTCTTTGGTATCCTAGAAGCAATGACTTTGAACTAATTGGTTTTTCAGATGCTGATTTTGCAGGATGCAAGGAGGGCAGAAAAAGTACATCAGGAACATGTCAATTTCTTGGCAAAAGACTAATATCTTGGAGTAGCAGGAAGCAGACCAGTGTGGCTATTTCTACAGCAGAATCTGAGTACATCTCAGCTGGAAAATGCTGTGCTCAGCTACTATGGATTCAACACCAACTCCAAGAATATAAAGTTCAGCTAAGTAAATCTCCTATATATTGTGATTCAACTAGTGCTATTGTTATAGCTAATAATCATGTATCACATAGCAGAACTAAGCACATAGAAATTAGATATCATTTCATTAGAGAACATGTAGAAAATAGAGATATCATAATTGAATATGTTCCCACTGACAAACAAGTTGCTGATATATTTACTAAACCCTTGGATAAAACAAAATTCAATAATTTTAAAATTGAATTAGGAATGCTAAAAATGGATTAAAGTTGTCTTGAAATAAATAAATGAAGATAATGATTGTGTCCTAAAAAGTGAGTGGAGAGGTTATCAGGCGTCGAAAGAAGATACCTGGCGTCAAGAAAGGATACCTGGCGTCGAAAGAAGATATCTGGCGTCGACCGAAGAAAAATGGCGTCGAGCTATCTCAACGCTTGAGCGAACATAGCTAGGCCGTCTCGACAGGGTAAATTTGAACCATTTGATCAATCTTGTCAAACAAGTTCGGCGCGCGGCTATTCATCTTCTTGAATTAGAAATTCTATAAATAGGGAAGACACTTCGTTAGTACATATGCCCTAGATCTCTAAGTTCGAAATTATCTGCCCTAGAAAATTTCTCCATCAATTCTCTCACTCTTCGATCATCAACCACAATGCCTCCCAAAAGCAGTGATTACCTTTATGAAGGAAGCGAGCTTATTCGCAATGGATTTCAATCAGCTCCAGTAGAAATCAAGTCAACCATCGAGTTAATCTACAAAGCAGGACTGGAATTTGTGCTATCTGAATCGACTCTTATCTGGAAACGAGAGGTCTTAGAACTTTTCTCCAATATAGTAATAGACTCCGTCAATTCGAAGCTTAAGACCATTGTGAATGGTAAGAAGATTAAGATCACTCCATCAAGACTCGCTAAGGCACTAGAACTGCCCAGATTAAAAAGCAATGAGGAAGAAGAAGTGAGCTCTGAACAGATTAAATTAGCACAAATCTGGTGCGAAATTGAAACATCACGTGAAATCACTGGAAGTATCCTTAGGAAAAGAATGAATTCAAAAGGAAAATTGCTAACAGATGTGATAGGAAAGGGCCTGTTGTGCAAGACTGGATCTCATGATAAAATTTTCAGAAAAATGTTTATTCTACTAACCAGGATTATTCATTCTCTGAGAACAGATTGGGGGAGGGTGGTGTTTGACAGAATAATTGAATGTATCCAAGTACCCAACATGGGTATGATATTATCTTTGTATTTAGTAAAAGTCATTCCAGACTCTTTAAATAACAAACTTGGATCCAAGATAAACCACATGAAGAAAATGGATATTAGAATGATAGAGAGATGGGACAGAGTTTTATCAAATCTTCCACCAGCAGATCTTTCTCCCAAGCAGAAGAAAGCTAAGAAACAAAAGAAGAAGAAGGTTTCTTCAAGCTCATCAAGCTCATCCTCTTCCAAAGGAAAATCTAGATCCTCTCCAATTCATGATCCTGACCTCACAACATCTGAAGAAGAAGAAGGGAACAAACCTAGGGACAGTACTCCTGACACACCAAAAGGTACTGATCCATTACTGGAAGGGGTTGACAAGTTCTATAAAGAAAAGGATGAGAATGAGAAAGAAGAAGAAGAGAGATGAAGTCATCATGGATCCCCTGCTAGACTTGAAGGGATTTTTCAAAATGAGAGGGAGGCTCAAGATGAGATTCCTGCTCAGGATAATTCTGAAATGAGCAAAGCAGCAGTTGAGGGGGAGGCTCAGGATGAGATCCCTGCTCAAGACAAAATTGATCTGATCAATGCAGAGATTGAGGGGGAGCCTCAAGATGAAATTCCAGCTCAAGACAATGCACCATTTGAGGGGGAGTCTCAGGCTGAGATCCCTGCTAAAGTGAATTCTGTAGTTGATGATATGGATGTGGAAGGAGAGCCTGAAACAACAAAGAAACATGTTGAGAAGGTGATCAAGATAGAATCCTCTAGCTCACATATGAGCCAGAGAAATGATTCTTTCATCAGAGAAGAGAGCAGTAGAGGTAATTGAGTGGAAAAAGAAATCAATGTGGATCTAAGTGGTATACTACCTCAACTGGAAGTGTTGCTTAATAATCAAAGAAGATTATTAGAACAATATATTGAAGATAATAACACAAAAATGAAAAATGAAGTAGATTTCCAGATGAAGATGGTTAGATTTGAAGTCAATCATCAGATGACTGCTTTGAGAAAGGAAATGATAAAGTTTTTCAAAAGAGCTGGTGCTTCAGTAGATTATACAACTGAACAACTTGATGCAATCAAAGAGACGTCAAAGGTCCTTAAAGAGTCACAAGCAGGAATTACAAAGACAGTGGATGATGTTCAAACAAATCAAGGAATTTTAAGTAACAACATGCAAGTTTTGTATAAAGAACAGGTTGCACAAGTCCTTACAGGTACAACTAAGATTGAAGCTAGACTGCAACAGCAGGATATTGCTATTTTGGCTAAAATTGATGAGAGCTCTACAATTCTAAATGATCAAGCAAAGTTGAATGCAGATACCATAGATGACCATCTCCTTAAGGTAAAGAAAACCATTGAAAGTGGAATTAATCATTTGGAGGGTCAAGTCAGGTTTCAGAAGAATGTTATAAGAGATCATATAGTTGAAGAAGTCCTAAAGGGGGAGAGGTCAATGATTCAAGCCAGCTCTGAGCATGCTGTGTGGACCTCAAATACTATAAGAGAAACTTTTGGATATCCTCCCATAGATTATGAGAATGATCAAGTTTCTGAGACCAGACCAGCTTCTCTTACACAGGTTCAAAAGCAAATTGCTAAAATGTATAGTCCTGAGGATAAAAACAAAAGAGAGAATTTTACTAGTGAGTAAGTAGAATCTAATAAAAGAAAGTTCAGAGAAGAGGTTCAATCAATGGTTGATTTTGAACATTGGTCTCCCTCTTCAAGAGAAATGATTCTGACAGCATGGGAATCTGTGAAAGGTAATCCAGATGAAAGAGGAAAATGGTATTCTGAAGCTGAATGGTTGAAGCATAGGGATCAAGAGGAACTGAAGATGAAATTCAAGGCTGACAAATTGGTTGGGAAGGTTCAGGCAGGTTATAAGGAGCCAATCAGATACTTTCCAAAGCCGTTTGGCTATTTCAAGAGAAGAAAAGAAGTTGCTGAAGCCCTTTCCAAAAGAGCCAAAAGAGGAATAGAGATCAAGGAACCTGAGCTGCCTTAGAATTTTAATCTTCACTAAGTATTTTCAGAGAAATGTAATTGATATATTTTTGAACAATCTTGATGAGCTCACAGTGCTAACTATTTTTCATGATCATATATATATATGCCTGTGATGTGATCTTTTTTCTCTTCATGACATGTCTTATTCTGAACTGCTTGTGTTTGTGTGCTTATATGAGAAATCATGTCTGAGATAATTTCTGTTGATAGAATGTTTTGATAATCTAATTTTATAAGGTATTATACTCTTTATGTTGATTATCTGTATAGAAATTGGAAAATATTGATTATCTTTGAAAAGAGGGATATATCATTGACTGAGATTATGACTTCTTCAAATAAGGGGAGATTGTTGGGATCATTGTCCACAATGTCTTAGATTTGGAGAAGTCCATTCTTAAGTCAAAGATATATCTCAGAATGTATTTGATATACTCTCTAGAATCAATGTACAGGAGATCAGGTCAGGCAAAGTGCTCAAGAAATTCATCCAAGTTCACAAGCGTCGAGACAGCATACATCGCTCGACGCCTGTGACCCAGAAGCGTTGACTCATGTCTACTGCTCAGATAGATAAGGTCGCCGCTGAAGTTATGAGACCAAGTTTGGAAGCGTCGAGCCAAGTTATATCACTCGACGCTGTGGAAAGAAAAGTGTCGACCAAACTTCAGTTAGCTCTACGCCAACAAGAGGAGTCTAGATATGAAGGCATAGTTAAGAAGCGTCGAGCCCCTGTACGTTGCTCGACTTCTACAGATAAAAAGCGTCGACTAACTGATGATTGCTCAACGCCTAAGAAGGAGGAGTCGAGAGCTTCAGTCTAAGAAGTATGTGTCGAGTATCTACATATCGCTCGACGCCTAATTGAAAAAGCGTCGACAGAGATGCTCAGTGCTCAACGCCTTTTCTACAAATACTCTGAGCTGAGAAATTTCTTCTACAGCCAGCTGAGCCTTTGTTTCTTTTGAAGACATTGAAGACCGTTGAAGACTTAGCATCGTGCTGACGTGGAGGAGCGTAACAGACGTTGCAGATGGCGGGCTATAAATAGAAGGCATGACCTATGGGTTAACAAGTTGATTGCTCCTATCTTTCGAAAGCCATTATCGTCTCCATCAGTTTGAGGGAAAGTTTGAGAAAGAATCTGAAGAAGTCGTCTTCTCTTTCAGAACCGATCTAACTTGAAGATTTCTTTCAGCAATCTGGTGCTGATACATCTTTCTGAAAGAAGAAGATTAAGAAGGAAGAATCTGTCTTCCTGGGAAGAAGAACAGTCATTACAGCCCGTCGAATCAAGAAGATCATTTGCTGCTGCTGTTCTATTGAATATTTCTGTCTGATCATTCAGGCAAATCAAGAAGACTCAACAATTTGAAGAATTTGAGTCTAAGTATTGTTATTTTCTTTATCAATCCTTGTAGGGTCTGAGTTGTCAGATCTGAGTGTAGGATCTGTCAAGGATCTGAGTTGTAAGATCAGGTGTGATCTGAGTTGTAGGATTCATGGGTGAATCTGAACTGTAAGCCTAATTATAAAGGCTGAGGTAGGATCTGTGAGATCTGAGTTTGTAAGATCTGCTGAGATCTGAGAGAGTAAGATCTGTGAGATCTGAGTCTGTAAGATCTGTTGTGATCTGAGTTGTAAGACATGTTTGTGGTCTGAGATCTGGAGGAGATATAAACCCTATCTGACACACTGCTAGAAGGGAGAAGGGGGAAAGTGGATTACCCAAGATAAGGGGAACCACTATAAAATTCTGTGTCTTTTCTGTGTGTGCTCTTATTCTTGAAAGCTCTGATCAGTTTTATTTTGGTTATAATCAAGAACTGCAATAGTTTTTAAATAACCTATTCACCCCCCCCCCCCCCCCCCCCTCTAGGTGATTAGCTACCCTTAATTAAAGTCTTTCACTTACCCGATCCAGCCCACCACCACCCGGAAACCTTTAATCTTCTCCAAAACTTCAGTTTTTTTCCTAAAACTACAGCAGTCCTATTTTATTTATGTTGTGTTTCTGTATTGGAATTGAGTTGTAAAACATTGTTATCATTTGGATTATTACATGCTGGTGTGGATGTTCATTTTATTCTAAGTTATTTGTGTCTGGACTAATCTCTAACTGCAGGAAGGAATTATTCGCCGCGCGCTCTTGCTTTGGCCCTCCACGCGGAGGAAAGCCTAAGCTGGTTTACCCTAATAAATTATTTGTGCTTTGCCGTGAATTAATTGCGCGTGGGATGTTTAAATTTATTATCTAATTTGGATTCACGCCGTCGGATTTGCATAGCATGTAGGGTTATGCCGCGGATTTTCCGCCGCCTATAGATAATTCCTGCGTCACCATCTCATGAAGTTTTCGAAAACAGAAATGAATAGCCCTATCATCGATTGAAGTTGAATATTCTGCTCTTTGTGAGGCACTGAGGCAACACGAGAAGTAGTTTGGTTAAGAAGGCTTCTCAAAGAACTGCTAGAAGAAGAAGAAAATGCTACCCTGATCGAGGTTGATAACATCTCGACAATTGCAATTGCCCAAAATCCTGCTTTCCACAAAAAATCTTAACACATCGAAATCATGATGCATTATACGAGGGATAAAATCGAAAAGGGTGGAATTTCCGTAAGCTACTGCAACACAAAAGAACAGGTAGCAGACATCATGACAAAACCACTGCCGCATGATCAGTATGAAGAAATCAGAATGAAGATTGGGTTAAGGGAAAATCTCCCCCTCCAGCTTACGGGAGGGTGTTGAGAAAAATAAACCGGACGCTGCTCTTCCCTCACCCTGCCATCAGATGGTTGCAGAACCCTGCTCTCTTTTGTCCATCGTTTCCCCTCTCCCTGTTATCTTTTGCAACAAGGAACAGTGTTGTTAGCGTATAAGTAATAGTCTTTATGTTTTGTTTTGTAAGTGGTGTATGAGCTTGTCTGTTTTGCCCATTACCGTTCATTATGTTTTTGGGTCTTTATAAAGCTCATGTATCTCTATTTATTGTAACAATTGCTGAAGGAATTCAAGTCCTGTTTTGTTTCAAATCCTCCTTCTATTTTCAACACCCTCCTTGCAACGCAAAATATTTGGGTTCGAGCCCCGGACACAGATCTGTGTCCAGGGCTCACGAGATCCCGACACATAGAAAGAAGTATCTCATTTTCATTTTCACGCTAATAGTTGAGATATCCGAGTTATCTCTTCTATATTTTAAAAATAGCTGAGATATTCGAGTAATCTCTCAGCTATTTTAAAAAAATCTGAGATATTTAAGTCATCTCTCAGATAATTTAAAAATAGCTGAAATATTAGAGCCATTTCTCAGCTATTTTAAAAATATCTGAGAGATAACTCAGATTTCTCGACTATTAGCACGAAAACAAAAAACGAAAAACATTTTCGCGAGTAAATAAAAAAAAAACTATATTTTCCCGTGTCAGCATCTTGCCAAGGTCACGGATCTTTTTCTAGGGGCTCGGACCCAAAAATTTCTCGCAACGGAGAGAAACAAAAGGAGCTGAGTGCAGATGCTAGAGATAGAAGCGGGTGCGATGGGGAAAATAGTGTGGAGCTGGTGTGACAAATGGCTGCGGGAGGAAAACTCGTCATGGATGCAGCAAAGAAGAAGAAATCTTGCCGTCTGGCAATAGACGGCTGTCGGACGAAATCTCAATGCCACAGTAAAGTATGAGTATTGCCTTCTAATACATTATAGATGTATAAATTATTAAAACAATTTGCCTGCGGTGCTTCGCCAGTTCAATTTCACTCAAAGAATAATATGTATAATCTTAAACCATAACAACAAAATATTACAAAATGGAGCTTAGATTGTTTTGACAAAACATTACACCATAACCACTTCACTTTTAACATGTACAAAAAAGAGGCATCTATATTGATAATTAGTATTCTTTTTCCAGCACAGGCACGTTATAGATTCGTTTCAGCTCCTTCAGAAATTTACCAATCTTTCAGCTGTGGGCGAGCCTCCAGTTTCCCCCGTGAGCTGGGCAGCCGACCGTATTTCTGGGATCATGACATCAACATAAATGTTAAGAAAACAAAATTTCGCTCTGTTCTACATTATAAACTGGGTAGATGATGTGCCCCTAGTTAATCTGTTCTTAATTCAGGTCCATTTTGACCCATTTTTTATATTACTGCTTAAACAAATTTAGACCCAACCTTCAGCAAACAGCTAGCTATGCATATACATAAAAACATATTTACAGATGTATTCGTATTTATATCTTTAGATTCATTTCCTGAGTAAGATTCGATTAAAAGACACTAAATAATTGATAAATTGGTGCCTTCCAGATCACAGTTGGGGGCAACATAATCACCACTGCAGGCGTACCCTTAGAAATTTGGCCAGCATACCTTGTTCTTGCTTATCTTTAGAGAATTCATATTGACCAAGTTGTCAAGTTCATCGTTCTCTATGCATGCCTTAGTAATTGCTTCCTTGAGAACAGTATCATCATCAGCATTGTGAAAGCAATTTCGTTCCTTGGCATCGCGGATTAGTTTCGACCAGATATTCTCACCGCTGCTTAAGGTTGCCTCATGTCCCAGAATCCACAAGCACTGCCTGCCACATTATGATGCATAGCCAGCATGTTATTGTTTGTTTATATGTGAATATGTTGGATGGAAACTTAGGATGGTAAGAAAAAAAATACTTTGCTCTGGTAAGAGCCACATTAGCCCTCTGAGAATTTGTAAGAAAGCCTACTGATCCACTTTTATTAGATCTCACAGTAGAGAAGATAATAATATCTTCCTCGCTGCCTTGAAACCCGTCGATAGATCTAACTTTCACTGAGAAGCAATTCGACGTATCATACTTGTTTCCTATTTTTTCATTGATAGCATGCACTTGAGCATTGTAGGGTGACACGATACCAACACTAAGTTTTTGTTCTGTACATTCAGTTGCTGTAGGAGCCAACAAAACAATGCATGGTTAGATCATAGATGGTATTTAGGAAACAGCAAGATTTTCATGATGCTTTGTTTGACAGAAACCCCGTACAAGAAAGAAGAAGAATAAATCATAGAAACACGCACGACATAGAGAAGTGAGAGAAATGCATAGTTTTTCACGCCTCAGACCCATATGTAGGTTATACATTACCATGCAATAATGATGAGTATCCTAAAACAACTCAGGATAGAAAATTCTGAAAGAAGCCCAAAATAAAGAACGCCTCTCTCCAACTAGAGGAAACCAAGCAGTTATATATTCTTTTTCCATCGGTAGCGGGGATGTTTGTGGGGCCGGGCCTCCACGGTTGAATTTGTCGGGATCCTCATGCATGCCCGTGGAAGGGATTAGTCCCACATCTCCTGCCAATGTAATGTTCTTGGGATTCTTAAGGTTGGGACAGCACCTTTCAACTCAAGCTTTTGAGGGTGAAGCCACAACGCTTGACATGGTATCAGAGCGCCACGTGGTGTGGGACGGGGGGATAGGGGGGATGTGCGTAGAAGGGATAAGTATATCCTCATGCGTGCCCGTATAAGGGATAAGTCCCACTCCTCCATCCAGTGTAATGTTCTTGGGCTTCTTAAGGTTGGGGCCGCTCCTCCCTCCACCTCAGGATTTTGAGGGTAAAGCCTCGACACTTGATCCTTTTGATGCCTGTAACAACCCATGTTGGAAAATGTTACAATGAAAATCATGTCAAAAATTCTCAATTCAAGCCTTCGTGTTTTTCTTCCTTGCTTGATCTCCAAGGAATGAGGAGCTTTTATGAAGGGAAGAAATATCAAGGAAAATATCCCCATTGTCCCAGAAATTGCGCTCAAGATCAACGAAACTTACATAATAATCAAGATAGACATGGAAAAAAACATTTGAAAGATTTAAATGAAGCTTGTTATTTCAAATTCTAGAGCATTTGGTTTGAAGATATTTCCTGTGATCAAACTCAGAAAGAAACCAACTTGTTTTGGCTAATTTTGTGTCATTATCAATGATGAATCTTGTGGGGGCAGTATTGCCCTGAGACAAGGTTGACCCTTTTATCTCCTACTAAATTTCTTGCTGAAGAAATTCTGAGTAGAGGATTGAACCATATTTTCTTTACTCGAAAAGCCAAGCGATACACTGCTAATAGCTCAGTTATTAACATCTCTCAATTTGTATGCCAATTTTGCCATTGTTTTTAATCAAACAAGCACTTCCATCCTCAAAGATTATAAAGACATGTCTGGTCAACTTATTAACAGAAGAAAATCAACTTAATTCTCTTTAGAAAAACACAGGAGCGCCTGAATAGATAAAAAGAACAAACAAAAGAGTAAAATCCAGACACTAATCAATTATCTGATAAAAATCATACCTTCAAAGAGTTGGCCCACAATTTTCACAACAACGGCCGCTTCAATCATATTCTTTTTGCTTCTTCCATGCTTATCACCATTTTCCTTCCCACGCTCAATGTTTATAAATGAATAAGGGCCATAGAGTCGTCCCGATAGATAATGTCTCATATAGGTTGAATGTAAGACGTTTTCTCCGTCGTAAATCTTGTTATCATAAAAATTGGAATTTGGAAATTTACTTATAGAAGGGTGCATTCTATATTGGACATTAAGCATCATTTTTTCATGACCTAATGAGCTCAATCTCTCAAATAGGCTTCTCCCGAAACCCGTATTCTCCAAAATCTGAAAGACGCAGCACAAAAAATAAAAATTTATGCCAGAAAATGTGCTGTTTTGAAATGAAAAGAAAGAGATTGTTAAATGTCCTTGGAGAGATCATAACCTGGCTTTTCACCATGGCTGGCAACTGGCATTCATCTCCAACTAAAACAGCATTTACTATACCTGCAAGCTGTAGGGGTATCAAAGATTCACATTCTTTGAGCTGTGCAGCCTCATCTACAAGCAAGAACTGTAATGGCTTCTCCATTTTCATATTGTGCAGCCTGAAAGAACTGCACGCTGTACAGAAAATAACTGTTGCATTCTGCAAGCAAAAGTCTTCCACAGAGGCAGAATCAGGGAGATTGGGAAGATGAAATTTTTTAGAAATATGTCGGAAAAGCTGCAACAAAAAACTTCTTGCTTTTCTCAACCTGGATATTATTGAGAGAGATTCGAGAAAGTGTTTGCTTATATCAACGGGTAGTAACAACATCTCATTACTCTCCTCATATGTAGATTCAAACACCTCTTCAAGGTCAACATCAGAAACGCTTGCTGATATCAGAAATTTCCTAAACTTTTCAATCAAGTCCATAGCTATATTCATGTGCTTAAAAGTTGCATTTGGCATGAAGCTTCTGGGAAGATCCATGCACAAAACTTCAATGGTTTCTCCCAAGTTCTCGGCAAGGAGGCAATATTTTGACAAGGTAAATTCATTGAATGTTTCAACCGTTGCACATTCATTCTCATCTTGTTGCATTTTCTTTACATATTGGTGGTATTGGGAGACAGCATTCTGAAGAAAATCTATCATTGAACGTAGAAAATCCCCCCATCTACTGATAGACATGAAGTCCTTCTCCTCTAGTCTGTTAACTCTGTCTTCCAGAAAAATTTGGGAGAGTTTATCATCAATTTTCATCCTTGCCCTGTTCCCAAACAAGATAATATCTCCGGTGGAGAAATTGACATCACGCGAACTCTGTTCATCTTTAACCATTTCATAGAGTCGAGAAGTAACTTCAACAACAGCAGTATTTGTAGGCGCACATGCAATAGTTCTACATCCTAGTTGCAGCAGAGAAAGCAGCAGAGTACTTAGGGTTATAGGATCCAATTGGTCGCTTTGCCTCATTGAGAGGCAATCCAATATAGCATTTTTTTGAGAGTGGTTTAGATTGAATCTCTCGAGATTGTCACCAACACATGCATCTTGAAATTTTTTAGTCAAAGAAGATGAAGAGGTGCAGTCCTTCTTAACCTGTCACAAAAACAAACAAACAAAAATAAGATTAAATGCACGTCTCATTAACATTTTCACTTAAACACTACCAAATAATGAAATAAATGAATGAAAAATGAGCATTTATGGCGAAGCAGAGTATATACCAATGAGGAATCATAGGATAAGATTTTGTTGATGATGTTCACATTTCTCTCCTCCGCCAATTCCAAATCCAATGACTTCCAGATTCGAATAGAAGTAGTCATATTCAAAAGAAACACCATGAAATAGGGCTGCCCGTATGATTTAATCTCCGGCTTGTGAGATAAGACGACAACATACTGATCCGGATTCAGTTTGGCATCACGACTGCGGCTTAGAACAACTAAACCTATAATGTATGATGAATTTCCCCTGCGGCTCAAATCGGAAACGTGCCGCGGTTTTGTCCTCGACAGCAAGAACATGTCAGAGTCCAAAGGCTGGTATGTAACATTTCCAAAACTGCTATTTCCTCCACCATCATCATCAGGTCTTTGAAATAGTGTGATGGTGTAAAATAACTTTGAAGAAGATGGTAATTCTTTTATGGATCTTAATTCTGCGTGCGCGGTTGTTTGAGAGAGTATTTCTAGGCTAGAACGTAGATCAGCATGAGCTTCTTCTATCAGCGGTTTCGTGTAGGAAGTTAAATAGTGCTCCAAGGAAGTGAAAGTTTTTGGTATTTCCACAACCTGCATGCAGCCGCGCTCGGGTATTTTAATTCTTATGGATATATAAATATGGAAGATTTCTTTGAAGAAGATAAAACAAAAATATATTGATGAAAATAATGAATATTACATTGGTCTTGTAGAGATTACGGTTAAAAACATCTGTGAGGGACCAGGAGAACATAAAGTCTACTATTCCGGGGCGCTTCTCCTTCACAACCTTGGGTTTTCGTTTCTTCAGAAGACTGTCTTCGTCATCACTCCAGCTGGAATAGCTCATGATCTTCCTTCTGTTACTTGAGCTAGCAGAGAAGAATCCAAACTTATCTTTAACTCCAAAGAAGTGGGAAGAGAGGAGGATCAGAGCAGTAGAAGAAGTGTTACATATATATATATATATATATATATATATATATATATATATATATATATATATATATATATATAGGATGATAAAGATCACAGTCCAGAACTTTGAAGGGAGCTCAAGGGGCACGTTAATGGCAGAACTCTCGAAAGCGAACCATGCATGATTCCATGCAACCAATCATAGCGGTTGGATACAACAAATCTTTTTGGAAGATCAACACAGTTGACCAGGAGTCCGCTCCTACTCAAGTTCAACAGTTTAGGAGAATAGTAATACAGTTATGGTAAAATATTCAAATCATTATCTAAGATTTAGACAATTTTAAAATAAATCATTAAGACAATAAAAGACTTCATTTTCTTGGAATAAGTGCCTAAGACTAAAAAATTCTTATGTCCGAGTCCCGGAAATTTTTTTGACCCGGGTAGCGTGCCCTCCTTTAGGAAGTTAGGAACGGGTTTAAAAGACTTATTTCAAAAATTAGCCGGGCCCACTCTCGCCTACTCCTCTCGACACGACGAGGGAGCTTTAACCTAGGCGACGGCCACATTTTCCCTTCCGCGGCCTCCCTCCTCGCCGGCGAAATCACATCTCTGGACGGTGTGAAAGACATTGTTGCCGGCTTCCTCGGCCTTCCTCCTTGCCGGCGAAGTCACACATCTCGACGGAGAAAGTCATTGTTGTCGGCACCCGCGACTTCAGAGCAGTAACGGGAGGTTTGTTTTCTGCCACTGAAACTATGTATAGATGTATCTGCCATGTATGTCTAGTTTTTAATTGGGCAAGTGTTTTTCAAGATCGAGCGTTTACGGAGCATTCTCGCCCACAACATGTCCTTGGAAAAAGGTTCCATTGAGCAGGGGAGTACTGAAATGTGGTTCAACAGTGGCGAAATGGATAAAGGCAGCGATGTTAGTCTGCACCAACTGTTATTTAATTTTGTATGACTGTACAACCGTATTTCAAAAATGCAGGTTGGACGTCAACTGTATTATTAAAGTACAAGTGTACAACTGTATTTATACAAATCATTACAACTGTATATGGATCTAATGTGTTATATAATTTGCTACAGTTCAAAAATGAAAATCCTACTTTCCCTGTTGTCCATTCAGAAGAAGAGGCATATGCTTTGTATTGTGATTATGCACACAAAATTGGATTTAGTGTTCGTAAAGAACACCTTATTTATTGGACTCACACTAGAATTATCAAAATGCGTGAATATACTTGCTCAAAGGCCGGAAAGAAGCACACAAAACCGTCACCAATTAAATATCGCAAATTAGACACTCGAACCGGTTCTCTAGCTTGCTGTCATTTTAGAACTGATAAAAATGGTCAGAATTGGACGGTTGTTAAGTTTGTGGAGGAGCATAATCACCCTCTTGCACTGGAGAAAGAGAGGCATTTTGCTAAGGTCAAATCGGAAGGTATCAGAACTACAGGGCAATCTTATAAAAAATATGACAGAGGCTGGTATAAAAACCGTTCAAGCGTACAATTTCCTGTCCGAATAAGTTGGGGGTTTTGAAAATGTCGGTTTCAGCAAGGTTGATGCCTATAACTATGTCCAACGAGCTAAAAAAGCTTTAATTGAAAATGGTGACTCAGTTAGTTTGCTAAAGATGCTACAAACCAGACAACTTGAGGATAATATGTTCTCATATGAAGTCCAGACAGATGAACTAAATAGGTTGACTAGTTTTTTTTGGATGGATGGGCGCGGTAAGATTGACTACGATTGTTACGGTGATGTTATTATTTTTGACACTACTTACAAATTATTAAATAAATACAATTTGGCGTGCGCTCCATTCATTGCTGTTAACAATCATTGGCAGAGTGTTTACGTCAGTTGCACTTTCATTGCAGAGGAGACCATTGATTCTTTTTGTTAGGTTTTTGAGACATTTCTTAAGTTCGTTGGTGGGAAACAACCCATAACTATTTTCACTGACCAAGATCAGGCTATGGCGGTTGTTATTGAGCATGTTTTCACCACCAGCCGGCATCGATTGTGTCAATGACACATCTCCAAGAAAGCTCCTTCTAAAGTTCATTGTTTTAACCATGACAAAGGTGTTCGAGGTTTATTCTACCAATGCATGAGCAAATGTGACTGTGAATTCGAGTTTGATCGCTATTGGAATGAGATGATGTTGAAAGAAAGCTTACAGGACAACAGATGGTTGAGGGACCTATATGCAGTTCGGAGGAAGTGGTCAACTGCCTACAATAAGGATGTATTGGATCTCGGCATTTTGTCGACTCAAAGGAGCGAATCTGCAATACATGGATTGCATGGTTGTTCCAAGGCAACCAGCTCTATTGTAGAGTGCTTCATCGGTTTGGAGTAACTATTTTCGACGTAGCGGAGAGCTGAGTTCGATGAAGATTTTAAGTGCACACAAGGTAGCGTTTGTTTAAAATATAAAGGTTCCAGCATACTGAAGCAGGCTTCAAAGGTTTACACCAGAAAAATGTTCTCTATCTTCGAGAAATCATTCATGGAGGGGGTTGTTGAGGTTAGCATAGTCGATGAGATGAGATACGAGGATGATAGTATCTCATACGTGACCTCACTTGGTGACGAAGATCAAGACGGTAAAAGATGGTTTGTAAACTTCAATGGTAGTACATGCGCAGTAGAATGTTCTTGCCGAGAATTTGAAACCAAAGGTATTCTATGTAAACACGTTTTGCGAATATTCATTCATAGAAATGTAAAGCAGATTCCCGCCCAATATTTACTCAAACGATTCACTTTGAATGCTAAGAAAGGTATTTACCTTCCATGCACACCTTCAATGGCCCAATGCGAATTAAATGTGGTTTTCATGAACCATTTAATGAGGTTTACATATGACTTAGCCCTCCAAATTGAGAGTTGCCAACCGGCAAGGGAACTTGTTATGACTTTCATGAATGATTTGGCTCGGAGGGTTTAAGTTATGGTGATTGGGGATGACCATGTGAACGTAAAAAATGACACAAAATTAAGGGACCCGCCGACAAAGCGACCAAAAGGTGTTTCAAACGCACGGCCTAAAGCACATTGGGAAAAAAACAACAAAATTCCAAGTATTGTATTTCCAATGTCAAATTTATTCAAGACCTTGATTTTTATTTTATCATAGCAAGTTAATAAAGCTTAATATTTCAATTGTAGGAAAGAAAGTTGCAGCGAAGAAAAGAACAGTTCCGGCGCACAATTTCCTCGATTCTGTTCTTGCGCACCAAACAACTCCATCGGCTAATCCTACAGCTTTTGATCCCCAAGAAGACTTTGAGTTGGATTTGTCGTTTAATTTTTCGAGCATCCCAGATATTTTCAAACCATGAAGCGAAGCATGTTTTGTAATATTCTTTTTTGGGGGATGTTAAAAGTAGAACTAATCTTAATGATATGATGTATGAATTGATTGAGCTCAACCTGCATCTCTACTCATTTTATTCAGACGTCTGTAGATAGATCCATCATTTTGTTCACGTCTATATGTACATATCTACTCTTTTTATTCACACCTCTCCATAGTAGAAGTTGCTTTCAGGTTGCAGAGCTCTTCAAACAACCAAGGTACCAATACCACGCCCCAAGCTTGATTTAATGTGAATGTCAACATTCAGTTCTTCATGTTTAATACCATGTTGGTTGTTCGCACCAGCATGTTGGCGCTGCTTCCTGCATCTATTCTTTTTATTGTTTTGCGAAAGAGCTAAAGGATGCAGCATTAAGGAAACATTGTGGATGCCATAATCTAAAGCAGCTGGTTTAGCATCAGCCTCCAATACTGTTGTTAATGCCACCAAGCACAGAATCATTGTTGCTGTGTTTTCCTTACATCCATCATTTTGTTACTACTCCGAATAACACACTTGTGTGTTGTGCTACTATAACAATGAATTTCATCACGAAAATGGGATGAAACATGCAATAATTGGACTAAACGAATGCACCACTGCTTGTAACTTAATTGAAAAGGGGGCCCTCTTAGTTTAAGGGAAAGGAGGATATAGCACAATGAAATTCTGAAACTAATATTTAAGTGCAATAATGTATCTTTAATAATGATACAAGAACATGGCACAATGGAAGTGCAGTAATTAATCAGAAAATGATTTGTCAACATTAGAATTAATTATGTTAGCAAATGTCCGAAAGATGGCGCTTGCTATTTCCGCACGAAATCGTGGCATCTCCTTGTACCACTCCTTGTTTTCTTTCCAGGAAAATGACTTGGTCGACAACGCCGCCTCCATGAATTTCATCACGAAAACGCCGCAATCGTCCCCATTATCTTGCTTTGGCAAATCAGGAACTTCGTTAATAGGCCAGTTGATAATATTTGCTGGCAATGCTTCCATAGCCTCCTCATATAAAGTCCTTACCTGCATGATACCTAAAAAGTTTGAAATCACATAAACTAAACGTTCATATGGGAGTGTGATGGTCACTAGTGTGAGTGTACCAAATTCCAAAGGGCGGAACGATGATGGCCACTTCTAGGCTGAGAATCATAGAACTCCCAGGACTGTTCCTTCAAGCGGCCGACAAGCAATGTCCAATGGGACGACATATGACAGGGCATAAGTATTACATCAGATGCCGCGAAACTGGACAATGTTAGATGGCTCAACAAGTCCTTTCTATTTGGAACCTTGCTGATCTTATAATACTGCACAATGAATTGGTAGGAATTAACTACCTGAGTTAATAGAATGTTTCTACCATTACAAATTTGTTATTGGCATAACTTGCAACTAAAAAAGAAAAATGAAGGTATACGAAACAATGACTAAGTTAATATAACTGCTGTGTCATCCATATCAACTAATAGGTCTTATTGAGTATGAATCACAAAGAAATTAAGGTTTAATATCACTTGATGTTTGACCACACTATAAATGGCACTATCAAACATCATTTTTGTTTAAATAGTGGTGTAAAAGTGTACAGCAATCTTCATAATGAAAGGATAGACACCAGAGCTATCAATGTCCTACTCCACATGCTAGGATCTGATAGGAAGAATGAATCTTGTATTTCACACTTAAGGATACATATATATATATATATACACAGGATGGGTTCCCAAACACCTAGAGGTGAGCCTAAGAGGGTCAACCACCAGAATATACAGCATAATGCATAATACATCTAACACACACCCCCCCTCAAACTCACGAGGGTTCATACACCGAGAGTTTGGATAATAGATAAGCATGTTGGGACCGAGTCTGCGGCTTAGTCATCAAGTCTGCAAGCTGCTGCTCAGAAGGAACAAAGGAAGGAGTAAGAGTTCCCCGACCATACTGCTCACGAAGGAAGAAAGCATCCACCCCGATGTGCTTGGAAAGGGAATGCTTCACCGGATTCAAGGTGATCTGAATGGCACCGGTGTTATCACAGTGGAGTGGAGTGGGATCCGGGGAAGAGACACCAAGATCCTCAAGGAGCCAGCGAAGCCAAATGATGTCCTCAGTAGTAGTAGCCATGACACGCAGCTCAGCCTCAGTACTGGAACGAGAAACCCCGGTCTGTTTCTTGGACTTCCAGGCAATAAGTTAAGTACCCAAGAATAGACAGAAACCAGTGACAGATCGGCGGTCAACGGGATCACTGGCCCAAGTAGCATCCGAGTAAGCACGAAGCTGCAGAGAACTGCTACTGGAGTAGAAGAGACCACGTGAAGTCGTCGCCCGGAGGTAACGCAACAGCCGCAGTAGATGACCATAATGCACAGAGGTAGGCGCACCAACAAACTGGCTCAAAACATGAACAGCATGTGCAATGTCGGGCCGAGTAATAGTAAGGTAGACGAGGCTCCCGATAATGTGAGGATTGTAACATCCCCCAAACTGCTAGACCCCTAAGTTGGTTTTGTCATGACTAAGCCATGACAAAACCATAGGAAGAGCCTTTTAACCTTGAGAACTTAGGAAAGGAGGAAGGAGCCACCTTGGTCTGCAAATAGCAATTCCCATCTTCCAAGCTTGGGATTGGAATCTAGTGCTTCAACTTAACCCTTGGACCCCACCTTAGTGTCCCTAACCCTTTAGGGGTCCCTTTAGGGCACCAAGGGCCCATTGAAGTCAACCTAAGAGACCAATTTGACCAAAGTCAACATACACCCTCAAATTGGTCAAAGTAGCCCATTTAGAGCCAATCAACCCCCACCATGTCAAATTGATCACACTCCTAGGTTTATAATACCATTATAGACCTAATGGACCCAAAAGCCCCATCATGGGACCCCCAGGGGTGCAAATTGACCAAAATGCCCTTTTTAGGTCAAAATGACCTTTCTTCTCAAAGTACCCCAATTGACCTTCACCACATTAAATTGACCTCACCCATAGGGCTATCATGTCATAGGGGAGCTAGTGGACCAAAAAGCCCCATGACCAAGTCAACCCTAGGGCTCAATTTGACCAAAGTCAAATTAGCCTATTTTGGTCAAATCACCCTAGATTGGGTCAACCAAGAACCATATGACCAAATTGACTCCACCATTAGTTCCTAAACTTAATTTAGAACCTATTGAACCCAAAAGCCCCATCCTAGGGTTCCCCAATTGACCAATTTGGCCAAAAGTCAAAATTGCCCAATTTAGGTCAAAATGCTCAAACCTAACCCAATCTCTTTGGGCTAGCTCAATTGGGTGGTCAACCAGCCCATGTGGACCCTCACTAAACTCAGGAGAGAGGGTAGAAACCGACCATGGTGGTTAGGAGAGAGAAAATGGGGGTTTCACCATTTTTGGAAGAGAGAGAAGAGGCCATTCATGGCCATTAAGAGGTTCCACCTCTTGGCTCCCCCAATTGATGCCTCCATTCAACTCCTCAGCCGATTAGGAGGAGTTTCCATCAGTTACAAAGGGGGATTAAGGCAGGGAGAGGAAGAGGGGGTCGGTCCTTGATGTAACCGAAGGGGGGCTTTAATGGCAATGATGTTTAAAGCCATCACCACCCCCAATTGAACCCCCCTTCACCTTCAGAGACCTGAGAGAAGAGAAACCCCCAGCTTTCCAGAGAATTTCGTGCACTATAGGAGGGAATCGGCATGGCTTCTCAACCGACGGCGGCTCCCATGGTGTACTCAAGATTGACCCGACGGCAAGCCCTCCAACAGGTCCCGTTCTCCTCCCTGAACTCTAAGGGTTAGATCTAAATCGACGGCGGCTCGATCCGTGGCCAATTGGCCGGGAATCAAGCCGACCTTGCCCCCCGTTGATCGGGTTGGGCATCCTCCTACAGAACACGATTCCGGCCACCTCCGGCCGATCAAACACCGCTCATCGCCAGCCCCCACCTCAACGGAGGTGGTGGTGGCGTTGGTCGGCCGGGGCGGCACTCAGGTGGCCGGGAAATCACCTATCAAGGCGGCCCAGGCGCGTAAAATCTGTGCCGTTGATTCCCTGGGGACGATGACCCAGCGCCATCCGATGTGCTTTACGATTCGTGCAACCTTAGTTCATTTCTTATTAATTCTGTGATCAAGCATGCAGTTCCTATTTAAATCTGGGAAAAATACTTAGAGGCTGAATCATAAAAAGTGGTCAACATATAAATTGTAGCCCTTTGAGTCTAGTTTCATACAAAATTGAAATCACTCAATTTGGAGTTCTGGTTAGGGCTCAGCACTCATTCTAGTGGAGGCTGTCTTTAGGGCTAATCAGAACTCATTTTTGATGCCCACCCCATTATATAACTCCAAATGACTTGATTTTTGGGGTGTAGTCTAGTCTTGTGCATACCTAGCTCATGTCCAAAGATCACAAGGATTGGTGGAGTTTTCTTCTTAATTTTTGGGAAAGACCAATAATCCTAGTTTAACCTAATTAGGTGTCCTAAACACCTCAAAACCTTTCCAAACTTGGATGGGTGGTCCTAAGGGGTATGTATAGGCCCTGGTTAAAATATCATGATTTATGGAGTTGTTTTAGTAGGGTATTCCACCAAAATAGCCTTAGGCTCCCTAGGTTTGGGCAAAACTTTGGGTGAGTGCCCCCACCTTTCCACAAGGTCTTTTGGCTCCATATTTGGGGTGCACCTCACCCTCTCCCATGCCAACCTATGGTCCAAGTTTGGTGGCCATTGGAGGAGTTTTGCCCTAGTAAATCAAAAAGGGGCTAAATTGCTATTTGCACCCCAAATAGGTACCCATTGGAATTCCACCCCTCACCAAGTATTGGTAGAATCTTAGGTGGTCTTCCACTGACCTATGGTCAGTATTGTGAGTGGTATGGGTATGGGCAAGGTAGGGAGTTCCCTTGAGAATAGTTGGCTTAAAGGTGATGTTTAGGGCAAAAGTAAACATAAGAGAACTTTGGAGTGTGGAGGGGTTTCCTCCCACTGATTGATGGGGTGACCTTGGTCACTGCCTTGGGAGGTATGAGACACCTCAAGGAGTAGCTTTGAGTGGATTTGGAGATGCCTAGACCCTAACCCTAGGATAAACCCTTAAGGGGTGCAAATAGGGGTCAATGAAGGGAGTAGGGTCAAACCCTAGTGGTTTGACCTAAAGTTTTGGGTAGATGGTCTCAGTGACCAGAGAAGACTCCCTTGTGAGTTTGAAGAGATTTGGAGTTGTCTAACCTAGGTAATAAATCCTTGGGTAGATTTGTAAATAATTGGAATTTGGGGTTCTAGGAAGAAATAACACTTAGGGAATCATCATCTTCTGTCACCCACTTGTTTTTGAGGTTATAAATCTCTGGAGTTCCTACTAGAGCTATTGGAGAAGGTTAGACCCTAACCCTAGGCTAAACCCTAAAGGGGTGCAATTAGAGGTTAATGAAGGAAGAGGGATCAAACCTCAGTGGCTTGACTTGAAATTTTGGGAAGATGGCCTTAGTGACCAGAGAATGCTACTGTAGGAGTTTGGAGGGATTTGGAGTTGCCAATCATAAGTAATAAACTCTAGGGTAGATTTGTAATTATTTAGGGTTTGAGGTTTTAGGGAGAAATAGTATTTATCAATTTACCATCTTCTGTCATAATCATGGTTTTAATGTCATATATCTCTGGAAGAATTGGTTAGAACATGAGTAAACTCTTGGAGGGTTAAATTGTAATATTTCACATTGTGGGCAATTTTTGGGATGATCAATTTTAGGATATTAAATCTCTGAGATTGCATGAAACTTTGCTGGTTGCCTTTTTATATCAATATGTATCCACTGTAATTTTCTCATAATTTATAGATCAATATTTTTGGTACCTATAGTTCATTTTGAAAGAAATTGCAAATATATCCTTGGATGGAATTACAAACATACCCTCTGAATAGCATGGTCAAACTTTGTAGGATTAAATATTTTATTAATAAGCACCACTGTGTTAATTTGCACAAGGATTGGAGTTCATATGAGGGTACCTCCTTTGGAAATTATTGGAAATAATTGTGTTTTGGAATTTCTAAAAATAATAAATCTTGCTGGTTTTCCCTAAAACTTTATATATACTGTTTATTAGGTACCCTTGAATTATGAATAAATTGGAGTGGGTGTTGGAGGTCAGAAAAATATACTTGTAGTTCAAACCTTAGTAATATGGCCATTTGGAAAATTATTTAAAATACAATTATTAATGGGAAATTATGAAACCCTAGATTTGATCTGAGGTAGGTAGTATGGGTCCCCAGTAAATCCCTTGGGTCAAGAAGTTGGATATTTAGTGTACCTCTCTTCATGAGCATCAAAACGTTAAGGGTGGTCTGCGTTTAGCAATTTGACAACTTTGGGGTTAGAGGTCAATCTGGTTGTCTAGGGTCTGAAGTGATGAAGGATGGGTGGTAGCCTTGTGTTTTGTATGGGTCTCTAGAGAAGTTGGAGTTTGGTAAGTCTTAGGGTGGTGGGGTGCCACCCTCGGCTAGGTCGTCCGGGAATTGACGAAAGATCGTCTTTTCTTGTTAGCATCTTTTAGCACCTGAGTTTCTAAGGCAGGAAAGTCACTCTGAGGGAGTGCATATGGAAGTCTAGCCGGTTTAGTCCGGTGATCTTTTGTTTCTGAGATATTTATTGGTGACGGGCGGGTTAGCCCGGGGAGCTTGTAGCTCGGTATTGTTGGAAGATAATTTGCATGTGCATAAGGTGGTGGGTCCTTCGTGTTGGCGGTCGTTGCACCGACGTTAACACTTGGGCTCGGCAAGTGTGGTATTTACACTTAGCCATAAAAGTCTGGCGGTCCAGTCAGTAAGAGTACGCAGACGCTCTGCGGGTTTTGTGGAGGCGTACGATAGGTCTAGGTCGGGTAGTGCATATACCAACCTAGAGGTGGGCGAGGCCCAACCCACCGCTTCCGTTTGCCACTACGGGAGTATCCTGAGGAGTCTAGCTCGCTCCAAAAAGAGGGAACTAAAGGTCTATGCGCATAGAGTCGTAGTGGGTGAGTTGCACTTGTTTGATCACCGCATAATCACATACTTGCATGACATAGCATAATCATTGCATTCAACCCCTGACACCTATCGTATAAATTGGTATGGGACTTTTTATACGATAGGCCTTGCTAAACGACCCCTTGGTCTATAGGTTTGTATGGGCATTCCTATAAATCAATGGTTTATATTATAATACTTACTTGCCTCTACTTTTGCACTTTACTGTTTTCCCTTTACTTTACCCTGCTGTTTCAATTTTGTTTCATTTATATATATATATCACCTGTGTAGAGTAGATATTACCTTGTCACCTGCATTTGTTCCTACCCCTTGTTTGTCCTCCGCTTCCTCCTTTCCATCCGGTGCCTAGGAGCCCTGGGGGGAGGGGTGGGGAATTGGCTGAGTCTTTATGACTGACGGTCGGTGGACCTTATCATTTTAGGAGACCGCGGCGACGGAGCAGCACCAGAGGCCGGTGCAAATGGAGGCGGGGCAGTCTAGCTCAGGAGCTCAGATGACAGGATCCGTGAGTGTTGATTTAGTTATTTTACTTCCGCGAGTGATCCATGTAGTGAGGCTTTGATGTATTGGGCAAGGCCCTAGTTATCTTATTCTCCGTTCTTTCAGTTATGGTTGTGGACATCTTTTGATGATTTATTTATATGTGATGTGGACATGTTTTGCTTGCTTTATTCATGATAGCTTACTTTTCTTGTGATCGATTTGGCCGGCAGGATCGGCGTTTTGTAGTGACGACCTTCCCGAGCGAAGGTGTCACCACAAAACGGCGGTTCTGGGCCTAAGACCCGGTGGTTTTTGCAAAAAAAAAAAATAGGGTCTTACAAGTGGTATCAGAGGCAAACATCGATCCAAGGAAAAGAAGTCCACAAACCCTGGGCCACCCCGCGCGAGCTTAGTTTGCGGACAAACTAGCAGCGGAAGCAATGGTGTGCCCATAAGGGAAATCACATGTAAAATTCCACTTATAACTGAAATTTTCCTTCCCTTTAGCTAAGTCCCTTATAAGTGCAATCTTTCTTGTGTAGCCGGCAACGGAACCTTCACCGCAGCATGGAGTCCCGCCAACTCCGAACGTCGTTCCACCACCACCGGCTCCTACCCCGTTCCAGCAGACGGAGTTGGGGCAGACTCTGACTGCCATTTTGGAGACATTCAGAGCACAGCAGGCACCGGCTCCTCAGCAAAACCCTGGAGCCAACTGGCTGAGCATCTTTCGGGGTCTCTCCCCACCAGCATTCATCGGGACGGAGACTGTTGTGAGGACCGAAGAATGGGTAGACATCATGGAGGAGATGTTGTCAGGAATCCAGTGCCCGGCAGACATGGAGGTGCCACTGGTGGTTTCATGCCTGGAATCCCATGCTAAGAGGTGGTGGAAGAGGTTCCTGGCTACATCGTACCCGGGATTAGAGGCAGCAGATGTTGCTTGGGATGATTTCAAAGCGGCGTTGTTGGAGCATTTTGTGCCGCAGTCGGCAAGAGATGACTTGGAAGATAGATTTCTGCAGTTGCGGCAGGGGAGTAGATCAGTGCTGGAGTACCATCAGGAGTTCACCCACCTGTCCCGGTTTGCGGTATCCTACCAACTGGACGATGCGGGATATGCTAAGAGATTCTATAAGGGCCTCCGTGACGAGTTGAGGCAGGCCCTCCTTTTTGTCTCCGACGGTTGTATGTCCAGGATTCTGGAGATGGCGAAGAAGCTGGAAGGAGACCAGCAAGTTGTTCGTGGGAGGAAGAGACCCATGGAGGACCAGGGAAGAAATGGCAGGAGAGATCAGCCGAGAAACAGAGACGCTGGAGAAGGAAGGACGGAGGTCCGACCCCGTCAGGGGGAGAGGCAGGAACAAAGGGAGCCGGTAGTTTTGACTCCTCAGCCTCTGCAGATGAGGGAAATGCCAAGGATTGGAGGAGGTGGGCAACCTCCGGAATGCTACCACTGCCACCAGGTCGGCCACATCAAGAGGAACTGCCCCCAGAGGAATGCTCTTCCAGCACCTCAGGCAGCACCTCGGGGTCAGCATCCCGGAGGCCGAGGACGTGGTCGAGGCCGTGGATTTCAGGGTGACGATCGGAGGCACTACAGAGAGCAGGCTTATGCCTTAGATTTGGCCAGGCCCAGGGACCCGGCAAGGGTCATCGCAGGTATGTGCCGCTTTTGATTTTTTTTTTAAATAGTTAATGTTTTGAAAGTTTCAGCTTTACCTTAGCTTTGAACCAATCGTCAAACCCTTCAGGTTTAGTTTCCATTTTCGGCAAACCTGCTTTTGCCTTGTTCGATACGGGTGCCTCGCACTCGTTCGTCTCGGCCAAGTTTATCGAAGACCTAGACCAAGTCAAGCACCTCAAAAGCGACTATAGGAGAGTGAGATTTCCGGACGGATCAGAGGTCTTAACAAATTTAGCATGCCTAATAAGTCTGGAGATTGGGGGAAGACTGTTCGAAGTCCCGGCAACTGTTCTGAAGATGAGGGATTACGACCTGATCCTGGGCATGAGTTGGTTGTATGAAAACCGGGCAAGGATTGACTGCCCGGCAAGGCGGATCGTGCTAGAGCATAAAGACGGGGTTGTGGCGTTCGAAGGTACTCAACTTACCTCTCGTCTCCTTTTATCGTCCATTCAGGCCGTTAAGGCCCACCTGCAGGGAGACGAGGTTTACCAGGTGCTCTTCGAGGCGACTGAAGTCAAGGACTCAGTGCCTAGCATCCCGGTAGTTCGAGATTTTGCGGATGTCTTTCCGGAGAAGCTTCCTGGGCTACCACCGCACCGCGAGAAGGATTTTCAGATTCAGCTGGTGCCAGGGGCCAAGCCGGTGTCCAAAGCTCCTTATCGGATGGCCCCGAAGGAGTTGGTAGAGTTTCGGAGCCAGCTGCAGGAGCTGGTGGAAGCCGGGTTCGTTAGGCCGAGTTCCTCACCTTGGGGAGCTCCGGTATTATTTGTGAAGAAGAAGGATGGGACGCTCCGACTGTGCATCGATTACAGAGCTCTGAATAGGCTGACGGTGCGGAACACGTACCCTCTGCCAAGGATAGACGAGCTCTTTGACCAGCTAGAGGGAGCCCACTGCTTCTCGAAGCTGGATTTGAGATCGGGATATTATCAGCTAAGGATCCAAGAGGAGGACATCCCGAAGACGGCTTTCAGCAGCCGGTATGGATTGTACGAGTTCACGGTGATGCCGTTCGGGCTCACAAATGCACCTTCAGCATTTATGAGCTTGATGAATCGGGTGTTTGAGCCTTACCTCGACATCTTTGTCATAGTGTTCATCGACGACATCCTCATCTACTCGAGGACGGAGGAGGAGCATGCGCAGCATTTGGCACTAACCTTGGGGAAGCTGCGGGAGCATCGGTTATATGCTAAGTTCAGTAAATGCCAGTTCTGGTTGAAGGAGGTGGCCTTCCTGGGCCACATCATCAGTGGAGCAGGCTTGGCAGTAGATCCAGCAAAGGTTCAGGCAGTACGGGACTGGCCGCCGCTGAAGACGGCCACCGACGTAAGAAGTTTCTTGGGACTTGCCGGCTACTACCGGAAGTTCGTTCAGGGATTCTCTCAGATAGCCCTCCCGCTTACCTCTCTGACAAGAAAGGATGCTGTTTTTACTTGGACGCCGCAGTGCGAGACAGCTTTCCAGGAGCTGAAGGGTCGGCTCACTTCAGCTCCCATCCTTGCCCTTCCGTCGGGGAAGGAAGGATTTCAAGTGTATACGGATGCATCTTATCAGGGGATGGGTGCCGTTCTGATGCAGAACGGGCACGTGATAGCTTATGCCTCCCGCCAGTTGAAGGACCACGAGCGGAACTACCCAGTGCATGATTTGGAGATGGGAGCAGTCGTATTCGCTCTTAAGATCTGGCGACACTACCTCTATGGGGTCCACTGCGACATATTCTCAGATCACAAAAATCTGAAGTATGTAGATACGCAGAAGGAGTTGAATATCCGACAAAGGCGATGGGTGGAGTTCCTATCAGATTACCAGTATACGATGCATTACCACCCAGGGAAGGCAAACGTAGTAGCAGACGCTCTGAGCAGGAGAGCTACCACATCAGGAGCAGAGCCTAAGCTGATGGCCATGGAGTTGGTGCGAATGTTCGAAGATATGCAGATCTCCCTGGTATCGGAAGATGATCCGGAGCTGTACAAGGAGTACCTAGCGGCGATTGGTGCCACATATGACATTCGAGACCGCATCAGGGAAGGGCAGAGGCAGGATGCCAAGCTGGAGCCGATATTCAGAGCCTTGGAGGAAGGCTCAGCTGGAGATTATTCGATGAAGGACGGCCTGTTGAGTTTTAGAGGTCGGGTGTATATACCAGCAGGAGGTCAGATTCGGGAGGATATTATGACAGAGGCTCACTGCAGTAGGTATTCAGTGCACCCGGGTATTACCAAGATGACGGCAGATCTGAAGAGGACCATGTACTGGCCGGGTATGAAGAGAGATATCATTTATTTTGTGACCCACTGCGAGACCTGCCAGCTGGTGAAGGCGGAGTGTCGGAACCCCGCAGGATTATTGCAGCCACTCCCAGTGCCGGAGTGGAAGTTCGACGATATAACGATGGATTTTATTCATGGTCTTCCCCGATCTCGTACGGGGAATGACTCGATTTGGGTGATCGTCGACAGGTTGACGAAGGTGGCTAGATTCATTCCGATCAGGAAGGATGATTCAGTCAGAGTTTTGGTTCGAAAGTTTGTGGAGCAGTTTATCCGTTATCATGGTGTGCCAAGGACGATAGTTTCCGACCGAGATGGACGTTTTACGTCAAGGGAGTGGAGAGCGGTGCAGGCCTATCTAGGCACCCGGTTGACCTTCAGTACAGCTTTTCACCCCCAGACAGACGGACAAACGGAGCGCACCAATCGGACCTTGGAGGATCTTTTGCGTCTTTGCATTCTAGACCGTGGGGAGCCTTGGGAGAGACTGTTGCCGTTGGTCGAGTTCTCTTATAACAACAGTCACCAGGCTAGCATAGGCAGAGCACCTTACGAGGCATTATATGGACGGAGGTGCAGGACACCGTTATCTTGGATTCAGGATGAGGACCCCAAGGCTCTTGGCTCAGAGTTCGTGGAGGACACGGAGGCCCAGGTGAGGTTGATTCGAGATAGGATGCTGGAGGCCCAGAGCAGGCAGGCCAAGTATTACGATGCGCGTCATCGTATGGTGGAGTTCCAGGTGGGAGACCGGGTTTTCTTGAAGATACGTCCGATGCATGGAGTCTCGAGGGTTCGCGGCCGGAAGAAGCTCAGTCCAAGGTTTATGGGACCCTATAGGATCCTGGAGCGGATCGGCCCCTTGGCTTACAGACTGGAGCTACCGCCGGATTTGGAGGGACTGCATGACGTATTCCACGTCTCTTCACTTAGGAAGGCTTTACTTCGGCCTGAGCAGCAGGTGTCTACTTCTGAGGGGCCAGTAGCTACAGATCGATCGATCCACTTGGAGCCGGTTCGGATAGACGACACAGAGCTACGAGTCTTGCGGCGCAAGAAGGTTCCACTGGTCAAGGTCCTGTGGAGGAATCATGGACAGGAAGAACATACTTGGGAGCCACTGGACTTGATGCAGCAAAAATATCCGCAGCTTGTTACGACAGGTACAACTTACTTTTCTGGGATGTTACAGTTTTTCCTCTAGTAGAAACCCCCATAGGCTTGTCTGAATTTCGGGGACGAAATTTTTATTTTTATGTATTGGGATTTGTAACATCCCCCAAACTGCTAGACCCCTAAGTTGGTTTTGTCATGACTAAGCCATGACAAAACCATAGGAAGAGCCTTTTAACCTTGAGAACTTAGGAAAGGAGGAAGGAGCCACCTTGGTCTGCAAATAGCAATTCCCATCTTCCAAGCTTGGGATTGGAATCTAGTGCTTCAACTTAACCCTTGGACCCCACCTTAGTGTCCCTAACCCTTTAGGGGTCCCCTTAGGGCACCAAGGGCCCATTGAAGTCAACCTAAGAGACCAATTTGACCAAAGTCAACATACACCCTCAAATTGGTCAAAGTAGCCCATTTAGAGCCAATCAACCCCCACCATGTCAAATTGATCACACTCCTAGGTTTATAATACCATTATAGACCTAATGGACCCAAAAGCCCCATCATGGGACCCCCAGGGGTGCAAATTGACCAAAATGCCCTTTTTAGGTCAAAATGACCTTTCTTCTCAAAGTACCCCAATTGACCTTCACCACATTAAATTGACCTCACCCATAGGGCTATCATGTCATAGGGGAGCTAGTGGACCAAAAAGCCCCATGACCAAGTCAACCCTAGGGCTCAATTTGACCAAAGTCAAATTAGCCTATTTTGGTCAAATCACCCTAGATTGGGTCAACCAAGAACCATATGACCAAATTGACTCCACCATTAGTTCCTAAACTTAATTTAGAACCTATTGAACCCAAAAGCCCCATCCTAGGGTTCCCCAATTGACCAATTTGGCCAAAAGTCAAAATTGCCCAATTTAGGTCAAAATGCTCAAACCTAACCCAATCTCTTTGGGCTAGCTCAATTGGGTGGTCAACCAGCCCATGTGGACCCTCACTAAACTCAGGAGAGAGGGTAGAAACCGACCATGGTGGTTAGGAGAGAGAAAATGGGGGTTTCACCATTTTTGGAAGAGAGAGAAGAGGCCATTCATGGCCATTAAGAGGTTCCACCTCTTGGCTCCCCCAATTGATGCCTCCATTCAACTCCTCAGCCGATTAGGAGGAGTTTCCATCAGTTACAAAGGGGGATTAAGGCAGGGAGAGGAAGAGGGGGTCGGTCCTTGATGTAACCGAAGGGGGGCTTTAATGGCAATGATGTTTAAAGCCATCACCACCCCCAATTGAACCCCCCTTCACCTTCAGAGACCTGAGAGAAGAGAAACCCCCAGCTTTCCAGAGAATTTCGTGCACTATAGGAGGGAATCGGCATGGCTTCTCAACCGACGGCGGCTCCCATGGTGTACTCAAGATTGACCCGACGGCAAGCCCTCCAACAGGTCCCGTTCTCCTCCCTGAACTCTAAGGGTTAGATCTAAATCGACGGCGGCTCGATCCGTGGCCAATTGGCCGGGAATCAAGCCGACCTTGCCCCCCGTTGATCGGGTTGGGCATCCTCCTACAGAACACGATTCCGGCCACCTCTGGCCGATCAAACACCGCTCATCGCCAGCCCCCACCTCAACGGAGGTGGTGGTGGCGTTGGTCGGCCGGGGCGGCACTCAGGTGGCCGGGAAATCACCTATCAAGGCGGCCCAGGCGCGTAAAATCTGTGCCGTTGATTCCCTGGGGACGATGACCCAGCGCCATCCGATGTGCTTTACGATTCGTGCAACCTTAGTTCATTTCTTATTAATTCTGTGATCAAGCATGCAGTTCCTATTTAAATCTGGGAAAAATACTTAGAGGCTGAATCATAAAAAGTGGTCAACATATAAATTGTAGCCCTTTGAGTCTAGTTTCATACAAAATTGAAATCACTCAATTTGGAGTTCTGGTTAGGGCTCAGCACTCATTCTAGTGGAGGCTGTCTTTAGGGCTAATCAGAACTCATTTTTGATGCCCACCCCATTATATAACTCCAAATGACTTGATTTTTGGGGTGTAGTCTAGTCTTGTGCATACCTAGCTCATGTCCAAAGATCACAAGGATTGGTGGAGTTTTCTTCTTAATTTTTGGGAAAGACCAATAATCCTAGTTTAACCTAATTAGGTGTCCTAAACACCTCAAAACCTTTCCAAACTTGGATGGGTGGTCCTAAGGGGTATGTATAGGCCCTGGTTAAAATATCATGATTTATGGAGTTGTTTTAGTAGGGTATTCCACCAAAATAGCCTTAGGCTCCCTAGGTTTGGGCAAAACTTTGGGTGAGTGCCCCCACCTTTCCACAAGGTCTTTTGGCTCCATATTTGGGGTGCACCTCACCCTCTCCCATGCCAACCTATGGTCCAAGTTTGGTGGCCATTGGAGGAGTTTTGCCCTAGTAAATCAAAAAGGGGCTAAATTGCTATTTGCACCCCAAATAGGTACCCATTGGAATTCCACCCCTCACCAAGTATTGGTAGAATCTTAGGTGGTCTTCCACTGACCTATGGTCAGTATTGTGAGTGGTATGGGTATGGGCAAGGTAGGGAGTTCCCTTGAGAATAGTTGGCTTAAAGGTGATGTTTAGGGCAAAAGTAAACATAAGAGAACTTTGGAGTGTGGAGGGGTTTCCTCCCACTGATTGATGGGGTGACCTTGGTCACTGCCTTGGGAGGTATGAGACACCTCAAGGAGTAGCTTTGAGTGGATTTGGAGATGCCTAGACCCTAACCCTAGGATAAACCCTTAAGGGGTGCAAATAGGGGTCAATGAAGGGAGTAGGGTCAAACCCTAGTGGTTTGACCTAAAGTTTTGGGTAGATGGTCTCAGTGACCAGAGAAGACTCCCTTGTGAGTTTGAAGAGATTTGGAGTTGTCTAACCTAGGTAATAAATCCTTGGGTAGATTTGTAAATAATTGGAATTTGGGGTTCTAGGAAGAAATAACACTTAGGGAATCATCATCTTCTGTCACCCACTTGTTTTTGAGGTTATAAATCTCTGGAGTTCCTACTAGAGCTATTGGAGAAGGTTAGACCCTAACCCTAGGCTAAACCCTAAAGGGGTGCAATTAGAGGTTAATGAAGGAAGAGGGATCAAACCTCAGTGGCTTGACTTGAAATTTTGGGAAGATGGCCTTAGTGACCAGAGAATGCTACTGTAGGAGTTTGGAGGGATTTGGAGTTGCCAATCATAAGTAATAAACTCTAGGGTAGATTTGTAATTATTTAGGGTTTGAGGTTTTAGGGAGAAATAGTATTTATCAATTTACCATCTTCTGTCATAATCATGGTTTTAATGTCATATATCTCTGGAAGAATTGGTTAGAACATGAGTAAACTCTTGGAGGGTTAAATTGTAATATTTCACATTGTGGGCAATTTTTGGGATGATCAATTTTAGGATATTAAATCTCTGAGATTGCATGAAACTTTGCTGGTTGCCTTTTTATATCAATATGTATCCACTGTAATTTTCTCATAATTTATAGATCAATATTTTTGGTACCTATAGTTCATTTTGAAAGAAATTGCAAATATATCCTTGGATGGAATTACAAACATACCCTCTGAATAGCATGGTCAAACTTTGTAGGATTAAATATTTTATTAATAAGCACCACTGTGTTAATTTGCACAAGGATTGGAGTTCATATGAGGGTACCTCCTTTGGAAATTATTGGAAATAATTGTGTTTTGGAATTTCTAAAAATAATAAATCTTGCTGGTTTTCCCTAAAACTTTATATATACTGTTTATTAGGTACCCTTGAATTATGAATAAATTGGAGTGGGTGTTGGAGGTCAGAAAAATATACTTGTAGTTCAAACCTTAGTAATATGGCCATTTGGAAAATTATTTAAAATACAATTATTAATGGGAAATTATGAAACCCTAGATTTGATCTGAGGTAGGTAGTATGGGTCCCCAGTAAATCCCTTGGGTCAAGAAGTTGGATATTTAGTGTACCTCTCTTCATGAGCATCAAAACGTTAAGGGTGGTCTGCGTTTAGCAATTTGACAACTTTGGGGTTAGAGGTCAATCTGGTTGTCTAGGGTCTGAAGTGATGAAGGATGGGTGGTAGCCTTGTGTTTTGTATGGGTCTCTAGAGAAGTTGGAGTTTGGTAAGTCTTAGGGTGGTGGGGTGCCACCCTCGGCTAGGTCGTCCGGGAATTGACGAAAGATCGTCTTTTCTTGTTAGCATCTTTTAGCACCTGAGTTTCTAAGGCAGGAAAGTCACTCTGAGGGAGTGCATATGGAAGTCTAGCCGGTTTAGTCCGGTGATCTTTTGTTTCTGAGATATTTATTGGTGACGGGCGGGTTAGCCCGGGGAGCTTGTAGCTCGGTATTGTTGGAAGATAATTTGCATGTGCATAAGGTGGTGGGTCCTTCGTGTTGGCGGTCGTTGCACCGACGTTAACACTTGGGCTCGGCAAGTGTGGTATTTACACTTAGCCATAAAAGTCTGGCGGTCCAGTCAGTAAGAGTACGCAGACGCTCTGCGGGTTTTGTGGAGGCGTACGATAGGTCTAGGTCGGGTAGTGCATATACCAACCTAGAGGTGGGCGAGGCCCAACCCACCGCTTCCGTTTGCCACTACGGGAGTATCCTGAGGAGTCTAGCTCGCTCCAAAAAGAGGGAACTAAAGGTCTATGCGCATAGAGTCGTAGTGGGTGAGTTGCACTTGTTTGATCACCGCATAATCACATACTTGCATGACATAGCATAATCATTGCATTCAACCCCTGACACCTATCGTATAAATTGGTATGGGACTTTTTATACGATAGGCCTTGCTAAACGACCCCTTGGTCTATAGGTTTGTATGGGCATTCCTATAAATCAATGGTTTATATTATAATACTTACTTGCCTCTACTTTTGCACTTTACTGTTTTCCCTTTACTTTACCCTGCTGTTTCAATTTTGTTTCATTTATATATATATATCACCTGTGTAGAGTAGATATTACCTTGTCACCTGCATTTGTTCCTACCCCTTGTTTGTCCTCCGCTTCCTCCTTTCCATCCGGTGCCTAGGAGCCCTGGGGGGAGGGGTGGGGAATTGGCTGAGTCTTTATGACTGACGGTCGGTGGACCTTATCATTTTAGGAGACCGCGGCGACGGAGCAGCACCAGAGGCCGGTGCAAATGGAGGCGGGGCAGTCTAGCTCAGGAGCTCAGATGACAGGATCCGTGAGTGTTGATTTAGTTATTTTACTTCCGCGAGTGATCCATGTAGTGAGGCTTTGATGTATTGGGCAAGGCCCTAGTTATCTTATTCTCCGTTCTTTCAGTTATGGTTGTGGACATCTTTTGATGATTTATTTATATGTGATGTGGACATGTTTTGCTTGCTTTATTCATGATAGCTTACTTTTCTTGTGATCGATTTGGCCGGCAGGATCGGCGTTTTGTAGTGACGACCTTCCCGAGCGAAGGTGTCACCACAAAACGGCGGTTCTGGGCCTAAGACCCGGTGGTTTTTGCAAAAAAAAAATAGGGTCTTACAAGGATAACGAGTAGGATCAGAGAGTGGAACCCCATCATCCGGTCGTAACTGAAGGTGAAGCTCCATAGGGGTGTCCACAGTGCGAGAGTCAGAGAGAGCAGCCCGAGCTAAAAGATCTGATGTGTAACGCCGCTGAGAGAGCTGAAAACCACGGTCTGTAGAGGTGACCTCAAGGCCCAAGAAATAACTCAGCTGTCCAAGATCAGTCATCTGAAACTGCTGCTGGAGGTGATGTTTGACGAATGTTACATGAGTAGGGTCATCACCTGTAATGATCATGTCATCCATATAAAGTAATAGAAGAGTCCGGCCACGAGAAGAGGAGTGCACAAACAAGGCTGGATCATGCGGGCTCGGCTGAAAACCGGCGGCAGTAATGACCGAACTGAAACGAGCAAACCACGCGTGGGGCGCCTGCTTGAGCCAGTAAAGAGCTCGTCTCAAGCGGCAAACAAGTCCTGGAGGAGAGGAAAGACCGGGAGGAGGGAGCATGTACACCTCCTGCTGAAGGTCACCGTGAAGAAAAGCGTTCTTCACATCGAGCTGGAACAGAGACCAGCGACGAACAGCTGCAACAGCAACAAGAGTGCGGATCGTGGTCATATGAGCAACTGGAGCAAAAGTCTCGTCATAGTCTCTCCCTTGCTCCTGTTGAAAACCACGAGCAACAAGGGAGAGACTGAGTCTGGGGGGCGCCTCTCACGAGGTGGGTTGCGGCGCTTAGGAGGATCATCCATAGGGCACTCGCTGGAGGAGGCAGGCACTGAGTCTGGGGGCACTGGAGGCGAGGAGATAGGAGGATGACGACGAGTATAGTGATAGGGAAGAGGAGAGACACGATCCCAAGTGGACAACTCATCAGAGAAAGAGGAAGTAGACTGCGGTAAGGGAGACGAAGTAGACTGCGACAAGGGAGTAGGGGGTGACAGAGTAGACTGTGGCAAGGGAAGAGGAGGAGGACATACCGGAGGGGAGGATACATGAGGCGGGGATACATGAGGCGGAGAGACGGGAAGAGTGAGAAACTGCACATCAGAGGGAGTAACAGATGAGTGTGAGGTCGAGGAAACAGGGGACACAAAGAAAGGGTGAGACTCATCAAAAGTAACATCACGTGAAATGCGAAGTCGACGTGCAACATGGTCATAGCATCGATAGCCCTTGTGCTCAGTACTGTACCCAAGAAGGGCACATGGAACGGACTGAGCAGAGAGCTTAGTACGCTCACGTGGAGAGAGAAGAACATAACATCGAAAACCAAAAACACGAAGATGAGTGTAACGTGGTGGTCGAGAGTACAGACACTCACCGGGACACTGACCCTGAAGGAAAGTGGAGGGTTGCAGATTAATAAGATAAACAGCAGTGGAAACAGCCTCAGCCCAGAAGTGAGGAGGAACGTGAGAGGAGATAAGAAGGGTGCGAGCTGTCTCAATAATATGACGATGCTTCCTTTCAGCGGTGCCATTCTGAGCATGGGCACCGGGACAGGCAAGCTGAGAGAGAGTCCCGTGAGTAGCTAGCAAATCTCAAAAAGCATGAGAGAGGTACTCCCCCCCTGAGTCAGAACGGAAAATGCGTATGGAAGCAGAAAACTGTGTGCGCACCATAGCAGAAAACGTAACATAGATCTGAAAAAATTCAGATCGAGAACGCATAAAATAGACCCAACAATAACGAGAGTAGTCATCAACGAAAAGTACATAGTACCGGTGTCCACCCTTGGATATAAAGGGTGCGGGTCCCCAGACATCAAAATGAACTAGATCAAAGGGACGCTGAGACCTGGACTCACTAGACTGATAGGGGAGTTGTAGCTGTTTACCGACCCTACAACCTGAACATGAGTGAGACCGATCAATAGAGACACGACCAAGGAAACCATGACTAATGAGGGAAGCTAGACGTGAACCACTGGGATGACCAAGACGGTGGTGCCACTGAGAGAAACCAACCGAAGGAAGACAAAGGGAGGAAGCGGATGACGGTGACCGTGAAGTGGATGGAAGGTGGAGACGATCAAGGACGTACACCCCGTAACGACGACGACCAGCCTCAAGAAGTGCCCCAGTCAGACGATCCTGCACACGACATGTGAACTCATCAAAGGTAACTAGACAACTATAGGATGTGAGCTGACTGGCAGATATAAGGTTCATGGATAACTCTGGTATGTAGGCCACATCGGGAATGTGAAAATGAGTGGTGTGAATGAGGCCACGACTGGTGATGGGGTGAATGGTGCCATCTGCTACCATGATACTAAGGGCAGGAGTAATGGGCTGACATGACAAAAGACGTGTAGCATCATAGGTCATGTGAAAAGAAGCTCCAGAGTCAAGCAACCAGTCGGAGGCGGATATACCTACAGGGGCGGAGGCAGCCGGCTGAGAGACAGAGGCAGGAGCACGCTGCTGACCAGGATGTTGCGCCCGCTGAAGCTTGCGGCACTCAGATCTGACATGACCAAGGCACTGACAGTAGTGGCAGCGGGAAGGCGGGAGGCGAGAAACACCGGACTGAGCTGCAGAAAGTGTCGGAGGAGGATGAGCACCTGAGGCCATCGAGAAAATCAACCGAGGATGTCGGGGCTGCGGGATCAGCCGGGGGAGGAGGAGAACAAAGCCGGCGGTTAAGGTTTCGAAGTCGACACCGTATGGGGACAAGAGCATGCAGCGGCTGGAAGCAGTGATCGGGTTGCAGGAGGCAGCGTCGACGGGATCCGGAGCAGCGAGACTGAACAGGAGCTGCGTCGGGATCGATCGGTAGCGTCAATCTGGGATGAGCAGTACGGGATCGATCGGAGTAGCAGTACGGGATCGATCGGAGAAGAGCAGTGCTCGACGGGATCGATCAAAGAAGAAGCAGTAGCTGTAGCAGTGCTCGACGGGATCGATCGGAGAGGTAGACGATCGGAAGTAGTAGACCTTCGGAAGCAGGATCGGTGACGAGCAGGAAATGTGCGGGATCGATGAAGCAGGAGCACGGGATCGCAGTAGCTGTTCGGGATCGATCGGAGCAGGAGCACGGGATCGATCGGTGACGGGCTGGATCAAGCAGTGCGGGATCGGTGACGAGCTGGAGACGGGAATCGGCGGAAACGGCGGGATCCGGAAAAGCGTCCGGAAAACCTAATCCTCTGATACCATGATAGGAAGAATGAATCTTGTATTTCACACTTAAGGATACATATATATATACACAGGATGGGTTCCCAAACACCTAGAGGTGAGCCTAAGAGGGTTAACCACCAGAATATACAGTATAATGCATAATACATCTAACATGATCAAATTTTAAAGGTTTAAAAGGAAGAAGTTGCGTTAAAGTACGTACTGCATGATTAGGTGAAACGTGTAAGAAACGTTTCATTCCTCTTGATGACCTTTCCTGCTTCGACCCAAGGAACACGGCGTAAGCATCTAGGTGAGTGTCTGATATCCAACCCCTATACAACAGATCATTTGCCCCCCCCCCCCCCCCCTCCCCTCTGGTCAACTCAATGTTCCCACTGGAAAAAATAACCCGGGAGCTATAATTATAAATAAAAAAATTGTGAGAAGGTCAAACAATTATTTGTATGAAAAGGCGCACAAGAAAAAAATATACCTCTCCGTGAACAGACTAAGGATAAAATCAATATTTTCTTGAACTTTAGGGCTTATATGTGGTCTTCCTGGATAGTTATGCGCCAAAGAGAGATCTTTGTAATATGGAGGCGTAACCAGTTGCTTCCTCCTGCTATAAGCCTTCCCCGGAACTTGAACCGAACATGTTTTTTTGCGGGGCTTTCCACGATAATGATTTCGGTATGTTGGGTGGAAGAGGGAGTGGTGGGGGACACTTTAGGTTGGGGTGTGGATGGTGTGGGTGATGGTGTACGACGATGGGATTGAGAAATGCCCGCTTGCAACTTCTTAAACCAACTTTCGCAAAATGACTTCAAAGAGCCCTCGACCTTACCAACTTCTTCTCGTATAAAAACACGGAGCCGAGATTCCATTAAGCTCCAATCTTCATCTCCATTTCCTCTCTTCTCCTCTCTTCTCCTTCTTCTCTTTCTCAATCCTCCTAAGCAATCTCTTCTCAGTTTTCCTAACAACCTTTCTCTTTATTTCCTCAAACTTTATTTTGTCCTTCTTCTTCTCAATATCCTCAAAATTCGAGTCCTCAACATCCATCTTCTTCCTGGCATCCGTAGCATTCTTCATACCTCTTCCCTTCCTCTTACTTGGCTTCACATCTTCAAAATCAGAGTCCTCCTCCTTTGACCCTAGGAGTTGTTTCTCTTCTCCTCTAGACTACTAAACTTGTATCCAACCTACAAGATATAACAAAACATAGTACATTTGTAAAGACAAAAGGATGGGTCTAAATAAATAAATAAATATACTTGATTGGGTTTCATCAGCTCACTCCGCAAGTCCAGACAAAACTTCGCATTATACCTCAATTTGTCTGACCATCGACAAATTCTGGGCCGAGCCAGGAAGTGTACTACTCTTTGTACATTGGTGTGCTCAAAGAACCACACCTACAAAAACACATGTTAGTTTAAAATTTATATTTGATAAACATTAACTCGAATATAAACGAAATTCTTACCAATAATACAGTCGAGCAGCCTTCTTAGTAGCCTAAACATGTGTCCTCCTCTCGGACTGCGTTGGCACGACTCAGGCAGTCTAGCTGTGTATGCAAGAAAGCATGAATAGCCTTGGGCCAGTTGTACTCTCTTAATGCACCCAGACCATCCTCCAACACGCCCAGACAATTTGGGATCTTTAGAGTCTTCAGAGGGAAGAAAAAAACAATCAACAAATACCTAATCAGTGTACTCACTTGCCGGTGCTCCAGATTCGGGGACCATTCCTCATTTACAAGAATGCACATCTCATTGAGCAAGTCCCTGTGGGAAAGCTCCATACAAGGGAGTCTAGAAAAAGAAAACTCCCGACCACGATTTGGTAGCCCAAGAATCATGGCTACTTCATTAACTGGAATTTTCAGGTAATATGGACCTATTAGGAAACACCTCTTGTCCCTTCTATATAACTTCACAAGGACATACAACAGAGGTATGTTCTGCGGCAATGAGGGCATGGAGAATAAAGGTAAAATATTTGCTTCCCTCAAAATATGTTTGGAATCATCCGAAAGCACATCGAGGAGGGGACGGGCATTCGCAACAAACGTCGAAACAACACAACGACAACTAAAGTATTTGCTGTCAGACATCTGAGTACAACAAAAGAAATACAGTTGTATGCAAAGTTGTAAATACAGTTGTACTTACAATTGTAATAACAGATGAAAATACAGTTGTATGCAAAGTTGTAAATACAGTAGTATGCACAGTTGTAAACACAAACCTCGGGTTACTGCTCTGAAGCCGCGGGAGAAAGGATTAGCAAGTACTTGGAGTAGCAGGTAAGAAGATGGTCGGAGTTAGGAAGAGCGTCGCGGGTGCCGGCAACAATGGCTTTCTCCGTCGAGAGGTGTGACTTCGCCGGCAAGGAGGAAGGCCAAGGAAGCCGGCAACAATGTCTTTCACACCGTCCAGAGATGTGACTTCGCCGGCGAGGAGGGAGGCCGCGGAAGGGAAAATGTGGGCGTCGCCTAGGTTAAAGCTCCCTCGTCCCGTCGAGAGGAAAAATTACGTCGAGAGGAGAAGGCGAGAGTGGGCCCGACTAATTTTTGAAATAAGTCTTTTAAACCCGTTCCTACAGGAGGGCACGCTACCCGGGTCAAAAAAAATTTCCCTGAGTCCCAGTTATAATCGGGATGCATGGACACCGTTGATAATCATCGGGATTAGAGCCAGCAAAATTAAGCCCATTCAGCCAAAATGCACTTTACATATGGCGGCATACATGTGGTCGCGGACGGCCCGTGGCATACATGTGGCCGCGGACGGCCCGGGACTCGGACACAGAAATTTCCCCTTGGCGGACACAAATTTTTTATACCTGTAGCGTTTCTGCATGAATTTGCAAAATTGATTTTGTATGCTAAGATGTATATTTTTTTACAAAATAAAAATCGTATTATCGATTCATATTTGTTAACGATCATTTTAATATCTCATATGCATATGTTTTGAATAAAGGTTGTAAAAATATTACTGTAAAAAATACAGTCTTTCGCCTAGAGTATGGAACACTACACATATAAAGGTATTTCTCCTTTGGCGCGGTGGTGGCGGTGGTTATGAACAGTCATTCGTGAACGTCATACCTCACCTAAGAAACTTCATCCATTTTAAAATTCAAAACTAGTAATATTTTCGTGATGCCGGTCGTAACTGTCGTGTAAAACATGCATTTTATGACAATAGAGTTTTTCTCCCAACTCACAACAGGAGCAAAAACTCCGCGCCAAACTGACCCTAAGTATTGCAAGTTGTTTTATTTAAGTTATATTTACATGTTGTCTTTTTTTAACAGTTTCGGTTGGCTATAATGAGAGCCTGTGTCTTTTTTACTTCTTATGTAAGCATCATCCCACATTAAGCCGTGCGCCGTTCAAGATCTATTTTATCGCATAGGTCTGCAAATCTACGTCAATGATGAAGAAGGGCCTTTGTTAGGAGATCTACCAGCTGCTGCTCTCACGGACAGTAATCAAATTGGATTGTTCTTTTTTCAACGTGATCCCGTATAAAGTGGAATCGTGAGTGAGTCGATGTGCTTGCTTTTCTAATGTGTAGTAGGGTTCCTCTCTAGGTAGATAGTTGAAGTATTGTCACGAAAGATGATAGTGAATTTTTTTTGTTGGTGTGCGTTTAGCGCTGAGTGGTGTGCGGTTAGCGCATTCCTTCATTTTGTGTAATTAGTCTCACATCTCCAATCAAGAATTAGATTCTATCTTGTGTATGTATAAATAGGGAATCAATTTAATAGAAAAAAAATGTAACTTTAAAGTGTGAATAAAAGTAACCTATTTTATTCCATTTCCACATGGTATCAGAGGTAGGTTCTGGAGAAACTCCGCTTCCGTACCCGCAGCTTTAATTCTCCTCATACATGTGCTCGAGCTCGTGCGGAGCTTGCGCAGGAATCGTGCTCGAGCAGCAGGAGGCTCGGCAGGAGCGCACAGGCGGGAGGACGCGGCACTTGCGCTCGGCACCTGCGGCGCCTGCGGCACTTTCGCGGCTGTTTGCTCTCGGCAATTGCGGTAGTGTGCGGCAGGGAGGCGCGTGCGGCAGTGAGCGGCAAAATCAGGCGAAGTGCGGCAGCGTGGTGCGACAACGTGCGGCATCAGAGTAGTGCGGCGCGCGGCTCCTGGACTGCGGCAGTAGCGCGGCAGATTGCGCTCCTTGGGCGGCATCAGCGTAGGAAGCGCGGCAAAATCAAGAGAAGTGCGGCAAACGCGTGGCATTAGCGCAGAAAGTGCGCGCAAGAGTTGCGGCAGAAGGTGCGGCACTTGTGATAACTTCCTAAAAAGAAGTTATCTAGCTCTTTATTTTAACTAATTATTTTATCATAGATGAAAAAAGTATCTAAATGAATATAAAATATAAATAAATTCATGTTTATTTCAATTATGAATCATTTGATTAAAATCATATGTTTTTTTATTAGAAATGCCGAAGAAATCGACTCGGAGAAAAAATATTGGGCTTAAATATTTTGGCCTGTGCAAGTTGTTATAACAACCAAAATATATTGTTATAACAAGTTCTGGACGGATTTCAAATTCAAAATTGTGAATTTGCGCCAATTTCAAATATGGAAGGACGCATCTCTTGGGAGACTGCTGCTCATTTTTAAGGGAGAAAAATAACCATCAGGGACACGAAATTGGAGAAGGAGAGTTTTGGAGAGGAGGCATCATCATCATTGGGCGAAAACCTTAGTGAAGAAGGAGACCGGACCGGATCTTCAACGGCAAGGGATTGTGCACATCCTTGAGTGGGATTTCCTGCATCATTTAACTCTATTAAGCATGGCTAGTAAGATATTTCTTATTTGATTTCATCCCTCCACTATGAACTAATTTTATAGATTTTGTATGTTGTAAGTACTTTGATTCGTTGTGATGTCTTGATTTTATTATTCTTATAGATGTTTGAAATACTATCTTTATCAAATTTATGATTTTGTTCTTGAAAATTCTGGCTTAAGTTCATCTTTAAATTTGTTTGGCAAGATTCGAGAGAGGAGTCAGGCTAGATGATTGTTTTATATTGCGCGGCAAGATTCGAGAGAGGAATCACGTAAATGTTTAACCAAAATTTCCGTTTTTATACTGCATTGCGAGATTCGAGAGAGGAGCGATGAAAGTATATCATAAATTCAATATAGCGTAGAAGGGAGAAAGAGATTTCATCTTCTCGTTAGCAACATAGATTTGTGTGTTTTATGTTATTCTTTATTGTCGCCTAAGTTAGAGATAACTAGGAAAATAAGGGATAAACGGATTTCGGGTATCGAGAGATAGCGTGGTCCACTTTCAAATCGTTGCATGATAGTCATTTCAACATTCATAATGAATCATTTTAAGAAGTCATTAAAATAATCAAAGGAAATCAATATACAAGATTATTTCTCAAAACTGATATTTCTCCAAGTTGATAAAAGTATTCTTAAGTAACCTTGTTTAGTTTTGTTGTTATTGTTAATTTTTCATTATTAAAGACACTCTAATTATCCCGCTTGAATTTAAAGAAAAGGTAGAACTAGTACTTGCGAGCACTAAATTAATCACTTCTCCGAGGGAATGATCTTTTCTCACTTTATATTACTTGATTCGGCGCGTGCACTTGCGTTAAAACGTAAATCTATTTTAGGCGTATCAACTTGCGTAGAAGGTGCGGCTCTTGCGCAGGAGGCGCATGAACCGATCGCTCGTTGGGGACGGTTTTTGGAACTCCCGCGCAGAAGCAGCGCAGTGCGCCGAGCTCGCGTTCTCCTGGATTAGCCGCGAGCGCAGAGCTTACAGAGAAGAAAGCTACGCAGAAGAGAAAGCTTGCGTGCGTGCGCAGAGCTCTATTCAGGAAGGAGAAAGCTTGTGTACTTCAATCACTGGAGGTTTGGGTTGTGCGCGATAGTTGAAGGAGTGCGCGGACGATTCAGAGCGCGCGGCAGACGCTGGAGGCTCGGGTGTGCGCTGCTAGGGTTGCCATGGGAGTGTTGCGCGCCTTGCAAATCAAGTTGCGGCTCGCAAATCAACCAAGAGTGCGAGTGCGTGCTTATGGAGAAATTAGTTGCAAAAATGGAGGAGGCGGATCTAAAAGTCTTCTTCGAGTTCTTGCGGATGTCCAAAGGTGAGGGGGTAGCCTAGCCGTTACCGCCTTTGGTGAAGCTGGATCTTCCACCTGTGGAGCTAAAGCTCGATGGACCAGCTACATACTTGAGCTAGTCGCGTCGGGTAAAGAGGGCACTCTCTGGAAGGAACTTGGAAGGCTTTCTGACTGGTGAGAAGGGGGAGCCAGAAAAGGACTCGGATGGGCACAATGAGTGGAAGACTACACATAGTCTATTACACACTTGGCTCCTAAATTCGATGGTCGCGTCTATTGCTATCACCGCGGATGGCATAGAGACTGCAAGCAATGTTTAGGGGAAGCTACAGAGGCTCTATGCAGGAATCGACAACAACACGCGTGTGTTTCAAATCGAGCGGTAGATAGAGACTGTAACCCAGGGAGATCGTTTGATTCAAGAGTATGCCACAGATTTGGAGCGACTGTGGGCAGATTATGATTATTTCTCACCAATCGCATGCTGCAAAGTCCCTGAATGCACGAAAGGGGAGCAAGATGCTCAGCGGAGGACTATGCATTTTATGAGGTGGTTGAACCCGACATTTGAGCAAAGGAGTGCGATGTTGCTCGCTTAGCCAAAAATTCCCTCCCTGGATGAGACGATCTCAGCTATGATGCAGGATGAGAGCTGAATTATGCTTCAGTCTGGTACGACTGCACCCACCAGGGTGAAATCAGCCCTAGTGGTAACCAATTATGGACACATAGGATACAAGAGTGAGACACGACAGTGTTACAATTGTGGTGAGACAGGTCATTTGCGATTGACTTGCCCCAAGCCACCGAAAGAGCGGGATGCAGGTGGACGGGGAAAAGGAGGCTATCGCGGTCGCGGTCGTGGTGGGCGCAGTGGTGGTGGAAGAGGAGGTTACCATGTGAATCTAATGATATCTGAAGGCGAGGTAAACGGAAGTATGACTGATATAGGTTACTCCGAGGAACAGGAGATCGTGGACGCTTACTCTCAGCTGATGCAGAGAAAGCAAAAGGATGATGGATGACGCACTCACTCCAGTTTCATCAAGGGGTAACATTGCCTCGTTCGCTCATTCAACCTCAGGTACAGATGAAACTCTTGCTCTCGCAGCTATATCCAATACTAGATCACCAGATTGGATAGTCGATTCGGGTGCTTCTCGACATGTCACTGGGGATGCTAGGGAATTCCTTTCGTATACTCCCTTAGTAGTCCCAGAGAGCATCCAGACTGCCGATGACATAACTCAACCAGTGGTTGGTAAGGGTACCGTCCGATGTACCAATACTTTGACTTTGTCCAATGTTTTGCATGCTCCATCCTTTCCTGTGAATCTCCTATCCATTAGTGTCATCATTGTTGAAACCGACTACTCGGTCTCTGTGGAGTTCGGGGCCCTCAACGAGGCTGAGGGGTGACCAACCCTTACTTCCCCCAAGGGAGAGCTCTAGGTTGAAGGTGTCGGAACTAAGAGTTGGACCAAGGGCTTAGCGGGGAGGTCCCGCCACATACCCGGAAGTCCCCTTGGAACTTCCCCTCCCAAGCCACTACTAAGCTTGGGCACCACTGGAGCCTCTCCTCACCCCCTAGAGAGACTTGGGGAGGGAGAGGGAGAAGGAGAGAGCTAGCCTAGGATGAGAGATCCCTCCAAATGATGCCCCCTTGGTCCTATTTATAGGATTTTTGAAGTTGGGCTGCAAATAGCCAAAAACTGGTCTGCCAGATTACCAAAATACCCCTGAATTGGGCTGCGGATAGCCGAATCCCGCTGTTCTGAAATGCTAAATGCAGACCACTGGACTGCGAATAGCCAAACTGGACTGCGAATAGTAAACTGGATGAGGGGGGCCTCCCCTGGGCGAGAGGGAGGGGCGAGCTGGCCTCTCCCCTCTCCGCCGAATGCTGGGCGAGAGAGGGGGGTCGAGCTGGCCTCTCCCCTCTCTCCGCCGAATGCTGGGCGAGAGAGGGGGGTCGAGCCGGCCTCTCCCCTCTCCGCCGAATGCTGGGCGAGAGAGGGGGGTCGAGCTGGCCTCTCCCCTCTCTCCGCCTCTTCCTGCTGGGCGAGAGAGGGAGGGGCGAGACCCCCCCTCCCCTCTCTCCGCCTCTTCCTCCTTTCTCTCTGTCTTGGATCATACTACAAACGAGGCACAAATGAGCTCTTGGGTCCCGGCAACCTACTCGGCGAATATAGGGTTGTACAATCATATTTCAACTAAAATGTGTTGTTTTGTTTGATATTCCGAAGGTGATCTTCCAAGAGAAGGAGACCGGCAGAAGACTTGGGACTGACACATAACATAGTGACTTGTGGTACCTGGATAAGGAAAGTATGGACACAGCCCTCTCAACACTGGTAGAAGATGTTGCAGGAGTTGGAAGGAACATAGAAGAATTGCTTCTTCTTTATCATCGGCGTTTGGGACATCCCTCTTTTCATGTTTTAAGTCACTTGTACCCCACTTTATTTGAAAAAGCCAATCATAATAAACTTGTCTGTGACGCATGCGAGTTTGGGAAACATACTAGAAACTCTTATTCCAGTTCGGATAATAAAAGTGTTGCTCCTTTTGATTTAATACACTGATGTTTGGGGACCTTGTCCCACAACTACTGTAAATGGGTTTCGTTATTTTGTGTCTTTCATTGTTTGCTTCTCTCGAGTGACCTGACTTTATTTGATGAAAAATAAAAATGATGTATTTGCATGCTTTAAGGATTTCCACAAAAGGTTCAGACTCAATAGGGTGCAGTTGTAAAAGTGTTGGGGTCTGACAATGGGACAGAGTACACCAACAAAGCATTTGGAGAGTACTTGTCTTCACAGAGAATACAACATCAAACGACTTATCCGTACACACCAGAGCAGAACGGTGTACCGGAACGGAAGAACAGACACCTCTTGGAAGTGACTCGGAGCATGATGATATCGATGAAGGTGCCAAAATACTTGTGGGGGCAAGCTGTTCTTACAGCAACATGTTTGATCAATCGAATGCCCTCACGAATGTTGGAATGGAAGTCTCCAATTGAGATACTACGAGGGAAGAATGGAGATATTCTTCCCCTCAAGACCTTCGGTTGTGTGTGCTTCATACAAGATCAGAGACCAAATGTGGGAAAGTTGGATCCGAAGGCTCTAAAGTGTGTCTTTGTTGGGTATTCAGCTACTCAAAAGGGGTATGTGTGTTGGAGCCCGGTAGAGAGAAAATTATTCATTAGTATGGATGTCACATTTAGGGAGTTTGAGCCATATTACTCCTCTCTGGTTGACTCATCTCTTGAGGACCCACTTGTTACAGATATGAGGCGAGAAGGGGAAGATATCAGTAATAATGAGAGGAGGATAGTACGTATCCCTTGCCCTCCTGTACAGAAGGGTGCGAAGTTGGTTGTTGCGCCAGTACATGAAGAAAATAAATCTGTCACTGATGAACATTAGGTTCAGGAGGAGCTAAGAGTGTATACACGAAGAGTCCAGCATAATGAAGCTATAATACCTACAATGCCACTTGTGTCGAGTCTCGTGGCTTCTGCTACTCTGACTTCCTGAGACCTACTCTATCCACTTCAGCCTCTGAATCCACAAGTGTTATAATTCCTCCCCTTCCTACCTTCTCTCCCATACCGGTAAGGCGGAGTTCCCGCAGGAATGCAGGAGTCTCACCTGATCGGTATGGCTTTCCTTATGATATTGCCCAATTTATCTCTTACTCTAAAATATCACATATACATGGAGCATTCATTGCATCTTTGGACAATGTTTTTATTCCTAAGTGTTGGTATGTTGCTAAGGAGGATCCACAGTGGAAAGCTGCAATGCTAGAAGAACTCGGGGCATTAGAAAAGAATAACACCTGGAATCTTGTATCTCTACCACCTGAAAAAAAGGCGGTTGGGTGCAAATGAGTTTTTACGGTGAAACAGAACCCGCAAGGTCAGGTTGACACTACAAAGCCTGATTAGTTGCAAAGGGGTATAGTCAGACTTATGACATCGACTACGATGAGACCTTTGCACCCGTCGCAAAGATGAGCACAGTGCAGACACTGATATCTTTGGCGGCAAATGGGGGATGTGGAAACTACACCAACTGGACGTGTAGAATGCCTTTCTTCACGGGGACTTGTTGGAAGAAGTTTACATGGAGGTACCACTGGGCTTTGGCACGAAGCAAACAACAGGGAAGGTGTGTAGACTCAAGAAGTCACTTTATGGACTGAAGCAGTCTCCTCGAGCCTGGTTTGAAAGGTTCAGGAGGGCCATAGTAGCTATGGGATATCAGCAGACCAATGCGGACCATACAATGTTCTTTCGACAACGTGGAGCTCACATTACAATACTTGCTGTGTATGTGGACGACATGATCATGACAGACGATGATGAAGGTGAAATTACTCAGCTGAAGAAGAAATTGGGAAAGGAATTTGAGGTGAAAGACTTGAGGCAACTAAGGTATTTTCTTGGGATTGAGGTAGCCCGCGGTGTAGAAGGGATTTTTCTATCCCAACGGAAATATGTGTTGGATCTTCTCAAAGAGATCGGTATGCTAGGGTGCAGACCTGCAGTTGCTCCCATTGATCAGAAGTCCAAGTTTGGTGCGGAGGCAGGAGAGCCAATTGATAAAGAAAGGTACCAGAGATTGGTAGGCCGCCTGATCTATCTGGGTCACACCCGCCCCGACATATTGTTTGTCGTAAGTGTGGTGGCTCGTTATATGCATGATCCTAGGGAGGGTCACATGGATGATGTATATCAGATTCTCAGATACTTAAAGAGTGCACCAGGAAAGGGACTGATCTTCAGAAGGAATGGACATTCAAACATCGAAGGCTATTGTGACTCTAACTGGGCTAGCTGCGTTGATGACAGAAGGTCAACGTCTGGATACTGCATGTTTGTATGAGACAATCTAGTCTCCTGGAGGAGCAAGAAGCAGACAGTAGTTGCAAGGTCTACAGCCGAACCAGAGTACCGAGCCATGACCTTAGGTGTGGGAGAGTTGTTGTGGTTGAAATCCCTGCTAATGGAACTCAAGATAGACCAAGGAGGGCGGATGACATTATGGTGTGACAGCAAGTCAGCCATCAGCATTGCAAATAACCCTGTCCATCATGACTGAACAAAGCATATAGAGATCGATAAGTTCTTTATCAAGGAGAAACTGGATAGTGGGGTGCTCAAACTGGGATATGTTGATACAAAGGAGCAGGTGGCTGATTGTCTAACTAAAGGACTCAGCTCATTTGATTTATCCAGATTGGGTGACAAGATGGGCTTAGTGGATATCTTTCGCCCACCTTGAAGGGGAGTGTTGGTGTGCGTTTAGCGCTGAGTGGTGTGCGTTTAGCGCATTCCCTCCTTTTGTGTAATTAGTCTCATATCTCCAATCAGGAATTAGATTCTCTCTTGTGTATGTATAAATAGGGGATCAATGTAAGAGAAAAAAATGTAACTTTAAAGTGTGAATAAAAGTAACATGTTTTATTTCATTTCCACATTTCTTCTTCTCATCCTCTTACTTGTGCTAAAACTCTCTAAACAATAAGCATTCACAACTGCTTGTACTGAGTGTCATATACTCGGCCCCCGTGGTTGATATGGCTACGTCGGTAGGTTGTTTCTGAATACCCCAAACAATGGGTTTTCTGCCCATGAATCGAGACACAATAATAATTGCATTTACTAACCAATACATTAATGATCCAACAATATATCTATATTTCTCTGCATCTACTCCATCATTCTCCTTTCTTAACATTTTATAATGTGTCAATAGGAGTAAGCGATTTATTGTGTTTATCGAATTGGGTTTTAACTAGTAGATATGCTGCATAATTTTGTTGTGATAAGAAAAATATCATTTGTAGATTATGAATTTGGAGTCTTAAAAGTATTTCATTAATTCTAAATTATCGGTCATGACATACTGTGCTTTCATTTGTTCTCTGAACGCATTGATCATTGAAAGAGAATTGCCCGGTTGACAAAGAAACCACTACAGTCTACAAATCACTGAGCCAAATCTCATTATATAGATTATGGGATAATTGTCCACGAGTCAACACCGGCAATTACCACAGCACTGATAGAAATCGATGAGGATAATATATTACGAGATTTAGTGGTATTGAGACAAATACTATAATGGTCAGTTCATTTGGCACGAAATGAAATACATGAATTAGAATTGGCACAATTTCAATTCCTGCAAAATTCTAATTTTGATGTTCGGCTGAATAAAATAACATTTTGCTCACACCTTCAGGCAAATAACGTTTTGCTCTATGTTTTCATTCCATGGGATACATGTTTGAACGCTACATCAAGAGGACCACTTGCAATCAATAGTTCTGTCCAAAGATTAAATGTCGATGTTGTGTTGGGTATCGTGTGATGGGCCCCGCCATTTTGTAATGAATTTAATATGTGGAATGTGTGGTGTAATTTTTCTTTTGTTTTTGCAAGCATGTAATTTATTTTTGTCATGTTGTATTTTAGCTCATAATTTTGTTGCTACAATTTCTGTGAACATTAATTCAATTGTTTAATAGAACAAATTTTAAAGACGGGAAGAAAAGCATCATGATTATTCTTGGTTGTATGGACTTAGATCTTGTGGACTTAGATCTTGCGCTAAGGGTTGAACCTCCCATATTTCATTTGGCTGATAGTTCCCGTGTGGTAAAACAGAACTATGAAATGTGGGAATGTTTAGATCATATGTGCTTAATGATTATGAAGTGAGCGTTTTTGAAGCCTTATGAGCAATGATGAGACTACCCCTACCTTAACATTCCTTGATGAGCCTAAAAAGCGTTTTGCACAGAAGATATGGTAGTAAAGAGCAGACTTCTTGCGAAGCTTGTCTGCATGAAGTACAAGGGAAAATAAAATGTTCAAGAGTACATTATGGAAATTAATGTCACATCTTGCTTCAAAATTGAAAGGATTAAAGTTAGAGTTGTCGAAAGACTAGCTCGTGCATTAAATTTTGATTTTGATTTCTGCACAATTCAGTCAATTTAAGATCAGTTACAACGGCCAAAAGAAAAAGTATTCTCTTAACAAGTTCATTTCATATTGCATGCAAGAAGAAGAAAGATTAACCCCTCACACAAGGGCCAGAAAGGAAAGAAAGAAAAGAAAGGTGCAAGTGGACTTCCACAAAGAAAATCACTAAAGGAACATGATAATGCTATCTTCCACCTATTTCTTTTATTGGGGTGATGGACGCATGAAGAATGATTATGTCAAATGTCATATCTGGCGTGATAAGGAAGGGTACATTTTAGTTTGTTCTAAAATTAATTTAACTAACGTACCTAAATACACTTGTGAATAAACTCACGTGTTATACTATAGTCTACTCACATAAATGTGTCTATACAAAGTTGGCTGAGCTGCAAAAAGTAAAGTGATGGTGAGAGATACATTAATAAATTTATAATAAAAGTATATATGGATTTATCGAATATTCTTTAATATATAAATGATCAAGCAATCAAGGCATTAATAAATAATAGCATATGAACTTATTACTATTATTTTAAATTATAGTGGCAAAATTATAAAGTTGAATAAAATTCGATAACATATATAAATAATGTACGCAATTAAAATATTTTCTAACTTAAATTATTTTATATGTATGATAGATGCATGCAATATATAAAGGAAGTAAAAAAGAAGGGAGGCAATAAATATTGTGAACAATTCTACTTCCAATTAATTAATAATGAAAATTATTTAATTTTTATGTGATTACTAATTATGAATGGAGTATATCCTCTATATATATACTCATAGTAGAATGATGGATTTATCGCATTATTCCAAACATACAAATGATCAAACTATTACATAAATTAATAACACAATAACATATTGTTATTATTTTAAAATTTCTAGTAACCATATTATAAAGTTGAGTATAATTCAATAACTTATAATATATAATAATTTACCAATTCAAAACATCTTACAACTGCAATTATTTTGATTGTATAAAAATAGAAATAAATAAAGACTAGACATCAAATATAATTATGGTGGTATATATGCGCATGCTCTGTAATTACTTAATAAAAACATTTTATTTATTACAAGATATACCAAATTAAAGCATTTCTGCCTATAAATTTAGGCTCCCCTGTCCACTCAAAATACAAAAGAAATCAATAGAAAGATGCTTAGACAATAAGTGTAGCATGAGGACGAGAACATAACTCAAATTTCTCATTAGGTATTGACGTTGAATTTATTTGTAGGGAAATTTTATTTGATGATGTTGATTGGATGGTATTTAAGTGAATGAATCCTCATAGATAATTATTTTTAGTTTTAATTTATAAATTTTGATTGGCCGCTCTTTCATGCACGAACAAACTAAGCATATTTTGATTGGTCTGAAGCACGCTAGCTTGCTCCCATGTGTAGAACAAATACTCAAAATTGGTGGCAGGGGATCGAAGAGTTGAAGTTTTTATTTCATCTCAAGTATACTCACTGTATCCCAAACTATAATGGCTTGTTCGTCTGGTAAGTTTTCGCAGGAAGGAATTTATTTTGGTCGAAAACAAAAAAACTCATAGATTTTGGAATTGGGCCAAAATCAATTCATTTGTTCATTTGCAGAAAAATTTCAAGACTCGTGGGTTTTGGAACAAATTTATCCACCCAAAGACCTGCCCGTACTTGGACACGGCGTTATCCCACTTGTAGTCTATGGACACTCACATTTCACGATCCCTTCCCATGAGGCTTAGTGATCGCACTCTGATTCCATGTTCGAACGTGATTGTGTTCAGCGTCCCGCCTTAAGCCAGTGTTCTCTCATTCAAAGCAGCAATAAAAAGATTACTCCAAAATTTTGTAAATTTTTTTTGAGTAATCTGAGTGATTTATATGCCTCCAAGCATTTTGTTTCCTTTGAAGTATGTAAAGATGGAAAAAAAACCATGGCAAGGAAAATGGAGAGAAAGCTAAAGGAAAGTGAAAAGCATTCAGAGAATTTCATTCACCTCTTCTATATTTTCAGTTCTGCTCAATACAAGAGTTCTTACATGCTTTTATACTAATAGTTTCATAAATGCAGGTAAGGAAACAGTTACATTGGTAATTTCATTTCATAATTTATGTGATGCTTTGATTTCTGATGCAGTAGATGAAGGGGCTGGATGCATTAGCGGCTCAGATTAATTACTTTAGCATGTAAGACTATATTATACACTAGACCTTTTGGAGAATTTCTACACACTCTATTCTAAGTACTCTATTTACATTATTCATGTCTCATCAATGAATGATATTTTAGAGTCATCTAGAGTCTACACGCTAGATTAACCTATAACTCTCCAAACTCAACAATCAAGTAGATCAATTTTCAAAAACAGTACTACACTAGAAGTTCGCATATGATTCCAACATTTGTAGGCAATTTTTATTAGCCCCCGAGGTTTGGCTATTAACACTCGATTTTAGGTATTTTTTTCTCTCCTCACTTAGATACTCGCACTACAGGTTCGGCTTAGGAAATGCGGAAAAAAACTCTTTTTTTTTCTTTTCTACGCTGCGCTCCACCGGAGCAAGGAGCAAAGACCTCTCTTATTTTTTTTGGGTGCCTATGCCGAGTGAAGAAAATGAAGAACTCCATCTTTTTTTTGCTTCTCGATATTTTGCCACCGGAGCCATTAAAAAGGAAATTTTGTTTTGTTTCATTGCGGATAGCCAATTTGTTGATAACAATCGTCCATTTGTAAATCTTTTTTGGCACGAAGAAGAATCACACCGCAGAATTAATGAGCTCTTTCATACAAATACCGATTACAGTCAAAATTGCAAGTCCTCAAAAAGAACTTCTACTGCACAATTACAATGGGTTCCACACAATGATAGTCATGCACAATGTCGAAGCACAAAACCCAAAAGGCCCAGTTTTTAATGTCTTGCCCCAATCTTTCATCCAAGCAATCACAATTAGTCTTCGGATGTTGAGAGAATAGATAGGCTGACAAAAATCTTTCATCCAAGCAATCACAATTAGTTCTTTGGAAAATCTCCAGTCATGAGAAGCGCAATGTCCAAATTCTTAACTGATAGGAAACGCATTTAGAGACAGAGAGAGAAATGCAATGTTAAGAGAAAATGGTCCGCTTACTCTGTAGAAGGGCTAAAGTAATTGGCCAACTTGCTGTTGCCGGAGAACATGATGAGAGAAACCTAAGCGTCGCAGAGAACATCGATCTCATTCGCCTTCTTCATAATCCCAACCCTCCTCTTCGAGTATGTCACTTGCCTGTTTGTCAGATTCTCAATCTTCCCCCTCCCCGTTTCCATCTCTTTCTCTACTCTATTCTGCAAGTGTTCTTCTTCTTCTTTCTGCCCATATAAGAATTCAAAAAGAACTGGTTCTGCAGAGAGAGAGAGAGAGGGACAGGGGTAGCGGTGGTTGAGTGGTGGCGCCAGTGAGCTCGAAGAAGCGCTTCCCTTTCCGAATGAGGAAGAAGTGATGTCGACATTGTTGCCGTAACAGTGGTGGAAGCAGATAGAAGCCGACGATAGAAGCAGGTCGATGCCCTCGTGAGGACGGCGGCTGTTGTACCGATGATGGAAGGAGACCGATGCCCTAGGTGATGCGAAGAGGAAGAACTGCGACTGTAGAAGCAGGGAGACGATGAACGAGAGGGATCGGCGAGAAGGAAAATCAGGAGCAAGAGGTCCGTTGCTCGGGCCGATCTTGGGGAGGAGAAACTGCGGGAAGCGTGATCGGCCTCCGGAACCGAAAGATGGAATGCACGGGAGAGAAGAGGGCGGCTGCGGTACCGGTTTAGGGCGAGCGGAAAACGGGCATTTTTAAAGAAGACTCGAGATAGTTAATGGAGGAAAGGGATGGGAGTATTACGGGCATTTTTAAAGAAGACTCGAGATAGTTAGGCTCTGTTTGGAACGACAGCGGCCGATCAGGAATCCACGCTCCGATCCGTAGCCGCAGGAAACCGTCGTTTGGGGCGGTGGTTGGCGGGCGTGGATCGCAGCGCCCGCCGCTGAAAACGTCAAAAAAACCGCTCCCCCAACCGCAGGGGAGCTACCGCGGTTGCGGATGGCGCTCCCAACCCCCGCGGATGGCGCTCCCAACCCCCGCGCCAAACAGAGCCTTAATTTGATGGGCCTCCGTCTCCCAGGCACCGCGCGATAGTATTTTCACCGGCCGCAATCGGGCGGGCTCCTGATACGATTAGGCGGTTCCGCCCCCCCCCCCCCCCCCCCCCCCCCCCCCCCCCCCCCCCCCCACGATGGTACCTCGGTCATGGCGGTACCCTGGTTTGACGGCCCTCACGCTGCTCACAATCCCCGAGAACGGTCCTCCGCACGTTGCCTCATTTTGTCGGGCGCTCAAGAGATTACGAACGGTGTAAGCATCGTCGAGACGGGGTACTGGCGTTGCCGAGGTACTGTTGCGCGGGGCACGTGGGGCTCCTGCACTGTCAATCACTCGTATATATAATAAAATAAAACTATACTCGTTACAACTCAAAAGTAGGATACGAGCATCTCCGTGCGCTTCGCCCGTGCTCGATGCTCTCGGACAGACTTCGCCCGCAATCAGGCGGGCCGTATCAAGGCAGGCTCAACCCGCGTGAAGGCCGTTCTTGCACCCCACTGTCGCGACATATTTCATCTGCCGCCGGTTCCACCTTCGTGGCGATAATGAGGAGAGAGCGGCGAAGATGCTCGTACATATATATAATCAAACTGTGTGAATTACGTCAAAGCTAATTCGAGTGGTTGGTTGAAGGCGGCGAGGCGCCAGATTAAGGCTTCAAATCGTGGGTTCAAATCTCTCCTCTGATGTTTTTCTATAGACCATAAAAATGGATGTTGATATTAGCACCGCACGTTTGGCTATCCGCACTAACGGCTAACCGCAAACAATATTTCTATTTGCACACCAATGTGTTTTGATTTTCTTTTAATATTTAGAGATGTAATCTTATTTGAAAGATTAAAAAGGAATTGCAGTGCATGTCACTTGATTTAGGCACCGTTTGGGGGCTTATTTTCACCGGTCAAGCGGTCACGACCGCATGAACCGGACCATAATTAAAGTCAGTTCATGCGGTCGTAACCGCTTGACCGGTGAAAATAAATCCCCCCAAACGGAGCCTTAATCAGAATATTCATGTTGTAATATAACACTACAATCAATGAAAATATTAATCCATTGTCTGCACTATTTGAATACTATACTTGGGAGTGTACGGAGAGGTAAAAATATTAAAATTAAAACTCGACTTCATTTAATCCCACATCATAGAAAATATTGTCTTATAGTGTATATATAAAATAAATCATGCACCCAATTGTTTAATTTGTTAAAAAAAAAAATCAACCTCTTAAGAACAAATGATAATTTCACACACGCTTTAATCAGACAGACGGCTTAGAACAATCTGATGGCTGATGGCACACGGTTACATCATGGTCCTCTCTGTGCAGACTGATTGGACTTGGGCGTCATCATGGCCGCTCCAAACCTGCTGCAGCTCTTGCTCTGCGTTCTCCCTGCCACTGATGATTATTCCTTGCTGGATGCGAATAATGTTTAGATTCACCACAATAGTGTTGTTGTTCGTTGGGTTCTCCTGTGCTTGCACCGGATCGGGAACCTCACCATCCTTGCATATACACAAAATTAATCAAAAAACTGTTTAACTTAGGCTTCGTTTGACTTACAAATATATTGGCCGCAGGGTCTCTAAGAAAGCACAGAAACAGGAATATCCAGCTCAACAATCTCAGCCTAACTTCCGGCTTGGATGCCAGCATTGCTCCGATGATGATGGCAAATGCGCCGGCGCCCATTATCCATGGGTGATTAAGTGCGTCCTGCAGCATTTTGCAACCTTCAGCTAAGATTGGCAGTGATTTGTGAGTACATGAAGATAATATCCAGGGAGGTTTATATAATAATGTCTTTCAACTATTTTTTGAGTAAATTTGTGGTTTTTCCCGTCTGACTCACGCGCTTGACCAGTGCATTCTCTCTCCCCCTTCGACTCATTATCGATCAAGCTAAAGGGATGAAATTATAGGTAGGGGGGACTGGACCCCATCATGCTTTAAATAGTAAATTTAAATTAAAATAGATTTCAGAGGATAGATCAGTAACTAACAACAACATCATCTGTTACCTAAAAACAGTTGTCATTATTTACACTTCTAAGCATCAGAGTCCCCCACATAAACATCTAATATATAAGTAGAAAAAAAGTATTTGACTACAACAGACATACGTATACATTGAGCTAACAGTTTTGCATATCCAAATTTTCATTTTTTTTATCATATCATAAAAGAAACTTCGATCTCACCCACCAATGAATGACCAGTGTCTAGGTAAAGTATAGTTTAGGCCCGGCGTTTTTGTAGTGGTGGCGTTTTTTCCGTTGTTTTAAGATCGTTTGGGAGGAGTGTTTCAAAAACATGAAACATTGTTATTCGCATTTTTTCCTATATACGCAATCGCGCTAGGGTTTCTGCTTACACGTTTTTTTTGGCGCATTTTTTCTTCTAGCGTAGAAGTTTTGGTGGGACTTCAACCTATGTTAGATGTTTAGGTGATACTCTGATCTGTGTACAAGTGTTAATATTTGCAAAAAAAATTAGTTAACACATAATGTTCTTAATCAGAGGCTTCCATGAAGAGTTTGACCCTCTCCTTCCAAATACCAAAGTTTTCTTTTTTTGCAGATAAGAAGTTTCATAGATCTCAAATCCTTGTGACTTTCTCCTTAAGTCGTGGTGTTTAGACTTTGAATCCTTTTTAAAGATGTTGTTCATATTGTTAAGCTTTCTTTGAACAACCTCGCTTTGAAATCACTTGTAAGTTATGGGATAGTCTAACCTTCACCTAAAGGGGGGGGGGGGGGGGGGGGGGGGGGTGGGGGGGGGGGGGGGGGGGGGGGGGGGAATAGGTGATATCGTCTATTTCTAAATTAAATGCGGAATAATGAAAGTAAGAGCAACACACACAGTCACAGAAAATCCACAGCACAAACACAGAAAGCTGTAGTGTTTCCCCGAGTTGGGTAGTCCACTTCCCCCTTCGCCTATCTAGCAGTGTTCTAGCCACGACCACTTCCACAAAAACTCAGATCCGTAGATCCTACAACTCAGAGATAAAGTCTCCTACCTCAGAGACACTAACTGACCTCCTACCTTAGATCCCAAGGATCCTACACTCAGATTCTCACTGGAATCATACAACTCAAGACTCACATAACCCTACAGCTCAGGCCACACAGGAGCCTACAACTTAGGCCACATAGGAGCCTACAACTCAGATTCCTCAAAAGAATCCTACAACTCAGATCTCAGAGAGATCCTACAATTATATAAGTTTTGTAATAAAAAACTTTTCTATAGACTCAGAATAATAAGTCTCGATAAATTTGGAGTCTTCTTGAAGCTTGATGGAGATTAGCTTCTTCTAGGTCTTCTTATTAGAGATCTTGAATGATGGCTTCTGTGAATGCACTTCTCTGTTCCTTCGAAGACGCATAGGCTTATGTTCTCCAACTATCAATGGGGAGAGAGAATGAGAAAGAGAGAATGCACTGGTCAAGGGGGTGAGTCAAATGGGGCAAACCACAAATTTACCCAAAAATAGTTGAAAGGCATTATTATATAAACCTCCCTGGATCAAATCTTCATGTACTCACAAATCACTACCAATCTTATCTGAAGGTTGCAAAATGCTGCAGGACGCACTCAATCACCCATGGATAATGGGCGCCGGCGCATTTGCCATCATCATCGAAGCAATGCTGGCATCCAAGCCGGAAGTTAGGCTGAGATTGTTGAGCTGGATATTCTTGTTTCTGTGCGTTCTTAGAGACCCTGCGACCAATATATTTGTAAGTCAAGCTTAAATTAAGTTAAACTTCAGTTTTTGATAAATTTTGTGTGTATGCAAGGATAGAGAGGTTCCCGAGCCAGTGCAAGCACGGGAGAACCCAACGAACAACCACACTATTGAGGTGAATCTGAAGATTATTTGCATCCAGCCAGGGGCTGGAGCAAGCATGATCATCAGTGACAGCAAGAACAGCCAAAGTCAGGGAAGGAAAAAAAACAGTAATGATGAAATTCCAAAGTGGAACCCATATTTACCTCTATTTCTTTTTAAGTTGACAGCCATTATCCATTAGGCTCTCTTTGGGGCGGTGGTGGCGGTGGGAAAAACTTTATTCTCACCGCCACCGCCCTTTTTAGCTTGTTTGTTTGGATGAGGAGCTTTTTCAAAATAGTTTTTTCAAGAAAAGTGTTTTGAGGGTTTTTTAGCAGCCGGTCCAATATGGCTTTCTAAAAATTGTTTTCTTTGCTTAAAATTTTTTTCTCTTTTATTGGAGGGTTTACGAAAGTCACGCCCTGACCATTCCCGATCTGTCTTTCTTCCTTCTCGCCGTTGCAAATGTTTCCTGCTTCTAATCGTGATTCTTCACTCATTCGCTATCTTTGTTTCTCACTGCTGACTTTTTGTAATCTGCTTATTTATGATTTATATAATATTCTTATCTATGCGATAATGACAAACATAAACATCTTTTTATTATTAAAAAGTTTTTTCTTCCTAATAGAAAAATGCAAAACAGTTTTTTGAAAAACACTTAGATGGAGATTTTCTACAAAATCTACAACATTTTCAAAAAAAGTTTTCTGAACAGCTTCAATGTCACCACTGATTTCTCACCACTACTTTTTCCACCACCGCCCCAAACAGAGCCTTAGTTTTGGGAGATGCAAATATCACAAATTTAACCACCATTCCCTTGTCATGTGACAACCAAGCGGCATTACACATTACTTCCAATCCCTTATATCATGAGCATACAAAACACATTGAAATCGTCATCTTGTTCGTAAAAAATTGGCTTCGGGCAAATTGTATAAAGTAAATTGAATTACACAGTAAAATGAATACTCTTTTCATTTCCATCAATAAAAACAAAGACTAGTTATTAGTAACCAGATTGTTTTATTAAAGATTTTTTTCCGCCCCTGTTCGGATTGTTCGGGAGGATTGGCCGTGATCCGATCCAAGCAAATTTAAATCCCCGCAAGCAAAACGCTACAACTCTACTTCACCAACTCGCCGTAGTCACTACAATAGTCAGGATTCTCATTGCCCGAATCAATTTATCTATCAAGAAAGAAAGCTATCCGTGATACTTCCCCAACTCATGAGTTGATCACCGATGCCATCATCTACTTTAGGAGACTATAATCTATCCTGCAATTCCGAGCTCTCGGTACTGTTAAATTTTATGCTACCATCATGCAAGGGAACCAACGAAGAACAAAGACGAAGTAATCTTTATAACTAGACAAACAATTACAAAGACAAGGTGCATACACCTTGAATCACGTCAGCTGAGATATATAAAAAATAACTTTGTCGCGGACAGGGTCCGCTTCTCCACTTCACTGTGCACTGTGCACTCTCCACCTCACAGTGCACTCTGCACTCTCCACCTCTCGCTGAGGTATGGGTTGAGCTTGTTAAATTTTTGTGTGCTTCTACCAAGTACAAGAAACCAACGATGAACTGAACACGAAGAACTCTTTATAACTAGGCAGATGATTACAACAACGACAAGCTGGCTACAAGGTGCATACACCTTGAATCACGTCAGCTGAAATATATGAAAACAAAAAACTTGTCGCGGACAAGATCCGCATCTCCACTAGGTGTCGTTGAGCTTGTCAGCGCACTCTTCACTTCTCAACACACTCAACCCTGCACTCTTCACCTCACAGTGCACTCTCCACCTCTCGTTGAGGTGCGGGTTGGGGTCGGACTCTCTTGGGGTGTAGCCACACTCCCACTCGGCAACACTTCTCTTCTCTTCTACTCTCTCTCTCTCTTGTGTGTTCTCTCTCTTCGCATCCTCTATCTCATAAACACATCAATCTCTTGCATGGGGGGGGGGGGTATTTACAGGCAAATCATAATAGGAGAGAGAAGGGGGGGGGGGGGGGAGGGGGGGGGGGAGGGGGGGGGGGGGGGGGAAGGGGGGGAGGGGGGGGGGGGGGGGTGCACTCACCATCCACGTACATGCCATGCATGCAAACCTCCACTCGCCAACAACCCCCACTCGCAGCCTTACACTTCCACTCGCCAAACACATCTCCCTCACATGCATGCACTCGCAAACTTCATCTCCTCACTCCACTCGGCAACCTCAAGGTAAACCCACTCGCCACCTTGTAAAACTCTCACTCGCCAGCTAGCACAGGTACACACACACCCACTCGCCAGCTAGCACAACATCTCCACTCGCCAACTTTCACTGCATGCACACACTCTTCTCATTCTTCCACTCGCCAGCCATGCACAACACTCTACTTCACTTGGCAACCTCACTGCTCATTCCACTCGCACATGCACAAGTCCAAAACTCCACTCGCCAACTTGCATGACTCCACTCGCCTACTTCAAGAGGCCCGCTCTCCACTCGCCTCTCCCCCTCTCACTTCAACTCTCAACACTCCCCCTTGAAGTGAGCTTCAGGGGCAACTCCAAGGCAAGCGCGAAGCTTCTTGAACGGCCCCGCAGATAGGGGCTTTGTGAAGATGTCCGCCAGGTTTCTCTTCACTCCGCACGTGCTCCACCGCAAGCGAGCCACCCAACACCTTCTCTCGGATGAAGTGGTGTTCGATCTCTATGTGCTTTGTCCGTGCGTGACAAACTGGGTTGGTTGCCAGCTTCAGAGCACTCTCATTGTCGCCACGCAGCACAGTAGGTCCTCTGACCTTCTCATCCACATCTTCCACCAGCCTCCTCAGCCAGACACACTCCTGAGCTGCTAAGGACGACGCCTTGTACTCAGCCTCAGTGGTGGAAAGGGAAATGGAGTCCTGCTTCTTGCTACACCACGAGATGGCAGTGGCTCCACACAAGAACACGTAACCTGATGTCGACTTGCGATCATCAGCGTCACCTGCGTAGTCTGCATCTGTGTAGCCATGCAGCTTGAAGTCGGTCCTCCCTCCATAGAACAACCCCATCTCCAGGGTCCCCTTCACATACTTCAGTATTCCCTTGGCTGCCTCCAGATGAGGCTTCCGCGGCTCCTGCATGTATCGACTCACTCGGCCGACAGCAAAGGCGATGTCCGGCCTTGTGATGGTCAGATAGATTAAGCTCCCCACCAGTGCCCGGAAGATCTTCGGATCAGGAAGAATCCTCCCTTCTTCCTTCCGAAGCTTCAACCCAACCTCCAGTGGAACGGAGCTGCTCTTCCCCTCCTTCATATCGAATCTCTCGACGATCTTCTCGGCATACGCCTTCTGGGTCACGAGCAGCCCGCCACTCCTCTTCTCCACTTGAAGTCCAAGGAAATGGTGCAGTTCACCAAGATCCTTCATCTCAAACCGGATGACTAGCTGCTGTCTCGGCGCCGCGACCTCTTCACCGTTGTTCCCGGTCACGATCATGTCGTCGACATACAGCAGCACCAGCACGTGAAGATCTCCACTCTTCTTCACAAACATGCTAGAGTCTGAGTCTGAGGCATTGTAACCACAGAACTGCAGATACTCTGCAATCTTCCCATACCAGGCTCTCGGCGCCTGTTTCAACCCATAGAGGGCCTTCTTCAGCTTGCAGACATGACGCAGCTGAGACTTGGACACGTATCCAGGTGGTTGCACCATGAATATGTCCTTGTCTATCTCTCCGAATAGGAACACGTTCTTCACGTCCAGCTGCCACAGCTTCCACCCTCTGCACGCTGCTAGGGCAATGACCATCCTCACCGACGTCATCTTCGCCACAGGACTGAACGTCTCCTCATAGTCCTCTCCATAGGTTTGTGAGAAACCTCGAGCGACAAGCCTAGCCTTGTACCGCTCTACTTCTCCGTCAGCCCTCTTCTTCATCTTGTACACCCACTTGCAGGTGACAGGTTTGATGCCCTCCACCATGGGAACAAGGTCCCATGTCTCGTTCTTCTTCAGGGCCTCCATCTCCTCATCCATGGCCACGTCCCACTCCTTGGTGCCAACAACATCTTCAAAGCGGGCAGGTTCCCTCTCGTCGAGTGGTCCTGCGAAGAAGCAAGAGACCAAACTCACGAAGTTCCCCTCCTTATAGCGAGCAGGCGGGACGATGGTACGCTTCGACCTCCTCAAGGCTTGGCCACTTTCTACCGCTCCGTTAGACTCCTCCTCTCCAGCTCCTCCTTCAACTTCTCTTGAAGCAGCGCTCCCCCTGCTTCTAGAGCTTGAAGCTCCACCTGAGCCAGAAGCTCCCCCTGAGCCAGATGCTCCCCTTGAGCCAGATGGCGATGGGGCACTTGGAGATACCTCCAACTCCACCATAGAGTCCTCAGTGACTCTCTCTTCTCCTTCCCTGCTTGATTCTCCACTCTCCGGCACCACCACAGAAGAGACTCCCTGATACGAGATCAGTTCGTCAAACACAACGTCGCGCGAGACGACGAACTTGTGAGTCTGCGGGTTCATGCACTTCCATCACTTCTTCCTCTCGTCGTAGCCGATGAAGACACACTTCCTCGCCTTCGGCTCCAACTTGGTTCTCTCCGCCTCTGGAACGTGCATGAAGCAGGTAGAGCCAAACACCCTCATGTGACTCACATCTGGCTTCTCCCCGAACATGAGTTGGTGTGGAGACACCATCCTGTTGGGACTCAGAGGTAGCCGGTTGATCACATGGGTGGCACATGCCATTCCCTCCGCCCATAAGGCTTTGGGGATCCCCTTGGCATGCAGCCAACTCCTGGTAGTCTCCACCAGATGGCGGATCTTCCTCTCTGCCACCCCATTCTGCTGAGGGGTGTGGGCGCAAGAGAGCTCTCGCCGGATGCCGAATTTCCTGCAGAAATAGTTGAAAGCGTTAGAGGTAAACTCTCCCCCGTTATCACTTCTCAACTTCTTCACCCTCAGGTTCAGTCTCCCCTCCACTAGTTCCTTCCACTCCTGGAACTTCTCAAACACCTCCGCCTTCTCCCTTATGAAGTACACCCACGTGTAGCGAGTGTAATCATCCACCAAGACCAGCGCATACTTGTTTCCTCCATAGGTCAGGGTGGCGCACGACCCCATCACATCAGCATGTATGCACTCAAGAGGTGTCCTACACCTGGTCTCCGACTTGTCAAATGGAAGTCGATGTGACTTTCCAAACTGACAACCCTCACACACATGGCCGTCGCCGCAAGAGGAGAGATTGGGCAGGCCAGACACCAGGCCCTTCGCCGCTATCATCTTCAACTTGTCCATCCCCACGTGACCTAGACTCATGCCAGATCGATGCGCCGTCGTTGGTCTTTAGCTTGTCCACATAGGCACTTGCAGAAAGAACGTACAAGTCCTTCACCACCCTGGTGACCTCGACCTCTTCCTCCACCTCTTCTTCCACCTCTGTGATGGTCACCACCTCTTCGGTGGTCTTCCTCTCTCTCAGCAACATGACCGGCCTTGAGATTATACCGACACTCCTTTGTCATGTGCCCATACTTCTTGCAGGCAAAGCAGAGGGGTCTCCCTCTCTGATCATATGGGGGGAGGAAGTTCTCCCTAACTCCCTGAGAGGACGTTGAAGGTCCATCTTCGGAGTTCTTCTTCTTGTCCCAAGGCTTCCTCTTGCCTGAGAACAACGCCTCGCTATCTCCCCCTGAGATAGACAATCCTGCCATCTGCTTCGCCAAGCTCTCCTGTGACGACAACAGGTTCTCCAGCTCCAGTAAGGTGGGCTGATTAGCCCATCCTTGCACAGATGTGATAAACGGAACATACTCCTTCCGCAGACCTCGGAGTATGTGCCTCTTCAGCTTCGCCTCTGAGATCGGCTCGTCAGGATCCAAGGCCGAGATCTCAGCACACAAGTTCTTCACCTTCAAGAAGAAGGTGGATATCGACAACTCTCCCTGAGTGGACCGCGCCAACTCATTCACCAGGAACTGTAGCCGCACTACGTTCTTCTTGTTGAATAGCCCATCAATGGCACTCCAGATCTCTGACGCTGACTTGCAGCACATGATGTGGTCGAACAAGTCAGGAGAGATAGCTCTCTTCAAGGTGAACTCCGCCTTGGCGTTGGTCTTCCTCCACGCTCTCACAGCTAGACCATTGTCATCAATTGGAAACACTTCTGCCTGCTCTTCTCCTCCAACGACCTCCCATAGGTCCTCTCCAAGCAGGTAGCTCTCCATGCATGACTTCCACTTCTTGTAGTTGGTCTGGGTGAGCAGCTCAATGCCTAGTCCTCTCGCATAACCTCCTCCGCCGTCCATCTTGATTGTCAACCTTGAACCTAGATAGCACGCGCCGCTTCAGCAACCTGCCTCTGATACCATGTTAAATTTTTGTGTGCTTCTACCAAGTACAAGAAACCAACGATGAACTGAACACGAAGAACTCTTTATAACTAGGCAGATGATTACAACAACGACAAGCTGGCTACAAGGTGCATACACCTTGAATCACGTCAGCTGAAATATATGAAAACAAAAAACTTGTCGCGGACAAGATCCGCTTCTCCACTAGGTGTCGTTGAGCTTGTCAACGCACTCTTCACTTCTCAACACACTCAACCCTGCACTCTTCACCTCACAGTGCACTCTCCATCTCTCGCTGAGGTGCGGGTTGGGGTCGGACTCTCTTGGGGTGTAGCCACACTCCCACTCGGCAACACTTCTCTTCTCTTCTACTCTCTCTCTCTCTCTTGTGTGTTCTCTCTCTTCGCATCCTCTATCTCATAAACACATCAATCTCTTGCATGGGGGGGGGGGTATTTATAGGCAAATCATAATAGGAGAGAGAGGGGGGGGGGGGTGCACTCACCACCCACGTACATGCCATGCATGCCATGCATGCAAACCTCCACTCGCCAACAACCCCCACTCGCAGCCTTACACTTCCACTCGCCAAACACATCTCCCTCACATGCATGCACTCCCAAACTTCATCTCCTCACTCCACTCGGCAACCTCAAGGTAAACCTACTCGCCACCTTGTAAAATTCCCACTCGCCAGCTAACACAACATCTCCACTCGCCAACTTTCACTGCATGCACACACTCTTCTCATTCTTCCACTCGCCAGCCATGCACAACACTCTACTTCACTTGGCAACCTCACTGCTCATTCCACTCGCACATGCACAAGTCCAAAACTCCACTCGCCAACTTGCATGACTCCACTCGCCTACTTCAAGAGGCCCACTCTCCACTCGCCTCTCCCCCTCTCACTTCAACTCTCAACAGAGCTCACTTGGGTGTAGGCACACTCCCACTCTCACTCAACAACTCACTAGTTCGCTCTAACTATTTTTCTCTCTCTCTCTTCTCTTCTTCTTCTCTTAGGTGGTTGGATGTGTGTGTGTGTGGGGGGGGGGGGGGGGGGGGGGGGGGGTTTATAGGAAACCACAAATAGGAGAGAGGGGGGGGGGGGGGGGGGGGTGCACTCACCCAGCACACATTGCACTCGCCCCCACATGATGGACTCGCCCCCTTGCATCCACTCGGCCAGCCCACTTGCTGCACCCCCCCCCCCCCCCCCCCCCCCCCCATAGCTTCCACTCGCCCAGCCCCACACAAGGCTCCACTCGGCAAGCTCCAAAGGTGGACTCGCCGGGAACATAAGGAGTAGTATATCCCAGGCTTTTGAGCATAGCCTTTTGTGTCTACCCTTGCTTAGCCGTGAACATAAGGACCGGCAGTCCGGTCCGGGACCGGTCGTTTAGAAGACGGTCTTTTGGGCGACCGGTCCCGGACCGATCCCGTTCAAACTGGTCCCGGTCCGGGACCGGTTTTTCTCCTCTGGAGGAGGACCCGCTGGGACCGGAGGACCGGTCGCCGGACCGGTCTTTTTATTAAAAATAAATAAATTTTAAAAATAAAAAATATAATTAGAATTATATAAATTAAATTAAAATATTAATTATTTAAATTATTTAAATTAGTGGAGCTCGTCGAGCTCAGCCGAGCTCAGGCGAGCTCAGGCTCGACCAGAGCTCGCCTCGTTCGAAGATTAAATTTGAAGAGCCGAACGACTCTTATATTAAAGAGCCGTTGGCTCTTGACGAGGACCAGTCTTTGACCGGTCCCAGTCCCGGTCCCGGACCGGGACTGGTAAAAGACCGGTCTTTGCCAGAAAACAGGGGACCGGTCGAGCCGCTGGGACCGGTCAGGGACGGGACCGGTCCCTAACCAGTCCTAACCAGTCCGGTCCCAACCGGACCGGTTAGGACCGGTCTTTTTGTACACGACTAGTACTCTCTTGCTTTATGTTTTAAAACAAATCCATCCTCGTTGTATTTCATTTTGTACAGCCACTTCAACCTGATTGCTTCTTTGTGATCTGGAATATTTATGAGCTCCCAGGTATTGTTTTTTTTGGGTATCATATGAAGTTCTTCATTTATGGCTTCTATCCACTAACTTTCCTTGGCTGATTCTTTATAACTGGTGGGCTCAAGTGCAAGTAATGCAAAATTGCAGTCTTATATATTTCTCTAAGCAATCTGAATTTATGTGAATGTGATGAATCAGAGGAGGTATCCGACGAATTACCTGAAGGTTCAGTGAAACTTTCCCTTCCAGGAGAGGATGGTTGGGGTTCTTCAACAACGGCAGATTCAATATGATTATTTTTTATTGTGATAGGACTGATTTCCTCATTGGTAAGTAGTTTGTCAACCCTCTGCAAATTTTTATTTTGTTCATCTTCTGTCTCCCATTTCCAAGCACCTTCTCATCAATAATAACATCTCGAGAGATGATGAGCGTGGAAGATACGGGATTATATAGCCGATACACCTTTGATTCTTCATTATACCCCGGTAAAAATGTTTTTCTCCTTTACTTTCAAGCTTATTTCTCTGATTTGCAGGAAGAAGACTATAGGTAATACAATCACAAAAATCTTAAATGATTAATTTGTGCTTTTTAATCAAGCCAATTGCCAAGTCTAAAATGGTGTGTTATTATGCAAAGCTCTGGTTGGAGTTCTATTTAATAAATAAACTATAGTGTTAAGTGTTAACTGCTTCGGCCCAATGTCTTTGGTAGATTTTTTTTCAAGAAGCATGCATCTCGCTATCTCGATTATGAATCTATTTCTTCTCTATGCAGCCCCATTTTATTGAGGTGTAATTCTTACAGTAAACTTCCTTTTAATTCTCTGATTCATGCAATATGAGGTAAATTTTTCACTTAGGAACTCCCCCCTATCTGATCTCAACATTTTAATATGCATTTCTTTGTAGTTATATACTTGATTCTTTAATTTGACAAAACTTTGAAAGATTTCTGACTTTGTGGTGAGCAGGTAGATCCATGACATACGGTTGTAATCATCCATAAGTAGTAAGTAATATTGCTTACCAGACAATGAGGGTATTGGGGCCGACCCCGTAGATCTTTGTGAAACAGCTCAAGTGATTTTGTGGCTTTGTTGTTGGAATTAGCTTTGGGAGTTGAACTATGTGTATTTTATTTAAAGCATATCCTTAATACTTTGAGGTTTCATCTTTTATAGTTGGCACACCAATAACTAGTCCTTCTTCACTTAATTTCTTTAAGTCACCAAAATTAAGATGCCCATATCTATCATGACATCTCTTGGTATTTGTGTAAATACACCCAACCATGGCATTTTCAGATACTAGTGGCAATGACAGGAAAATCTTATTGTAGGTCATTAGAATGGAAGCTATTTAAGTTGAGGTTTTACCAAAGATAAAACGCTGATCTTGCTTGGAAACAACCTTAAATCCATTTTTACTAATTGGCCAACATTAAGGATGTTGGAGTTGGGGAACACTTCCGGCTCTCTTGTTTCTCACAACAGGTTAGCCCACGTGAGCTTAGAGACGTCGGAGCGTGACTCTCTCCGATGATTGAAGTACCAGCGAACGCGGGGTTCCGGGGGCGGCGAGCCCCCTGCGGGCCAAATTTCGATTTGTGATATCCGGGTGTGCGGATATCCTGGTTTCGGTTCCGTGGCCTATTTAAAGGCGTGTAACCGGAATCTAGGGTTAAGGTTTTTTCTTAGCGGTTTCGGCTGAGGAATTTTGGAGGCGTCTACGAGGAGATTCCGTGGAGAGGCGTTTCCGACGGTGTTTCCTCCGTTTCTTGTCCAAAGAGAGGGGTGCGAGGTAGGATCGGTTTTGATCCTTGTAACCTTGTGTGCTTTGTAATCTCTATTGGTGAATACAAGAAGGTGAAGCGGAGGCGGGATAGGGGACGTAGTCCGGTTTTGGGTGAACCTCTTAAATTTGTGTGTTTTCTGTGATTTTCTCTTTGTGTTTCGTTCGAATCTCTCTTCTCGGCACCCCACATTTTTCTACAAAGGAGGTTTTGAGTTAAATCTGGAATATAATGCACATCATGTATATATTTGTCCACATTTGACTTTTACATAAATAATTATCCAATGGTTTTTCTATTGTCATCCCTTAAAATTACTTGTGATTTCTCTTCTTCATTTAACCAAACAAATGCTTCTTTGTGATTGGTCATATGATTTGAAGACCTATCTAAATATCATATATTTTTCTTCTTGCTTTTCTTTCATAGTTTTAGTAAAGAATACACGATCATGTTCTTTGCAACACCTTTTACTTCTTTATTTGCCTGATCATTCTTTAGTTGAAACCAACAGTCTTTGTTGAGATGAGTTGGTTTTCTACTCCTTTTGCATTTATAAAACAGTCATGAGATTCATGATTTTTTTTCCACAGGTTACAAAATAAATGTAGTTTCTTTATATCATTTTTCTCCATCTGTTACGTGTCTTTTAAGGTGATCTTGCTTTGAAAAGTCTGTTCAATAAGAGGTTTGTTGATGTGCATTTAGTAAATTATGTGTATTGGTGTGTAGATAGTAAAGTAGGAGTGTTATTGTATAGAGGAGGTATAAATAGGTGTATGTGGTATTGAGATGATGTTAAGAAAACCCTATTCTTAAACTTGGTATCAAAGCGGAAGGAGCGTTCGACGAAAGTAGCGCTGTATCGAAGGAGCGTTCGACGAAAGAAGCCGAAGGAGCGTTCGACGAAAGTAGCGGAAGGAGCATTCGTCGGAAGGGCATTCGACGAACCTGCTGGAAGGGCTTTCGACGGAAGGTGCACTCGTCGATAGACTTCGACGAATCAGCCGCTTCCTCGATCTAGCAAGGGCTGGAAGGGGCCTTGTGTCCTTCCTGATTGAAGTGGGCACCTGGGAGTGTCGTCGTCGGGTCAAATGGAGGATGTACTTAAGAAATTGGGCCCATCAGAGGTGGCCACTCTGTTGAAGCTACTGGGCTCATCCCATCGACCCGTGAAGTTGGATCTTCCCCCGATCGACTTGAAGCTCGATGGGCCAACCACTTACCTGGGCTGGTCTCGGCGCGTGATGAAGACACTTACAGCGCAGAACACTCGCCAGTGCTACAACTGCGGGGAACTTGGACATATAACGGCTGTGTGTTCCAGGACACCCAAGGAAAGGGGTCCCCGCGGTCGTGGACGTGGTCGTGGGCGTGGCCAGGGTCGCAGTGGCAGAAGCAGTCATCGTGCCAATCTGGGCATTGGTGGAGGTGATGACAATCGTAGCGGTATCTACACTGAGGAGGAGCAGACTCTACTCAGTATGATGAGTATGATGGAAGGTATCAAGGGGAGATAGATTGGAGAGGGAAGCAAGAGTAGAACAGGAGGGGCATCAACCTTAGCTTCGTATGCCCACCCTTCCAAGATGTCGGATTGGATTGCTTACTCGGGCGCCTCTCAGCATGTGACAGGAGATGCTGGTGAGTTCTCTTCCTATACTCACCTAGTTAAGACTGATAGCATACAGCTAGCAGATGGGACTTTCCAATCCGTGATCGGTAAGGGCACTGCTGATTGCACAGGTTCGGTAAAACTCTCTAACGTCTTGCATGCTCCATCCTTTCCAGTTAGCCTTCTCTCTATATGTTCCATAATTCTTCAACTCAAATGTATTGTTTGCTTTGACATTCCCAAGGTGACCTTCCGGGAGAAAGAGACGGGTCGGATACTTGGGACTGGGACCTGGCATGATGGGCTATGGTACTTGGACCGAGGGGAACTCGATGTAGCTCTCACCTCCAAGTCAAGGGAGTCAGAAGAAGGAGGAGCGAAGATGAGTGCAGAGGAAATTCTTCTCTTACATCACCAGCGGCTGGGACATTTATCTTTTGATACTCTAGCGAGAGTTTACCCTGTTTTGTATAAACATTCAAATCGAAGTAAACTTATCTGTGAGGCATGTGATTTGGGAAAACTCACTAGGAGTTCTTATGTTAGTACTGGACATCTAAGCTCTGCCAGTTTTGATATGGTGCATTCTGATGTGTGGGGACCATGTGCGGTGAATTTTTTGAATGGCTATAAATATTTTGTAACGTTTATTGATTGTGCATCGCGCGTTACCTGGCTGTATTTAATGAGAAATAAGAGTGAAGTCTTCTCTTGCTTTCGAGACTTCCACAAATATGTTCAAACGCAGTACGGCAAGATGATAAAAGTGTTAAGGTCGGAAAATGGGACGGAATACACTATCGAGCGTTGGGAGAATACCTATCTGCCCATGGGATCCTGCATCAGACAACGTGTGCGTACACTCCTGCACAGAATGGTGTTGCGGAAAGAAAAAACAGACATCTAATAGAGGTGGCTAGGAGCATAATGCTGCACATGAACGTTCCACAAAGTCTGTGGGGATACGCCGTACTAACCGCAACCCAGCTGATAAACAGAATGCCATCACGTATTCACGGATGGAAATCTCCATGTCAGAAGCTGCAAGGAAATAATGGCGGGATGCTTCCGTTAAAGGTTTTTGGATGTGCGTGCTATGTAAAGGACAACATACCGGGTGTTGGAAAACTCGATGCAAATGCGCTTAGGTGTATCTTCGTAGGCTACTCTGGGACCCAGAAAGGGTACGTATGCTGGAGTCCAGTCGAAAAGAGAAGTTTTGTGAGCATGGATGTCCACTTTCGTGAATTGGAACAGTACTACCGTCATGAAGAAACTTCACGCACACCAGAACCGACGAACTCCGAATGGATTTGGAGAGAGAGAGAAAGTCTGGTGACCGAACTAGAGGTATGTGATGAGGAATCGGTGGAGGAGTTTGGGAGCGATGGGATGCAGGAGGAGGAAGTGAGAAACGTGCGTCCTACGGCTCAAGGGGAACTGCTTACCTACCATAGGAGGGAGAAACAAACTGCTAAACCAGTACCGATGCCCAGAATGCCAGTGCCCAATCCCTTGTCTACGCCAGTCTCTTACCTACCATAGGAGGGAGAAACAAACTGCTAAACCAGTACCGATGCTCAGAATGTCAGTGCCCAATCCCTTGTCTACGCCAGTCTCTCATTCTGGAGCACCTCCAGCTCCACAGTCTTGTTCCGGTGAGATCGTTTCCCTTACCCCCTCTTCCGCTACCGTCACTGTCTGACGGAGTATACACAGCAATACGGGCAATCCTACTGACAGATACGGCTGGGACCTTGCGTCATTTGTTTCTTATAATAATATTTCCCCTTCTCATGGAGCATTCGTCGCCTCGTTAGATAGTGTTACTGTACCTAACAATTGGCAAGTTGCCAAGACTGATCCAAAATGGAAAGCAGCGATGAAGGAGGAGATGAGAGCCCTTGAGAAGAACAAAACTTGGGAGCACGCATATCTACCTGACAACAAGAGGGCCGTTGGATGCAGGTGTGTCTTCTCCTTAAAACAGAACCCGGATGGACTTATCGAGCGCTACAAGGCTCGACTAATTGCAAAGGGATACTGTCAGACCTATGACATAGATTACGACGAGACTTTTGCACCCGTGTCCAAGATGAGCACGGTCAGAATTTTGATAAGCTTAACAGCAAATGGTGGATGGAGAATGCATCAACTAGATGTGAAGAATGCCTTCCTTCATGGAGAGCTAACCGAGGAAGTGTACATGGAAATACCACCGGGGTTCGAGACCGCTGAGACCAAAGGTAAAGTATGTAGACTGAAGAAGTCACTCTATGGCTTGAAGCAGTCACCCCGCTCGTGGTTTGATCGATTCAGGAAGACCATGATTGGGATGGGATATCGGCAGACCAACGCTGATCACACGTTGTTCTTCAGGGAAAGTGAAGGTCATCACATTACTGATAACTTCCCAAAAAGAAGTTATCTTGTACTTTAATTGATATCATTTTTGTCAAAATATTTGATAGTTATGAGTTGAAATGTTATTAACATGAGTAATATAGTGTTTTGTTGAGAGATTGGGTATTATCGCCATTTTATATATTATTGCGCAGAAATCCTGAAGTATCGATCTTGGAGAATCAATGACAAAGAAATTTATTAAGTACAGAAAATTATGTTGCAGCATATCTTGCAGTTCAGAAAACTATGTTGTAACATATAAGTTGCTGTTAAATACAGAAGAGAAATACAGAAATGTTGCACCATATTTCGCAGTTTAGAAATATATGTTGCAACATTTTGGCGGATTTCAAAAGTTTTAAACCCGAAATTAGTCCAATTTTGGAAGTTACATGGACGTGGGGATGCATCTATTCAGCAGTTAACATATTCCTTTGGAAAATCACGACCATAAAAGGGCAGAAGAGAGAGAAATAGGAGTTATTCAGAAAAATCGAGAGGGAAAATTGGAATTGGCGTGAGGAACAAGAGGGGCTGCACCAGATCTTCATCAAGAGGGATTTGCACAAGATCAAGTGGATTTTCCTGCAGCGTTTAGATTTCTAAACATCATGTCTTGTAAGATCTATCTAATTTCGTTGTGTTTGATCTTCGTGATGAACTAAATTCTCTAGTTTTGTATGTTGTGAGTACTTTGATTTGATGTGATGTTTTAATGTTAATTTTCTTGTGGATGTTTGAAATACTATCTTTATCAAATTTATGATTTTGTCTTGGAAATTTTGGCTTAAGTTTTCATCTTTAAATTGCTTGGCAAGATTCGAGAGATGAGTCAGGCTAGATGAATGTCTATTATTGCGCGGCGAGATTCGAGAGAGGAGTTGCGTAATTATTTCACCTAAGTTCCCGTCTTTATACTGCGCTGCAAGATTCGAGAGAGGAGTAGCGTAAGTGTATCATAAATTTAATATATTGTAGAAGGGAGAAAGAGATTTCGTCTTCTCGGTAGCAACACTGATTTGTGTACTTGATGTTATACTTTATTGTTGCCTAAGTTAGAGATAACTAGGAGAATAAGGGATAAACGGATTCAGGATATCGAGAGATAACGCGATCCACTTTCAAATCGTTGCAAGATAGTTATTTTAGCATTCATATCAAATCATTTTAAGAAATCACCACATTAAGCAAAGGAAAGCAATGTACGAGACTATTTTCCTCAACTGATTTAAAAGAACTTCTAAGTAGTTATTATAGAAACTAGATTTGATTTTTTTTCGTTGTTAACTTAAATCACCTTAATTAATCAACTTGGATTTAAAGAAAATGTTAAGCTAGTAATTGCAAGCGTTAGATTCGACACTTCCTCGTGGGAACGATACTTTACTTACACTTTATTACTTGAACCGACACGTGCACTTGCTTAATTTATATATCCGCTTTTCGCGTATCAAGTTTTTGGCGCCGCTGCCGGGGAAGTGTAAACTAATTTAATGTTTTCTTGCAATATTAGTAAACCTTGAGTATTTAGAGCTCAAGTTTTTGTTCTTTTATTTGAGAAATTAATTGTGAAGTTGTTTTTTTTAATTCTCTTTTCATTGTTATTTTAAATTTTTTAAGCGGACCTCAATAGTGGTTTTGAATTTGTACAGCTAGTTTCTGCATCATTTTAATTTGTAAATCCACTCATACATCATCATGTTTTCTTACTCTCAATGTCGATGGTGCGGGTCTTATAATCATAATAGTGATGATTGTTATATAGGAGACCTTGGTTATTCGTCATATGAGTCACCTTACGGAGCACCAATATCATATGATATGTCATATGGCGAGCCTAATTTTTATAATTACGCACCTCCACAACAAGTATCGTTCCTTAATTTCAGCCCGACCCCTCAAAGGCCGAGAAGAAATGAGGAACAATGCATGTTCTGTCATAGCACCAACCACGTTTTAAAAGAGTGCGCTGCACTTCAACGTAAAAGGGAGGAGGAGAAGGGGTCGTATATTGAAATTAGTCTATCTGCTTATCCACCTTGTATGCGGGGGGCTATTGCGAAGTCTCTCCTTACGCATGACGTTCCTTCTACCTCTGATGATCCATACGCTGTACCACCTTGTCTATGGGGGAGTATTGCGGATTTTTCTATTATATTTTTCGATGATCGGTGCAATAACATGGTGATACCTCCTCTCCACACGCATTCATCATCTCTTTTGGATTCACCCCACGAGGAACCAATACACATGTTCTCTGATATTGCGGTTGACACAGTTCCTCCTTTGCATAAACTTTCTACACTCATTTCCGTTGATCCTGCTTTAGCCATCCAACATGGCAAGGTTACGAAGATTGTAGTCGAATCGCAAAAGTTCGACGAGGATATCTCACTGGTTGAGGAAGCATCCACTTCCTCACTTGTTGACGATGCCAATGTCGCTTGTGTGACTCCTATAGCCTCTGATATCTCTTGCCCCGCCTTGGATGTCGATAGTAGTGTTCGTGTTTTGGAGCCTGTTGGGAGTGAGACCGGGACCACTCCCATGATTTTCAATTATTTAAGTCTTTCTTCTAATTTATTTCCTAAACCCCCTTCGCCATCTAAGTCTATACAAGTTGATGAGTCGCAGGTGCATCAGGAGGATAGGGAGCAACAAGCTCAATTTGATGCGGCGAGCATCCCCTTTTGTGAGGAGGTTGATCTCTCCTTCATTGAGGCAGCTCTACTTGTTGCCTTCTCCCCATGTATTGTCCCTGAGGACGATGACACCTTGCTAGACAATGATATATATTTTGATGAGATGAGTGAGGAGCAGACCTCCTCCTTCTCTTATTTTTTATTTCCCTTACCTGTGAAGTTCAGGAATTATTATTCAGGAGAGGGAGTAACTGTGTTATTTCCGTATCGGTACCCATTACCGCAACGGATATTAAGGCAGTTACCTGTTCACTTTATCTTTCACAGGCCAATAATCTAGAATATTTTTAAGGCCTGAATAAGTCATGTTGGGGAGACAATAAACCCAGTAGTTATCTTATTTTTTCTGCATTTTTATTTTTCCAAGTCAAGTTTAATTCGTTTTTATTTTATTTTATTTGTCTATGTTGAAACCAGCAACTGGTCTCTTGAGTTCGGACCCACTGGGGGTGTAGCCGATACTTATTTCTCCCTCACTAGACTCTCTTGATGGTGGATGTGAGAATAGGAATAGACCCAAGGCTGAAGCGAGGAGGTCCCGCCACACACCCGGAAGATCTTAGAGAGCTTCCCCTCCCAAACCAAAGCTCAACCGGGCACCTTGGAGGGCACTGGCTGCCGACCAAAACTAGCCTAGAGGAGAGGATTCTCTCCAATCGGATCTCCTCCAAGGTGCCCTTAAGGGTCTATTTATAGATTTTTCTAGGCTGGTCTGCAAATAACATGAATCCGCCTTTTAGTTTTACTAACCGCACCCCAAATTGGTCTGCTAATAGCCTAACTCCGCTGTTCCGAAGGGCTATTTGCAGCCCACAAGGGGTATTATGGTCATTTCCTCCTCAAATCATCTTGGGCGAGTGGTCCGTGAGGGCACCACTCGCTGGGCACCCGCTTAGCTGGGCGAATGCCCACACTTCCGGGTGAGTGGTCCGCGAGGGCACCACTCGCCTAACTCCTCCTCTCCTGCAGCTTACCCCCACTAACCCAGGGGTATTTTCACCTGCCTGAGCCGGGGCGAATGATCTGACTGGCCTAGGTCTCGCCAGTTGGCCTGTGGGACCCACTCGGCGAATACGGGTTGTACACAATCCCCGCTCTTTGCGAGCGGTTCCTACGCTCGGAAAGAACAGTCCAACCCGGTATTCGGTGAGTGCTGGCTGACTGGACCCATAAGATTCTGTGGGTCCCACCGTTGCCCTATATATATCTCTTCATGTTCGGAGCTTCATCTCTCCCTTAGCCTTTTACCGATATCAATGTCTTCCCACAAGCCTTCCGCGAGACCCCTCTCGCGGGAGATGATCGAGCGCCTGGCTGCGGCTCAAGCTGTAACTGCACCTAAGGCAGCCAAATTTGCTCCCTGGCTGATGTCTAAGCAGGATCCGAGTGCCACCTATGTCTCGCGTCGAGCCAAGGCGATTCGGCTGAATCGTCAGAGAGGCGAGACTGCCTCGGAGTCTCTGGCGAATACTCCACCGGCGAACACTCCACCGGCGGATACTCTTCCGGACCCTGGGACGCAGGTATGAGGATTCCTCCTGTCTCTGTTCAGTTCCTGTCCCTTACCCTGCATTTGTTCTGACCATTCGCAGGGGATTTTGGTGCCTGAGACCGGCCTCGGGGCCGTCTCGAGCAGTGCCGTGGTGCCACCTCTCGCGAACGAGAGGCCTCCAGATCTAGACCTTGCTCCTCCACCCCCTCCGGGCGAGACCACCTTGCAGTCCGGTAAGTTGTAAACCCTTTTAGATTCATCCTTCATGCTGCTCGTTACTGACCACTGTTTTTCGCAGCCCTCGACCCCAACCTTCCGCTGCGGAACTCTATTCCTCCGAGTTCCCCTGTTCGATCGAACCCCTCCGTGCTTGCGGATGAGCCGAGGGTATCTCCCAAGAAGGGACCCGGTCAGCAGGGCCGCGCGGATGATCCTGCGGATGCTCCAGCTCCTACCTCACAGCCCTACCGTCCTAGAAAGGGAAAGGTCCTACTTCCCGCCGGGTTGTTTGGAACGCACCCCCATTCGTCTCGTCCCCCCGGTCACGGGGACCCCTCACTAGGTTAGCGACCTCTACTTCATTTAGCGAATTCGCTTTGTTTAACGCGACTAATCAGTCTATGATCTCGCAGGCTATCGGGAAGCCTCTCCCTTTGGGTCCTACCACGAGGGGGAAGACGGGATGCTCTCGCCTCTTCCCTCTCCCGGGGACCTCTCTGACTTTCTTGGCGACTCCTCAGATCATGCGACCCTGAAGGAGCGAATCTCGGAGGCCTTGGGGAAGCTCATCCACATTCAACGGAACATCGCCGGCCAGGTGGATGATGTGCGGATGGAGATCACGCGTGAGCTGAAAGACCTCCGGAACGACTATTCGCGTCTCCTTGCGGTGGTGGAGCGCCTGGGAGGTGAAGGAGGGGAGCTTTCTCCCGGGAGACACGCTGCGCGAGCCCGGGATCAGCTTCAGCTGGCGTCTCATGAGATCACCTCCATGCTCGCGTATTATCGCCCGCGAATGCCTCCGGAGGCTGGGCCACGAGGGCATGGTCGGTGGTACTGGGAGGAGCGCTAGTCTGGTCTTCATTCGCCTCCTTTGTATTTTTCCTTTTATTCTATTTATGATGCTGAGGATACCGGACTTTATTTATGCTTGTAATAATTTCATACTCTGTGCTTTGCGAATGCTTTATTTCTATTTTCGTTTTTATTTCTCGCAACTTGCTTGTTCATGCCGAATGATATGATATTACCGAATGCTTTCGCAACTCTTTCGCGTGGCCGTCGAGCGGATAACCACTGGGCATTCGCCATTAGTGGGCGAGAGAGATCGGCACGGGTTTCGAGGCGTCGGAAAGGCGCGATTGCTATCCGCACACTTGTTGCCTCGAAAGCCCAAGCGTTTTTTAGTTCTTCTATAAATAGGTCATTCAACCACCATATTAATTGCCTTGCCATCCGCCCCCTCTCTCTCCTTGCACTAGCACTCGCGCTTCTCTCTTCTTCGCTGCTTCGTCTTCTTTCGCATTCGCAAAATGGGTGGCGAGACCGAAGGAAGGGCCAAGTGCCCTAGTGCATTCGTGAACCACGTCTTCGACTCCTGCGACCTCTCCGACGAGGCTTACCTGAACGCCGTTGCGGACTACGTCCCGTCGGGGTTCGAAGCGCGAAAGCCAGGACCGGATGATCGTCTCAATTCCATCTCGCCGTGTGCTCTCGCGATCCCGTTGGAGCACTTTGAGGTGAGATTTCGCCTCCTTATCTGGCCCGAACTCCGCCAGACCCTCCGGTACTACGGGGTTGTGCCCGGCCAGCTCAACCCCAACTCTATCGCCATTCTGGTCGGGTACGCGTGCTATCTGCGAGAAGAGGGGATAGAGTTCTCGCTACCCGTCTTCCGCAAGCTCTACACCTTCCGCTGCTCACACGGCGTCTCCTTCTTCTCGGGTCAGAACCCTCTCAAATACTACGGTCTTCCGAACAAGAACCACGGCTGGGTTCGCCGCTTTATCTTTGTCAGCGGGAGGCTTGGAAACACCCTTCTCGCCCCTGTGCAGGAGGAGGAGTCAACCTTTCGCCCCCCGACCCTAGGAGGGCACGAGGCCAAACTGCACCAGTACATCCTGGAGCACGGGATGGACCTCACATACCTCCGCCGAAATGTCAACTCGCTCCCGCCCATTCCGCAGGGGGAGGGTAAGTTTTCTATACATTCTTCATTCGCTTAGCTTTCGCGGATTTGCTGTCATTCGCTGACTCTTTCGTATTCTTACATAGGCGTACGAGATTTCCCTCTTCACCCGCCGCGTCCCTCTGGGGCTTCCGTGTCCTTTGCACAGGCCGCCGCGGATGCCTGTCGGGAGGAACCCTCCTCCTCCAAGCCTAGCGGAAAGAAGCGAAAACCTGGGGCGCTTACTTCCTCTTCCTCCAAGAAATCGAAAAATCCCTCCTCCGCCAAGGGGAAGGGGGTCCTGGACGAGACCCCAGGGGCGAGTGCTCAGACCCAAACCCTGGGGACAGGTGTGCCAGGAGAGACTACACTCCGTGCGGGATCGTCGTTGCCGCCGCCTCCATTGCCCAGGGACCACCGGAACTTCCCCAGCGGCGAGAAGTACGTGGACCCCTCAGGGGCTCCCCTGGTAAAGTGGGACAGGAATGCCAACATGGTCTCGCTCTCCACCCTCCATCCGTCGTGGATAGAGAGCGACCTTGCCAGTGGTGAGGCTTACGCCATCGCGTATGCCCTCTATGGCCGGGAAGATGCCGAAGTCTACGATGCCGAGACGACTCAGGTTCTCGCCCATGAGAGCGCCAGGGCCATGCTGCGGGCGCTTGAACTCGCGCATATGTCTTCGCGCCGGAGCATCAAACTGGTACGGAGCTTGGCGGAGGTTGAGGAGTCCAGGACTATCGCTTCTGCCGAGGCGCAGGAACTCGGGACGAAGTTGGCAGCTGCGGAAACCCTTCTCGCCAGCCGCCCCGTTGTAGAGGTATATACTTTCCCTCCCCGCGAGTGACCTGTTGCCGATTGATGCACTTTCTTCTTACCACCTTTATTATTATTATTATTATTATTCAGAATACCACAGTCGCTGAGATGCTTCGTGCGCGGGTGGCCGGCCTTGAGGAGGAGGTCCGGTTGGTTAAGGCCGAGGCCCAGCGGTCGCGAGAAGCCGAGGTCTCGGCACTCGCCTTGGGGAGTGGGGGGCACTTTTACCCCCACCACGAACTGGAGCAGTTGATGCAGAAGAACGCCCAGAGCGCCGTGAAGCACGCGCTGCAGGTGTTGCGGAGGGCTGGGTATCTGAAGGAGGAGCCCGAGTGCCTCTCGGTCCGGCAAGTCGTCCCCGAGCTTTACATTCCGATCCCCTTCCCAGAGGGTGAGGCCGGCGAGCCGCGAGATGACGCCCTCCTCCAGGATTCGGGCGAGAGCGAATGATCTTCTGGCGAGAAGACTGCCGACCCATGAGATGGGCCCTGTGTTTTTTATTCTTTTTTATTTATCATTTTGAATGTAATCATGAACCGGGCGAGTCCCTTTGAAAGATATTACAATTTTTGTGCTATCTTATTTTTTCTCATTCGCCGCTATATCTCGCTAGGCTCATTAGGACGCTAGGCCGTAGTGTAACTATCTTGGCCATTCGTCGAATGCTCGATGATGACATAGGATGCATCGCTCTTTTCGACTTCCCGCTACCGAGTGAACCTTCGGACCATTCGTGCATCACGGGGTTTCGCTTAGGCAGTCATGAAAGTGGGGTGAGATCACCTTTCCGGCGCGTGGTCTATGCGAGTGCTCTTGAGGTCACCCCTTGAGAATTTAGAACCTGCCACCGAGTGAGCCTTCGGACCTGCCAGCTAGATGAGAGCCTGGACGGCGGGTCTGCTCGGGGCCATCTCTCCTTCCACATAGAACCTGCCACCGAGTGAGCCTTCAGACCTGCCAGCTAGATGAGAGCCTGGACAGCGGGTCTGCTCGGGGCCATCTTTCCTTCCACATAGAACCTGCCACCGAGTGAGCCTTCGGACCTGCCAGCTAGATGAGAGCCTGGACAGCGGGTCTGCTCGGGGCCATCTTTTCTTTCACATAGAACCTGCCACCGAGTGAGCCTTCGGACCTGCCAGCTAGATGAGAGCCTGGACAGCGGGTCTGCTCGGGGCCATCTTTTCTTCCACATAGAACCTGCCACCGAGTGAGCCTTCGGACCTGCCAGCTAGATGAGAGCCTGGACAGCGGGTCTGCTCGGGGCCATCTTTTCTTTCACATAGAACCTGCCACCGAGTGAGCCTTCGGACCTGCCAGCTAGATGAGAGCCTGGACAGCGGGTCTGCTCGGGGCCATCTTTCCTTCCACATAGAATCTGCCACCGAGTGAGCCTTCGGACCTGTCAGCTAGATGAGAGCCTGGACAGCGGGTCTGCTCGGGGCCATCTTTCCTTCCACATAGAACCTGCCACCGAGTGAGCCTTCGGACCTGCCAGCTAGATGAGAGCCTGGGCAGTGGGTCTGCTCGGGGCCTTCTTTGGAGCTTTCGGGGTTTTTCCTACAAGCTGCAGCGTCAATCTCAAACACATGTTAAACAAAATATTCTTATTTCAAGACACTTTTATTACATAGTTTTAGGGACAGAAATGTTTAAGATCGTCACCACTCCATGTGTGGCTGAGGAGTTGGCCCTCCACATTCTGAAGGCGGTACCCCCCCAGATTTTAGCGCCTCTTCTACGACGTAAGGACCTTCCCAGTTGGGATTGAGCTTTCCCACGGTGGCAGACCTTCCAGCCGCATCAACCTTTTTGAGTACTAGGTCCCCTTTCTCGAATTGCTTGACTCTGATGTGCTTGTCGAAATACTTGGCCATCCGCCGCTTAACCTCTTCTTGGCGAATGGCTGCCAGATCTCAGGCTTCCTCGATGAGGTCGAGGGAGAGCCGTAACTCCTCTTCGTTCCCGGCTCTCCAATCTTCCCCTCCATTCGTGGCGGCGTTTACCCGTGGTGTCATGACTTTGAGCTCTATGGGGATGACGGCCTCGCAGCCGTGCGAGAGCTTGAAAGGGGTCTCCCCCGTGACGGTGTTGGGGGTAGTCCTTAAATCCCACAGGACCGAGGGGAGCTGCTCCACCCAATTGCCCTTAAGATTTTCCACCTTCTTCTTGAGCAAGCTCACGATAATCTTGTTTGTCGCCTCCACCTGCCCGTTGCTCCTGGGATGGTGGACGGATGCAAACCCGAGGTCTATCCCTAACTGGCCGCAGAAACTGATGAACTCCTCGCTTGCGAACTGCGGACCGTTGTCCGTGACTATGGCCTGCGGAAGACCATGCCGACAGATGATCTCCCCCCATATGAAGTTGCGGACCACCTGAGAGGTGACCTTAACCAGCGGCTTGACCTCCAACCACTTTGAGAAGTAGTCGATCATGACTAAGAGAAATCTCCTCTGCCCACTAGCCTGGGGGAAGGGTCCTACCAGATCCATCCCCCATATGGCAAATGGCCAGGGTGTCGTGATACTCCTTAGTCTCTGAGCTGGCATGAGCTGAAGCGGGGCGAACATTTGGCACTTCTGGCATTTCTTGGTGAAGGTGGCCGCGTCTTTGCTTAGGGTTGGCCAAAAGTACCCCTGCCTCATTATCCTCGCCTCCAACATCCTGGTCCCCGAGTGGCTGCCACACTCGCCGGAGTGAACTTCTTCCAAGATCCTCGGAACTTCCTCCTCGGAGATGCATCGGGCCAGGAGGCTCGAGAGGGTCTTCCGATACAAGTCCCCCTCATGGAGCACGTAGTAGGCGGACTTGTACCGGAAGCGACTCTGGTCCGGAACCTCCTCCGGAAATTTTCCTGTTGCAAGAAAAGTAACGAAGGGATCCTTCCAAGAGGGCCGCTGTTCTACTTCCATGAGCTCTCCCTCCTCGATTGAAGGGCGGAACAGATCCGTCAGGGTCCCTCCGGCTCGGGGGCCTGCCTTGGCCAACCGATCCGCTGGGGTGCTCTCCTCACGAGGGATGTGCCTGATGGAGAAAGTCTTGAAGGTCCCGATGAGCCCCCTTACTTTGGCTAGGTATCTCATCAGCGTTGGCTCCCTTGTCTCGAACTCCCCCTTGACCTGAGAGGCTATTATCATTGAGTCGGTGAGGACCTCCACATCCTGGACTCCCAGCTCCGTGGCCAGCCGCAGGCCGGCGATCACCGCCTCGTATTCCGCCTGGTTGTTGGTGATTGGGAAATGGATCACTAGCGTCTGCTCAATCTTTATCCCATGGGGGCTTTCCAACACCACCCCTCCTCCGAGAGAATTTTTGCCTGAAGCCCCGTCCACCAGCAGCTTCCACGGAACATGTTGAGGGGCTCCGTTCTCTTCCATCTCAGCCACATAATCTGCCATGAAATCCGCCACTACCTGTGCCTTCATGGATAGCCGGGGGACGAAGGTGATGTTAAACTCACTTAACTCTATCGACCACTTTGAGAGCCTCCCCGAGTGCTCTACTCCCTCGAAGATCTGGCGGAGGGGGTGGTCGGTCACCACTTGAATCGAATGAGCCTGGAAGTATGGCCTGAGCTTCCTCGTCGCGGCGACCAGAGCGAAGGCCAGCTTCTCTAGAATTGGGTACCTGAGTTCCGCCTCCCTCAAGACCCTACTCACGTAGTAGATGGGCAGCTGCTTCTTGCCTTCTTCCCGGACCAGAACGGAGCTTACGGCCTCAGTCCCGAACCCGAGGTATAAGGCTAGGTCCTCCCCCTCCTTGGGGCCCTGGAGTAGCGGAGCCTGGGTGAGCTGGCCTTTCAAGGCCTGGAAGGCCTCCTCGCATTCTTTTGTCCATTCGAATTTCCGGTTGCCTCGTAACGTTTTGAAGAAGGGGGAGCATTTCTCCCCGGCCCGGGAGAGAAACCTGCTCAACCCCGCGAGCTTTCCCGTCAGGCGCTGGACCTCCTTGGCGTTCCGAGGCGATCCCAACTCCATGATAGCTTTGACCTTGTCTGGGTTAGGCTCTACCCCCGAAGGGGTGAGGAGGTGTCCCAGGAACTTCCACTTGCTGGCCCCGAACACACACTTCAGGGGGTTCAGGCGCATCTTATACTTGCGAAGGGTGGCGAAGGTTTCCTCGAGGTCTTGTAGGTGAATGCTCACGCTCTTGCTCTTTACCATGAGGTCATCTACGTAAACCTCCAAGTTCCTTCCCCTTTGCTCCTTGAAAACTCGGTCCATCATCTTCTGGTAGGTTGCCCCTGCATTTTTCAGCCCAAAGGGCATCATCTTATAGCAGTAGCACCCTTCCCGGGTGATGAACGAGACATCTTTGATATCCGGGGGGTGCATCCTGATCTGGTGATAACCTGAAAAAGCATCCAAAAAACTCATCACAGAAAAACCGACGGCTGAGTCAACCAGTGCGTCGATCCGAGGCAGGGGATAACAATCCTTAGGGCAGGCTTTGTTTAACAGAGAAAAATCAACACACATACGCCAGCGGCCATCGGCCTTTCCTACCATGACGACATTAGAGACCAGCCTGAGTACTGGATCTCCGATACAAAACCTGCTTCGAGGAGCTTGGCCACCTCCTCGCGGATTGGTTCTTCAAGTTTGTCGGCGATGGTCCTCCTCTTCTGCCGGATGGGGCGGGCTCCTGGTGTTGACGCCAGGAAAATCCTGACCTCAAGATTCGGACCGATGCAGCCGGAGGCTACTCGCCCAGCAGCCCGACGAGATGGCTTGGCTGGCAACGACGAAGAAGCTAGAAGAGCAACAAACAGGACCCCAGGTGCTGCGGCAGGGAGGTCCCACCACGTACCCGGAAGCTCAAGGGAGTCTTCCCCTCCAAAACCAAAAATGGCCGAGCTTGGTACAAGGAAGGCAGGGACCTGGCGAGTAACTCGCCTGAGGGGGTCAACCTCGTCCAAAAAGTCCTCTTTCTTGTACCCCTGGGGGTCTATTTATAGACAAATTCTGGGGGGGGGGGGAGTTACCTGACCATACTCGCCCATACTTGGCTCTGCTCGCCCAAGCTCGCTTCCTGCTCGCCCAGCTCGCTTCCTGCTCGCCCAGCTCGCTTCCTGCTCGCCCAGCTCGCTTCCTGCTCGCCCAGCTCGCTTCCTGCTCGCCAAGCTCGCTTCCTGCTCGCCCAGCTCGCTTCCTGCTCGCCAAGCTCGCTTCCTGCTCGCCCAGCTCGCTTCCTGCTCGCCCAGCTCGCTTCCTGCTCGCCAAGCTCGCTTCTTGCTCGCCAAGCTCGCTTCCTGCTCGCCCAGCTCGCTTCCTGCTCGCCCAGCTCGCTTCCTGCTCGCCCAGCTCGCTTCCTGCTCGCCCAGCTCGCTTCCTGCTCGCCCAGCTCGCTTCCTGCTCGCCAAGCTCCTTTCCTGCTCGCCCAAGCTCTCTTCCTGCTCGCCAAGCTCCTTTCCTGCTCGCCCAAGCTCGCTCTGCGAATAGGCGTCTCCTTAGGCCTTTCTAATCTCGACGAATTACGGGTAGTACACCTGGCTCAAGGTTGAGACGATGGCAAGCCACGTCCGCATCGATGCCTGGCATGTCTGCTGCGCTCCATGCGAAGATGTCCACGTTCTTCTGGATGCACTCCAGCATCCTCCTTTGGTCCTCCGGGCCAAGGCCCCCGCTAATCCGCACCTTCTCCACCCTTCCTGCCTGAGTGATGACATCCATCTCAACTATCTCTTCCGCCGCCTTCAACCGAGTCAGCTCTTCCTCCGCTGCACCTTCCTCCTCCATCGGTTCGACCCGCTCCTCCTGAGCTACCTCCATCTCCTCTCCTCGGGTTCTACCCTCTTCCTCTACTCCTTTCTTCGCTTCTTCTCCGGGCCCTTCCGGCCTCCTCATCTCTTCATCCATCTTCTCAGCCTCCGCCATCCAAGAGATGGTGTTGACGGCAGTCACGTAGCACTACCTCGCCACCTTTGCATCTCCCCGGATTCGGATCTGGACCCCTCCACTATGGAACTTTAGGCATTGGTGGTATGATGAGGGCACACATCGGAAAGCACTGATGAGAGGGCGTCCGAATATGGCATTGTAGCTGCTCGGAGAGTCAACGATGACAAACCGGCAATTCCTGGGGACCCCTCCCAACGTCACCTGGAGGCCAACACCTCCCTCAACCTCCTTCCTTTCTCCTGAGAAACCGAACAGCGGCCCATCCGAGGCCTGCACCCTCTTTTTCTCCACCTCCATCGCATCGAAAGTCTTCTTAAAGATAACATTCACCGAGCTCCCATTGTCCACCAGGATCCGGGAGACCGTGAAGTTTTCTATCGCCGTCTGGATCACCAGGGCGTCGCAGAACGGATCTTCATAATCGGGCATATCCTCCGAGGAGAAGGTGAGCTTCTCTGTGGGGGGTGGGGTCTGGGAAGTTGACGTGACGTCTCTTCGGAACATTGCTTGGAAACTCTTCTTGCGAGAGGCCTCTATCCCAACCCCACCATGAATCACCCCGATTCCCCCTGGCTCTTACATCCACCCGGTCTTCACACCTATCCTCCTCCCCTTCCTGGAACACTTCATCGATCCTTACCGGCTGCTGCCGTGGTTGACCCCTCTCCCTCATCTCTAAGAACTCGGGGCAGGTGGCCGTTGCGTGACCCTCTTCCTGATGAAAGTCGCAATAGGGCAACGTCACCCTGCCCCCTCTTCCCGCTCTTCCTCTTCCTCCTCTAGCTCCTCTACCTCCTCTTCCTCGGCCTACCGCCATGGCTTGCTCCCGCGGAGGGTGTGGGGGTCGGGGGCCCTGCCTCTACCCCGGATTGACTCCCCCCATCTCCCTTCCTTGGTACCCCCCTTCCTGACCTCTCGCTGGTCCTTCCTGGTTCCTTCAACCTAACCTGTTGTGGGGCTCCTGATACCTCCAATTCCGAGGTGGTCTCTCGAACCCTTGACCTCTGGGTTCCTCTCTCCTTCTTCCCTCCTGTTGCTTCACCTCGGGCTCGCTCATCTTCGCCAACCTTTTGTAGAATTCTGGGTTGGATGCCTCCCCTTCAATCTCCTCTGCTGCTCGCTCCATCAACTCCTCAAAGGACAAAGGAGGCCTTCTCTTCAGGTCCATCTTGAAGAACCCATCTCGCAACCCTACGATGAATGCCATCTTGAGGGCGAATCCCGGCACCTCCTGCACGAGGTGTATCTCCTCCTGGAACCTGTCCACGTACTGTGTCAGGGATTCCCCCTCCCTCTGCCTGATCTTGAAGAGAGCCTCCGCATCCTTCTTCCTCTTCTTTGACGTCGAGAAGCGCAGTCGGAAGCTTCGACGCAGATCATCGAACGCGTAGATGGAACCTGCGGGAAGCTGGTGGAACCAGTCCCTTGCTTTCTCCTTCAGGGTGGTTGCGAAGAGTCGGCATTGAAAAGCATCCGACATGGGAAGGATTGATGTCATGTCCTCAAACCACTGCAGGTGCACGACTGGATCCTCCTTGCCGGTGTAGTAGGACATCTCCGGCCCACGAAACCCCTCTGGCACTGGGGCCGAGAGGATCATCTCGCAAAAGGGGCTCCCTTCCCCTGCTCGGCGAATGGTCCTCTCGCGCGGAGCCAGCTCGCACACCTCAGCACTCGCCGGGCAGCTGAACAACTGCCGCCCGGGGAGATCTCGCGCACTTCCTTCTGCTGGCACCTCCTTCCCCGGCCGCTGCCCCGGTGCGTTCTCGTCGATCTGCAGGGGCGGAACCACGGGGACTGCCGGGGTCTCGCACTCGCTCCGCCCAGCGAGAACCGTCTGCAGGACTTCTCGCTTGAACTTCTCAAACATCTCCAGCCACTCCCCTGTTGCTGGCGGTGCGAGTGGCCTGAGTCAGAACCATTTCCCCCATCTCCTGTCATCGAACCTAGCTTGAGATTTTCCTTCACCGGCTACGGTCCACTCTCACCGCACCAAAAATGTTGAAACCAGCAACTGGTCTCTTGAGTTCGGACCCACTGGGGGTGTAGCCGATGCTTATTTCTCCCTCACTAGACTCTCTTGATGGTGGATGTGAGAATAGGAATAGACCCAAGGCTGAAGCGAGGAGGTCCAGCCACACACCCGGAAGATCTTAGAGAGCTTCCCCTCCCAAACCAAAGCTCAACCGGGCACCTTGGAGGGCACTGGCTGCCGACCAAAACTAGCCTAGAGGAGAGGATTCTCTCCAATCGGATCTCCTCCAAGGTGCCCTTAAGGGTCTATTTATAGATTTTTCTAGGCTGGTCTGCAAATAACATGAATCCGCCTTTTAGTTTTACTAACCGCACCTCAAATTGGTCTGCTAATAGCCTAACTCCGCTGTTCCGAAGGGCTATTTGTAGCCCACAAGGGATATTATGGTCATTTCCTCCTCAAATCATCTTGGGTGAGTGGTCCGTGAGAGCACCACTCGCTGGGCACCTGCTTAGCTGGGTGAATGCCCACACTTCCGGGCGAGTGGTCCGCGAGGGCACCACTCGCCTAACTCCTCCTCTCCTGCAGCTTACCCCCACTAACCCAGGTGTATTTTCACCTGCCTGAGCCGGGGCGAATGATCTGACTGGCCTAGGTCTCGCCAGTTGGCCTGTGGGACCCACTCGGCGAATACGGGTTGTACAGTCTATTTTCCTTGTTTGTTGGAGCTCACCACTGCAGGTACACTTCATTTGGACTTTGCAACAGAATTTTTGATCTTATTTCGCCTCCTAAGTATGTAAAGCGAAGAGATGTGAAGAAGCTTCAGATTGTTAATTTCAGGGGAGTATTTTTATTCAGTTTTTATTTTGAATGATTAAATCTTTCTTATTCAATTGTGATTTACTGTACCCATTCTTCAAGAAATATCTTTGCTAGGGCCTAGCAACGCCTAAGTGTGGAGGTGGGGGTAATATAACCCCTTCCCCTTGAGTGAAGATTAAATTAACCTTTCATGAATTTAATGATCCTAATTCTTGTTTTTATTAATCAAAAAAGTTACTTAAGTGTTCAATGATAATTAATTTGTATGGCTAAACAATCTTAGGAGTTCAATTCATGAATTTGAAGTTAGTAAGATTTTTTTTGGATAATGCTCATTTAGGCAATTATTTTATGCACAAAATTTTGTTTACGACCAAGGCAATTTTTGATATTGACTTCTGCAAATAACGGAGAGGGGTGAGCAAGAACTGAGTTAACGATGTAAGTCAAGACATGAGTTTAGGAAGTTAATCCATTTGGAGCATCCACTAAATACTTTGAGCCTTATCCTTACCACTTTGATATACACCATTCCATGTTTAAATTCCCTATGTTCCTACTAGTCTATCCTAGTAAGTTAGCCATTTATGGGTGTTTAATTTACAAAAAAATATGGTTAAATTTCATAGTGATATGTGGCCTAGGTATTTGTATACATATTTGGAATGATCCCAACTGTGATATATAAAAAAAATGAAGAAAAAAAAGAGCATCATAGTGATATGTGGCCTAGGTATGTACACTTGTACTTGGAATGATCCCTACTATGAAAAGAAAAAAATATATATGTTGATATATAAACCCCATATTATGGTAAACTTGCTAAGAGTACTAACTAGGGAATGTCATTCCACTATCAAAGTTACCCATAAATTTCGAACCAGACCAAAGTCATTCTGATATTCAATTGAACAACTAACTCATGTGGAGACTAAAATCAATAGCTTAGCATATTCTTATCCTTTCCAATAAATGCAGAGGTTCAATAAGAAATATTGCATGAGAGTAAATTTCTTTTTAGCACTCACCACACTAAAATTCTTATTTGAGCATTATCTTTTATCAAACTAATGGAGTTATGAATGGTTGAATCTTTTATTGATTGTAGGCTTATCAATTGAGTAAAGCGAATTTCTATAGTACGCTTTGATTAATTTTTTTTACAAGTATGAAAGATCATTTGAATTTTTGTTATGTTATTATTTCTTCATTCAAGTCAGTATTTTGAATGATCTTTGCTAGGGACTAGCAAAAGTTTAAGTGTGGGGGTGTGATAACTTCCCAAAAAGAAGTTATCTTGTACTTTAATTGATATCATTTTTGTCAAAATGTTTGATAATTATGAGTTAAAATGTTATTAACATGAGTAATATAGTGTTTTGTTGAGAGATTGGATATTATCGTCATTTTATATGTTATTGTGCAGAAATCCTAAAGTATCGATCTTCGAGAATCAATGACAGAAATTTATTAAGTACAGAAAATTATGTTGCAACATATCTTGCAGTTCAGAAAACTATGTTGTAACATATAAGTTGCTGTTAAATACAGAAGAGAAGTACAGAAATGTTGCAACATATTTCGCAGTTCAGAAATATATGTTGCAACATTTTGGCGGATTTCAAAAGTTTTAAACCCGAAATTAGTCCAATTTTGGCAGTTACATGGACGTGGGGATGCATCTATTCAGCAGTTAACATATTCCTTTGGAAAATCACGACCATAAAAGGGCAGAAGAGAGAGAAATAGGAGTTATTCAGAAAAATCGAGAGGGGAAATTGGAATTGGCGTGAGGAGCAAGAGGGGCTGCACCAGATCTTCATCAAGAGGGATTTGCACAAGATCAAGTGGATTTTCCTGCAGCGTTTAGATTTCTAAACATCATGTCTTGTAAGATCTATCTAATTTCGCTGTGTTTGATCTTCGTGATGAACTAAATTCTCTAGTTTTGTATGTTGTGAGTACTTTGATTTGATGTGATGTTTTAATGTTAATTTTCTTGTGGATGTTTGAAATGCTATCTTTATCAAATTTATGATTTTGTCTTGGAAATTTTGGCTTAAGTTTTCATCTTTAAATTGCTTGGCAAGATTCGAGAGAGGAGTCAGGCTAGATGAATGTCTATTATTGTGCGGCGAGATTCGAGAGAGGAGTTGCGTAATTATTTCACCTAAGTTCCCATCTTTATACTGCGCTGCAAGATTCGAGAGAGGAGTGACATAAGTGTATCATAAATTTAATATATTGTAGAAGAGAGAAAGAGATTTCGTCTTCTCGGTAGCAACATTGATTTGTGTACTTGATGTTATACTTTATTGTTACCTAAGTTAGAGATAACTAGGAGAATAAGGGATAAACGGATTCCAGATATCGAGAGATAACACGATCCACTTTCAAATCGTTGCAAGATAGTTATTTTAGCATTCATATCAAATCATTTTAAGAAATCATCACATTAAGCAATGGAAAGCAATGTACGAGACTATTTTCCTCAACTGATTTAAAAGAACTTCTAAGTAGTTATTATAGAAACTAGATTTGATTTTTTTTTTCGTTGTTAACTTAAATCACCTTAATTAATCCACTTGGATTTAAAGAAAAGGTTAAGCTAGTAATTGCAAGCGTTAGATTCGACACTTCCTCGTGGGAACGATACTTTACTTACACTTTATTACTTGAACCGACACGTGCACTTGCGTAATTTATATATCTGTTTTTCGCGTATCAATTACCATCCTTGTGGTGTATGTGGATGACATGATCATCACAGGGGATGATGAACAGGAAATCGTCCGGCTCAAGACAGCGTTGGGCAAGGAGTTCGAAGTAAAAGATTTGGGAATGCTACGGTACTTCCTTGGGATTGAGATCGCCTACGGAAGAAGGGGTATTGTCCTATCACAGAGGAGGTATGCCTTGGATCTCCTCACAGAGACAGGGATGTTGGGTTGCAGACCGGTCGCAACACCGATCGATCAGAAGTGTAAGTTGGGTGTTGAGGCATGCAGGTGACACAGTTGATCGAGAGAGGTACCAGAAATTAGTTGGGAAGTTGATCTACCTGAGCCACACATGCCCAGACATCTCCTACGCAGTTAGTGTAGTGAGTCGTTATATGCACGATCCTAGAAAGGGGCATATGGATACTGTGTATCGGATCCTACGGTATTTGAAGGCTTCCCCGGGGAAGGGATTGCTCTTCCGAAGAAATGGGCACATGAAGATCGAAGGCTACTGTGATTCTGATTGGGCAAGCTGCATAGATGACAGGAGATCCACGTCAGGCTATTACATATTTGTAGGAGGAAACTTGGTCTCCTGGAGGAGAAAAAAACAATCAGTGGCGGCACAATCGACTGCGGAAGCAGAATACAGAGCTATGGCGTCGGGAGTGGCTGAACTTTTGTGGCTGAAGAGGATGCTGACGGAGCTGAGTCTAGATCAAGGGGACAAGTGAAGCTGTTGTGTGACAGCCAGACAACGATCAGTATTGCAAAAAATCAAGTTCAACATGAGAGAACTAAGCACATTGAAATTGGCAAGTTCTTCATAAAGGAGAAACTGGACAGTGGGCTACTGGAGCTTAGTTATGTTGCAAGCAATGATCAGGCTGCGTATTGTTTGACAAAGGGGCTGAGCTCGAAGGACATGAGTAGGAACTTGGACAAGCTGGATTTAATAGATATATTTCACCCACCTTGAGGAGGAGTGTTGGTGTGCATTTAGTAAATTATGTGTATTGGTGTGTCGTAAAGTAGGAGTACTATTGTATAGAGGGGGTATAAATAGGTGTATGTGGTATTGAGATGTGTTGGTTTTTTAATTTTGTTGACTTGGTCAACAGTTATGATATTTTAAGTTAATATGTATTTTGAATTAATTATTAGGAGAGATAGTGTCCCACATTTATTGTGGAGAGAGAGTAAGTGGTGTTTTGCTTTCCTATAAATAGGAGTTCCTTTGTATAATTTTATTGCGGTGAATAGAAAAATTTGGAGACCCCTTTTGTTTCTTGCGGCAGAATAGTTAGAGAGAGAGAGAGAGAGGAAAGTGAGAGAGAGAAGTTAATATCCTGCAGGAATTTATTTCTTCTCGGCATCCACATCTCGCTACAGGAACTCGCCATTTTCTCTCGCCTGTGCAACCTCTCGGCACCCTCATCTCGCCAGCCACCTCCCGCAGGAGGATCTCGCATGGAGTTCTCGCCGCCACCTTGCCTTGCCGCTGGAAGTGGAGGAGAAGGGGCAGCCTGTCGGAGATGGTCTCGCCGGCCTGCACTCGCGGGAGTTGAACTCGCAAGCCCGAGTCGGAGTCGCAAGGGAGGAGTTCGCCAGAGTTGATTTCGCCCAGCTCACCGGAGCAGCCATCTCGCTGGTGTGTTGAAGGGAGTGCTCGCCGGAGAGGTGAAGCTCGCGTGGGTAGTGTTCGCGTGAGTGGAAGTGTTCGACGTGGAAGTTCTCGTCGTGGAGTTGTTTGTCGTGGGGTGTTCGCCGCTGTAGTAAGAGTGCTCGCGGAGGGTGCTCGCAGTTGTGAAGCATTGGGTGGTAGGAGAGGTGGCGTGCCCTATACGATGCTTCCAACAAGTGGTATCAAAGCCAGGTTGCAAACCTTTGCGGTGACTCGGAAGGTTTGCGGAGTAGAAGCAATGGAGATGGGTGGAGCTATGCCGGGGCAAGTCCCCAAGCTGACGAAGACCAATTATGGGAATTGGAGTATACAGATGCGAGTGCTACTCGCCTCCAAGGAGTTGTGGGATGTAGTGGAGAATGGGTATGAGGAGCGCACTGCTGCAGTAGAGGCGACGTTGACTAACGCCCAGAAGACAACACTTAGAGAGGCAAGGAAGGCGGATAAGAAGGCTTTGTTCTTGTTGTATCAAGGGGTTGACGAAGCAACCTTCGAGAAGATCTCAGACGCGAGAACCTCTAAGGAAGCATGGGAGGTGTTGCAATGCTCCATGCAAAGGGTTGAGAAGGCAAAGAAGGTGAAGCTACAGTCCCTCCGTACGGAGTATGAAGTAACAAAGATGCAAAGCACCGAGAAGGTCGGTGACTATGTGACTCGTCTACGGACGCTCACAAACGAGATGAAAAGAAATGGGGAGACGATCGAAGATGTGAGCTTCATGGAGAAGTTGTTGAGATCTATGTCGAAGAAGTTCCGTCATATAGTGGTGGCAATTGAAGAGTCGAAGGACCTCACCGAGATGGCCGTGGATAAGCTTGTAGGCTCTTTGCAAGCTCATGAGTACAGGATGTTGCAGGATGAGGAAGAAGTGAGTGGCTTGGGAAAGGCACTCCAGACCCAGTTGAACTTTGAGGAAAGTTCAGGAAGAGGAGGCGGACAGCGTGGCCGAGGTCACCAAGGTAGAGGCAGAGGAAGAAGAGGAGGTAGAAACCAAAACTTTCAGAAAGAGGCGGAGCGACCTCAAGGAGGTTGGCAAGAAGGAAGAGGAAGAGGAAGAGGCCGTGGAAGAGGCCGAGGAGATATGTCTCAGATACAATGTTACAACTGTAACAAATTTGGGCACATGAGGTATGACTGTTGGGCGCCGAGGAAGAGAGAAGAAGCTAACCACTATGCGGAGGCTAGGAACAATGGGAACAATGCTGGAGGTGGAAACCCGATGATGTTCCTAACCTACCGAGGTGCGGAAGAAGGGAGAAGTGAAGTGTGGTACCTGGACACAGGGGCGAGCAACCACATGTGTGGAGATAGAGAGATGTTCACAAACCTTGAACCCATTGGGGGTGAGGTTAGTTTCGGGGATGCGTCAAAGATCTCCTTGGAAGGAAAGGGTTTGGTGGAGACGAAGCTGAACGGGGAGAGAGTACACCTGAACGATGTGTACTATGTGCCAGGGTTGAAGACCAACATCTTGAGCATTGGGCAGTTAGTGGAGAGAGGCTATTGCGTCCAGATGAAGAATGGGTGTCTGGCAATGAAGAATGGTCAAGGGAAGGAAGTAGTGAAGGTGGAGATGACGGCGAACCGTCTCTTCACGCTGAAGATGGATGCTCAAGAGACAGCTTGTCTCTCGAGAACGGAGGAAGAGGAAGAAGCATGGCTATGACACCATAGGATGAGCCATTTGGGTTTCACGGGGTTGAAGCTGCTATCTCACTCAAGGATGGTGACAGATCTGCCAATGATCTCACCACCTCAGAAGGTGTGTGAAGCTTGCACGAAAGGGAAGCAGAAGAGGCAGAGTTTTGAAGGAGGGAAGTCCTGGAGAGCAAGGAGGCAGCTTGAACTGGTTCACTCGGACATTGCGGGTCCGTTTGAGACCACCTCAATAGGCGGAAGCAGATACTACATAACCTTCACGGATGACTTTAGTCGGAAGTGTTGGGTATATTTCCTAAGGGAGAAATCTGAGGCCCTTGACAAGTTCAAGGAGTTCAAGGCTATGGCGGAGAAGGAGAGCGGTCAGGCTCTGAAGGTGCTAAGGACAGATCGAGGTGGGGAGTACACCTCGAGGCTGTTTAATGTCTACTGCAAGGAGAAGGGAATCTTATACCAGCTGACGGCGGCGTACTCACCGCAGCAGAACGGAGTGGCAGAGAGGAAGAACCTCACCATCATGAACATGGCGAGGAGCATGGTGAAGGAGAAGGGGCTACCGAAGAGTTTCTGGGCGGAAGGAGTGCAGTGTGCGGTGTATCTACTGAACAGATGCCCCACAAAGAGCGTGAAGTTCATGACGCCGTTTGAAGCATGGTGTGGCTGGAAGCCAAACGTGAAGCACCTAAGGGTCTTCGGGTGTGTAGCTCATGCTCACATCCCGAAACAGAGAAGGAAGAAGCTCGATGATAGGAGCGAGAAGTGTATCTTTGTTGGCTACGCTCCGGAGAGAAAGGCATACAAACTCTACAACCCGGTTACGGGGAAGGCCATCGTCTCGAGAGACGTGGTGTTCGAAGAAGGCAGCAGCTGGAGTTGGGATGAGAAGACGAGGATCATGAAGGGCATGTTCTTCGAGGATGAAGATGAAGGAGGTCATGAGGCTGGAGCCGAGGATGGTGGAGTGGAGCCACCATCACCACCGAGCAGGAATTCAGGGGGAGCTTCCACCTCCCACTCAAGAGGGGAAAGCTCAAGTGGAGGAAATTCTGCAGGAAGCAGCGGAAGCCGGAGTGACTTCGAGAGTCCACCACCCAGGATGAAGAGGGTGGGGGAGCTCTATGAGGAGACGGCCCCAATCCATACTAACTATTCATTGTATTGCCTCTTAGCAGATTGTGAGCCAAGGTCCTATGAAGAAGCTGCCCAGGAGAAATCATGGAGGACGGCGATGGATGCCGAGATGGCTTCTATCAAGAAGAACGATACCTGGAGGCTAGTGGATCCACCGGCAGGCCACAAATCCCTCGGGGTGAAGTGGGTCTATAAGGTGAAGAAGAACAAAGACGACGCTGTGGAGAAGCACAAGGCCAGGCTGGTGGTGAAAGGGTATAGATAAGTCCAAGGAGTGGACTATGATGAAGTCTACGCCCCAGTTGCGCGGATCGATACTATAAGACTGATCATCGCACTGGCGGCTCATTATGGGTGGACAATCTTGCAAATGGATGTTGTGGCGGCTTACTTGAATGGGTACCTGGAAGAGGATGTGTACATCGAGCAGCCTCCAGGGTATGTGGTAAAGGGTCAGGAGAGAAAAGTCTGCAAGCTAGACAGAGCCTTGTACGGGCTGAAGCAAGGAGCAAGGGCGTGGAATGGAAGGATAGATGCCTTCCTCCAGAAGCATGGATATGTGAAGTGCCCGTACGAGTATGCCCTGTATGTGAAGATAGAGGAGAACGGGGATATCATGGTCTTGTGTCTATACGTGGACGACATGATATTCACCGGGAACAACCCAACCATGCTTAAGGAGTTCAAGAGGCTTATGAAGGAGTTCGAAATGACGGACTTGGGAGAGCTGAGTTATTTCCTGGGGGTTGAGGTGAAGCAGGAGGAAGACGAGATCTTCATATCCCAGAAGAAGTATGCAGAAGAAATTCTGAAGAAGTTCAGGATGGAGGGTAGCAAGGCTATCTCCACTCCAGCGGACCTAGGGACAAAATTGAGGAAGGACTCTGAGGAGGAAGGTGTGGACCCGATGATGTTCAAGAGCCTAGTAGGGAGTCTAAGGTACTTGACCTTCACTAGGCCGGACATCATGTATGCGGTCGGGGTAGTAAGCAGGTACATGGAGGAGCCCAAGCAGGATCACTTCACCGCAGCGAAGCGAATCCTAAGATATGTGAACGGAACAAGGGACCATGGCCTGAAGTACTCATCAGGAGGAGAGTTGAAGCTAGTCGGCTACTCGGATAGCGACTATGGTGGAGATGTCAATGATCGGAAGAGCACTTCCGGATACTGTTTTCACATGGGGACGGCGGCGTTCTCATGGAGCTCGAAGAAGCAGGCTACTATAGTCTTGTCATCATGCGAAGCGGAGTATATAGCGGCGGCGGCGGCATGCGCCTGTCAAGCCATCTGGCTCAGAAAGCTATTAGAGGAGCTACATCATGTGCAGGACTGGCCAACGACAGTGTTAGTAGATAACATGTCGGCCATCCAGCTCGCGAAGAACCCGGTGCTGCATGGAAGGAGTATGCACATCGAGATGAGGTATCATTTCTTTCGTGAGCAGGTGGAGCAGAAGACCGTGGAAGTTGTGTATTGCCCCACCGGAGAGCAGGTCGCGGATATTTTCACCAAGGCGTTGAAGGTGGAGACGTTCGAGAAGCTCAAAGGCAAACTCGGCATGTGCTGCCAAGTTTGAGGGGGAGTTTGTTGGTTTTTTAATTTTGTTGACTTGGTCAACAGTTATGATATTTTAAGTTAATATGTATTTTGAATTAATTATTAGGAGAGATAGTGTCCCACATTTATTGTGGAGAGAGAGTAAGTGGTGTTTTGCTTTCCTATAAATAGGAGTTCCTTTGTATAATTTTATTGCGGTGAATAGAAAAATTTGGAGACCCCTTTTGTTTCTTGCGGCAGAATAGTTAGAGAGAGAGAGAGGGAAGTGAGAGAGAGAAGTTAATATCCTGCAGGAATTTATTTCTTCTCGGCATCCACATCTCGCTACAGGAACTCGCCATTTTCTCTCGCCTGTGCAACCTCTCGCCACCCTCATCTCGCCAGCCACCTCCCGCAGGAGGATCTCGCCTGGAGTTCTCGCCGCCACCTTGCCTTGCCGCTGGAAGTGGAGGAGAAGGGGCAGCCTATCTGAGTTGGTCTCGCCGGCCTGCACTCGCGGGAGTTGAACTCGCAAGCCCGAGTCGGAGTTGCAAGGGAGGAGTTCGCCAGAGTTGATTTCGCCCAGCTCGCCGGAGCAGCCATCTCGCTGGTGTGTTGAAGGGAGTGCTCGCCGGAGAGGTGAAGCTCGCGTGGGTAGTGTTCGCGTGAGTGGAAGTGTTCGGCGTGGAAGTTCTCGCCGTGGAGTTGTTTGCCGTGGGGTGTTCGCCGCTGTAGTAAGAGTGCTCGCGGAGGGTGCTCGCAGTTGTGAAGCATTGGGTGGTAGGAGAGGTGGCGTGCCCTATACGACGCTTCCAACAAGATGATGTTAAGAAAACCCTATTCTTCAACTAGGTTCATCAAATCTTCTTAAACTTTCCTCATGAGGTTGGAGTGAGCCCATAAGTTCTGTTAAGGAAAGATTGTTTAGATCTTAGGCTTCTGTTATAGCCGTTACAGCTAAAGCATATTTCATGTGGAAAAAACAAATCATGAGCCTTAAAACTCATTTTTGAGGATATCTCATGCTTCTTTAGATGGCAGTGGTCCCATGATTCAAGAAAAATGCTTCTCCCAACTTCATCATCTAAATTTGGTTTGTGAGATACTATCAGAAATAGATCTAATAGAGATTATACAAAAGCACTATTGAACAACATAAAATGAATGACACGCATTCTTTTGATATGTGGCAAGCAGCTGATATGAAGGTAAGCATATTTCAATTTTATCTTCCCCTTGACGCATAAAAATAGATGGCGTATTTCAATGATATTTGGACATTATGAAACTCATGCAGAGTTTTTTTTTTTTTTCCCGCATGAGATAACTTAGTATGAGTACACGTACCATAATTTCCATTGGTGTAGTGTAGTGTTGATTATAAAACACTACACCATGGGATATTATCAAGCTCTGCTAGCTTCACCAACATATAGTAAAAAACTACAGCTGTAGCTTTGAAACAGCAAGCTGCCAGCTTGCTAGCTGTTTTTGTGAAACTGCAAGCTGCAGTTTGAAAGTTGTCATTGCAGCTTCATGACTGCTATTGCTTTCTACACAAATACACTATTTCATAACTCCAAATAGATGCAATAAGATAGATGAGTTCATTAGCAGAAAACTTACATAAACAAATAGTTTTATAAATCAAATAGAATAAAAACAAAACCGAAACAACAATTCCATGTCACTCTAAAAGAGTGAAGGCGGAAGGAAATCTTTAATGATCTTCTAACCATATAAATATTATTCTGATATGTTTCCAAATTATAATAATGATCTTCTAACCATCTAATTATTATACGGATATGTTTCTCTAGTAATTTGAACTTCTATTTTGATGTTCAGAGAAGGAGATAGTGGTAGGAGCCGCTCAAAATGAAATTAAGGTATTAAGGGGATTAGAATTTGTTAAAGAAAAAGCTTTTGTGTAGATGAATATAGAAAACAAACTATGTTTCATCATTTTTGTTTCCGGCGTGAGGAGTTCTATTCAGCTTTTATTCACATCAATTGAAGAGAACTCACAAATTCCCTAACAAAAGTAAACACAACCCTTCAGTCGAAATTTATGAAGTTAAATTATTAGTTAAATTCATGAAATTCATGTGTATGCTCAGGGCATACCTTCAATTTATGAAAATGTTTTTAGAAAAAGTTATTAGTTGTTTGACTTTCATATTATCTATATGGAAATTACGGTTATTGAGTAATGTCTATCTGAATCTCATTATTAGCTAATATTTCCATATAGATAATATGAAAATTAAACACCTAATAATTTTTTCTAAAAATATTTCTTTTTATTGAAGGTATTTCCTGAGCATACACATGAAGCTTGAGTAATCGATTGTCGAGGACCCCGTTCATTTTGTTGATGCGCTAGAGCAGGTGTAAAAAAATAACTTATTCAATTTCTCTGGTTTACTAATTTCAGTTTAACTTCTTCGTGAATTTCGATTGAAGCTTATGTTTACTTTTGTTAGGAAATTTATGAGTTTTCTTCAATTGACGTGAATAAAAGCTAAATAAAACTCCTCACCCCGGAAACAAAAGAGATGAAACAGTTTGTTTTTTAGATTCACCTACTTGACATTTTTTTCTTTAACAAATTCTAATCCCTTTAATGCCTTAATTTCATTTTGAGCGGCTCCTACCACTCTCTCTGTAAGACACCCCCCCTAGGCACGACAACAGGAACTTATGGCACACCACCACTAATCTGCAACAAAGACGGGAATAACAGAAGAGTATAGGTGAAGAAATGGAATACATCAAGTTTCTTTATTCACACTTTTAAGTACATTTTTCTTTTACATTGATCCCCTATTTATACACATAAGGGGGAATCTAATTCCGGATTGGAGATGTGGGACTAATCACAAAAGAAGGGAAGGCGCTAACTGCACACCACTCAGCGCTCACACCAACACTCCCCCTCAAGGTGGGCGAAAGATATTCACTAAGCTCATCTTGTCATACAACCTGGATAAATCAAATGAACTGAGTCCCTTAGACAATCAGTCACTTGCTCCTTCGTATCAACATATCCCAGTTTGAGCACCCCACTATCCAGCTTTTCCTTGATAAAGAACCTGTCGATCTCTATATGCTTCGTTCGGTCATAGTAGACATGGTTATTTGCAATGCTGATGGCTGACTTGCTGTCACACCATAATGTTATCTGCCCTCCTTGGTCTATCTTGAGTTCCATTAGCAGGGATTTTAACCACAACAACTCTCCCACACCTACGGCCATGGCTCTGTACTCCGCTTCGGTTGTGGACCTTGCAACTACTGTCTGCTTCTTGCTCCTCCAGGAGACTAGATTGCCTCCTACAAACATGCAGTATCCTGACGTTGACCTTCTGTCATCAATGCAACTAGCCCAATCAGAGTCACAATAGCCTTCGATGTTTGAATGCTCATTCCTTCTGAAGATCAATCCCTTTCCTGGTGCACTCTTTAACTACCTGAGAATTTGATATACGATATCCATGTGACCTCCCTAGGATCATGCATATAGCGGGCCACCACACTTACGACAAACGATATGTCGGGGCGAGTGTGACCCAGATAGATCAGGCGGCCTACCAACCTCGGGTACCTTTCTTTATCAGTTGGCTCTCCTGCCTCAGCACTAAGCTTGGACTTCTGATCAATGGGAGCGACTGCAAGTCTGCTCCCTAGCATACCCTTCTCTTTGAGCAGATCCAACACAAATTTCCGTTGGGATAGAACAATCCCTTCTGCACCGCGGGCTACTTCAATCCCAAGAAAGTATCTTAGTTGCCTCAAGTCTTTCACCTCAAATTCCTTTCCCAATCTCTTCTTTAGCTGAGTAATTTCACCTTCATCATCGCCTGTGATGATCATGTCGTCCACATACACAGCAAGTATTGTAATGTGAGCTCCACGTTGCTGAAAGTACACTGTATGGTCCGCATTGGTCTGCCGATATCCCATAGCTACCATGGCCCTCCTAAACCTGTCAAACCAGGCTCGAGGAGACTGCTTCAGTACATAAAGTGACTTCTTGAGTCTACACACCTTTCATGTTGTTTGCCTCATGCCAAAGCCCGGCGGTAGCTCCATGTAAACTTCTTCCAACAAGTCTCCGAGAAGAAAGACATTCTTCACGTTCAGCTGGTGTAGTTTCCATCCCCCATTTGCCGCCAAAGATATCAGTGTCTGTACTGTGCTAATCTTTGCGACGGGTGCAAAGGTCTCATCGTAGTCGATGTCATAAGTCTGAATATACCCCTTTGCAACTAATCGGGCTTTGTAGCGCTCAACCTGTCCCTCCGGGTTCTGTTTCGCCGTAAAAACTCATTTGTATCCAACCGCCTTTTTTCCAGGTGGTCGAGATACAAGATTCCAGGTGTTATTCTTTTCCAATACCCCGGGTTCTTCTAGCATTGCAGCTTTCCACTGTGGATCTTCTTTAGCAACCTGCCAATATTTAGGAATAGAGACATTGTCCAAAGATGCAATGAATGTTTCATGTATAGGTGATATTTTAGAGTAAGAGACAAATTGGGCAATATCATGGGGAAAGTCATACCGATCAGGTGAGACTCCTGCATTCCTGCGGGAACTCCGCCTTACCAGTATGGGAGAGGAGGTAGGAAGGGGAGGAATTATACCATCTGTGGATTCGGAGGCTGAAGTGGATGGAGTAGGTGTCTCAGGAGTCAGAGCAGCAGAAGACAAGGGACTTGACGCAAGTGACACTGTAGGCATTGTAGCTTCATTCTGCTGGCCTCTTCGTGTATACACTCTCAGCACCCTCTGAACCTGATGTGCATTAGTAGCAGATTCATTCTCCCCAAGTATTGGCGCAGCATCCAACTCCGCACCTTTTTGTACATAAGACCAAGGGTTACTCATTATCCGTCTCTCACTACTACTGTTATCTTCCCCTTCTCGCCTCATACCGTCCTTAACAAGTGGGTCCTCAAGAGGTGAGTTAACCAGAGAGAAATAATATGGCTCAAACTCCCTAAATGTGACATCCATACTAATGAGTAATTTTCTCTCTATCGGGCTCCAACACACATACCCCTTTTGAGTAGTCGAAAATACCCAACAAAGACACACTTCAGAGCCCTTGGATCCAACTTTCCCACATTTGGTCTCTGATCTTGTACGAAGCACACACAACCGAAGGTTTTGAGGGGAAGAATATCTCCATTCTTCCCCCGTAGTATCTCAATTGGGGACTTCCATTCCAATACTCGTGAGGGCATTCGATTGATCAAATACGTTGTTGTAAGGACAGCTTGCCCCCACAAGTATTTTGGCACCTTCATCGATATCATCATGCTCCGAGTCACTTCCAAAAGGTGTATGTTCTTCCATTACGCTACACCTTTCTGCTCTGGTGTGTACGAACAAGTCGTTTGATGTTGTATTCCCTGTGAGGACAAGTACTCTCCAATTGCTTTGTTGGTGTACTCTGTCTCATTGTCAGACCTTAACACTTTTACAACTGCACCATATTGAGTCTGAACTCCTTTGTGGAAATTCTTGAAGCATGCAAACACATCACTTTTATTTTTCGTCAAGTAAAGTCAGGTCACACGAGAGAAACAATCAATGAAAGACACAAAATAACGAAACACATTCACAGTAGTTGTGGGACAAGGTCCCCAAACATCAGAATGTATTAAATCAAAAGGAGCAACACTTTTATTATCCGAACTGAAATAAGAGTTTCTAGTGTGTTTCCCAAACTCGCATGCGTCACAGACAAGTTTATCACGATGAGCTTTCTCAAATAAAGTGGGATACAACTGACTTAAAACATGAAAAGAGGGATGTCCCAGATGCCGATGATAAAGAAGAAGCAATTCTTTTATGCTCCTCCCGACTCCTGCAGCATCTTCTACTAGTGTGGAAAGAGCTGAGTCCATACTTTCCTTATCCAGGTACCACAAGACACTATGCCATGTGGCAGTCCCAAGTCTTCTGCCGGTCTCCTTCTCTTGGAAGATCACCTTCGGGATATCAAACAAAACAACACATTTTAGTTGAGATATGATGACACTAATAGATAGGAGATTCGCAGGAAAGGATGGAGCATGCAAAACATTGGACAGAGTCAAAGTATTGGTACATCGCACGGGACCCTTACCAACCACTGGTTGAGCTGTGTCATCGACAGTCTGAATGCTCTCTGGGACTACTAGGGGAGTATACGAAAGGAATTCCCTAGCATCCCCAGTGACATGTCGAGAAGAACCCGAATCGACTATCCAATCCGGTGATCTAGTATTGGATATAGATGCGAGGGCAAGAGTTTCATCTGTGCCTGAGGTTGAATGAGTGAACGAGGAAATGTTACCCCTTGATGAAACTGGAGTGAGTGCGTCATCAATCACACCCTTTTGCTTTCTCTGCATCAGCTGAGAGTTTCACGATCTCATGTTCCTCTGAGTAACCTATATCAGCCATACTCCCGTCTACCTTGCCTTCGGCTATCATTATATTCACATGGTAACCTCCTCTTCCACCACCTCTACGCCCACCACGACTGCGACCGCGGTAGCCTCCTTTTCCACGTCCACCTGCATCCCGCTCTTTTGGTGGCTTGGGGCAAGCCAGTCGCAAGTGACCTATCTCGCCACAATTGTAACATTATCGTGTCTCACCCTTGTATCCTGTGTGCCCAGGATTGGTTACCACTAGGGTTGATTTCACCCCGGCGGGTGCAAACGTACCAGACTGAAGCTTAATCCGGCTCTCCTGCATCATAGATGCGATCGTCTCATCCAGGGTAGGAATCTTTGGCTGAGCGAGCAGCATTGCACTCCTTGGCTCAAAAGCCGAGTTCAATCCCCTTATAAAGTGCATAGTCCTTCGCTGAGCATCTCGCTCCTGTTTTGTGCATTCAGGATCTTTGCAGCAAGCAACTGGTGAGAAATAATCATGATCTGCGGCATACTCTTGAATCAAACGATCTCCCTGAGTTAGAGTTTCTATCTCCCGCTCGATCTGAAACACTCGTATGTTGTTGTCAATTCCTGCATAGAGCCTTTGTAGCATCCCTCAAACATTGCTTACAGTCTCTATGCCATCCACAGTGATAACAATAGACACAACCATCGAATTTAGGAGCCAAGTGTGTAATAGACTATGTGTAGTCTTCCACTCATTGTACCCATCCGAATCCTTTTCTGGCTCCCCCTTTTCGCCAGTCAGATAGCCCTCCAGGTTCCTTCCGGCGAGTGCCCTCTTCACCCGACGCGACCAGCTCAAGTATGTAGTTGGTACATCGAGCTTTAGCTCCACAGGTGGAAGATCCAGCTTCACCAAAGGCGGTGACGACTGAGCTACCCCCTCGCCTTTGGACATCCGCAATAACTCGAAGAACACTTTTAGATTCGTCTCCTCCATTTTGGCAACCAACTTCTCCATGAGTGTACAAATCTTGGAGTATTTATTTATTTATTTGTTAATCCTCTTATTAATTAATCCTCTTAGAAATGAAGATGCACGCCCGCACGCGGCACTGCCGCACGACGATGCCCAGTCCCTAGCCGCGCGCTCCCGCCGCACTGTGCGGCGCACTGTGCGCTCCTGCCGCATTTCCTTCTCCATTCCCTGCGCAATTGCTCAATTGCCGCACTCCCTGCGAAACTCCCTGCGCAACTCCCACGCTGCCGCACCAAGTGGCACTCCCTGCTCTCGTTGCGCACTGTTTCTTCTCCGGAACAGGTGCAAATGCCACAGACGCCGCGCAAACACCGCACACTTGCGGCACACTCGTTGTGCACTGCTGTGCAAACTTGTTGCGCACTGCCGCACACTCGCTGATGCCGCGCAAACGTCGCACACTCGCTGCTGCTGCGGACTCCCGCACTGTCGTGCTACTCCCACACTGCCGTGCTACTCCCGCATTGCCGCGCTCCCGCACAGCTGCCGCACTACTCCCACACTGTTGTCGCGCTCCCACAACCTTGCTGCTGCCGCACTCCCGTACTGTCGCGTTGCCGCACTCCCTGCGCAAACTTGTTGCTGCCGCGCAAACGTCGTACGAGCAAGGTTCCTTGCCGCTCGTCGAGGATGTTTGGTGGGAGTATTAAAGTTGCGGGCACGGAAGCGGATTTTTTTTGGAACCTCGCTCTAATACCACGAAGAAATGGAATAAATCAAGTTTCTTTATTCACACTTTAAAGTACATTTCCTCTTACATTGATCCCCTATTTATACACACATAAGGGAGAATCTAATTTCGGATTAGAGATGTGGGACTAATCACAAAAGAAGGGAAGACGCTAACCGCACACCACTCAGCGCTAAACGCACACCAACAATAGGTATGAACATTGTAACAACCCTCAAATTAAATTAAATATTAGTGGGGGATTTAGTGCAGTGGTATATTTGTAATTAACAAATAAAAGAAAACCCTAACCCTCTCTTTCTATTTCCCCTAGCCGCACCCCCCTCTCTCCCGATTAAAACCCCCCACGAAGCCGCAAACCGCAAAGCATCGGCTAGGGCTCGCAAATCCCGTCTCCCGCTCCCGTCTCGTGCGCGCAGCGCAGACGCCGCCGACGCCGCCTGCTCTTCCTCCCGCCGCCGCCGCCTGCTCCTCCTCCCGCCGGCGCCGGCGCCTGCGCCTCCTTCCCTTCTCCTAGCCGACGACATCAGCAAGGGTCGTTTCCTCCCCTCTCCAGGTCGGCGGCAGCAGCAAGGCCGCCTCTCTTTTCTCCTCCTTCTTCGGCCAGTTAGGGCAGCAGCCCTCCTCCCTTGCTTCCCCCGGCCAGCAGTGGCTCCTCCTCCTCCAAAGAGGTCGACAACCTCTCTTCCTCTCCGTTTCGGCCGGCGGATCTCAAGGGGACTCCTAGGGTTTCGCTCAAAACCCCTCCTCGTGGACTCTTGAGCCCAGATCGGGTCTCCTTCGGTAAGGATCCCCGCATTTCAGATTTTAACCTAATTGCTATGTGCTAAATTTTCGCCTCCGGACGACGTAATCACGTCGGATCCGCATGGGTGTGTCGTATAATCGACTAACCTTAAGTTTTATTCGGTTTTCGGTGCTGTTCAACGAATGTAGCGGTGGAATCGCTCAAGGCCCTCTCCGAATTAGGGTTCCCGGATCCAACCGCCGCCAAAACCCTCGGATTTCTTGTGGTAACCGCTTCTCCCCTCTTTGCCGAGGGAGGTATATTTCTTAACTTGCCCCCTTGAATTATTTACGCAATAGAAACACATGTGTGCGTGTATGATTAACATTGAAACAAATATTTTATTTGAATGCATCCCGAACAGGTTCCGCTAGAGTTTAGACTCTGCCTCTTGGCCGCCGCCTTCAAGCTCGGCTTTTCCTTAAGGCAAGTAGAGAAAACTCTCTCGCTTGCAAACAAGTTTTATTTAAGTCGCACTTGTACCGTACTAGCCCCCACTTGAATTTATTACTTGCAGATAAGTAAGCTCATTAGACGCCATAGGCAAACAATGAAAGGGAATGTGTCGTTTTATGTGACACCGGAAAATGAGTTTACACTTGAAATGGTAGCAGAAACCAATAAGGGAATCTTGCAAGCAGCGGTAACTTAAGCCTTGCATCTACTCCCATGCTAGAATCTTGTACATCAAATGTCGACACACACGCCTTTCATTGATTTCTGCTTATGCGTTTGTGTCTAGGCTAAACTCCGGAGTAGGCTAAAAATTTACCAAAGAATCTCAGTTAGTCTCTGACATACTTTACTGCTATGCTTGTTTCCCAGTTTACTTGTTTATTTTATTAACTTGAATCTCTGTTATTTATCTTGTTCGGAGGCTTTTCCTTCTGATTGGATTTGCCTTAGGGTTCGTGACTGCGCCGTCTACATCCTGAGCTGTTCCTCGCCCAGCTCCCGTCTGTTGGAGGTTTACTTTTTGTAGTTGTTGCATCAGGTCCTTTGTATCTTGTTTCTTTTACTTTTGGATTTGTCTTTCCTGTACTAGTTATTGTCAGCCATTTTCCTTGTATCGTGGACAACTCTTAGGATGGTATGGATGTATTACAGCATTTTATAAATGGTCATTTATTTCTGCGGTTTACTAGCATCTACTTTTACATCATAATTATAGCATGTGAATTGATCAAAGTGCATGAGCATCACTTTTAATTCAAGCTTCCGCATAATAAATCAAACTGGTATTGTTTTTCAAAATCTAACTATTTTCTACAGATATCTTGGTATTACAGCACCCGCCTGGCAGACATGGTTTCTCTTTGCCCATGTCTGTGGCATCACGATCCGCCCGTAGCGCACTCTGATAATTGTTATTAGACGGGTCGTGACAGTTGGTATCAGAGGTAGGTTTAGCATATAAAGATAAAGTATTTTAAAATTTTCATATATTTTGAAATCTATTATGTAAATATACGTGCATGCATCATTTCCTCACTCACTTTGTCGTTGTCTGTTGTTCGAGGCTGAAACACGCACACACTCACCCATAAGCATGAGTAGTATGCGTACAAATATTAAGGGAGTATGGGCAAATTTAACATTTATATGCATATGAATTTCCACTATGATATACACCGCTTGCGAATATTAAATTGTATGGGCGATATAATATTTTCAAGTGCGATGACATTAGAATCATAATGCGCATGACATGTTAAGTGATATGGGCGCTTAACATGACATGCGTATCCATTCATAAACATTCTTAGGAATGCATTGTAGGCATAATCATGTTGCATGCATAACATAACTCATTGCACAAGTGTCTAAGCTAAGAGCAACAGACAACGAATGTACACACATGGATTTTACAAATCATCGTCTTACCACATGTGATCATATCGCCGCACTTGCATCTGCATGGTCGTCACTTAGAGTTGTCCAATGAAAATGCTGTAACTACTACTTGAATTACTTATCCAACAGTATTAGATTGCTATGACATGTAATCCCAACCCTCAAGATTAACTTAGTCGTTTTCTCACTCGGTTCTTCTATGTTTCTTTCTAGATGGCTTCTAAGCGACCACAGCGCAAGAAGGCTACACCTTCTGCAGGGGAAGCCCCTTTAGGTGGAATGGTCCAACTTTTGAAGCAGCTTGTGGAGCGTGTCACCCGTCTGGAAGGGGATCGCCAAGCTCCTGATCCAGATTCTGGTTCTGGCAGCGCAGGGACGTCTGGAGTAGCTGTCACCATCACCCCTCATGCACCTGATGCTGTAGTGACCCCGACCGTGACCACTCCGGCTGCTCTTCCTTTGACAATGGCTGACACTCTGGCTTTCAAGAGGCTAAATCCGCCTGCCTACAACGGTAACCGCGACTACTTCGTGATCACGGAATGGATCTCCCAGATGGAGAAGCACTTCGAGTATGCCCTAGTTCCTGAAGCCCAGAAGGTCCTTCTTGCGGCCTATCAGCTGACCGAGGACGCCTATACTTGGTGGCTCCAGCACCGCAGCCTCCACGAATCTACCACCCTAACATGGGGGCAGTTCAAGGACGCTCTAATGGAGAACTTCCTCTCTTCTGTGGAGCGGGACAAGTTAGCGGAGAGATTCTTGTCCCTTCAGCAGCCTGGCAGGACAGTGACAGAGTATGCGCAGGAGTTCTCCCGACTATCCCTCCTTGCTGCGGAGTTCGTGCCGGATGAAGCCAAGAAGATCAGTCGTTTCGTGAAGGGACTTCGCCATGACATTCGCCAGCATGTGGTAGCACACGACGCCCGAACCTATGCAGAGACCGTGGGAGCCGCCATGCGGGCGGAAGCTATTGAGCTGGATCGTACTGGAAAGAAAGCCCAGCACGGAACGAGCAATCTCGCTGCATCCGACCTCAAGCGCAGGAGTACTCCACCTCAGGAGTAAGGTTCCAGGTCCATGGAGGTGTGTGCTTACTGCCACAAGGTGGGCCATATCGCTCAAGTATGTCGGTCTCTCCTGAAGAAGCAGAAGACAGCCGCTCCTACACAGCCTCCGATGACACTTGCCTCCGCCTCCACCGTTTGTGCCTACTGCAAGTTGTCGGGCCATCAACAGAGGGACTGCCGCCGTAGGTAGAAGGCCTGTTTCAAGTGTGGGCAAGTGGGTCATCTCAAGTTAGACTGCCCTATGAAGGAAGGCTCGGGCACTGCTCAGCCACTGCAGGCTAACCCCGGAGCCCAGAATATGGGCAAGGCTGTGCTGGATGTCCTTACTCAAGGCGAGGCGCTCGCTTCCACGGACGTCATCTCTGGTATGTATGTGTTGTGTTATTTTTCCTGCAAGTATTTATGTATGTTTTTATATCAGATACAACCGGAATTGGCGGTTATAACTGCTATTCGTTTTAGGGAGATTTAGAGTCAGAAACAAGTGGTTGCAGATTCTCTTTGATTCTGGCGCATCTCACTCGTTTATCGCTCGCCATATCGTGGACCTGCATGGTTGGCCCACTTTACCTTTGGAGGCCCCTTTTGAGATTTCTGTGTCGGGTCATCAGCACCTATCAACTAGGGGTATCCCCAATTGCCCAATCTTGCTCGAAGAATTGCAAGTCGCCGCGGATCTCATAATTCTGGAGATGTCTGAGTTCGACGTGATTTTGGGAATGGATTGGCTGGTTGCATATCGAGTGAAGCTGGATTGCGCGGCAAAGAGGATCAATCTCAGCATCGGTGGCAAGGATTACAGTGTTCACGTGCAGACCCGTGGCCGTCTGAAGGTAATTTCTGCTGTACGCGCCACTCGGTTGCTCCATCAAGGATGCACTGCTGGATTTATCTACGCTTCTCATTCGGATGTTGCTGCTCCTCCACTCGAGTCTATTCTGGTGGTTTCTGAATTTCCTGACGTGTTCCCCGCCAAATTGCCTGGGATGCCTCCAGATCGAGAGATAGAGTTCTCTATTGACGTGGAACCTGGGACGCGCCCCATCTCTAAGGCTCCTTACCGAATGGCCCCGCGCGAGTTGGAAGAACTTCGGTTGCAGCTGGACGAAATGATTGAACTTGGTTACATTCGTCCCAGCACTTCTCCTTGGGGAGCCCTCGTCCTCTTCGTGAAGAAGAAAGATGGTTCCTTGAGGCTTTGTATCGACTACCGAGAGTTGAACAAAGTTACAGTGAAGAATAAGTACCATATCCCTCGCGTGGATGATCTTTTTAACCAGCTTAAGGGCAGTAGGGTATTCTCCAAGATAGATCTCAGGACGGGCTACTACCAGTTGAAGACCATGGAGTCCGACATTCCCAAGACCACTTTCAGGACTCGGTATGGACTCTTTGAATCGTTGGTGATGTCCATGGGTCTGACTAATGCCCCATCTTGGTTCATGGATTTGATGAACCGGGTGTTTCGCGAGTTCCTGGATTTGTTCGTCATCATTTTCATAGACGACATTTTGGTCTACTCCAAGACCCGAGAAGAGCATGCAGACCATTTCAGACTCGTCCTCTCAACTCTTCGCCAGCACCAGCTCTACGCCAAATTGTCAAAGTGTGAATTCTGGCTGGATCGTGTTGCTTTTCTGGGGCATGTTATTTCTGGGGATGAGCTATCTGTTGACCCCGCCAAAATCTCCGTAGTAGTGGACTGAAAGCGACCTTCTACCCTTACTGAGATCCGCAGTTTCCTGGGTTTAGTTGGTTACTACCGACGCTTCGTAAAAGGTTTCTCTTCTCTTGCTGCTCCTCTGACACAGCTGACTCAGAAGCATGCTAGGTTCGAGTGGACAGATCAGTGTGAGCAATCCTTCTCTGAATTGAAGCAACGGTTGTGTTCAGCGCCAGTGTTAGCTCTGCCTTCTGAGGGTTTGGATTTTTCTGTGTACACCGACGCTTCCGGAGTGGGTCTGGGTGGTGTTCTGATGCAGGAGGACCGTGTTATTGCCTATGGGTCGAGGCAGTTGAAGATCCATGAGCGCAATTACCCTACTCACGATTTGGAGTTTGCCGCGGTGGTTTTTGCCTTGAAGCTTTGGCGTCATTATCTCTATGGTGTGAAGTGCCACTTTTACACAGATCACCAGAGCTTAAAGTATATTTTTGTTCAGAAGGACCTCAATCTTCGGCAGAGGCGATGGCTTGAGTTTGTAGCGGATTATGACTTGCAGATCACTTATGTGCCCGGTAAAGCCAATTCAGTAGCAGATGCGCTGAGCCGACATGCTACGGCTGCCGCCTGCACCCCTATGTCAGCATCCTTTGTAGCCTTGATAGATGACCTCGACCGGATGGACATATCCATCGCACCTGAGGGTTACGGAGGAGTTTCCGTTCCGTTATGGGTAGAGCAGGTGAAGGATTTGCAGCCATCTGATCCAGAACTCCAGCGTATCCATCGGCAGGTTGAACTTGGTACTCTCCCAGATTTCTCCATCACTGATGATATCCTGCGATTCCGAGGTCGCCTTTGCATCCCTGATGTTCCTGAGCTACTGGATAGCATTTGCCGAGAAGCTCATGAGTCTCGCACCTCTGGTCACCCCGGCAATAATAAGATGTACCATGATTTGAAGCAGATCGTGTGGTGGTCTGGTATGAAAAATTATATTGCTCGTTTCATCTGTCGGTGCCTGACATGCCAGAAGGTGAAGGCCCAGCGTCAGCGTCCGGGTGGTCTTTTGCAGCCTCTGCCTATCCCAGAGTGGAAATGGGAAGACATCTCTATGGATTTCATCACTGGACTGCCCCGTACTCCGAGAGGTCATGATGCGTTTTGGGTTATTGTGGATCGCTTGACTAAAGTAGCTCACTTCATCCCGTACAGGGAAGGTCATTCCAACGAGAAGATGGCTCGGATCTATGTTTCTGAGATAGTTAGACTGCATGGGATCCCTCTGCGGATTGTTTCTGATCGTGACTCGAGATTTGTATCGCACTTCTGGAAGGGATTCCAGCAAGCTCTGGGCACTGAGCTCAACCTGAGCACCGCTTACCATCCGACTACTGATGGCCAGACCGAAAGGGTGAATCAGATTCTTGAAGACATGCTTCGGTGTTATATTCTGGACTATAAGGGAACTTGGGATGAGCACTTGTCATTGGTTGAATTCGCCTACAACAACAGCTATCAGGAGAGCCTCAAGATGGCCCCCTTCGAGGCGTTGTATGGGCATCGTTGTAGGACCCCTCTCTACTGGTCAGAAGTTGGTGAAAAGGTTGGGTTGGGTCCTGAGCTACTTCAGGAAATGGAAGAGGCCACCAAGAAGACTCGTCTTCAGCTTAGCCGTGCCGTCGAGAGGCAGAGGAAGTATGCTAATCAGCGTCGCCGTCCCTTGGAGTTTGCGGTGGGTGATCGTGTTTTCTTGAAGGTTTCTCCTACTCCTGGGGTGAAGCATTTCGATCGCCACCATAAGCTCAGCCCGAGATTCGTGGGACCGTATGTTATTTCAGAGCGTGTTGGAAGATCTGCTTACCGCCTGGAGCTACCTGATTCCTTGGCCAGTGTTCATAATGTCTTCCACGTCAGCCAGCTTCGGAAGTACATTCATGATCCTACCCGCGTCATCGAGGAAGTTCCAGTGATTCCTGAAGCTAATCTGTCCTATCCAGTTGAGCCCGTGAAGATCGTTGAGTATCAAGAACGCAAGCTTCGGAAGAGAACCATCCCTATGGTGAAGGTACTTTGGATGCATGGCAGATCTGAGGAGTTCACTTGGGAGCTCGAGTCTGAAATGCATAGCAAGTACCCACATCTCTTCTCTTGATCTCGGTATGTCCCCCGCATTAGTTCTCCTTTCTATTTTAGTGCTTTTATAGTTAGTCTTCATGCCTCGATTGGGGAGTCCGGTTGATAAATGGTATCGAATCTTCGCCTTGCGTCCCCATCTCATGGGACCTCAAAAGTTTCGGGACGAAACTTCTTAAGTGGGGAAGAATGTAACAACCCTCAAATTAAATTAAATATTAGTGGGGGATTTAGTGTAGTGGTATATTTGTAATTAACAAATAAAAGAAAACCATAACCCTCTCTTTCTATTTCCCCTAGCCGCACCCCCCTCTCTCCCGATTAAAACCCCCCACAAAGTCGCAAACCGCAAAGCTCGGCTAGGGCTCGCAAATCCCGTCTCCCGCTCCCGTCTCATGCGCGCAGCGCAGACGCCGCCGACGCCTCCTGCTCTTCCTCCCGCCGCCGCCTGCTCCTCCTCCCGCCGGCGCCGGCGCCGCCGCCTGCGCCTCCTTCCCTTCTCCTAGCCGACGACATCAGCAAGGGTCGTTTCCTCCCCTCTCCAGGTCGGCGGCAGCAGCAAGGCCGCCTCTCTTTTCTCCTCCTTCTTCGGCCAGTTAAGGCAGCAGCCCTCCTCCCTTGCTTCCCCCGGCCAGCAGTGGCTCCTCCTCCTCCAAAGAGGTCGACAACCCCTCTTCCTCTCCGTTTCGGCCGGCGGATCTCAAGGGGACTCCTAGGGTTTCGCTCAAAACCCCTCCTCGTGGACTCTTGAGCCCAGATCGGGTCTCCTTCGGTAAGGATCCCCGCATTTCAGATTTTAACCTAATTGCTATGTGCTAAATTTTCACCTCCGGACGACGTAATCACGTCGGATCCGCGTGGGTGTGTCGTATACTCGACTAATCCTAAGTTTTATTCGGTTTTCGGTGCCGTTCAACGAATGTAGCGGTGGAATCGCTCAAGGCCCTCTCTGAATTATGGTTCCCGGATCCAACCGCCGCCAAAACCCTCGGATCTCTTGTGGTAACCGCTTCTCCCCTATTTGTCGAGGGAGGTATATTTCTTAACTTGCCCCCTTGAATTATTTACGCAATAGAAACACATGTGTGCGTGTATGATTAACATTGAAACAAATATTTTATTTGAATGCATCCCGAACAGGTTCCGCTAGAGTTTAGACCCTGCCTCTTGGCCGCCGCCTTCAAGCTCGGCTTTTCCTTAAGTCAAGTAGAGAAAACTCTCTCGCTTGCAAACAAGTTTTATTTAAGTCACACTTGTACCGTACTAGCCCCCACTTGAATTTATTACTTGCAGATAAGTAAGCTCATTAGACGTCATAGGCAAACAATGAAAGGGAATGTGTCGTTTGATGTGACACCGGAAAACGAGTTTACACTTGAAATGGTAGCAGAAACCAATAAGGGAATCTTGCAAACAGCGGTAGCTTAAGCCTTGCATCTACTCCCATGCTATAATCTTGTACATCAAATGTCGACACACACGCCTTTCATTGATTTCTGCTTATGCGTTTGTGTCTAGGCTAAACTCCGGAGTAGGCTAAAAATTTACTAAAGAATCTCAGTTAGTCTCTGACATACTTTACTGCTATGCTTGTTTCCCAGTTTACTTGTTTATTTTATTAACTTGAATCTCTGCTATTTATCTTGTTCTGAGGCTTTTCCTTCTGATTGGATTTGCCTTAGGGTTCGTGACTGCGCCTTCTACATCCTGAGTTGTTCCTCGCCCAGCTCCCGTCTGTTGGAGGTTTACTTGTTGTAGTTGCTGCATCAGGTCCTTTATATCTCGTTTCTTTTACTTTTAGATTTGTCTTTCCTGTACTAGTTATTGTCAGCCATTTTTCTTGTATCGTGGACAACTCTTAGGATGGTATGGATGTATTACAGCATTTTATAAATGGTCATTTTGTTTCTGCGGTTACTAGCATCTACTTTTACATCATAATTATAGCATGTGAATTGATCAAAGTGCATGAGCATCACTTTTAATTCAAGCTTCCGCATAATAAATCAAACTGGTATTGTTTTTCAAAATCTAACTATTTTCTACAGATATCTTGGTATTACAGCACCCGTCTGGCAGACATGGTTTCTCTTTGCCCATGTCTGTGGCATCACGACCCGCCCGTAGCGCACTCTGATAATTGTTATTAGACGGGTCGTGACAAACATCTCAACCCTCTCCCGTCATTCTCTCTTAACGGTACAAACCGACGATAGTGCTAAGCGAATAATCATAACACCACATATTGAGTAAGTTGTAAGCAATAACGAAAGAAGTATTATCGGAAAACTAACAACCACGTAGTAGATCACGGAAATGTAAAAGTATAAAAAAAGACAAAAAAAACACAACTCGATGGCACGAGGCCCCGCGGTCCAAGCACACAGTCATTAAAAAGTATGTATGCTCACAAGTGAACATTGCAAACCGGATAAATGTTAATATACAAGTAATGTAAATCTATAAACATACTAAGCTAACTATAGAACTAAAGATATAGCTAAGTTTAGCAACAATCATCTGCAAGCCTTCTATCTCCACATCAAGTTCACATCGTATAGCTCCTGGAACACCTGGGGTGACAACCGAAGTGAGGGTTAACAAGAATATATGTATTGGCTAAATGGTTCCGCCTCACCCCCTAAGCCCCTAATGTGCTCAAAGGAAGGCAGTAAACTGACATACAGTAAGTGTCTTCTTCTTCGGCCTTTACCAAATAGTAAATATCTTCTTCTTCGGCCTTTACCAAATAGTAAATATCTTCTTCTTCGGCCTTTACTCTTCGAGGCTTCTTCTAGAGAATCGAAAACACCAAAGGAGGTCTCTGAGCAATCTTCGAGGGAAGACTTGGGAACTCTCTCTAGTGTTGAATGCAATGTGTCCTCAAATGAGGGCTCATGATCCTTTTTATAGCTTTTGAGGAGGCGTTCTGGTAATTGTTCCACCTTGATTTCTGGACGGGTGAATAGGAACACATAATCGCCCCCGCTTGCGAGCGCGGGCGCAGGAGCGCTCTCCCGCGTGCGGGTGCGCGCGGGAGCGGGAGCTTTCCCCTTGCACGCCGTGCGGGCACGCTCGGGCTCAGCGCGTTGCTTTTCTGGTCGAGGCGAACAGCTCTGGTGAGCCGGTCGGGGTCGCGATTTAGGAGTGTTGGTCTGACTCGGATAGATTTTAGGGGAACCCCATCAAAGACAATTGTTACAAGCAACTCGCTAATAGCTATGTGCGACTGGTCGAAGGGAAGATGATGAGATTAAATGAAATTTATCCCCGACTATGCCTTGAAGAGATATTTACTATTTGGTATAAGAACTTTAATCGAGTTGCTGTTGATCTACCAATAACAAAATGAGCTGCATTGCAGTAATAAAATATGTGCATACATAGAGATGAAGAAATAGGGTTTCTTATTTCATCACAAGCCTCATACATCTATTTATACCTCACCTTTACAATACACTCCTTTTTTACTATCTATACACCAATACACATATTTACTAAATGCACACCAACACTCCTCCTCAAGGTGGGTGAAATATGTCTATTAAACCCAGCTTGTCCAAGTTTCTGCTCATGTCCTTTGAGCTCAGTCCCTTTGTCAGGCAATCCGCAGCCTGATCCTTGCTCGCAACGTAACTAAGCTCCAGTAGCCCACTGTCCAGTTTCTCCTTTATGAAGAACTTGTCAATTTCAATGTGCTTAGTTCTCTCATGTTGAACTGGATTATTAGCAATACTGATTGCTGCCTGGCTGTCACACAACAACTTCATCTTGCCCCCTTGATCTAGACTCAGCTCCGTCAGCATCCTCTTCAGCCACAAAAGTTCAGCTACTCCCGATGCCATAGCTCTGTACTCGGCCTCAGCAGTTGATCGTGCCACCACTGATTGTTTTTTGCTCCTCCAGGAAACCAGGTTTCCTCCTACAAATATGCAATAGCCTGACGTGGATCTCCTGTCATCTATGCAGCTTGCCCAATCAGAATCACAGTAGCCTTCGATCTTCATATGTCCATTTCTTTTGAAGAGCAATCCCTTCCCAGGGGAAGCCTTCAAATACCGTAGTATCTGGTACACAGTATCCATATGCCCCTTTCTAGGATCGTGCATATAGCGACTCACTACACTAACCGCATAAGAGATGTCTGGGCGTGTGTGGCCCAGGTAAATCAACTTCCCAACCAATTTCTGGTATCTCTCTCGATCGACTGTGTCACCTGCCTCAGCCCCCAGCTTACATCTTTGATCGATCGGTGTTGCGGACGGTCTACACCCCAACATTCCTGTCTCTGTAAGGAGATCCAAGGCATATCTCCTCTGTGATAGGACAATACCCCTTTTTCCGTAGGCGATCTCGATTCCAAGGAAGTACCGTAACATCCCCAAGTCTTTTACTTCGAACTCCTTGCCCAAAGCTGTCTTGAGGCGGATGGTTTCCTGTTCGTCATCACCTGTAATGATCATGTCATCCACATACACCGCAAGGATAGTAATGTGATGACCTTCACTCTCTTTGAAGAACAATGTGTGATCAGCGTTGGTCTGCCGGTATCCCATCCCAATCATTGTCTTCCTGAATCGATCGAACCACGAGCGGGGTGACTGCTTCAAGCCATATAGTGACTTCTTCAGTCTACAAACTTTACCTTTGGTCTCAGCGGTCTCGAACCCCGGTGGTATTTCCATGTAGACTTCCTCGGTTAGCTCTCCATGAAGGAAGGCATTTTTCACATCCAGTTGATGCATTCTCCATCCACCATTTGCTGCCAAGCTTATCAGGGTTCTCACCGTGCTCATCTTGGCCACGGGTGCAAATGTCTCGTCATAATCTATGCCATAAGTCTGACAGTATCCCTTTGCAACAAGTCGAGCCTTGTAGCGCTCGATAAGTCCATCCGGGTTCTGTTTCAAGGAGAAGACCCACCTGCATCCGACGGCCTTCTTGTTGTCTGGTAGATATGCCAGCTCCCAGGTTTTGTTCTTCTCAAGGGCTCTCATCTCCTCCTTCATCGCTGCTTTCCATTTCGGATCAGTCTTGGCAACCTGCCAATTGTTAGGTACAGTAATACTATCTAACGATGCTATGAATGCTCCATGAGAAGGGGAAATATTATTATAAGAGACGAATGACGCAAGGTCCCAGCCGTATCTGTCCGGAGGATTGCCCGCATTGCTGCGTATACTCCGCCGGACAGTGACGGTGGGGGAAGAGGGTGTAAGGGAAACGACCTCACCTGAACAAGGCTGTGGGTCAAGAGGTGCTTCAGAATGAGAGACGGGCGTAGGCACGGGATTGGGCACTGGCATCCTGGGCACCGGTACTGGTTCAGTAGTTCGTCTCTCCCTCCTCTGGTAGGTAAGCAGTTCTCCTTGAGCCGTAGGTCGCACGTTTCTCATTTCCTCCTCCTGCACCTCATCACCCCCAGACTCCTCTGTCGATTCCTCATCGCATATCTCTAGTTCAGTCACCAGACTCTCTCTCTCTCTCCTAGTCCATTCAGAGTTTGTCGGTTCTGGTGTGCGTGAAGTTTCTTCATGGCGGTAGTACTGTTCCAATTCTCGAAAATGGACATCCATACTCACAAAACTTCTTTTTTCGACTGGGCTCCAGCACACGTACCCTTTCTGGGTCCCAGAGTAGCCTACGAAGATACACCTAAGTGCCTTTGCATCGAGTTTTCCAATGCCCGGTCTGTTGTCCTTTACATAGCACGCACAACCAAACACTTTTAACGGGAGCATCCCTCCATTATTTCCCTGCAGCATCTGGCAGGGAGATTTCCATCCAAGAATTCGTGATGGCATTCTGTTTATCAGTTGGGCTGCGGTTAGAACAGCATATCCCCACAGACTTTGTGGAACATTCATGTGCAGCATCATGCTCCTAGCCACCTCCATTAGATGTCTGTTTTTCCTCTCCGCAACGCCATTCTGTGCAGGGGTGTACGGACACGTTGTCTGATGTTGGATCCCATGGGCAGATAGGTATTCTCCCAGCGCTCGGTTAGTATATTCCGTCCCATTGTCCGACCTTAACACTTTTATCGCCTTGCCATACTGCGTTTGAACATACTTGTGAAAGTCTCGAAAGCAAGTGAAGACTTCACTCTTATTTCTCATTAAATATAGCCAGGTAACGCGCGAAGCACAATCAATAAACGTTACAAAGTATTTGTAGCCATTCAAAAAATTCACAGCACATGGTCCCCACACATCAGAATGCACCATATCAAAACTAGCAGAGCTCAGATGTCCAGTACTAACATAAGAACTCCTAGTGAGTTTTCCCAAATCACAGGCATCACAAATAAGTTTACTTTGATTCGAATGTTTATACAAAGCAGGATAAACTCGAGCTAGAGTATCAAACGATAAGTGTCCCAGCCGCTGGTGATGTAGGAGAAGAATATCCTCTGCACTCATCTTCGCTCCTCCTTCTTCTGACTCCCTTGACTTGGAGGTGAGAGCTACATCGAGTCCTCCCCGATCCAAGTACCACAGCCCATCATGCCAGGTCCCAGTCCCAAGTATCCGGCCCGTCTCTTTCTCCTGGAAGGTCACCTTGGGAATGTCAAAGCAAACAATACATTTAAGTTGAAGAATAATAGAACTTATAGAGAGAAGGCTAACTGGAAAGGATGGAGCATGCAAGACGTTAGAGAGTTTTACCGAACCAGTGCAATCGACAGTGCCCTTACCGATCACGGATTGGAAAGTCCCATCTGCTGTCTGTATGCTATCTGTCTTAACTAGGCGAGTATAGGAAGAAAACTCACCCGCATCTCCAGTCACATGCTGAGAGGCGCCTGAGTCAGCAATCCAATCTGATGTCTTAGGAGGGTGAGCATACGATGCTAAGGCTGATGCCCCTCCTGTTCCACTCTTGCTGCTTTCTCCAATCTGTCTTCCCTTGAGACCCTCCATCATACTCATCATACTGAGTATAGTCTGCTCCTCCTCAGTGTAGATCCCGCTACGATTGTCATCACCTCCACCAATGCCCAGATTGGCGCGATGACTGCTTCTGCCACTGCGACTCTGGCCACGTCCGCGACCACGTCCACGACCGCGGGAACCCCCCTCCCTGGGTGTCCTAGAACACGCAGCCGCTATATGTCCAATTTCCCCGCAATTGTAGCACTGGCGAGTGTCCTCTTGAGTTCTATGAGAGGGCAAGCCAGTTGCCGCCAATGCCGACTTCGCCACAGCAGAGTCCCCAGGTCCCGCCTGGAGTTTGAATCGAGTCTCTTCCTGAATCATGGCCGAGATGGCCTCTGACAAGGTGGGAATCTTCGTACTTGACAGAAGCAATGCCCTCCTCTGATCAAATCGTCCGTGTAGCCCTTTAAGGAATCTCATAGTCCTTTCTTCTACAATCAGTTTGGTGGCCTTGCACTCAGGGTCCTTGCAACTCATCCCGTCAGACACGTGGTCATAGTCCACCCATAGTCGTTCTAACTCAGAGGCGTACTCCTGCACGGTCTTCTCGCCTTGTACTGTATCGTCTACTTCTCCCTTCACCTGGAAGACTCGGAGGGTATTCCCCACCCCATCATAGGTGCACCTCAGTCGGTCCCACACCTCAGCGACTGTCTCCAGGCCATCCACAGTGGCAGCGATCGATGGAACAATCGAGCTGAGAAGCCACATGAACACCGTCATGTGGGTTGATTCCCACTCATCTCCTACAGTTGGGTTTTCTGGCTTCTTCAACTCTCCTGTTAAGAGCCCTCCAACCTTCCGCGCTGTAAGAGTCTTCTTCACGCGACGAGACCAACCTAGATAGGTGGTCGGTCCATCAAGTTTCAGGTCAACCGGAGGGAGGTCCAACTTCACCTGTCGGGACGATGAACTCAACAACTTCAACAAAGTGACCACCTCTGCCGGGTCCAGCTTCTCGAAGATGGCCTCCATCCAATCTTCGTCGACCCAGCACCTTCAACAGTCCACACCAGTAGCCGAAATGGAGAAAGCAAGGATCGTCAAATTCGAAGGACGAGTATCGCCGAATCCGAAGGATGAGTATCGCCGAATCCGGAGGATGAGTATCGCCGAATCCGAATCTCGCCGAATCCGAAGGATGAGAATCGCCGAATCTTCCTCCTGCACCAGCGATGACCGCGCCCTGCCTTCCGCCTTCCGCTCCGCCTTCCACGAGCGCCGAATCCGGAGGAAGGATATCTGCCTTCCGCTCCTTCGATCAATCGACGACAGCCCGCGTCTCAATACGTGGGACAGCAGCTCCGCCTTCTGCTCCTTCGATCAACGACGACATCAGCTCTGCCTTCCTCCCCTCCGATCGAAGACGACAGCGGCTACGCCTTCCCTCTCGATCGACGACAGCAGCAAGGCCACGGATGGGCGCCGCACCCCCTCCTCTGATACCAAGATGAAGAAATAGGGTTTCTTATTTCATCACAAGCCTCATACATCTATTTATACCTCACCTTTACAATACACTCCTTTTTTACTATCTATACACCAATACACATATTTACTAAATGCACACCAACACATAGCAATCCCAAAACTGACCTAAGAAATACCAAATCATCGTCATGAAAAGATGGTCCAGATAATCATAGTAATACAACAAAGATATTCACGTCACGCGCCCTTCAATTTGAACATTTACAAAAAATAGTTTGCCCCCAAAAAATAAAAACACTATTGATAGTACAAATGGTTGCATCTTCATCACATCTCCCAGCAGCAACGCGCATTTTATAAAGAAGCATCTACACATCCTTGAGCTATCTTTAGATCAGATATTGAGTTTGATGCAATCAAAAGAACATAATCACTGTTGCATGCAGAAAACAACATACTTCGAATTTTCATAAAACATTTGAGCCAAGCATACCTTGCTATTACTTAATCTTCAGCGAATTCATATTGACCAAGTTGTCAAGTTCATCGTACTCTATGCATGCCTTCGTAATTGCTTTGTGGAGAACAGTATCATCATCTGCATTGTGGAAGCAGTTTCGTCCCTTCGCATCACGGATTAGTTTTGACCAGATGTTCTCGCGGCTGCTTAATGTCGCCTCATGCCCCAGAATCCACAAACAGTGTCTGGCGCATTTTGATGCATAGCAAATTTGTTATTTATTGTTTCTAAATGTGATTATATTTTATAGAAATTAAGATTGTAAAAAAAACAAAAACATACTTTGCTCGGGTAAGAGCCACATTGGTTCTCTGAGAATTTACAAGAAAGCCTACCGATCCAGTTTTATTAGATCTCACCGTGGAGAGGATGATAACATCTTCCTCGCTGCCTTGAAATCTTTCAATGGATCTTACTTTCAGTGAGAAGTAGTTTGATGATTCATACCTTTTGCCTATTTTTTCATTGAGAAAGTACACTTGAGCATTATACGGTGATACAATACCCACACTAAGTTTCAGTTTTGTTCGTTGCGATGCTGTGGGAATCAACAGAACAATACATAGTCAGATGATAACTATTGAAACTGGACAAATTATGACAAAGAACTGTTTGAGAGAAAATTTTCCGGATAAAAAACATACCCTTGAAAAGTTGTTCCACAATTTTGACGACAGCAGCAGCTTCTATCATATTCTTTTGACTTCTTCCGTACTTATCACTATCTTCCTTCCCGCGCCCAATGCTTATAAATGAATAATGACCGTAGAGTGTCCCGACAGATAATGTCTCGGATAGCCTGGATCTAAGACATTTTCTCCGTAATGAATCTTGTTATTATAAAAATTGGAATTCGGAAATCTACTTATGGAAGGATGCATTCTATATTGGACGTTTAGCATCATTTTCTCGTGGCCTAATGCGCTCAATCTCTCAAAGAGGCTTCTCCCATAGCCAGCATTCTCCGAAAGCTGAAATGTGAAGAGGAAAAAAAATGAAAATTTTAAGCCAAAAATTGGCTATTTTGACACGAAAGAACAGAGGAAATTAATAATGCATACTTAGAGAGATCATAACCTGGCTTTTGACCATGGCTGGCAACTGACACTCATCTCCAATCAGAACAACATTCTCTATCCTTTCAATCTCCAGCGGGATCAAAGATTCGCATTCCTTAAGCTGGGCGGCCTCATCCACAAGCAAAAATTTCAGTGGATTTTCCATTTTTGTATTATGCAGCTTAAAAGAACTAGATGCTGTGGAGAAAATAAGTGTTGCATTCTGCAAGCAGAAGTCTTCCACCTTGGTAGAATCAGATAAATTGGGTAGCCAAAGTTTTTTAGAAATATTTCCGAGTAGCTGCAACAAATAATTTCTGCATTTTCTCAATCTAGATTCAATTGGGAGATAATCAAGCATGTTCAGGGAGCCGCTTCTAACTATTATCGGTATCTCATCACTTTCTTCTGGTATAGATTTAAACACATCTTTAAGATGTTCATCAGAAAAAATTCCTGTAACCAGAAAATCCTTTAACTTTTTAATCAAGGGAAGGGCAATATTCATAGTCTTCAAATTTTCATCGTCTATGAAGCCTCTGGGAAGATCCTTGCATAAAACTTCAATGCAATCTTCCAAGTTCTTGGCACAAAGGCGGTATTTTGATAAGGCAAATTCACTGAATGATTCTACTGGTTTACATTCTTTCTTGGCTTTCTTCTTTCCCTCTTGCATTTTTTTTACATTTTGTTTATATTGAGAGACAGCATTGTTTAGAAAATCTTCCATTGAACTAAAATAATGCCTCCAACCAAAGACTGGCGTGAAACAGTTATCCCACAGTCTACGTATTCTATCTTCTAAAAAAATTTGGGACAGATTATCATCAACTTTCATCCTGTTTCTATTCCCCAATAAGATAATATCTCCCGTGGGCAAATTCACATCTTGCAAAATCTGTTCATCTTTAACCAGTTTGAAAAGTCGAGAAGTAACTTCAACAACAGCAGTATTTGTAGGTGCACAGGCAATAGTTCTGCATCTTAGTTGCAACAAAGAAAGCAGCAAAGTACTTATGGTTTTAGTTTTCCCGGTTCCTGGAGGACCCCACATAAGTTTTATAGGATCCGTTTGGTTGATTTGCCTCATTGAAAGGCAATCCATTATTGCATTCTTCTGAGAGTCGTTTAGATTGAATTTCTCAAGATTGTCGCTAACACAAGCATCTACAAATTTTTCAGGTAAAGAAGATGAAGAGGTGATGTCCTTCTTAACCTGCTACCAAAAGAAAAAAATGATCAAATGTATCTCTTATTGAGATTTTAACTTAAATACTATCAAACAATGAAGTAAATGAATAAAAAAATGGTGATGTATTCATTGTTTTAAATGTCCTCCGACATGTCCGACATGTCGCCCGACATGTCATTTTTTAGGGCAAAACGATATGTTTTTCTAAAAAGTATAGATTATGTCCTTTTGTAAAATATAGGCCGACATGTCCGATTTTTTCCGATATATCGGCCGACACGACTTTTAAATATATCGCCCGCTATTTTATTTTATGTTTATATTAACAGACTAGCAACATATGCTTAAATCGATTAGACTTATTATTTTAATTTTTTAACGTTTTATTCTTACAACCAATTTTGTATAATTGTTTCACAATTTTTTAATTTCATATTACAACAAATATGAAAATATTTAATACATTTATTACAAAAATATGAAAATATTTAATTCTTCTTTATTTGCAATAAATTTATTGTTATCAAAATAAAATTATTGCATACTATTAAATATATTTACAATGTATAATTTTGTATTTGTTAATAATATTTTAACGTAGATACTATTCGATTTTATTTCGTAATATAAATGACTCATTTTTTATCTATTTGTTATATTATTTTTTTATTTTTATAAGATATAATTATAGTTAGTAACTTAGTATACATAAAAATAAAAAATTTATTTATAAGACATGGAAATCCGATATTTTAAAATATCCCCGACATGTCTCCGACTTCCGACATCCGACATTTAAAAACTCAATCCGATATGTCGCCGACATCCGATATTTAAAGCATTGGATGTATTATATGATTCATGTTTAACTGAAGCAGAGTTCTCACCGAAGAATTATATGATAAGATTTTGTTGATGATATTCAAATTTCTCCCTTTCACCATCTCCAAATCTAATGAACTCCATATTCGAATAGTCGTGGTCAGATTCAAAAGGAACACTATGAAATAAGACTCTTCATATGATTTTTTTATCTCCAGTTTGCGAGATAGCATCACAATATATTGAAGATCATTCAATTTCCCATTATAATCGCAATTTCTTTCAACAAAACCCATGGTGTATGAGGCTTCATCGCGGCTCAGATCAGATACATGCCCGGGTTTTGTTTGCATCAGCGCGAAAATGTCCGCATCCATGGGCTGGTAAGTAACATTTTTTTCAAAATTGTTTTTTTGGGCATTTTCTGGCTTCTGAAGCAGTTTAATGGTGTAATATAACTTTGCAGCAGGTATTTCATCTATACATATTATTTCTGCAGTTGGTGTACGTTGAGAGATTATCTCCATGCTAGAACGTAGATGAGCATGAGTTTCTTCGATCAGTGGTTTGGTGTATGCACTTAAATATTGCTCCAAGGAATTAAAAGTCCTTGGTATTTTCAGAACCTGCAGGAATAATTATAAAATTATATTAATTCCAGATTGCACACTGGAGTAAAATTAAATGAAATATATACTTATACGTATTGCTATGTACTATACCTCGCCCTTGTAGAGATTACGATTAAAAACATCTGTAAGAGACCAAGAGAACATGATCTCTACAATGCCTGGGCGCTTCAAATTCTCAGCCTTCAGATTCAGTTTCTTCGGAAGATCTGTTGGTGCAAATTCCTTTTTGAGGAGTGGGAAAGAAAGCAATCTCAAAAGAAAAGAATTCGCGATTATGCAAAAGAAATTTCACACTCAAGGTTGTGAAACTCTAATAGGAGAAAGTGATAAACAGTACACGTAAATACTGAAATTTTTTCTTTATACCTAGTTTTTTCTGTATAGAATGCAAAACAATCATAGCCTTTTTAAAGCCCAACCACAACTCAAGGTTACTACAAGCTACAAATAAAATATAGTTAAAACTAAAAAAAAGAAACAACCACTCTATCCATGACTCACTTATTTGCAATTAACCGTCCACTTCCTCCGTGACTTAAGAAGCCCTTCCTTATTTGAGTTTACTAACAAATTCCTCCCTTAAACTCAAGTCCCTTCCATCTTTCATGGCAATTGACACTTTGTATTTTTCGAGCATTATTGTGGGTAACGGCTTTGTGAATATATCAACTACTTGATCATGACTCGCAGCATAGACTCATTGTCCTGCTTCCTTCTTTCACATGTTTTCGGATGAAATGAAACTTGACATCAATATGCTTGCTTCTTTCATAATGTACCATATTCTTTGCTAGCTCGACTGTCGGCTTGTTATCAACTCGAATCTCGGTTTCCTCTTTCTGTTGGACTTTTATTTCGTGGAGTAGATTCCTTAGCCAAAATGTGTGGCACACACACAATGACGCCGTCACGTATTCTGCTTCGCATGTCGAAAGTGTCGCAATCGGTTGTTTCTTCGATAGCTATGTGAATGTCCTGTCGAAGAAAACTTACTTGATGTACTCTTTTGATCATTTATGTCTCTGCACCGGTCGAAGCCTGAGTAACCCACCAATTTATATTCCTCTGTCTTCGAATAAAGTAATCAGTGACTCTATTCCTCGGATATATCGCATAATTCTCTTCAGAGTTTTCCAATGCGTGTAAGTCGGCTCTTCCATACATCGACTTACCACTCCGACGCTGTATAATATGACTGGAATTGTGCATGTGAGATAACGTAGGCTTCCCACAAAACTGTTGCATCGACTTGATCTCCACCATCAAACCTCGAGAGTTTAACACCTGGTTCCACTGGTGTTGATAGTGGTTTTCTATTTGCCATCTTGTTCTTCTTCAAAACGTCTTTTGAGTATGCTTCTTGTAACACAAAAATTCCTAACTTTCCTTGTCTAACCTCCAGACCAAGAATATATTTCATCAAGCCAAAGTCTGTCATCTCGAATTCTCGCTCCATCTCACCTTTGAACTTTTCAATCATCTCGCCATTAATCCTTAAGAAAACGAGGGCATCGACGTAGAGAGCAACAAATAGTAAGTTACCTCCTTTCTTCTTCACATACAGTGCATGCTCATATGGGCATTGAATGAACTCGCTCTCCTTGAAAGATATGTCGATACGAGTATTCCAAACTCGAGGTGCTTGCTTTAACCCGTAAAGCGCCTTTTTCAACTTCAACACATTTTTTTTCTTCTTCGACATTCATGTAACCAGGTGGTTGTTCGAGATAAACTTCCTCTTCTAGCACTCCATTACAACATGCCGACTTGACGTCCATCTAATATATTGTCCATTCGAATTGTGTCGCCTCGGAGATGAGAAGCCGAATTGTCTCCATTCTTGTAACTGGGGAAAATACTTCATCATAGTCAATCCCCGCCTTCTGTCTGTAGCCCTCTGCAACAAGTCGTGTCGTGTACCGCTCTATCTTGCCTCGAGTATTTATCTTTTTTATTGAATACCCACTTTACTCCAATGAGCCGACTTCCTTTCGGTGGTTCTGCAAGCTCCCATGTATTGTTTCGCTCGATCGACTTGATCTCTTCATCTATTTCTCCTTTCGGTGGGCCTCAGTTGTTAGTCATATAGATCTCGCAGACTTCGCATCTTTGGTTGTCTTGGTTCTTCCTCGTCATCGGTTGTTTGAGTACTTCTCGCTATCTAAGAACATGTCGGAATACTTGTTAGGGAAATGGTTGACAGTTCTCCTCTTTCCATTGTCACCTCTGATGAGTTTTTCCAATCCCACTCGCTTGCTTCATTCGCCCAAACATGTCGGCTCATTTTCACCTCCTTGTCTACTGAATCGAGAATTTTGTATCCCTTAGTTTTTTCGTCATACCCAATGAACACAAACTTCTTGCGCTTGTCCTCTAGTTTAGCTCTTTGTTGATCTGACACGTGTGCATATGCGACACTACCGAATATTTTGAGTTGTGGGATTGTCGATTTTTGACCACTCCATGCTTCTTGTGAAATTGTATCTTCTAACTTGCATGTGGACATGTTTTTTACGTAAATTGTGCATTGCACAGCCTCCGCCCAAAATTCTTTGGGCATCTTCTTACTCTTCACCATTGACTGAACCATGTTGAGAATGCTCCAATTCTTCCTCTCTACCACAAAAGTTTGTTGGGGAGAGTATGGTGAGGTGAGGAACCTTCTTACTTCTTGCTCCTCGCAATAACTTGCAAAATCTGCCGAGTTGTAATCGCCACCTCTGTCGGATCGTAAAGCTCTAATGAATTTGTCAGTTGTCTTCTCCGCCATGACTTTGTGAATGCTTTGAGCGCCTCAGATTTTTCCATCAAGAAATAAACCCAACTCTTTTTGGAATAGTCATCGATAAAAGTAATAAAGTACATTTTATCGCTAAATGACTCAGGAGTGATTGACCCACATATGTCTGTGTGTACCAAATCAAGAAGACTTGCTGCTCGATATTTTTCCTTCTTCTGAAATGAATTCATCGCATGTTTCCCGAGTACACACTCCTCGCAAATCTTGTTGGTGTAGTTTATCTCTGATAGTCCATACAACATCTCATTCTTCGATAATTTTTGCAGGCCTCCATAGTGCAAATGATCGAATCGCAAATGTCATAGAGATGCCTTGTCTTCTACATCGACTTGTAAACATCTTTCTCGTATATAAATCGGGTTGATCTTGTACATTCAATTCTTCGACATCCCAACTTAGGCAAATAGTTGCCCATTCATGTCTTTCAGTTGTAGCACTCATTTTTTCATAAACATCTAGTATCCTTTTGATCTCCATGAGTTGCCCCATACTTAATATGTTGCTTTTTACGATTAGATACATAGTAACTATTCTCAATCAACCCTTTCGCGCCATCTATTTGCAAGTAAGAAATTGTACCTTGACATTTCACTTGGATCTTTGATGCATCTCCAAATGACACATCTTCAAGGATTCGTATTTTTGTGAGCAAATGCTCATGCCTGCATATGTGGTTTATGTTAGTTTTCTACAGGGTTGACACATCATATGTGCGCAGCGGAATAGAGTTCAAGAAAATCCTAAACAGAAATGAATCTTGCGATAACCATTAATCAATAAATAAAATGCAAAGTACTTGTGGCGGAATCGAGTCTCAACTAGATAGGGATGCTCCAGAAATTGCTTTGCTGGAATCGAAGTCCTATTCTGATTCTTCTTCTATGGGCCAATCTGAGTTCGGAGAAAGCAGAAGTAGATCTGTGTCTTTACGGGATATCCACACTAACGCCGAGAAACACCTCATATTGTCGAACGATAGAGGCTGGAAGAAAAATCTCTATAGATTGTCATATCTGTCGTTGGAGAAGATCGTTGGCTCTAGTTCGCAGTTGAACACGCCGTCGGGGTTTCTTCACTCTTCAGAACTCTTTGGAAGGGGCTTGAGAGAATGGTTAAAAACTTAACCCTAGATCTGAAATTATATATATAATTACCTTAAGAACAAGTGAACCGGTTCAGGGTTTAAACATCAAGAAGAAATGGTCTAGACAGCTTCTAGTTGTCTAGTTGAATCTGTCCAGTCAATACTGAAACAGTCTAGATGAATTCTTCTAGACGATCAGCTAAACTATCTGGTCGATCGACTAAATGTCTAGTCGAATCTGTCTACTCAATACTGACACAGTCTAGATGAATTCTTCTAATCGATCGGCTGGACCATCTGGTCGATCGGTTAGATGTCTAGTCGAATCTGTCCAGTCAATACTGACACAGTCTAGACGAATCCTTCTAGTCGATCTGCTAGACCATCTAGTCGATCAGCTAGATGTCTAGTCGAATTTGTCCAGTCAATACTGACACAGTCTAGAAGAATTCTTCTAGTCGATCTGCTAGACCATCTAGTCGAATCTGTCAGACATGTCTAGTCGAATTTGACAATCAAGTCGACATAAACATTCTCCCACTCATACAAATTTGGCTCTCCAATTTCTCGTGCGTTATTATGTGCGACCTCATAAGCTCATATTACGTTGGCAGCGAGACTAACTCGTTGACTACTTCCAGATCACATATGACCATAACAGTTTCTCGCACCAGTGTCTAAATACCAAATCATCTCATCGTTTGAGTTCTTCTCGTCATAATCCATAATTAGAAGCTCATCTTTCATCTCTTCTTCAGTGACCAAATTAGTGTTCTCTTCAACTTTATTATCGGTATAGCAGTCTCCTGCATAATGTCACGCTTGCCACAATTGTAACACTTGTCGGAGTTGCAGTCTTTTGCATAGTGGCCATATTTGCCACATTTATAACACTCGACATTCGAGTGATTTAGCGGACCGCCTCGTCCTCGACCTCGCCAATTTTTGTGATTCGTCTGCTCCCTCTCATAGTATCCTCCTAGACCGCGACCTCTGCCACCGCGACCATTTCCAAGACCTCTTCTTCCTCGCCCTTTTCCTCGAGAATTTTGAGAATAAAACACCTTTTTATCTTTAATTGTCGCCTTGGATTGAACAACTTCTTCAAGTGTCTCCTTTTTCTTTCATTGCTCATGTGTCTTAAAAGAATAAAACACCTTTTTGCCGTCATGCCCGCTGTCTCTGCCGCTTCTGTGAAGCAGTTATCAACGACTTCTCACACATCTTGTGCGCCCAGTAGTGTACCTAGTTGAATACTCCAGTTGTCGTAGTTCATTTTCGTAAGTCATGGTAGCGGTATTTGCCCCAGCTATAAGTTTCCAGAACTTGCCATCGCTCAGAAACTAATTTGCCTGTGTAAATTACTTTTCGAGGAGTGGGAAAGAATGCAATCTCAAAAGAAAAGAACTCACGATTGTGCGGAAGAAATTTCACACTCAAGGTTGTGAAACTCTAATAGGAGAAAGAGATAAACAGTGAACATAAAAACTGAAAAAAAAAAACTTAATTTTTTTCTGTAAAGAATGCAAAACAATCAATAGCCTTTTTAAAGCCCAACCACAACTCAAGGTTACTACAATCCACAAATAAAATATAGTTTAAACTATGGTTCTGTTTGGCTCTTGGCGGCATTCGTTTGCGACGCTCTGTTTTGGAGCTTTTGCTCAGGAAACCGGGAGCAAACGCCGTCGGTGGAGGAAAAACAAACGCCTCGGGGCGTGTCGCCGGTGGAGTTTGCTCCCGCAGCAGAAGCCCGCAGGAGACACAAACAAAGCCTAAAGAGAGAAAACAGCCACTGTCTCCGTTAAGAATGTTTCCTCTTACGGTCACTATCTCCATGACTCACATATTTGCAATTAACCGCACACTTCCTCCATGACTTAACAAGACCGCCCTTATTTGAGTTTACTAACAAGATTGTCTTCATCGTCGGTGGAGGAATAACTTATCTTCCTTCTGTCACTTGACTTGAGCTGATGATCAGAAGAATCAAATATACTCTGAAAACTCCAAAAAAGTAGGGAGGAGGAGAGCAGGGAGAAGGGCGATTGACACGGCTGACGAGGTGTCGGCGATTTTTGCATTCTTGAGATTATATACCATTACCATACAGTCATAAAATAACTATGACACCAATTTAATTATTTCCATTAACGTGGTAAAAAACTAAAAAGGGAACTTTATTTTTTTTTTATTATGTAATATATATAGCTGCTCTCCTGAATTAAGTATTAAATTTTTCAAAAGTACCTCTTTCAAGTTTCAACTCACGTTCTCTCCTCACAAATATTTGCTAAAAGGGCTAATATCAAGAATACAATTGTTGTGGGTTACTCGACGCTCTCATGATCCGATAGAACTGAAGCGTACCAACTCGAGAGTGAGTTGAACATGCAAATAGTCACCGAGTGAACCAACAGATGACAGCGAGACGCTTTACGTGGAAAAATCCGAAAAGAGAAAAATCATGAGGTTAGATCGGCGCTGACCAACTCTACTAGCTTTCAAAGTGTTACAAATAGTTGTTCCTCGAGGGTGACAGACCACAGCTCGTTACAATGAGTTTTTGAGATCACTGGACTTGCCTGAAGCAAAGCGCGATGAATCGCACCCGGGAGCAGTATGGAAGGATGAACACATCAGCGGGCCTCCAGACTCAAAGCACAGACGTCGAGGGATATCTTCGAGCCATCTTTCAGGGAGAACTCGAAGACCGAAGGAGATCTTCGAAGCATCTTTGAGGGGATCTTCGAAGACCGAAGGAGGTCTCTGAGCAATCTTCGAACACTGAAGGAGGTCTATGAGAAATCTTCGAGGGAAGGCTTGTGAGCTCTCTCTAGTGTTGAATGCAATGTGTCTTCAAATAAGTGATCATGACCCTTTTTATAGCTTTCGAGGGGGGGGGGGGGGGGGGGGTCCTAGTAATTGTGTCACCTCAACTTCCAGACGAGCTAATAGGAACTCCCAATCGGGGGCACACAAATTGTCAGTTTTGTGAATATGACAACCTTACCCCCTGGGCGGTCCGAGCAGCTCGGCAAGGCCGGCGACGTCGGGAGGCGAGAGGCATGGGAGCGCGGCGTTGAGAATGCGGTGGTGTGCGGAGGGTCGCAAGCGACAGGCGGTGATGTCGCGCCGGAGGATCGTGCGACTGCACGAGAGTGTCACGCGACTGCGCAGGAGGGCCACGCGGGCGTTCAATGGCGCGCCTTGCGGGAGGGCTGTTATATTTTGGTTCGGGATCGTACTAGATCCATTAGATTATATATACAGAATTTTATATAAGGTTATATATATATATATAGAGAAATAAGATAAATATATATAGTATTATATTTCGGTTACAGCAAAACCGTGGGGTGAAATTCCCCCCTGTGCGTGGGTTTCCGGAGTAACCGTATGCATTAAATTGGGAGAAACCGCTGCAGTTTTTTTTTAGAGGAGAACAGAGCCGCCTGGAAGAGTTCCCCCTCCTGTTCACGGAGGAGATGTTGCCGCCTTGCTAGCGTTGGAGGGAAGAGCCGCCGTCGCCGCCGTCGCCGCCGTCGTCGTCTTGCTCTTGGTGCCGCGAGGGGTGGGAGACCCCTGCAGAGGTTCCGCCGGTGGTTGTCGTTGGTGCAACACCGTGCGATGACGGCGAAGTGAGGAGATAATGGCGGTGCGGGCGTGACGGTGAAGGCTTGCGGTGGTGTAGTGGCCTTGACGGCATTTCTCTCCTGCGGGCGTGGCGGCGAAGGCATGCGGGAGTGCAGTGGCCTTGATGGTGTTTCTCTCTGGTGGTGCGGCTTGGTGTCGATGGCGTGCGCAAGTGCAGTTGGCCTCGACGGCGCTTCTCCGGTGGTGGTGCGGTTGAACGTCGGACGTCGACGTTGAAGGTTCGACGAACCTTGTGCGTCCGCTGTGCAAGCGGATTGCAGTCCAGATTATTATCTCTCCCGCGGATCGAGCGAGTTCGGCTCTCTGCGGTGTATTCTGTAACGGACATCGGTACATTTCTTCATGTTGTTTTTGCAGTTATATGATTTATTTATGCTGCGTTTCTGGGTCAGATTTCATGCGCTTGTTACCCTGTATTATTTGGTTGTGCCTAGGGGATTGTTTCCGCATTATATCCCAACAAGTGGTATCAGAGCCAGGTTTTGTAGGCGACTGATTGGACATTCGAGGAATGGTTTGACTGCGGTGGGTGACGACTAGGTCTGCTCCCCATCTTTTCAAATCTGACCTTTGAATTAATCAGATCTCCTGGTCGTGCCGTAGGACAACCATGACAGTGAAGAACGTGAATCTGGACAGTTTTTGAAGAAGTGCGACAGTGGCGGGTTTGACCTATGACAGGTGGTGCTGCATGAGATGGTCATGATAACCGCGGATTTGTTACAGGGAGGTGATTATCTGGAGGAACACAAGACGTGTTCAAATTGTTTCTGTGCCAGTTAGAGGCAGCTTGTGCAGAGACGGAGGAGGACGTGAAGACCCTTTTTCACTCCTTCCTCGCTCACATGTTTTTACCCGGCCTTAGTGACGATGCTCTTGTATGAGAAGGATACGGTGGAGCTGGTGGAGGTCACGATCGCAGTGCTATCCAGACAGATGTTAGTGGGCCCTACTCCTAAGGGCAGTCACATCTTGGCAGTAGCGGATGGGTAAGGTGAGGCAGTTTGGCAAGGGATTGAGTGGAGCACGATCTCGATCCGGGCCGAAGGAGGGTATGGTATTTTACCATTGCAGACAGTGCAGTCACACAGGAGTGTAAGTTCGCAGCGTGCAAAAGGGTCTCGAGACCAGGGTGCGGACTGGGTGACAGCTGGGTCAGGGTGCAGAGTGATGAGGTCCTCACCATCACTGAGAGTCTGTGCAACTCTGACAGTTAGATGTTTGACATCACTGAGCGGATTGGATTCAGATGGCTACAGTTGGGTGGCCTGAGGAGGAGTCCTGATGGTGGAGTGAGGGCGTACCATGCTCAGGAGAGCTGTGCAGTGCGGTAGTTTGTACCGGCTGATGGGGACCATGATGTGTGGTGGTGCACCCATATTTTCTGTGGACGACATGGTGGATTGTCGTGGTGGTGCAGAGGATCGTCCTTCTGAGACTCGGGGTTTGCGAGTCAGTTTCTACGATCAGGTTGCGACGACATTCACGGGTTGAGCCAGAGCAGAGATGAGTCGACTGGAGCAGGTCGATTGATGCCTCAGATTGAGGTGGTGCTACGTGCAGTGTGTTGCTTCGCGCAGTTGGTGTTTCGTGCAGGTGGTGGATCCGGATCCCGAACCAAGATGGTGATTGTTATATTTTGGTTCGGGATCGTACTGGATCCATTAGATTATATATATATAAATTATATATACAGAATTTTATATAAGGTTATATATATATATATAGAGAGAGAAATAAGATAAATATATATATAGTATTATATTTCGGTTACAGCAAAACCGTGGGGTGAAATTCCCCCCTGTGCGTGGGTTTCCGGAGTAACCGTATGCATTAAATTGGGAGAAACCGCTGCAGTTTTTTTTTAGAGGAGAACAGAGCCGCCTGGAAGAGTTCCCCCTCCTGTTCACGGAGGAGATGTTGTCGCCTTGCTAGCGTTGGAGGGAAGAGCCGCCGTCGCCGCCGCCGTCCTCTTGCTCTTGGTGCCGCGAGGGGTGGGAGACCCCTGCAGAGGTTCCGCCGGTGGTTGTCGTTGGTGCAACACCGTGCGATGACGGCGAAGTGAGGAGATAATGGCGGTGCGGGCGTTACGGTGAAGGCTTGCGGTGGTGCAGTGGCCTTGACGGCATTTCTCTCCGGTGGTGCGGGCGTGGCGGCGAAGGCATGCGGGAGTGCAGTGGTCTTGATGGTGTTTCTCTCTGGTGGTGCGGCTTGGTGTCGATGGCGTGCGCAAGTGCAGTTGGCCTCGACGGCGCTTCTCCGGTGGTGGTGCGGTTGAACGTCGGACGTCGACGTTGAAGGTTCGACGAACCTTGTGCGTCCGCTGTGCAAGCGGATTGCAGTCCAGATTATTATCTCTCCCGCGGATCGAGCGAGTCCGGCTCTCTGCGGTGTATTCTGTAACGGACGTCGGTACATTTCTTCATGTTGTTTTTTCAGTTATATGATTTATTTATGCTGCGTTTCTTGGTCAGATTTCATGCGTTTGTTACCCTGTATTATTTGGTTGTGCCTAGGGGATTGTTTCCGCATTATATCCCAACAAGGGCCTCGCAGGCCCGACCAAGGTCGCGCGGGGACCCGCATGAGTGTCTGGCAAAGGCCGCCTAGTCAAGCGGCGGTCGATCGCGCGGCCGACTGGCCGAGGCCATGCGACAGCCTAGCCGAGGCCGCGTGGCCGCTTGGCTGCTTGGCCGAGGTTGTGCATCATTCGACTGCGCGGTGCCCGACCGTGCGGTGTCTGGCCACGCAGCTGCCAGTCTAAGGCCGTGTGGCGGCCAACCGCGCGACCGAGCGGGGGCGGTTATCCGCACCCCTATGATGGAGGGGTGGTTATCTGCACCCCCATGATGAAGGTGGTGGTTGTTGAGAATTGTGAAGTGAGCTAGCGCAGGCGCTAGCGCTAGCGGCGACATTAGCCCAACTTCCAGGTGGCGGCTCCGGAATCTATAAATAGGCGGCAATCCCCCTACATAGCATATCAGAAAAAAGAGGTCGACTTGGGCAGTCTCTATTGGCGGTCTAAGTCAGAGCGAACTTGGAGTAAGTTCGGTATGAGAGCTTGGGCGGTCTAAACTGGCGGTCTCAAGTGGGAGTGAACTCGGAGTGAGTTCGGAGCAACCTAGAGCAAGGTTGGCGACTTGTGTGAGACCGCAAGGTAGCGCCGGCGGTAAGAGATAGCGCAGGCGGTAGCGGCCTGTGTTGAATTGGCGGTCTGCATCTGCGGTCTGTCAAGGAGAGAGTGCGAGCAGTGAGCTCGCACGGCTTGGAGATAGCGCAGGCGCTAGTGCTAGCGTCGGGCGCTAGCGAGGAGTAGAGAAGTAGGGGTGTGCACAGAAAACCGAAACCGACCAAACCGAACCGAATTTGGACCGAACCGATCAGTTCGGTTCGGTTTCGGTTTAGAGGGGCTGAAAACCGAGCCTATTCGGTTTGGTTTCGGTTTATAGGGTCGGTAAACCGAGAAAACCGAACCGATTATAAGTTTGGACTTGGAGTTTGTCCCGTTTGATGAAAACATGAGGTTGTGAGCATTGAGTTTGAAGTTGAACCCGAAATAACAAGACTATGCGATATCTCTTATCTTATCATAAGTTTGTAACAATTACCCGATCGTGAACGAGTAAATTAAATATGTTGTACTTATTAATTTTTATTTTAAACAAATACATGAACATATTGTATTAATTGTACTAGTTAATCTAAATATTATTATGTTTTTTGAATTTTTCTTCAATGTTGATGAACTGCTTTCCAGATTTACTATTAGAAAAGCACTTGGGCAAACATTAAAAATTATTTTGAGGGATAATATGTTATGGGTTTCTCGAAAAACCGAACCGATGTTAAAAAACCGAACCAAACTGAACCGAACCGATCCATTTCGGTTCGGTTTTGGTTTTGGATGTGTAAAAACCGAGCCTATTCGGTTCGGTTTCAGTTGTTATCTCTTATTTTCGACTATTGTGAATCAAGTTGTGCAACTTATATTCAGCTCATTCACTTGTAATTGTTGTAACTACTTGCCAAGCAATAAAGAAGTATTTTTGTTCATTCTTGATGTACTTGTCTCAGTGTTCCATAGATATTGAAAATTTCACATAGTATCAGAGGTAGGTTGGAACAAGCACTGAGTAACAAGTACTGAGCAACCAAGATGGACGGCGGAGGAGGCTATGCGAGAGGTCTTGGCATTAAGTTGCTTACTCAGACAAATTACAAGAAGTGGAAGTCTTGTATGGAGAGTTACCTGCTTGGAGAGGACCTATGGGAGGTCGTTGGTGGAGATGAGCAAGAGAAAGTTGTAGCTGTCGGAGACAATGGTCCAGCTGTGAGAGCTTGGAGGAAGACTAACGCCAAGGTGGAGTTCACTCTGAAGAGAGCAATTTCACCTGACTTGTTCGACCACATCATAGGTTGCAAGTCAGCGTCTGGTATCTGGAAAGCCCTCGATGGGTTGTTCAACAAGAAGAATGTAGCGCGACTACAGTTTCTGGAGAATGAGTTGGCGCGGTCCACTCAAGGAGAGTTGTCGATATCCACCTTCTTTCTGAAGGTGAAGAACTTGTGTGCTGAGATCTCGGCTTTGGATCCTGATGAGCCGATTTCTGAGGCAAAGCTGAAGAGGCATATACTTCGTGGTTTGCGGAAGGAGTATACTGTGTTCGTTACTTCTGTTCAAGGATGGGCTACTCAACCCTCCCTTCTGGAGCTGGAGAACATGTTGTCGTCACAGGAGAGCCTGGTGAAGCAGATGACGGGAGTGTCTATCTCAGGGGGAGATAGCGAGGTGTTGTTCTCAGGCAAGAAGAAGACCTGGGACAAGAAGAAGAAGAACTCCGGAGATGGACCCTCAACGTCCTCTCAAGGAGATAAGGGGAAGTTCCTCCCTGCTCGTGATGAGAGGGGGAGATCTCTTTGTTTTGCCTGTAAGAAGTACGGGCACATGACAAAGGACTATCGGTCTAATCTGAAGGCCGGTCATGTTGCTGAGAAGGAAGTAAGCCACTGGAGAGGTGGAGCGAGATGTGGAGGTCACCAGGGTGGTGAAGGCGGAGACAACTGCTTCCTGGCTGAGATGACGGTCACGCCTGTCGATTCCTTAACCTCTGTAAATTTTGAGAATGACTGGATAGTGGATTCCGGTTGTGGGCACCATCTCACTGGAGATGTCTCTAAGTTTGCCTCCTTGAAGGCATACGGAGGATCGAATGATATCATCACTGCAGATGATATGGTGCATCCTGTGGAGCAAGAATAGATGGTATCCCTGGGAAGTGAAGAGAAGTCTGTGACACTGAAGAGCGTGTATCATGTGCCGGGCATGAAGAAGAATCTCTTCTTGGTTGCAAATGCAGTGGATGCAGAATACCACGTGATGTTTGGACCGAAGGAAGTGAAGTTTCTGAAGAACCTGTCGTCTGTTGATGCTAACATCACACTCACCGGGAGAATGGTGAAGGAATTATATGTTCTATCTGCAAATGCCTATGTGGACAAGCTGAAGAAGAATGGCAGCGCTGCGATCTGGCATGAGAGGCTAGGTCATGTGGGGATGGACAAGTTGAAGATGATGACTGCAAAGGATCTGGTGAGCGGCTTGTCTAATCTCTCTTCTTGCGGCGGCGACCATGTATGCGAGGGCTGTTAATATGGAAAGTCACAACGACTTTCGTTTGACAAGTCGGAGACAAGGTGTAAGGCACCCCTTGAATGCGTACACGCTGATGTGATGGGGCCATGCGCCACCCTTACTTATGGAGGAAATAAGTATGTGTTGGTTCTGGTGGATGACAACACCCGCTACACGTGGGTCTACTTTCTGAAGGAGAAGTCTGAAGTGTTTAAGAAGTTCCAGGTGTTGAAACCAATAAATTGGTCTCTCGAGGAGTTCGAGCCCTCAATAAGTTGATGCGTGACCTCACACTTACTCCTCCCAAGGGAAAGCTCTAGGCTAAGAGGCTAAGGAACTAGGAACAAGGCCAATGGCTTAGCGAGGAGGTCTCATCACACACCCGGAAGATCTTAGAGCGCTTCCCCTCTCAAGCCAATGCTAAGCTTGGGCACCTTTGGAGGCTCTCTCCACCCAACAAAGGGACTTAGGGGGAGAGGAGGCCAAAAGAGATGTCCCTCCAAATGGTGCCCCCTTGGGCTTATTTATAGTTTTTGGAACCGGGTCTGCAAATAGCCAGATTTTGTCCTACAGGATTACAAAAATACTCCCGGATTTGGCCTGCGAACAGCCAAATCCCGCAGTTCCGAGGCGCTAAACGCAGTACAGGGCACCTTCCCGGGGCCGGGCGAGAGGGGGCTGACCTCATCCCTTGCTGCCCCCCCCCCCCCCCCCGCACAGGGCTGGGCGAGCCCGGGAGGTCGCCCCCCTCCGGGGCTCTCCCCCTGCTGGGGCGGGGCGAGCCGGGAGGTCGCCCACCTCCTGGGCTCGCCCCCTGCTGGTGCGGGGCGAGCCGGGAGGTCGCCCCCTCCTGGGCTCGTCCCCTGCTGGGGCGGGGCGAGTCGGAGGTCGCCCACCTCCTGAGCTCGCCCCATGCTGGAGCGGGGCGAGCCGGGAGGTCGCCCACCTCCTGGGCTCGCCCCCTGCTGGGGGGGGCGAGCCGGGAGGTCGACCACCTCCTGGGCTCGCCCCCTGCTGGGGCGGGGCGAGCCGGGAGGTCGCCCACCTCTCTGGCTCGCCCCCTGCTGGTTGGGCGAGCGTGAGGCTCCCGCCTCCACCGCTCTCCTCCTACACGAGCTGGGAGAGCGGGAGGCCTCTGCTCCATCGCTTGTTCCCCTCTCTTCCTGGCCTGGATCTTGCTGGAAAACAATGTCTTAAAAGACCCCATAGGTCTCAGGGGACCACTCCGCGAATACAAGGTTGTACACAATCCCCGCTCTTTTCTAGCGAGGTACACGCTCGGAAAGAAAAGTCCAATCCTGCCTATTCGGCGAGTGCCTTCCTGAGGGCCCGGCTAGCGGAGCCACCTCGAGGGAAAAACACTTAGCCTCCCCGAGAGGCCTTCCGACCTCGCCGGCTAGCGAGAGCCCGGCTAGCAGAGACACCTCGGGGGAAAAACACTTAGCCTCCCCGAGAGGCCTTCCTACCTCGCCGACTAAGGAGAGCCCGGCTAGCGAGGCCACCTCGGGGGAAAACACTTAGCCTCCCCGAGAGGCCTTCCGACCTCGCCGGCTAGCGAGAGCCCGGCTAGCGAAGCCACCTCGGGGAAAAACACTTAGCCTCCCCGAGAGGCTTTCCGACCTCGCCGACTAGCGAGAGCCCGGCTAGCGGAGCCACCTCGGAGGAAAAACACTTAGCCTCCCCGAGAGGCCTTCCGAACTCGTTGGCTAGCGGAGCCGCCTCTGGGGAAAAACACTTAGCCTCCCCGAGAGGCCTTCCGACCTCGCCGGCTAGCGAGAGCTCGGCTAGCGGAGCCACCTCGAGGGAAAAACACTTAGCCTCCCCGAGAGGCCTTCCTACGTCGTCGGCTAGCGAGAGCCCGGCTAGCGGAGCCACCTCGGGGGAAAAACATTTAGCCTCCCCGAGAGGCCTTCCGACCTCGCCGGCTAGCGAGAGCCCGGCTAGCGAAGCCACCTCGGGGGAAAACACTTAGCCTCACCGAGAGGCCTTCCGACCTCGCCGGCTAGCGAGAGCCCGGCTAGCGGAGCCGCCTCGGGGGAAAACACTTAGCCTCCCATAGAGGCCTTCCGACCTCGCCGACTAGCGAGAGCCCGGCTAGTGGAGCCACCTCGGGGGAAAACACTTAGCCTCCCCGAGAGGCCTTCCGACCTCGCCGGCTAGCAAGAGCCCGTCTAGCGGAACCACCTCGGGGGAAAACACTTAGCCTCCCCGAGAGGCCTTCCGAACTCGCCGGCTAGCGAGAGCCCGGCTAGCGGAGCAACCTCGGGGGAAAAACACTTAGCCTCCCCGAGAGGCCTTCCGACCTCGTCGGCTAGCGAGAACCCGGCTAGCGGAGGCACCTCGGGGGAAAAACACTTAGCCTCCCCGAGAGGCCTTCTGAACTCGCCAGCTAGCGAGAGCCCGGCTAGCGGAGCCACCTCGGGGGAAAACACTTAGCCTCCCCAAGAGGCCTTCCAACCTCGTTGGCTAGCGAGAGCCCGGTTAGCGGAACCACCTCGAGGAAAAAACACTTAGCCTCCCCGAGAGGCCTTCCTACCTCGCCGGCTAGTGAGAGCCCGGCTAGCGAGGCCACCTCGGGGGAAAACACTCAACCTCCCCGAGAGGCCTTCCGACCTCGCCGGCTAGCGAGATCCCGACAGCGGAATCATCCGGGGCAATTCGGCACCAACCTTTGTTACCTTGCAAGCCTCTCCGTGAGATCAACCTGACCCACCGGCTTGCGAGAGCCCGGCAATGGAATCATCCGGGGCAATTCAACACCAACCTTTGTTACCTTGCCAGCCTCTCCGTGAGATCAACCTGACCCACCGGCTAGCGAGAGCCCGACAGCGAAATCATCCGTGGCAATCCAGCACCAACCTTTGTTACCTTGTCAGCCACTCCGTGAGATCAACCTGACCCACCGGCTAGCGAGAGCCTGGCAGCGGAATCATCCTGGGCAATCCAGCACCAACCTTTGTTACCTTGGCAGCCTCTCTGTGAGATCAACCTGACCCACCGGCTTGCGAGAGCCCGGCAGCGGAATCATCCGGGGCAATCCAGCACCAACCTTTGTTACCTTTCCAGCCTCTCCGTGAGATCAACCTGACCCACCGGCTAGCGAGAGCCCGACAGCGGAATCATCCGGGGCAATCCAGCACCAATCTTTGTTACCTTGCCAGCCTCTCCGTGAGATCAACCTGACCCACCGGCTTGTGGGAGCCTGACAGCGGAATCATCCGGGGCAATCCAGCATGAAAAACTCCAGCCACCGAGCGGTTCTCGGCCCTTGCCAGCTTGGTGGGAGCCTGATCAGCGGGCTAGCATCGGGTCTAAGTACTTTGGTAAACTTTCATTATATTAGTCATCCGGTTACATGTAAGAAAAACTAAGTATGGAAATAAGTCATCATACTACATGGACTTGAAGAAAAATCTAAGCATGGAGACCGGGACTCGGACTCCTACTCCCATGCATGGTCTTCCTCGACCCCCCCCCCTCTGGTTGTTGTTATTGCTGCATCTGATCCCTTGCCTCCATCACTCCCAAAACTTAGGGCAGGCGGCCATCGCGTGATCTTCCTCCTCGTGGAAGTCACAGTAAGGTAACTCCACTCTGACGCCCCCTCTTCCTCTCGTACGATTTCTTCTCCTTCTGCGGCCGATCGCTATGGTTTGCTGAGGTGGTGGAGGGGGTGCCTTCGGTCCCTGCCTCCACCATGGGGGGTCGGACCTCTCCCCTTGGAAGTTACCATTTCCCTGGTCAAACTTCCTTTCTGGATCTTCTACACTCCTTCCGCACTGTCTTGCCTCCGACTTACTCAGCTTGGCCAACCTTCTTGCGAACTCCGGGTTGGCCTCCTCACTCTCAATTTTTTCTGCCGCCCTTTTCATCAACTCCTCGAAGGATAGGGGGGTCTTCGGCCTTAGGCTCATCTTGAAGAACCCCTCCCGCAGCCCCACTATGAAGGTGAGCCGAGGGTGAATCCGGGCACCTCCTGAACTTGCAGGACCTCTTCCTGGAACCTATCCACGTACCGAGCCAGCGACTCCCTTGGCTCTTGTTGGATTTTGAAAAGTGCCTCGGAATCTTTCTTCCTCTTCTTCGAGGTCGAGAAGCGCAACAGGAAACCTCGGCGCATGTCCTCGAATGCATAGATAGACCCCACGGGGAGCTGGCGGAACCAACCCCTTGCCTTCTCCTTCAGAGTGGTGGCAAAGAGCCGGCACTGGAAGGCATCTGACATAGGCCTGACAGAGACTATGTCCTCGAACCACTGTAAGTGCAAGATTGGGTCATCCTTGTCGGAGTAATAAGACATATTCGGCCCACTGAATCCCTCTGGCACCGGGGATGAGAGGATCAACTCACAAAAGGGGCTTCCCTCCCCGGCTCGGCGGGTGGTTCGCTCTCGCGGAGTCGGCTCGCTGACCTCTGTACTTGCCGGACTACCGAACAGCTGCCGCCCGGGGAGGCCTCGCCAAGTCGCCTCTGCTCGACCCCTTTTGGGGCGGGGTGAGTGGGGGCCGGATGTCTCCCTGCTCGCCCCCCCCCCCCCCCCCCCCCTATGGGGCTGGGCGAGTGGGGGAATGCCTCCCCCCACTCGCCCCCTTGGGGATGGGCGAGTGGGGGCATGGCACCTCCCCACTCGCCCCCTTGGGGCTGGGCGAGTGGGGGCATACCACAGGGCTGGGCGAGTGGGGGCATGGCACCTCCCCACTCGCCCCTGCTGGCACTTCCTTCCTGGACTGCTGGCCGAGAGTGCTCTCGCCCTCCTGCCGGGGCGGGACCTCCGGACCACCTCCTCTCCTGCCTTCGCTTATCGTGGCAAAAGTTACCTACAAGGTCTACAGGACCTCCCGCTTGAAATTTTCAAACATCTCCGTCGTCACTCCAGCCAACGGGGGCTGCGAGTGCCCTGGGTCGGATCCTCCTTCTCCACCTCCAGTCATGGAGCTCAGCTTGAGATTTTCTTGTGCTGGTCACTCTCCACGCTCACCGCACCAAAATGTTGAAACTAATAAATATTCTCTCGAAGAGTTCGGGCCCTCAACAAGTTGAGGGGTGACCTCACACTTACTCCTCTCAAGGGAGAGCTCTAGGCTAAAAGGCTAAGGAACTAGGAACAAGACCAAGGGCTTAGCGAGGAGGTCTCACCACACACCCAGAAGATCTTAGAGCGCTTCCCCTCCCAAGCCAATGCTAAGCTTGGGCACCTTTGAAGGCTCTCTCCACCCAACAAAGGAACTTAGGGGGGGAGGAGGCCAAAAGAGATGCCCTTCCAAATGGTGCCCCCATGGACTTATTTATAGTTTTTGGAACCGAGTCTGCAAATAGCCAGATTCTAGCCTACGGGATTACGAAAATACCCCCGGATTTGGCCTGCGAACAGCCAAATCTCGTCGTTCTGATGCGCTAAACGCAGTCCAGAGCACCTTCCCGGGGCCGGGCGAGAGGGGGCTGACCTCCTCCCTTGCTCCCCCCCCCCCCCCCCCCCCCCCCCCCCTCACTGGGCTGGGTGAGCCCGGGAGGTCGCCCCCCTGCTGGGGTGGGAGGTCGCTTACCTCTTGGGCACGCCCCCTGCTGGGGCGGGGCGAGCCGGGAGGTCGCCCACCTCCTGGGCTCACCCCCTGCTGGGGCGGGGCGAGCCGGGAGGTCGCCCACCTCCTGGGCTCGCCACCTGCTGGGGCGGGGCGAGTCGGGAGGTCGCCCACCTCCTGGGCTCGCCCCCTGCTGGGGCGGGACGAGTCGGGAGGTTGCCCACCTCCTGGGATCGCCCCCTGCTGGGGCGGGGCGAGCCGGGAGGTCTCCCGCCTCCCTGGGCTCGCCCCATGCTGGGGAGGGGCGAGCCGGGAGGTCTCCCACCTCCTGGGCTCGCCCCCTGCTAGGGCGGGGCGAGCTGGGAGGTCGCCCACCTCCCTGGCCCGCCCCCTGCTGGTTGAGCGAGCGGGAGGTGGCCTGCCCCCTGCTGGTTGGGCGAGCGGGAGGCTCCCGCCTCCACCGCTCGCCTCCTACACGAACTGGGCGAGCGGGAGGCCTCCGCCTCCATCGCTCATTCCCCTCTCTTCCTGGCCTGGACCTTGCTGGAAAACAATGTCTTAAAAGCCCCTTAGGTCTCGGAGGCCCACTCGGCGAATACGTGGTTGTACACCAGAAGTGGAAGGAATTTGTGGAGGGGAGTGATCTCTGTGGCTGAGATTGAGCCAGGCATGAGCCCTATACCTAAGCTCCCGCAACGAATCGGGTGCGGATCTGCTGTGGGGCTCTCCATCAACACCGTCTGATCCCTTACGTGGATCAGATGGCAGCTGTAGCATCCCGTCGGCGGGAAGCTTGCGGGGCTTCTCCACTGCCGGCGGGATGTCGGTTCTTCGTGTCGCTGCCCCCGGCCAACTCGTTGGGAGCCCACACATTTTATGCCGGTGTTCTGACGCCGCCGGCGACCGTCAAAGCTCTGTTTACAGAGCTTGAAGCAAAACAGGGCACCGCCGGAACTTCACTTCCGGTGGTGCCACCGCCTTGGCGCCTCCCGGAGAGGGTTCCAGAGCTCCTCTCCGGCGAGGCGCTGTCCTCAGACGTCCAAGATGTGATGGGGCCTCACCTTGCTCATCTTGCCATCCCGAGCCCGATCATGGCTCGGTGGAGTTGCAGCGGCGCTCCGGCGGCGGGAGCCCACATGCAAAACGTCTGGTAAGTAGGGAGGGAGGAGGTGGTCCCACCTGGCTTGGAGGCCTCCTGGAGCTCTCAGCGAGATCCTCCATGGAAGGAGGCGGAGGTGGTGGAGCTTGGGTATTCTTCTCCGACGAGGTGGAGCTCCGACAGAGTGGTGGATGGACCTGTTTGAGTTGGGAAGAGGAGTGAAGAGTGAAGTGGGGGTTGGCAACCTTATATATAGGGAGGGGAGAGCCCCTCCCTCCTCTTTTCCTTCACAGCCAAGGAAAGGGGAGCCATGGTTGGGTTGCACCAACCATGGTTGGCAACTATCACACATCAAGGGGTGGATGTACCTCCTTTGGCCAATGGCAGAAGTTGGGAAACATGGTTTGGTTAGGGAGGCTTGGTGATTGGCTTGGGAAAGAGAGAGGAAGAGGGGTGTTTAGCATAGGCTTAGACCTAGGCTTGGAGAGGTAGCCTTGGACCCAACTAGTTCCTCCTAGAAACATGTGTCATGCCTGATTGGATGAAGGCTTGGGTGGGTTCCTATTTAAATCCTTTAAAAAAAATTCCAAAAATAGTATTTTCAAAGGGTTTGACCAAAGTCAAACCTAAGGTAGGTCCCCCGTGTGGGTCAAGATCAAGGTAGGTCCAAGTCGTCGAGTGTCGAGCTATTGTTGATGCGTTGGGGTCAAACTCAAGCGTTCGCGCTTTTCGAGACACGGTATATTTTTATTACTCGACCAAACGATGTCGGAATTTAGCGTAACAAATTCTGTTGCTCTCGTATTGACCATACGAGTCCAATGCAACTAACTAGGGTCAATTCCAAGTTCATATTCATAATATACTAAAACGGCGTTGTCGTGGCGCACTACAATACTCAAAATGATCGTTTTCTCTAAACGATCATGGATCGAGGCGAAACGAGTTCCGTTGCACTCATATCAACTATACGAGTCAAATGCGATTGACGGAAGTCAATTCGGAGCACGTATGCTCAATATACTAAAACGACGTTGTTGTGACGCGCTATGATACTCAAAATGGATTTTTTCTGAACGAACTTGGATCGAGACGAAATTAGTTCTGTTGCACTCATATCAACTATAAAAGTCTAATGCAACTGGCGGAAGTTGATTCGGAGCACATATGCTCAATATACTAAAATGACGTCATCATGACGCGCTACGATACTCAAAATAGTCTTTTTTCCTAAACCTCGGGTCGAGACGAAACGAATACTGTTGCACTCGTATCAACTATACGAGTCTAATGCGACTGACGAAAGTCAATTCGGAGCACGTATGCTCAATATAATAAAACGGCGTCGTCGTGACGCGCTACGATACTCAAAATAGTCGTTTTCTCTAAACGACATTGGATCGAGACGAAACGAGTTTCTGCAGCGACTAAAAGCACCCCCAAAGGATTATATAAACAAGTGCATATCAATCCATAAAGAATTATGAATTTATCGTAATATCCTTAATAGGGTTTCCCAAAAATATTTTGGCCAAACCGGAGATTTTCTGCAGCGACTTTGACTGGCTCGCCAAGACAGTTTTAGCAGGCTAATTTTTGCGCGATTTCGAGTCTGCGGGATGCGTACCCGCAAGAGGGCGTGCAAACTGCGCATTCGTGCAAGCCGTTGTGCGCTTTCCCGCACACACACCACTGCGGCGCGCGCCCGTGAGCGCCCCGCTGCTCCTCGCTCCGTGTCGTCGCCGCAGCCGTCTCCCCGACGAGCCAGCCCGGACTGCCCAAATTGTTAGGACTTCCTAAGAGACATTGTCGTTATTTTCCGAAAATTGGTGATCCGGGTAATCGAAATCGTGCATTCTTATTCACCCACTCAGCCTCCAAAAGTACGCAATTACCAGCGCACCCCCCCCCCCCCCCTCCAAACTATAAAAAGACGCCCAAGCCTTCATTTTCAAGGACACGAAAAAAGGAGAGAGACAAACCTCTGAGATTTTGCGGCTGAGATTTGGCTCCCAATTCACTCCCGCGCTCGCTCCACCAGTGACAGTTCTGCTCTAGTGACTGCTCCCGCGAGCGCCACTCTACACTTAACTTCTTCCTTCAAGAGCTTATAAAAGAAGTAGTGGTCTGTCACTCTGCTAAGAACTCTAACTCCTGTAACTTACTACACCTAGTGGATTTCTGTCAGAGATGGCGGGCCCAGTGGTTTTTCCCTTTCTGAGTTCTCCACGTGAAAAGTCTCGTTGTCTTGTTGTTAGTTCTCTTTTGATAGTTTGCGCGATTGACTCACTCTTAATCTAAGGCGGGCTGACTCCTTCAATTTGTGAGTGTTAAGCGACCCGCAATAGTTTGACATAGTCTGTGGAAAAGGCGTTCTCAAAACTCTGAAGAACTTCTGATAACAGTACTTGTTCTGTGAAAGTACTCATGACCTACAACAATGGCCAGAAGAAACACTCGCGCTACTAGTGGGGCAGTCCCCGAAGAACTTGCAGATCAAGCTCCCGCCAACTCACTCGCCGGCAACATGCCGGTTCTCAAGGAAACTGTAACAGCGCTAGCAGCATCCGTTGATGAGCACATGCGCATGACGAAAGAGCATCAGGCAGAGGTGCTCACCCTGCTAGGGCCTCTCGTGCCCCCAACCTAGACCTCCCACGGGGCATCGACCGCCACTGATCCCGAACCGCATCTTGCCCGAAGGCATTACTCGCATTGAAACACGCATTCTCCAAAATCTGAAAGGTGCAGTCGAAAAAATAAAACTTTAAGCCACGAAATCTACTATTTTGAAATGAAGCAAAAGAGATTGTATACAACTTTTAAATATTGGCTAGAGCGTGTTGATTTGAACCAAACAAGTGATTCTAACTTTCAAGAACATCAATCTGGGAGAAGAATTTAATTAGTAAGAAGAAATGGGAGCTAGCTTGTATATACAAAGCATGCACAAATTGAATCTCGAGCTTCTATGAATTACCAAAACTCGTATATAGATGAGAGACGAGAGTCCGTAGGGTAGAGAAGGCCCAACAAAAATATGTGTACACAAAAAAGGAGAGGGAAAGAGGTGAGCAAGGATTAATAAGGCCAGAAAACACCACGGAAAGAATACTTGTTGCAAGAGAAGATGATTTATGGATTCCAACGGTCGAAAGAGGCATTAGATTCAAACAATGGGTTCAAAAAGAAGTTGCAAGGCTCAGTTTATGTAACTGGGGGGCTAAACATGCATAATGAAAGACAACTTTAAAAAGCTTGGAAGATGATTCTCTGCTGGATAATAGCATTATGAAAAAATATCTTTTTGGTTTTTTATGTTTAGGCTTTGTAATACTGCTCCAAAAAGATAATTACTATTTGAAAAAAGAATTTTAAGCTGAGTTGTTTTTGATCTACCAATAATAACATAACCTGCATTTATAATTTTTTAATATGCCCTTAAAAAAGATTTGCACATAGCTATTAGCAGACTGCTCATAACCCTGCAGTGATAAAATATGTGCATGCTTAGCAGTGCCAAAATTGTTCTAAGAAATACCGAATCAGCCTCATGAAAACATTGCCCGGATAATCGAAGTAATAATACGACAAAATATATCACAACTTATATTACCATCTACTAAAATCTTCAAGCCTGGCGCTCTTCAATTTGAACATTTACAAAAAAATAGTTCTCCCCCAAAAAATAAGAACACCTATTGATAGTATAGATGGTTGCATCTTCACCTCATCTCCCAGCAGCAACACGCATTTTATAAAGAGGCTACTACACATCTTTCTCCCATCGAGAAAGCCCTAGTTGTTCCTTTGAACCGGACGGCCCACCCAATTTCTGTCATCATAGCATGAACAGAATGGTCAAATCACAATTTTTGGCATCATAGCAATAAAATTCAAAACTTTTGATTGAAAATTTAAACCGGGCTCTGCAAAACTATCTTTTTTAGATCAGATAATGAGTTTGATGCAATCAAAAAATAAACATAATCACTGCTGCACGTAGAAAACAACAAACTTAGACTTTTTATAAAACATTTGAGGCAAGCATACCTTGCTATTACTAATCTTCAGAGAATTCATATTGACCAAGTTGTCAAGTTCATCATACTCAATGCATGCCTTGGTAATTGCTTTGTGTAGAACATCATCATCATCAGCATTATAGAAGCAGTTTCGTCCCTTCGCGTCACGGATTAGTTTTGACCAGATGTTCTCGCGGCTACCTAAGGTTGACTCGTTCCCCAGAATCCACAAACAGTGTCTGCCGCATTTTGATGCATAGCCAATTTGTAATTAAAATGTGATTATGTTTGAAAGAAATTATGATTGTAAACAAAAAACCATACTTTGCTCGGGTAAGAGCCACATTGGTTCTCTGAAAATTTGCAAGAAAGCCTACTGATCCACTTTTATTTGATCTCACTGTGGAGAAGATGATAACATCTTCTTCGCTGCCTTGAAATCCGTCTATGGATCTTACTTTCAGTGAGAAGTAGTTTGATGATTCATACTTTTTTCCTATTTTATCATTGATAGAATACACTTGAGCATTATATGGTGACACAATACCGACTCTAAGTTTCAGTTTTGTTCGTTCCGATACTGTAGGAGTCAACAAAACAATGCATAGTCAGATGGTGAATAATGAAACTAGACAAATTATGACAAAAAGAAAAGTTTGAGAGAATTTTCTTGATAAAAACCATACCTTTGAAGAGTTGTTCCACAATTTTGACAGCAGTAGCAGCTTCTATCATATTTTTTTGGCTTCTTCCATGTTTATCACTCTCTTCCTTTCCACGCCCAATGTTTATAAACGAATAAGGACCGTAGAGTGACCCCGATAAATAATGTCTCAGATAACTTGGATCCAAGACATTTTCTCCGTCATGAATCTTGTTATTATAAAAATTGGAATTCGGAAATTTACTTATAGAAGGATGCATTCTATATTGGACATTCAACATCATTTTTTCATGTCCTAATGAGCTCAATCTTTCGAACAGACTTCTTCCAAAACCAGCATTCTCAGATATCTGAAAGGAGCAGTAGAAAACAAAACATCTTTAACCCAAAAAAATCTGCCATTTTGACACGAAAGAAGAGAGATAATTCATAATTTATTCTTATGGAGAGATCATAACCTGGCTTTTGACCATTGCAGGCAGCTGACATTCATCTCCAATCAGAACAACATTCTCTATCCCTTCAATCTCCAGCGGGATCAAAGATTCGCATTCCTTAAGCTGCGCGGCTTCATCCACAAGCAAAAACCGCAGTGGGTTCTTCATTTTTGTATTATGCAGCTTGAAAGAACTAGACGCTGTAGAGAAAATTAGAGTTGCATTCTGCAAGCAAAAGTCTTTCACCGTTGTAGGATAAGATAACTCGGGAAGATCGTGATTTTTACAAAATTTTCCGACTAGCTGCAACAAATAATTTCGACCTTTTCTCAATCTAGATTCAATTGGGAGATGATCAAGCATGTTCAAGTAGACACTTATAACTGGTAGGGGTACATCATCACTGTTTTCAGGAATAGATTCAAATACATCTTCAAGATCTTCAGCAGAAAAAATTGCTGAAACTATAAAATCCTTGAACTTTGTTGTCAAAGCCAGGGCTATATTCATACACTTCAAATTTTCATCGGTTATGAAGCGTCTGGGAAGATCCTTGCATAAAACTTCAATGCAATCTTCCAAATTCTTGGCACAGAGACGGTATTTCGATAAGGCAAATTCACTGAATGGTACTGCTGGCTTACATTCTTCCTCAGCAATCTCGTTTTCCTCTTGCATTTCTTTCTTCTCTTTCTCGTTTTCTTGTTGCATTTCTTTCTTGGCTTTCTCGTTTTCCTCTTGCATTTCTATCTTGTCTTTCTCGTTTTCCTGTTGCATTTCTTTCTTTGCGTTCTCGTTTTCCTCTTGCATTTCTATCTTGTCTTTCTCGTTTTCCTGTTGCATTTCTTTCTTGGCTTTCTCGTTTTCCTCTTGCATTTCTATCTTGTCTTTCTCGTTTTCCTGTTGCATTTCTTTCTTGGCTTTCTCGTTTTCCTCTTGCATTTCTTTCTTGTCTTTCTCGTTTTCCTGTTGCATTTCTTTCTTGGCTTTCTCGATTTCCTGTTGCATTTCTTTCTTGGCTTTCTGGATTTCCTCTTGCATTTTTACATATTGTTTATATTGAAAGACAGCATTTTTAAGAAAATCTTTCATTGAACTAAAACAATGCCTCCAACCAAAGAGTGACGTGATATACTTATCCAGTCTACGTACTCTATCTTCTAAAAATATTTGGGACAGATTGTCATCAATTTTCATCCTCGATTTATTCCCAAACAAGATAATATCTCCCGTGGAAAAATTCACATCTCGCAAAATCTGTTCATCTTTAACAAGTTTGTAAAGTCGAGAAGTAACTTCAACAACAGCAGTATTTGTAGGTGCACAGGCAATAGTTCTGCATTTTAGTTGCAACAGAGCAAGCAGCAGAGTACTAATCGTTTTTGTTTTCCCTGTTCCTGGAGGTCCCCATATAAGTTTTATAGGATTCATTTTGTCACTTTGTCTCATTGAGATGCAATCCATTATTGCTTTCTTTTGAGAGTCATTTAGATTGAATCTCTCAAGATTTTCACTAACACATGCATCTTCAAATTTTTTGGGTAAAGATGATGAAGAGACGTTGTCCTTTTTAGCCTGTTACCAGAAGAAAAGAAAAAAGATCAAATATATCTCTCATTGACATTTTAACTTAACCACTATCAGACAATGAAATATATAAATAAAAATGATTTATGTTTAAGTGGAGCAGAGTACTTACCAAAGAATTATATGAAAAGATGTTGTTAATGATATTCAAATTTCTCAGCTTCGCCACCTCCAAATCTATTGACCTCCATATTCGAATAGTTGTGGTCATATTCACAAGGAACACCATGAAATAAGACTCTCTGGACGATTTATTAATCTCCAATTTCCGAGATAACATCACAACATATTGAAGAGCATTCAATTTCCCATCATAATCGCAGGTTCTTTCAACAAAACCAAGGATGTATGAGGATTCATCACGGCTCAGATCAGATACATGCCTGGGTTTTGTTCTCATCAGCACAAAAATGTCTGCATCCATAGGCTGGTAAGTAACATTTTTTTCAAAATTGTTTTTTCCTGCATTTTCTGGCTTCTTAGGCAGTTTAATGGTGTAATATAACTCTGCAGCAGGTATTTCTTCTACACATATTATTTCTACAGTTGGTGTATGCTGAGAAATTATCTCCATACTAGAACGTAGATCAGCATGAGTTTCTTCGATCAGTGGTTTGGTGTATGAAGATAGATAATGCTCCAATGAATTAAAAATCCTTGGTATTTTCAGAACCTGCAGGAATGATTATAAACTTATATTAATTGACTCCAGATTGGGTACAGGTGTACTTAAATTAAGAAAATACCTCGCCCTTGTAGAGATTGCGATTAAAGACATCTGTAAGAGACCAGCGGAACATGATCTCTACAATGCCTGGGCGCTTTAAATTATCATCTTCATCGTCGCTCGAGGAATAATAACTCATCTTCCTTCTGTAGCTTGAACTGATGATCAGAAGAATCACTCTGAAATTCCAAAGAGGTGGGGAGGAGGAGAGCAGGGGATTTGAAAAAAAAAAATATATATATATATATATATATATATATATACACTATGTGATATAAAGATTGAGGAGATCAAATTACTGATTATTCCAGAACTTACAAGGAAGCTCAAGGGGTTAATGGGAAAAATATTTGAAAGTTAAGGATGCATGGTTCAATGCGTGCAATCATAACAGTTGGATCGTGTGAGTGCTGTGAATCTTCTTAAAAGATTGACATGGCAGACGAGGAGTCAGCGATTTGTGTCTTCGTGTTCAAAACGTTATGGATATTATATTCAATACAGTCATAATTTATGACACCAGTTTAGTAATTTCCATTAACGTGCTACAAAAAAGAACTTTCTTTTATGCAGCCTCTCTCCCTGAAATAAGTTTCAAAATTTTCAGAAGTACCTCTTTCAAGTTTCATCGTTACAAATATTTGCTAAAAAAGGGTGAACTAAAAAAAGGGTGATAACTAAAATAGAATTATAATAAGTGTGATGTTACTAACAAACCTAATTTAGCTTCTAGCAAACACCAATGAAATATTTATTATGTCTGCACCACTTCTAACAAACGAGATCACTTGGGGTTATATGCACCCCTCCCAGTTACCTTACTCATCAGCACAGCCATTGGAGAACTTCACGCTGAGATGAGACGAGTGTCGGTTGATGACACCAGCTCCGTCAACATTCTGTTCATATTATTTTTGCTCCCGCTTAGGCTCACAAGTGAAAACGTTAAATTGATGACAAGAAGTACACGCATCACAGACGAACCCCTGCCCTGGTCATGGGAAACAAAATTGTCCATGTAGCCCAGGTGTATAACTCGTAATTTATCGAGATCATAAATGCAAAAGGAAAAAAAACTCAGGTGTTCAGCTCGACATAATTCACCTCGAAAGACCAGACCTCGTCAACCCAATTTGGCAGCCCAGATCTCGACAGCCTAGAACTCGTCAGCCGAGCTCGACAGCCCAAACCTCGTCAACCGAGCTCGGCAGCCCCGCTCAATAGCCCAGTCCTCGTCAGCCCAGCTCTACATCACAGACCTCAGCAGCCCAGTCTTTGGCAGCCCAGTCCTCGGCAACCCAGTCCTCTTCAGCCCAGACCTCGGCAGCCCAAACCTCGGTAGCCCAGCTCGGCATCCCAGACCTCGACATCCCAGCTCTGCAACCCAGACCTCGTCAGGCCAACTCGGCAGCACAGACCTCGTTAGCCGAGCTCGTCAGAATTCACCTCGTCAGCCCAGCTCGACAAGATTCAACTCGCCAGCCCAGTTCGACAGAATTCAGCTAACCGACCCAACTCGACAGAGTTCACCTCGTCAGTCTTCAATTCATCAAAAATCACCTCGTTGGGGGGGGGGGGGGGGGGGGGGGGGGGGGGGAGGTACACCTTGCCTTTGCCTATAAATATAACGACATTGTAATGGTTGAAAGGCTAACCACACCCCACGAAGAGTCGCACATTTGAAGCTTTGACAACCTCGCGTGCCTTCCCCGGAACACGCACAACACTTGGTTCGTTTGAGGAGTTCATATATGCTCTTGGGTATGCGACAAGACCTCCACAATGTAACATGTAACGCCTTGATTTCAATTAAATTGGTGGGGTGCGAATAGCGGAGTGAGGGGTGCGGTTAGCAGGTTTGGATTTAGGTTTTAAAATAAACCCCTCCCCTAAACTCTACCCAGCCGACTCCCCCCTTCCCTCTTTCTTTTCTCGACAGCAGCCCCGAGCCCCTCCCGATCTCCCTTTCCCGCAGCCGCCTGGAGGAACTCCCTCACCCGAGCCCTCTCCTCCCTCTCTCCCTCTCGTTCGCACAGGGAAGCGCCGCCCCGATCTATCTCCCTCTCCCGTCGCCGCCTGGGAGGAGAAGTCTGAGTCCCTCTCACTTCTCTCTCTCTCTCTCTCTCTCTCTCTCTCTCTCTCTCTCTCTCTCTCTCTCTCTCTCTCTCTCTCGTCGACCTGGAGGAGGACCCGAGCCCCCATCTCTCTCTCGTTTTGCTTCTAGAAGGAGAAGCCAGAGCCCTCTCCTCTCTTTCTCTCTTTGTCCCGGCCGCCGCCGGCTAGGAGGAAACCGAACCCCTTGCCGACCAAGGGGTAGGGATCTTGCACTTGTTGGAGGTGGCCGACAGGGAGCATTGGTTGAGATCAACAAGGGTTTCCGCCTTCATCGTTCGTGTCCGAGCTATGTCTCCAAAGCGCATGTCAAGGGTAACGACTTTTCTTCTTGGGCAGATGAAACTCTTATTTAGCATATTTGCATGGAAGCGCCCCTCCACCGACAGGTGGGGAAAGGGTGCCCTCCGACGGGTCGATGTTTACATCCCCGCGATTAATTGCATTAGTATCCGGAAGTGCGAGTACGGATTAGACATGGTGTGTGAAGCCCATCCGGACATGTTGGTCTGGATTGGTGATGTTCTGGGGTTCCCGGAGAAGACTTCGTGGAATGCGTATGTTTGGAATCCGGGGGTCTGCACGGAGCTGCAGTTAGTAATGGAGGTGTGCTCCAGGAAATACCCTAATGTTTGTGCGGGATCGTTGGATCGTAGACATTAGTTTCCGGGGAACTTTTGTTGTGTTTGTGCGAAGCCCGTCTCTCGGAGACCGTTGGGCTAGCGTGTAGAGTTATCCACCTTGGGTGCCCAACTTAGGTGGTCGCGAGTGCCACCCTTGTTACATAACAAACGGTTATGTAGGTGGTAACAGGCAAGGGGAGGCTGACCCGCGTCGTGCATGTTGGGTACGACGACTTGAGCAATGAGCTTGGCTGAACTGTACCTGCCCTGTATGGTATAGTTCGACTACCTAAGGTATCTGGCGTGTTGCTACAGACGTAGGAGAGAGCCGAGGACCTTGGGTCACGGTTAGCGAATGCTCAATTTTGGGCCATCCAGTTTAGGACTGAGGATGGTGGTGGGACCGAGGAAATCCGGTACACCGTTAAGGTGCCCTGAGTGCACGAGACGTTGGGCCGGTCGAGCCAACGTTTGTGATGTTTGGTACTTATATGACACACTCTGTCTCTATGTGATTATGCTAACGTGCTTGCAGGGAAGAATCACCGCCACCCCGAGAAAGGTGTGGGGTCGTTATAATTTGGTCAGTTGTGATGACCGTTGCTTTGTTTGCCACCGCTTGGTGGAATGTTCTTATGCAAGAGCAGGTGAGTCGAGCGGGAAGTAGCGGGCTGAAGCCCTTGTTTTGAGCTGGCCCTCGAAGGCCCGAATGTTTTGTTTAGCTTTTCATGTGTTGTCGGCCTGCGTGCCGAAGTATGCAAAACACTTCTTTTTGATTAAATAGTTTTGTTGTAAGGCCTTAAGGCCAAACTTTGGTTGTACGTCTTTTCATTCTTGGTTTCCTTTATTTAGTGGACATTTCTTGTTGGGTGGTTATTTCATCTCTTTCAAAAATCTTCCGTTATAATGCAACTCTGTGTTAGGGTGCGTTTTGAAAATAAAATAATTGTATGGTCTCATTTAGTAATGCGTTCGTCTGTCCGTATAATATAGAGTGGGGCCCCGGCCGGACCTTCTGTTATATTATTTGTGATGGATGAGGGTGTTACAATTCGGTATCAGATTCTGGTGTCATTTCCTTCTTCGAATTCGTGGTCGAATTTCTTTAAGGGGCGGTGAGCACACATGTGCGTTATCGGCATAACGTGAAAAGAACCCATGAATGTTCACTTTGGAATGAAAAACACACATGAAACATGCTAAAAACAGTGTTTGCGGAACCTGAGTTTTCCCTTGTTTGTTGTTTGCTATGTTTATTAGTCGCTAAATTGTGTGTTACACAACCATAGGTGACAAGGAGTGGTGCAGAGCAGTCTCAAGCTCAGCAATTTGTGGAGAGTAATGCTCCTGATAATGTGCCCACACCTCCTCCTTCTGCGGAAACTATTCGCTTGGTTGCGGAAGCAGTGTTCGCTATGATCAACGCGCAGCCACGGGTGCAGGTGCACCCTGTGATGGCCCCGTGCAGGCGGGCATAGTGGAGCCGGTGGCGATGAGGCAAGTGCCTAACGAGCCTGTGGCGGCAAAGTGAGCAACAGAGAAGCAGTTGAAGCATGTGATGAGCTTCCATCCTCCTACATTTTCGGGAGTGGAATCACCGACTCAGGTCGAAGACTGGCTCTCGCGCATAAAGAGAACCATGATGGCGTCAGAGACGGTAGAAGGACAGAAGGTGACCATAACCACTTTCCTACCGGATGGGGGGGGGGGGGGGGGGAAAGACTATCGTGGGACAAGGTGGAGTTGCACCAGCTTGCTGCAGGCAGCAATCTGACGTTTCAATGGAGGAGTTCTCGAGATTTTTCCTGGCCAGGTTCCTCCCTTCCACGCAGAGAATTGCGTTGGAAAACCAGTTTCAGCGCTTGACCCAGGGGGGAGGTTCCGTTGACGATTATTTGCCCGAGTTCACATGGTTGGGGAGGTACATGGGCTTCACATTTGCAGACGAGGAGCGAAAGACCAACAGATTCTATGAAGGACTGCGGGATGACCTGAGGTTGCTTCTCTCAGGCCCGATGAGAGAAGACAACGCCCTCGCCAATAGCGTTGAAGTGGAATACTCGCCGGAAGACAGAAAGATCGAATGCGATCTTCTGTTCTCGCAGGAAGCACAAGAACCCAATGATCATCGCCACCTCGTTAGGGTTGATCTGGGCGGGGACTATTCCAAAGAAGCGGAGGATTTGACAAAACTCCGTCCAAAGGGGTAGTCGCAGGCCGACCTCGAAGTGGTGAGTGGGGAACACCAGCTCGGTCGTCGAGAATGAGTTCAGTCGCTCATCCTCGCGGGGGAGCCTGGCGACATACCCAGACGACAAATACTTGGCGCAGAATTCCTTCAAGTCCTGCGGCCGAAGGATCGGTTTCTTGAAGGTAGTCGTCCCGAAGTTCTTGGTGTGATTCGCACGCCGAATAGCCGCCTCGTCAGTCATTCTAGAAGAAGAGAAGGAGCGAGTATCAAACGAGGCGAGAAAGGAAGCAATAGGAGGATACTCGCTAGCAATACAAGAAGATCGCCAGAAAGCGTAATAAATACGTACCCACCCCCCTATTTATAGTAGTCGGGGATACTTGGCTTGTCACGTACGCCGCCGCGAGTACGAGTATAGGATGGAGAATAGCAAGGAAAGTCACCAAAAGCCACCGACGCACGTCAAATCATCATCACTCAGCGAGCGGGCAGCTGCACAAAGATACAAGGAAGCTCGCCAACTACGATCGACATTCAACCACTACTCGCAAAAAGACCGCAAAAAAGAAGATAGTGAAAATATCAGGCATCACAGCAATCAAGCGAGCGAATAGTAAATGAAGGGCGAGTTTTATCTACTCGCCAATAAAAATTACTCAAATATTATTCAAATTACAAGACACTCGCCAAAGTACGACCATACAACAAACAACAGAAGACATCTACTAAGGGCCTTGGAGGTTCGCCTGGGCTTCAGGAGGTTGCGGATGTCGCCCAGTCCATCTCATGTCGCGTGCGCGCTTGACATGCTCCATCGCCACAGCCATCGCATCCTCGCTTTGCCGTAGTTGATCTTCGATTCTCACCAAGCGGTCGACCGAGCCCATGCTCGCGCGCATCCCGACGAGCTCATCATGATGAAGCTGCTGACGATGCTCCAACCTGGCGACCCGGCGCTCCAAGTCATTCGCAATCTGCAGGCGAGATTCCACGCCAGTCAGCCGAGTATCGAATTCCTCTAGCCGAGATACTCGCGCCTCAAGCTCGGTCAGTCGACGATGAGGCTCGACGATCGCTAAGCGCTCAACCCGCGACTCCATGTTAGCCAAGCGGCGATGAGGCTCGCCTATCGCCAGACACTCTATCTTCGCCTCCAGATCCAAGATAGCGCGAGTAGCCCTCTCTTGATACTCGCGAGAAGGCAGGCCGACTCCATCAATCAGAGCTCCCACAGGAGTCTGAGCGCGAACTGAAAAGAAGACGAGAGAAAAAGACTTTAGTAGCGAGTATTAAAGAGTGAATCCCGCAAAGCACGCAGATCAACCGCTAAGTTACCCGGACGGCGACTATCATTTCTTGAGCCGCGAGGAGGACTGCGAGATCGCCGAGGAGGGGGCTCCTTCCTCGTTGAGGAGAGGAGCTATGGTGCCCGACACCTCGCCGGATGGATTGATTCCCACCAGTTTGTTCCCGGCCGCGAGAAGCGTCTCCTCGGCCGCGACCATCTACTAGGTCGCCCTCCTCCCCTTGGAGCGAAGAAACCCGAAGAACCCCCAGCCCCGCCTCGGCGGGAGGATTCTCCCAGGTTCGTTGGAAGAGCAGCAGAGGACGAAGGGCGCTGATCGCCCTGAATCTCGGCAGGAGGAGGGAACGGAGGAGGTGGCGGAAGCCCACCCACAGGCAGCTGCTGGTTGCTCGCCAGCTCCGGTTCTTGAGAAGGCGGGTGGCGGTGAAGGTGCGCTGCTCGCCGAGGGAGTCTTCTGCTCGCTCGACGGCCTCTTCTCCAAAAGGGAGTTGTGGAGGATCCGAACTGAGCCGCCACGGCGCGACCCCTCCCCAGCTCCAGGCGAGATCATCGGAGATGATCGCAAAGGCGGCACATTTAAAGGCTCCTCCTGAGCATTTGCGATCGACGAATCTGCGAGTATCAGAAAGCGTCAGAACCTCGCTAGCAATGTTGAAATCAGCAAACTAACCCAAAAGATGGCGAGTAAGTAACATCACCTCGCACAGGTGCGACGTCCGGTGGATTCGGGGCCGAGGTCCCCGCCGTACTCGCCCTCGTAGCGACACTTGCAGCAGGAGGATCAGTCACGAGCGAGTCGCCCTCGCGAGAAAGACCTAGGTCATCAAGCAGTTGCTGACGTTGGTCGACTAGAGGATCGGCGACATCCTCCGAAGCAGTCGTCCTCCTCTTTTTCTCCTTTTTCTTCTTCTTCTTGTCAAGACGCTTCCTCTTCTTAGAAGCGAGGAAGGCTTCAAGGTCGGCATCTACGCGAGGAGGTAGCAAAGGAGCATCGAACATGCTCACAAGGCCGGCCATGGCATCAACAGCTTCCTCGACATAATTGCGCGACATCTTTTAGCGAGATCAGAAAGGCCGTGCCATCAGAGATCCCTCCCCCTCTATATATAGAGTCCGGGAGCCAGTCATGCGACCGCCGAGTATATCCTAATACTCGCCCAAAACAGCTCGTCGAATAGGGGTTGGATGATTCTTTCCGAGCAACTGCGTTACTCGCAAAGAGCGGAGTTTGTGTATAACCCATATTCTCCGAGGGTAGGGCCCACTCAAAGCCACGTAGGCAGAAGTCAAGGTCAAATGGTCAACACAGAAGTCAACTGTTCAAGACACCAAGACAGCTCAAGCCAGCAGGAGTAGAAGAAGGCCTAGGCGAGTAGGGGTGCAATCGTGCGAGTAGCCCGGATACTCGCCAATAGGTGGGCGACCATAGGTGATACTCGCCTCATCTATGAGAGAGATCGCCTCAATGTCGCTAGTCGCCGGGCAGAGGCTGGGCTATAAAAACCCCCCTACCCCTTGGTTTTCCTATAAATAGGACCCCAGGGGTACTTGGATTGGCACCTGAACTTGAGCTTTTGGAACCCCCCTCGTTCAAATCCGACCCGTCGACCTTGGCCGCTACTTCCGGTACTAGACAAGTCGGTGCCTTCCTCGTACCCTGCACGGCCATTTTTTGGTTGTGGAGGGGAAGTCTCTCTTGAGTTTCTGGGTACGTGGTGGGACCTCCCTGCCGCAGCACCTGGGGTCCTGTTGTTCTTTTTCTGAGCCCTCTTCGTCATTGCCAGTCAGACCTTCTCGTCGGACTACTGGGCGAGTAGCCTCCGGCTGCATTGATCCAAATTTTGGAGCCGGGATTTTCCAGACTTCAACATTCATATTCATATTCATATTCATATTCAACATGCTTTTAGATATTCCTTGATATTGTGAATTTTTATTTATAATTTTCATAATCAAGTTGGTTTTTTATTTTAATTCATCATTCTTGATCTTTAGATTATGTTTAACCTTATTATAAGCTATTGTGCTATTTTTAAGAGTGGAAACAATAGAGTCAATATGATTTTGATAGTCATTTCTAAATTCCTCAAATGTTTCGTCCATCTCCTTTGATTTCAATTTTATAATTTTGCCACGTAGCACAATCACTTTTTAAAGATGAATTTTCTAAAGATAATTTTCATTATGTTCTTTTACAAAAATAAGTTCTTTTTCAAGTTCCTTGAATTTTTCTTTGATATCATTACAATCAAAACAAGATTTTGTATTTTCAATTGAAGAAACATAGTTAAAACTAGATAAATCAGAATTTGATTCTACTTTAACTTTTGTTTTTAAATCTTTATTTTCTAAGCGCAATTTGCAATTCACATTTTTCAATTTTTGAATTTTGCGTTTTGTTATTTGTAGCAATTGCAAAGTAGAAATAGAATTACAAACAATAAGAGAACTTGATTTCCTTATAGTGCTTTTGGATGCGGTGAGATTTGAGCATAGAGTTTCTTCGTTATCTTCATCTTTTTTGCACACCTCTTCCAAAGATAAGATTTTTTTTTTCACTTGATGTGCACACCATTGATCCATCATGAGCGAATCTTTTTTGACCATTTATGCAGGCTTGTATTTTCTCCACTTCTTGTGTTTGTTTCATACCTGTGAGAAGAAAATCATACATTTCTTCAAGAAATTTCCACACTTTGTATGCACTAGAAAAACAATATATTGATTTAAAAATTTCTTGAGATAAAGCACAAAAGATATTATTCAAAGTCTTTGCATTTAGGTGACGTTCCTTTTTATTTGTTTCATCCGCTGGTCTTACTATTGCTATATTTCATGCTTCGATATCTAATTTTTTAATAAACTTTTTCATTAAAAATTTCCGCCATTTATAATTTCTTCCTTCAAATAAAGGTGGTGCTGGTGATTTTCTTTTTTCATAAAAATTTCCCCCACTAATAGAAGCGAGATCATGAGACGCCATTAATCCCGGTTGTTAAGCCGATTTGGAATAACCTCGCTCTGATACCGCTTGTTGGACCGGTAGGTGCCCTTAGATGGGGTGAATAAGTGTTTTAAAAACTTATATTATATTTTGATATACTTGAAAAACTAAGAGATTAAAATAGAGATTTAGAATGAAGATCTAAATTGATTTATATTGAAGAGAAAATAATTATCAATTTAGAGAAATGAAAAACAAATCAATTTTATTACCCAAAGAGAGACATGATTACTATTAATAAAATTGATTACAAAACTAAGACGAATAATAAAATCCTTTTTGTTTTCTATCCCGACTCGTATCCCCATGAACCGGTGGCTTTAGCTTATCCTTCCCCGGATACGGCCTCAATCCGCTCTAGCCAATCCTTCCCGGATATGGCCTCGAGCACCCCCTAGATCTACACCCTAGACCTAGTCACCAACACGAGACGAATTTCTGCCCTAAGTCCTACACAGACCTAGTCGCCAACACGAGGCGAATTCACTAAACGGTTACAAGAAAAGATGTGAAATAAATAACAACAATATAAAAACTTCATATATGAATCTCTTGGAGAAGTAAACGAAGACCCGCAGAGTATGATCGTAGTCGATGCGGTCTTTCGTCATAACGATGAAGCATGTTGAAATCTTCTTCAATGATATCCTTAAGCCTTCATAGATTTGTGGGAGTCTCTCTCCGAATCTTCCTCTATATGTTGTGGCACGAAGCTCTGGAATTTAGGATCATAAGAGGATGAAGAAGACGGATCCAAGGGGTCCTTTTTATAGCCTTGGAGCTAGCGCCCGCGCTATCGCTACCGTCGGCGCTATCCCGGTTTAGGAAATATTCTCCGCATGAGAATCCTTCATTTTAAGCAAGTTGGCCACCTTCCTCTATTGCATTGTGCTACCGCCTGCGCTAGTAGATACCGCCCGCGGTAGCTGCTACCGCTTGCGGTATCTGCTATCGTCAGGCGCTAGCACCTTCTATAACTGCTCCCGAAATTTTCTCTAGTCAGAGCTAGCGCCGGCTCTAGTGGGCATGTTGGAATTTTGGCTTCAAATTTGGGCGTAACATTCTTATGTTATCCTTGAGCCATGTGGACTTGTTTTCCTGCACACTTAAACACACAAGATCAAATACACATATGATTTGTTATTCTCAAACCTAGGAGATGCGGAAGACCATGTTCCAACACTCTCTTCCTCTCTTTGTCCCGGCCGGCGCCAACTCGGAGGAAACCAAACCCCTTGCCGACCAAGGGGTAGGGCTCTTGCACTTGTTGGAGGTGGCCAACCGGAAGCATTGGTGGAGAGCAGCAAGGGTTTCCGCCTTCTTCGTTCGTGTCCGAGTTATGCCTCCAAAGCACACATCAAGGGTAACGACTTTTATTCTTGGGCAGGTGAAGACCTTATTTAGCATATTTGCATGGAAGCCCATCCACCGACAGGTGGGGGAAGGGTGCCCTCCGACGGGCTGATGTTTACATCCCCGCGATTAATTGCATTAGTATCCGGAAGTGCGAGTACGGATTAGGCGTGCTGTGTGAAGCCCATCCGGACATGTTGGTCTGGATTCGTGATGTTCTGGGGTTCCCGGAGAAGACTTCGTGGAATGTGTATGTTTGGAATCTGGGGGTCTGCACGAAGCTGCAATTAGTACTGGAGGTGTGCTCCAGGAAACACCTTAATATTTGTGTGGGATCGTTGAATCGTAGACATTAGTTCCCGGGGAACTTTTGTTGTGTTTGTGCGAAGCCCGTCTCTCGGAGACCGTTGGGCTAGCGTGTAGAGTTGTGCGTCTTGGGTGCCCAACTTAGGTGATCGCGCGTGCCACCCTTGTTACATAACAAACGATTATGTAGACGGTAACAGGCAAGGGGAGGCTGACCCGCGTCGTGCGTGTTGGGTACGATGACTTGAGCAACGAGCTTGGCTGAACTGTACCTGCCATGTGTGGTGTAGTTCGACTACTTAAGGTATCTGGCATGTCGCTACAGACATAGGAGAGAGCTGAGGACCTTGGGTCCCGGTTAGCGAATGATCAATTTTGGGCCATCCAGTTTAGGACTGAGGATGGTGGTGGGACCGGGGAAATCCGGTACACCATTAAGGTGCCCTGAGTGCACGAGACGTTGGGCCTGTCGAGCCAACGTTTGTGATGTTTGGTGCTTATATGACACACTCTGTCTCTATGTGATTATGCTAACGTGCTTGCAGGGAAGAAACACTGTCACCCCGAGAAAGGGGTGGAGTCGTTATAATTTGGTCAGCTGTGCTGACCGTTGCTTTGTTTGCCACCGTTTGGTGGAATGTTCTTATGCAGAAGCAAGTGAGCCGGGTGGGAAGTAGCGGGCTGAAGCCCTTGTGCTGAGCTGGCCCTCGAAGGCCCGAATGTTTTGTTTAGTTTTTCATGTGTTGTCGGCCTGCGTGCCTAAGTATGCAAAACACTTCCTTTTGATTAAACAGTTTTGATGTAAGGCCTTAAGGCCAAACTTTGGTTGTATGTCTTTTCATTCCTGGTTTTCTTTATTTAGTGGACATTTCTTGTTTGGTGGTTATTTCATCTCTTTCAAAAAGCTTCCGTTAGAATGCAACTGTGTTATGGTGCGTTTTGAAAATAAAAGAATTGTCTGGTCTCATTTATTAATGCGTTCGGCTATCCGTATAATATAGCATGGGGCCCCGACCGGACCTTCTGTTATATTATTTGTGAGAGATGGGGTTGTTACATAACAGAACTTCCTTGTCTAATAGTAAAATATTCGCGATCTCTCTCTTGTTTGCTGCGTGCATATGATTGATAATTCATGGGCAAGTAACCTTCAGCCATCCCTTTGGTCGGACCTTTGCGAACCTTTTTATAGGTTTCAACGACGCGGGTAGCTTTCTACATAGATAAATCGCTGCGTGCAGTTCATCATCATATAAACCGACTCGGTATACAATGTCGTATTCGGCCACACTTTACTAGATGTCTTTCAAGCTGTTGTTTACACCCTTTTGACATGCTATGAAGTTCCCTAAACTCGTAGGAATGAGGATCATCAGAGGGGACCAAGTCGCTAATGTTACCTCCTTCAGCGCTAGCTTCAACGCAAAGAGTAAACCCATGCTTGAACACCTTAACTACCACCCCACAGTGGGGCGTCATGAATCTATTTTTATTTCCAGCTCTAATATTTTGTAATAGGTCACATCACAACCACCAAAACTAAATCTCATGAACTCTCTTATTTTATATATGTTATTATGTATCCCAGAGGAATCAAAACCTTGGCCATGAGCACAAAGGTGACCCCTTCTACGATTAGATGTGAATTCCACTCACTTCATTTATCTCTGAAGGATTCAGTGTCCCCCATTAGAAGGGGTCAACCCCATACGCCGAGCAGTAAACACGGTCCTCTGGTCAGAGAGGGCCTTCCCCCTCTATGACCGGGCAAGAACTAGGTTCCCTTTGTTATCTCCAAAGGATTGGTGTCCCCCGGTTAGAAAGGGTTAGCCAATACATCGTGTGGTAAACTCGGTCCTCCAGTCGGAGAGGGTCTTCCCCTCCATGTGATTTACCGGGAACCACACCCTTCGTTATCTCCAAATGATTTGGTTTCCCCAAGTTAGAAGGGGCCAACCCCTACACCATGCGGTAAATTCATCCCTCCGGTCGGAGAGGGCTTGCCCCCTCTACCCTCACATGGTTACTCGATTCATCCTCTCTCAGCATCTCGATGTCAGTGTGAGCTGCAGTGCAGTCCACCACCAACTACTTCAAGTGGGCATCATCTCTATCTCTTTTGGCCTTAATCTCCACAAGATCATCCGGTGCGACATGAAGTGTGCAGGCTTCAGCACAAATCATCCTAAGATCTTCTGCCTAACGCGACATTTGATCATGTGCAGCCTCAAATGTGTTGAGAGATTCTGCAAGTTTGATCTCGGCATCGTTCGTCTCGTGGCGATCCTTTAAGGACTCGATTTCCAGCCTCAATATTTCTGCAATATACTCGACCATTATTACATAATATAGTCGGAATCTACGCTCGAAATATTTCATCACCCCTGCAGGCAAGCCATGTCATGATCTTGAGATGACGTTCATGTCAATGTTAAGGTAGCAGTTGTCATGACAAACCTCTGGGTGACCGGAATTTTCGGGCTTCCCTGGGGTAACTTTGAAAAAGAGGGAAGTTAATGGGGTCACCTAAATTATCAAAGGGGTCAAATCGGACCCAGGAGACGTGGTCGTGACTGGCTCGACGAGACGATTTCAACGCACTCAGTTTTGCACAACTCTGATCACGTTTGACCCATCAAACAGCCTCTGATGTGCTGTGTGTAAACCGGCTCGGCCTAGCCTGGGCCTATCACCCTCTTCCTTACGCTATAGCCGAAGCTTTAGCGCAAGAATCGGCTAGGGGCTGCGGTCATCGCCACCTGAAAGCGTAAGTGCAATGTTTGGGAGAAGTCTGTTCGAGAGGTTGAGTTCACTTGGGTATAAAAAACATCTACTTAACACACAATACAGAATGCATCCATCTATAAGCATTTTTCCGAATGCAAATTTTTATAACAAACAAAACTAGGATTTGCCTAATGTTACCGATAAAAGATATGAAAGAAAGTATCTCACGGGACACATGTATGGTGCCTATTCCTTCATTAATATTGAAGCTGGAAAGGAGACCTGTGATAAACTAGGAAAAAGCTTGAAAAATATGGTGGAAGTTGCTGTGGTTTTGCAGATTTTGAAAGAGCTTCACGAAGGTACATTATTTCAATTATTGAATTTTTCCAGATTTTTTATAATTTCAGTGACATTTTTATAAATGTTTGTATCAATTTTGTTGAGGCGTGCTTCTCATTTCAAATGATCAAATGTTAATCATCACAAAGTTTCTTATCTTAGTTATTTAAACAACTGACCAAATAATCATGTTTCCATCAAAATTTGAAGGTCATGTCAGATTTTGAAGTGAGCTAACGCCCATCGTTAAGTAGCTAACTCTGGCATTAGCTCGGCTTTTAGAAGGTCTCTCCTTTTCCTATAAATAGGAGGGCAGACACCCCCCCCCCCCCCCCCCCCCCCCCCCCCCTTTAAGGTGATTATTATTTGGGCGAGATAGCAGAGAACTCGGAGCGAGTTCGGCGAGTGGCTTAGAGAAGGTCTTTTGAGAGAGAGTACTCGCGAGCTAACGCGGAGCGTTAAGTACTTAACGCCAGGTGTTGATTACGCGAGTGCAGCAAGTGAGCTGTGAGTGCGAGCAATGAGCTTGCGAGTGGGCTAACGCGGGGCGTTAGGAGTTAACGTCGGGCGTTAGCAAGCAGCGAGTGGCACCTGTGTGATGTGTTGTGGAGGAGAAGCGGACACCGTCCGCGACCAATTTTTACTTCTATTTTGGCTGTTGTAAATCGAGTTGTATGCAACTTGTTTTCAGTCCTGTTAAATTGTCCTGTAACTTTCGGTATCTTAATAGAAGTCAAGTGTTTCATGTTCATTACTTGGTGTTTTTGTCTCGATGCTCCATCGGTCCCGGAAAGCTTCACATGGTATCAGAGTTAGGTTGGAACAAGCACTGAGTAACCAAGATGGACGACGGAGGAGGTTATGCGAGAGAACTTGACATTGAGTTGCTTACTCAAACCAACTACAAGAAAATGAAAGTCTTGTATGGAGAGTTACCTACTCGGAGAGGACCTTTGGGAGGTTGTTGGTGGAGATGGAAATGAAGAAGTTGTAGCAACCGAAGATAATGCTCAAGCAGTGAGGGCTTGAAGGAAGACCAACGCCAAAGCGGAGTTCACTCTGAAGAGAGCTATTGCACCTGACTTGTTCGACCACATCATGGGTTGCAAGTCAGCGTCCGAGATCTGGAAAACTCTTGATGGGCTATTCAACAAGAAGAATGTAGCACGACTATAATTTCTGGAGAATGAGTTGGCGCGGTCCACTCAAGAGGGGATGTCAATATCCACCTTCTTCCTGAAGATGAAGAACCTGTGTGCTGAGATCTCGGCTTTGGATCCTGATGAGCCTATCTTTGAGGCAAAGTTGAAGGGACGTATACTCCGAGGCCTGCGGAAGGAGTATGTTACTTTTGTACAAGGATGAGCTACTCAGCCTTCCTTACTGGATCTAGAGAACCTGTTGTCGTCACAGGAGAGCTTGGCGAAGCATATGACTTAAGTGTCTATCTCAGGAGGAGATCGCGAGGTGTTGTTCTCAGGGAAGAAGAAGTCCTAGGATAAGAGGAAGAATAACTCCGGAGATGGACCGTCGACATCCTCTCAAGGAGATAAAGGGAAGTTCCTCCCTGCTCGCGACTAGAATGTGAGAACTCTTTGCTTTGCCTGTAAGAAGTACGGGCACATGTCAAAGGACTGTCAGACCAATATGACGGACGGTCATGTTACTGAGAAGAAAGGAGGTCACTGGAGAGGTGGGGCGAGAGGTGGAGGTCACCGGGGTGGTGAGGGAGGAGACAACTGCTTCTTGGCAGAGATGACTACAACGTCTGTAACGCCCCTGAATTTCCGATAATTTAATTAAATGATATTTCATAATGATAAAGACGTAAGTGCGTTACGTTAATGTGAAGTTAGCGGTGTTTGCCAAAGTGTAGAAACTTCGGAGATTAGGGAATTTAAAATAATTAATTTAAGCGAAATTGTCAAGTTTCGTTGTTGTAAATTACGTAATTTAAATAATAACTCGTAATCGGCTCGTCGAACTCTGATTTCGACTTCGTCGTTGGTTTCAGAGGACCGGTATGTAAGACTCCCCCTCCCAAATCGGCGGTCCGACCGGGGGATCTTATCGCACGCCACCCTTTCGGCACGACGCCGAAGCGATCCCGAAGGGTGGAGGTACTAGCTTCTCCAACCCCCCTTCCTTGAACACTCCGTTGTCACGCCTATGGGTGGTGTTAAGCGAAAGTCACTACACATCAACAGAGTAGGGAAACAGTATTCTAGCGGAAGACATCATCAAAGAGTGCACTTTATAGCACTTAGCGAAAGACATCATCAAAGAGTGCTCTTTATAGCACTTAGCGGAAGACATCATCAAAGAGTGCTCTTTATAGCACTTAGCGGAAGATTAATCATCACAGAAACCTTAAACTCAAGACCTGTATGAATAGCATCCCCGCCGCATAAAATCCTAATCATCAAGGATTTATTGCCATTATATATATATACCCTGTGATAGGGCACCACAAAAGGAGATGCGGCTTAACAAACTTATACCTGACGTAGCCTGCTCTGTGGCTTCATCCACACACAGATGTTGTCACTCATCCGCACCTGTCACCTGTGCCAAAGACAAGTTATTAGAACCACGAACATAATCCAACCCCTACTAACAAACAAACATAATATAACATTTATAAGGGAGGGGACATCTGGACACTTATTGGGCCGAGGCAGTCTTCCCACGACCACCGCCTACGTACTCCGTATTATCCTGCATACGGTCTCAGACCCACGTAGTTCTATTAGTTTCGCACGGGTTGCCCTCCCAGACCGTCCGTCGTGCGGGTTGCCTTAGATTAAAACTCATAGGTCATCCGACATTCTCCCAAGACACATTTTATATTCCCGGGGGAATAATTCTCGAAGGCACAATATATTCCCGTAGGAATATTTCTCGAAGGCAACATTTCATTCCCGTGGGAATTACTTCTCGAAGGCAACATTTCATCCCCGTAGGAATTTCTTTTCGAAGTATATTTCATCATAAGAGGAGAAAAGAGAATTCTCTTAAAGCTTAGCAATATATCCACCTGTAGATTAGTAGAAAGAGAGAAGATGAACTACCATTTTAACCCAGCTGGTAATCGAACCCAAGCTGCCCACATAAGGCACAATTGCATTCTTGTGTTCGATCATTATCTCAACCGCTGAGACCATTATTCCAACCGCCGAGACCATTTAAGCTCAGAATTTCTAACTCTCTTATGTCAACAATATATAGTAAAGTAGCTCAATATATTCCCGTAGGAATATTTCCCTGAAGGCACAATATATTTCCGTAGGAATATTTTCTCATAGGCTCAATATATTCCCGTAGGAATATTCCACGAAGGCACAATATATTCCCGTAGGAATATTTTCTCATAGGCTCAATATATTCCCGTAGGAATATTCCACGAAGGCACAATATATTCCGTAGGAATATTTTCTCAAAGGCTCAATATATTCCCGTAGGAATATTCCACGAAGGCACAATATATTCCCGTAGAAATATTTTCTCAAAGGCTCAATATATTCCCGTAGGAATATTTCACGAAGGCACAATATATTCCCGTAGGAATATTTTCTCATAGGCTCAATATATTCCCGTATATTCATTACTGTTAATACAAGAATAGACTTCAAAACATTGATTCGACCGCGCTGCTGTACAAGCGGCGGCTAGTTCGGCACTATTTAGAGTTGACTCTGAAAGTATGCCACGTCTTCACGTCAACTCTAAATTTATAGGCAATACAGAAGGAAAAACCAACACATCGATCTGTCCGCTCTGCTCTACAAGCGGCGGCCAGTTCGACACTATTTAGAGTTGACTCTGAAAGTATGTCACGTCTTCACGTCAACTCTAAATTTATAGGCAATAAAGAAGGAAAAGCCAAAACATCGATCTGTCCGCTCTGCTCTACAAGCGGCGGCCAGTTCGGCACAATTTAGAGTTGACTCTGAAAGTATGCCACGTCTTCACGTCAACTCTAAATTTATAGGCAATACAAAAGGAAAAACCAACACATCGATCTGTCCGCTCTGCTCTACAAGCGGCGACCAGTTCGGCACTATTTGGAGTTGACTCTGAAGCTATGCTACGTCTTCACGTCAACTCTAAATTTATATGCAATAAAGAAGGAAAAGCCAAAACATCTATCTGTCCGCTCTGCTCTACAAGCGGCGGCCAGTTCGACACTATTTAGACTTGACTCTGAAGGTATGCCACGTCTTCACGTCAACTCTAAATTTATCGGCAATAAAAAAGGAAAAGCCAAAACATCGATCTGTCCGCTCTGCTCTACAAGCGGCGGCCAGTTCGGCACTATTTAGAGTTGACTCTGAAGGTATGCCACGTCTTCACGTCAACTCTAAATTTATAGGCAATAAAGAAGGAAAAGCCAAAACATCGATCTGTCCGCTCTGCTCTACGAGCGGCGGCCAGTTCGACACTATTTAGAGTTGACTCTGAAGGTGTGCCACGTCTTCACGTCAACTCTAAATTTATAGGCAATAAAGAAGGAAAAGCCAAAACATCGATCTGTCCGCTCTTCTCTACAAGCTGCGGCCAGTTCGGCACTATTTAGAGTTGACTCTGAAGGTATGCCACGTCTTCACGTCAACTCTAAATTTATAGGCAATAAAGAAGGAAAAGCCAAAACATCGATCTGTCCGCTCTGCTCTACAAGCGGCGGCCAGTTCGGCACTATTTAGAGTTGACTCTGAAGGTATGCCACGTCTTCACGTCAACTCTAAATTTATAGGCAATAAAGAAGGAAAAGCCAAAACATCGATCTGCCCGTTCTGCTCTACAAGCGGTGGCCAGATCGACACTAAAATATAATGAAGGTGCAACATATGCAGTAATAAAGGCCGGAAGCAGGGGGCCATAATATCAAGCAGTAAAATAGGCCGAAAGCAGATGCCATAATATCAGGACCAGTGCGAGACTGGATTACTGGAAATAAATGCAGAAAGTAAACGCAGGACCAGTGCGAGACTGAAGAGCATAATAAATAAAAGGGTTAGTAGTCCAATCGCTCCATAATAGGAGGCTTCAAAGTCGATTCCGTTTTTAGGAGGAAAGTTCTGTTCCATCTCCGTTCATAGGAGGAAATTCTGTCCCATCTCCGTTCATAGGAGAAAATTCTGTTACATCTCCGTTCATAGGAGGAAATTCTGTTTTTTTTCTCCGTTCATAGGAGTTTACTTATATTTTATTAGGTTCCTTATTTTTCGTGGAATTTCTTATTTCCGTATGCCTTGGGTTCATATTTTAAATATCCGGACGTTATCGAATTGGCGGCGTCGCCTCGCGATTGTGATCTTAACTTCGCGTCGACATTTTTACTTTTAAAAGTACCCAAACTTTTTTAGAGGGTGCGATCCAGCCGCCCAAGCTTCCCATAATTTTTGAAGACGTGCTGGAGGAGAGCGTGATGCATTATTAATTCATAACATAGGTTTTAAGCATCTAAAAATAGTAAACCTATTTCAAAAATTCCAAAATAATAACAGGAGATGTAGGTCAGTAGTAGGAAGCTTCCCAAATTTTCTCAAAATTTTCCATCGCTGTTACGGCCCTCTGAAAATTCAAAAACCCAAAATATCACAGTATTTTAATTATTAAAAATACTAAATCATGACAGAAAAATCTGAAACTTTTACTGGGGATACTCCTCGCTGTTATGCACAACTTCTATATTCACTACTTTTCCATTAGAGCCCTATAACTCCCTCCAGAAAATCAAATATCAAATTTTGGTTATATTAATATAAAATTATTAAATTTTTATAATTTTGTTAAACAAGCCCCTCCCTCCCCGACGCCTGTACCAAGCCGCCTCCCTTACGGGCCTCCTCCGTCGTCGGCCGGCCGCCGGCCGACCATGGCTCTGCCCCCGGCCGACTTCTAGGGGGCGGGCGCTCCCTCCGGCGGTGGTCCGGTGGCCTGCCGCCGCTGGCCACCGTCGGAGCTGTTCATTTTCCTGCTTCGGCCGGAGGGGAGGGGGAAGGCGGCGGCGGCGCTTCGGTCGCCGGAGTTTGCATGCGATGCGTCCGGGACTTAGGGAGGGAGGAGAGGAGAAGGATCCACCTTGGTTGGGGCCTCCGAGAGCTTCCGGCGAGTTCCGCCATTGATGGTGATGGAGGGTGGTGGAGCTCGGGTTTGGGTTTTCCGGCGAGGTGGGGCTCCGGCAGGGGGTGGCCTTGTCTCGACTGAGCTGGGGGAAGAGGTGTGTCCATAGTAGAGGGGAGGGGGTTGCTTTTATAGGGAGGGAGGAGGGCCTCCCTTCCTCCTCCCCAATGTGGGATTAATCGGATGCCATGGGGGTAGCTTTGGGGTTCCATTCAGCTGGTCACTTGTGGCAGCCCCTCATTGGAGGTTTGTACAACCTATAAACATAGCTAGGTCATTAGGCATGTGAGGGAAAGAAAGAGAGAGAGAGAGAGAGAGAGAGAGAAGAGGTGAAGGAGAGAGAGAGAGAGCCACCTCTTGGCTTGGCCCAAGGTCTAATTCCATCTTGCTAAAAATCAGAGCCCATGAGGCAATAGGTGAGCTCATGGTGGGCTTGGTTGGTCTTATGCTTGGTGAGTGGGAGATGAGTGGGGAGGGTTTAAAGCTCAAAATCACATCTTTTAAGAGGGTTTGACCAAAGTCAACCTTTGGGTGGGTCCCCTAGATAGGTCAAAGTCATAGTAGGTCTGAGTCGTCGAGTGTCGAGTCATTGGTGATGTATCGGGGTTGAAATCAAGTGTTTACATATCTCGAGATTCTTATAATTTTACGAGCAATATTTTTATTTAATTGACCAAACGACGTCGGAATTGAGCGAAACGAATTTTGATGCACTCGTATCGACCATACGAGTCTAACACAACTGACAGAATTCAATTCGGAGCTCGTTTGCTTAACATTTGAAAATGACGTTGTTGCGGCGATCGATATTACTCAAAATAGTCGTTTTCTCCAAACTACCTCGGATTGGAACGAAACGAGTCTTGTTGCACTCGTATCGACCATACGAGTCTAACGCAACTGACAGAATTCAATTCGGAGTTCGTTTGCTTAACATTTGAAAATGGCGTTGTTGCGGCGCTCGATATTACTCAAAATAGTCGTTTTCTCCAAACAACCTCGGATTGGAACGAAACGAGTCCTGTTGCACTCGTATTGACCATACGAGTCTAACGCAACTGACAGAATTCAATTCGGAGTTCGTTTGCTTAACATTTGAAAATGACGTTGTTGCGACGCTCGATATTACTCAAAATAGTCGTTTTCTCAAAACGACCTTGGATTGGAACGAAATGAGTTTAGTTACACTCGTATCGGCCATACGAGTATAACGCAACTGACGGAATTCAATTCGAAGTTCGTTTGCTCAATATTCTAACATGGCGTTGTTGCGGCACTCGATATTACTCAAAATAGTCGTTTTCTCCAAACGACCTCGGATTGGAACGAAACGAGTTCCGGTGCACTCGTATCGGCCATACGAGTCTAACGCAACTGACAGAAGTCGATTCGGAGCACGTATGCTCATTATACTAAAATAGCGTAGTCGCGACGCGTTACTATACTCAAAACAGTCATTTCTTTAAATGACTATCATTTATGTGGCGAAGGTCGGGCCGTGGTTGTCCTGTGACCCGACCTAAGCTCTTCCAAAGGTTCAACCGAACCGACTAGACCCCTTTTTAAAATTGGGATGTTACAATCCAATAAAACAAAGAAAATTTTCGTCCCTGAAAATACGAGTGGGTCATGGGGATTCAAAACGGGACGTGCTGTAGACCACTAGAGGTGTCGAACGATCCCAAATTTTAAGGATCTCTAGGTTTGGTTTTACCTAACAAGCTATGTTGATGGCTCCTGCCATGTAATATACAAGTAGCTTACGTGAACTACGAGCTTGAACGATTCAAATTGATCTAATCGTGAGAAACAAGAAACCCTTCATCACTCGATACCCCTCCCGTGAACCGAGCTTAACGGGAGACGAAGGCAACTCAACACCTTCCAGGAGCCAAGCTCAACTGGAAGCAGAGGCAACTCAACACCTTCCAGGGAGCCGAGCTCAGCTGGAAGTGGAGGCAACTCAACACCTTCCCAGGAGCCGAGCTCAACTGGAAGTGGAGGCAACTCAACACCTTCCCAGGAGCCGAGCTCAACTGGAAGTGGAGGCAACTCAACACCTTCCAGGGTTTGCATATCTGAAACGCAAAATTTATGATTTGTGTCCGAAAGGCACATAGTAAAAATCCATCAACATATAGCTAATTCTCTTACGGGGCTACGTGTCAGTGGAACATATAAAAGTTATAACTTGCATAAGCTTTTGTAAAACTCATCAACATATGACCGACTCCCATACGAAGGTTATATGTTGGTGGAACATATGAAAATTGTAAATAAGTAGAGTAAATCCATGAACATATAACCAACTCCCCATACGAAGGTTATATGTTAATGGTACAGATAAAATTGCAAATAAGCAGTAAAAATCCATAAACATATAACCAACTCCCATACGAAGGTTATATGTTAGTGGAATAGATAAATTTGCAAATAAGCAGTAAAGATCCATAAACATATAAGCAACTCCCATACGAAGGTTATATGTTAATGGTATATGCAGATATGTATGTTTTGATGCAAATGATGCATATGCAAATATGTATGTTTTGATGCATATGCAAGTCATGCATAACGAGTACTCACGACTCAATCACAACACACAATGTTGAAACAGTTTGACCGTTTTTCTTCCAGCAGGGTTGCGACCCCCGCGGGCCTCACCGATGTGGCCGTCGGTGACAGTGGCCGGTCTTGCCATTTCTGGGTGTGGATGTACCGCACTACCCAGGCCCTAATATACAACCCAGTGTACTCCTGGATGTGAGTAACATCCGTCGATTACAAAATTCGGCTATCCAGCGGAGGGACCTTGGAAATAATTAATAACCTCCCGGGGTTCACACTCTCCCTAGTGCCTCATGAGTTGTCAACCTTCCCATTCCTGTATGAACGGTCCTTGGGCATGACTGACCCGCCACGGTAATCACATATAATATTTTACCAGTTTGCTCTAATGTTGCCATATTTTGACCGCTTCTTTTTGCAGGGTAGCGAACCCCGCGGGCCTCACCGATGTGGCCGTCGGTGACAGTGGCCGGTCCTGCCACTTCTGGGTGTGGATGTACCGCACTACCCAGGCCCCAACGTACAACCCCGTGTACCCTCGGACGTAGGAGACATCCGGCAATAACTGAATTTGGCCAACCAGCGGAGGGACCCAACGGGGCATATCAGATACAATCGAGCTCCCGGGGTGCACACCTCCCTGTCGCCTAGAGTCGTCAACCTTCCCGCACCGGTACGTACGGTCTACGGGCATGACCGACCCGACACTTTTCCCAATGCAAACAAGCAATAAAATAGGTAACCATCACCTTCGGGTCCTCAGTGGCTTACCCTTTTTAACGAGGCTTCCCGGCTGGCTGAGTATGCAAACATCGCAAGTCTCGTGAATGCTAACATTGTACTTTTAGGATGGTTTGTATACAAGCTTTTATAAATTTGTCACAAATTTACTTCAATCCAGCACGTCGCCTTAGTAATCATTTCCTGAAATATTAACGTTGTTGAAAAGACTAACATTTTATCATAGTTCTTTTACGATTGCACGACTTTATTTCCACAGATCGTCAAATCGATCAAGTCAAAGCATACTTCATATTTGCAATCGTTAGAGCAATTCTCCATATACACGCAAAATTTCATTTAGTTAGCTTACCTTAAATGAAATTTTGAAAACGAGAATTTTAATCTCAATAAAACAAAGAGGCTTAAACCTGGGATTAGAAATTAGTAATGAAGTTCTTACATTGTACACAAAATTCCATTTGATTAGTTCACCTCGAATGGAATTTTGAAAACGAGCATCTACTCCCAATAAAACAAATAGGCTTAAACCCAGAGTTCAAAATTTGAAATGATCATTTGTAGGGTTTAAAGAGAGTGTCTTATGGGAATAAGATACATGATTGTTCGAGATCAGATGTAGTAAAAGACATTTAAGTGTCGATCTGAGTCATAAAAAAAACATTTTGCATGACTAAAACTGAATTTGATAAGTTTGAGTGAAAATGTTCATATATATGCCAAGTTTGTTGCCAACTTTTACCTTTTAGGTCCACCACCGCTTCCGCTGCAGTGGTTCGTCCCGAACCACGCTACAGCGATTAGCGAAGCAATAGGTGTTTCTGTGATCACGAATAGGTCGACAAGATCGGTTGCGCTCTGATCCCTTTGTAAGACCCCCCCCCCTCCCAAATCGGCGGTCCGACCGGGGGATCTTATCGCACGCCACCCTTTCGGAACGACGCCGAAGCGATCCCGAAGGGTGGAGGTACTAGCTTCTCCAACCCCCCTTCCTTGAACACTCCGTTGTCACGCCTAGGGGTAGTGTTAAGCGAAAGTCACTACACATCAACAGAGTAGGGAAACAGTATTTTAGTGGAAGACATCATCAAAGAGTGCACTTTATAGCACTTAGCGGAAGACATCATCAAAGAGTGCTCTTTATAGCACTTAGCGGAAGACATCATCAAAGAGTGCTCTTTATAGCACTTAGCGGAAGACATCATCAAAGAGTGCTCTTTATAGCACTTAGCGAAAGATTAATCATCACAGAAACCTTAAACTCAAGACCTGTATGAATAGCATCCATACCTCCGCCACATAAAATCCTAATCATCAAGGATTTATTGTCATTATATATATATACCTTGGGAAAGGGCACCACAAAAGGAGATGCGGCTTAACAAACTTATACCTGACGTAGCCTGCTCCGTGGCTTCATCCACACACATATGTTGTCACTCATCCGCACCTGTCACCTGTGCCAAAGACAAGTTATTAGAACCACGAACAGAATCCAACCCCCACTAACAAACATACATAATATAACATTTATAAGGGAGGGGACATCTGGACACTTATTGGGCCGAGGCAGTCTTCCCACGACCACCGCCTACGTACTCCGTATCATCCTGCATACGGTCTCAGACCCACGTAGTTCTATTAGTTTCGCACGGGTTGCCCTCCCAGACCGTCCGTCGTGCAGGTTGCCTTAGAGTAAAACTCATAGGCCATCCGACATTCTCCCAAGGCACATTTTATATTCCCGGGGGAATAATTCTCGAAGACACAATATATTCTCATAGGAATATTTCTCGAAGGCAACATTTCATTCCCGTGGGAATTACTTCTCGAAGGCAACATTTCATCCCCGTAGAAATTTCTTTTCGAAGTATATTTCATCATAAGAGGAGAAAAGAGAATTCTCTTAAAGCTTAGCAATATATCCACCTGTAGATTAGTGGAAAGAGAGAAGATGAACTACCATTTTAACCCAGCTGGTAATCGAACCCCAGTTGCCCACATAAGGCGCAATTGCATTCTTGTGTTCGATCATTATCTCAACCGCTGAGACCATTATTCCAACCTCTGTGACCATTTAAGCTCGGAATTTCTAACTCTCTTATGTCAACAATATATAGTAAAGTAGCTCAATATATTCCCGTAGGAATACTTCCCTGAAGGCACAATATATTCCCGTAGGAATATTTTCTCATAGGCTCAATATATTCCCGTAGGAATATTCCACGAAGGCACAATATATTCCCGTAGGAATATTTTCTCATAGGCTCAATATATTCCCGTAGGAATATTCCACGAAGGCACAATATATTCCCGTAGGAATATTTTCTCAAAGGCTCAATATATTCCCGTAGGAATATTCCACGAAGGCACAATATATTCCCGTAGGAATATTTTCTCAAAGGCTCAATATATTCCCGTAGGAATATTCCACGAAGGCAAAATATATTCCCGTATGAATATTTTCTCATAGGCTCAATATATTCCCGTAGGAATATTCATTACTGTTAATACAAGAATAGACTTCAAAACATTGATTCGACCGCGTTGCTGAACAAGCGGCGGCTAGTTCGGCACTATTTAGAGTTGACTCTGAAAGTATGCCACGTCTTCACGTCAACTCTAAATTTATAGGTAATACAGAAGGAAAAACCAACACATCGATCTGTCCGCTCTGCTCTACAAGCGGCGGCCAGTTCGACACTATTTATAGTTGACTCTGAAGGTATGTCACGTCTTCACGTAAACTCTAAATTTATAGGCAATAAAGAAGGAAAAGCCAAAACATCGATCTGTCCGCTCTGCTCTACAAGCGGCGGCCAGTTCGGCACTATTTAGAGTTGACTCTGAAAGTATGTCACGTCTTCACGTCAACTCTAAATTTATAGGCAATACAGAAGGAAAAACCAACACATCGATCTGTCCGCTCTGCTCTACAAGCGACGGCCAGTTCGGCACTATTTAGAGTTGACTCTGAAGGTATGCCACGTCTTCACGTCACCTCTAAATTTATAGGCAATAAAGAAGGAAAAGCCAAAACATCGATCTGTCCGCTCTGCTCTACAAGCGGCGGCCAGTTCGGCACTATTTAGAGTTGACTCTGAAGGTATGTCACGTCTTCACGTCAACTCTAAATTTATAGGCAATAAAGAAGAAAAAGCTAAAACATCGATCTGTCCGCTCTGCTCTACAAGCGGCGGCCAGTTCGGCACTATTCAGAGTTGACTCTGAAGGTATGCCACGTCTTCACGTCAACTCTAAATTTATAGGCAATAAAGAAGGAAAAGCCAAAACATCGATCTGTCCGCTCTGCTCTACAAGCGGCGGCCAGTTCGACACTATTTAGAGTTGACTCTGAAGGTGTGCCACGTCTTCACGTCAACTCTAAATTTATAGGCAATAAAGAAGGAAAAGCCAAAACATCGATCTGTCCGCTCTTCTCTACAAGCTGCGGCCAGTTCGACACTATTTAGAGTTGACTCTGAAGGTATGCCACGTCTTCACGTCAACTCTAAATTTATAGGCAATAAAGAAGGAAAAGCCAAAACATCGATCTGTCCGCTGTGCTCTACAAGCGGCGGCCAGTTCGACACTATTTAGAGTTGACTCTGAAGGTATGCCACGTCTTCACGTCAACTCTAAATTTATAGGCAATAAAGAAGGAAAAGCCAAAACATCGATCTGTCCGCTCTGCTCTACAAGCGGCGGCCAGTTCGGCACTATTTAGAGTTGACTTTGAAGGTATGCCACGTCTTCACGTCAACTCTAAATTTATAGGCAATAAAGAAGGAAAAGCCAAAACATCGATCTGCCCGTTCTGCTCTACAAGCGGCGGCCAGATCGACACTAAAATATAATAAAGGTGCAACATAAGCAGTAATAAAGGCCGGAAGCAGGGGACCATAATATCAAGCAGTAAAATAGGCCGAAAGCAGATGCCATAATATCAGGACCAGTGCGAGACTGGATTACTGGAAATAAATGCAGAAAGTAAACGCAGGACCAGTGCGAGACTGGAGAGCATAATAAATAAAAGGGTTGGTAGTCCAATCGCTCCATAATAGGAGGCTTCAAAGTCGACTCCGTTTTTAGGAGGAAAGTTCTGTTCCATCTCCGTTCATAGGAGGAAATTCTGTCTCATCTCCGCTCATAGGAGGAAATTCTGTTCCATCTCCGTTCATAGGAGGAAATTCTGTTTTTTTTCTCCGTTCATAGGAGTTTACTTGTTCCTTATTTTTCGTGGAATTTCTTATTTCCGTATGCCTTGGGATCATATTTTAAATATCCGGACGTTATCGAATTAGCGGCGTCGCCTCGCGATTGTGATCTTAACTGCGCGTCGACATTTTTACTTTTAAAAGTACCCAAACTTTTTTAGAGGGTGCGATCCAGCCGCCCAAGCTTCCCATAATTTTTGAAGACGTGCTGGAGGAGAGCGTGATGCATTATTAATTCATAACATAGGTTTTAAGCATCTAAAAATAGTAAACCCATTTCAAAAATTCCAAAATAATAACAGGAGATGTAGGTCAGTAGTAGGAAGTTTCCCAAATTTTCTCAAAATTTTCCATCACTGTTACGGCCCTCTGAAAATTTAAAAACTCAAAATATCACAGTATTTTAATTATTAAAAATACTAAATCATGACAGAAAAATCTGAAAATTTTACTGGGGATACTCCTCGCTGTTATGCACAACTTCTATATTCACTACTTTTCAATTAGAGCCATATAACTCCCTCTAGAAAATCAAATATCAGATTTTGGTTATATTAATATAAAATTATAAAAAATTTATAATTTTGTTAAACAAGCCCCTCCCTCCCCGACGCCTGTACCAAGCCGCCTCCCTTACGGGCCTCCTCCGCCGCCGGCCGGCCGCCGACCGACCATGGCTCCGCCCCCGGCCGACTTCTAGGGGGCGGGCGCTCCCTCCGGCGGTGGTCCGGTGGCCTGCCGCCGCCGGCCACCGCCGGAGCTGTTCATTTTCCTGCTTCGGCCGGAGGGGAGGGGGAAGGCGGCGGCGGCGCTCCGGTCGCCGGAGTTTGCATGCGATGCGTCCGGGACTTAGGGAGGGAGGAGAGGAGAAGGATCCACCTTGGTTGGGGGCCTCCGAGAGCTTCCGGCGAGTTCCGCCATTGGTGGTGGTGGAGGGTGGTGGAGCTCGGGTTTGGGTTTTCCGGTGAGGTGGGGCTCCGGCAGGGGGTGGCCTTGGCTCGATTGAGCTGAGGGAAGAGGTGTGTCCATAGTAGAGGGGAGGGGGTTGCTTTTATAGGGAGGGAGGAGGGCCTCCCTTCCTCCTCCCCGATGTGGGATTAATCGGATGCCATGGGGGGAGCTTTGCGGTTCCATTCAGCTGGTCACTTGTGGCAGCCCCTCATTGGAGGTTTGTACAACCTATAAACATAGATAGGCCATTAGCCATGTGAGGGAAAGAAAGAGAGAGAGAGAAGAGGTGAAGGAGAGAGAGATAGAGACACCTCTTGACTTGGCCCAAGGCCTAATTCCATCTTGCTAAAAATCAGAGCCCATGAGGCAATAGGTGTGTTTACCCGGGAAACCGCTTCCAGGAGGGTTACTCCCAGACCGCGCGGTTTGCGGGTCTAAGTCGCCCGGTTCAGGTCAAACGAGGTATATCGGCTCCGGCTAGCACAGGCCGGGCGGTCTGTGACAACTCAGGCCGCCTCCAAGTACTAAAGGTAATCAGAGCCCAAGTCCAACAGGACAAGCCGCGGTCTCAAGTCGGAAGTCGCGCGGCCTATGCAATAGAGGCAGCCAAGGTCCAAAGTCAAAGGACAAGCCGCGGTCTCAAGTCGGAAGTCGCGCGGCCTATGCAATAGAGGCAGCCAAGGTCCAAAGTCAAAGAACAAGCCGCGGTTTCATAGCAGAGACCGAGCGGGTAGCCTCATCGCCTTGGCCTCCTCATCTCTAGCTACTGGTCAGACAAGTCGGAAGGGCAAGCCGCCAAGTCGCGCGGCTTATTTACTTCTCCTTTTTGTGTATCCCGTCACCGCCTGCCCGTTTCTCCTGTACCCGGGCAGGCGGTTATTTTATCCCTGCCCGCTCGGGCAGGCCCCCAAGCCTATAAATAGGGGGCGGCACTGTTCACAAGACACGCACACTTGAATCTTGGAGCTCGCTTGTTTGAGCTGCGGACTCAAGTTTCCCGTCTTGCGGACTGTCTGACCGGCCGGCTTCTTTTTTCCTGCACTTGCAGCCCGCTGTAACCTCTTTTTCGTAATCAAAGGAAAGCCCGTCGCAAGAGTGGCATTCGCCGTGGAGGGCGAAGTCTGGTTTTGACCGCTGCCAGCGGTCTCCCTTTTTTCTACTTAAAAAGTAACCGACAACCCGCAGCCTCCGGTTTCCTTCGGAGGAGCGATCTCAGCCTCAACAGAAACACGCGACCTTCAGATCGCGGATTGTCGGCGAAATCCCTTTTCCACCATAATGTCAGACCGTCAGTTCCCCCTTGGAGACCGCTCCGATCATAGCGAGGATTCTCTATGGGAAGCCCTGGAGCAATCAAAGAGAGAAGCCGAGCGGGCTCAGCGGGCCACTGATCAGCGACTTGAAGAGATCAGTCGGACTTTAGCAATACTGACTGAGCGATTAGTCCCGCAACAGGCCGCGACTAATCGGGCGGGTACCCCGGTCCTTCCCCCACCTCCTCCCTACTCGCTACCGCAAGTCGCTAACTTCCAGCTCCATCAAGAAGACCCTGTGGCTAGGGAAAACTTCTATCAAGCCGCGCACAACATGCCAGCTCGAGTCCTCGACTTCCAGGGAGCGACTTCCCATGCTGCCCGTCTTTCCTACCCGCCGGAGGGCGCGGCTCGTCTTTCCTACCCGCCTGAAGTGCCCATCCATCACTCCTACCCGCCAGAAGCAGCCGCCCGGTCTTCTCATCAGGCGGCCTGTCCGCAAATAGCCGCAGCTCCAGCGGCTTATTACCCTACACCTCAATATGAAGACATGGAAGAGACCTCTCCCTTTGTGGACGAAGTCAGGGGGGAACCTGCCCCTAATAATTTCAGGGAACCTCGCCTGCCAGCGTTCAATGGAGAGACTGACCCAACGGTTCATTTGCAAGCTTTTGAGTCAGCCGTTGCTCTCAGAACCCTGACCGATGCCACCAAATGCAAGCTTCTCGTAACCTCCTTTGAAGGACAAGCGAGGGAATGGTTCTATGGATTGCACCCCAGGTCGATCCATTGTTTCGCGGAGCTGCGAAAAGAATTCCTGCTAAGATTCTCCACCTCGAAGAAAAGAAAGAGTGGCCCGGCGGCCCTCTTTGATATAAAACAACGGGAAGGCGAAACATGGGCCCATTTTGTGGATCGATTCCAAAGAGAGATCATGGAAATCCAGAATGTGGACCCGGAGCTGTATAGGGTTGCCCTCATCCATGGCCTGAGGGAGGGCCCCCTAAAGTTTGAAGCAAATATAAGGGAGCCCAGGACTTATCAAGAGATGATAAGTCTGGCAAATATGTTTATCAGAGGAGAAAAGAGCAATCCAGATTACGTCGCGAAGTTGGTAAGCGACAAGGAACCATCAAATACATCCTTCCATCGTCCACCATCAAATCAGTCCCACTTCGAACCCCGCTCCCAAAGGGGGAGGAACTTCAAAAATAAACAACCATTTATGGGCCATCAGCGATTTCAAGATCAGAAACCACCGCTGGCCATCGCTCCCGCTCCATCCGCTCTCCTTCCGCAGATCATGCCGGTATACTTACCACAGTATGCCGCTCAGCCACCTCCAGTCCTTCCATCAACTCAATACGATAATTCGCAAGACTCGTTCACCCCCCTGAATGTCACCATGGACGAGGTAGTCCAAATTCTGCAAAAGAGGCCAGATTTCAAAAGGCCTGCTCCTCTGAAGTCGGATGTTCATAGTCGAAATCCGAACCTTTATTGTGAATACCATAAAGAGAGGGGACATTTGACTGATGATTGTCGGGCCCTTCGTCTGCTTATAGAAAGGCTCCTGGGAGAAGGAAAGCTCCGGGGTCTGATTCAGAAAGATAAAATTGCTGAGCCAGCCACCGAGAAGAGGAAGGAGAAAGAAACAGTATAAGTGACCTGGGAGTGTGCCGACGTCGAGGACGCCGGCTGTTATGGTGACATCCATCCCTCTACCGAATGCATCGAAGTCAATGATGTGGGCCCCTTGGGGGACATCTATTGTATCCATGGGGGAGCTGGAGCGGAATCATCTCGCAAATCCAGTATTGCAAGAGTTCTAAAACAGGAAGTGGCAGCCACAACAAGTTCTCCTCCCGAAAGCACTGTCGTCACGTTTGGTCAGGATGACCTTCCCCCTAATGCTAATCCTTTCGATGACGCGGTGGTCATCAAGGCCGTCATCGAAAACTACACGGTCCACAAGATTCTGGTTGATACTGGCAGCTCCGTCAACCTCCTTTTCCGCCCAACTTTCGAGGCCCTGAAGACTGGAAAGCAGCTGCTTTCCACCGATGGGCCCCTCTATGGCTTTTCTGGGGAGAAGAAGGAAGTAGAGGGTTCAGTGAAGCTCCTGGTCTCTCTTGGAGGGGTGATAAAGTTGGTCAATTTTGTGGTGGTGGACGCCCCGAGCAACTACTGTGCTATCTTCGGGAGGCCGATTCTCAACGCATACAGAGCGGTAGTATCTACTTTTCACCTCGCTCTCAAGTTCGCCGCAGAAGGGAAACAATATCGGGTCAGGAGCAACCCAAAGGTGGCTCGGGAGTGCTACGTCCGAACTGTCAACGTGATCACTGACGTTCCACTTCCCGAGGCCGAGGCTGAGGTTTTGATGATTGCTGAATCTTCAGGGCCTGCAGAGGAAGAGAAGGATCAAGAAGGGGCTCACTTGGAACCTGCCCAAACGGCCCAAGAAGTTCCTGTTGCTGAGGAGACAGAAAAGAAACTAGTCATCAACGCTGAATTACAAGAGGAGGAGAAAGCGGAGCTAATCTCCTGCCTGCTGAAGAATCTGGATGTCTTCGCTTGGTCAGCGGAGGACATGTCAGGGGTGGATCCGGACGTGGCTTGCCATCATCTCAATGTGTCTCCTGAGTTCAAGCCCGTCCAGCAGAAGAAAAGAGAAGTGGCGACCAAGCTGGCGTTGCCCATCAGAGAGGAGGTTTCCAAACTCCTAAAAGCTGGTTTTATTTCTGAGATTCAATATCCCACGTGGATGTCGAACGTTGTAATGGTCAAAAAATCTGGTGGGAAGTGGCGCATGTGCGTAGACTTCACCAAACTCAATAAAGCGTGCCCTAAAGATTGTTACCCTTTGCCTCGGATAGATGTTTTGGTTGATTCCGCGGTTGGGTATGGTTTTATGAGTTTCCTCGATGCCTTCTCTGGGTATCATCAAATCAAAATGCATAAACCTGATATCCCGCATACCTCATTCATCACGAACGATGGGTGTTACTGTTATCTCGTAATGCCTTTCGGTCTCAAAAATGCGGGCGCAACATACCAACGAATGATGGATACCGTTTTTAAAAATCAAAAGGGCAGGAACCTCGAAGTCTACGTTGATGACCTTCTTCTAAAAAGCAAAACATTCTCGTTACACTTGGAAGACCTCGTAGAGACGTTCGCTACTCTACGGAGGTTCAAGTTAAAACTAAACCCATTAAAATGTGTATTCGGAGCAAGCAAAGGAAAATTTCTCGGGCATCTTTTAACTCCTGATGGCCTTGCGCCAAACCCGGATAAAGTGAAAGCTATCCTTGATATGACCCCTCCTCAAAATACTAAAGAAGTTCAACAACTTGGGGGAAGACTGGCAGGATTGAGCAGGTTTATCTCTAAATCTGGAGATAAAAGTGCCCCATTCTTCAAAATACTACGAGGGGGATCGAAATTCGAATGGAGCAAAGAATGTGACAGGGCTTTCGAGCAGTTAAAGGAGCAATTAACTTCAACTCCGTTACTTCAAAGTCCCCGTGAGGGGGAGAATCTTTTCTTATATCTGGGAGTCGGACCAGATGCAGTAAGTTCTGTCCTCGTTCGGGAGGAAAAGAGGAAGCAGTTTCCAATATATTACGTTAGCCACATCCTTAAAGATGCGGAAACCAGATATTCGATCCTGGAGAAGCTGGCCTTGGCTTTGGTCATGTCATCACGAAGGCTCCGCCCCTATTTTCAGGCTCATCCCATTCAGGTGGTCTCGGATCATCCACTAAAAAGTATCTTAGAAAAGCCGGATCATTCAGGAAGGTTGGCTAAATGGGCAATTGAGCTAAGCGAGTTCGAAATATCATACGTTCCCAGAACGGCAATAAAGGCACAAGTATTGGCAGATTTCTTGGTGGACACGACGGAGCCTAATCCAGAACAGAGAGTACAATCTCCCTTGGCTTGGATCATTTATGTGGATGGGGCTTCTGGCAGAAACTCCGTGGGAGCCGGAGTGGTTCTGATCAGTCCAAATGGCATCAGGCTAGAGCAAGCTATCAAATTCTTCTTTCCGGTTACCAACAATCAGGCAGAGTACGAGGCACTTCTAGCTGGGCTAAGGCTTGCGAAAGAGCTGGGCATAGAATATGTACGTGTCAGAACTGATTCATTAGTAATGGCCTCTCAGGTCTTGGGAAATTATGAAACAAGGGAGCCGACTCTGCAAAAATACTTGATATTGGCCAAAAAGGAAATCGGAAGATTCAAGTCGTTTATCATTGAGCATATTCCGAGAGCACAAAACAAGGAGGCAGATGAATTGTCAAAGTTCGGTCTTCCATCAGGGGGAGTGACCTTTGAACTTTTTCACCCGGCAATAGATGAGGCAGAACTAATGCAAATCGATCATAACCCTTCGTGGAAGGATCCTTACGAGCTGTTCCTGTCAAAGGGGGAGTTTCATCATTCTATCAAAGATCGGAGAAGGTTCAAAAGAAAGGCGGCTTATTATTATCTGATAACAGGAGTTCTCTATAGAAAAACTTTGATTTCCCCCTTAGCACGATGTGTTCCGGAAGAAGAGATCCCTATTATACTTCAAGAAGTTCATTCTGGGGAATGTGGTAGCCATTCAGGGGCCAAAACTTTAGAAAAAAGGATCCTGCGGCAGGGATATTTTTGGCCAACTATGAGGAAGGATGCCGAAGTATTTGCTAAGCGGTGTGTGCAGTGTCAGAAGTTCGCTCCTCTTCAGCATTTGCCTGCCCAGTCACTCAGATCAATAACTGCGCCATGGCCTTTTGCAGTATGGGGGATGGATCTTATGGGGCCTTTTCCAATGGCCAGTGGTCAGCGACGCTTTATCATTGTAATGATCGACTATTTCAGTAAGTGGATCGAGGCCAAAGCATTAGCGAAAACTACTACCCAAATTGTCAGAAACTTCATCTGGGGGGAAATAGTTTGCCGGCATGGAATACCGTTGGCAATCGTCACCGATAATGGTCCACAGTTCAATAATCCAGAGATGAAAAATTTTTGTGATCAGGTCGGGATTGATCTTCGGTTCGCCTCGGTACATCATCCGAGAACAAATGGGCAAGTAGAAGCAGCAAACAGGCAAATCCGACAACTCTTGATGAAAAGAGTCCTAAATCAAAAAGGAAACTGGGCGGATCAGCTTCCTTCCATTCTTTGGACTCTTCGTACTACCCCGTCCTCAGCCACAGGGGAGACACCATTCAAGTTGTCTCATGGCTCGGAGGCCGTCGTTCCTGTAGAGTTTGAGGTGGTCACTCCAAGAGTTATGTTCGGAAAAGAAGGAGGAGAAGCATGGGTAGAATGCAATGACGAGGCTCTCAAGTGTAGTTTGGACCTAATCGAAGAACTTCAGGATGAGGCTACAATCAGGCAAGAAGAGGTCAAAAGAAGGATGGCAAAGTACTTTGACAAAAATGTCAGGGTAAAACATTTTGCGGTCGGCGACCTTGTGTTAAAGAAAGTTGATGCAGCGGCCCGAACGGGTAGCGTCGGGAAGCTAGATCCGAATTGGGCTGGACCTTTCATCATCAAGGAGGTACTAAAAAGTGGAGCTTATCACCTCCAAACAAGTGACGGAGAAGACATCCCGCGCACCTGGAGTGGCGACGACCTCAAACGGTTCTATCCTTGAAATGTCCTTTTTATTCCTGCAGTTTTTTGAGATATTTTAATAAAAAAGCACCATACTGACACTTCTCCATGTCTGATATTTTCCTCTTTGTACTCTCTCATATCTATCAAACTCACTGAACCGCGGAGACATCGCCAAGTTCTGCTTGAACTCCCTCGGATTGTAGTCATTAGCGTAAAACTATAAAGATCGTGTGTAGCGGGGAGTTTTCGCACACATGTAGTGGTGGCTTGCCAATTCCCGAGCGGTGGTCTTCAGAACCTTGGATCCCGGCGGATATCCGACACACCCCTGCATCAAGGGAGGTCTAGGTGAATGTTGGCTCTATCATGCCCCGAGGGGATATAATTACAGCTGTGATGATCCTTCTGAGGAAAGCAATGTCGGTATAGCCCCCGTGGCATAACCACACCTGCCCAACTGATCATCTTAGTCTGTGACTATCGAATACTCCAAGGTACTCTCGAGCGATGCCTAGGCGGGACCCACAACTAAGTTGATCTCTCTGAGGAAAGCAATGTCGGTATAGCCCCCGCGGCATAACCACACCTGCCCAATTGATCAACTCGGCTTGTAACCCTAGGCAAGAGAGCAGCCGAGTCGCTTACAGCCCTTATGACCACTTGAGGAAAGCAATGTTCGCCGCCTAGGCCCACCTGCCCACTTGGTCGTCTGGGTCTGTACTTTCTTCTCTTTATTTATACAGCTTTTATGACCGCTTGAGGAAAGCAATGTTCGCCGCCTAGGCCCACCTGCCCACTTGGTCATCTGAGTCTGTAGTCATCTTTATAACATTATAAGAGATTATCTCATTCCATATGGTCACTATAGACCGTTTGGAGAAGAAAGCAGGATTCCTATACATATAGCACAAACCGGACGACTTGATGATCAAACCGTGCGGTTTGAAATAAGCAGATACCAAGCCTTTCAGGCGGTCGGGTTAATAAACCAGGCGGTCTGGTAATTAAACCAGGTGGTCTCAAAATTAGCAGGTTCCAAGGTTGTCATGAGGCTCAATCTTTCAAACCGGACGGCTTGAAATAAAATTGGGTATCATTAAGGTATCAAGCTGAATATCAGGGGAGCAAGCATAATCATGATCGGCCGATCTTATCATCCGGATTATGAATTTTATCATCCTTATGGGTTTCCATTCAATCCGATCGGATAATCACAGGATCTTTTAAATCAGGCAGTAATAATTTTCACTACAAGTATTATGCCTGCTCATCATACGAATTTAATGCACAGTTCGTGCGGCTTGTTGTTCAAGACGGTTATAATTTTCACTACAAGTATTATGCCTGCTCATCATACGAATTTAATGCACAGTTCGTGCGGCTTGTTGTTCAAGACGGTTATAATTTTCACTGCAAGTATTATGCCTGCTAATCGTACAAATTTAATATGCAGTTTGCGGATTAAGTACTAACCGCACGATCTATCGATTGGTCTTCTTGAGATTGGATATTCTCTTTATAGTCGCACGACTTGGTTATTTCAAAATACTGGATCGGTTATCTGATTGCATTCGCGAAGACTTGCCCTCTATCCCGGAAAGCAAGTATGCCGGGTCTAGTAGCAACCACGCGGCTTGATTGCGCCCGGTTTCCGGAATGTACACATTCGAAATAAGTCGGCTCTTCTTCAGAACGAATCAAATAAATTCGACGCGGATTAACAGGAGCGGGCTGTGCCAGTATTTTTCAGATACTTTAACGGAGTCTCGGGGAGATCGCTATCCAAACCGGATAGATTAAACACTAAGGCGCACGGCTTGGTAAGATTCAATACAGAGAAATCACAAGCAAATACAAATAAGTCGCAGAAGGTAGACGGACAGATAAGTAAAAACTTTTCATTTCAATAAAAAGCTGTTTACATTGTATTTTAAGCCGTCCGGCTAACAACATCAAGCCGGCGGCTATTCAAAATAAAAAACAAAATACATCTATTGATCGTGCGACTTGAGTTTCTTAGATGCAGGAGCACTTGAATGTTCGCTGCCGTCGACCGAAACATCGGGAGAATAGCCTTCGCTGCCCGACGAGGATGAGCTGCTCAACTCGCCCGACTTGCGACCAGCATCTTCTTCAGAATCGCTGGGTTCGGACTCTGAGCTACCTTCACCACTCTTGGCCGCTTCGGGTTCTTCGGCCTCGACGTCCTCATCTTCACTCTCTTCCGAGCTGGATCCATCGACCTTGTTCTTCCCCTTGGCCTTCCGCCTGATCTTTTCCAGCTTCTTCTGCAAGGTCGGATAAGCATCCGAAAAGGTGAAATGCTCAAAACCGGGCGCGAACCCTTTGAGCTCCCGCAAGCGGTTAAAAGCATTTTCAATTCCCTCGGCGACATGAGGGAAGAGTTCTTGCTGATAAACCGGGTCGGTCTCATCATATTTAGCCTGCAAAAGAAGAGAGTAAGGTAAGACCGGGCGGTTTGAGAACATCGGTATTAAAGCTGGCCAGGTGATAACTTACCAACTCGGCTTCCTTTAACCGCACATTCTCCTTTTTTAATTCGGCGATTTCCTTCTCTTGAAGGCTGTTATCTCTGGTCAACCTTTTCAGGGTCATCCCCATAAAGGCGTTTGTGGTAAAACTCTCGGCAGCTACCCGCGCGGCCTCCCTGGCGAGCTCCTCCACAGGAACTTTCCTTAGCCTCCTGAAGTTCCGCCGGCCGAACATGCCAATGCTGGCGGCCTCAGCATGCCGACCCGACTTCTCGCTCGCCCAGTGGGGAAGCGCGGTAGAGATCTGGACGCTGTCGCCGTTCGGGTGCCAGGTCAAAACCGGGCAGCCCTTCAGGTCCTTCACCTTGCTGAAAGATCGGAGGGCGGCGAAGTCGCCCAAGGAGCCCGAATCCTCCCCATCAGATGGCAGCGGCTTGTTCCTGGCTTGCCTCTTTCTTTTCTCCGTCTGGGTCAGGACCAAACCGGCCGGACTGACCGGCTTGTTAACAGGAACCACGGCTTGGGCTATAAAACAAGAAGAGTCAGCACAAGAAATCAAGCGGTTAGCATTCAAGTCGGAGGCAAAGAGAAGCTTACTATCTTCAAGCCGAACGTTCTCCAGTTCGGCAAGCAGAGGGATGTAGTAGCTTATGTTAAGCCGCTCATCCTTGAGGAGCTTACAGATCCCTTTCTCCACCTCGCTGATTGGCACTGGCTGAAAAGCCTCCTCAGGCCGCACCTGCGGGTTCGGGTTCAAAAGGCCCAGCCGGCCTTCGAAGATCAGGTACCTCTCCGACCAGGCAGTTACCTTGTTCGCCAGGTTGACCATCTTCAACCCGCGGCAACCGAAGTAGAGGTGGCCTTTGAAGACGTCCGATTCAGAGTCCGGGATGGCCCGAACTGAGAATATCTTCCTGAAGAGATCCATGGAGAAGCGGACTCTCTCAGATCGAAGGTAAGAGATGAAGCTGCATATCCCGGCCATCGAGTTGGGAGAAATCTGGCCCGGAACAACTCCATAGTGGTCGAAGACCATGGCGAGCTCCATTGGGATCGGGAATTTGAATCCGCAATCGAAGTGATCGATTGGGATCGCGATGAGGTTTGGACCGGACGAGTTCATCCGCTCATCACGGAGCGGAAGTCGCGCAAGCAGCGGGCTGTCGACCATATGTTTTTCAACGAACTCGTCCAATTCGGCTTTCGTTAATCGACACTCCTCAAGATCAGCAGAGTGGAAGGCAACGGCGGCTTCAGAGCGGGTAGCTGGGGTCTTCGCAGGTCGCTTCGACTGGCTCTTTGCTCCCATCTCGAAATTCTGGTAAGAAGAACTTCGGAAGGACGCTACTTATAAGAACGGATGATCTGCACTTAGCAAAGGTCAAATCGCGGCTAGATGATCAACCCGCGCGAATATATCATCACAAAAGTCAGCGATAGATTGCATAAATTGAAAAAAGCGAATTACAAAGCCACGAAGGCAAGCCGAGCGGCTTATGAAAAATAACTCAGGCATCAATCAACAGCATGAAGGCTAAAAAAGTAAAATTGAATATTGAAGCCGCACGGCCTGAGTAAACAGGTCGAATATCACAAAATCAGATTCAGGCGAATTATCCAAAGGACCGAATTGAAACCATATTACAAAGTTGTATCCCAACACCGCTCATTACTGGCGGGTATCGTTCGGTTCGTCCTCTCTGTGAAGCCGCGCGACATGATCGCCAATCTGAAGGACAGTCCCCTGCATTTGGTTCATATTATGATTAAGGCGGTTGATCATGCTATGAATCCGCGCGGCGTCTCTCTCCACTCGCGACGCAGGAATCGTGCGAGTAGGTAAGTTCGCTGCGGACTCATGAACACTAGCAACTGGGCGGATTGTCCCGGCTGCAGGAAGAGATGAGCTCGTCCCTGCATCCGGGCGGATTGACCCTCGCCGGCCTTCATCAACCGTGTTTAAAGGGCGCCGACTTCCGCCGGCTTCCTTGGCCAGATGCAGGTATTTGTCCCTATAGTAGGCACAGTCATCTTCGAGCTTGCGGACTTCCTTCTTCCCGCGATCAATCCGGGCGGTCAGCGCTGCCACCTGGTCCTGCTGCTCCTTCTCTTTCTCCCGGCGCTCTCTCCGCTCGGCTTCCAGCTCTACCCGAATCGCGGCTTTCTCGTCCTGGGCGACTTTCTCCCTCTCCTCCACTGCCCTCAGCTGCTTGGCAAGCGTCTCCAGATTCTTCTGAAGCTGGGACATCTCGGTCTCCATCCGAGTATCCGGGAGAGGGGAGCGCAGTAGAGGTGGTTCAAAGGGAGGAAGGTAGGACACCAGTTCGCCCGACTCCGGGATGGAATCACGATCATCTACAAAAAGAGAAACAGTCAAAAATTGTTCAACATGAAACCGCTTTCATTAAATTTTCCTCGCTTACGAGCCGCGGCGGTTTGAATTGAACTCGGGCGGGCAGGTCGCCTTGTTAGCTCGGTATCGAATTTCCTGCGTTGTTCTCTCCACGATCTTTCACTTTGCCTCCGCTTAGCAGCAGAGAATTGAGTAGCGGAGGGAAAGAAGCTAGGCGATGGATTCAATAACGCAGCGCGCGACTTGTTTCGAGGTCGCGGCATGAAAAAACGAACGGAATGGAAATCCGCTGCCTTTTTACCTTGAAGCAAGAGGTTGGGCTGCGGCGGGGGCGGCCTGGCGAGTTGATCTCTTACCCGTTCCTCCTTCACCTGCATAAATCGCAGACCGGCAATCACGGGATCGACAGAGGCCGGTATGGATTCTGCAGCCGCGACCTTAGGGAGGATGGTCTCCTTAAGGCTGGTCGCATCCTCGGACAGAGCGGATCTTTTTTCCCCTGGCGGGTTGGCAGCCTGCAGTTCGGCGGAAGTTCCCAGCTGGTCATCCTGCTTCTGAAAAGAGTCAAAATCTTTGAGAAGGTCGCTCACAGAAATACTATGCGCATCAACCAGAGCCTGGTCGTTCGGCTGAGGGGAGGGAGTGGTCAGGCCTTCCGAGACCTCATTCTCACGCGATTTGCCCTGCAGCCTGACCGCTCTCGATTTACCAGAGGCCGCCTTATTCTTGGCCTTAAGCTTCTTCATTTTTTGGAGGAGCCTGTCCGCAGCGGACTCCTCCATCTTCCTCTTCTTCGACTTCGGGACAGTTGGCTTGTCCGGGCTGTCCTCAACATTGATTATGGGAGAATCCAGACCGTCCGGCTTGGGGGAGTCAACTTCTTCTCCCGCTTCATCCCTTATCTTCAAATGAAAGACCCCTGACGGGGTAACTTCCATCTTGAAGGACTCATCCCCGTCGCCTTTCGGGGAAGCAGCTTCCAGGTCTGTCCTACCCGGTGGAGAAGGCGGGTTGTTTCCCTGGACAGAGAAGATTGGGGGCGGGTTCGAGCTGCCCGCTCCATCCTTAGTCGGCGGGTTCGAGCTACCCGCCTCATCCTTAGTCGGCGGAACAACTGCTGGCTCAGGGAGCAGTTCGGTCGGTCTATCCTCCTGTTTAGATGATAAAGCAATTGTTAAACCTACAGGCAGGTCGGTCGGTTTATTCGTAAAGGCAATTGTTACCGTCTTATCAGGCCGCTTCGTCTTCTTCTTCTTCTTCTTCTCTTTCGAGCGGTCTCTATCACGGTTCTTTCCGGACTTCTCAAGAAGCTCGAGTTCAGCCATCAGGTTCACCATCTTTCTCGAGTTGAGCAAACCGAAAGTTCTAACCGCAACAGGCGAATAGTGACTCGTGGTAACAATAGAGTTATGCCAGAGTCGAAGCTTCTGGAGCATTTATAACCAACAGGGTGAAGTCGGCGCGATCTCCGGCTAGCACTGATATTTTCGAAATCTTCACGGAAATTTAAAAATATGCGGGGATTATGTTTACCCGGGAAACCGCTTCCAGGAGGGTTACTCCCAGACCGCGCGGTTTGCGGGTCTAAGTCGCCCGGTTCAGGTCAAACGAGGTCTATCGGCTCCGGCTAGCACAGGCCGGGCGGTCTGTGACAACTCAGGCCGCCTCCAAGTACTAAAGGTAATCAGAGCCCAAGTCCAACAGGACAAGCCGCGGTCTCAAGTCGGAAGTCGCGCGGCCTATGCAATAGAGGCAGCCAAGGTCCAAAGTCAAAGGACAAGCCGCGGTCTCAAGTCGGAAGTCGCGCGGCCTATGCAATAGAGGCAGCCAAGGTCCAAAGTCAAAGAACAAGCCGCGGTTTCATAGCAGAGACCGAGCGGGTAGCCTCATCGCCTTGGCCTCCTCATCTCTAGCTACTGGTCAGACAAGTCGGAAGGGCAAGCCGCCAAGTCGCGCGGCTTATTTACTTCTCCTTTTTGTGTATCCCGTCACCGCCTGCCCGTTTCTCCTGTACCCGGGCAGGCGGTTATTTTATCCCTGCCCGCTCGGGCAGGCCCCCAAGCCTATAAATAGGGGGCGGCACTGTTCACAAGACACGCACACTTGAATCTTGGAGCTCGCTTGTTTGAGCTGCGGACTCAAGTTTCCCGTCTTGCGGACTGTCTGACCGGCCGGCTTCTTTTTTCCTGCACTTGCAGCCCGCTGTAACCTCTTTTTCGTAATCAAAGGAAAGCCCGTCGCAAGAGTGGCATTCGCCGCGGCGGGCGAAGTCTGGTTTTGACCGCTGCCAGCGGTCTCCCTTTTTTCTACTTAAAAAGTAACCGACAACCCGCAGCCTCCGGTTTCCTTCGGAGGAGCGATCTCAGCCTCAACAAGGTGAGCTCATGGTGGGCTTGGTTGGTCTTATGCTTGGTGAGTGGGAGATGAGTGGGGAGGGTTTAAAGCTCAAAATCACATCTTTTAAGAGGGTTTGACCAAAGTCAACCTTCGGGTGTGTCCCCTAGGTGGGTCAAAGTCATAGTAGGTCCGAGTCGTCGAGTGTCGAGTCATTGGTGATGTGTCGTGTTGAAATCAAGTGTTTACATATCTCGAGATTCTTATAATTTTACGAGCAATATTTTTATTTAATTGACCAAACGACGTCAGAATTGAGCGAAACGAATTTTGATGCACTCGTATCGACCATACGAGTCTAACACAACTGACAGAATTCAATTCGGAGCTTGTTTGCTTAACATTTGAAAATGACGTTGTTGCGGCGCTCGATATTACTCAAAATATTCGTTTTCTCCAAACGACCTCGGATTGGAACGAAACGAGTCATGTTGAACTCGTATCGACCATACGAGTCTAACGCAACTGACAGAATTCAATTCGGAGTTCGTTTGCTTAACATTTGAAAATGGCATTGTTGCGGCGCTCGATATTACTCAAAATAGTCGTTTTCTCCAAACGACCTCGGATTGGAACGAAACGAGTCCTGTTGCACTCGTATCGACCATACGAGTCTAACGCAACTGACAGAATTCAATTCAGAGTTCGTTTGTTTAATATTTGAAAATGACGTTGTTGCGACGCTCGATATTACTCAAAATAGTCGTTTTCTCAAAACGACTTTGGATTGGAACGAAATGAGTTCAGTTGCACTTGTATCGGCCATACGAGTCTAACGCAACTGAAGGAATTCAATTCGAAGTTCGTTTGCTCAATATTCTAACGTGGCGTTGTTGTGGCACTCGATATTACTCAAAATAGTCGTTTTCTCCAAACGACCTCGGATTGGAACGAAACGAGTTCCGTTGCACTCGTATCGGCCATACGAGTCTAACGCAACTGACAGAAGTCGATTCGGAGCACGTATGCTCATTATACTAAAATAGCGTAGTCGCGACGCTCTACTATACTCAAAATAGTCATTTCTTTAAATGACTACCATTTATGTGGCGAAGGTCGGGCCGTGGTTGTCCTGTGACCCGACCTAAGCTCTTCCAAGGGTTCAACCGAACCGACTAGACCCCTTTTTAAAATTGGGATGTTACACGGTATTTGCCTTCGGTGCGAATTTCGTCAAAATCCGGGTTGGTCGTAGTTCAAATCTTTAAGTAAAGGATTTAACTCCTTTTAAATGATAATAATTAATTAATTTCTTAAATTTCATATAAAAGGACAATCTTAGAAAATTAGGTTTTCCTTTTCTTCTTCTCCTTCCCGTTTCCGCCGAACCAGAGAGCAAGAGATCGTGAGAGTCGTGACTTCCTTGGTGCTTCCGTCGGTTGTCGTGTGTGATCTAGTCGACGAAATCTCCATCTAAACATAGATTCGGAAAGCTCTCGCCAAGATCTTCGTGTGTGCGGTGAGTATTTTCGATTTCGTAGGTTTTTTACGTTGAAGTGTTTGGCCCTAAGCCTTGTTTTCGTTCTAAAGTTTCAGAAATTGTTCGTAGGAGTATTCATTTGGCTGATCCTTGGCGTGGTGTGCGTGGAGGTCGGTGATCGGAAGGTTTGAGGCAAGTGGTGGACTATTCCCCTTTGCTATGTTCTCTCTTTACATTTTCTTCTCCCCCGCCTTCCCTATTAATCGTAGATAGATTTCTACTTTGATAATTTCGATTTATTAGCAGAATTCGCCGAGTAGATGTTAGAATCCGTTGAGTAGCTACGTAAATTCGTCGAGTATTATCGACGAATTCGTCGAGAGGTATCGAAATTCGTCGAGTAATATCGACGATTTCGTTTTTGTTAGCGATTCGTTTAGCGGCCAATTCTCTAAGTAAATTCGTCAAGTTGATTTGCACCATCCCATTCACGTATAGAGAAGGCTCATTTACTTGATGCTGGAAGTATCAATATTGGTATTCCATGCTTTTGGAGCTTGTTTCAGCCTGTATAAAGCTTTATGTAACTTGTACACTTTATTCCTGTCAACACCCTTCTTTTGATACCCTTTTGGTTGCTCTACATACAAATCATTTGTACTAATACCATTTAGAAATGTTGTTTTAACATCTAAGTGATAAACATGATAGCTATGTTATGCAACATAAGCAAGAACTAAGCGAAGATGTCCATTCGCGTCATTGGAGCAAATGTCTCAGTATAATCCTCACCTGGTTTACCCTTTTAATCCTAGGCGGGCTTTATTTTTCACAAACTCGTTGGTTTCATTACACTTTGTTTTATACAGTCATTTTAAACCAATATGGAGTTTATTAAGAGGATGATTTACTAAACTCCATGTTTGATTTTTATTCATGGTGTCACATTCTTCCTCCATGGCAGCTTGCCATTTTTGGATTATAACAAGCTTCCTCAAAAGATGCAGGTGTTGCTGCCATCAGGGCCATTTTTGTGTTCTGATAGATGTCTTGTAGGCTCCTTGTTTTCTGTTGTGATGTTGAGGGGGAGTGTGAACTGATGGGGATATGTTCTTTTAGACGGATTTCATCTTGATGTAACTCAGGTATGACTTGGAGAGGGCAGTGAATATGCTCAACCGTCATTCTTGGTTGTTCAGTTTGCTTCTGAGCTTCAGTTGGCCAAATCCATTTAGCTTCTTCCTCAGAATTATGCCAACAACTTTGTGATGAATGATTAGGGATACGACAATGTTTACACCAAAAGAAATAATCTTTAGAGTTGTGATTGGTCTGTTTTCAAATGATGCAAAATTGTTCATCATTGCTTCCCCTTTGGTAATTGTCAGGGTTCTTACCTTTTCCTTTTCCAGCTTGCCATTTATTTGGTTGTTTAAATATTGAGGTATCTTTGGTACTCCCTTCAAACTTTTACTGTTATGTGGTTTAGCTTTCACTAACTGGAGACTTGCTTGCAGAGCTTGATCAAGAGCCTGATTTAATAACAACAGTCGTTCTTCATGTGTTTTTAAGAAGCCCATGAGGGCTGTAAAAGAGAGGGTAGATATATCCTTTGATTCCTCAATTGCAGTGACCACCGGATAGAAGCTAGGGGGAAGACTGCGCAGTAATTTTGGGACTATTTTTTTTATCTTCAATCTTATCCCCATAACTTCTAATTTGATTAATAATATGCAAAATTCTTGCAGGCATATCTTCAACTTTCTCCGAAGGTTTCATATGTAGGTTCTCAAATTTTCTCCAGGCATTTTGTAATTTAAAAGCACTTAATTTGGCATCCCCTTTATATTTTTCCTTTAAAATATCCCAGGCGTCTTTGGCCGCAACTACACCCATTACATGTGGGAAGATGTTCTCGAATATGCCCTGATAAATCATGCATATCGCACGAGCATTTTGTTATTTTTCATCGTTTATAGCCTTTGTATCTTTAGTTCCTTCAGTGGTCATGCCAGTACGCATATGGAGAGCAGGACCATTGGAGACAATCTCCGATAAATCTTGGAACATAAATACCGCTCGCATATGTATGCTTCAATAATCATATTTATCACCATTAAAAATTGGTATATAGGTTTGAGAAAGGGAGAAAGAGATAGTTGTTGCCATAAACTCCTGTGATGTTACTGTGGTTAGCCAATAAGTGCTAGAACATGTTCAGATACCACTGATGTTAAAATTAAACTGAGGGGAAAATACCAAGAACACGGGCAGAATTTGATAAGATTTACTTCAGAGTCAAAGATGTATATATATGGCTCATAGTTTTACAAAGGGGGCTATTTATAAGGCCCAGGGGCGGTGGCACACTATAAGATAAGTCTTACTTTACAATACACAATACATCCTTATCTCTTCTAACAACTTGTTATTACTTCTATTTAAATTACTTGATGGTGCCTAGGTCTTCAGGCGACGCCATCATCCAGGTGTTCTTACAGTGTCATCTTCTTGAGTGTTACTGTGAAATTTTCAAGATCTATGGAACACTGAGACAAGTACACCAAGAATGAACAAAAACAACACTTCTTTATTACTTGGCAAGTAGTTACAATAATTTCAAGTGAATGGGCTGAATACAAGTCGCATACAACTTGATTCACAACAGCCGAGAATAAGAAACAACTGGTCGCGGACAGAGTCCGCTTCTCCTCTCCTCGCTAACGCCTGCGCTAGCACTAACACCTGTGTTATCTCCAGACCGCGCGAGCTCGCTGCTCGCACACACTCCCGATGAGACCGTAGATGCAGACTGTTGGAACCTTAGCTTTTGATTTGAGTTAGGATTCATAGTTAAGATTTAAGTTTCCATCTTAAAACACATCATAACCTAGATCAATTTCATTAAGTAAGAAAACTAAGAAAACATCAATTAAATATGATGCGATCGAATCGGAGAAAATATAATAAATAATATAAGCTCTCTGCGTTCGACGAATGTCGAACGGCGCTCGACAAATTCAAGCCAGCCAGCGCTCGAAAAATTTCTATCAGAATAACGCTCGACGAATTCATCTCAGCGGTCAGGCATTCTCTGAACGGCGCTCGACAAATTCAAGCCATCCAGCGGTCGACAAATCTCCTTCAGAACAGCGCTCGACGAAAAATGTTGTCAGCAAATTTTCTTATTATACAGCTGGACTAACATTATTATATACATGCTTTTCTGATGTAGCCGTTGCAGGCAATAAAGTTTATAGCCGTTTGCAGAAGAGTCAAAGACGGAAACTCCTCTTCCCAAGGAATCAAATTAAAGAGACTATCTCTTTCCTTACTTCCAGCAAGAATTCAAAAAGCCTTCTCCGGATTATATATTAAGAGGAGCAGAAAATATAAAGACATAGATAGAGAGAAATATGAATATAGATAGAGCACACAGATACAAAAAGAAGTAAATTTATTTTTGTATATCTTCTTTTTGCTAACATCTTCTTGCAGATCACATATATCCTGAGACACCAATCACAACCATTTGCTCAGGATCATCACTGCTTAAGAAGAAAGGAGTGTTTGTACAATCAAGAGAAGAGGACTCCAGAACTGTCATCAATTTACATCAGACAGGGGGATCTCTTCAACATCTTCATCAAGATCTATTCAACTTCAAATCAGGATCTTCAAGAGTCTTCTCATACAGAGAAGAACAACAAAACTTTCTATTTTTCCTTTTATTCCTTTCCACCTCTTGTACAGGGTTATAACTCCCTTCAAAAGTTAACTCCCGGTGACAGGGCACCTTAGCAAAAACCTGCATCTTAGTTAGAGCACCTTATCAACAACTCACCTGGTGTGTGGACACCTTATCAAAATCACCTTGGTGTGAGGGCACCTTATCAACAACCTCCTAGTGGATTCCTACCAGTGGGTAGAAGAGTAGACGTACCCAGTTGAGGGGAACTACTATATTTCTTTGTGTCATCTGGATTGCTTTTTGTTTTATTTCCTGTGCTGTGTTTATTTCTATGCACTTCTAGTGTTTGTGTTTATTACTCAGCAAACTCATCTATATATTTATATATATCATTTATTTTGGAAGTAAAATTTAAACAAGAGTTTTAAACAGATAAATAAGAACTAAACCTTCACTTTCACAGACCTCTAAATCTCTCAAGCCGCTACCGCCTGCGCTATCTCCTAGCGCCTGCGCTATCTCGCGGTCACACACATCCTACGGACCTTGCTCTAGGTCGCTCCGAACTCACTCCGAGTTCCCTCTCTACTTGAGACCGCCTATTAGACCGCCCAAGCCTCTTGCCGAACTCACTCCAAGCTCGCTCTGACTGAGACCGCCAATTGAGACCGCTCAAGTCTTCCTCTTTCTCTGATCTCCTCTGCAGGGGGATTGCTCCCCTATTTATAACCTCGGGGGGGGGGGGGGGGGGGGGGCATTTAGAAGCTGAGCTTGTGCTAGCGCCTGCGCTAGCTCACTTCATAAATCTCAACACTCCCCCTTGAAGTTTGCTTTGTCAACCACTCCGAGCAGCGAGCGAAGCCTCCTGAATGGCCCCGCAGATAGGGGCTTCGTGAATATGTCTGCAATGTTGTCTTCGCTTCGCACATGCTCCACCGCAATCAAGCCACCCAACACCTTCTCTCTGGTGAAGTGATGCTCGATCTCTATATGCTTTGTTCTTGCGTGACACACTGGGTTGGTTACCAGTTTCAGGGCGCTCTCATTGCCACCGCGAAGAACAGTAGGTCCACTGACCTTCTCATCCACATCTTCCACCAACCTCCTCAGCCAGACACACTCCTGGGCTGCTAAGCACGACGCCTTGTACTCAGCCTCTGTGGTGGAAAGGGAGATAGAGTCCTACTTCTTGCTACACCACGAGATAACAACATCTCCGCATAGAAACACATGACCTGAGGTCGACTTGCGATCATCAGCATCACCTCCGTAGTCTACATCCGTGTATCCATGCATCTTGAAGTCAGACTTCTCTCCATAAGACAACCCCATCTCAAGGGTCCCCTTCACGTACTTCAGAATCCCTTTAGCTGCCTCTAGATGAGGCTTTCGCGGCTCCTGCATGTACCGACTAACTCAGCCGACGGCAAAAGCGATGTCCGACCTCGTGATAGTCAGGTAGATAAGACTCCCCATCAGTGCCCGGAAGATCTTCGGATCATGTAGAATCCTCCCTTCTTCCTTCCGAAGCTTCAACCCAACCTCTAGTGGAACAGAGCTGCTCTTCCCCTCCTTCATGCTGAATCTCTCGACGATCTTCTCAGCGTAAGCTCTCTGGGAAACGAACAGTCCGCCACTTCTCTTCTCAACCTGAAGTCCAAGGAAATGGTGCAATTCACCAAGATCCTTCATCTCAAAGCGAATGGATAGTTGTTGTCTCAGCGATTCGACCTCCTCACTTTTGTTCCCCGTCACGATCATGTCGTCGACGTACAGCAGCAACAACACATGAAGATCTACACTCTTCTTCACGAACATGCTAGAGTCTGAGTCTGAGACATCATAGCCACAGAACTGCAAATACTCCACAATCTTCCCATACCAGGCTCTCGGCGCCTATTTCAACCTGTAGAGGGCTTTCTTCAACTTGCACACATGTCTGAGACTTGGACATGTATCCAGGTGGTTGCACCGTGAATATGTCATTGTCAATCTCTCCAAACAAGAACACATTCTTCACATCAAGCTGCCACAACTTCCACCCTCAGCACGCTGTCAGAGCACTGACCGTCCTCACCGACGTCATCTTCACCACATGACTAAATGTCTCCTCGTAGTCCTCTCCATAGGTTTGCGAGAAACCTCGAGCGACAAGCCTAGCCTTGTACCGCTCTACTCCTCTGTCAGCTTTCTTCTTAACCTTGTACACTCACTTGCAGGTGACAGGTTTGATGCCCTCCACCATGGCAACAAGGTCTCATGTCTCATTCTTCTCCAAAGCTTCCATCTCCTCGTTCATAGCCACGTCCCACTTCTTAATTCCAACTGCATCTTCAAAGCGGGCAGGTTCCCTCTCATCGAGTGGTCCTGCGAAGAAGCCAGAGACCAAACTCACGAAGTTCCCCTCCTTATAGCGAGAAGGCGGGACGATGGTCCGCTTTGACCTCCTCAAGGCTTTGCCACTCTCTACCACTCCGGTAGACTCCTCCTCTGCAGCTCTTCTCTCATCATCTCTTGGAGCACTGCTCCCCCTGCTTCAAGAACTCGAAGCTCCTCCTGAGCTAGATGGTGATGGAGCACTTGGAGATAACTCCAACTCAACAGTAGAGTCCTCAGTGACTCTCTCTTCTCTCCTACTTGATTCTTCACTCTCCGGCAGCACCACAGAAGAGACTTCCTGATACGAGATCAGTTCATCAAACACCATGTCGCGCGAGACGACGAACTTGTGGGTCTGCAGATCCATGCACTTCCAACCCTTCTTCCGCTCATCGTAGCCGATGAAGACACACTTCCGTGCTTTCGACTCCAGCTTGGTTCTCTGAGCATCCGGAATGTGCACGAAGCAGGTAGAGCCAAAAACTCTCATGTGGCCCACATTTGGCTTCTCTCCAAACATGAGCTGGTGTGGAGACACCATCTTGTTAGGAATCAGAGGTTGCCGATTAATCACGTGGGTTGCACACGCCATTCCCTCCGCCCATAAGGCTTTGGGAATCCCCTTGGCATGTAGCCAACTCCTGGTCGTCTCCACCAGATGACGGATCTTCCTCTCTGCGACCCCATTTTGTTGAGGGGTATGAGCGCAAGAGAGCTCTCGCCGAATGCCGAACTTCCTTCAGAAAGAAGCAAAAACATTAGAGGTAAACTCCCCCCATTGTCACTTCTCAGCTTCTTCACCCTCAGGTTCAGCCTCCCCTCCACAAGTTCCTTCCACTCCTGGAATTTCTCAAACACTTCTGACTTCTCCTTCAGAAAGTAAACTCACGTGTAGCAGGTGTAGTCATCCACCAGAACCAACATATACTTATTGCCTGCATAAGTAAGGGTGGCGCGCGACCCCATCACATCAGCGTGTACACACTCAAGAGGTGCCTTACACCTTGTCTCTGACTTGTCAAACAGAAGTCGATGTGACTTTCCATATTGACAACCCTCGCATACATGGTCTTCGCCGCAAGAAGAGAGATTAGGCAGGTCGTTCACCAGGCCCTTTGCAGCCATCATCTTCAACTTGTTCATCCCCACATTACTTAGCCTCTCATGCCAGATCGCTGCGTTGTCGTTAGTCTTCAGCTTGTCCACGTAAGCATTTGTAGAAAGAACATACAAATCCTTCACCCTCCTCCCGGTGAGCGTGACATCAGCATCAACAGACGAAACGTTCTTCGGAAACTTCACCTCCTTCGGTCCAAACAGCACGTGGTATCCTGCATCCACTGTATTTGCAACCGAGAAGAGATTATTCTTCATGCCCGACACATGATACACACTCTTCAGTGTCACGGACTTCTCTTCACTTCCAAGGGAAAACATCCCTTCTTGCTCCACAGGATGCACCGTATCATCCGCAGTGATGATAACATTTGTTCCTCCATATGCCTTCAAGGAGGCAAACTTAGACACATCTCCAGTGAGATGGTGCCCGCAACCGGAATCCACTATCCAGTCGTTCTCAAATTTTACGGAGGCTAAGACATCGACTGACGTTGCCGTCATCTCAGTCAGAAAGCAGTTGTTCTGCCTTCACCACCCTGGTGACCTCCACCTCTCGCTCCACCTCTCCAGTGGCCTCCTTCCTTCTCAACAACGTGACCGGCCTTCAGATTAGATCGACAGTCCTTTTCCATGTGCCCGTACTTCTTACAGGCATAGCAAAGAGGTCTCCCCCTCTCATCACGAGCAGGGAGAAGCTTCTCTCTATCTCCTTGAGATGACGCTGAGGGTCCATCTCCGGAGTTCTTCTTCTTCTTGTCCCAGGTCTTCTTCTTGCCTGAGAACAACACCTCGTTATCTCCCCTTGAGATAGACACTCCTGACATCTGCTTCGTCAAGCTCTCCTGTGACGACAGCAGGTTCTACAGCTCCAGTAAGGAGGGCTGAGTAGCCCATCCTTGCACAGAAGTATTGAAGGGAACATACTCCTTCCGTAGGCCTTTGAGTATGTGCCTCTTCAGCTTCGCCTCAGAGATCGGCTCATCAGGATCCAAGGCCGAGATCTATGCACATAGATTCTTCACTTTCGGGAAGAAGATGGATATCGACAACTCCCCTTGAGTGGACCTCGCCAACTCATTCTCCAAGAACTGTAGCCGAGCTACATTCTTCTTGTTGAATAGCCCAACGAGAGCTTTCCAGATCCCAGAAGCTAACTTGCAACCCACTATGTGGTCGAACAAGTCAAGAGCAATAGCTCTCTTAAGAGTGAATTCTGCCTTGGCGTTGGTCTTCCTCCAAGCCCTCACAGCTGGACCATTGCCTTCGGTTGCCAGAACCTCCTCCTGCTCTTCTCCACCAACAACCTCCCAAAGGTCCTCTCCAAAAAGGTAGCTCTCCATGCATGACTTCCACTTCTTGTAGTTGGTCTGGGTGAGTAGCTCAATGCCAAGACCTCTCGCATAGCCTCCTCCTTCGTCCATCTTGGTTGCTCAGTACTTGTTACTCAGTGCTTGTTCCAACCTCGCTCTGATACCATGTGAAATTTTCAAGATCTATGGAATACTGAGACAAGTACACCAAGAATGAACAAAAACAACACTTCTTTATTACTTGGCAAGTTGTTATAACAATTTCAAGTGAATGAGCTGAATACAAGTCGCATACAACTTGATTCACAACAGCCGAGAATAAGAAATAACAACTGGTCGCGGACAGAGTCCGCTTCTCCTCTCCTCGTTAGCTCTTGCGCTAGCACTAGCGCCTGCGCTATCTCCAGACCGCGCGAGCTCGCTGCTCACACACACTCTTGACGAGACCGCAGATGCAGATCGCCAAATCTCTCAAACTGCTACCACCTGCGCTATCTCCTAGCATCTGCGCTATCTCGCGGTCTCACACAGCCCGCGAGCCTTGCTCTAGGTCGCTCTGAACTCACTCTGAGTTCCCTATCTACTTGAGACCGCCTATTAGACCACCCAAGCCTCTTGCCGAACTCACTCCAAGCTTGCTCTGACTGAGACCGCCAATTGAGACCGCTCAAGTCTTCCTCTTTCTCTGATCTCCTTTGCAGGGGGATTGTCCCCCTATTTATAACCTCAGGGGGGGGGGGACATTTAGAAGCTGAGCAGCGCTAGCTCACTTCATAAATCTCAATAGTTATTGTGATAATTCAACAGACGGTTGTTTTCGGACACCCCAAGCAATGAGTTTAGATCCTAACATGAATAAATACCCAGATGTGCTCTTGCGATCATCTATGTTAGAACCCAATCAGAATCTGCATAGCCATGTAGATTTGATATTGCATCTTGCTTGTATAAATAGGCCATAATCGAGAGTGCCTCTTAGGTATCAGAGAATGCAGTGCACGGCTAACTGATGGCCCTTTTTTGGTTTATGCATAAATCGAGCTGCCATGTTGACGACATTCATAATATACGGCATGGTATTAGTTAAATACATCAGAGAGAAAGTACTTATGACTAGCAACAATGACCAGAAGAAACACTCACGCTACCAGTGGGCAGTCCCCGAAGAACCTGCGGATCATGTTATATTTGAAGTGAACTAGCACCAGCGCTAGCTCAGCTTCGAGAAGATCTCCTCCCTTGCCTATAAATAGGAGGGGTAGACCCCTTTAATAAGTGAGATTCAGATAGTGGCGAGTATCATCAACTTTGAGCGAGTTTGAGATACCAGAGTGCCACCTGGAGAGCAGCGAACTCGGAGTCAGTTCGGCTAGCGACCTAGAGAGAGTTCCTCACTCGGAGATAGCGCCGACGATAGTGGATAACGCCTGCGGTAGCGAGAAGAGAAGGAAGCTGCGAGTGCGAGCTGCGAGCTTGGGAGAAAGCGTCGGCGATAGTGGATTGCGCCTGCGGTAGAGAGAAGAGGAAATTGCGAGTAGCGAGCTTGAGAGATAGCGCCCGGCGCTAGTGGCTAGCGCCCGGCGCTAGTGGCTAGCGCCCGCGATAGCGAGTATCACCTATGTGGTGTGCTCCGAAGGAGAAGCGGACACTGTCCGTGACCAGTTCTTTACTACTATTGGCCGGCTGTTGTGAATCAAGTTGGATGCAACTTGTTTTCAGCCTTGTTCATTTGTAACTAGCTGCCAAGCTTTATTAATTGTGAAAGTTTGTGTTCATCCCTTGGTGTCCTTATTCCCTTGTTGGTTGACGTGTTCTTCCGATCATTAAATATTTCACATGGTATCAGAGGGATAGTGGGAACAAGGACTGAGAAACCAAGATGGACGGCGGAGGAGGGTATGCTAGGGGACTTGGCATTGAGCTGCTTACTCAAACCAACTACAAGAAGTGGAAGTCGTGTATGGAGAGCTACCTTCTTGGAGAGGACCTCTGGGAGGTCGTTGGTGGTGCGGAGCAAGAGGAAGTAGTAGCTGCCGGAGAAAATGGTCCAGCTGTGAGAGCTTGGAGGAAGATTAACGCCAAAGCGGAGTTCACTCTGAAGAGAGCTATTTCACCTGACTTGTTCGGCCACATCATAGGTTGCAAGTCAGCGTCTGAGATCTGGAAAGCCCTCGACAGACTATTTAACAAGAAGAATGTAGCGCGACTACAATTCCTGGAGAATGAGTTGGCGAGGTCCACTCAAGGCGAGATGGCGATATCCACCTTCTTCTTGAAGGTGAAGAACTTGTGTGGGGAGATCTCGGCCTTAGACCCCGAAGAGCCAATCTCAGAGGCAAAGTTGAAGCGACACATACTATGAGGCTTGAGGAAGGAGTATGTCCCCTTCGTTACTTCTGTGCAAGGATATGCTACTCAACCCTCCTTATTGGAGCTAGAGAACCTGCTGTCGTCACAGGAGAGCTTGGCGAAGCAGATGACGGGAGTATCCATCTCAGGGGGAGATGGCGAGGCTTTGTTCTCAGGAAAATGGAGATCCTGGGACAAGAGAAAGAAGAACTCCGGAGATGGACCTTCAACGTCCTCTCAAGGAGATGGGAGGAAGTTCCTCCCTGCACGCGATGAGATGGGGAGATCCCTTTGCTATGCCTTTAAGAAGTACGGGCACATGACAAAGGACTGTCGGTCTAATCTGAAGGTCGGTTATGTTGCTAACAAGGAGGGAGATCACCAGAGAAGTGGAGACCATCAGAGAGGTGGAGGAAGAGGTGGAGGTCACCAGGGCGGTGAGAGGGGAGACAATTGTTTCCTGGCAGAGATGACGGCAACGTCAGTCGATGTCTTAGCCTCCATCAACCTCGAGAACGACTAGATAGTGGATTCCGGTTGCGGGCATCATCTCACTGGAGATATGTCGAAGTTCGACTCCTTGGAAGCATATGAAGGAATAGGTGCTATCATCACTGCGGATGATACAGTACATCCCATGGAGCGAGAAGGGAAGGTATCCCTTGGGAGTAAAGAGAAGCTCGTGACTCTGAAGAGTGTGTATCATGTTCCGAGCATGAAGAAGAACCTCTTCTCGGCTGCTAACGTAGTGGATGCTGGATACCACGTGTTGTTTGGACCGAAGGAGGTGAAGTTCCTGAAGAACCTATCGTCTGTCGATGCTGACGTCGCGCTCACCGGGAGAAGAGTGAAGGATTTATATGTTCTGTCTGCAAATGCCTACGTGGACAAGCTGAAGACAAACGATAGCGCAGTGATCTGGCATGAGAGGCTGGGTCATGTGGGCATGGACAAGCTGAAGATGATGGTGGCAAAGGGCCTAGTGAGTGGCCCGCCTCATCTCTCTTCCTACGGCGATGACCATGTGTGCGATGGCTGCCAATATGGAAAGTCACATCTACTTCCATTTGACAAGTCGGAGACCAAGTGTAAGGCACCTCTTGAGTGCGTACATGCTGATGTTATGGGGCCGTGCGCTACCCTTACTTATGGAGGCAATAAGTATGCGCTGGTTCTGGTGGATGACTGCACCCGCTATACGTGGGTATACTTTTTGATAGAGAAGTCAGAAGTATTCGAGAAGTTCCAAGAGTGGAAGGAACTTGTGGAAGGAAGGCTGGACCGCGGAGTGAAGAAGCTGAGAAGCGACAATAGAGGGGAGTTTACCTCCAATGAGTTTGCTTCGTTCTGCAGAAGGTTCAGCATTCGGCGGGAGCTCTCTTGCGCTCACACCCCTCAACAGAATGGGGTGGCAGAGAGGAAGATCCGCCATCTGGTGGAGACTACCAGGAGTTGGCTACATGCCAAGAGCATTCCCAAGGCCTTATGGGCGGAGGGAATGATGTGTGCTACCCATGCGATCAATCGGCTACCTCTGAGTCCCAACAGGATGGTGTCTCCACACCAGCTCATGTTCGGAGAGAAGCCAAATATGGGTCACATGAAAGTCTTTGGTTCTACCTGCTTCGTGCACGTCCCGGACGCTCAGAGAACCAAGTTGGAGCCAAAAGCGAGGAAGTGTGTCTTCATCGGTTACGATGAGCGGAAGAAGGGGTGGAAGTGCATGGATCCGCAAACCCACAAGTTCGTCGTCTCGCGCGACGTAGTGTTTGACGAACTGATCTCGTATCAGGGAGTCTCTTCTGTGGTGCTTCCGGAGAGTGGAGATTCTAGCAGGAGAGAAGAGAGAGTCACTGAGGACTCTACTGTGGAGCTGGAGGTGTCTCCAAGTGCCCCAGCGCCTTCTGGCTCAGGGGAGCTTCTGGCTCAGGGGGAGCTTCGAGCTCTAGAAGCAGGGAGAGCACTGCTTCAAGAGGAGTTCAGAGAGGACCTCAAGCGGAGGAGTCTACCTGAGTGGTAGAAAGTGGCCAAGCCTTGAGGAGGTCGAAGCGGACCATCGTCCCGCCTGCTCGCTATAAGGAGGAGAACTTCGTGAGTTTGGTCTCTTGCTTCTTCGCAGGACCACTCGACGAGAGGGAACCTGCCTGCTTGGATGATGCAGCTTGTTGAAACCGAAATCTTGAGAACAAGACTTGGTCTCTGTGGAGTTCAGGGTCCCTAAAAAGGGGTGGTCTCACACCTACTTCCCTCGAGCCAACTCTCTAGGCAAGAGCACTTAGATTTGGAAACGGACCAAGGGCTTAGTGGGGAGGTCCCGCCACATACCCGGAAGTTCCCTTGGAACTTCCCCTCCCGAGCCACTACTAAGCTTGGGCACCACTGGGGCCTCTCCTCACCCTCTCTAGAGAGACTTGTTGGGGAGGGAGAGAGGGGAGAGAGCTAGCCTAGGATGAGATCTCCAAAATGGTGCCCCCTTGGTCCTATTTATAGGTTTTTCGGATCTGGACTGCGAATAGCCAAAACTGGACTGCAAATAGCCAAATCCCGTTGTTCTGAAGCGCTAAACGCAGACCGCTGGACTGCGAATAGCCAAAACTGGACTGCGAATAGCCAAAACGGGACGAGAAGGGACCTCCCTTGGGTGAAAGGGGTACCTTACGGGGCTCGGCGAGCTCCCTTACTGGGCGAGGGCGAGAGGGGGGGCACCCGCCCCTCCCCTCTCGCCCCTAGCTGGGCGAGGGCGAGAGGGAGGGCACCCGCCCCTCCCCTCTCGCCCCTAGCTGGGCGAGGGCGAGAGGGGGGGCACCCGCCCCATCCCCTCTCGCCCCTAGCTTGGCGCGGGCGAGAGGGAGGGCACCCGCCCCTCCCCTCTCGCCCCTAGCTGGGCGAGGGCGAGAGGGGGGGCACCCGCCCCTCCCCTCTCGCCCCTAGCTGGGCGAGCGCGAGAGGGGGGGCACCCGCCCCTCCCCCTCTCGCCTCTTACTCCTCTTCTAGTGAGAGCTACGGGGGTTCGCCGGGCGATACCCAAAGGTCTTAAGACCCCTTGGGTCTAGCCGACACGTCTCGACGGCCCTCCACGCTGGGCCTTACTCGATGGATATGGGGGTTGTACACAGCTGGCATCAAGGAGTGGGACGCGGCCATGATTGAGGAAATGGAGGCCCTAGAGAAGAATGAAACATGGGACCTTGTTCCCATGGTGGAGGGCATCAAACCTGTCACCTGCAAATGGGTGTACAAGGTTAAGAAGAGAGCAGATGGAGAAGTAGAGAGATACAAGGCGAGGCTTGTCGCTCGAGGCTTCTCACAAACCTACGGAGAGGACTATGAGGAGACATTTAGTCCTGTCACGAAGATGACGTCGGTGAGGACGGTCATCGCTCTGGCGGCGTGCCGATGATAGAAGATGTGACAGCTTGATGTGAAGAACGCGTTCCTGTATGGATAAATTGACAAAGACATATTCATGGTGCAACCACCTGGATACGTGTCCAAGTCACAGCCACATCACGTCTGCAAGCTGAAGAAGGCCATCTACGAGTTGAAACAGGCGTCGAGAGCCTGGTATGGAAAGATTGCAGAGTACCTACAGTTCTGCGGTTATGATGCCTCAGACTCAGACTCTAGCATGTTCGTGAAGAAGAGTGGAGGTCTTCACATATTGATGTTGTTGTACGTCGACGACATGATCGTGATAGGGAACAACCCTGAGGAGGTCGCGGCGCTGAGACAACAGCTCTCCATACGTTTTGAGATGAATGATCTTGGTGAACTGCACCATTTCCTTGGCCTTCAAATTGAGAAGAGAAGAGGCGGGCTATACGTTTCCCAGAGGGCTTATGCCGAGAGGATCGTCAAGAGATTCGACATGAAGGAGGGGAAGAACAGTTCCGTTCCTCTGGAGGCTGGGCTGAAGCTTCGGAAGGAAGAAGGGAGGATTCTTCCTGATCCGAAGATCTTTCGGGCACTGATGGAGAGTCTTATCTACTTGACTATCACGAGGCCGGACATCGCCTTTGCTGTCGGCCGAGTTAGTCGGTATATGCAGGAGTCGTGGAAGCCTCATCTGGAGGCAGCTAAATAGATACTGAAGTATGTGAAGGGAACCCTTGAGATGTGGTTGTCCTATGGGGAGAAGTCTCACTTCAAGCTGCATGGGTACACGGATGCAGACTACGGAGGTGACGCTGATGATCGCAAGTCGACATCAGGTTACGTATTTTTGTGTGGAGTTGCTGCTATCTCGTGGTGTAGCAAAAAGCGGGACTCTATGTCCCTTTCTACAACGGAGGCCGAGTACAAGGCGTCGTCCTTAGCAGCTCAGGAGTGTGTCTGGCTGAGGAGACTTATGGAGGATGTGGACGAGGAGGTCAGCGGACCTACTATGCTTCGCGGGGACAATGAGAGTGCCTTGAAACTGGTAACCAATCCAGTGTGTCATGCAAGGACCAAGCACATAGAGATCGAGCATCACTTCATCAGAGAGAAGGTGCTGGGTGGCTTGATCGCAGTGGAGCATGTGCGGAGTGAAGACAACCTTGCGGATATATTCACGAAGCCCCTATCTGTGGGGCCTTTCCGGAGGCTTCACTTGTTGCTTGGAGTTGTTCCCGGAGCTCACTTCAAGGGGGAGTGTTAGATTTAAAGTGAGCTAGCGCCAGCGCTAGCTCACCTTCGAGAAGATCTCCTCCCTTGTCTATAAATAGGAGGGGTAGACCCCCTCTAATAAGTGAGATTCAGATAGTGGCGAGTATCATCAACTTTGAGCGAGTTTGAGATACCAGAGTGCCACCTGGAGAGTAGCGAACTCGGAGTCAGTTCGGCTAGCGACCTAGAGAGAGTTCCTTACTCGGAGATAGCGTCGGCGATAGTGGATAGCGTCTGCGGTAGCGAGAAGAGAAGAAAGCTGCGAGCTTGCGAGTAGCGAGCTTGGGAGATAGCGCCGACGATAGTGGATAGCGCCTGCGGTAGCGAGAAGAGGAGATTGCGAGTAGCGAGCTTGAGAGCTAGCGCCCGGCGCTGGTGGCTAGCGTCCGGCTCTAGTGGCTAGCGCCCGTGGTAGCGAGTAGCGAGTATCACCTACGTGGTGTGCTCCGGAGGAGAAGCGGACACTGTCCGTGACCAGTTTTTTACTACTATTGGTTGTTGTGAATCAAGTTGGATGCAACTTATTTTCAGCCTTGTTCATTTGTAACTAGCTGCCAAGATTTATTAATTGTGAAAGTTTGTGTTCATCTCTTGGTGCTCTTATTCCCTTGTTGGTTGACGTGTTCTTCCGATCATTAAATATTTCACAGATCAAGCTCCCTCCAACTCACTCTCCGGCAACTTCCCGCTTCTCAAAGAAACCGTAACGCTAGCAGCATCCGTAGATGAGCACATGCGCATGAGGAAAGTGCGTCAGGCTGAGGTGCTCACCCTGCTAGTGCCTCTCACCGGACAATCGACCGTCGTTGATCCCGAACCGCATCTTGCCCGAAGACACTACTCACATTGAAACACACATTCTCCAAAATCTGAAAGGTGCAGTCGAAAAAATAAAGCTTTAAGCCAAGAAATCTGCTATTTTGAAATTAAGCAAAGAGATTGTATACAACTTTAAAATATTGGCTAGAGCATGTTGATTTGAACCAAACAAGTGATTCTAACTTTCAAGAACATCAATCTGGGAGAAGAATTTAATTAGTAAAAAGAAATGGGAGCTAGCTTGTATATATGAAGCATCAGGGGCGGAACTAGGAATTTGAAGGTGCACGGGCACAATTTAATTAATATATATTCGGGGGGTTCGGGGGGGGGCAGTGCCCCCTGAAAGAGGGTTCGGGGGTAGCGCCCCCGAATTTTTTTTCCCATACATACTTATGGAAGCAAAATATTGAGCATAAATAAAGAGCAACCTTTATCAAAAATACATAAAATTATAATACCTTGTTCGTAAACATTGAAAATAAAAGACTCCAAAGTCATAATATGTAAAATATGCTTGACCTGCAAAAATTAGCGAAAAATGATATTAACTTGAATTAAAATATTATAGTATTAAAAAAATGAATAAAACTATTAAATTAAAGTAAGATTTTCATACCTCTCAACAAGCCACTTTTCGTGGACACATATTTTAAAATTGTGTAATGAGAGTCTCATTACTAATAGAAGAAGAATTTAATTAGTAAAAAGAAATGGGAGCTAGCTTGTATATATGAAGCAATGAAGCATGCATGAATTGAATCTAGAGCTTCTAAAAATTACCAAAACTCGAGTATATAGATGAGAGACGAGAGTCCGTAGGATAGTGAAGGCCCAACAAAAATATGTATGCACAAAAAAGGAGAGGGAAAGAGGTGAGCAAGGATTAATAAGGCCAGAAAACACCACGGAAAGAATACTTGTTGCAAGAGAAGATGATTTATGGATTCCAACGGCCGAAAGAGGCGTTAGATTCAAACAATGGGTTCGAAAAGAAGTTGCAAGGCTCAGTTTAGGTAACTGGATGCTAAACATGCATAAGGAAAGACAACTTCAAAAAGCTTGGAAGATGATTCTCTGCTGGATAATAGCATTATGAAAAATATCTTTTTGGTGCTCTAGGTACAACAATTAGTATGGTCCGATATTCCTAGATAAAAAAAAATAAGACGATTGTTACAAGCAAATCACTAATAGCTATGTGTGACTGGCAACTGATCGAAGGGAAGACGAAGAGATTACGTGAAATTGATCCCTGAAGATGATTGTTTTTTATGTTTAGGCTTTGTAAAAAAGATATTTAATATTTTGAAAAAAGAATTTTAAGCTGAATTGTTTTTGATCTACCAATAATAACATAACCTGCATTTACAATTTTGTAATATGCCCTTAAAAAAGATCTGCACATAGCTATTTGCAGACTGCTCATAACCCTGTAATGATAAAATATGTGCATGCTTAGCAGTGCCAAAATTGTTCTAAGAAATACCCAATCAGCCTCATGAAAACATAGATAATCAAAGTAATGATAGGACAAAAATATATCTCAACTTATATTACCATCTAAAATATTCAAGCCAGGAGCTCTTCAATTTGAACATTTACAAAAAATAGTACGTTCTCCGCCAAAAAATAGTTCTCCCCCAAAAAATAAGAACACCTATTGATAGTATAGATAGTTGCATCTTCATCTCATCTCCCAGCAGCAACACGCATTTTATAAAGAGGCTTCTACACATCTTTCTCCCAACGAGAAAGCCCTAGTTGTTCCTTTGAGCCAGACGGACCACCCAATTTCTGCCATCATAGCATGAACAGAATGGTCAAATCACAATTTTTGGCATCATAGCAATAAAATTCAAAACTTTTGATTGAAAATTTAAACCGGGCTCTGCAAAACTATCTTGTTTGATGCAATCAAAAAATAAACACAATCACTGCTGCACGCTGAAAACAACAAACTTAGAACTTTCATAAAACATTTGAGGCAAGCATACCTTGTTATTACTAATCCTCAGAGAATTCATATTGACCAAGTTGTCAAGTTCATCATACTCAATGCATGCCTTGGTAATTGCTTTGTGTAGAACATCATCATCATCAGCATTATAGAAGCAGTTTCGTCCCTTCGCATCACGGATTAGTTTTGACCAGATGTTCTCGCGGCTACTTAAGGTTGACTCATTCCCCAGAATCCACAAACAGTGTCTGCCGCATTTTGATGCATAGCCAATTTGTAATTAATACTTGTTTCAAAATGTGATTATGTTTGAAAGAAATTATGATTGTAAACAAAAAATCATACTTTGCTCGGGTAAGAGCCACATTTGTTCTCTGAGAATTTGCAAGAAATCCTACTGATCCACTTTTATTTGATCTTACCGTGGAGAAGATGATAACATCTTCCTCACTGCCTTGAAATCCGTCTATGGATCTTACTTTCAGTGAGAAGTAGTTTGATGATTCATACTTTTTTCCTATTTTATCATTGATAGAATACACTTGAGCATTATATGGTGACACAATGCCGACGCTAAGTTTCAGTTTTGTTCGTTCCGATACTGTGGGAGTCAACACAACAATACATAGTCAGATGGTGGCGAATAATGAAACTGGACAAATTATGACAAACAGAAGAGTTTAAACAGAAAATTTTCCTGTTAAAACCCATACCTTTGAAGAGTTGTTCCACAATTTTCAGAGCAGTAGCAGCTTCTATCATATTTTTCTGGCTTCTTCCATGTTTATCACTCTCTTCCTTCCCACGCCCAATGTTTATAAATGAATAAGGACCGTAGAGTGGCCCCGATAGATAATGTCTCAGATAGCTTGGATCCAAGACATTTTCTCCGTCACGAATCTTGTTATTATAAAAATTGAAATTCGGAAATTTACTTATAGAAGGATGCATTCTGTACTGGACATTCAGCATCATTTTTTCATGGCCTAATGAGCTCAATCTTTCGAACAGGCTTCTTCCAAAACCAGCATTCTCAGATATCTGAAAGGAGCAGTCGAAAACAAAACATCTTTAACCCAAAAAATCTGCTATCCTGGCACGAAAGAACAGAGATAATTAATAATATATACGTAGGGAGATCATAACCTGGCTTTTGACCATGGCTGGCAACTGACACTCATCTCCAATCAGAACAGTATTCTCTATTCCTTCAATCTGCAGCGGGATCAAAGATTCGCATTCCTTAAGCTGCGCTGCCTCATCCACAAGCAAAAACTTCAATGGATTCTCCATTTTTGTACTATGCAGCTTGAAAGAACTAGAAGCTGTGCAGAAAATAAGTGTTGCATTCTGCAAGCAAAAGTCTTTGACAGAAGTAGAATCAGATAAATTGGGTAGAATAAGATTTTTAGAAATATATCGGAGTAGCTGCAACAAATAATTTCGGCCTTTTCTCAATCTAGATTCAATTGGGAGATAATCAAGCATGTTCAAGGAGCCACTTATAACGGGTAACGGTATCTCATCGTTTTTTTCAGGTATAGATTCAAACACATCTTCAAGATCTTCATCAGAAAAAATCGCTGAAACCAGAAAATCCTTGAACTTTTTAGTCAAGAGCAGGGCTGTATTCAAAGTCTTCAAATTTCCATCGGCTATGAAGCTTCTTGGAAGATCCTTGCATAAAATTTCAATGCAATCTTCCAAATGATTGGCACAGCGGCCGTATTTCGATAAGGCAAATTCACTGAATGGTTCTACTTGCTTACATTCTTCCTTAGCTTTCTCGTTTTCCTCTCGCATTTCTTTTACATATTGTTTATATTGAGAGACCGCATTTTTAAGAAAATGTTTCATTGAACTAACATAATAACTCCAGCCAAAGAGTGGCGTGAAGCACTTATCCCACAGTCTACGCACTCTATCTTCTAAAAAAATTTGGGACAGATTATCATCAATTTTCATCCTCGTTTTATGCCCAAACAAGATAATATCTCCCGTGGGCAAATTCACAGTCTGTTCATCATTAACCAGTTTGTAAAGTCGAGAAGTAACTTCAACAACAGCAGTATTTGTAGGCGCACAGGCAATAGTTCTGCATCTTAGTTGCAACAGGGCAAGAAGCAGAGTACTAATAGTTTTGGTTTTCCCGGTCCCTGGAGGACCCCATATAAGCTTAATATTACCCATTTTGCCACATCGCCTCATTGAAAGGCAATCCATTATTGCATTCTTCTGAGAATCGTTTAGATTAAATTTCTCAAGATTGTCGCTAACACGTGCATCTTCAAATTTTTCAGGTAAAGAAGATGAAGATGAGCTGTCCTTTTTAAACTGTTACCAAAAGAACAGAAAAAAGATCAAATAATGTATCAAACAATGAAATAAATGATTAATGTTTAAGTGGAGCAGAGTACTTACCAAAGAATTATATGAAAAGATTTTGTTGATGATATTCAAATTTCTCAGCTTCACCATCTCCAAATCTATTGACCTCCATATTCGAATAGTTGTGGTCATATTCACAAGGAACACCATGAAATAAGACTCTCTGTATGATTTATTAATCTCCAATTTCCGAGATAACATCACAACATGTTGAAGATCATTCAATTTCTCATCATAATCGCAGTTTCTTTCAACAAAACCAAGGATGTATGAGGATTCATCACGGCTCAGATCAGATACATGCCTGGGTTTTGTTCTCATCAGCACAAAAATGTCTGCATCCATAGGCTGGTAAGTAACATTTTTTTCAAAATTGTTTATTTCTGCATTTTCTGGCTTCTTAAGCAGTTTAATGGTGTAATATAACTCTGCAGCAGGTATTTCTTCTACACATATTATTTCTACAGTTGGTGTACGTTGAGAAATTATCTCCATGCTAGAACGTAGATCAGCATGAGTTTCTTCGATCAGTGGTTTGGTGTATGAAGATAGATAATGCTCCAATGAATTAAAAATCCTTGGTATTTTCAGAACCTGCAGGAATGATTATGAACTTATATTAATTGACTCCAGATTGGGCACTGGTCTACTTAAATTAAGAAAATAATTATATACTTATAGGTATTGCAATGTATTATAATACCTCGCCCTTGTAGAGATTGCGATTAAAGACATCAGTAAGAGACCAGCGGAACATGACCTCTACAATGCCTGGGCGCTTTAAATTATCAAGCTTCAGATTCAGTTTCTTCAGCAGATCATCTTCATCGTCGCTCGAGGAATAATAACTCATCTTCCTTCTGTTGCTTGAACTGATGATCAGAAGAATCACTCTGAAACTTCAAAGAAGTGGCGAGGAGGAGAGCAGGGGATTTGAATATATATACTATGTGATATAAAGATTGAGGAGATCGAATTTCTGATTATTCCAGAACTTATAACAAGGAAGCTCAAGGGGCACGTTAATGGGAAATATATATTTGAAAGTTAAGGTTGCGTGGTTCAATGCCTGCAATCATAGCAGTTGGATCGTGTGAGTGCTGTGAATCTTCTTAAAAGATTGACACAGCAGACGAGGAGTCAGCGATTTTTGCATTCATGTTCAAAACGTTATGGATATTATAATCAATACAGTCATAATTTATGACACCAGTTTAGTAATTTCCATTAACGTGCTAAAAAAGAACTTTTTTTTATGCAGCCTCTCTCCCTGAAATAAGTTTCAAATTTTTCAGAGGTACCTCTTTCAAGTTCAACCTAAAAAAAGGGTGATAACTAGAAGAGAATTATCTCCAAAGGATTGTTGTCCCCGGTTAGAAAGGGTTAGCCAATACATCGATAAACCCGGACCTCCAGTCGGAGAGGGTCTACCCCTCCATGACTTGCCGGGAACCACGCCCTTCGTTATCTCCAAATGATTTGGTGTTCCCAGGTTAGAAGGGCCCAACCCCTACACCATGCGGTAAATTCGTCCCTCCGGTCGGAGAGGGCATGCCCCATCTACCCTCGCATGGTTACTCGATTCATCCTCTCTCAGCATCTCGGTGTCAGCGCGAGCCACAGTGCAGTCCACCTCCAACTACTTCAAGTGGGAATCATCTCTATCTCTTTTGGCCTTAATCTCCACTAGATCCTCCGGTGCGATCTGAAGTGTGCACGCTTCAGCACGAATCATCCCAAGCTCTTCTGTCTAACGTGACATCTGATCATCATGTGCAACCTCAAGTGTGTTGAGGGATTCTGCAAGCTTTCTCTCGATATCGTTCATCTCACGACGATCCTTCAAGGACTCAATTTCCAACCTCAACATTTCTGCAATATACTCGACCATTATTACATAATATAGTCGGATTCTACGCTCGAAATAATTTGATTACTTTCATCACCTATGAAGGCAAGCCATGTCATGATCTTGAGATGGCGTTCATGTCAATGTTAAGGCAGCAGTTGTCACGACAAACCTCTGGGTGACCGAAATTTTCGGGCTTCCCTGGGGGTACCTTTGAAAAAGAGGGAAGTTAATAGGGTGACCTAAATTATCAAAGTGGTCAAATTGGACCCAGGAGACATGGTCATGTCTGGCTCGACGAGACAATTTCAACGCACTCAATTTTGCATGATTCTGATCATGTTTGAGTTTGACCCCTCAAACAGCCTCTGATGTGGTGTGTAAACCGGCTTGGCCCAGCCCGGGCCTATCACCCCCTTCCTCATCACGCTATAGCTGAAGCTTTAGCGCAAGAATCGGCTGGGGGCTGCGGTCATCGCCGCCTGAAAGCGCCCGCCACCTCCCCCATGACTGTGAGTGACCCCTCCTTTCCTCTCTCCCGTCCTCTCCCTCCCTAGAAAATGCCAAAACACTCATTAATGAGGTGGAGTTTTTTGAAACTTTGGAAGCTCATAACTTCTCAACCACTCAATGAAATTTCGATTTGAAATTGGTGCCAGATTGCTATGGAAAAAGACTACGAGATAGATAATTCAATCAAAGCTTTTGGTGTAAAATTTTTATCAAGTTTTGAGCAATTTCAATTTTCCCATGAGGCAAGCTGCTGCCGCCGGACGCCACTACTCCGACGAACCTAACATGGCTGCTCGGATACGTGGGGAGGTGGGGGCAAAGTTGGTCAACCATTAAAATTAGTGATCCGAGGGACAGAAATTGAGCATTTTTATCCGTCCGCTGATTAATTATGAAGGTGAAATTCTGTAAGCGTCCCCTCCAAAATATATAAAAGCGGGTTTAATTCTTCATTTAGAGAGGAGATATTTTGGAGAAGAGAAACCGAGCATTATGATGTGAAATCACAGAGTTTTCTGAAGTGAAATCACAGAGCTTTTTGAAGTGAAATCACAGAGCTTTTCTGTAAATGTATATTTGGGTAAATAACGGGTTCAGGGGCATAACGGGTCTAGTACGGATACAGGGATATCTGTTACCCGTTCTATTTTAGGGTTTGCCTATATAAACCCGGCTAGGGGCAATGGTTAGCGAATTCCACCTTGATCCGCAATCGGATGCTTCGAGCAACACTCTCCACAATCTCGAATCAAGCCCCTTGAGTTTTGTTCTCTCCCTCTCCCGTACGCACGCCGCCCGAGGAGGATCTCCTGTAACCGCCGCTCGGCTTCCGCATGCTCCCTCTTCGGTGCCTCTCCGCCGCTGCTGTGAGGACCTCGCTGAAGCCGCCAGTTCCTCCCAAGTGTACGCCCCCGTCGTTGCCGTGAAGAGCTCGCCCGTGCGACGTCGCAGCAGCCCCCCTTACGCCGGATCTAGCGAGTTCTCGCAGCCGCCTGCCCGCGAGATCATCGCCGTCGTAGAGATCGCCATCGACGAAGCCGCCGCCGTAGGGCTCGCCGCCGGCGAAACCTCCTTCGTGCTCACGCCGCCTGGACGAAGTCGTAACCGGCGCGAGTTTGTAACCACCGTCGCGAGTTCGTAATCGCCGCCGCGTGTTCGTAACCGCCGCCGCGTGCTCGTAACTGCCGCCGCGATTCGCGTTCCGCCGCGCCGCCGCTCCCTCTCAGTCTAGATCCCTCCCAGCCGCCGCCGTCAGGCATCCCGCCGCCGCCGTCATCCAACGTCTATGTTGCATCCCTAATTTTTCGCTACCGCCCCGGCTACCACCTGGCGCGAGCGTCTGACTCTGCTACCGCCCAGGCTACCGCCGATGCTAATGACAGAGTCCCTATTCCTCTGTTTGGTGGCCTGATCTCGTCTGTCGGGCGCACAATGATGAAGGGGAACAATCTTTCATCCCTCGCTTCGATGATCAAGTTGGAGAAGTTCACGGCGACTGAGTTTAACGACTGGAAGTTGAATACTCAGTTCAGAATGAAGTATCTGAACGTGTTCTACACAGTTCAGTCTGATCGTGTTGGGGTCGCTGGGACTGATGACGAAGCTCAGTGGGTTGCTGATGAGGACTTCTGTCGCGACTACCTGCTGAACTGTCTATCCTCAAGTCTGGCTAAGACTTACCTGAAGATGAAGACAATTGAGGAGATCTGGGACGCACTGGAGGAGCACTTCAGGCAAGAGGAGGATCTGTCCAAGGCACACTTGGTGGACAAGTTCCACTCCTTCACTTTCGATGAGGAGAAAGTTTCTCTCATGTATCGGAATTCAAAAACTTTGTCGATTCTTTGCATAGTGAGAATATATCTTTGCCAGATAGTTTTGTTGCTGACACAATTGTGTTTAAGTTGCCTTTCACGTGATATAATTTCAAAACTGAAATGTATCGCAAGAAGATGCAGGTGGATCTAAACGAACTCAATCATTTTATACGCATTGAGGACGAAAATAGGATTCGACACGCTTTAGAAGTTGTTAGCAAGCAGAAGGTTGCTGCTAACATGATTTTCAACTCTAAATGCGTGCCGAATCCTAGGAAGTCCAAACCCAACCCTAGTAGCTCCCAGGATGCAGGCCCTAGTAAACACATCAAAAAGTTCAAGGGCAAGTGTTTTAACTACAACAAGTGGGGACACAATGCATCCGATTGCAGGCTTCCTCGCAAGGAAAAGGGAAAAGCACCACAAGAAGGCAACCATGCTAATATGGCTAGACTCACTGAGCCATCCAACTTTGTCGTCATGGTTGGAAACGAGAAGGCCAGTACTGAGTGGTACCTTCACTCGGGGGCAACGTGCCACGTTTGCAACAACTCTAATCTGATGATAGGACTCACTGATGCGAGAGAATTGGTGACCGTTGCAAACAGTGAGACAGCAGATGTTCTGAAGGTGGGGAATGCGACGTTACTGCTCTCCTCAGGTAAAACCTTAACTCTTAAAAATGTTAAGTTTATTCTTTCACTAGCTGCTAATTTAGTGTCTATTAGCTTACTTTGTGATGCTGATATATTTTTTAATTTCTGTAGCGGTAGAGTAACATTGTCAGTTAACTCCCAGGTATGCAAGTCACTATTACTGAAATAGGATGTACATACTAAGTCTAGCAAACGAAATTGTTCAACAAGTTCAAACAAACTTAATTAGCCCTAAGACTCTACATGAGAGACTAGGACCAATACATTTGTCTACCTAGGTTGTGCTGGGGATAGTACTGTAGATAGATTCTTAGATATTTCTAATAATATCATTATAGAATCTAGGGACGCAGAGTTATTTTAAGATAAGTTCTTCAAGGATAAGAACCTGTCACTCCCAGGTATGCAAGTCACTATTACTGAAGAAGATCCTGAATCAGTACCGAGCACTTCATATTCAGTTCCCGTAGACAACTCTGGCCTATAGTCTAGGAGAACTTTTGTAAGAGAGCGTGTAACACCCCAAATCTGGTAGTTCCGCGAAGTAGGCGGAGTGGTAGTGCGGCACGTGAAGCAGGCTAGAATTTTCCCTGTCTGCTCTTAGCGCACGATCAGTGGCCTCATCGCGCACGACCAGTGATCGTGTGCCAGCGATCGTGCGTTAATTCAGAAGAGAATCGAGTTCTGTCTCGGACAGTGCGCACGACCATTTCCCTCTTCGCGCACGACCAGTGATCGTGCGCCAGCGATCGTGCGCTTATTCGCAAGAATTCAGAGTTCTGTCCCGGATAGTGCGCACGACCTTTGCCCTCGTCGCGCACGACCACTGACCGTGCGCCTGTGATCGTGCGCCCTGTTTATTCTGTTCCGCGATTTTGAGCGGAGAAGAGGATCCGACCGATCAAATTTCTTGGAATTCGATCCAACGGCTGGGATTTGATGCTGGGGGTCTTAGGGCTTTGGAGAGGGATTAAACCCTCATTATTTCATAGTGTTTCTCTCTCCTAGGCTAGAGGAAGAAGAAGGGGGCAAGGAAGAAGAAGAGGAGATTTCGCCATTGACGGAGCTCCGGAGCTCCGTTTCGCGAGCCGTTTCCAGATCCGGAGAGTGCAGCCCGGTGCGGTTCTTTCCCTCCGCGTAGAATCTCGGATCCATGGCGAAGAGGAACACGTCTAGGGTAACGATTCTTCCTCCCGAACTTTGGACTTGTATTTGTCCATTTATTCCTCTTTCTTTGCTTGCATGAGGTATCTCTTTCACCAAATGGGTGAAGTGTAGGATTTCCTCAAGTCCTTCGGGACTCCGGGTAGATTGTGTCCGTCCCCGGCATATTGCATGTAGAAAATCCGGTAGTCGTGCGGATTTAGGCATTTTGTGTGAAGCCTATTCGTGGCCGTGAGCCCGAATCGGTGATGCTTGATTTGCGACGTTGCATTTAGGTTAGACCTAGAATGCGTGCCGGAGAATGACTCCGTGAACTCACCTATAGTATTGCGGGAGTTAAGTGTAGGCGTCTTGTGAAGATCCCTACGAAAGCCCCATGCTTTGAGTTTTGGATGAAGGCAAACCTTCACCACGTTATTGATGCGGAGCGTATGTACCTCCCTTGTTGAGAATTCGCGAAGCCTAGATCCTTGTGAAGGGGTTAGGTGCGTAGCGTATATTTTTGTGTAGCACTTGAAAGTGCTAAACCCTTACGGGCCGAGGTGAAGCCGTACCCGCGTCGTGCGATAGATCGCGACGATTAGAGCACGGGCAAAGCTGAACCGAACCCGTTTCCATGCAGATCGGCGAGAGGTCCCTTCCTCATGAAGGCCGTGTGATCATGGGAGAGGTCGTGGAAGGTGTCATACCTAGACCGACCAAAAGCTCTTGTTTCCCACCTAAGGTTGTGACCCTTAGGGTGGAGTGTTGTGAATTTGATGTTATGTTTAGCCTCATGCGATTTGCTTAGGCGGTTGTGGGAAACCTTCGGGTGAACCCAACCAACATCATGTGCATACCTAGGTTCCCTTCTTTTTGATGCTCAACCTAGAAGATTGATTGTGCTTGAAACCTCACCTTGTGTAGTTGCACTCTCTTTAGATTAGTACTTGTGCTAGTATGGCTTACTTGCAGGGTAGAATCTCCGCCACCCCGGGAAAAGGGGTGGGGTCGTTATAATTTGGTCAGCTGTGCTGACCGTTGCTTTGTTTACCACCGCTTGGTGGAATGTTCTTATGCAGGTGCAGGTGAGCCTAGCGGGAAATAGCGGGCGTTGGTCCTTTTGCTGTCCTTTTGCTGAGTTGGCCCTCGAAGGCCAGCCTTTTTCCTGTTTTCTCATGTATTGCCGGCCTGCGTGCCGATGTATGCTTTTTGGAGTTTTGTACATTGATTTGATGTAAGGCCCTAAGGCCGTAACTCTTATTTCTGGATTCATTCCTATGATAGTGGACATGTCTATTTGAATGGTCTAATTAATGCTTCCGCTTACGTTTTGTACTCTCGTTAGTTGTTACTTTTCTGGTTATCACCTTTTAACTCCTAGCTAGTGTGGTTTGTATGGCGTGGGGTCCCGGCCGGACCTGCTGTTATACTTTTTGTACTGGCAGGGTGTTACAATTTGGTATCGGACTTAAGGCGTCGATCCGTAGTTTAGCGAATTCGGGACGAATTCCTTTTAAGGGGTGGTGCGCACGGGCTGTGCATTCACCTAGAACGACAAAAACTAATAAGAATGTCCACTTAGGAATGAAAAAAAAAAAAAAAACATACTTGTTTGCGGAACCTGAGCGTTCCATGATTGATGTTTGATACGTTTAGGGTCACTAAATTGTGCCTTGCATGATTATAGGTAGCTAGAAGTGCTGCGGGGCGGTCTCAACCCCGTAACACCGCTGAAAGTAGTGGGTCGGCTGAGGTGCCAGCGACCACTCCTTCAGCTGAGATGATCAGAATGGTCGCATAAGCAGTCTTCGCGATGATCAATGCTCAACCGCAAAGGCTTGCACAGCCTGCTACGCCTACTACTGATGCAACCCCGGTAGTTGAACCTGCAGTGGAACCTGCGGTAGCACCAAGGGTTGATGCCCCTGTGCCAGTAGCTGCAGTGGAACCGGCGTTAGCACCGAGGGTGGAGCGTCAAGTTGCGCAAGTAGTTGCGGGGCGAGCGCGTGACCAACAATTAAAGCACTTCTTGAGCTTTAATCCTCCTACCTTCTCGGGATCTGAGTCCCCAACGGAGGCAGAAGACTGGTTGTCAAGAGTTAGAAGAACTCTGAGGGCGACGGCGACGGACGAAGCCATGATGGTCACCTTAGCCACTTTCCTTCTTGACGGAGAGGCTGTGCTGTGGTGGGAAGAGCAGGAACTGCACAAGTTCGGCGATAGAGACATTACTGAAATAACAATGGCTGAGTTTTCAAAGTCGTTCCTCCAGCGGTTTATCCCCTCTGCCCAACGCATTGCGTTACAAAACCAGTTCCTGAGGTTAACTCAAGGTGATCGCTCCGTTGACGATTACTTACATGAGTTTACCAGACTGAGTCGCTATGCGGGGGCATTGGTGGAGGATGAGGAGACGAAGACGAATAAATTCTATGAAGGGCTTCGGGACGAGTTGAGGCTGCTCCTTGCAGGCCCTATGACGTTTGGCTTCCAAGTGATGGTGCAAACCGCCAGATCTTTGGAGTTGGACATGGAGAGGGTACAAGCAAAGAGTGTTGTAAAGAAACCCGAGTTTCATGCGCCGGCCTCTCAGTCCAAGCCGGACTTCAGAAGGAACAAGCGGAAGTTCAAGCAGGCGGAACCAGCTTCTTCGAATGTTTCGGGAGCCACGACCGCGCGGACTCCTATTACGTGTTTCACTTGCGGGAAGGTGGGACACAAAGCTGCGGTGTGTCGAAGTGGTCCCCCAAAGGCGGCAAATCGAGCGGCGGATTATGCTCGGGCTGCGGAAAAGGGCAAAGCGGCAGAGTCTTCGGCCTCCCAACACATTCCGACTCAGCCGAGAGTCTATTCGCTTGGCCAACAAGAAGCTATACGACAAACCGATGTCGTCACAGGTACGAATTAGAAGTTAGCTTTTACAGCTATGTATATGATTCTTACTGTTGTACGACTATATGTGTTATTTGTGTACAATTAGGTTTCGTCCTAATTTTCAACTATCCGGCGAGAGCTCTATTCGATACGGGTGCATCGCACTCTTTTCTGTCTGAGGACTTCGTGGTGCGAATCGGAGTGCCGTCTACCTTTGTAGAGGATAGATTGGAAGTAGTGCTACCCAATGGATCTCGAATGAGTGCGGATAGGAAGAGCCGTGTGAAGGTGCGGATCGGAAGTCAAGATTTCGACTTGGAAGCGTCGTTACTACCGTTAGCTGAATTCGATGTGATCTTCGGCATGGACTGGCTCTCGGAGCAGCGAGCATGCATAGATTGCAATACAAAGGAGATCACTCTGGGAACGAACACCGACGATGAAACCACATTCGCCGGTATGCGAGGAGCGAGCAAGACGCTGATGTCTGCTCTCCAGGTGGTTAAGGCGGTGAGAAAAGGCGCCGAGTTGTTCTTCACCTTGTTGGAGGCTTCGGAGCCAAAGCCCAGGTTGTGTGATGTCCCAGTTGTAGCGGAATACGCCGACGTGTTTCCTAACGAACTCCCTGGGGCTCCGCCTCATCGGGAGATTGATTTCTGTATCGAGTTGGTGCCAGGTGCCAAACCTGTGGCCCGCTCACCATACCGAATAGCGCCAAAGGAATTGGCAGAGTTGAAGGTCCAATTGCAAGAGCTGCTAGAGCAAGGCTACGTACGTCCAAGTTCTTCGCCTTGGAGTGCACCGGTCCTCTTTGTGAAAAAGAAGGATGGGAGCTTGCGTCTGTGTATTGATTATAGAGAGCTAAACAAGTTGACCGAGAAAAACCGATATCCGATTCCTAGAATCGATGATCTATTCGACCAACTGATGGGGTCGACGGTTTACTCCAAGCTAGACCTAAGGTCCGGCTACTATCAACTGCGAATAAGGGAATGCGACATTCCAAAGACAGCGTTCAGTACCCGCTTTGGGCACTTTGAGTTCACGGTAATGCCGTTCGGTCTATCCAACGCACCGTCGGTATTCATGGACTTGATGAATAGGACATTCCGAGAGTATTTAGATCAATTTGTGATCGTCTTCATCGACGACATTTTGGTATACTCTCAGTCGGAAGAGGAGCATGTAGGGCATCTGCACGCAGTCCTGAGCACCTTGAGGAGGAGTCAGCTATATGCCAAGTTCTCCAAGTGCGAGTTTTGGCTACCGTCAGTGGCATTCCTTGGTCATGTTGTTAGTGGCGAAGGAATTGCAGTTGATCCGTCGAAGATAGAAGCGATCCAAGCGTGGCCTTTGTTGAAAAACGTAGCGGAAGTCCGAAGTTTCTTAGGACTTGCCGGCTATTATAGGCGCTTTGTGGAAAACTTCTCGAGGATCGCACTTCCTCTCACAAAACTGACTAGGAAGGATCATAAGTTCGTTTGGTCGCCCGAGTGCGCACGAGCTTTTGAAGAGCTAAAGAGCCGTCTGACCACGGCGCCCATTCTATGCTCGCCACAGGGTACGGAAGGCTACGAAATATATAGCGACGCCTCAGGAAGTGGTTTGGGTTGTGTCCTAGTGCAGTTCGGGAAGGTAATTGCCTACGGCTCCCGGCAACTGAAGGTTCACGAGAGGAATTACCCGGTCCATGATTTGGAGCTAGCGGCCGTGGTTTTTGCCCTCAAACTTTGGAGACACTATCTATATGGCGTGAAGATCGATATCTTTACCGACCATAAGAGCCTCAAGTACTTACTAGACCAAAGGGAGTTGAACATGCGCCAAAGGAGGTGGATGGAGTTCCTTGGGGACTACACCTTCGATATCAAGTATACTCCCGGTAAAGGAAACGTAGTTGCAGACGCGTTGAGTCGTCGGGCTCCCGCACAAGCAAATTGGATTTTGATGCACGATGAGCGTCTAATCCGTGAGCTAGAAGAGATGGAGATCATATGCATTGATAGGAGAACGTCTACTTCAGCATGCTTGAACTGGACGGAAGTTCACTACGACCTTGCCGACCGAGTTCGACAAGCATTGGAGTTGGACGAGAGCTTGAAACGATACAAAGCGGAAACCGTTGAAGGGTTAAACGCTGATTTCTCCTTCGAAGACGACCTTATGTGGAAGCAGGAAAGGTTATGCATCCCAAACGTTGGTACTCTACGGGCGGAATTGATGTACGAGGCTCATCATACCAAGTACTCGATCCACCCGGGGAGCACTAAAATGTTTATGGATATGAAGAAACTGTTCTGGTGGCCGGGCATGAAGAAAGACATTGCCCTTTACGTAGCCAAGTGTCATACTTGCGCGTTGGTGAAAGCGGAATGTCAACGTCCCGGTGGGTTTCTGAAGTCCTTGCCGATTCCGGAATGGAAGTTTGATGATATTTCGATGGATTTCGTGCACGGATTGCCGAGATCGCAACATGGAAACGACGCCATATGGGTGATCGTGGACCGTTTGACAAAGGTATCACACTTCATTCCGAACCGGAAGGATGATTCCGTAGAGAAGCTAGCAAAGCTCTATGTGGATAGTATCGTGAGACTGCACGGTGTCCCTCGTAGCATCGTCAGCGATCGTGACGGGCGTTTCACATCGAAAGATTGGAGGCTTATCCATGAACTGTTGGGCACAAAATTGAAGTTCAGCACGGCCTTCCACCCGCAAACGGATGGACAGACCGAGAGAACCAACAGGACTATGGAGGATATGCTCCGAATGTGCGCTCTAGACTTTGGAAAGAGGTGGGAGGATCACCTCTATATGATCGAATTCGCCTACAATAATAGCTACCAAGCCAGCATAAAGATGGCTCCTTTCGAGGCCCTCTATGGTAAGAAGTGTCGTACGCCGTTGTCTTGGGCGGAAACGGGCGATACTAAGCTATTGAAGCGAAAGGATGTTGAAGAAGCAACTTCGACGATCCGGGCTATACGCGAAAGGCTATTGGTTGCCCAGGATAGGCAAGCAAAGTATTTCAACGCCAAGCATAGGAACTTAGAGTTTGCCGTCGGTGACCGGGTTTACTTGAAGATCAAACCGTTCAAAGGGGTATCAAGGATTCGACGCTTGAAAAAGCTCAGTCCGAGGTACTTAGGACCGTTCGAGATCGTGGAGCGTGTTGGTGATGCGGCTTATCGGCTTGCACTATCTGCAGAGCTGAGCGGTCTGCACGACGTGTTCCACATTTCAGTGTTGAGGAAGGCAGTGCAAGAGCCTACTCATATCGTTGCGGTCGGCAAAGTTCCAGTCGATAGTGGGTTGTCGACGAAAGTCAAGCCTTTACGCATCGAAGATACCGAAGTAAAGCAGCTGCGGAACAAGTCCATTCGGATGGTAAAAGTCCGGTGGGATAACTGCGGCCGAGAGGAGATCTCTTGGGAGAGAGAGCAAACGATGCTTGCGGAGTATCCCGAGCTATTTCCCTCAGGTAAAGTATAACTGTAATTTATGCTATTACTGTTTCCTGGATTTCGGGACGAAATTCTTTTAAGGAGGGTGGAGTTGTAACACCCCAAATCTGGTAGTTCCGCGAAGTAGGCGGAGTGGTAGTGCGGCACGTGAAGCAGGCTAGAATTTTCCCTGTCTGCTCTTAGCGCACGATCAGTGGCCTCATCGCGCACGACCAGTGATCGTGTGCCAGCGATCGTGCGTTAATTCAGAAGAGAATCGAGTTCTGTCTCGGACAGTGCGCACGACCATTTCCCTCTTCGCGCACGACCAGTGATCGTGCGCCAGCGATCGTGCGCTTATTCGCAAGAATTCAGAGTTCTGTCCCGGATAGTGCGCACGACCTTTGCCCTCGTCGCGCACGACCACTGACCGTGCGCCTGTGATCGTGCGCCCTGTTTATTCTGTTCCGCGATTTTGAGCGGAGAAGAGGATCCGACCGATCAAATTTCTTGGAATTCGATCCAACGGCTGGGATTTGATGCTGGGGGGTCTTAGGGCTTTGGAGAGGGATTAAACCCTCATTATTTCATAGTGTTTCTCTCTCCTAGGCTAGAGGAAGAAGAAGGGGGCAAGGAAGAAGAAGAGGAGATTTCGCCATTGACGGAGCTCCGGAGCTCCGTTTCGCGAGCCGTTTCCAGATCCGGAGAGTGCAGCCCGGTGCGGTTCTTTCCCTCCGCGTAGAATCTCGGATCCATGGCGAAGAGGAACACGTCTAGGGTAACGATTCTTCCTCCCGAACTTTGGACTTGTATTTGTCCATTTATTCCTCTTTCTTTGCTTGCATGAGGTATCTCTTTCACCAAATGGGTGAAGTGTAGGATTTCCTCAAGTCCTTCGGGACTCCGGGTAGATTGTGTTGGATCGTACGACGCCCTTAGAGGGGGGGGGGTGAATAAGGGAATAAAATTCTTTCTATAATTTTCAAGATAATTACTAAATTATTTTATAATGAAGGAGATTGAAATAAACAATTTAGATTAAGAATTGAAAACTTAGAACACAATATAATAGAGATTACGCCAAATGATAGAAATCAAGTAAACACAAAAGAGACATGATTATATTATATGAAAAAGTGTTTACATAAATTTGATTTCTATATCGCTAGAAATCGGAGGCGTACAAATGTAAATTTCTTTTTGTTTACCAATCCTTCTCCCAAGGATCGGAAGGCTATCACTTGTCTCTCCCTAGACCAAGCCCAAGCCTATCCTCTAGATCTTTCCAAGATCTAGACGTAGCATACAAGGCCACGATTTCCCACCAAGCCACGCAAGGACTTGGACGCTCCGCACAAGGAAGCGATTTTCCCCTAAGCCGCGCAAGGACTTAGACGCTCCGCACAAGGAAGCGATTTTCCCTACCAATACAAAGTAAAATGTATATAAATGAAAATACAAGATAAAATAAGAACTCCCTAGAAATTCAGATCTCTGAAAGGAAGGTTGAAGCCTCGAGATGATCCTTGATGTAGAAGCGCGTCCGATCTCGTCTTCAATTTCAAACCTTCTCAGCATAAATGGGAGTTCATGAGGTTCTGGAGCTCTCTGGATGGAATGCACTCAGGAAAGGACTTAGAATCTTCAATGGTTGAAATGCACGAACAGAAGGTGTCAATTTATAGAAAATCGCTGTCGGAATTTCCGACAGTGACTGTCGGAATTTTCCGACAGCGCTAAACTGCCGCTGGAGTGCCGTCGTGGGTGGAGTCGTGGGCAGTTGGTGTAACCGTCGAGCTGTCGCCTGGGCGACATCGATGTCGGATTTCCGACATCTCAAAACTGCTTTTCGTCGTGCTGCCGTGGAGGGAAGTAGTTGTAACTTCTCTGCTGTCGCCTGGGCGACAGTGGCTGTCGGAATTTTCCGACAGTGAAATTTCCCACATTCAAATTTAGCTCCAGCATGTAGATTGAGTCGTTCTCATCTCCGAAATGGGGTGGCACGTTCTGTAACTCTTCCTGGATTGAAAGTTATGGCCATTTTAAGATCAGCACACAAAACTCATCCAACCTGAGACTTGTCGTTCTCGGATCATGCCCATGAACGAGGAATTGTCTCCTCATTGAACCTATACAACCTGACCACTATAAACACACAAAAGACTAGATCAAATACAACACGGTATTTGTTATTCTCAAACCAAGAGATGCGGAAAGCAAGCTCCAACAATCTCCCCCTTTTGATAATAACAAATACCCATATGAGAAATTAGTGAGTTTATAGATAAGTGCGATTAAAAGATATGCATGAATAAAAGGTTTACTGCGTGATAGATTTTACTCCCCCTAAATATCTATGTCACTAGATTTCTCATTTTATTCTCCCCCTTTTGTTATTACCAAAAGTGGGTTGTCATGATCGAGCAATATCACTCCCTCTACATAGATGCTTTCCATGAAAACTTTTTAATATACTCCCCCTAAATTGTATTCTCCCCCTAAATGTATGCTCCCCCTAAATGTTATAATTAATTGTAATGGTGCATTCTGAAAAATTGAGATTAGTAAGAGATTTCTTGAATTTATATTTCTCCCCCTTTTTTTTGATATTATCAAAAGTTATTTTGAAATAAAGAATGAATAATTATGAAGAAATAATAAATATGGGAGTATATAAGAGTAATAGATTTTATGTCGAGAAAAAAAATAGGATGCAATCAAAAGCTTGTTAAATACTACTTGTTGAGAAAAATATAGGCATGATGTAACATAAAGTAGTAAGCAACATAGCTAACATGATAAAGTAAGCATTCTATTTAAGATACCACTAGCTTAAAGGAAAACACAGTGTTAAAAATAATAAGCACTCTTAAACATAAACATCATTTTAGAAGATAAAACCATATAAAGGATAATGAGTTTTAAATTTGAAAAGTTGATGTTTGAGTTAAAGATTGAAGAGATGCTATTCCATTAAGATACAAAAAAAAAATTGCAAGCATGATTTCATAATATCAAGAAAAGATACACAAACTACAATGTAATAAAATTTTCATTTCAAGTAAACATAAACATTGTAGCGGTCATGCTTTGTTATCTAGTGCATTTACTTAAGTTTGTAGAGATTTGAGTAGATGAGCATTAGGATCCAATTCTCATGAGTAGAAGTTTTATGAAAGATAATGATGTGTACAAAGTAGTGTTTTGATAAAGTATACAAGTGAATCAATCAAAAACACATGACATATATAATGAAATAACACAACATTAAAATACACAAATAATATTACTTCCACACTATTTCAATGCACATGAATAAATAGTACAACTACCAAGGTGCTCTGCACACACAATGCTTATTAAGACTTATCAGGGTGCAAAGTAGTGCTTGGGGGATCACTTTTATACTTATTAGCTTTTTTTTTTTTAATTTTTTTTTTTTGTGATCCGGTGTACAAAAGAGAAGTGGTGTATAAATTGTTTGCTACAAGACACTTTACAATTCTTAGCCAAGGTGCTCAACCTCACAATGCTCATTAAGACTTATCAGGAGGGTGAGTAGTGCTTGGTGGAGTTTTCCTTGTCATTTATTATTTAATTTTTAGTTTAGTGACTAAGGACTCCGAATTCACTTGTTTTGCAAACATAGCATTTAAAACCACATTTCTCTAAAGAATAAGTGCATGAAAGACAAAGAATTGTAATAACCAATTCAATGTTGTGTAGGTAATCTATTTAGGCATTTTAATTATTTATGTTATTATACTACACAATCATGTAAGAATAAGATTGTAAACACATGTAGGTTATCAAAAATAAGTGAGTGAATGAATCATTATCAAACATAATACATTACTCATACTTAGAGGCATGCTAAACATTTCTACACATGTTTATCTACAATCAATTTCATTGCACATAACAAGATAATTTTCAAGGCATGACAAATACAAAACAATGTTTTTAAGAAACTTGAAAGTTAAATTAAACATTGCATTTAATCCTTAATTGATATAATTAATCATCCATCCTTGACAATGGCAATGAACAACAATCATTTTTGTTTTTATAAATTTTTGATTTTTTTTTATATATGGACAAAACAATAAACACACATAAAGAAAAACATATTTTTGTTCTTTGAAATTGTTTTGTAATTTTGTATTTGTTTTTTTTTTATATATATTCTCTGGAAATCATAGAAGTCTTTAATAGCCCTTTCAGTAAATGATATTCTATGCCAGAGAAATAAACAAAACTAACGTATGAGAAAATACATATATATATATATATATATATATTAAAAGAAATAAATTTTGTTTTAAAAGGAGTAAAAAGATAGAAAACTTTTTACAAACACACATAATATTAAAATAATACCAGAAATAATTCAAAACAAAAAAAAATATTTTGGAGCAAAGGAGCTAACGCCAGGCATTAACTTCTTAACGCCAAAACAGAACTGTATTTCTTGATGTTTTGAAAAATATTTTTCTTAATTCGTTTGTATTATAAAGAGACCTTCCTTTAGTTGAAATTTCAGAGTATATTGATTAGATTCGAAGACTCTTTTAACATGTATTTGGTGATTTTTCAAATACTTGTGTTTGGTAAAATCATTAAAGCTCGAAATATTAAAATATGCAAACACATGATGCAATGTTAGAATAAAAAAATATGCATGATTTATGTATAAAGAGTGAGATAATGTTCATGCAATGAATATAATATAAGTATATCTAAGATCAAGATACCTTAACTACATGACTACACTCTAGCCCCGTACTAAGTGACGGATGGGCATGAGGAGCTGCACACTTGCCGTAGGTTGGGGTGTTAATCCCATATGCATACAAAAGACGACGCTCAACCTAGCACTCTTTCCCCCAGTGCCTCTCAAGGCCCCACTGGAACCCTCCCCGGTTAAGGACAAGACATGACTTAGAGGTTAGGTCTCTAATGCACACAATCCTACGCCCTCGCTATTGTGAGACACATGTCATAGGTTAATGATTATGGATATACTAAGCGTTTTAGTCTAAGGATTGATTCATAAAACATGAGTTTATTTTAGTTTTAGAACATATTGTAGATTTTGAAATCACAATGTACTCATGAATTTTAAAGTTCAAATTTCTCTACCTTTAGCATGTCACTGTATTGATAATCCTAACATAAACACTAAATTAAGCATATACAAAGAGGTGCGGCTAGGATAATGAATTTGGATGTTATGCAAAATATGCTAAATTTATATAATTGGTTTACATGTAATCAATTTTAGAGTTTTGAAAATTAATAGACCTAGAATGAAGTGACAATTCTATTTGATTTCATCTTGTTGATATCAAGTTAATTCATAGGTCTAAAGATAATGATATACATGCAAACAATAAAGATGCACATCACACACACAAAACAAGATATGAAACTATAATACCAATTGCAATCATATATTTCATAATTCCTAAGGTTGATAGAATTAGTTGATTTAAGATAGGTCTTGATGGATCATGAGTTATGATATATGATTATAGTGAATTTTAGCATAGGATATTAATAGATCATGGTGGTGATTTTGAAATCATATTTATCATTTTTGAAAATTTTCTTTTGATTTTAATTTTTAGAAATTAGACTAAACAAATACAAAATAATTTTTCAGAGAAATCAGAATTTTTTTTTAGGAAAATATGCTACCGCCAGCGTTAGTGATAACGCCTGGCGTTAGCAATAGAGTTACAATATTTGATTTTAAAACACATTGTTTTTTTTTTATTAATTGATTCCGATTTTTCTGATTATGATTTTCAATATAAAGACTATTATATGCAGCAACGCAAAAAAGACAAATATGCAATTGGTTGCGCGTTTAATATTTTAGCCTAAGACCCCTAATAGTCCATTTAAATCCAATTTTGAAAGTAATTTCATTAATCTTGATAATATCATTTAGCAAATTTAGCATTCAATTTATAATGATAATATAAGACATTTATAGGCAATGGATTTAAAAAGGATAAAACATATAAAAAGGAAAGATAGATCACTTGAAAACTTTATGACTTTTTATTTAATTTAATTCAATTTTGATTTGATAAACATTAGGCTTAAAATGTAAAAGTCATATTTCATAATATATCTAAGTGACCATAAACAAGTTAGCTCAAAAATAAAAAATAAACAAAAGAAAAAGCAATTACGCATATCATGAAGTAGACTAATGATATTTCATTTTTAATTTATTTCCACTTCATGCAAATGATAGGATACTAATGAATAAGAGATTTAGATATCCAAAGGGGACCATGAGGGATGGTTCCTTTGGGTACCCAAATACATCGTGATGGCTTTTGAGAAGATAATGATGAATGAGCCCTTTTAATTAATGTTGATGTATCATTTTTCTTTAAGGGTCTCCATTCATATCTTGGTGGTTTACATTTCAAATTCATATTATGATTATGTGACATCTTTATATGATTATATTTATTTGAAAAATAATTCATTTGCGATTTAAGTTTATTCAAATTATTTTTCAAAATAGATTGATGTTGATAATCATAATGAATTTTATTACATGGATTCTTTGAAAGTTTATAAGAGTGAGTGTCTTTCTTTAGAAGTGATTGTTGAAAGAGTGGGTTACAATATGTTTTAAATGATTGATTCTTCTTTTGATGATTTTCATTTCCACTCTTTCTTATAGACATACTCTTATAATATGAAGGATAATATTTTATATTTTGATTTTCATGAAAAGGAGTTTTTAAATTTGAGCCATGATTGAAAATATATTGAGACTTATAATAATGACTCTTAAGAATTTTGTGAGGATCATATTTCTTTTTGAAACTAAACTCCTTTTGATTTAATGTGTGAAAATGATCCTTTTTAGAAATAATTTTGTAAGTTAATTTATCCTTGTTATTTAAAATCTTATGATGAAATTCATTACATGACATTTGAAATTTTTCAACAAAAGATTTTAATTGTATTAACTTACAAGTTAAAGCATCATTTTCAACTAACAATTTTTCATTATGTTCTTTAGAAACTAAGAGCCCTTTTTCAATTTCCTTGAATTTTTCTTTTAATAGATTGCAATCTAAACAAGGAATATGAATTTTATCTAAAGAGCATGAAAGAGAATTTAACACATCAATATTTGATTCTACGTTATCGTTTGCTTTTAAAGATTTATTTTCTAAACGTAATTTGGAATTAGCAATTTTTAACTTTAAAATTTTACGTTTAGCAATTTTAAGCATACGAAATGTAGAAATAGAATTTTTTACAAAAAGAGAAGATTTAGATTTTCTTACCTTGCAATAGTTTTCGTCTTCTCTTTTGCTTGATGTGTTGCCAACAAATGAGTCCAATATTGTGACGTTGTATTTTTCTTCTTCCTCTTCCATACAAGAGTGTCCATCATCCTTTCCGCTTGATGAGCATTCTATGGATCCATCCTTTGTGTAGCTTTCTTGAATATTTGCATAGTCTTGCATATTCTCCGGTTCTTGTGAATGTTCCGTACCTGTAGAAGGCGAATCATAAGTTCTTTCAAGAAAACTCCAAATTTCATATGCGGTAGGTAAAGTATAAATAAGTTTGAAAATATTTTGGTCTAACGCACAAAATATACTATTCATAGATTTTGCATTTAAAATAATTTCATTTCTAGTTAGTACGCTAGATGGCTTTTTAATAGTAATATTCCAAACTTTTTCATCTAAGGCCTTAAGAAAATTTTTCATTAATATTTTCCACCCATTATAATTTTCACCCATAAATAATGGTGGTGATAATACTTTTTCATTTATATTAAAATTTTCCCCACTAGTAGAAGCGAGATCATGATCAAGAGGCGCCATTATTCCCGGTTGTTAAGCCGATTTGGAATAACCTACCTCTGATACCAATTGTTGGATCGTACGACGCCCTTAGAGGGGGGGGGGTGAATAAGGGAATAAAATTCTTTCTATAATTTTCAAGATAATTACTAAATTATTTTATAATGAAGGAGATTGAAATAAACAATTTAGATTAAGAATTGAAAACTTAGAACACAATATAATAGAGATTACGCCAAATGATAGAAATCAAGTAAACACAAAAGAGACATGATTATATTATATGAAAAAGTGTTTACATAAATTTGATTTCTATATCGCTAGAAATCGGAGGCGTACAAATGTAAATTTCTTTTTGTTTACCAATCCTTCTCCCAAGGATCGGAAGGCTATCACTTGTCTCTCCCTAGACCAAGCCCAAGCCTATCCTCTAGATCTTCCCAAGATCTAGACGTAGCATACAAGGCCACGATTTCCCACCAAGCCACGCAAGGACTTGGACGCTCCGCACAAGGAAGCGATTTTCCCCTAAGCCGCGCAAGGACTTAGACGCTCCGCACAAGGAAGCGATTTTCCCTACCAATACAAAGTAAAATGTATATAAATGAAAATACAAGATAAAATAAGAACTCCCTAGAAATTCAGATCTCTGAAAGGAAGGTTGAAGCCTCGAGATGATCCTTGATGTAGAAGCGCGTCCGATCTCGTCTTCAATTTCAAACCTTCTCAGCATAAATGGGAGTTCATGAGGTTCTGGAGCTCTCTGGATGGAATGCACTCAGGAAAGGACTTAGAATCTTCAATGGTTGAAATGCACGAACAGAAGGTGTCAATTTATAGAAAATCGCTGTCGGAATTTCCGACAGTGACTGTCGGAATTTTCCGACAGCGCTAAACTGCCGCTGGAGTGCCGTCGTGGGTGGAGTCGTGGGCAGTTGGTGTAACCGTCGAGCTGTCGCCTGGGCGACATCGATGTCGGATTTCCGACATCTCAAAACTGCTTTTCGTCGTGCTGCCGTGGAGGGAAGTAGTTGTAACTTCTCTGCTGTCGCCTGGGCGACAGTGGCTGTCGGAATTTTCCGACAGTGAAATTTCCCACATTCAAATTTAGCTCCAGCATGTAGATTGAGTCGTTCTCATCTCCGAAATGGGGTGGCACGTTCTGTAACTCTTCCTGGATTGAAAGTTATGGTCATTTTAAGATCAGCACACAAAACTCATCCAACCTGAGACTTGTCGTTCTCGGATCATGCCCATGAACGAGGAATTGTCTCCTCATTGAACCTATACAACCTGGCCACTATAAACACACAAAAGACTAGATCAAATACAACACGGTATTTGTTATTCTCAAACCAAGAGATGCGGAAAGCAAGCTCCAACAGATTGTGTCCGTCCCCGGCATATTGCATGTAGAAAATCCGGTAGTCGTGCGGATTTAGGCATTTTGTGTGAAGCCTATTCGTGGCCGTGAGCCCGAATCGGTGATGCTTGATTTGCGACGTTGCATTTAGGTTAGACCTAGAATGCGTGCCGGAGAATGACTCCGTGAACTCACCTATAGTATTGCGGGAGTTAAGTGTAGGCGTCTTGTGAAGATCCCTACGAAAGCCCCATGCTTTGAGTTTTGGATGAAGGCAAACCTTCACCACGTTATTGATGCGGAGCGTATGTACCTCCCTTGTTGAGAATTCGCGAAGCCTAGATCCTTGTGAAGGGGTTAGGTGCGTAGCGTATATTTTTGTGTAGCACTTGAAAGTGCTAAACCCTTACGGGCCGAGGTGAAGCCGTACCCGCGTCGTGCGATAGATCGCGACGATTAGAGCACGGGCAAAGCTGAACCGAACCCGTTTCCATGCAGATCGGCGAGAGGTCCCTTCCTCATGAAGGCCGTGTGATCATGGGAGAGGTCGTGGAAGGTGTCATACCTAGACCGACCAAAAGCTCTTGTTTCCCACCTAAGGTTGTGACCCTTAGGGTGGAGTGTTGTGAATTTGATGTTATGTTTAGCCTCATGCGATTTGCTTAGGCGGTTGTGGGAAACCTTCGGGTGAACCCAACCAACATCATGTGCATACCTAGGTTCCCTTCTTTTTTATGCTCAACCTAGAAGATTGATTGTGCTTGAAACCTCACCTTGTGTAGTTGCACTCTCTTTAGATTAGTACTTGTGCTAGTATGGCTTACTTGCAGGGTAGAATCTCCGCCACCCCGGGAAAAGGGGTGGGGTCGTTATAATTTGGTCAGCTGTGCTGACCGTTGCTTTGTTTACCACCGCTTGGTGGAATGTTCTTATGCAGGTGCAGGTGAGCCTAGCGGGAAATAGCGGGCGTTGGTCCTTTTGCTGTCCTTTTGCTGAGTTGGCCCTCGAAGGCCAGCCTTTTTCCTGTTTTCTCATGTATTGCCGGCCTGCGTGCCGATGTATGCTTTTTGGAGTTTTGTACATTGATTTGATGTAAGGCCCTAAGGCCGTAACTCTTATTTCTGGATTCATTCTTATGATAGTGGACATGTCTATTTGAATGGTCTAATTAATGCTTCCGCTTACGTTTTGTACTCTCGTTAGTTGTTACTTTTCTGGTTATCACCTTTTAACTCCTAGCTAGTGTGGTTTGTATGGCGCGGGGTCCCGGCCGGACCTGCTGTTATACTTTTTGTACTGGCAGGGTGTTACAGAGCGAACTCCCAGAACTTTTGGTAGTGACTTTGTCACTTTCCACGTAGAAGCTGATCCATCCACCTATAAGGAAGCGATGAGATCCAGGGATTCCCTACTCTGGAAAGAAGCTATTGATGTAGAGATGGATTCTCTACTTCAGAATAACACCTGGACGTTGGTTGATAAGCTAAAATGGGCTAAAACCGTAGAGTGTAAGTGGGTTCTGAAGAAGAAACTGAATCCTGATGGTAGCGTAGCTAAGTATAAAGCACGTCGGTGGCTAAAGGTTTCACACAAGTAAGCGGAGTAGATTAGTTTGATGTCTACTCACCAGTGTGCCACTTAACAACCATTAGGGTCCTCCTTGCTATTGCGTCTATTGAGAACTTTATTGTTCATCAAATGGATGTTAAGACTGCGTTCTTGAACGGAGATCTGACCGAAGAGATCTACATGCATATGAATCAACCTGAAGGTCACGAAACAAAGGTCTGTATATTACTTAAATCTTTATACAGACTAAAACAAGCACCGAAATTATGGCATGAGAAATTTGACTATAGTGTAAAGAACATGGGATTCATGTCGAGTCTCTCGGATAAATGTCTTTACATACGTCATAGATCAGATAAAGTCGTCATAATTTGCTTTTATGTAGATAATATGCTCATTCTAGGATCTGATTAATCTGAAGTGGATGACGTTAAGTCAGATCTAATAAAAGAATTTAGCATTAAAGACCTAGGTGTAGCTAACATTATACTAGTCATGCAAGTGAGCTTTGGGAAGAATGACATCTCCCTCAGTCAAAGCCACTACATAAAGTCCATGTTGGATACGTGGGGATACAGTGACAGTAAAGCATTTGAGACTCCATACGACTATACTAATCTTCTAAAGCCCAATGAAGGAGCTATGGTTAGACAATTAGATTACTCTAAACTGATTGGTAGTCTCATGTATGCTATGATCTGCACTAGACCTGACATAGCCTTTACGGTCGACATGTTATGCAGATTCACTAGTAACCCTTGCCAAGAACATTGGAACGCCTTAGATGGGCTAATGGGGTACCTAAAGCACACCCAAAAGTATGCTTTAAGTTACACTGGCCATCCTTCGGTTCTTGAAGGATATTCTGAAGAATCATGGTGCTCAAAATTAAATGACAGCAAGTCCACTAGTGGGTTTGAATTCACACTAGGAGGAGCTGTTGTAGCCTGGAAGTCCAAGAGGCAATCCTGTATTGCTCTCTCTTCTATGAAATCCGAACTCTACGCTCTAGCATCAGCAGAGTGGCTAAGAGATTTGGTGATGGACATTCCACTGACGAGCCTGAAAATGAGTTCTATTGCAGTTTATATGACAATCAGGCCACTAAAACGATTGCTACAAACACTTTGTTCAATGGCAAAAGAAGGCATCTAAGGCTGAAACAATCCTGGTTGACCTCACTCACAAGTCAAGGGATTATGACCCTGATTGATGTGAGATCGAAAGACAATGTTGCAAACGCCTTGACCAAAGGCCTGAATAGAGCTCTCATTATAAAAACATCGGGGGAGATGAGACTAAAATTCATAGAAAAATGAAACTTTCCTCCGTTGTTTATGTTTTGATAGTGAGGACCAATATAGTCATAATATTCAAGCATCTAATAACAGACTGAAAATCCCAAATAATTTCTCGATGAAAACCCAAGATGGCTAGATGCATGTTATTCCACATTTGATAACAAAGCATCTTTCTCATTGTAAGTTGATTCGAAAATTATTCAACTGAGAATAGAAAGTCGTTGTAGTCGGTTAATCTAACATTAATTATCATATCACATTATTCCACACCTGATAATATTGCAAATGTTGTTGTGTCAAATCATTTCACATTTGATGATGAGGTACATAATGATCACTAATGAGTAAGATAACAACGTTTGATTTACAAAATCAACACTTGACTTGTTGACGCCAGGAAAATCCTGACCTCAAGATTCGGACCGATGCAGCCGGAGGCTACTCGCCCAGCAGCCCGACGAGATGGCTTGGCTGACAACGACGAAGAAGCTAGAAGAGCAACAAACAGGACTCCAGGTGCTGCGGCAGGGAGGTCCCACCACGTACCCAGAAGCTCCGAAGAGACTTCCCCTCCAAGACCAAAGAATGGCCGAGCAAGGTACGAGGAAGGCACCGACTTGGCTAGTACCGGGAGTAGCGACCAAGTGCGACAGATTCTAGAATGCAAGAGCAGGGTTTCGAAAGCTCAAGTCCAGGTGCCAATCCAAGTACCCCTGGGGTCCTATTTATAGGAAAACCAAGGGGTAGGGGGGTTTTATAGTCCAGCCCCCAACCCGGCGACTATGGGTTACTCGGCGAGTATCCTGCCATAGTCGCCCATCTGGCGAGTAGTGGGTGATGCTCGCACACGCCGGGCTAATAGTCGCCAGGTCTTCTGTTCCATACTCGCCACCCTGGCGAGTATTGCCTGCATACTCGCCGAGGTCTTCTCTGCTCTGCCTTGATCTGCCGGGCTCTGTGTTGACCTCTTTGACTTTGACTTCTGCCTACGTGGCCTTGGGGGGGTCCACCCTCGGAGAATGAGGGTTGTACACAATCCCCGCTCTTTGCGAGTAACGTAGTTGCTCGGAAAGAATCATCCAACCCTTCATTCGACGAGCTTCCCTGTTTGGCGAGTATTGGCCTATACTCGCCATCTCGCTGGCCGACGCTCGAGCTCTATAAATAGAGGGGCAGGGGTCTCTGATGGCACGTCTTTTCTGAACTCGCTCAAGATGGTGCGCGACTATGCTGCCGAGGCTAAGGCGGCCATGGCTGGTCTTGTCGGCATTTTTGAGGGTTCTTCGCTCCCTCCTCACCTGGATCCCGCATCTGGCGACCTTCCATCTTCCAGGAAGAGGAAGAGGCTCGCCCAGAAGAAGAAGAAGAAGGAGAAGAAGAAAGCCGTCGAGGAAGAGGTCGCTGCTCCTTTGGGCGACCAACACCAGCAGCTGCTGGACGACCTGGGGCTCTCCAATGAGGGCGACTCGCCGGCCGCTGATCTTCCTGCTCCTAATGTCGCCGAGGGGGCGAGCGTTCCTGAGAGCTTGGCCCAGAATCCGTTGGAGAGTCTCGCTTCCGTGCGAGGTGTGAGCAATCTACTCGCCACCTTTTTTAACTGACCTCGACTTGGTCCGGGTTGTTGAATATTTCTTCTATGCTCGGAGATTCTTCCACCATTGGTGCGCATGAGGAGCCTGTAGCCGCACCCCCTCTGAGATCGTCGCCTATGATCTCGCCTAGATGTGGAGGTCGCTCAGGGCGAGTTCTTCACAGCTCCTCGCTGGAGAGGAGGCCGATGAGCGAGCAACGTGCTCCTTTGGCGGGCATCGTGCTTCCGCCTCCACCGCCACCGCCTCTTCAGTCTGTGGGGACAGCGAGTAGCTCGCAGCTGCCTGTAGGCGTGCTTCCGCCACCTCCTCCGTTCCCTCCTTCCGATACTCTTCAGGGCGATCAGCGCCCTTCGACTTCTACTGCGCCTTCTACTCATCAGGGCGAGTCCTCGCGCCGTGGCGGGACTGGGGGCTCCTCGGGCTTCTTTCCTCCAAGGGGAGGAGGACGACCAGGCGATGGTCGCGGTCGTGAGAACGCGCCTCCTAGCCGGGATCAGACGGCTGGATCCCATCCTGCTCGGCGAGGCGATCATCATCATAGCACGTCTCCCCAGCGAGGCAGGGGCTCTCCTCGCCATCGCTCTTGTAGTCCTCGGCCAGGTATTTGGTCGCCATTCATGATAGTTGCCACTATCTTCACTTGGTTCCTTCAGTTGTCAAAGCTCTGATATTTTGCCCTCTTTGCAGCTCGCGCTCATACTTCCATAGGAGCCTTGATCAACGCGGTCGGGCTTCCTTCTCGCGAGTACCAGGAGAGGGCTACTCGCGCCATCCTAGAGCTGGAGTCCAAGCTGGAGCGCTTGGCGATCTGCGAGCCCCATCGCCGCCTGACTGATGTCGAATCGCGGGTTGAGCGCTTGGCGAGCATTGATGCTCACCGTCGTTTGACTGCCGTGGAGTCGCGCATAGAGCGTCTGGCGAGCAGCGATGCTCATCGTCGCCTGGCTGAGTTGGAGGCGCGGGTTTCTCGACTGGAAGAGTTCGATACTCGGCTGGTCGCTACGGAATCTCGCCTTCAGTCGGTCAACGAGCTTGAGCGCAGACTTGGGAGGCTCGAACATCGACAACAACTGCACCACGACGAGCTGGTGGGGATGCGCGCGAGCATGGGCTCGGTTGGTCGGCTGGCGAGGATCGAAGACCAGCTACGTCAGGGCGAGGACGCGATGTCTGTGGCCTCCGAGCATTTCAGGCGAGCTCGCGGCTTGGGATGGGTCGGACGACAACCTCAACAGCCAGACACTCAGGCGAACCTGCAAGCTCCTCCCTAGATGTTGCTTTTTCTTTATTTTTCTTCTTTCTAGGTCATGGCGCCTTTTGGCGACTATCCCTGTACTGCTTGAACTATTGATTAATATTTATTTGGCGAGTATCAGAAACTCGTCTTTTATTACTTGCTTCTGCTTTCTTCTTCTGCGATGGTTTTCTTGATTTCTATCTTCTTTTACCTTAGCGAGTATTGTCTGCACGTCGTTTTAGGCATGACGAGCTTGTTGCTATTGGCGATTATAAATTGATACTCGCCACCCCCTTATTCCCGATCGCGCCGTCGTGCTCGATACGCCAAGCTACCCGACCACTATAAATAGGGGGGTGGGTGAGTCTTAATTACGCTTTGGCGAGTTCCGAACTCTTGCGCGAGTATCCTCCGTCTCACTTTTCCCTTCTCTTCTTTGATACTCGCCTTTCTTTCCGTCCTTTCAAAAGATGACTGACGAGGCGACCATCCGGCGTGCCAATCACGCCAAGAATTTTGCGGCGACCATCTTCAAGAAGGCAGTCACGACTGAGAAAGAGTTGGAGGTTATCAGGGCGAAGTACCTCCCGCCAGGGTATGTCGCGAGGCTTCCTCGCCAGAGCGAGCGACTAAACACCGTTTTGACTAATGAGCGGGTGATCCCTATTCGCCACTTCGAGGTGGGCTTGCGACTACCATTGTGGACGGAGTTCTCCCAGATACTCCGTTACTTTGGGATAGTCCCTGCCCAGATCAACCCCAATGGGGTGGCGATGATCGTGGGCTTCCTCTGCTACCTACGCGACCAGGGAATAGCCTTCGACCTGCCGGTCTTTAGGCGAGTATTCCATTTCATGGCGACTGGCGAGGGCGTCGTCTTCCTCTGCAGCCACGTCTGTACGTTGGTCGGCACCGCCAACAAGAATCATCGCTGGGGAGAGCAAATAGTCGTCATCGCTGGCGACTTTCAAGCCGTCCCTGACAAGTCCTTCCAGCCACCGGAGAGCGTCTTCGGGGTTTCCTTCCTAAGCGAGGGTGGCGAGAAGCTGCTCGAGGCTTTCAAAGGTCGCCGCCTTGATGTGGTGCATTGGAGAAGGCGAGTAGATGAACTCACTGAGGTTTTCGCAGGCGAAGGTAATCCACCGCGCGAGTATTCGCAATACTCGCTCTTCTTCTTCATCTTGGCGACTAACTGGACTTATTACTCCTCTTGCTGCAGCAGTCCATGTCCTGCCGCGCGAGCTTCTTCCTGCGGTGGTGAAGGCGCCGGCTTCCACACAAGGAGGTGCGGGGACTTCTGTTCGCGGGGAAGGGGTCTACTCGCCCATAGACTTGTCGCCAGGAGGCGATGAGCCCTTGATCAACGGCGAAGGATCTGGGCCTTCAAAGAAGCGGAAGGAGAGGGGCGAGCCCTCCGAGCCCTCGAGGAAGAAGAAGGAGGTCGCTCATCGGGACTTTGGCAAGAAGGCGGACCCTTCTGAGGCCGGCGAGCCCTATACCCACCCGAATTTCAACTTGGGTGTTCGTGGTGAGGACGCCAATGGTCGCCGCCTAGTCGCCTGGTCGGAGGACGATCATGTGGTATCTCTGAGCTCCAACCTTCCCCCCTGGTCAGAGGACTGGGAGGATCAGGGCGAGGCCTTTGACGTGCTTCATGCCGTCTATGGTCGCGAGGACGCTGAGAGGCTGCGGGAGGAGCCTGCTGAGTACTTGGCACACCAGACCTCGCGATCTCTGCTGCGCTCCGCCGAGCTGGCGCACATGACGGCGAGGAGGTTGCTGGAGTACGAGGAGGTGATCCGGATCAGTACTAAGAAAATGATCGCCATGGGGCTCAAGGCTAAGGAGCATGAGGTACTCGCTTCTCTATGCTACTCGCCTTCGGGATAGTCGCCACTTTGCCGAATAACTTGCTGACTTTGTGTCTTCTCTTGCTTTTGTAGGTCGCTGAGGTGGAGATGGCGACAAAAGTGTCCCAGCTGGAGAAGGAGCTGGATGACACTCGGCTGGCCTTGGAGGCCGCCCAAGTTCGCATCGCTGAGCTGGAAACTCGGCCCGCCGAGCAACAGCCAGCGGTGGCGGGCCCCTCTAGGGTCGGCAAGCAGATCCGGATGCATGGCGACAATATGACACGCGTTCGTCGAGAGATCGCGCGAGCTACTGGGACCGTCATCCTGAGTCAGCTGAAGGCGGACGATCTCCTGAAGCTGGCGGCCATGGAGTTGACGGTGGAGGGCATCATCCCGGCGCTGCTCGCCGAGGAGTCCACCTCCCCCTTGCGGGCATCTTCGTCGCCGTCCAGTGGTGCTGAGGATGACGATTCCGAGGATGAGGATGACGACGATGACGATGATGTTGATGACGATGGGGGCGACGATGGTGGCGACGAGCCAGATGCAGACATTGATGGCGAGAATGTCGCTTAGTCGCCTGGGCACCCTTTTTTGCTCGTCCGGCGACCTTTTGTAAACACCTTGCAGATTCTTTTGTTTATAGACATCAAATATTTACATATGGAAAAGTCAAAGCTTTTGCTCGCCTGTTTTCTTGGTGTTTGCTTTATTGTCTGAATGCCGCTTAAGCTCCTAGGCTCGAGGCGAGATTGTGTGCTCGCTAGGCTCTTAGGATTGCGGCGAGATGGCGCATTCCTTCATTCTCGCACCTATATACTCGCACGTCATGCTCGCACCTGTATACTCGCACATTATGCTCGCACCTGTATACTCGCCTAGGTACTCGCGCATGTATACTCGCACTCTTCAATATCTCCCTTGGTGGAGTCGAGCTGTGGAGGCGACTTGGAGGGTTCCGAAGGACACATGCTCTCAAGGCCCCGCTCTGTACCTGGTGAAGAGTTCATTAGACTCGTTCAATAAATTTTGAAGGGGAAAGAGATAGGGAACGGCAGTCGGGGAGGCCTGGAGGGACATATCTTCCCGAGGCCTCCATCCTATTTGGATGCCGGATGTCGACGAAGAGTGACGTTAAGTAGGGAATGGCGGTCGGGGAGATCCAAGGGGATACACCCTCCCGAGGTCTCCGGTCGAATCGATCGCTCCCCTTCTCAAGTTGGAGTATCGGCTTCCAGACTTTACCCTAGTAATCTCTACAGCCGGACGAGAAATGCAGTCGGTGGGAACCGCGGCCAACATGCAAGGGGGGAGCTGATCTCAGCCGTCATTGCAGAGGCTTGGTCTTAAGGGAACGCACAACCGAGGCACTGTCCCATCATCCGTTCTGAGTTTTTACAAGAGTCAAGTCGGAGGCTCGTCTTCCAACCTGCGGCGGCGAATGTTGATGTAGGACGACGTCAAGCAGGGAGTGGCAGTCGGGGAGATCCAAGGGGACACACCATCCCGAGGCCTCCATCCTACTTGGATGCTGGATGTGGATCGGACCTGCTTCCTGTTGCTCAATGAGTTTAGCAGGGAGTTAAGCACACTTTAGGCACAATAACTCATATAATCTAACACAATAATTTAGAAAACGAAATGCTTTGCTGCGAGCTTTTTAGCTCTCGATGGTACACGACGCCTTTTTTCAAGGGTTTCCTGAGTTAGTGAAATCGATCATCCCTTCGCCGAATCGGAAGGTCGACGTCCAGACTTCTTCCTGGTAATCTCTACAGTCGGACGAGAAATGCAGTCGGTGGGAACCGCGGCCAACATGCAAGGGGGGAGCTGATCTCGGTCGTCATTGCAGAGGCTTGGTCTTAAGGGAACGCACACCCGAGGCACTGTCCCATCATCCGTTCTGAGTTTTTACGAGGGTTAAGTCGGAGGCTCATTTTCCAACCTAGCGTGGAGATTGACTTCACTTGACTTCTTTATTATGAGAATTTTGTTGATGCGAAAGAAGCTGCCTCGTCCCATGTTTCAGGGAGATGCAGATTTTATTCAAAGAAATGAATTTACAAGGATGGGATATACACATTCCCCCTTAGGGATAAAACCTTTTCAGGTCATCGCCGCTCCAGGTGCTCCCTAGCAGCTCGCCTTCTTTATTCTGTAAGCGGTATCCTCCTGTCAGGAGTGCTTCCTGGATGATGAAAGGTCCTTCCCAGTTCGGGTTGAGCTTCCCGACGGCCGCAGACCTTCCTGCTGCGTCCACCTTTTTCAGGACCAGATCACCTGCTTGGAATTGTTTGAGGCGAACATTTTTGTCAAAATGTTTCGCCATCCGGCGCTTGATCTCCTCTTGCCTGGCTGAAGCTAAATCTCGGAGTTCCTCGATGTAGTCGAGAGATAGCTTTTGAACCTCTTCATTCTCTAGTCGCCATTCTTCGCTTCCGTTCTCCGCAGCTACCACCCTTGGGCTTCTGACTTCGAACTCTACTGGAATGAGAGCTTCCGACCCGTGAGAGAGTTTGAACGGTGTTTCCCCTGTGGCTGAGCTAGGAGTGGTCCTCAGAGCCCACAGGACCGAGGGGAGCTGGTCCGCCCAGCTACCTCTTAGGTTCTCCACCTTCTTCTTCAGTAGGTTGATGATCAGTTTGTTGGCGGCCTCCACCTGGCCATTGCTCCTTGGGTGATGTACGGAGGCGAACCGAAGGTCGGTTCCTAGCTGCCTGCAAAAGTCCTCCAATTCTAAGCTGGCGAACTGGGGACCATTGTCGGTGATGATGGCGAGAGGGATCCCGAATCTGCAGACGATCTCTCCCCAGATGAAGTTCTTCACGACTTGAGAGGTAGTCTTGGCCAGGGCTTTGGCCTCGATCCACTTGGAGAAGTAGTCGATCATGACGAGAATGAACTTTCGTTGTCCACTGGCTTGAGGGAAAGGGCCGATCAAGTCCATCCCCCAAATGGCGAACGGCCATGGGGAGATGATCGATCGGAGCTGCTGGGCCGGCTGCAACTGAAGGGGGGCGAAGAGCTGGCACTTCTGGCACTTCTTCGAGAAGATCTCCGCATCCTTCCGGATAGTAGGCCAGAAGTAACCATGCCTCAATACCCTCTGCTCCAAAGTGCGAGTCCCAGAATGACTTCCACACTCTCCCGAGTGGATCTCCTCCAACACTCGGGGTACTTGGTCTTCGGAAACACATCTGGCCAGGGGTCCCGAGATGGTCTTGCGGTACAGCTCCCCATCTTGCAGGAGGTAGTATGCCGCCTTATACCGAAATCTTCTTTTATCCCCTTCGTCTGCCGGGAGCTGGCCGCTGGCCAGGAATGCCACGAAGGGATCCATCCACGAGGGGCGTTGCTCGATCTCCATCATCTCTCCCTCTTCAATGGACGGGCGGAACAGCTCGGTGATAGTTCCTCCGGCCCTTGGCCCGTACTTGGCGAGGCGATCTGCTGCCGAGTTCTCCTCCCTTGGCACATGCTCGACGAAGAAGGATTGGAAGCCTCCCATCAGCCCTTTCACTTTTACCAGGTACTTCTGCAAGATGGTGTCGCGCACCTCGAACTCGCCTCGAATCTGCGATGCGACCACCATCGAGTCCGTGAAAGCCCGGACATCACGGATCCCCATCTCCTTGGCAAGGCGCAAGCCTGCCACTATTGCCTCGTATTCTGTCTGGTTGTTTGTGACGGGGAAGAGGATCTCGACGGCTTGCTCGATTCTTGTTCCCTGTGGGCTGACGAGCACGATGCCCACCCCTACAGAGCTTTTGCCCGAAGCTCCATCAACAAACATCTTCCAAGGAATTGGATTGAGCCCCTCTTCTCCTGGCTCCGCTTCCACCGAGAAGTCAGCCAAGAAGTCTGCTACTGCCTGGGCCTTGATCGCTACTCGGGGAGAGAAGGAAATGTCGAACTCGCTGAGTTCTACCGACCATTTCGCCAACCTCCCTGAATGCTCCACTCCCTCCAGGACATTGCGGAGAGGATGATCAGTTACCACTCGGATGGAGTGAGCCTGAAAATAAGGCCGGAGCTTCCGTGCCGACACCACCAAGGCGAAGGCAAGCTTTTCCAGGATTGGATACTTCAGCTCCGCCTTCTTCAGCACCCGGCTGACATAGTAGATAGGTAGTTGCCTCTTCCCTTCTTCACGGACCAAGATGGAGCTAACTGCCTCTGCTCCTACTCCGAGGTAGATGAGCAGGTCTTCGCCTTCCTTCGGGCTCTGAAGGAGAGGTGTCTGAGTCAACTGCTCCTTCAGCCTTCCGAATGCTATCTCACATTCTTCGGTCCACTCGAAGCTTTCTGTTTTGCGGAGCGTTTTGAAGAATGGAGAGCACTTCTCTCCGGCCTTCGAGAGGAAGCGGCTAAGACCCGCCAGCCTGCCTGTCAACCTTTGGACTTCCTTCATCGTTTTTGGGGATGGCATCTCCAGGATCGCCTTAACCTTGTCGGGGTTAGGCTCTACTCCCCTCGGAGTAAGGAGATGTCCCAGGAACTTCCCCCTGCCCGCTCCGAAGACGCACTTCGTCGGATTGAGCCTCATCTTGAATCTTCTTAGCGTCGCGAAGGTCTCTACCAGATCGGCTATGTATTCCTGGACACTCTTGCTTTTGATCAAGAGGTCGTCCACATACACTTCCAGGTTCCTCCCCTTTTGCTCCTTGAAAATATGGTCCATCATCCGTTGATAGGTGGCTCCCGCATTCTTCAAACCGAAGGGCATCATTTTGTAGCTGTAGCAGCCATCGTCGGTGATGAAGGAGACATCGCGGCAATCGGGGGGATGCATCCGGATCTGGTGATATCCTGAAAACGCATCAAGGAAACTCATCACAGAAAAACCGACGGCCGAATCAACCAGCTCGTCGATTCGAGGCAAGGGATAATAATCCTTCGGGCAGCTTTTATTCATTAAGGAAAAATCCACACACATTCTCCAGCTTCCCCCCGCCTTTGTCACCATTACAACATTGGAGACCCAGCCTGGGTACTGGATCTCTGACACAAAACCTGCATCAAGCAGCTTTTTAACCTCCTCCCTAATTGGCTTGGCGAGGATGGTGGCGGTTCTCCTTTTCTTCTGGCGGACAGGCTGGACAGTGGGATCCAGGTTGAGGCGATGACACGCAACCTCAGGGTCGACTCCTGGCATCTCGGCTGCGCTCCAAGCAAAGATGTCGACGTTCTTCTGCAGACACGCCGCCATCTCGATCTTCTCTTCGGTCTTCAGCGACCCGCCAATCTTCAGCAGCCCCGACACTCCCGCTGCAGAGAGTACCTCGATCTCCTCGACCTCTTCAGCCACTTCCAGCCTGGCCGGGCTCTCCAGCACTCTTCCGAACTCTTCCGCGTCAGCCATCCAGCTGATGGTACTGACGGCGCTAAGATAGCACTCCCTAGCGGCTCTTGGATCGCTCCTGATCCTCACCTGGACGTCTCCCTTACAGTACTTCAAGCACTGATGGTAGGAGGATGGGACGGCTTTGAAGGCGTTGAGAAGCGGCCTCCCAAAGATGGCCCTGTAACAGCTCGGGGCGTCGACGATGATGAATCGACAGCTGATGGAGGTGCCACCGAGCGTTACAAGGAGATCAGCTCCTCCTTCCACTTCCTTCTTCTCTCCGGAGAAGCCGAAGAGGGGACCATCAGGTGCCCGAACCCTGGCAGCTTCGACTCCCAGTCCGTCAAACGTCCCCTTGAAGATGACGTTTACAGAGCTACCATTGTCGATCAGAATCCGATCAACGGTGAAGTCCTCCACCGCGGCTTGAATCACGAGGGCATCATGGAAGGGATTCGCGTTCCCTAGCATGTCCTCCTCGGAAAAGGTAATCTCCTCTATCGGGGGCGGTGTTTGTGAGGTCGAGGCGACACTCCTGCGGTAGATCTGATGGAGGCTTCCCTTGCGGGAAGCTTCCAGCCCTGCTCCCCCATGGATTACTCCAACTCGGCCTCCCTGGCCCAGGTCTCCCTGACCTCCCTGGTCGACCCGATCCTCGTTCCTCCTGCGAACGACTGCGGCATGTCCTGCCTGTGGCTCGGCAGGGGCCTCCATCCTCCTCTGCTATCCTCCAGCCTCTCCTGCTGCCAGCCTCCTCCGGGCTTCCCAAAAGTCTGGGCAGGCAGCCATGGCATGTCCCCCCACCTGGTGGAAGTTGCAGTAGAGAGGAACCTCTTCTGCTTGACGCCTCCTAGGCTTCGGCTTCTTCCTTCCTTGACGGCGGCCTCGCCCGGCTACCGCCATTGCTTCATCTCTCCTCCTCTCCTGACGCCTCTCTGGTTGGCGAAAGGGCCTTCTTTCTGGGGATCTCCCCCTTTGGTCTTGACGCTGGTGCCGTCCAGCCGGCCTCCAAGGTGGCCGGTTGACGGGGACCTGGTAGCGTCTTCCCTCCTCCTGACGCTCAGGGGACTCGACGGGCCTTCTCTCCACGATCCTCCCGGTTTCCTTCCTCCTGAGCTCCTCCTTCTTTTTCTCTTCTTGCCGCTCCGGCCACTTCCTTTCCTCCCTTCGGGGCTCCTCTCTCTTCCTTTTCTCAGGGATCCCATCCCTCTCTCCACGGTCGCCTCTGGTCACCCGTGCCAACCTTGCCAAGAAGTCAGGGTTGGAGGCCTCTCCCCAGACAAACTTATTGGCCCTCTGAATGAGGTTGTCGTAGGAGTAGGGTGGGTTCTCACTGAGCTCCAACTTGAAGAGGCCTTGACTGATGCCGAATGTCAGGGCCAGCAACAGGATGTTGCTATCCACCTCCTGGATTTGCAGAACCTCCTCCTGGAAGCGCTCGATGTAAGGTCCCAGTGCCTCATCTGGCCCTTGCACGAGGTAGAACAGGGCCGTTGCCTCCTTCTTCAGCTTCCTGGCCGTGTCGAACCGGGTCGTCAGCCCACGACACAGGTCTTCGAAGCAGTAGATTGAGCCTGCGGGCAACTGGTGGAACCAGTCCCAGGCCTTTGCTCGGGAGGTAATGGCAAACAACCTGCACTTGAAGGCGTCCGACATGGTTCGGATAGAGACTATATCCTTGAACCATTGGATGTGCCTGACGGGGTCCTCCTTTCCCGAATAGTAATTCAAGGCTGGGTCCCTGAATCCTTCTGGCACGGGCGCGGCGAGAATCTCCTCGCAGAAGGGGCTCCTCCCTCCTGCCCGGCGACGATCCTCCACTTGGCGAGTATCACCACCATACTCGCCATATGGGCGAGTATCCGGGTATCTCCCCTGCTCGCACGGCTCGCGGAAGCGAATACCTTGCGAGGTTGGCTGGTAGAATTGCGACCTCCTTGGTCGCTCGGTTTCATCTTCCATGTGCTCCTTTCCTGCTCGCCGAGGGGGACTCCCTCCCTCAGACGGAACTGGGCGATGCGGCGAGGTCGCAGTGACCTCGGCGCGCGGCTGAAGCGCTGCTCGCATGGCTCCCTCCATGCGCTGCGCGAAGGCTTCGAAAACCTCCAGCGTCACGAACCTGCCAGTTCCCGTCGAGTTGCCGACCTCCTCCTCATGGTCGCCACCTACGACCATCTCGCCTTCTTGCCGAACTTTCTTCCAACGACTACGGTCCACGCTCACCGCACCAAAGTGTTGACGCCAGGAAAATCCTGACCTCAAGATTCAGACCGATGCAGCCGGAGGCTACTCGCCCAGCAGCCCGACGAGATGGCTTGGCTGGCAACGACGAAGAAGCTAGAAGAGCAACAAACGGGACTCCAGGTGCTGCGGCAGGGAGGTCCCACCACGTACCCAGAAGCTCCGAAGAGACTTCCCCTCCAAGACCAAAGAATGGCTGAGCAAGGTACGAGGAAGGCACCGACTTGGCTAGTACCGGGAGTAGCGACCAAGTGCGACAGATTCTAGAATGCAAGAGCAGGGTTTCGAAAGCTCAAGTCCAGGTGCCAATCCAAGTACCCCTGGGGTCCTATTTATAGGAAAACCAAGGGGTAGGGGGGGTTTTATAGTCCAGCCCCCAACCCGGCGACTATGGGTTACTCGGCGAGTATCCTGCCATAGTCGCCCATCTGGCGAGTAGTGGGTGCTGCTCGCACACGCCGGGCTAATAGTCGCCAGGTCTTCTGTTCCATACTCGCCACCCTGGCGAGTATTACCTGCATACTCGCCGAGGTCTTCTCTGCTCTGCCTTGATCTGACGGGCTCTGTGTTGACCTCTTTGACTTTGACTTCTGCCTACGTGGCCTTGGGGGGGGGGGGGGGGGTCCACCCTCGGAGAATGAGGGTTGTACATGACTGGTTCCTGCTAGACCAGATAGAGATGCTGACAATGTTACTTCACTATTGCTAAAAGTACTAAGCTCATTCAGGTAGAGCTAGTTTATTTTAAACGTTACTGCATATGTTTTATGAATTCATAGAGTTTTAACTCATGAAATTCCTTGCAGGCTATGGTGGAGTTGAAGGACAGAAAGTAGTCTTTGATATGGATGTTGATGATCTACTAGATGAGTAGAATTGTTATATGTTTTATCCATTACTACTATATTTTCAGACTTTTATCCTTAGTACTGCACTTATGTTTGGATGTTTGTTTTCTGTATGAACAAAACTTCTGTTATGTTTTAAAGTGTGTTTTCTTTTTGAGGAAATGTGTTAAGTCTGAAATTTGGTAGTTATTGCTTTCTTGCACTCTGAAATGTATACGTTATTTATCACAAATATAGGAGGAGGTTGTAAGTGTATATTTGGGTAAATAACGGGTTTAGGGGCATAACGGGTCTAGTACGGATACAGGGATATCCGTTACCCATTCTATTTTAGGGTTTGCCTATATAAGCCCGGCTAGGGGCAACGGTTAGCGAATTCCACCTTGATCCGCAATCGGATGCTTCGAGCAACACTCTCCACACTTTCTACGTGGTAAACACAGATTTCTAGAGTGGAATCGCAAAACTTTTTGCACGTCAAACAGAACTTTATGGAGCAAAGTTGCGGAGTTTCCTACGTGAAAAGCGCGGCTTTCCGAAGGAGACATTCAATTTTCTCTTCGTGTAAATCAAGCGGTAGACTGTCAATCTCGTGGAATCTTCAATATTTTACTTCAAATTACTACTAGACGTAGATTTTTTCAAACAGGGTGTGACCCCGTATTTTCTTACTTTTCGGATTTTCCACGTAACAATTTTGATGTCACGTCTTTATAACTATTTGTGCGTTCGGCTAACTCTCGAGCTAAGATGATCCAACTTAATCGGCTGTGAGAGTATTAATCAATATTATTGTAAGTAAATTTATTTAAATATTATTGTAATTAAACTAATATAAAATTTTCATTATTGATCAAATTAAGTTAATATTCTTCTAATTATTAAAGGCGATTGTTAACCGCAACCCATATTTGGCGTGTCGCACCCAAATGTTAACCGCAACACAAAATTTTATCCGCAACCCGATATTTGACTTGTCGCACCCCGGTGGCGTTCCCCCTTTCACTTCCTCCACGGCACCTTCGGACAGCGATGCCTCTCCCTCGAATATCAGGATCCTCTCCATTTCTGACGAGGGGATCCATTTCACGGTTCAGATGGATTACTCTTTGATCAGATGGGTTCACCATTTCTCAACCTTTTATAATTTTTTTTAATCAAAAAAATCTCCACCACTAGATATCTCTTACACTTATCTTGTCCATTAGATGGTGAAATGGATCCTCTCCATTTTGCTCTAACAGCAAAGAGAAGCACGTTGATGAGCCCTCTGATATGTGGAGGCCCGAGGTAGAGGACTTTATGTGACTCTCTCCCTTTCTAGCTCTTCTCTCTCTCTCTCTCTCTCCTCTTTCTGCACTTTCAGTCTTCTCTCTCCTCTCTCCCCCTCTAGGTCTCCTCCGGTTGAGAAGTAGAGAAGAGACTAGGGTGGTAGAGAAAATATGTTTTCCTTGAATGAATTACATTGTACATTAAATGGTGTCAGCAATTTGATCTTTAGTGGAGATATATTGAAAAACAAGTTTCTTTGCAGCAACACGTTCTCGAACAAAGTAAAAATCAATCTCAACATGTTTGGTGCGGGCATGAAATACTGGATTTGCTGAGAGATATGTTGCGCCAATATTATCACAACAAAGAAGGGGTGGTCCATGTAATTGTACCCCTAATTCATGAAATAAAAATTCAATCCATATAAGCTCGGCAGAGGCATCAGCAAGAGCTTTATACTCAGATTCGGTGGATGATCGGGCCACTGTTCGTTGTTTCCTAGAGGTCCAAGAGATGAGGTTGGGGCCAAGAAAAATAGCAAAGCCACCAGTAGAGCGACAATCATCAGTATTTCCTGCCCAGTCTGCATCAGAAAATGCTTAAAGAGAGCGAGAGGTAGAATGTTCAAAGAGGAGCCCATGTGTGGTGGTGCCTTTGAGATACCGCAAAATGCGTTTGACCATAATCCAAAGATCCTCAGTTGGTGAGTGCATATATTGACATGCACGATTCACAGCAAAGGAAACATCTGGACGAGTTAAGGTAATATATTGTAAGGCGCCCACAATAGAACGATATTGGGTTGGATCAGATAGGAGCGCACCCCCTGAATCGAGTGGCTTATTAGTGCTTGGAGCCATTGGTGTTTGAACAGGATGACAGTCAGACATGCCAGCACGATATAGTAAATCTCGAATATAGTGAGATTGTGATAAGAGTAATCCTTTAGCATGTTTGATGGACTCAATTCCGAGAAAGAAGTGCAAATGTCACAAATCTTTGATGTAGAATTCGTGAGATAAATCCTTTAAAATTTGATTTATGTGTATAGGGTCATTCCCTCTAAGCAGGATGCGTCATCCACATAAATCAAAATATAAGTAGTTAGGAGGCCCCGACGGAGTATAAATAGAGAGGGATCATTCTTGGAGGCAGTGAATCCCATTTGTAGAAGAAAAATAGACAAACGATGAAACCAAGCTCGAGGGGCCTGTTTTAATCCGTATAAGGAGCGGTGTAGTTGACATACATGAGTCGGGAATGTAGAGTCCTCAAACCCAGGAGATTGAGACATATATACTTCTTCGGTTAATGATCCATGAAGAAATACATTTTGGACATCAAGATGTCGGATAGGCCACCCTTGTGAGACTGCAATAGAAATCATTCTTCGAATTGTAGTTGGTTTAACTACATGACTGAATGTTCTGTGTAATCAAGACCGGGTTGTTGCCTGAACACTTTGGCATACTTCTTCGGTTAATGATCCATGAAGAAATGCATTTTGGACATCAAGATGTCGGATAGGCCACCCTTGTGAGACTGCAATAGAAATCATGCTTCGAATTGTAGTTGGTTTAACTACATGACTGAATGTTCTGTGTAATCAAGACCGGGTTGTTGGCTGAACCCTTTGGCAACAAGTCGTGCCTTATAACACTCAATGGAGCCATCAACTCTGCGCTTAATACGATATACCCATTTGCAGCCGACTAAATTTTTATTGGAGGGGAGGGGGACTAAAGACCATCTCCCATTTTGAACTAAGGCATTGAACTCATTGCGCATGGCAATCCTCCACTCAGAGTGTTTATTGGCCTGGGTGAAACAGAGGGTATTTGTGTAGTTAAGGCATTTATATGATGTGGATTGGTAGAGTTATATATGTCTTGAAAAGCTCGTGTACGGCGTGGTGGTGTAGTACTTGATGATGGAGAAGTGATCATAAGGTTTGGTGAGAGAGGTGCGTTGGGTGTATGCTCAGGAGAAGATGGAGGATTATCTGGAGGGGATGAGAGTGTTATTGATTGTGGTGGTTGGATAGGAATTGCGGCCCAGGGTGAAGGATGTGTTTTGGTTAAAGATTCAGAAGTTGGAGTGGAAGGTTGGTAAACGGTAGTAAAAGGAAATGAAGTTTCATCAAACCGTACATGTCGTGCTATATAAAGTCGGTTATTTTGAAGGTTTAAGTAACGATATGCAGAGTGAGAAGGACTGTATCCCAAAAAGATACATGGTGTGGATCGGAAATCCATCTTATGATGATTGTAAGGTCGTAGGAGAGGAAAACACAAGCACCCAAAGATTCATAGGAGATTATAATTATGGGTTTTATGGTGGACTAGTTGAAATGGAGAGAGGTTGAATGAAGATGATGAGGGCATGCGATTTATAAGAAAAACTGCAATTTCAAAGGCAAAGTGCCAGTATTTTTGAGGAACAGATCCCTCAGCAAGAAGGGAGAGGCCTGTTTCTGTAATGTGTCGATGGTGACGTTCTATGACACCTTGATGCTCATGTGTGTGGGGAGCGGCAATTCGATGAGAAATTCCAAGTTTTTGGAAATAAAGAGGAAGGGTGCGATATTCTCCTCCCCAATCAGTTTGTAAGGTTTCAAGTGGACGAGAGAAAAGCCACTCAACCAAAGCTTTAAAACGAATGAAAATATCAAACACTTCAGATTTGCGAACCATTGGATAAAACCAAAGATATTTTGTATTGTCATCAAGAAAAATTACATAATAACGCTGCCCGTCTATTGAAGAGGTATGGGATGGACCCCATACATCACTGTAAATAAGATCTAATTGAAAAAGGCTTTGAGAATAAGAGAGAGGAAGAGATAAGCGATGAGATTGGCCTAATTGACAAGCAGAACAGAGAGACTTTAGAGTTGTTGATTTGCAAGGTAATTTGTTGGTGTTCATCATAAGACGGAGAACCTTTTCATGTGGATGTCCTAGGTGGCTATGCCAACAGTTCATGGTAGTCCGCTCGACAATAGCTACAGAAGGGGAGGGAGAGGCGGAACTGAGTTGATACAGGCCATTATTGCTCGGTCCTGACAGGAGGGTTGCCTTGGTGTCCTTGTCCTTCACAAGAAAATGAGAAGGATGAAATTCAAAATAAACATTATTATCTTTAGCAAATTTTTGGACTGAAAGAAGATGTTTAGATATAGATGGGACGTGCAAGATGTTGGATAAATAAAATGAACGAGAAGAGATAGGAGAGGAGAATTGAGTATTTCCAATATGGGCTATAGAGAGACCCTTGCCATTGCCGATATGAACTTGTTCCTGACCAGTGTAGTCATCATAAGAGGAGTATGATTGAAGATCTGGAGTGACATGATGAGAAGCGCCAGTATCTGTGTACCATGTGAGAGCGGTGGATGGGTGAGGAGATGGTTGGTGGGGATATGTGATGTGATGAGGGTGAGAGGTATGCTGATAATAACAGTTCTGAGTGGAGTGATTATTCCATTTGCAAAGAGAGCACCATACTTCACCTCTACCAGTATGTTGAAAAGATCGGCCTCCAAGGCTGCGAGTGCCACGTCCGCGCCCACGCCCACGATCATTGTATGTATTATTTCGGTGAGTAAGATGTACCTCGGGAGAATCCGGAGAGGTGGAGACTATTGGTTTCTTTGTCGAGCGGAGAAACTCATGGCTAGCAAGGATGTCACTGAGAGCTGTAAAGTTGGGAGAAGTTTCTCGACATAGTAAAGTGGGAACTATATCTTGTATATCTGATCGTAAGGCTCGAAAAATATGAAGATTGAAATCCTCGGGAAGAAGAGGTCATCCAGCAGCAGCGAGTTTATCTGCAATGCTCTTTGCACGTTGTAGGAGAGTTGAAACCGATTCTTCTGGTTGAGATGCGTTCATATTTGATGGCTGAGATTGTAATCTGTGTGCTTCAAGTAAATGGTTAAGATGGCGATCCATGTGCTCGTATTCTACGGCTGAGATGGTAATCTTTGGTATTGGTTAATACCTCTCAACTCTTCACCTCAGGACTCTTCTTTCTCTCTCCTCTTTCTCCTCTCTATGCTCTTTTGGTCTTCCCTCTCCTCTCAACTCTTCACCTCAGGACTTTATGCGACTAACTCTTCTTTCTCTCTCCTCTTTCTCCTCTCTATGCTCTTTTGGTCTTCCCTCTCCTCTCAACTCTTCACCTCAGGACTTTGGGTCTGTTTGGGACAGTTCCAGTGGATGAAAAAGCTATTTTCCATCCGCTGGAGCTGTTTTGAAGTGTTTGGAATGCAGCGCTTCACGAAAATCGCGGATCCTAAACCTGCGTTTTTGGCAGCTCCTGGGAAGCGGAATAGAGGTCGCGTCCAGCGCCCTATAATCCGCGATTCTCATTTCTTTTCTTTCCTGATTTCTGGCGAGCCCGACGACCGCTTCCGTGCGCATCATCTGTTGAAAGGAGGAGTGGGGCCCCTCATAGGCCACCATGCCCATCTCTAGGCGAGGTCTAATCTCCGGCCCACTCTAGGCCATCTCCTGGCCACTCCCCCCCCCCCCCCCCCCCCCCCCCCCCCCAGGGCTGCAGCGCAGATGGGTGATGAGGGCTGCTAGGAGAGCTTCTTATCGAGGTCGTGAGTTCGAGGCTCTCCGACAACAACCCGCCATTATGAGAACAGTAATGGAGACGGGTTGGGCCGCGTTGGGCTGCAGCCCTGAGGGAAGTGGCCAGGAGATGGCCTAGAGTGGGCCGGAGATTGGACCTCGCCTAGAGATGGGCATGGTGGCCTATGAGGGGCCCCACTCCTCCTTTCAACAAAAACCGTCCCCTTCTCCGGCAACAACGCCGAGCTCTTCCAGTTCTTAGGCGACAACGACGACTTCCTCCAGTTCTCCGACGACGACCTCCTCCAGTTCTCCGGCGACACTGGCGATTTCTCCGACGACACCGTCGATTTCTTCGGCGACACCGGCGATTTCTCGCAGATCTGGTTCTCCTTCTCGTTCTTGTGTTTGTGGTTGTCCTTCGCCAGTGAAAACGCCCCCTTCTCCCTCGCTAAATCTTCTACAAATTTATGTATTATGACTTTTTTTCAGGGTTTTTCAGAGCACAGGAATAAGATCCCAAGCAGTTTTCTGCTTCAGCAAATACTATTCTTGATTCCAAGCAATTTTTTCAGCCAAGAGGAATTAGATCCCAAGCAGAATACTATCCTTGATCCGGTAATAAATTTTTTGTTATATAGATCATGGTGGTTTTTTGATGAATAGTATGCTGCAAGTGCCTTTTAAATGATCTTATTTTTAAAATGGAGCAGGCATGATATTTTGTTAGATGATCATGATGATTTTTTGTTTTCACATCATATTTTTCGTTCTTTTCCTCATAAGCTTTACTGCTTGAAACTTTTACTGATGTCTGTTGAGAAACACAAGATGATATCCTGATGCAGAACAAAGTTGGAGATTGGTCTATTTCAATTACTTAATGATTTCCTGTGTGATCACTTCTCATGATCTCTAGCCGAACAGTTTATAAATTGTTGTTCAGGAGTAGTGATCTCCTATCAAGTAGTTGCATTTATGATCCCTGGATGATTTTTTGATTCCAAGCGTTTTTTTTTTTCAATTTGTATATTTTCTATTATTATAATAGAGCAATACAAATTCGATTAAGTTACTATAAAAGAGTTATTGAATTGTTATTTTTGGGGTTTATAGTACAATGGGGAAACCAAGGGATGGAGGAATTGCAGCTAGTTGGGCTTTAATTTTATTTATATTTCAGTATTTTCGTTTTAAAAAATACCTCTCAAAAAACTGTTCTACCAAACAGTTTTATTTGAAAGAGCTTTGTTCAATCAACGCTTATACACAGACCATCCAAACAAGCTGCAGCTTCTCAAAACAGCTTCACAAAGAGCTCTGTCTAAAGTGCTCTGTTCAATCAGCAGTTTTTCAATCCGCAGCAGCTCTCCCAAACAAACCCTTTATGCCATTAGCTCTTCTTTCTCTCACCTCTTTCTCCTCTCTCTGCTCTTTTGGTTCTCTCTCCTCTCTCTCCCTCTAGATCTCCTCTCAACTCTTCACCTAAGACTTTATGCACCACTAGCTCTTATTTCTTTCTCCTCTCTCATCTTTCTCCTCTCTCTATTTTGGTCTTCTCTCTCTTCTCTCTCCCTCTAGGTATCCTCTCAACTCTTCACCTCACGACCTGCTCCGTTCCATGACCGAATCCCACAACAGAACCGTCAACCTCAACATTTTCTCTCTCATGCTTCTTCGAAGGCTCTGTTTGGGATACCCGTGCCGTTTTAAAAGAGAGAAGTTCAAAAGGGAGATATTAAACTGTATTTTTTAAAACTGTAGTTTCAAAACTGAGAGTTTGTTTGGGTAACCTCCATTTCGATGGCGGGTTAAATTATTTTCCTATGAATTCTATTTATTTCGGGCGGATTTGTTTTGAATTTTTTTAAACAAAATTAAGTATTATATATGTTTATTTTTTTACAAATTTATGGATATAATTTTATTTTTATAGGGTTTAATTGATTAAAAAAATAAAAAAATATGTCGAACGGTCGTTTTGAAAGGGAGAATGGAGGTCTCCGTGGCCTTTTCAAAACGAAGAAAAACGCAAGTTCTAAACCGGGCGTTTTAAAATGGTAACAACTTTGTGGTTGTCAAATACCTATCATCCGGATCGTTTAGAATGGAATGGAGTCAAAACGAGCTCCAAAACATAGCCGAAGTCATTTCTGCAACCCTCTCCCCATTGCCTCCCTCATACGCCTCCGTTGGTGGAGAAGGCTTCGAGTCATTTGGGTTTTCGTTTTTGGGCTGCGGTTAACCACATAAAAAGAGGTGGTTTCTTAAAATTTTAGGTGCGAATAGTCAAATATGAGTTTATATTGTGTCTTAAACTATGATTTGACTATTTGCCACGTGTTCATATAGTATTTAAAAGTATAAAGTTAATATTGTGCGGTATATGATTATTATTTTCTGAAGTCTTTCACTCTTTAGTGTCTGTACTTTGCTCCCCCTCCGTCTCCCAAAACATTTCAAACTTGCGACTCCTCGTAATCCGGCCGTTTCAAGCCCCGGACCATGCATGCAGCGCTTACTCATTAGCGCGGCTCTCGAGCTCCCTTTCAAGCCCCGGACCGGGAACCGAAACATTTTACACATTTCTTTGTAGTTTTGTTCCAGATTAGTTGCAGTCAGAGCTCCCGCGACGGAGAAGGAAGATGAATTCTAGCAGCAGGAGTAATGCCGAGGAACTTCTGAAGAACGTGAAGGTTGAGAAAAGGAAGAGCGCCGGCGTTGTGGAGATCATCTTCTCTTGGTCACTCGCCGATGTTTTCAACCATAATCTCTTCCACGGCAAGGTGCGCTATATATCTTCTTCAAAGCACGCTACTTTAATACAACGTTTAAATTTGTTTCTGTACGTAAGTCAACCACCGCCGCACAACAATAACAGTGTTAAAAAGTGTTAGAAAATAATCTAAGTGTTAGAAAAAGTGTAAGATAGCTTCAGAAAATCACAACGTACACAGAAGATTATCCAGCCCGGAGCAAGCAGGAGAGAACTGGTAAGATGCAGATGGAAGAAGAACAAGGAAATGACACGATAAGCCCGCAACCGGATCCGAGAGGATTTATTTCACGATCCAAATGGATAAGATAGGCGCAAGAGAAATATAGTGTTGGTGATTTTTTTTATTAAAAAAACTATAAAAGATTGGTAAATGGTGAATCTGTCCGATCAAAAAACAGTCTATCTTGATGGGTCCTCATACTTTTGTAGAGAGATCCGGGTTGCATTTAGCCAAAAACCCAACTCCCCACTAAGATGGTGGAGGTATGGGCAAGAAAGAAGGAGAAACCACCAACAACCGCAACGGCAACCGCAACCGCGCGCGGCCGCGCGGCACCGCGCGCGGCCGCGCGACACCGCGCGACCGCACGACGCCGCGCGTGGCCGAGCGGCACCGCCCGGCCGCACGACCTCCCGCGACCCCGCAGCACCACACGGCCGCGCGACCGCGGCGCCGCGCAGCCCGGCACCGCGCGGCACCGCGTGCCCGGCACCGCGCGGTGCCGCGTGCCTAGCGCAGCACGGTGCTGCGTGCCCGGCACCGTGCGGTGTTGCGCGGCGTTAGGCCACGCGATACCACATGCCCGGCACCGCGCGGTGTCACGCGGCGTTAGGCCGCGCGATACCGCGTGCCCGGTGCCGCGCGCCCAGCGCAGTACGGTGCTGCGTGCCCGATACCGTGCGGTGTCGCGCGGCGTTAGGCCGCGCGAGACCGCATGCCCGGCACCGCGCGGTGTCGCGCGACACCGCGTGCCCGGCACCGCGCGCCTAGCGCCGCGCGATGCCGCGCGACCAGCACTGCCCGACACCACACGCGGCCGGGCGGTGGGCGCGGTGCCGGTCGGCCTCCCTCGCCGCCGGGCGAATCCTCCGGCCCCTCTCGTCTCATCCCCGGTCGACCGTCCTCGCCGCCGCGCGAATTCTCGCCCGACCTCTCCCGCCTCATTCGGCGGAGAGAACGAGGGCGATCAAGGCAAATCTCGTCAAACACGTAACCGCCCATCATGGGGTGCAAATAGTGAAATTCCCCATCATGGGGTGCAAATAGTGAAATTCCCCACCATGGGGTGCAAATAGTGAAATTCCCCATCATGGGGTGCAAATAGTGAAATTCCCCATCATGGGGTGCAAATAGTGAAATTCCCCATCATGGGGTGCAAATGGTGAAAATCCTCCAATACGGTCTGCGTCTAGCAAACCGTGTGGTTAGGATGTGCGCGTAACCATATTCGTCATATTAATATATATCATCACCAAACTATACAAATTGGTGTGCGCATAGCCATATTCATGATGAGTGGGCACCCGGTCTGCGTCTAGCAAATAATATGGTTATGGTGTGCCCATAACCATATCCGTCATATTAATATATATCATCACCAAACTATACAAATTGGTGTGCGCATAGCCATATTCATGATAAATGTGCATATAGCACATAAATTGGTTATGGTGTGCGGATAGCAATCCTAACCACCCTAACCACCCTCAAAAGCTATAAAAAGAACCTCAGGGCTTCATTTCAATGGACTTGGAATTTTCTACACGGAGAGAGCTCTCTGGAATTCCCTTGAAGATCTTCATCAGCATTCGAAGATCTCATTCGGAACTTGAAGATCTTCATCAGCACTTGAAGATCTCCATCAGCGCTCGAAGATCTCCTTCGGAACCCGAAGATCACCTTCGGAACCCGAAGATCTCCTTCAATGTTCGAAGACCTTCATCAGCACTCGAAGACCTCCTTCAACCTTCGAAGAACTCCTTCGTCGCTTGAAGATCCTCTGCGGACTTTGAAGACTTCCTGGCCAAGAAAAGTATTTAGTTTTTCTGAGAGGTGGTCTGTCACCCTAAGGGACATTCATTCAGCAACAATTGTAACGGGAGCGGCCTGTCGCTCCCGATTCTCGCACCATTACTTGCAACACTCCACCACATAGTGAAATTTGGTCGGCACAGATCCGATCACGTGGTTTTTCACCCTTTCCGGGTTTTCCACGGCAAAAAACGTCTTCTTGCCACCTGTTCGTTCTCTCTGTGACTGCTTGCGCGCTCGGTTCACTCTCGGGCTAAGACGGTTCGATTCGCCCGGTCTGAAAAAAACGTTGAGCGACCCGCAATAGTTTGGCGCCGTCTGTGTGAAGGTGTTCCCCAAAACTCTGCAAAGGATATTCCAAGACAGTATTCGCTTCATAGCGATACCCGTGACTAACAACGATGGCAAGAAGAAGCGCTCGAACCACTGATGGTTCCATCCCGGAAGGACGCGTCGATCCCGCTCCCTCTCATTCACTCATCAACGCAGTTCCCGCCGAAGAAATCCCATTAGCACCCGTTGCTGCACTGGAAGGGCGCATCCGCCAGATGGAGGAACAACAAGCTGAAATGCTGGCTCTCCTCAGAAACCTCGGAGCCCCGCAAGCTCCCGTTCCACCTATTGCACCAATCATCCAACCCCCCTTAATCCCAAACCAGGCTCCATTGGGGGAAGCTGCTCAAGAGGAAGAAACGTACGAAGAAGAATACTCAGATGCTGCCAGCTCCGTGCATCCGGTCCGCCCCACCAGGGGAGCTAGAGGAGAACCCTTTCATCATCAGCAAGGAGGGGCAGGAGTCGAACAAGCCATAGGAAGGCCCACTCGCGAGGAGATCCGCGATGTAATAGCTGAAGAGTACGGACAGGCCGGACGTCGGGGCATCTTCGCCCGTCGCCCCCTACGTCGCGGCTCCCTGCTCATACAACAAATCTTGGATCATCCAATTCCGCACGGTTTTAAGCTTCCCAACATCGAGACATTTGATGGAATGGATGATCCGCTGGAGCACATCAACCATTTTACCACCATTATACGGATCTACAACGCCGCTGATCAGCTCCTCTGCCAAGTGTTTCCGGCAACACTCAGGGGGCAGGCACACACTTGGTTTCATTCCCTGCGGGATGGATCCGTCAACAACTTCACCGAGCTCGCACAGCAGTTTACGGACCAGTTCGTCGCTAACCGAAGAATCGTTCGAGATCCCTCACATCTTTCAGGGATTCGCCAGAACGAAGGAGAGACCCTCAAAGACTTTTTCCGTCGCTTCACGGCCGAGGCGCGAAAAATCCCAGGGGTTGATCCCGAGCTTCTGCGTGGCGTTTTCCTGGGGGGACTCCGCCCAAGCGGATTTTACTCCGCTCTGATGAGGGAGACAGTATCAAGCTATCCAGATCTAGTGCACCGAGTGGAGGCACAGATAGCGGCGGACGAAGCGATCGAAGCTCACCGCCGACAATTCGAAGGAGTGGTAAAGAGGAAGAGAGAAGAGCCAGCCTCGAGGCAGCAAGAGGAGCGCCAATAAAATTTACGTCAGCAAGACCGTCCTGGGAACAGGCCCCCCAGAACCTACCAGGAGTACGCACCACTCAATACCTCCCGCACAAACGTACTCTACGCAATACAGGATAACCCGACACTACAAAGGCCAAGAGAACTTCCCCAGGGCAGGGGAAATCAATCAAAGTACTGCGAGTTCCACCGAGGTGCAGCACACGCCACCGAGGAATGCATCAAACTCAAAGACGAGATAGAGCGTCTCATTCGACAAGGTATCCTCGGAAGGTTCTTACAGGACCAGACGCAAAATCATCCCGCAAACAGAGAACAGCTGCCTGCTCAACAAGGCGCGCAGGGCGACAGACAAGTAGTAGGGGTGGTGGAAACCATCTCAAGTGTTCCGTTCCCCACCATCAATTCCATTGCCCTGCCGGCAAAGACGATCAGCTTCGGGGATGAAGATTTAAAGGGACTGCTCATCCCGCACCAGGATCCATTGGTCATCAGCGCAGAGACCGGCAACCCTAGCTTTCACGTCAAACGGATATTGGCAGACAACGACAGCTCCGTCAACGTCATGTTCATGACCGCTCTCCTCAGCATGAAGATCCTACCAGAAAGTCTCCAACCAGCTTCTGGACCAATCTATGGCTTCAACGGCAGTCCTGTCCCAGTTAAAGGAACCATCACTCTCCCTGTTACCTGATACGCTGTGAATAGTATTACGCAAGTGCACGTGCCGGACCAAGTAATAAAGAGTGAGAAGTGATCGTTCCCTCGAGGAAGTGAATGAATTAGTGCTTGCAATTACTAGATCATTCTTTTCTCTAAATTCAAGTGACAATTTTTAGGTGAATTTCGATAATAATTATCAGACTACAACGAGAAAATAAAACTATCTAATTACTATTACGAAATCTTTGGTTCAGATTTTGGGAGAATAGTCTTGTATTTTGTTTTCCCGTGCCTATTATGATGAAACATCAAACATAATCATCATGAATTGATTAATCTCTTTCCTACAATGATTTTTAATTGGATATCATCATCTCTCGATTTCCGATATCGGCTATTCCAATTCCCCCTAGTCATCTCTAACTTAGGACGAAATAGAATAACACTAAGTGTAAAATCACAGTTGTTAGCCAAAGAGGAAATCTCTTTCTCTCTTAAAACTAAATTGGAATTTATGCTATACTTACGCCACTCCTCTCTCGAATCTTGCAGCGTAGTAAAAAGATGGAAATTTGACTTAAGAAATACGTGACTCCTCTCTCGAATCTCGCCACGTAGAAAAGAGGATTCAACCCTAGATTAGCGCAACTCCTCTCTCGAATCTCGCCACGCTAAGTAGAAGAAGAATGTTTGCTCAAAATATCCACAATAATGAACATAAATCCAGTAAAGAAAGAAGAATTATTCAACCATGAAGAGGAAATTAACTACAATCCATCACAATAAACACGGTACTCACATCATACAAGACATTGAAAAATTAGTTCATAGAGGAAATGTTTAACCACACAATTGGAGAGATCTTAACTAGCCATCCTTAGATAATTATGAACGCTGTAGGGATCCGCTTTAGATGTGTTGTTCTCCTTTGAAATCCGACCAGTCCGTCTCCAAGAAGCCTCCAAGATGGGCGAAACCCTCCTTCTTCTTCTTCTCCAAAAATCCTCTCCAATAGATTTCTCCCCCTTTCAAAACATCCCTTTTCAGCCTTTATTTTCGTGCCTATATCTGCCCCAAAACTGAAGAGATGCGTCTCTTAATTTCAAATTTCGGCGGTTACAAATCTGAATTTCGGAGTTAAAAAATCGCGGATGTGTTACAACACCCCGATTTTAGGTGTTGTAACACCTTTTTCAGAAATTCAGCAAAACTGCATAACTCGACCCAGATTTCCACAGATTCAATTCCTTCGATAAAACTGGCAAGAAACAATAGAAATTGTCAATATAAATCAATGTTGAACATAAATATAAATTAAGAATAATTTTACTCAAATAACATATTTTTTTCTCATCAAAATCCAATATTATAACAAAATAAAGAGTTATATCACTTCAAAATGAAGTGATGTCATTACCCTAGGAGATGTCCCTAGAAGGTCTACCCGCGACGTGCAGTTCGTGGTAGTCGAGACAGAATCGCCTTACAACGCGATTTTCGGTCGACCGTTGCAGGTCCTATTTGGAGCTATCCCGTCCATCCCACACCTCGCAATGAAGTTTGTCACCCCAGGGGGAATTGGAGTTGTCCGTGGAAATCAGGAAGCAGCACGCGCGTGCTATCTGCAGCAGATGGAGCCTGGACCAGGAGCCGCCCTGTGCGCCACCGCATCCAGAACCTGAAGCCCCAAAAGGAGCTAGGAATTGGGCAGAAATGTCTTACTATATTCCAAACTCGTCAAATTGTCTTTAAGAACTCTTGTTTGTAGTAGTTATTCTAGACAAGTCGTAAGCCTGCGCTTACGCAAGAACTATTGTGTGTTAAATTTCGAAATGCTTTCTCTGCTTCAAGCCCTGCTATTCAAACACAGTTAAGATCAACTGCAAGCAGCGCCAATTGTTGTAATATCAACGACATCCCCCAGGTCGATTAAGCGAACCTCCCACTACCCGGCTTGAATCGCTCGCCATTCGCCCACGTAGTAGGTTCCAACACCACCTGGGTCTCGTCCTCTAAACTGCGTCGCCAAGGCCTGCCCCCTCGCGCTCGCAAACGGTTCGAAGCGTCTGCCCTTCACCGCTTCTATCAACGACATCCCCCAGGTCGGTTAAGCGAACCTCCCACTACCCGGCTCGAATTGCTCGCCATTCGCCCACGTAGTAGGTTCCGACACCACTTGGGTCTCGTCCTCTAAATTGTGTCGCCAGGGCCTGCCCCCCTCGCGCTCGCAAACGGTTTGAAGCGTCTGCCCTTCACCGCTTCTATCAACGACATCCCCCAGGCCGGTTAAGCGAACCTCCCACTACCCGGCTCGAATCGCTCGCCATTCGCCCACGTAGTAGGTTCCGACACCACCTGAGTCTCGTCCTCTAAACTGCGTCGCCAGGGCCTGCCCCTCTCGCGCTTGCAAATGGTTCGAAGCGTCTGCCCTTCACCGATACTATCAACGACATCCCCCAGGTCGGTTAAGCGAACCTCCCACTACCCGGCTCGAATTGCTTGCCATTCGCCCACGTAGTAGGTTCCGACACCACTTGGGTCTCGTCCTCTAAACTGCGTCGCCAGGGCCTGCCCCACTCGCGCTCGCAAACGGTTCGAAGCATCTGCCCTTCACCGCTTCTATCAACGACATCCCCCTGAGAGAAGAACATAGTTTGCCGAGCAAAATATTGGTTCAAATACCGCAAAAACTCCACTATTATAAGAGCTGAAAACAAGAACAACTGTACAAACGATGCAACCCGCCAACAGCCTTCAGCTCAGCAGCCCGCTCCGGCGAAGAAAGGCGCTCCACCTCCGTCTTCAAAGACACCAACTCGGCCCCCAGACGAGTTACTGTAGCTCGCAAATCCTCCAACAAATGAGCCGAACCCCTCACAAGGGCCTTCTCCGTACGAACTTCAGCACGGGCCTCCTCCAGCTCCACCGCAATGCCCAGATCACACCAAAAGATTACAAAATCCTCGCACTTCCTTGAGCAACAATAAAGAACTCCGGGGATTTGGGGGGCAATTGATGGGTCCTCATACTTTTGTAGAGAGATCCGGGTTGCATTTAGCCAAAAACCCAACTCCCCACTAAGATGGTGGAGGTATGGGCAAGAAAGAAGGAGAAACCACCCACAACCGCAACCGCAACCGCAACCGCAACCGCAACCGCAATCGCGCGCGGCCGCGCAGCACCGCACGGCCGCACGACACCGCGCGCGGCCGCGCGGCACCGCACGACGCCGCGCGCGGCCGCGCGGCACCGCCCGGCCGCACGGCATCCCGCGGCCCCGCGGCACCACACGACCGCGGCGCCGCGCGACACCGCGTGCCCGGCACCGCGCGGTGCCGCGTGCCTAGCGCAGCACGGTGCTGCGTGCATGGCACCGTGCGGTGTCGCGCGGCGTTAGGCCACGCGATACCGCATGCCCGGCACCGCGCGGTGTCGGACGGCGTTAGGCCGCGCGGTACCGCGTGCCCGGCACCGCGCGCCTAGCGCCGCGCGATGCCGCGCGGCCAGCACCGCCCGGCACCACACGCGGCCGGGCGGTGTGCGCGGTGCCGGTCGGCCTCCCTCGCCGCCGGGCGAATCCTCTGGCCCCTCTCGTCTCATCCCCGGTCGACCGTCCTCACCGCCGCGCGAATTTTCGCCCGACCTCTCCCGCCTCATTCGGCGGAGAGAACGAGGGCGATCAAGGCAAATCTCGACAAACCCGTAACCGCCCATCATGGGGTGCAAATAGTGAAATTCCCCATCATGGGGTGCAAATAGTGAAATTCCCCATCATGGGGTGCAAATAGTGAAATTCCCCATCATGGAGTGCAAATAGTGAAATTCCCCATCATGGGGTGCAAATAGTGATATTCCCCATCATGGGGTGCAAATAGTGAAATTCCCCATCATGGGGTGCAAATAGTGAAATTCCCCATCATGGGGTGCAAATAGTGAAATTCCCCATCATGAGGTACAAATAGTGAAAATCCTCCAATACGGTCTGCGTCTAGCAAACCGTGTGGTTAGGATGTGCGCGTAACCATATCCGTCATATTAATATATATCATCACCAAACTATACAAATTGGTGTGCGCATAGCCATATTCATGATGAGTGGGCACCCGGTCTGCGTCTAGCAAATAATATGGTTATGGTGTGCCCATAACCATATCCGTCATATTAATATATATAATCACTAAACTATACAAATAGGTGTGCGCATAGCCATATTCATGATAAATGTGCATATAGCACATAAATTGGTTATGGTGTGCGGATAGCAATCCTAACCACCATAACCACCCTAACCACCCTAACCACCCTCAAAAGCTATAAAAGGAACCCCAGGGCTTCATTTCAAAGGACTTGGAATTTTCTACACGGAGAGAGCTCTCTGGAATTCCCTTGAAGATCTTCATCAACATTCGAAGATCTCCTTCGGAACTTGAAGATCTTCATCAGCACTTGAAGATCTCCATCAGCGCTCGAAGATCTCCTTCGGAACCCGAAGATCTCCTTCGGAACCCGAAGATCTCCTTCAACGTTCGAAGACCTTCATCAGCGTTCGAAGACCTTCATCAGCACTCGAAGACCTCCTTCAACCTTCGAAGAACTCCTTCGTCGCTTGAAGATCTTCTGCGGACTTTGAAGACTTCCTGGCCAAGAAAAGTACTTAGTTTTTCTGAGAGGTGGCATGTCACCCTCAGAGACATTCATTCAACTACAATTGTAACGGGAGCGGCCTGTCGCTCCCGATTCTCGCACCATTACTTGTAACGCTCCGCCACATAGTGAAATTTGGTCGGCGCTGATCCGACCACGTGGTTTTTCACCCTTTCCGGGTTTTCCACGGCAAAAACGCCTTCTTGCCACCTGTTCGTTCTCTCTGTGACTGCTTGCGCGCTCGGTTCACTCTCGGGCTAAGACGGTTCAATTCGCCCGGTCTAAAAGAACGTTGAGCGACCCGCAACACATCTGAATCGTGAAATGGATCCCCGAGGATCCTGATATTTGTTGATGAGGCCCCACTCTGATGTGATCTTTGTGCGATGTCTCCCTTTTAAATTGTTTTCCTTTTTGGTTTGTGTTGTTCCCCTTTTGCCCTCCCTGCACGTTATATATATATATATAGTCAGCACTTATTTATGTAAGTAGTGAACTGTAGAAGTGTAAGAGCAAGGTCTCTTGTGTGTTGTAATCTCCTTTTTGTTGAATGAAATGATCGGGTAGTGCCGCCTATCTTCTCCCTCATTTCTCTTTTGATATTTTTTTCTACATGGTATCATAGCTAGGTTGGGTACGGTGTCACGGTGAGTTGGTTTTGAATTGCTATCAACCATCAGCTGAGTGAGGCGGTGTGTTGGAGGAAATATTGCGGAAGCTTAGAAAAGCGAGTGAGAAGAAAAACGACGGTCTCCTCCTTGCGGTCTGAAAGCGTGAACAGGAGGTGGCGGAAGAATTATTAAAACCAGCGGTCTCAAAGGTGGCGGTCTCAAAGGTGGCGAACAAACAAAGTGGCGAACAGTTTTTCAAGCGGTCTCCTCCATGCGAAATGAAGTTTGCGGACAGCAGCTCCGACAACAGCGGTCTCCTTTGGCGACCTGGGCGAACACCAGCTGCAGCAGCTTGCGAACATCTCCTCTCGCGACCTCCAAGTGGCGATCTCTTGAAGTTGGCGAGCTTGGTGTGTGTGCGAGCTCTTGAGTGGGTTGTTTGTAGTAAAGTGCAAAGTGTCGTGTTGAGTTGTAACTTGTGAATACAAGTTTTGTAATTTGTGTAAACACTTGTTGATTAGTAAAAGAAGTTTGTCTCTTCTTTGAATTGTGTGTGCTCATTTATTTCGCTTCCAACGGTGGTATCAGAGCTTGTCAGCTAGATTTCGAACCTTGGAAGTCACTCCGAAGAGTTGAAGACTTAAAGGGATGGAGATGGTAAATGCTATTCCAGGTCAAGTTTCCAAGTTAACGAAGACTAATAATGGGAACTGGAGCATTCAGATGAGAGTGCTTCTAGCATTAAAAGAGTTGTGGGAGATAGTGGAAGATGGATATGAAGAGCAAACTACTGAACAAGAGGCGGCGTTGACTAACGCACAGAAGACGACACTGAGAGAGGCAAGGAAGAGAGACAAGAAGGCTTTGCTCTTGTTATATCAAGGGGTTGATGAAGCGACCTTGAAAACCCACTTAGTGAGTCTTGACCTTGAAAACCTACTTGCAAGTAATAGGAACAGCACCTGGTGGAAGAGGAATAAGCTCTCAGGTATGAGTGTGCTCAAGTGCCTCCAACTCAGCAGACGTAACATCATGCCACTCAGGTATCTGAGCAGCCTCACAGTAGGAAGTCAGCTCTGAAGTACTACAGGCAGTAGCAGGAATGTCAGGCAGGTCCAGCGCTAGTGTAGCAAGGCTGAGGCGGTAGGAGGATGTCTCTCACGAGGTGCAACATGCAGGAGGATTATCCACATGACACTCGCTGGAGGAGACATGCACTTAGTCTGGGGGCACTGGAGGCGAGGGAATGGAAGGTGGATGACCAGTGTAGTGATATGGAAGGGGAACGACGAGCACATCAGAGGAATAAGTGGGTGGTGAAGGGGGGGTGAGAAAGTGAGACTGGAGAGGTCAGAGATGGTGTAGGCGGTGGTAAGGGAAGAGGAGGTGAACATACCGGTGGAGGGGAGGAGACATGAGACGGTGAGATGGGAATAGTGAGAAACTGCACATCAAAGTGAGCCACAGATGAGTGCGAGCTCGAGGGGACAGAGGACACAAAGAAAGGGTGAGACTCGTCAAATGTGACATCACGGGAGATGCAAAGTCGACGTGTAACAGGGTCATAACATCGATAGCCTTGTGCTCAGTACTGTATCCAAAAAGACACAAGGTATAGACTGAGCAGAGAGCTTGGTACGCTCACATGGTGGGAGTAGAACGTAACATCGACAACCAAAAACACGAAGATGAGTGCAACGTAGGGGTTGAGAGTACAGACACTCACCAGGACTTTGGCCTTGAAGGAAAGTGGAGGGTTGTAGGTTAATGAGGTAGACATCAATGGAAACAGCCTCAACCCAAAAGTGATAAGGAACGTAGGAGGAGATGAGAAGGGTGCGTGTTGTCTCAATAATTTGGTGATGCTTCCTTTCAGCGGTGCCATTATGAGCGCGGGTACCGGGACAGACAAGCTGAGGGAGAGTGTCATGGGTAGCCAGCAGATTGCAAAAAGTATGAGAGAGGTACCCCCCCTGAGTCAGAACGGAAAATACGTATGGAAGCAGAAAACTGAGTGCGCACCATATCAGAAAAAACAACATAAATTTTGAAAGAACTCAGAACGAGAATGCATAAAATAAACTCAACAATAACGAGAATAATCATCAATAAAGATAACATAATACCGGTGACCGCCCTTTGATACAAAATGTGCGGGACTCCATATATCGGAATGAACTAGATCAAAAGGACGCTGAGACCTAGACTCACTAGACTAATATGGGAGTTGTAGCTGTTTACCAAGCTTACAACCCGTACAAGAATGGGACCTATCATCGGAAACATGACCAAGGAAACCATGACTGATCGACGCAAGCGCGAATCACTGGGATGACCAAGACGGTGATGCCACTGAGAGAAGCCCACCGAAGGGAGACAAAAGATAGAAGCCGCCAGTGATGATGAAGTGGATTGAAGATGGAGATGATCAAGGATGTAAACCCCGCTACGACGACGACCCGCTCCAAAGAATGTCCCTATCAAACGATCCTGCACACGACACACAAACTCATCAAAAATAACAAGACAATCATGAGATGTGAGTTGGCTGGCAGATATAAGGTCGATGGATAATTTGAGTATGTATGTAACATTAGGAAATTGGTAATGACTAGTATGAAGGAGGCCACGGCTGTTGATGGGGAGAATAGCGTCATCTGCTACCATAATACTAAGGTCAGAAGAGACGGGCTGACATAACAAGAGGTGAGTGGCATCATAGGTCAGAAGATTGGGAGTAGCCAGAGAAGGAGTGCATAAAACGATGCCTTGTAGATCAGATCGAGAGTTGATCGGAGAATGGTCTTTCAGATCGGGAGCAGGCGGTGCTGTCGTCGACAAGGCAGCCTGAGTGATCAGCCGGATCGCATGCTGCGGGATCAAGGCGAGAGGCTGAATGTCGAGATCAACGAACGACGTGGCTGGATGTCAAGATCGACGAACTTCGAGATCGATGTCGAGGCTGGATGTCGACGAATGCCGAGACTAGAAGCCGAGATTGACGGACGACGAGATCGAGAACGATGAACGACGAGGATGCTAGATCTGTCGATGTCGAGAGGTGTGTGGAGAAAGAGATCAGATCACCGGTGGCTTCCGTTGTCATTGTCGCGTGGGAGACGGAAAAATGGAGTCAGAAGAGGTGTGCGAGAAAACCCTACCCCTCTGATACCATGATAGAATTTATGATTTCTCTCTAATATCTTACATGACTATATGTGTATATATACAATAATCTAACACCAACAATCCTCATTCCAAGACGTCAAACAATGATTTCACCATTCATTAGGCTGCATATCAACCATCAATTCCATATTGCAACCACCAATTTCCAGCCTCAGAGCTCTCCTCTCTACAAAGAAAATGAGTAACCCTCAATACTCATATTTTTCATCCCCATTAGGGAGGAGAAGGGACTATATATGTTATGTGAAGGCTCCTAGACATCAAATTCTCGTCAAAACACTTTCTGGTGGGATATAAAAGAGCTAGATGATCCAAACTCGAATTGAATGAGAGACGAAGTGTTATTCATTGTTAATGGGTTTTATGTTATGCATCTTTAGTTTTGTGTCTTTATTATCGGTCTTATTTAGCTATATTTTAGTTAGGGGTTGATTAGCATTTTTATTTAATGCAATTCATATTTCTACTTATGTGATGAGTGCATTTGCAATTAGTCCATGTATTGGATACTTGTTTACAACGAATATTTTGTAGCTATATTGAGGAGGCTTAAGGAGAAAATGAAGGTATGTAAAAATTATCTCTTCTTACTTTAATAAGTTCACTCTTAGCTTAGGATATGAGTTTTATCAATCTTCCACGGTGTCCCCATCCTCTACAGCCTCAACAAAACTCAGCATTGATAATATTCATTTTCAATACTCTTCTTGATGTAACAAAACATATGTTCATCATTAGATTTAGCTTCATTGTTTTTATGCACTTAAAATTTACCTTAAGTTAAATAAAAAAATCAACAACTTTGAACCAGAGTCTCAACATTGTAGAAGTGTAGGTGATCCTTTATTATCTATCATCTAAGTTGCATATATCCCATATCCACCTCAGACAAAGTTAATGTAGGGTCCATTCGCTTGGTATGGATAGATGTTTTGGAATTGGAATTATGGGCTGTTGAAGGGTGAAATTTGAATTTAAAATGAGTTACATGCAATTCATTTTGAAGTAAATCTAATTCATTCCAATATATTTAAGAATGGAAGAGTTCAGTCTGCGGTCCACACGCGTTAATATTTGCGAAATATTTTTCACACTAATAGATGTTAATAATAATTTTTTAAAAATCAGAACTTTAATAATTGCTGGTAGAACACAAAAATTGTCCAATTCCAACTCTGCATGCTCAATTCCATCTCAGGTGAAATATATAATTCAAATTCAGGCCAATTCCAATTCATAATTGATCTCAATTCTGGAATCCAATTCCAATTTCGTCCAAACAAACGAACCTCTATTGTCTCTAGAAGATATCTTCAATGGCCAATTATTTAGGAATAATTTTGTGGTTTTCTTTTTATTTCTTATCTTGCCAACATACAATCTATGCAATTGCTAGTTTTATCAGTCGAATGTCATAGGAAAAATATTTTCTGATATCCTAGTTTTCATGCTAACTATGGTGCACTTGCACGCAGGTCGTCGAGATACCAAAAACTTGGGACACCATTGGGAAGCACAGAGATTCCTTCGTATTTCCTTTGATTGAAGAAGTGCGAACTGATTTATGCTCTTCTCTTGAATCGATCTCAGAAGCACCTTATACTATAATTAAACCACGTCAAAGGAGAGGAAAACTTATCTATTATGCCTCATTTGATGATTCAAGAGACGGGGCATGCAAACCGATGGTCGGTGATTTATTCACAGTCTCAGTTTCAAAGCCATCTCATGTTTCTGATTTAACCACACATGACTCTTCTTACAATCTTATTTTGGTTACCAAAAATCTAGTTTTTGATGGATATCCTCCCAATTATTACAAAATTACGGCATTACAGGAGATAGATGGTGCTGTAAATCAATACAGAGGTTTGTATGCTACACAGTTAATAAATATAACTACGTACAAACGCATTTGGTCGTCGCTCGTTAATAAATTGGAAAAGGATATCATCAAGCAGCTGTTACAACCAAAAACATCTGTAAGAAATTTGTTCCTCCCTTTACACTTGATTTTTTATTCTTCTATACTACCAGCAAGTCATGGCTGAATAGATTTTGTAAATACCTATACCCCTTAGTTTTTTAGGAGATTGTTAGGTCATATATGTGTTGCACAAGGGTAGCAATTTGGGTATATATTTTAATGTTTATGTATTGTTATTATTGTGAGAGTTCAGGCATAACTTTTTTTATGTAGAATACACTAGAATTGTACATATCTGTTGAAGAATTTTCAAGTCATACTAATTGATATGTTTGGGTTTTAAGGCTTCATTTCCTCTGGTCTTTGAGCTTGTAGCAATTTCTCTTCTGATTCTGTGAGAATGTAACAGGATAATACTTCAGGCATCACTTCCGCAGAAGTTAGTCACAAGATCTCAGCTTCAAAGATAAAGAAGAGTTTGAAACAATTTAAGCTCAATGAAGCTCAATCAGAAGCAATCCTAAGTTGTATTGTTGCAAGGCAATCTGATCAAAAGTCTTCTATTAATCTAATCTGGGGTCCTCCCGGTACCGGAAAAACCAAAACTGTGGGAATTCTGTTGTGGAAATTACAGACTTTGAAGTGCAAAACACTTGCTTGTGCTCCAACCAATGCCGCTATAAGAGAAGTTGCATCACGTCTTGTGCAATTGATCAAAGAGAGCCATGTTAGCCCTTCCATTCCGTTGCAGGATGTTCTTCTGTTTGGCAATAGCGACAGGATGAAAATTAGTGAAGATCTCCGGGAGATTTTCCTCGATTATCGCGCTGAAAAACTTTTGGGAAGTTTTAATCCAGTTACTGGTTTGAAGCATTGTTTACTTGAGATGAAGGGATTCTTCCAAAGTTGCCTCAAATTGTACAAAATTTATCTGTCAGAAATGAAAAGGTGTGAAAACAAAGACACTACATTGACTTTTACTGAATTTTCCAGGAATAAGTACCTCTCTATTAAAAACCAGCTGGTTACCTGCTTGAATACTTTGACCAGCTACCTGCCAAGATTTTCCTTTCCTCGTAAAATATTCAAGGATATGATGAATTTATCAAAATTACTTGAAATTTTTTGGAGCTTTCTAGTCATGAAGATTGATGAAAATATGTTGAAGCAAGTGCTTCAATCTGCTCCGAGAAATATAGCTACAGCATTTACACTTCCAGCACAGAAGCTATGGGAGACTAAAGTTCAAGTGGTAAGATTATTAACTTCTCCGATTAGTAAGCTAGAAATTCCCAGCACAACTAAAGTACATGAAGTCAAAGATTTTTGTTTGCAACATGCTTCATTGATCTTTTGTACTGCTTCGAGTTCCTTCAAGCTGTACGCGATAAAGATGAAGAGAGCATTGGAATGCCTTGTAATTGATGAAGCGGGCCAGTTAAAGGAGTGCGAATCACTGATTCCTTTACAACTTCCTGGCATTAAACATGCAGTCTTAATCGGTGATGAGCGTCAACTACCTGCTATGGTTCAAAGCAAGGTGTGTGTGTGTCCAGCTATGTATGATTTTGACAATATGAATTTTTAGAACAATTGTTGAAGTTTTTTTCCCCAGATGTCTGCAAGTGCAATGTTTGGGAGAAGTCTGTTCGAGAGGTTGAGTTCACTTGGGTATAAAAAACATCTACTTAACACGCAATACAGAATGCATCCATCTATAAGCATTTTTCCGAATGCAAATTTTTATAACAATCAAATCTTAGATGCGCCTAATGTTACCAATAAAAGATATGAAAGAAAGTATCTCACGGGACGGATGTATGGTGCATATTCCTTCATTAATATTGAAGCTGGAAAGGAGACCTGTGATAAACTAGGAAAAAGCTTGAAAAATATGGTGGAAGTTGCTGTGGTTTTGCAGATTTTGGAAGAACTTCATAAAGGTGCATTATTTCAATCATTGAATTTTTCCAGATGTTTTATAATTTCAGTGACATTTTTATAAATGTTTGTATCAATTTTGTTGAGGCGTGCTTCTTATTTCAAATGATCATATGTTAATCATCACAAAGTTTCTTAACTTATTTATTAAAACAATTGACCAAATAATCATGTTTCCATCAAAATTTGAAGGTCAAATCTGAGCCAAACTATGCATTTGTAATATATACTGTTTTTCTTTGACTAAACAAATATTTATCATGGGACTATGCACGCCTCTTGTAGACAGTTATGTGCACATGTTCTTCCTACATTTCACCTACATTTTGCTGACTTGACTCAACAACCACAGTTAGTAATAAACTCAGGCAAAAGATTAGTGTTGGCATCATATGTCCCTACAAAGCGCAAGTGCTTGCAGTTGAAGGCAAGATTGGAAAAGCATACAAGTTTAAACATAATTTCACTGTGAGAGTGAGCTCAGTTGATGGTTTCCAGGGCAGTGAGGAGGATATCATACTTCTAACTACAGTGAGGTCCAATCATCATGGTTCCGTCGGCTTTCTTTCTGATCATCAGCGTGCAAATGTGTCCCTCACTAGAGCAAGGTACCGCTTTAACTAGTTACAAATTATTACTACTAGTTGTTGATTTTTGTAAAGTAAAAGAACTAAAATGCCATGGCTTTTGTGTAAGCAGACATTGTCTTTGGATACTGGGGAATGGGCCAACCTTAACAAGCAGTGGATCAATTTGGGGAGAATTAGTTCGCGATGCGAAAGATCGTGGTTGCTTCTTCAATGCGTATGAAGATAAGATCCTCTGCAGAACAATCATGAATGCATGCATTGAATTGGGTCAAATTGATTCCTTGCTATGCATGGATACCTTGCGGATTAGCTAGCCTCCAGGTATATATATGTTTAATCACTAGCCTTCTCCAGTTATGGATTTCTTTTCATCAAGGGCAGCAGTTTAAGATGTTGAATGACAACATTTTGCACAACCGATTTCATTTTGAGTTCTCTGAATAATTTTGATGTCGCCTATTCTGTTAGATTGCATAACTTCAAACTCATTAGTTGTGGTGCTGATATGTTGAATTAATTTGAAAAGACGTTATTTGATTTGGCTATTTTCCTGTATATATATCCAAGGACATTTTCAACAAGTTTTTAGAACTCTATCCCGATCTATGTCTCTCCGTTTGGAGCAACTGTGGCATTTGAGGTCGTGTTGTGTTACGGTGAGGTCTTACCTTCGATTGGATCTTACATGGTAGCATTTTTGGACCCAAAAAAAGAAAATTGGTCCGTTTTGGAAAACAAGATTTGCTTTTTTTCACTGTTGTGTCTATGATCTCCACCGCTCTTTCAAATACAGCCAAATATTTTTCACCGTCGAGATCATCTGCTATATTCTTTTTTTTTTGCTCTTTCTGCTATTTTAGATTTTTACCTTGAAATGAAATAAAAAAAAAACTGTTGATAATGGCAGATAAAGAAAAGTAGAAATACTATGAAGTCAGTATCCTGAGGCAAACCACCGGAAATATTGGAAGTGACTCATTGAAACACCATGTATTTACACCTTTCAGATTGCTGTTGGCAACTTTTGGGGGAATTTTGTGGCTCTATAGTTCTTTGTAAGCTCCACCAGTATGGTTTTTCTTATCTTCCAATCTATAAATTTTTACTTTTAATTTGTAAGCTTGTATTTCTCGAATTGTTGGTTAATTCAGATTATATTTGTGTTTGATCTATCTTTGTCATTTTCATTGTTTTGGTAATTGCTTTACAGTGTTATGTTGTCGGCGAATATGCCTTTTCTAGTTAGAGTTTGGAAGTCATGGTGTAAAGACATATGGTGTTAATGTCCCTGTCGGTCAACAATGTCCCTTTGATGTTGTTGTTGATGCTTCCTTTAACTTTTCTGTCATTTAAATTTTAGCTAAATCGAAGAATGACACGTAGACATTCTCTTATCTTCTACTTACGTTTAGCTTGTGTGCACTGACATTTTGAAAAAGGTATCTTCTACATCTTGTTAGAGTGTCGCCCCTAAATATGAAAATGTGCTAAACATATAGTATATATATGGGTGCAACTCGGACCGATTCGGTTCCACCAAAAACCAATAATCGACTCATATAGGTTTGGTTCTAAATTTTTGGAACCGGAACCGACCCACGGTTCTAAAGCATAGAACCGGATTTGAACCATTCACTTCGGTTCGGTTCCGGTTCGATTCTCGGTTCTACTCATGTCTCAAAATAATTGAAAAAGTGGCACTTGTGATTTTTTATCATATAACTATTAATATCTCAAAATAATTGAATCACGGCTCTCTATAACATTGAGGCTCTGTTTGTGACAGCTCTAACAGATGGAAAAGCTGTTGATCGAATAGAGCTTTTAGAATAACGCGTCAGGGCGAAAAAAGACCGTCCGGGCGAAAAATGCGCGCCCGAGCGAAAAATGGCCGCCCGGGCGAAAAACGGCCACACGGGAGAAAAACAGATAGATCAGAATTCGATCCATTTTTAAGGGTCTGTTTGGGACAACAGCTGTTGATCAGAAATCTGATTTCTGATCAGCCAATAATAAAAAGGACCCGGAAAGAGCTATTAGTGGTGTGCTCATAACAATCGCCAAAATAAAAGTCGCACCATTACAGTAATAGAATATGCGTAGTGCCAAAATTTATCTAAGAAATATCAAATCAGCCTCATGAAAACATAGTCAGGATAATACAGAGTGAAACGACAAAAATATATCTCAACTTATATTACCATCTACTAGAATAGTCTTAAGTTAGCCGCCCTTCAATTTGAACATTTACAAAAAACAGTTTGCCCCCCAAAAGTAAGACACATATTGATAGTATTTATGGGGTTTCCACTAAAGCTTCCTGAGTCAAACCAGACCAAAGTGCTCAAGCAAGCCAACCCGATCGAGTGAGCCCGTGAGCAAACCGCGCTCGCTCGAAGGGGTCCCGAAGCCACCCAAAACGGAGCACGGACAAAGCGCCCGCCCGGCACCGTGCCCGGAGGCGCAAGGCCGCGCTCACGCACGGAGGCGGCAGGCCGCTCTCGCGCTCGGCACCGCGCACGACACCGCGCACGGAGCCGCAAGGCCAGGCGCGGGCGCGCCTGGCCGCGCGTTGTGGACTCCGCGCCTAGCCGCGCGTAAGGCCTCACCGGGCGCGCGCCTGGCCGAGCCCAAGGCCTCATCGTGCGCGCGCCTGGCCGCGCGTGCGGTGTCTCCCCGCGCGCACGCGCACCAGACTGCACGCGCAGAGCCTCACCCCGCGCGCGCGGTGCCTCCCTCCGCGCGCGCGCCAGGCTGCACGAGCGGTGCCTCCCTGCGCCCGCGCGCGCGGTGCCTCCCCCCGCGCGCGCCGGGCCTCGCGCGCAGGGCCTCCCCGCACACGCGCGCCAGGCCGCGCGCGCGGTGCCTCCCTGGGCCCGCGTGCCCGGTGCCTCCCCTAGAGCGCACGGCCTCTTCCTTCGCGCGCGCGACGGCAGCGCCCCGCAGCCTCCGGCTACCACCGTCGCTGGGCAACTTGCCCGGGCCGTCCGGACCGTTTGGGGGGAATGTTCGTCATTTTCAGAAAATTGGTGATCCAGGTGACCGGAACCGAGCAACGTCATTCGTCAACTCAAGATCCAGTCAGACGCAATTACAAGCAGGTCCCTTCATAAAAGCTATAAAAAGGCCCCCAAGACTTCATTTGAAGAGACGCAACCAGAGATACAAGAGTGAGCTCTGATGTTTTCCGGCGATGACTTAGTACTCTGCTTGCTCCTTCTATCCAAATTCACTTTGTTCGCTCTCAAGTCTGCCATCTTTCAAGACTCGAAAGGTCGCTCTTGCGAGCACTGGAGAAGGTCTCAAAGAACGCTTACGTGGACGTTTCGAAGACTTTTTCCCCTTTTCTTTCTCTCAATACGTGTAAACGGAGAGGTGGTATGTCACCCTCCAGGAAACTCTTTGTAACCACCAAAGAACTAGTGAAATTTGGCTGGCACAAATTCGGCCCTGTGGTTTTTTCCCTTTTTGTATTTTTTCACGTAAAACGACTCGCTGTCATTGCTGTTGGTTCTCTTTTAACTGTTAGCACGCTCGCCTCACTCTCGAGCTAAGACGGTCTGATTCTCCGGACCGAGAAAAACCGAGTAACCCGCAACAAATATAAATATTGGCATCCGTTGAATTAAAACAGAGAATAAAATGCAGGAGGAAGAGGCCGGAGATGGATAGACGCGTTTACAGGTTTATATAAAACATACAGGCGGGAGTTACAAGTGCAGTTAAACATTCTCCACACTCTCCACTACATTCAACTGATTTACAGGTTACACGTATACCTGTAAACCTGATTACATACACATTACAGAGAATTACATATCACACCACATACTACATATTAATCACATATTACATATTATTATATCAGCTCTGATTATATATTCTCCGCAGCATCTTCATCACATCTCACAGCAGCAGCACTGCATTTTATAAAGAGGCTAGCTTCTACACATCTTCCCCCCATCGAGAAAGCTCTAGTTGTTCCTTCGAGCTGGACGGCCCACCCAGTTTCTAGCATCATAGCATGAACAGAATGGTCAGATAACAATACCAAAAATATGATTGCAATAGAATTTCGGGCTATTCGCAGCCCAAAATTCCTATATAATGAGGATGACACCATCATGACCCTAGTGAACAGCATACTTTGAATTTCCATAAAAAGTTTGAGCCAAGCGTACCTTGCTATTGCTTATCTTCAGAGATTTCATATTGACCAAGTTGCCGAGTTCATCGTGTTCGAGTTCATCGTGCTCTACGCATGCCTTAGTAATTGCTTCATTGAGAAGAGTATCATCATCTGCATTATGGAAGCAGTTTCGTCCCTTCGCATCACGAATTAGTTTTGACCAGATGCTCTCACTGTTACTTAAGGTTGCCTCATGCCCCAGAATCCACAAACAGTGTCTGCCGCATTTTGATGCTTAGCCAATTTGTTATTGCTTGTTTCTAAATGTGATTATGTTTGATAGAAATTAAGATTGTAAAGAAAAAACATACTTTGCTCTAGTAAGAGCCACATTGGTTCTCTGAAAATTTGCAAGAAAGCCTACCGATCCACTTTTATTTGATCTCACCGTGGAGAAGATGATAACATCTTCCTCGCTGCCTTGAAATCCGTCTATGGATCTTACTTTCAGTGAGAAGTAGTCTGATGATTTGTACTTTTTTCCTATTTTATCATTGATAGAATACACTTGAGCATTATATGGTGACACAATACCCACACTAAGTTTCTGTTTTGTTTGTTCCGATGCTGTGGGAGTCAATAGAACAATGCCTAGTCAGATGGTGACTATTGAAACAGGACAAATTATTACAAAAGGAACAGTTTGAGAGAAAAATTTCCTGATAAAAATCATACCCTTGAAGAGTTGTTCCACAATTTTGACAGCAGTAGCTGCTTCTATCATATTTTTTTGGCTTCTTCCATGTTTATCACTCTCTTCCTTCCCACGCCCAATGTTTATAAATGAATAAGGACCGTAGAGTGGCCCCGACAGATAATGTCTCAGATAGCTTGGATCTAAGACATTTTCTCCGTCATGAATCTTGTTATTATAAAAATTGGAATTCGGAAATTTACTTATAGAAGGAAGCATTCTGTACTGGACATTCAGCATCATTTTCTCATGGCCTAATGAGCTCAATCTCTCAAAGAGGCTTCTCCCATAGCCAGCATTCTCCGAAATCTGAAATGTGAAGTGAAAAAAAAATGAAAATTTTAAGCCAAAAGATCTGCTATTTTGACACGAAAGAACAGAGATAATTCATAATATATACTTGTAGAGAGATCATAACCTGGCTTTTGACCATTGCTGGCAACTGACACTCATCACCAATCAGGACAGTATTCTCTATCCCTTCAATCTGCAGCGGGATCAAAGATTCGCATTCCTTAAGTTGAGCGGCCTCATCCACAAGCAAAAACTTCAGTGGATTCTCCATTTTTGTATTATGCAGCTTGAAAGAACTAGAGGCTGTGCAGAAAATAAGTGTTGCATTTTACAAGCAAAAGTCTTTGACCGATGCAGAATCGGATAAATTGGGTAGACTAAGATTTGTAGAAATATTTCCGAGTAGCTGCAACAAATAATTGTTGAATTTTTGTGTGCGCTACCAGCCAAGTACACCAATGATGGACAAGAAGGTTATATATTTCTCAACTAGGCAATCAATTTTGAATTCACACGGCTGAATACAAGTTGCATCCAACTTGAATCACAACAGCCAAAAGAAAGTAAAACTCTGGTCACGGACAAGGTCCGCTTCTCCTCCGGAGCACACCGCGCTGGTGATACTCGCTCCTATACTCGCTCCTCGCTATCGCCGGCGGTATCGCTAGCGCAGGCGCAAGCTCTCCAACTTGCAAGCTCGCTGCTCGCACTCCAGGCTACTCGCACACTCGCCGTGCGATGATTCCTCCAATACTCGCTAGCGCGAGCGCTATCACTAGCGCCGGCGGTATCTCAACTGCTCGCTACTCGCTCTAGGGGGCTAGCCGAACTTACTCCAAGTCCGATGCTCGTCTGGCAGCACTCTGGTATCTCTAACTCGCTCAGAGTTGATGATACTCGCCACTTCTGATGATATACTCGCCACTCTGAAGTATATACTCGCCGCTATCAGAATGGATACTCTTTAGAGGGGGGTACCCCTCTATTTATAGGCAAAAAAGGGGGGTGGCGAGTATGAGCTAGCGTTGGCGCTAGCGCTAGCTCACTTCAAATCTAACACTCCCCCTTGAAGTGAGCTCCAGGAACAACTCTAAGCAATGTACGAAGCCTCCGGAACGGCCCCGCAGATAGGGGCTTCGTGAATATATCCGCCAGGTTCTCTTCACTCCGCACATGCTCCACAGCGATCAAGCCACCCAACACCTTCTCTCTGATGAAGTGATGCTCGATCTCTATGTGCTTGGTCCTTGCATGACAAACTGGATTGGTTACCAGTTTTAATGCACTCTCGTTGTCCCCACGCAGCACAGTAGGTCCGCTGACCTCCTCGTCCACATCCTCCACTAGTCTCCTTAGCCAGACACACTCCTGAGCTGCTAAGGACGACGCCTTGTACTCGGCCTCCGTGGTAGAAAGGGAAATAGAGTCCTGCTTCTTGCTACACCACGAGATAGCAGCTGCTCCACACAAGAACACATACCCTGATGTCGACTTGCGATCATCAGCGTCACCTCCATAGTCTGCATCCGTGTACCCGTGCAGCTTGAAGTCAGACTTCTCCTCATAGGACAACCCCATCTCAAGAGTGCCCTTCACATACTTCAGAATCCCCTTGGCTGCCTCCAGATGAGGCTTCCGCGGCTCCTGCATATACCGACTAACTCGGCCGACAGCAAAGGCGATGTCCGGCCTTGTGATAGTCAGGTAGATAAGACTCCCCACCAGTGCCCGAAAGATCTTCGGATCAGGAAGAATCCTCCCTTCTTCCTTCCGAAGCTTCAGCCCCGCCTCCAGAGGAACGGAACTGCTCTTCCCCTCCTTCATGCCGAATCTTTCGACGATCCTCTCGGCATATGCCCTCTGGGAAACATCCAGTCCGCCTCTTCTCTTCTCTACTTGGAGACCAAGGAAGTGGTGCAGTTCACCAAGATCCTTCATCTCGAAGCGTATGGAAAGCTGCTCTCTCAGCGTCGCGACCTCCTCAGGGTTGTTCCCTGTCAGGATCATGTCGTCGACGTATAGCAGCACTAGCACGTGAAGACCTCCACTCTTCTTCACGAACATGCTGGAGTCTGAACCTGAGGCATCGCAGCCGCAGAACTGCAGGTACTCCACAATCTTCCCATACCAGGCTCTCGGTGCCTGTTTCAGACCATAGAGGGCCTTCTTCAGCTTGCAGACGTGACGCGGATGGGACTTGGACACGTATCCAGGTGGTTGCACCATGAATATGTCTTTGTCGATCTCTCCATATAAGAATGCGTTCTTTACGTCCAGCTGCCATAGCTTCCAACCTCGGCACGCCGCCAAAGCAATGATCGTCCTCACCGACGTCATCTTCGCTACGGGACTGAAGGTCTCCTCGTAGTCCTCTCCATAGGTCTGTGAGAAGCCTCGAGCGACAAGCCTCGCCTTGTACCGCTCCACTTCTCCATCAGCCCTCTTCTTAACCTTGTACACCCATTTACAGGTGACAGGTTTGATGCCCTCCACCATGGGAACCAGGTCCCATGTCTCGTTCTTCTCTAGGGCCTCCATCTCCTCGATCATGGCCGCGTCCCACTCCTTGATGCCAGCTGCATCCTCAAAGCAGGCAGGTTCCCTTTCATCGAGTGGTCCTGCGAAGAAGCAGGAAACCAGACTCACGAAGTTCCCCTCCTTATAGCGAGCAGGCGGGACGATGGAGCTCTTCGACCTCCTCAAGGCTTGGCCACTATCTACCACTCCGGTAGACTCCTCTGCTTGAGCTCCTCTCTGAGCTCCTCTCAGAACTCCTCCTGTAGCGGTGCTCTCCCTGCTACTTGAGTTCGCAGCTCCCCCTGAGCCAGAAGCTCCTCCTGAGCCAGATGGCAATGGAGCACTTGGAGATAACTCCAACTCCACAGTAGGGTCCTCAGTGACCCACTCCTCTTCCCTGCTAGCTTCTCCACTCTCCGGCAGCTCCACAGAAGAGACTCCCTGGTATGAGACCAGTTCGTCAAACACAACGTCGCGCGAGACGACGAACCTGTGAGTCTGCGGATCCATGCACTTCCACCCCTTCTTCCGCTCATCGTAGCCGATGAAGATACACTTCCTCGCCTTCGGCTCCAACTTTGTTCTCTGAGCGTCCGGGACGTGCACGAAGCAGGTAGAACCGAACACCTTCATGTGACCCACATTAGGCTTCTCCCCGAACATGAGCTGGTGTGGAGACACCATCCTGTTAGGACTCAGAGGCAGCCTGTTGATCACATGAGTAGCACACGCCATTCCCTCCGCCCATAAGGCCTTGGGAATGCTCTTGGCAAGAAGCCAACTCCTGGTAGTCTCCACCAGATGGCGGATCTTCCTCTCTGCCACCCCATTCTGCTGAGGGGTGTGAGCGCAGGAGAGCTCCCGCCGAATGCCGAATCTTCTGCAGAAGGAAGCAAACTCATTGGAGGTAAACTCCCCTCCATTGTCGCTTCTGAGCTTCTTCACTCTGCGGTCCAGCCTCCCCTCCACAAGCTCCTTCCACTCGAGGAACTTGTTGAACACTTCTGATTTCTCTCTCAGAAAGTATACCCACGTATAGCGGGTATAGTCATCCACCAGAACCAGCGCATACTTATTGCCTCCATAAGTACGGGTGACGCACGACCCCATCACGTCAGCATGTACACACTCAAGAGGTGCCTTACACCTGGTCTCCGACTTGTCAAATGGAAGTCGATGTGACTTTCCATATTGGCATCCGTCGCACACATGGCCGTCGCCGTAGGAAGTGAGATGAGGCAGGCCGCTCACTAGGCCCTTTGCCGCCATCATCTTCAGCTTGTCCATCCCCACATGACCCAGCCTCTCATGCCAGATCACAGCGCTGTCGTTTGTCTTCAGCTTGTCCACGTAGGCACTTGCAGACAGAACATACAAGTCCTTCACCCTTCTCCCGGTGAGCGTGACGTCAGCATCGACAGACGAGAGGTTCTTCAAGAACTTCACCTCCTTTGGTCCAAACAGCACGTGGTATCCAGCATCCACGACGTTCGCCACTGAGAAGAGGTTCTTCTTCATGCCAGGCACGTGATAGACACTCTTCAGTGTCACTGGCTTCTCTCTACTCCCAAGGGACACCTTCCCTTCTCGCTCCACTGGATGCACCGTATCATCCGCAGTGATGATAGCATCCGATCCTTCATATGCTGCCGAGGAGGCAAACTTTGACATATCTCCAGTGAGATGATGCCCGCAACCGGAATCCACTATCCAGTCGTCCTCGAGGTTGATGGAGGCTAAGACATCGACTGACGTTGCCGTCATCTCTGCCAGGAAACAATTGTCCCCCCTCTCACCGCCCTGGTGACCTCCACCTCTTCCTCCACCTCTTCGATGGTCTCCACCTCTCTGATGGTCTCCACCTTTCTCAGCAACATGGCCGGCCTGGAGATTAGACCGGCAATCCTTTGCCATATGCCCATACTTCTTACAGGCAAAGCAAAGGGTTCTCCCCTTCTCATCGCGGGCAGGAAGGAACTTCCCCCCATCTCCCTGAGAAGACGTTGAAGGTCCCTCTCCGGGATTCTTCTTCCTCTTGTCCCAGGATCTCCTCTTTCCTGAGAACAACGCCTCGCCATCTCCTCCTGAGATGGATACTCCCGCCATCTGCTTCGCCAAGCTCTCCTGTGACGACAGCAGGTTCTCTAGCTCCAGAAGGGAGGGCTGAATAGCCCATCCTTGTACGGAAGTAACGAAGGGGACATACTCCCTCCTCAAGCCTCGGAGTATGTGCCGCTTCAGCTTCGCCTCTGAGATTGACTCTTCAGGATCCAAGGCCGAGATCTCCCCACATAGGTTCTTCACCTTCAGGAAGAAGGTGGATATCGCCATCTCGCCTTGAGTCGACTTCGCCAACTCATTCTCCAGAAATTGTAGCCGCGCCACATTCTTCTTGTTGAATAACCCATCGAGGGCTATCCAGATCGCAGACGCTGACTTGCAACCAATGATGTGGTCGAACAAGTCAGGTGATATGGCTCTCTTCAAGGTGAACTCCGCCTTGGCGTTAGTCTTCCTCCAAGCTCTCACAGCTGGACCATTATCGCCGGCAGCTACAACTTCCTCTTGCTCCCCACCACCAACAACCTCCCAGAGATCCTCTCCAAGAAGGTAGCTCTCCATACAAGACATCCACTTCTTGTAGTTGGTTTGAGTAAGCAGCTCGATTCCTAGTCCTCTCGCAAAACCTCCTCCACCGTCCATCTTGGATGACCACCTTGAACTACGATAGCAGGCGCTGCTTCAGCAACCTCCCTCCTCTGATACCATGTTGAATTTTTGTGTGCGCTACCAGCCAAGTACACCAATGATGGACAAGAAGGTTATATATTTCTCAACTAGGCAATCAATTTTGAATTCACACGGCTGAATACAAGTTGCATCCAACTTGAATCACAACAGCCAAAAGAAAGTAAAACTCTGGTCACGGACAAGGTCCGCTTCTCCTCCGGAGCACACCGCGCTGGTGATACTCACTCCTATACTCGCTCCTCGCTATCGCCGGCGGTATCGCTAGCGCAGGCGCAAGCTCTCCAACTTGCAAGCTCGCTGCTCGCACTCCAGGCTACTCGCACACTCGCCGTGCGATGATTCCTCCAATACTCGCTAGCGCGAGCGCTATCACTAGCGTCGGCGGTATCTCAACTGCTCGCTACTCGCTCTAGGGGGCTAGCCGAACTTACTCCAAGTCCGATGCTCGCCTGGTAGCACTCTGGTATCTCTAACTCGCTCAGAGTTGATGATACTCGCCACTTCTGATGATATACTCGCCACTCTGAAGTATATACTCGCCGCTATCAGAATGGATACTCTTTAGAGGGGGGTACCCCTCTATTTATAGGCAAAAAAGGGGGGGTGGCGAGTATGAGCTAGCGCTGGCGCTAGCGCTGGCGCTAGCTCACTTCAAATCTAACAATAATTTCCGCCTATTCTCAATCTAGATTCAATTGGGAGATAATCAAGCATGTTCAAGGAGCCACTTATAACTGGTAGCAGTGTCTCATTGCTTTTTTCAGGTATAGATTCAAACACATCTTGAAGATCTTCATCAATCATCAGAAAAAATTGCTGAAACTAGAAAATAATCCTTGAACTTTTTAGTCAAAGCCAGGGCTATATTCATACAGTTCAATTTTTCATCGGTTATGAAGCGACTGGGAAGATCCTTGCATAAAATATCAATGCAATCTTCCAAATTCTTTGCACAGCGGCGGTATTTCGATAAGGCAAATTCACTGAATGGTACTACTGGCTTACATTCTTCCAAGGCTTTCTCGTTTTCCTCTTGCATTCCTTTCTTGGCTTTCTCTTTTTCCTCTTGCATTTTTATTACATATTGTTTATACCGAGAGACAGCGTTTTTAAGAAAATCTTTCATTGAACTAAAACAATGCCTCCAACCAAAGACTGACGTGAAACACTTTCCCCACAGTCTACGTACTCTGTCTTCTAAAAATATTTGGGACAGATTATCATCAATTTTCATCCTCGTTTTATTCCCAAACAAGATAATATCTCCCGTCGTCAAATTCACAATCTGTTCATCATTAACCAGTTTGTAAAGTCTAGAAGTAACTTCAACAACAGCAGTATTTGTAGGTGCACAGGTAATAGTTCTGCATCTTAGTTGCAACAGGGCAAGAAGCAGAGTACTAATAGTTTTGGTTTTCCCGGTACCTGGAGGACCCCATATAAGCTTTATATTATCCATAGTGCCACATCGCCTCATTGAAAGGCAATCCATTATTGCATTCTTCTGAGAGTCGTTTAGATTGAATTTCTCAAGATTGTCGCTAACACAAGCATCTTCAAAATTTTCAGGTAAAGAAGATGAAGATGCGCTGTCCTTTTTAACCTGTTGCCAAAAGAAAATATCAAATATATCTCTTATTGACATTTTAACTTTATCAAACAATGAAATAAATGAATAGAAAAATGATGATGTATTATTTGATTTATGATTAACTGAAGCAGAGTACGTACACAGGAATTATATGATAAGATTTTGCTGATGATATTCAAATTTCTCCCCTTCATCAACTCCAAATTTAATGACTTCCATATTCGAATAGTTGTGGTCATATTCAAAAGGAACACCATGAAATAAGACTCTCTGTATGATTTATTGATCTCCAGTTTGCCAGATAACATCACAACATGTTGAAGATCATTCAATTTCTCATCATAATCGCAGTTTCTTACAACAAAACCTAGGATGTATGAGGCTTCATCGCGTCTCAGATCAGATACATGTTTGGGTTTTCTTCGCATCAGCGCGAAAATGTCTGCATCCATCGGCTGGTAATAAGTAACATTTCCAAAATTGTTTTTTTCTGCATTATCTGGCTTCTTAAGTAGTGTAATGGTGTAATATAACTCTGAAGCAGGTATTTCTTCTATACATATTATTTCTACATTTGGGGTACGCTGAGAGATTATCTCCATGCTAGAACGAAGATCAGCATGAGTTTCTTCGATCAGTGGTTTGGTGTATGAAGTTAGATAATGCTCCAAGGAATTAAAAGTTCTTGGTATCTTCAGAACCTGCATGAATAATTATAAACTTATAATGTCTCCAGAAAGCGCACTGGAGTACTTACATTAAATGCAAAATATAATTAGATGTGTAATGTATATACCTCGCCCTTGTAGAGGTTGCGATTAAAAACTTCTGTAAGAGACCAGGAGAACATGATCTCTACAATGCCAGGGGGCTTCAATTTCTCAGCCTTCAGATTCAGTTTCTTCGGAAGATAGTGATCTTCATCGTCGCTGGAGGAATAACTCATCTTCCTTCTGTCACTTGAGCGCTGATGATCGGAAGAATCAAATATACTCTGAAACTCCAAAGAAGTGGGGAGGAGGAGAGCAGGGAGAAGGGCGATTGAAATATATATGGTATTACTTCCTCATATTTTTGCATTCATCTTTCCATTAACGTGGTAAAAAAAAAGAACTTTTTTTTAATGTACTACCTCTTTCAAGTTTCATCTCAAGTTCTCACCACACAGATATTTGCTAAAAAAGGGTGAGCTAAATAAAAAGGGTGATAATGAGAAGACAATTATAATAATTATTACATTTCCAGTTTATTATAGCTGGTTTGTGTCGCATGCGCGATGTCTATCCCGTACACTGATGCTCTTGGAGGGTGAATGTGCTCCGTCTGTCCGTGATTGCTTTGGGTGTGCACTGTAACACTTCATTTGTGACTGTCATATAATATGTGTCCGGACAGATCACACGACATAAATTTTTTACAAATAGAATATTATAAGATAATACTAAAGCATTCTCAATACAACCAAAATCTTAGAGTATATTACATATAGGAAACTAGCTAAAAGAAACATAAAGAGAGTCCACTATTAAAAGAGTCCAAACAGGCTCAATATAGTCCAACGGCCTTATGATCTTACAACACACAAGTTCATAGATGTAGTACATGAAACCTAGACACAAACTGTAAGACCCCATTTTTTTTTGCAAAAACCACCGGGTCTTAGGCCCAGAACTGCCGTTTTGCGGTGACACCCTTACTCGGAAAGGTCGCCACTACAAAACGCCGATCCTGCCGGTCAATTCGATCACAAAGAAAAGTAAGCTTAACTGAATAAACAACAAGTCCACATCACATATAATTAACCAACAAAAGATGTCCACATACATAACTGAAATAGAAGATAAGAGAACAAGGGCTCCTGCCCGATACATCAATAGCCTCACTACAAAGGTCACTCGCAGAAGCAAATCAACTAGGACAAACACTCACGGATCCTGTCATCTGAGCTCCTGAGCTAGACTGCCCCGCCTCCATTTGCACCGGCCTCTGGTGCTGCCCCGTCGCCGCGGTCCCCTAAAATGATAAGGTCCATCGACCGTCAGTCAAAATGACTCAGCCAATTCCCCACCCCTCCCCCCGAGGCTCCTAGGCACCGTATGGGGAGGAGGAAGCGGAGGACAAACAAGGGGTAATACATAAGCAGGTGACAAGGTGAGTTCTACTCTACACAGGTGTTATATATATAAATGAAACATGAAATAGAAACAGCAGGGTAAAGTGTACAAGTAACGGTAAGCAGTAAGACTAAAGACAAGTAAGTTTTACAAAAGTAACCATTGATTTATAGGAATGCCCATACAAACCTATAGACCAAGGGGTCGTTTAGCAGGACCTATCGTATAAAAAGTCCCATACCAATTTATACGATAGGTGTCGGGGGTTGAATGCTATGTTTATGCTATGTCATGCAGAGTACGTTGTTATGTTATGTACATGCAGATGCAACTCACACACTACGACTCTATGCGCATAGACCTTTAGTTCCCCCTTTTTGGAGCGAGCTAGACTCCCAGGATACTCCCGTAGTGGCAAACGGAAGCGGTGAGTTGGGCCTCGCCCACCTCTAGGTTGGTATTTGCACTACCTAACCTAGACCTATCGTACGCCTCCACAAAACCCGCGGAGCGTCTGCGTACTCTTACTGACTGGACCGCCAGACTTTTATGGCTAAGTGTAAATACCACACTTGCCGAGCCCAAGTGTTAACATCGGTGCAACGATTGCCAACACGAAAGACCCACCACCTTATGCACATGCGACATATCTTCCAATAACACCGAGCTACAAGCTCCCCGGGCTAACCCGCCCGTCACCAATAACCACCTCAGAAACAAAGATCACCGGACTAAACCGGCCAGAAATCTATAAGAAAACCCCCATAATAACCTACTTATACCAAACCTAGGTGCTCTAAGATGCTAACAGGAAAAGACGATCTTTCGTCAATCCGGGACGACTTATTCCAAGGGTGACACCCCACCACTGCAGGACTCACCAGACCCTAGCTACTCCAGGGATCCCCTCATAACTACAAGATTACCACTCAATCCTCACAACTCTAAATCAAAACCACCAGTTAGACCATTAATCCTAAATTTGCTAAAGTTGCTAAACGCAGACCACCCTTAACGATTTGATGCTCATGAAGGGAGGTACCTCAAATAATCAGTTCTGTGACTCAATGGATTTACTGGGGGTCCATGCTACATATTTAAGATCAAACCCAGAGTTTCATAATTTCTCCATCAATATTAATAATTAAAACAATTTTTTCCCAAGGGCAAAAACCTGAGGTTTGAACTACAAGGTTACTTTTCTGACTTCCAATGCCTTCCCAAATTTTTACATAAATCAAGGGTACCTAATAATCAGTGGATATAAATTTTTAGGAAAAACCAGCAAGATTTACTATTTTTAAAAATTCCAAAACTCATTCATTTCTTATAAATTCCAAAGGAGGTACCCTCATATGATCTCTAAACCTTATGCAAATTAATACAGAGGTGCTTCATAATAAAATATTCAGACCTACAAAGTTTGACCATGCTCCACAGAGGGTAAATTTGTAATTTCCACAGAGGATATATTTGTAATTAATTCCAAATTGAACTAGAGGTACCAAAAATATTAATCCATAAATTATGAGAAAAATACAGTGGGTACAAGTTGGTATAAAAAGGCTTCCAGCAAAGTTCCATGCCATTACAGAAATTTAGCACCCTAAAATTAATCATCCCAAAAATTGCCAACAATATGAAATATTACAATTTGGACCTCCAAAATTTTCTCTTGGTCTAACATAATCTTCCAGGGATTAATAACATTAAAACTAAGTTTGTGACAGAGTATGGTTAAACATTAAGTGCTAATTCATCCTAAAATCCAAAACCCTAATTATTTGCAAATCTACCCAAGGGTTTATTACCTAGGATTGACAACTCCAAATCCCTCCAATTCCTCACAGTAGCAATCTATGGTCACTAAGATCATCTCCCCAAAATTTCAAGTCAAACCATTAAGGTTTGACCCCTCTTTCTTCATTAGCCCCTAATTGCACCCGATTAGGGTTTAGCCTAGAGTTAGGGTCTAAACTTTTCCAAATCCACCCAAACCTCTTGTGAGGGTATTACAACACTCTTAGAACTCAGAGAGGGCTATTGCACTTCTCTCCATGGACATATACTCCTATGTCCTTCACAACCCCAAATTCCACTCCATAGGGATCAACCCTATGGCCTTGAGCAAATCAACTCCAATGCTCACCAATCTTCCTCATGGGGTCTCAAATTAATCCCACTGACCTTCCCAAGAAGACTCAAGCCCCTATGGACTCATTTGGCCAATGGATCTCTACTTGGCTAAATGCACCCCAAAGTGCTCCATCTCCATGCCCTAGGGCATCCCAACTCCCCATGACCCCATAACTCTCTTAGAGGTGATTTGGGTGATATTAGGGCAGTGGACAAAATCCCACTCCAATTGGAGGTGGTTTGACCATGAAAAATCCCAATTAGCCCTTAATCACAAGTTTACCCTTAATGAGCAAAACTTTGGCCCAAAGACTACCTAATCAAATGAACCCCAAATGAGTTGAAATTTTAGCCAGGGATTTATCATGACCCTAATAACACCCCACCAAAATTTGGCGGAGATTGGAGGTCATTTGACCATCCAAATAATTTATGCAAAGATTATTAAATTTTTACTAAAACTTTAGGAAAATTAACTCCTAAAAATCTGATACTCAAAACTAATCTAGGTATAGGGAACATGCATGCATAGCCAAAATATCAACTTCATCAGATTTGCCATTTAAGATCTATACCAATTTAAAGGTCTGGTTTGAGTTTTGACCAGCCTCACTAGAATGAGTGCTATGGGTCCCATACTTAACCAAATAGCCTGATTCTACTCCCATTAGAAAGTAGACATCAAGGCCTACAGATGTTATGTCTGGGCATTTTTCGAATTATGACCTCTAAGGGCCTTAAAATCGGGTCACAAAATCTGTCAATAAGTGTGACATATGATCAAATAATGTGATTTAAATCATTTTGTGGCTGCGTATAGCAATTGGCGGCCAACCGGACGGCTCACAGCCATCGTCCCCGATTAACCTGTGGCTGAGATCTACCGCGCCTGGGCCGCCTTGAGTGATGATTTCCCGGCCACCTGAGCGCCGCCCCGGCCGACCAACGCCACCACCACCTCCGTTGAGGTGGGGGCCGGCGATGAGCGGTGTTTGCTCGGCCGGAGGTGGCCGGAGTCGTGGTCTGGAAGAGGAAGCCCAACCCGATCGACGGGAGGCATGGATGGCTCGATTCCCGGCCAATTGGCCACGGATCGAGCCGCCGGCGATTGGGATCTAATCCTTAGGGTTCAGTGAGGAGAATAGGACCTGCTGATGAGCTTGCCGGCGGGTTATCCTCGAGTACACCATGGGAGCTTGGGTTGGTTGCGATGCCATGCCGATTCACGCCTACAGCACACAAAATCCTCTAAAAGGTTGGGGGTTTCACTCCTCTCTGGCTTCTGAAGGTGATGGGGGGTTCGAATGAGGGTGATGGTGGCTTTAACCCCCATTGCCATTAATGGCCTCTTCGAATTCCTCCAATGCCGGCCCCCATTCATCTCCCCTGCTTTAATCCTTCTTGGTAACTGCTGAAAACTCCTCCTAATCGACTGAGGAGTTGAATGGGAGAGTTAATTTGGGAGGCCAAGGGGTGGAACTCCTTAATGGCCATGAATGGCCTCCTTCTCTCACTTCAAAAATGGGAAAACCCCCATTTTCTCTCTCCTAATCACCATGACTGGTTTCTACACTCTCTCCTGAGTTTAATGTTAGTCTACATGGGCTGGTTGACCATCCAATTGAGTTAGCCCAAAGGGATTGGGTTAGGTTTGAGAGATTTGACCTAAATTGGGTAATTTTGACTTTTGGTCAAATCGGCCAATTGGGTGACCCTAGGATGGGGATTTTGGGTCCATTGGGTTTCAAATTAAGTTTAGAAACTATTGGTGGGGTCAATTTGGTCATTGGGTCTTGGTTGACCCAATCTAAGCTGATTTGACCAAAACAGGCTAAATTGACTTTGGTCAAATTGAGCCTTAGGGTTGACTTGATCATAGGGCTTTTTGGTCCACTGGGTCCCCTATGACATGATAACACTATGGGCAAGGTCAATTTAATATGGTGATGGTCAATTAGGGCACTTTGTGAAGAATTGCCATTTTGACCTAAAAAGGGCATTTTGGTCAATTTGCATCCCTGGGGTCCCATGATGGGGCTTTTAGGTTTACTAGGTCTCTTATGGTATTCTATACCTAGATGTGTGATCAATTTGACATGGTGAAGGTTAATTGGCTCTAAATAGGCTACTTTGACCAATTTGGGGTTTAGGTTGACTTTGGTCAATTTGGCCTCTTTGGTTGACCCCAATGAGTCCTTGGTGCCCTAAGGGGACCCCTAAAGTACTAGGGATACTATGGTGGGGTCAAATGGTCAAGTTGATGCCCTAAGGTCCAACCCTAAGCTTGGTAAATGGAAATTGCTATTTGCAGACCAAGGTGGTTTCCTCCTTCTCTCCTAAGCTCTCAAGGTCAAAAGGCTCTTCCTATGATTTTGTCATGACCTAGTCATGACAAAACCAACTTAGGGGTCTAGCAGTTTGAGGGTTGTTACAAATCCCAATACATAAAAAAAAATTTCGTCCTCGAAATCAGATAAGCCTGTGGGGTTTCTACTATAGAAGAAAATGTAACATCCCGGAAAACTTAAATTGTACTTGTCGTAAAAAGCTGCGGGTACTTTTGCTGCATCAAGTCCAATGGCTCCCAAGTGTGCTCTTCCTGTCCATGATTCCTCCACAGGACCTTGACCAGCGGAACCTTCTTGCGCCGCAAGACTCGTAGCTCTGTGTCGTCTATTCGAACCGGCTCTAGGTGAATCGATCGATCTGTAGCTACTGGCCCCTCTGAAGTAGACACCTGTTGCTCAGGCCGAAGTAAAGCCTTCCTAAGTGAGGAGACGTGGAATACGTCATGCAGTCCCTCCAAATCCGGAGGTAGCTCCAGTCTGTAAGCCAGGGGGCCGATCCGCTCCAGGATCCTATAGGGCCCCATAAACCTCGGACTGAGCTTCTTCCGCCCGCGAACCCTCGAGACTCCGTGCATCAGACGTATCTTCAAGAAAACCCGGTCTCCCACCTGGAACTCCACCATACGATGACGCGCATCGTAATACTTGGCCTGCCTGCTCTGGGCCTCCAGCATCCTATCTCGAATCAACCTCACCTGGGCCTCCGTGTCCTCCACGAACTCTGAGCCAAGAGCCTTGGGGTCTTCATCCTGAATCCAAGACAATGGTGTCCTGCACCTCCGTCCATATAATGTCTCGTAAGGTGCTCTGCCTATACTAGCCTGGTGACTGTTGTTGTACGAGAACTCGACCAACGGCAACAGTCTCTCCCATGGCTCTCCGCGGTCTAGAATGCAAAGACGCAAGAGATCCTCCAGGGTCCGATTGGTGCGCTCTGTTTGCCCGTCTGTCTGGGGGTGAAAAGCTGTACTGAAAGTCAACCGGGTGCCTAGGTAGGCCTGCACTGCTCTCCACTCTCTAGATGTAAAACGTCCATCTCGGTCCGAAACGATCGTTCTTGGCACACCATGATATCGAACAAACTGTTCCACGAACTTCCGTACCAACACTCTGACTGAATCATCCTTCCTGATCGGAATGAACCTGGCCACCTTCGTCAACCTATCGACGATCACCCAAATCGAGTCATTCCCCGCACGAGATGGGGGAAGGCCGTGAATAAAATCCATCGCTATATCGTCGAACTTCCATTCCGGCACCGGGAGTGGCTGTAACAATCCCGCGGGGTTCCGGCACTCCGCCTTCACAAGCTGGCAAGTCTCGCAATGGGTCACAAAATATACGATGTCTCTCTTCATACCCGGCCAGTACATGGTCTTCTTCAAGTCCGCCGTCATCTTGGTAATGCCCGGGTGGACTGAATACCTACTGCAGTGAGCCTCTGTCATAATATCCTCCCGAATCTGGTCCCCTGCCGGTATATACACTCGACCTCTAAAACTCAACAGGTCGTCCTTCAGCGAATAATCTCCGGCTGAGCCTGCCTCCAAGGCTCTGAATATCGGCTCCAGCTTGGCATCCTGCCTCTGCCCTTCCTTGATGCGGTCTCTAATGTCGTAAGTGGTACCAGTCGCCGCTAAGTACTCCTCGTACAGCTCCGGATCATCCTCAGATACTAGGGAGATCTGCATATCCTCAAACATCTGCACTAACTCCATGGCCATCAACTTAGGCCCTACTCCTGGCGTAGTAGCTCTCCTGCTCAATGCGTCTGCTACTACGTTCGCCTTCCCTGGGTGGTAATGCATAGTGTACTGGTAATCTGATAAGAACTCCACCCATCGCCTCTGCCGGATATTCAACTCCTTCTGCGTATCTACATATTTCAGATTTTTGTGATCTGAGAATATGTCGCAGTGGACACCATAAAGATAGTGCCGCCAGATCTTGAGAGCGAATACGACTGCTCCCATCTCCAAGTCATGCACTGGGTAATTCCGCTTGTGGATCTTCAACTGGCGGGAGGCGTAAGCTATCACATGCCCGTTCTGCATCAGAACGGCACCCATCCCCTGATATGACGCATCCGTATACACTTGAAATCCTTCCCTTCCCGACGGAAGGGCAAGGATGGGGGCTGAAGTAAGCCGACCCTTCAGCTCCTGAAAAGCTGTCTCACACTGCGGCGTCCAAGTAAAGACAGCATCCTTCCTTGTCAGGGAAGTAAGCGGGAGGGCTATCTGAGAAAACCCCTGAACGAACTTCCGGTAGTAGCCGGCAAGTCCCAAGAAACTCCTCACGTCGGTGGCCGTCTTCAGCGGCGGCCAATCCCGTACTGCCTGAATCTTTGCCGGATCCACTGTTAAGCCTGCTCCACTGATGATATGACCCAGGAAGGCCACCTCCTTCAACCAGAACTGACATTTGCTGAATTTTGCATACAACCGATGCTCCCGAAGCTTCCCCAAGGTTAGTGCCAAATGCCGTGCATGCTCCTCCTCCGTCCTCGAGTAGATGAGGATGTCGTCGATGAACACAATGACGAAGATGTCGAGGTAAGGCTCGAACACCCGGTTCATCAGGCTCATAAATGCTGATGGTGCATTTGTGAGTCCGAACGGCATCATCGTGAACTCGTACAATCTGTATCGGCTGCTGAAAGCCGTCTTCGGGATGTCCTCCTCCTGGATCCTCAGCTGATAATACCCCGACCTCAAATCCAGCTTCGAGAAGCAGTGGGCTCCCTCTAGCTGGTCGAAGAGCTCGTCTATCCTTGGCAGAGGGTACGTGTTCCGCACCGTCAGCCTATTTAGTGCTCTGTAGTCGATGCATAATCGGAGCGTCCCATCCTTCTTCTTTACGAACAACACCGGTGCTCCCCAAGGTGAGGAACTCGGCCTAACGAACCCAGCTTCCACCAGCTCCTGCAGCTGGCTCCGAAACTCTACTAACTCCTTCGGGGCCATCCGATAAGGAGCTTTGGATACCGGCTTTGCCCCTGGCACCAGCTGGATCTGGAAATCCTTCTCGCGGTGCGGGGGCAGCCCGGGAAGCTTCTCTGGAAATACATCCGCAAAATCTCGTACAACCGGAATACTTGTCACCGAGTCCTTGACTTCAGTCGTCTCGAAGAGCACCTGATAAACCTCGTCTCCCTGCAGGTGGGCCTTGACGGCCTGAATAGATGACAAAAAGAGACGAGAGGTGGGTTGAGTACCTTCGAATACTACTTCACCGTCTCCATGCCTTAGCACGATCCGCCTTGACGGGCAGTCAATCCTTGCCTGGTTTTCATACAACCAACTCATGCCCAGGATCAGGTCGTAGTCCCTCATCTTTAGAACAGTTGTCGGGGCCTCGAACAGTCTTCCTCCAATTTCCAGACTCAAGATGCACGTTGTATTTGTTAGAACCTCCGATCCATCCGGAAATCGCACCCTCCTATAGTCGCTTTTGAAATGTTGGACTTGGTCCAAGTCCTCGATAAACTTAGCCGAGACGAACGAGTGCGAGGCACCCGTATCGAACAAGGTGAGAGCAGGTTTGCCATAAACGGGTACTAAACCTGAGGGTTTTGTTGTTTGATTCAATACTAAGCTAAAGCTAAAACTTATAAGGCATTATCAATTTAAAAGGAAAGTACATCAATGTACCTACGATGACCCTTGCTGGGTCCCGTGGCCTTGCCAAATCTAGAGCATATGCCTGCTCCCTGTACTGTCTCCGATCGTCTCCCTGAAATCCCCGACCTCGACCACGTCCTCGGCCCCCTGGATGCTGACCCCGTGGTGCTGCCTGAAATGCTGGTGGTGCATTCCTCTGGGGGCAGTTCCTCTTGATGTGGCCGACCTGGTGGCAGTGAAAGCACTCCGGAGGTGGTCCACCTCCTCCAATCCTGGGCATCTCCCTCATCTGCAGCGGCTGAGGAGCCAGCACTATCGGCTCCTTTTGTACTTGCCTCTCCTCCTGACGGGGTCGGACCTCCGTCCTTCCTTCTCCAGCGTCTCGGCCTCTCGGCTGGTCCCTTCTGCCACCACGTCCCTGTTCCTCCATTGGTCTCTTTCTCCCACGAACAACTTGCTGGTCTCCCTCCAGCTTCTTGGCCATCTCCAGGATCTTCGTCATGCTGCCGTCGGAGACGAAGAGGAGGGCCTGCCTCATTTCATCATGAAGGCCCTTATAGAACCTCTTTGCATAACCCGCATCATCCAGCTGGTAAGATACCGCAAACCGGGACAGGTGGGTAAACTCCTGGTGATATTCCAGGACTGTCCTATTCCCCTGTCGCAACTGCAAAAACCTGTCCTCCAGATCATCTCTTGCCGACTGTGGCACAAAATGTTCCAATAGTGCCGCCTTGAAATCCTCCCACAAAACGTCTGCTGCCTCCAGTCCCGGATAAGCTGTAGCCAGGAACCTCTTCCACCACCTCTTGGCATGAGACTCCAAGCAAGAAACCACCAGTGGCACCTCCATGTCTGCCGGGCACTGGATTCCTGACAACATCTCCTCCATGATGTCTACCCATTCTTCGGTCCTCACAACAGTCTCCGTCCCGATGAATGCTGGTGGGGAGAGACCCCGAAAGATGCTCAGCCAGTTGGCCGCAGGATTTTGCTGGGGAGCCGGTGCCTGTTGTGCCCTGAAAGTCTCTAGAATGGCCGTCAGTGTCTGACCCAACTCCGTCTGCTGGAATGGGGTAGGAGCCGGTGGTGGTGGAACGACGTTCGGAGCTGGCGGGACTCCATGCTGCGGCGAAGGTTCCGTTGCCGGCTACATAAGAAAGATTGCACTCGTAAGGGACTTAGCTAAGGGAATAAAAATTTAGTTATAAGTGGACTCTTTCAGGTGATTTCCCTTATGGGCACACCATTGCTTCCGCTGCTAGTTTGTCCGCAAACTAAGCTCGCGCGGGGTGGTCCAGGGTTTGTGGACTTCTTTTCTTTGGATCGAGGTTTGCCTTTGATACCACTTGTAAGTCCCCATTTTTTTTTTAAAACCACCGGGTCTTAGGCCCAGAACCGCCGTTTTGCGGTGACACCCTTACTCGGAAAGGTCGCCACTACAAAACGCCGATCCTGCCGGCCAATTCGATCACAAAGAAAAGTAAGCTTAACTGAATAAACAACAAGTCCACATCACATATAATTAACCAACAAAAGATGTCCACATACATAACTGAAATAGAAGATAAGAGAACAAGGGCTCCTGCCCGATACATCAATAGCCTCACTACAAAGGTCACTCGCGGAAGCAAATCAACTAGGACAAACACTCACGGATCCTGTCATCTGAGCTCCTGAGCTAGACTGCCCTGCCTCCATTTGCACCGGCCTCTGGTGCTGCCTCGTCGCCGCGGTCCCCTAAAATGATAAGGTCCACCGACCGTCAGTCAAAATTACTCAGCTAATTCCCCACCCCTCCCCCCGAGGCTCCTAGGCACCGTATGGGGAGGAGGAAGCGGAGGACAAACAAGGGGTAATACATAAGCAGGTGACAAGGTGAGTTATACTCTACACAGGTGTTATATATATAAATGAAACATGAAATAGAAACAGCAGGGTAAAGTGTACAAGTAACGGTAAGCAGTAAGACTAAAGACAAGTAAGCTTTACAAAAGTAACCATTGATTTATAGGAATGCCCATACAAACCTATAGACCAAGGGGTCGTTTAGCAGGGCCTATCATATAAAAAGTCCCATACCAATTTATACGATAGGTGTCGGGGGTTGAATGCTATGTTTATGCTATGTCATGCAGAGTACGTTGTTATGTTATGTACATGCAGATGCAACTCACACACTACGACTTTATGCGCATAGACCTTTAGTTCCCCCTTTTTGGAGCGAGCTAGACTCCCAGGATACTCCCGTAGTGGCAAACGGAAGCGGTGGGTTGGGCCTCGCCCACCTCTAGGTTGGTATTTGCACTACCTAACCTAGACCTATCGTACGCCTCCACAAAACCCGCGGAGCGTCTGCGTACTCTTACTGACTGGACCGCCAGACTTTTATGGCTAAGTGTAAATACCACACTTGCCGAGCCCAAGTGTTAACATCGGTGCAACGATTGCCAACACGAAGGACCCACCACCTTATGCACATGCGACATATCTTCCAATAACACCGAGCTACAAGCTCCCCGGGCTAACCCGCCCGTCACCAATAACCACCTCAGAAACAAAGATCACCGGACTAAACCGGCCAGAAATCTATAAGAAAACCCCCATAATAACCTACTTATACCAAACCTAGGTGCTCTAAGATGCTAACAGGAAAAGACGATCTTTCGTCAATCCGGGACGACTTATTCCAAGGGTGACACCCCACCACTGCAGGACTCACCAGACCCTAGCTACTCCAGGGATCCCCTCATAACTACAAGATTACCACTCAATCCTCACAACTCTAAATCAAGACCACCAGTTAGACCCTTAATCCTAAATTTGCTAAAGTTGCTAAACGCAGACCACCCTTAACAATTTGATGCTCATGAAGGGAGGTACCTCAAATAATCAGTTCTGTGACTCAATGGATTTACTGGGGGTCCATGCTACATATTTAAGATCAAACCCAGAGTTTCATAATTTCTCCATCAATATTAATAATTAAAACAATTTTTTCCCAAGGGCAAAAACCTGAGGTTTGAACTACAAGGTTACTTTTCTGACTTCCAATGCCTTCCCAAATTTTTACATAAATCAAGGGTACCTAATAATCAGTGGATATAAATTCTTAGGAAAAACCAGAAAGATTTACTATTTTTTAAAATTCCTAAACTCATTCATTTCTTATAAATTCCAAAGGAGGTGCCCTCATATGATCTCTAAACCTTATGCAAATTAATACAGAGGTGCTTCATAATAAAATATTCAGTCCTACAAAGTTTGACCATGCTCCACAGAGGGTACATTTGTAATTTCCACAGAGGATATATTTGTAATTAATTCCAAATTGAACTAGAGGTACCAAAACTAGTAATCCATAAATTATGAGAAAAATACAGTGGGTACAAGTTGGTATAAAAAGGCTTCCAGCAAAGTTCCATGCCATTACAGAAATTTAGCACCCTAAAATTAATCATCCCAAAAATTGCCAACAATATGAAATATTACAATTTGGACCTCCAAAATTTTCTCTTGGTCTAACAGAATCTTCCAGGGATTAATAACATTAAAACTAAGTTTGTGACAGAGTATGGTTAAACATTAAGTGATAATTCATCCTAAAATCCAAAACCCTAATTATTTGCAAATCTACCCAAGGGTTTATTACCTAGGATTGACAACTCCAAATCCCTCCAATTCCTCACAGTAGCAAGCTATGGTCACTAAGATCATCTCCCCAAAATTTCAAGTCCAACCATTAAGGTTTGACCCCTCTTCCTTCATTAGCCCCTAATTGCACCCGATTAGGGTTTAGCCTAGAGTTAGGGTCTAAACTTTTCCAAATCCACCCAAACCTCTTGTGAGGGTATTACAACACCCTTAGAACTCAGAGAGGGCTATTGCACTTCTCTCCATGGACATATACTCCTATGTCCTTCACAACCCCAAATTCCACTCCATAGGGATCAACCCTATGGCCTTGAGCAAATCAACTCCAATGCTCACCAATCTTCCTCATGGGGTCTCAAATTAATCCCACTGACCTTCCCAAGAAGATTCAAGCCCCTATGGACTCATTTGGCCAATGGATCTCTACTTGGCTAAATGCACCCCAAAGTGCTCCATCTCCATGCCCTAGGGCATCCCAACTCCCCATGACCCCATAACTCTCTTAGAGGTGATTTGGATGACATTAGGGCAGTGGACAAAATCCCACTCTAATTGGAGGTGGTTTGACCATGAAAAATCCCAATTAGCCCTTAATCACAAGTTTCCCCTTAATGAGCAAAACTTTGGCCCAAAGACTACCTAATCAAATGAACCCCAAATGAGTTGAAATTTTAGCCAGGGGTTTATCATGACCCTAATAACACCCCACCAAAATTTGGTGGAGATTGGAGGTCATTTGACTATCCAAATAATTTATGCAAAGATTATTAAATTTTTACTAAAACTTTAGGAAAATTAACTCCTAAAAATCTGATACTCAAACCTAATCTAGGTATAGGGCACATGCATGCATAGCCAAAATATAAACTTCATCAGATTTGCCATTTAAGATCTATACCAATTTAAAGGTCTGGTTTGAGTTTTGACCAGCCTCACTAGAATGAGTGCTATGGGTCCCATACTTAACCAAATAGCCTGATTCCACTCCCATTAGAAAGTAGACATCAAGGCCTACAGATGTTATCTCTGGGCATTTTTCGAATTATGACCTCTAAGGGCCTTAAAATCGGGTCACAAAATCTGTCAATAAGTGTGACATATGATCAAATAATGTGATTTAAATCATTTTGTGGCTGCGTATAGCAATTGGCGGCCAATCGGACGACTCACAGCCATCTTCCCCGATTAACCTGTGGCTGAGATCTACCGTGCCTGGGCCGCCTTGAGTGGTGATTTCCCGGCCACCTGAGCGCCGCCCCGGCCGACCAACGCCACCACCACCTCCGTTGAGGTGGGGGCCGGCGATGAGCGGTGTTTGCTCGGCCGGAGGTGGCCGGAGTCGTGGTCTGGAAGAGGAAGCCAAACCCGATCGACGGGAGGCATGGCTGGCTCGATTCCCGGCCAATTGGCCACGGATCGAGCCGCCGACGATTGGGATCTAATCCTTAGGGTTCAGGGAGGAGAATAGGACCTGCTGATGAGCTTGCCGGCGGGTTATCCTCGAGTACACCATGGGAGCTTGGGTTGGTTGCGATGCCATGTCGATTCACGCCTACAGCACACGAAATCCTCTGAAAGGTTGGGGGTATCACTCCTCTCTGGCTTCTGAAGGTGATGGGGGGTTCGAATGAGGGTGATGGTGGCTTTAACCCCCATTGCCATTAATGGCCTCTTCGAATTCCTCCAATGCCGGCCCCCATTCATCTCCCCTGCTTTAATCCTTCTTGGTAACTGCTGAAAACTCCTCCTAATCGACTGAGGAGTTGAATGGGAGAGTTAATTTGGGAGGCCAAGGGGTGGAACTCCTTAATGGCCATGAATGGCCTCCTTCTCTCACTTCAAAAATGGGAAAACCCCCATTTTCTCTCTCCTAATCACCATGACCGGTTTCTACACTCTCTCCTGAGTTTAATGTTAGTCTACATGGGCTGGTTGACCATCCAATTGAGTTAGCCCAAAGGGATTGGGTTAGGTTTGAGAGATTTGACCTAAATTGGGTAATTTTGACTTTTGGTCAAATCGGCCAATTGGGTGACCCTAGGATGGGGCTTTTGGGTCCATTGGGTTCCAAATTAAGTTTAGAAACTATTGGTGGGGTTAATTTGGTCATATGGGTCTTGGTTGACCCAATCTAAGCTGATTTGACCAAAACAGGCTAAATTGACTTTGGTCAAATTGAGCCTTAGGGTTGACTTGGTCATAGGGATTTTTGGTCCACTGGGTCCCCTATGACATGATAACACTATGGGCAAGGTCAATTTAATATGGTGATGGTCAATTAGGGCACTTTGTGAAGAATTGCCATTTTGACCTAAAAAGGGCATTTTGGTCAATTTGCACCCCTGGGGGTCCCATGATGGGGCTTTTAGGTCTACTAGGTCTCTTATGGTATTCTAGACCTAGATGTGTGATCAATTTGACATGGTGAAGGTTAATTGGCTCTAAATAGGCTACTTTGACCAATTTGGGGTTTAGGTTGACTTTGGTCAATTTGGCCTCTTTGGTTGACCCCAATGGGTCCTTGGTGCCCTAAGGGGACCACTAAAGGACTAGGGATACTATGGTGGGGTCAAATGGTCAAGTTGATGCCCTAAGGTCCAAACCTAAGCTTGGTAAATGGAAATTGCTATTTGCAGACCAAGGTGGTTTCCTCCTTCTCTCCTAAGCTCTCAAGGTCAAAAGGCTCTTCCTATGGTTTTGTCATGACCTAGTCATGACAAAACCAACTTAGGGGTTTAGCAGTTTGAGGGATGTTACACAAACCTACAAATATTGAAAGAATGTAGGAAAGACAATTCATAAACTTTCTTTTGTTTTAGGCGCCTTAAGCTCCACCATGTGCATCATGCCCCGCAATATCAAAACATAGAGCGAAAAACATGAGTCATCTGCAAGCTGATCAACAACTGCGTAATGAATCGCCTCCTCCCGGCCATCATAGTGGACCCCGAGGAACTATATAACCTTGCAAATCAGCACTTCGTATGACAATACAAGAATCATAAGCATGAACCTATACGATATCCATCAAGTATGGTCACAAGCATTAAACATATATTTTTTAAAAGGTTAAATATATATGCAATTTGGGGCCTATTTGTAGATCTGAGTGTAAGATCTTTGTGATCTGAGTGTAAGATCTTTGTGATCTGAGTGTAAGATCTTTATGATCTGAGGTAGGATCTATTTGTAGATCTGAGTGTAGGTTTTGTATTGTAAAAGGCTGAGGTAGGAACTCTGTGTGGGTTCTGAGTTGTTGGAGGAGTTTTGTCTTGTCAAGCACACTGCTTGAAAGGTGTTGGGAAATTGGATGTACCCAATTCTTGAGGAACCACTATAAATCTCTTTGTGCTTTGCTGTGGTTATTTGTTATGTGCTTTTATTTTAAAAAGATCTGATAAATCACCTATCACACTATTCACACCCCCCCCCCCCTCCTCTAGGTGTGATCTTAGTCATTCCTCTGGAATAACATCCATGAAAGCAACCATATAGTATGGGTCTGGTCGGGCCCCACAACATAAAGTCAGCATAGTTTAAGTACTATAAAATGATATAAGAAACAACACTCAAACAATTTGCTTAAAAGTGATAAGAAGAATAAATCTCAAGTAAGTATTCACACTTAAGGATACATATATATATATACATACACAGGAGGTGTTCCCAACACCTAGAGGTGAGCCTAAGAGGGTCTACCACCAGAATATACATAATACATCTAACACCCCCTCAAACTCATGGGGGTTCATACACCGAGAGTTTGGATAATAGATAAGCATGTTGGGACCGAGTTTGCGGCTTAGTCATCAAGTCTGCAAGCTGCTGCTCAGAAGGAACAAAGGAAGGAGCAAAAGTTCCCCGACCATACTGCTCACGAAGGAAGAAAGCATCCACCCCGATGTGCTTGGAAATAGAATGCTTCACCGGATTCAAGGTGATCTGAATGGCACCGGTGTTATCACAGTGGAGTGGAGTGGGATCCGTAGAAGAGACACCAATGCCCTCAAGGAGCCAGCGGAGCCAAATAATATCCTCAGTAGTAGTAGCCATGGCACGCAGCTCAGCCTCAGTACTGGAACGAGAAACCCCGGTCTGTTTCTTGGACTTCCAGGCAATAAGTGAAGTGCCCAAGAATAGACAGAAACCAGGACAGATCGGCGATCAACGGGATCATTGGCCCAAGTAGCATCCGAGTAAGCACGAAGCTGCAGAGAACTGCCACTGGAGTAGAAGAGACCACGTGAAGTCGTCGCCCGGAGATAACGCAACAGCCGCAGTAGATGACCATAATGCACAGAGGTAGGCGCACCAACAAACTGGCTCAAAACATGAACAACATGTGCAATGTCGGGACGAGTAATAGTAAGGTAGACGAGGCTCCCGACAATGTGACGATAACGAGTAGGATCAGAGAGTGGAACCCCATCATCCGGTCGTAACTGAAGGTGAAGCTCCATAGGGGTGTCCACGGTGCGAGAGTTAGAGAGAGCAGCCCGAGCTAAAAGATCTGATGTGTAACGCCGCTGAGAGAGCTGAAAACCACGGTCTGTAGAGGTGACCTCAAGTCCCAAGAAATAGCTCAGTTGTCCAAGATCAGTCATCTGAAACTGCTGCTGGAGGTGATGTTTGACGAATGTCACATGAGTAGGGTCATCACCTGTAATGATCATGTCATCCACATAAAGTAATAGAAGAGTCCGGCCACGAGAAGAGGAGTGCACAAACAAGGCTGGATCATGCGGGCTCGGTAGAAAACCGAAGGCAGTAATGGCCGAACTGAAATGAGCAAACCACGCACGGGGCGCCTGCTTGAGCCCGTAAAGAGCTCGTCTCAAGCGGCAAACAAGTCCTGGAGGAGAGGAAAGACAGGGAGGAGGGAGCATGTACACCTCCTGCTGAAGGTCACCGCGAAGAAAAGCGTTCTTCACATCGAGATGGAACAGAGACCAACGACGAACAGCTGCAACAGCGACAAGAGTGCGGATCGTGGTCATGTGAGCAACTGGGGCAAAAGTCTCATCATAGTCACGACCCTGCTCCTGTTGAAAACCACGAGCCACGAGACGGGCCTTGTACCTCTCTACAGAACCATCTGAGCGAGTCTTAACCTTGAAGACCCACTTGCAAGTAATAGGAACAACGCCAGGGGGGAGAGGAACAAACTCCCAGGTACGAGTGTGCTCAAGCGCCTCCAACTCAGCAGACATAGCAGTCTGCCACTCAGGTATCTGGGCAGCCTCACGATAGAAAGTCGGCCTGGAGTACCACAGGCGGTAGCAGCAGGGAGAGCAAGCAGGTCCAGAGGTAGTGTAGCAAGGCTGAGGCGGTCAGGAGGACGTCGCTTACGAGGTTGGTTGCGATGAGCAGGAGGATCATCCACAGGGACCTCGCTGGAGGAGACGGGCACTGAGTCGGGGGGCACAGGAGACGAAGGACCAAGAGGGGGACGACGAGTGTAGTGATATGGAAGGGAGCGACGAGCGTATTAGAGGAAGAGGTGGAAGTAGAGATCGGAGAGGTCGAAGATAGAGTGGCCAGTGGTAGAAGGAGAGGAGGAGGACACACTGGTGGTGAGATGGGAAGAGTGAGAAACTGCACATCAGATGGAGTCACAGATGAGTGTGAGGTCGGAGAGACGGATGACACAAAGAATGGGTGAGACTCATCAAAAGTGAGGTCACGTGAGATATGAAGACGACGTGTAACATGGTCATAACATCGATAGCCCTTGTGCTCAGTACTATACTCAAGAAAGACACATGGGACGGACTGAGCAGAGAGCTTAGTGCGCTCTCGTGGAGGGAGAAGGACGTAACACCGACATCCAAAAACACGAAGATGAGTGTAACGTGGAGGTCGTGAGTACAAACACTCACCAGGACACTGGCCCTGAAGGAAGGTGGATGGCTGCAGGTTAATAAGATAAACAGCAGTGGAAACAGCCTCAACCCAAAAGTGAGGAGGGACATGAGATGAGATAAGAAGAGTGTGTGCTGTCTCGACAATATGACGATGCTTCCTTTCAGCGATGCCATTCTGAGCGTGGGCACCGGGACAGGAAAGCTGAGGGAGAGTGCCATGAGTAGCCAGCAGATCGCGAAAAGCATAAGAGAGGTACTCCCCCTCGGAATCAGAGCGAAAAATACGAATGGAAGCGGAAAACTGGGTGCGCACCATAACAGAAAATGTAGCATATATTTGGAAGAAATCAGAACGAGCATGCATAAAGTAAACCCAACAATAACGAGAATAATCATCAATAAATATAACATAATATCGATGACCGCCCTTTGATACAAAATGTGTGGGCCCCCAGACATCAGAATGAACTAAATCAAAAGGACGCGAAGATCTTGACTCACTAGACGGATAAGGGAGTTGGAGCTGTTTACCAAGCTTACAACCCGTACAAGAATGAGACCGATCAACAGAAACACGACCCAGAAAACCATGACTAATAAGTGACGCAAGGCGCGAGCCACTGGGATGACCAAGACGGTGATGCCACTGAGAAAAGGCCACCGAAGGAAGACAAAAGGTGACAGCAGCCGGAGATGACGAAGTGGAAGGAAGGTGGAGGCGATCAAGGACGTGCACCCCACTACGGCGACGGCCAACTCCAAGGAGTGTCCCTGTCAGACGATCCTGCACACGACAAACAAACTCATCAAAAACAACAAGGCAACCAAGCGATGTGAGTTGGCTGGCAGATATAAGATTCATGGATAGCTTGGGTATGTAGGCCACATCGGGGATATGAAAATGGCTAGTATGAAGGAGGCCACGACTAGTAATGGGGAGAATAGTACCATTGACTACCATGATACTAAGGGCAGGGGAAACAGGCTGGCATGATGAAAGGTGTGTGTCATCATGAGTCATATGAAAAGAAGCTCCAGAGTCAAGCAACCAGTCAGAGGAAGAGATACCTGAAGGGGCGGAAGCTGCCGGCTGAGAGGTAGAAGCATCCGGTGAAAGAACTGAGACAGTAGAGCGAGACAGGGATCCCTGAGAAAGCTGCTGAGCAATCTGCTGTGCAAGCTCAGAAATAGAGAGAGACTGTGCCACAGCAGAGAAAGGAGCACCGGGAGCACGCTGCTGAGCTCTCTGAAGCTTGCGACACTCAGATTTGATATGCCCAAGGCACTGACAGTAGTGACAGCGGACAGATGGGCGACGGGGAGCACCGGACTGAGTCGAAAGTGGCGTCGGAGTACGAGGAACAGGGCGCACCGGAGCACTATAACCTGGAGAGGGCAGCAGAGCAGCACTGACAAGAGATGACTGCGGTGGAAGCTGGGGAGCAGCCAGAACAGCGTGAGGCATCCCACCAGGAGAAATAGCGGGGTCCAAGGAGTGGAGACAAGTCTCCTCAGCGATCACCAAGGCCAAAGTATCACTGAGAGACGGAGGGGGATACCGGTGTAGAAGCTGAGCGCGAATGGACTCGAACTCGGGGCGTAGGCGCATAAGAAACTCAAACAAGCGCTGACAGTCGCGATCCCGAGAGATAGCAACACACTGAGGGCATGTTGCACAGGGGGAAGGAGCCATCTCGTCGCACTGACGCCAAAGATCAAGGAGCTCGGCAAAGAAGGCCTGAACAGACCGATCACGCTGGTAGCAGGCGCCAAGGGTCTGGAATAGAGAGTAGCGCAGGGCCTGACTGGACGGCTGATAGAGACGGCGCAAGTGATCCCACATCGCCTTGGCTGTAGGGAGCTCGTAAATAGCCATCCGAATGGGAAGCTCGCAAGACTGACAGATCACGACAATCGTGCGAGAATCGTCCGAGCGCCATCGCGCTAAGTCGGAGCCCTGGGTGGAGATGGCCGTGCTGACAGTAGAAGATTCGGAAGCAGGAGCAGTAATCTTCGGTGCAGGAGCAGGCTCGGAGCCGTCAATGTGACCCCACAAATCTACACTACCCTAACAGAAAATACATAATACATCTGGTGGTAGACGCCTAAGAGGGTCTACCACCAGAATATACATAATACATCTAACAAAAAGTACAGCGTAAACTGAACCTAGCTAAACATTATCCACATCTATTGAAGTAACATCAAAAGAGTTCTCGACTTTAAGGCCTTACAAAATGCATGAATCTCAACATCACCAAATACATAAAATTCCAAAGCTACCTCGACGCATAGGCCGGAACAAAGACAAAGGAAAGCAGTAAAGAGGGAGGAGTGGAAGAACACTTCACGAGGAATGGCTTTCTAGCCGGCTAGTAAGCTCCAACTTGAAATCTTTGCCCTGCAACCATCACAACAAAAACGGTACACAAAGGTCAGATAGGGCTGACCACAAACTTCGTGACGACACCCCACCTCTCGACCGTCCTAGCGGACCCCGGAGAACTACATCACCCTACAAGTCAGCACTTCGTATGCATATGAAAACAAACATATAAACTAGCATATCAAGTTCTAATCTATATGTCGCAAGCATCAAACTTGTCTCTATATTGAGCGATACTGCCACTAGAGAGGAGTGGTAGAGGTGGTGTTCAATATGCAGGAAGCGATACTGCCACTAGAGAGGGCTTGTTGCTTCTTGCTAGTTGCTTCATTTATTCATGCACTCATTTATGTATTACTACGGTGTGTTTGTGTTATGTAATGTCTGTGAACTTAATTTTTAATTATTCTATTCACCTCATTTTCCTCCAAAGTATACTCTTACAACTAATGCTTTGAGGTCATATGCACCATTCCAAGGATCACTGATGTTGTTACCTTTGTTTTGAACTTCAGTTGTAGCATTTTTGGCCCAAAAAATGAAAATTAGGCCGGGGCCATACCCGTATGACCTAGCATTTTGGGAAATGACGATCGCGGATGCCTCTACGTAAGCACTACCTGCATTTTTTACTACGGCGTCCATGACCTCCGCCGCTCTTTCAAATACTGCCAAATGTTTTCACCACCGAGATCATCTAATATATTCTTATTTTGCTCTTTCTGCTTTACAGATTTTTACCTTGAAATGATATAAAAACTCTTGTATAAAAACTCTTGATAAAGAAAACAAGAAATACTGTGAAGTCAGTATTCTGAGGTAAACCACCGGAAAGACTGGAGGTGACTCGTCGAAGCACCATGTATTTACACCTTTCAGATTGTTGCTGGCGAATTTTGGGGGAATTTTGTGGCTCTATAGTTCTTTGTAAGCTCTACCATCATGAATTTTCTTATCTTCTAATCTATAAATTTCTATTTGTAAGTCTGTATTCCACCAATTATTGGTTAATTCAGATTATATTTTTGTTTGTGCCATGCTGGTTTAGTCGGCGGGTCTGTAATGTGTTTCTTTGCCATTTTCGTGGTTTAGTAATTGTTTTACAGTGTTATGTTGTCGGCAAATATGCCTTTTCTAGTTGTTAGAGTTTGGAAGTCATGGTGTGAAGACAAAAAAACAAGTTAGTGGGTGTTAATGTCCCCGTCTGCCAACTACAATGTCCCTTTGATGTTGTTGTTGCTGCTGCTTCCTTCAACTTTTCTGTCATTTATATTTTAGCTAAATCGAGGAATGACACTCCCTTATCTTCTACTAAAGTTTAGCTTGTGTGCACTGTCATTTTGAGGATTACCCATATATGAAAAAAGATATCGTCTACATCTTATTAGAGTGTCACCCCTAAATATGAGAATTTGCTATATATATATATATATTTCTGGATTTTATTTTGAATTCACAGCTGTTTTCTAACCAGTAAAGTTAGACTTATAATATTCTTAAAAATTCAAACTATATCAACCTGTCAACCCACTTAGTTTGAATTAGTACACACCCATATGCTTAGTAGTTATTATTCATATTCGTATATCCGTATAAATAAAATTTATTTACGAGTACTGCAATTATATATGCAGGTTTGAAATCAAATCCGGCTTGCAACCGTGGACAATTATCAGATCATACTCGGGTAAATCACCAAGTTTATTTCAATTTATGGTTAAAAAATATGACTATCTACACTAAATATCAATAGATTTGATGTGGTTCCCCTAAAATCTATTTGGGTCAGACCGACATTTCTAGACCGTGACCCCGCCCGGATCGCCGAAACGATTCGCCTCGACCTCGCCCCAGCCAGAGCAAGACCAACAGCAGAAACCCCCACGCGAGGCCTTGCCCCAGCCTTCGCACACCCCATCGCGCGCTTTTCTCACCGCCCCCCTCGTGCAGCTCTCTCGCCGCCACCGTTGTTGCCGCCGCCGCCGGCGAGCCAGCTTGGACCGCCCGGGGGGCATGGTCATCATTTTCCGAAAATTGGTGATCCAGGTGATCGAAATCAAACGCTCTTATTCATCCGCTCAATATCTAGAAGGGCGCAATTATCAGTGCGCCCCCCAAAAAAACTATAAAAATGTGTCGAGACCTTCATTTTCAAGGAAAGAGAAAAAAGGAGAAGAAAAAGCACTGAGGTTTTTCGGCGAAGATTTGGCTTCCCGTTAACTCTCCTGATCAGCGTACGCTCAACTTGCAACAGTTCTGTTCCAGAGACTGCTCCCGCGAGCGCTGCTCAAGACTTATCTTTTTCCCCAAGATTCTTGTAAAAGGAGCGATGATCTGTCACCCTCCTATAAACTCTAACTCCTGTAACCGTCTGCAACTAGTGAATTTTTGTCGGAGCTGGATATCTTGCCCCGTGGTTTTTTCCCTTTCCGGGTTTTCCACGTAAAATGTCTCGTTATTCTGTTGTTGGATCTCTTTTTGACTATTTGCGCATTTAGCTCACTCTTGAGTTAAGATGATCTGATTCTTCCGGTTCGTGGAAGTGCTAAGCGACCCACAACAGTTTGGTGCAGTATGTGGGAAAAGTGTTCCCAAAACTCTGAAGAAGTTCTGAGGACTATACTCGCTCCGCGAAGTACTCCCGACTGACAGCAATGACGAGAAGAAGTGCTGGCACAACCAACGGGGCGGTTCTCGAGGAACGCTCCAACCTAACGCCCCTAACTCTCTAGCCAGCAACATGCCGCTTCTCGAGGAAGTCATGGTCGCGCCAACAACGTCTGTAGAGGAGCAGGTGCGCCTGATGGAAAAGCGCCAGGCTGAGGTGCTCACCCTGCAACGGGATCTAGGGGCCCCTCGCGCCCCCAACCTGGTCGTCGCTCCAAGCAGTCTATCACCACTCATCCCAAACCGCGTCTTGCCCGAAGATGTCACTCACTTCGAATATCCCGCAGCAGACGAGTTGTCCGACGTTGTCAGCTCTATGCGTCCCGCGCCACTCGATGGTCTTCACAGGCGCGCATAACGTAACCCCCGTTCGTCAGAATGATTTGTCGCATAGGCCGACAGAAGGCTCACTCGCGAGGAAGTGAGGAACATGACTGAAGAGGGGTACGAGCGTGACGGGCGCCGAGTTGCATATACACGACGTCTCGCTCACCACAGCTCTCTGCTCGCTCTGCAAGTCTTGGCGTGTCCCGTACCCCATGGATTCAGGCTGCCAAACTTTGAGACATTCGATGAGACGGACGATCCGCTGGAGCACGTCAACCACTTCTCGACAATCATGCGAATCTATAATGCTCCCAATCAACTTCTGTGTCCGGTGTTTCCGGCGAATCTGAAAGGGCGGGCTCGCACCTGGTTCCATTCCCTGAGGGAAGGAAAAATCAGCAACTTTGTCAAATTAACTCAGTTGTTCACCGACCAGTTCATTGCTAACCGCCGCATCGTTCGAGACCCCTCTCATATTTCTAGAATCCGCCATAATGACTGTGAAATGCTTTAGGATTTCTTTCGCCGCTTCACCATAGAGACGCGACTGATCATTGGGGTCAACTCCGAGCTTCTGCGCAGAGTTTTCCTCGGGGGGATCCGACCTAGTGGATTCTACTCAGCGTTGATGAGGGAGACAGTGCCCAGCTACCCCAATCTTGTTCAGCGAGTCGAGGCCCTGATTGCGGCAGATGAGGCGATCAAAGCACACCGTCAACAGTTTGAAGGAAGCTCAAAGAGAAAGAGGGGAAGGAACCACCATCGTTTCCTAGGAGGAATGATGAACGTCGTGATAACCCCCGCTGTTGAGACCGAAATCGCACCTCCGAAGGAGATCGGAGGCTGCGGGCTGCCGGTTACTTTTTTAGGTGGAGAAAACGAGACCGCTAGCAGCGGCCGAGACCAGACTTCGCCCGTCACGGCGAATGCCACTCCTGTGACGGGCTTTCCTTTGATTAAAGAGAAGCGGTTACAGCGGGTTACAAGTGCAGGAAAGAAGAAGCCGGCCGGTCAGACAGGTCACAAGACAGGAAACTCGAGACCGCAGCTCAAACAAGCGAGCTCCTGGATTCGAGTCTGCATGCCTTGGGAACATCGCCGCCCCCTATTTATAGGCCTGGGGGCCTGCCCGAACGGGCAGGGATAAAATAACCGTCTGTCCGGGTACATGAGAATCGGGCAGGCGGTGACGGGATACAGAAGGGAGAAAAGAGAGAAGCCGCGCGGTCTTGTCGGCTTGTGCTTCCGATCTGTCCCGGCCGGAGACTGAAGACGCTACGATCAAGGCAATGATGCAACCCGAGCGGTTTCCATGTTGAAGTCGCGGCTTGCCTTCTGGACTTGAACCTTGATAATCTTCATGATACAAGCTCTGTCTTGAGACCGCGGCTTGTCCTCTGGACTTGAACCTTGAATCTCCATGATGCAGACCGGGCGGTCTTTACCTTGAAGCCGCGGCTTGCCTTCTGGACTTGGGCCTCATGAATCTTTAATACTCGAAGGCGGTCTGATTTCTATCAGACCGCCCGGCTTAAGCTGACCGAACTGATGGACTTATTGAATCCAAACCGGGCGACGCGCCTTGTTAAACCGCCCGGCTTAGTACGTGCTGTTCGAGAATCCGACTGGCTCTGAGACCGGTGCGACTTGTCAGGTCAGACCGCCCGGTCTTAGAGAAGTACTGTTCATGTAGCGGTCTTTTGGGTGAACATAATCCCCGCATATTTTCAAACTTCGAATGAGTTTCGAAAATATCAGCTTTACCCGGAGACCGCACCCGACTTGCACTCAAGCCTATAAGATGGCCTGAGAGCCCTCCACTCTGCACAATTCCATTGAAATCACGGGACGCTACTCGCCACTCGCGGTCAGAACTTTGCAAACCGGCACTTCCTTAATCAAAATGAACTTCCTGCAATCGTTCCAAACCCGCGTAGATAAGGGTGGAAGCCGGAAGAAGGAGGAAGATCGGGGAGAGAAGGAAGCCCGAAAGAAAAAGAAGGGTCATCGGTCTGAGAAGTCTGGGCGGACTCCAAAGACGGAGACTTCTGCCCTCAAGGACACTGCTGAGAAGGTTTCTGAGAAGAGCGCAGAGGAAAAGAAGACCGCCGAGGAGTTGTCGGCTAGGAAGATGATTGCGGAAGAAGAGGCAGCCAAGAGCAAAACAACAGAGGACGAGGAGGCGACCAAGATTGAGGCCGCGGAGGAGGAGGAGGCGGCTAAGGTTAAAGCCGCGGAAGAGGAGGAGGCGGCTAAGGTTAAAGCCGCAGAGGAGGAAGAGGCGGCTAGGACTATAGCTGCAGAGGAGGAGGCGGCTAGGACTACAGCCGCAGTGAAAGGAGAGAAGGCAAAAGCCGCAGAAGCCGCACTGTCCGCGGAGAACGTTGCGGAGAAGAGGCCGACAGAACTCGGTGCGAACCTCTCTACCCCCTCTTTTGATATGGAGATCACCCCGTCGGGGACTCCGCATATTAAGTTGTGTGTTGAAGAAGGAGAAGTCGTCTCCTCTAAACCGGACATGTTTTTTAACTCGCCAGTGATAATTCTCGAGGATGACCCCAGTCCCTCCAAGCGAATAAACCCGGAGCCGGGGAAGAAGAAAAAGAGGAAAAGGGCTGATTCCTCGGCGGAGCGAGTTGCAAAGAAGCTCCAGAGACTGAAGGCGCAAAATAAGGCCTTTAAGAAACCCGCCGCGGGCTGCCTTCAGAGTAACCCGCGCATCAAGGAGGAGACCACTGATCCAATCACCCCTCCCGTCAAGTCGGACGGTTTGCCGCCGGACACAGCTCATAGCGTGTCGATCGGCGGCATTCTCAGGGGAATGGATGACTTTCTGCAGCAGGATAAGCTACTCGAAAGTCCTGCGACTTCGAGCCATGTTATCCCCCCTGGTGAGGATGGGGCTGATTCTGAGAAAACCGCGCGACAAGAAGGGGACCTGGCAATGACCGGGTTGCGCTTGATGAAGGTGAAGGCAGAGGAGAAGATGCGGACTCTGGACAAGCCGCAACCACCCAACCCCTTTGCCTCAGGTAAGCGCGATGCGGGTTACGATCCAGTCCGCTTCTTCATTCCGCGTCCCCGAAAAAAGCAAAATAGCTTGCTATTGAACCCGCCGGCGAGCTTCTTCCCATTTACGACTCAAGCCTTAGCCGTCAGACGGAAGAATAATGAAAGAGTTTGGCGAGAACAACGCCTAAAAATGGACCCGGAACAGTCGAAGCGGCATGTACTTTCAGGCATTAACCTTGTAATTCTTTTGCTGTGTTATTCGCCTTTGGCTGTGCTAATTGCATTTTTATCTCGCAGATAAGCCGGAGGAGAGAGCAAAGCCGGGCGATCTTGTGCTGAGTCTGCCCCCACTCCCCTCTCAGATTCCAGTCCTTACGCACGGCTTGGATTCCGGGCAGGAGGAGCTGAACAATCTGCAGAGACTCATTGGCGACCTCAGAGGAAAGATGAAAGAAATTGAAGACCAAGGAGAGGCCGATCGGGCTGCGCTCGAGTCCGAGAAGAAAGCGCGGCTGGAGAGGGAGAAGGAGCTGGTGACTCTGATGGAGGCCGAGAGGAAAGCCCGGCGCGAAAAAGAAAAGATGCTGGTGGACCAGATCGCTACTGTAACCGCGCGGCTTGATAAAGAAAAGCGGGCGGTTTCAAAGTTCGAAGATGACTGCAAGTATTACCAGGAAAAATATCTGCGCTTGACCAGGGAAGTCGGTGGAAGCCGGCGACCTGTTAATGATGAGAGGATGAGGATATCGGACCGCCCGGCTACTGGGGCGACCTCCAATCCCCCACCGGTCAGGGCGGCCGATCCTGCTGCTGATGAGTCCGGCGCGGCTCCTCCTATTCGAACAGTTCCCGCTGTACGAGTAGAACGGGACGCCGCGCGACTTCATAGTACGCTCAATCATCTTCATTATCATTCTAGCCAGATATACAGCCTTCTCCTTCAAACCGGCGATCAGGTCGCGCGGCTCCATCGTGAAGATCCTTCCCCAGAGCGTCGTCAGCCATAAACGGCTTTCAGTTTTGAGAACAATGTCTGTAATATCATTTGTTTGTTCCTCGGAACGGTTTACTGGTTCGATTTGCTGTATAATATTTTCCTTCAATGCTTCCTGATTCCCATGAAGGCCGCGCGACTTATGTTGAATGCTTGGGATTTATCTGTTTGATCCTTACTAACATGGTGATGCAGGCCGCTGTTCGATCAGCTAACGCTAGTTAACCGCGACCCTTTGGATTTAATTCATGTAACGTGCAGGGAATAGACCGCTCGCCTAATAAGCTCTTGGTCGCGGTCTGACTTGTCTATGTGCAAACCCTCCTGTATTCTTGTGCTGTATTTCTTGGACTAATATAGGTGTATGCCCGCGCGAGTTGAATTTATACCCGCGACATAATTTTGCTATTTGCAGATCGCTGATTCTATAAGTAGCAACCATTGCGGAGGAGTTTTCACACTTTCAAAATGGTGCGAGATAACAGCAAGTCGAAGCGGCCTGCGACAGTTCATGCCGTTCGAACTGATGCGGCCTCCGCCTTCCAGTCAGCCGATCATAAAGAGTGTCGTCTGACTCAAGCCGAGTTAGACGACTTCATTAAGGAATATATGGTTGACGGCAATTTAACCGCTCGGCTTCCATCACGGGACGAGCGGATTAATTCTTCATCTTCCACGCGCATCGCCATCCCTATCGATCATTTCAAATACGGCTTCAGGTTTCCCCCGCCGCTTGAAGTCATCACCATCCTCGACCATTATGGGGTTGTGCCCGGACAACTCCCGCCGAACTCCATCGCGTCCATCTATAGTTTCATCTCCTACATGCGATCGGAACGGGTTAAGTTCACGATTACCCTTTTCCGAAAATTCTTTTCCGTGCGGTCTATTCCGGACGCCGGAACCTCCATCTTCAGAGGGCATATCTATTTTGGATGTCGAGGGATGAAGGTCGTCAACCTTGCGAACAAGGTGACGAGTTGGTCTGAGAGGTTCATCATGTTCGAGGGCCCTCTCGGGTTGTTGCAGTTCAAACCGCAAAAGAGGGGCGAGGAGACTTTCCAGCCGGTCATTCTCGGGGAGGCCGAGAAGGAGATCTTTTTGTCTATTGAAAACGAGCGGCTTGACATAAATCACTACATCCCGCTGTTCGCCACGCTGGGAGATGTCCGCCCCGAAGATAGTAAGTTTTTCCCTCAACTCGTCACGTTGTAACCGCGCGAACTTCCTTACCAACCCTTTATCTTTTGCAGCCACCACCGTCGTTCCATTGAACAAACCGGCACCCCGGCTGGCCCGGTTCTGACCCAAAGGGAGAAGCGGAAAAGGAAGGTCAACCCGCAATCGTCTGATGATGAGGGCCGGCCTCCTCAGGCGAGTTTGAGTTCCTTCGTTCCTGCAGCAACCCGCGCGACCTGAGGGGCAAGCCGACAGTCCTTTGGCATAAGGGCGGGGAATGTGTGCAATTGTCAACCGCACTCCCGTATTGGGGAAGCGAAAATGTTAGCCGCCATGCATTAGCCGCCGGTGCCGCTATGTATGGCCGGAAAAATCTGAAGAAGTTGAAGAAGATCCCGCAAGAAGAACTCTCCAGGGTGGCCGCGCAAGCCGGTGCATGGGGCTTCACGGTCAATCACTTCATGTCCCTTTCTTACAAGCAGTTAGTCTCGGCCCAGATTTACTCGGAGAAGAAGATCGCCGAACTGGCAGCGGAGATCGCCCGGTTAAAAGAGGCCGCAACGGTAAGTTGTTTGTCGATTTTTTTTTTTTGGGCATATTGTTTCCAGGCCGGGCGATCTGATTTTTTCTTTCCTTCTTTTCGCAGCATCAATATGATGTGGACAATCCCGCCTTCCAAGACGAGGTCTTCCCCCATGTCGCCAAAGGAATTGAAGATGCCTTGGACCGTCTGAGAGACCGGGACGGCATGGCTGCGGGTTTCGAAGATTCAACGTTCGCGGACCTCTATCCTGGCCTGAAGGACCAGATAGAAGAGGTAAACCGCCGAGCCAAAGGAAAAGGCAAAGCCGAATCCAGCAGCTCGGAGGAAGGCAGCAACGACGAGGAGAAGGCCGCAGAAGAACCCGCGGCGGTTGATGAAGAGAAGGAAGATGACTTGGGTGCGGAATCCAGCGATTCTGGTGAAACCGCGCGGTCTAAGCCCCGAAAGTCGGGTGATTCCGGCAGCTCGGGTAGCTCAAGTAGCGGTTCTTCAAGCTCGTCTTCTGACAGCAAAGGGTACTCGCCCGATTTGAAGAGGAGCTCACCCGTCGTGGAAGGGAACTCGCCCGAGGTTGATATCGATGGCAGCGAGGGCTCAAACTCTCCTGCAGCAAAGAAACACAAGCCGGACGACCAAGCATAGTGTCTTTATCATTTGTATTTTGCTCTTATTATATAACTGACGGCTTGTCTTTGTAAGCCAGTCGGTTACAAATTGATGTAAAGACATTTTGTTAATGAATGAAAAGTTTTTTACCTGTTCAGCTGTTCATTTTTCTGATACTTGTGATTGCTGCGGTTTTATATTTAACCCGGACGACTCACGACCCAATCTGAAAACGAGCGGCTTTGATAACCATTAGTTTCAATTCAGTAATCTCCCATTATAATACCTCGACGAATAATTGAAGCGGTTTTTAATGTATAACCGAACGAGTAGAAATTCAAACTCTTGTCTGTTACGAATCATGCGACTTGAATGTGTTCCGATTTTTCATAATTACCTTGAGAAATAGAACAGGTCGTGCGGCTAGTATTCAACCCGGATGACTTGCAACTTAGATCTCTGTAGGACCCATCCTCAAATATAAGCGTTAATCGATAAACCCATGCGGTCTACATATAATCCGGACGATCAGTGACCAGATACTTTATGACTTTCATCCCCATAAGTATAATAGTTACTCGTGGAAAGCCGATCTCTAACCGAGCGGATTGAGTTGATGCCCCATAAGGATAAAAAATATTATAGGTCGAATGAAGAGACCGATCGGTCACTGTTATATCTGATATCCTGCAATTTGCCCTGTGGCAATTTACGATAACCTGTTGCGAAATTGACCGATTTCAAGTCGCCAAATATGATTGAGCCGACTGGTTTAATCATTCAGATTGCCCGATATTTTTTACTATCCCGGCTGACTTTAAACCGGCCGGTTTAACAATCAGACCGCCTGATAATGAAGATACCTGCTCGTTCCAGACCGCCCGGTTTTAAGGTCAAACCGCGCGGTTTAAATGTCAAACCGCCCGGTCTGCCATGTACCTGCACGAATCTTGTTTTTCTCCTCAAATGGTCTAGAAAGACCGTATGGGATGAAATAACACCCTGTAATGTCACAAAAGATAGCTACAGACTCAGATGACCAAGTGGGCAGGTGGGCCTAGGCGGCGAACATTGCTTTCCTCAAGTGGTCATAAGAGCTGTAGAAATAAAGAGAGAATAAGTACAGACCCAGACGACCAAGTGGGCAGGTGGGCCTAGGCGGCGAACATTGCTTTCTTCAAGTGGTCGTAAGGGCTGTAAACGACTCAACTGCTCTCTTGCCTAGGGCTACAAGCCGAGTTGATCAATTGGGCAGGTGGGCCTAGGCGGCGAACATTGTTTTCCTCAGAGAGATCAACTCAGTTGTGGGTCCCGCTTAGGCATCGCTCGAGAGTACCTAGGAGTATTCGATGGTCACAGACTAAGATGATCAGTTGGGCAGGTGTGGTTATGCCGCGGAGGCTATACCGACATTGCTTTCCTCAGAAAGATCATCAAAACTGTAACTATATCCCTTTCGGGGCATGATAGAGCTAACATTCACCTAGACCTCCCTTGATGCAGGGGTGTGCTAGATATCAGTCGGGATCCAAGATTCTGAAGACCACCGCACGGGAATTGGCAAGCTACCACTACACGTGTGCGAAAACTCCCTGCTACACATGATCTTCGTGGTTTTATGCTAATGACTACAATCCGAGGGGGTGCGAGCAGAACTTGGCAATGTCTCCGTGGTTCAGTGAGTGAGATATGTGAGAAAGTGTGAAGAAAACATCAGACATGAAGAAGTGTCAGTATAGGGCTTTTTATTGAAATATTCAAAGGATGCAAGGAAGTAAAAAGGATTTTTTAAGGGTAGAACCGTTTGAGATCGTCACCGCTCCAGGTGCGTGAGATGTCTTCTCCTTCACCAGTCTGAAGGCGGTAAGCCCCACTTTTTAGTACTTCCTTGATGATGAAAGGTCCGGCCCAATTAGGATTCAGCTTCCCGACATTGCCTGTTCTAGCTGCTGCATCCACTTTTTTCAGCACAACGTCTCCGGTTAGAAAGTGTTTTACCCTGACATTCTTGTCAAAGTATTTTGTCATTCTCCTTTTAACTTCTTCCTGTCTGATGGTTGCCTCGTCCTGAAGTTCTTCGATCAGATCCAAGCTATACTTGATGGCCTCATCATTTTCATCTATCCATGCTTCTCCTCCCTCCTTTGCATATACAACTCTTGGAGTGACCACCTCAAATTCTACAGGAACAACAGCTTCTGAGCCATGGGATAGTTTAAACGGTGTCTCCCCCGTAGCTGAGGATGGAGTGGTACGAAGAGTCCAAAGGATGGAAGAGAGTTGGTCTGCCCAATTTCCTCTTTGGTTTACGACCCTCTTCATCAGGAGCTGCTGGATCTGTCGATTTGCTGCTTCTACCTGACCATTTGTCCTTGGATGATGTACTGAAGCAAACCGAAGATCAATTCCCACCTGATCACAAAAGTTTGTCATCTCCGGATTGTTAAATTGTGGGTCATTGTCAGTGACGATTGCTAACGGAATTCCATGTCGGCAGACTATTTCTCCCCAGATGAAGTTCTTGATGATTTGAGTTGTAGTTCTTGCTAATGCCTTCGCCTCAATCCACTTGCTGAAGTAATCAATCATTACGATAATAAAGCGACGTTGGCCGCTGGCTATTGGGAAGGGTCCGATAAGATCCATTCCCCAAACTGCAAAGGGCCATGGAGCAGTTATTGATCTGAGCGACTGAGCAGGCAAATGCTGAAGAGGGGCGAACTTTTGACACTGAACACATCGCTTGGCGAATGCTTCAGCATCCTTCCTCATGGTTGGCCAGAAATATCCCTGCCTTAAGATTCTCTTCTCCAGAGTCTTTGCTCCCGAGTGGCTCCCACATTCCCCGGAATGAACCTCCTGAAGTATGGTTGGGATTTCATCTTCAGAAACACATCGTGCTGAGGGAGAGATCAAAGTCTTTCTGTAGAAAACCCCTGCTATCAGATAATAATATGCTACTTTTCTCCTGAACCTTCTCCTATCTTTGATGGAGTGGTGGAACTCCCCTTTGGACAAAAACAGCTCGTAAGGATCCTTCCATGAAGGATTCTGATCAATCTGCATAAGTTCCGCTTCATCTGTCGCCGGATGAAAAAGTTCAAAGGTCACTCCCCCGGATGGGAGACCGAACTTTGACAACTCATCTGCTTCCTCATTTTGCGTTCTTGGAATATGTTCGATAATGAATGACTTGAATCTCCCGATTTCCTTTTTGGCTAACATCAGATATTTCCTCAGAATTGGCTCTCTTGTCTCGTAATTTCCTAAGACCTGAGAGGCCATTACTAATGAATCGGTTCTAACATGTGCATGTTCTATGCCTAGCTCTTTTGCGAGTCTCAACCCAGCCAAAAGTGCTTCATATTCCGCCTGATTATTGGTAACTGGAAAGAAGAATTTGATAGCTTGTTCCAGCCTGATGCCATTTGGACTGATTAAAACTACTCCAGCTCCCACAGAGTTCTTGCCAGAAGCCCCATCCACATAGATAACCCAAGCTAAAGGAGATTGCTCCACCTGCTCAGAACTAGGTTCTGCTATATCCACCAAGAAGTCTGCCAAGATTTGTGCTTTGATTGCCGTTCGGGGGATGTATGATATTTCAAATTCGCTTAATTCGATAGCCCATTTAGCCAACCTCCCGGAATGATCTGGCTTTTCAAGAACATTTTTTAGAGGATGATCTGTAATTACTTGAACTGGATGAGCCTGGAAATAAAGACGAAGCCTTCGTGAAGACATAACTAAGGCCAAAGCTAGTTTTTCCAAGATTGAATATCTGGTCTCGGCATCTTTGAGAATGTGGCTAACATAATATATCGGGAATTGCCTTTTCTTTTCTTCCCGAACGAGAACAGAACTTACCGCATCTGGGCCGACCCCCAAATATAAGAATAATGTTTCCCCCTCTCGGGGACTTTGGAGTAGCGGAGTTGAAGTCAACTGTACTTTTAGCTGTTCGAAAGCCCTGTTGCACTCCTCGCTCCATTCAAACTTTGATCCCCCTCGCAATATTTTAAAGAATGGGGCACTTTTATCCCCGGACTTAGAGATGAACCTACTCAATCCTGCCAACCTTCCTCCGAGCCGCTGAACTTCCTTAGTATTTTGAGGAGGAGACATATCAAGGATGGCCTTTACCTTGTCTGGATTTGGTTCGAGGCCATTGGGGGTTAAGAGATGCCCGAGAAACTTTCCTTTGTTTGCTCCAAACACACATCTCAAAGGGTTTAATTTCAACTTGAACCTCCGTAGAGTAGCGAACGTCTCTACGAGGTCATTCAAGTGTAATGAAAATGTTTTACTTTTCAAAAGGAGATCATCCACATAAACTTGGAGGTTCCTGCCTTTTTGGTGCTTAAAGACGGTATCCATCATTCTTTGATATGTTGCGCCCGCATTTTTAAGACCGAAGGGCATTACGAGATAGCAGTAACACCCATCGTTTGTGATAAATGAGGTGTGCGGGATATCAGGTTTGTGCATTTTAATTTGATGATACCCAGAGAAAGCATCAAGAAAACTCATAAAATCATACCCAACCGCGGAATCAACTAAGACATCTATCCGAGGCAGAGGGTAGCAATCTTTAGGGCACGCTTTATTAAGTTTGGTGAAGTCCACGCACATGCGCCACTTCCCACCAGATTTCTTAACCATTACAACATTCGACATCCACGTGGGATATTGAATTTCAGAAATAAAACCCGCTTTTAAGAGTTTGGAAACTTCCTCTCTAATGGGCAATGCCAGCTTGGTTGCCACTTCTCTCTTCTTTTGCTGGACGTGCTTGAACTCGGGAGATACGTTTAGATGATGACAAGCTACGTCCGGATCCACCCCTGGCATGTCCTCTGCTGACCAGGCGAAGACATCTAAATTCTTCAAAAGGCAGGAGATCAGCTCCACTTTCTCTTCCTCCAGCAACTCAGCATTGATGATCAACTTCTTTTCTTTCCCTTCAGCAATAGGAACCTCTTGGGTTGCCTGGGCAGGTTCCAGGTGAACTCTCTCTCGATCTTTATTCTCCTTAGCAACTTCCGAAGATTCGGCAGCTTCGAGAACTTCAGTCATGGTCTCGGGAAGTGAAACGTCGGTGATCATGTTAACAGTTCGGACGTAACACTCCCGGGCCACCTTTGGATTACTTCTAACCCGATACTGCCTCCCTTCAGCGGCAAACTTAAGAGCAAGATGGAAAGTAGACACCACTGCCCGGTATGCATTAAGAATAGGCCTCCCGAAGATGGCGCAGTAATTACTTGGAGCATCTACTACCACGAAATTGATTAGCTTTATCACTCCTCCAAGAGAGACCAGGAGCTTCACCGAACCTTCTACTTCTTTCTTCTCCCCAGAAAAACCGTAGAGGGGCCCATCGGAGGAAAGCAGGGGCTTTCCGGTTTTCAGGGCTTCAAAGGTCGGGCGGAAGAGAAGATTGACAGAGCTGCCTGTGTCAATCAAGATTTTGTGAACGGTATAATTTTCGATGACGGCCTTGATGACCACAGCATCATCGAAGGGGTTGGCATTTGGGGGAAGGTCATCCTGACCAAAAGTAACAACGGTTCCCTCAGGGGGAAAACTTGTAGTGGCTGTCACTTCCTGTTTTAGAACTCTCGCGATGCTGGACTTGCGAGATGATTCTGCTCCAGCTCCTCCATGGATGCAATATATGTCCCCCAAGGGACCCACATCATTAACTTCGATGCATTCAGCGGAAGGATGGATGTCACCATAGCAGCCGGCGTCTTCCACGTCGGCGCATTCCCAAGCCACTTCCGCTGTCTCTTTCTCTTTCCTTTTCTCGGCAGCTGGCTCAGAAATGACCTCTTTCCGAATTAGCCCCCGGAGCTTTCCTTCTCCTAGGAGCCTCTCTATCAGCAAGCGGAGGGCCCGACAGTCTTCGGTCAGATGCCCTCCTTCTTTATGGTACTCACAATAAAGGTTTGGATTTCGATTACGAATGTCGGACTTCAGAGGAGCAGGCCTCTTGAAATCTGGCCTCTTCTGCAGGATCTGGACCACTTCGTCCATGGTGACATTTAAGGGAGTGAACGACTCTTGCGAGTCATCATATTGAGTGGATGGAGCGACCGAAGGTGGCTGCGCGGTATACTGTGGCAGGTATACTGGCATGATTTGCGGAAAAGGAGCGGATGGAGCGGGAGCGATGGCCAACGGTGGTTTCTGATCTTGAAACCGCTGATGGCCCGTAAATGGTTGCTTATTCCTGTAGTTTCTTCCCCTTTGAGAACGGGGCTCAAAGTGGGATTGATTGGATGGTGGATGATGAAAGGTCGGATTGGACTGCTCCTTGTCGCTTACCAGCTTTGCGACATAACCTGGATTGCTCTTTTCCCCTCTAATGAACATATTTGCCAAACTTATCATTTCCTGATAAGTCTGGGGCTCCCTTATATTTGCTTCAAACTTTAGGGGACCCTCTCCCAGTCCATGAATGAGGGCGACCCTATATAGCTCTGGATCCACATTTTGAATTTCCATAATCTCCTTTTGGAAGCGGTCTACGAAACGGGCTCACGTTTCGTCTTCCCGCTGCTTTATATCGAAAAGGGCCGCTGGGCCACTTTTCCTCTTCCTTGAAGTAGAGAATCTCAGTAGAAATTCTCTGCGTAGCTCGGCAAAACAGCTGATCGATCTGGGGTTCAACCCATAAAACCACTCCCTTGCTTGTCCTTCGAAGGAGGTTACAAGGAGCTTGCACTTAGTTGCATCAGTTAAGGTCCTAAGAGCGATGGCTGACTCGAAGGCTTGTAAATGAACAGTAGGATCCGTCGCCCCGTTGAAAGCCGACAGACGGGGCTCTCTGAAATTATTTGGAGCTGGCTCTCCCCGTACTCCGTCCACGAAGGGAGAAATATCTTCCGTATCTTCATACAGGGAAGCTGAATGGTAAGCCGCCTGAGCCGCGGCTATTCGAGGATAAGCCGCTTGATAGGCGGAACGGGCAGCGGCTTCTGGCGGGTAGGAAAGGTGAGCCGCGACCTCGGGCGGGTAGGAAAAGCGAGCCTCTCCTTCTGGCGGACAGGACGGGCGGGCTGCGTGAGAGGCCGCCCCCTGGAAATCGAGGACTCGAGCCGGCATGTTGCGCGCGGCTTCCTGATAAAAGTATTGCCTAGCCGCAAAACCTTCTCGTGGTGGCGGGCAGTTGGTGGTTTGAGGTAGCGGATAAGGAGGAGGTGGAGGAAGGACCGGAGTAACCGCTGGGTTGACCGCAGTTTGTTGTGGGGCTAACCGCTCGGTTAGTACTGCCAAAGCCTGACTGATAGCGTCAAGGCGCTGGTCAGTGGCTTTCTGAACCCGCTCGGCTTCTTGCTTTGATTGTTCTAGGGCCTCCCACAGGGAGTCTTCATTGTGGGCCGAGCGGTCTCCAAGGGGGAACTGGCGGTCTGACATTATGTTCACCGACAATCCGCGATCTGAAGGTCGCGTGTTTCTGTTGAGACCGAAATCGCACCTCCGAAGGAGATCGGAGGCTGCGGGCTGCCGGTTACTTTTTTAGGTGGAGAAAACGAGACCGCTAGCAGCGGCCAAGGCCAGACTTCGCCCGTCACGGCGAATGCCACTCCTGTGACGGGCTTTCCTTTGATTAAAGAGAAGCGGTTACAGCGGGTTACAAGTGCAGGAATGAAGAAGCCGGCCGGTCAGACAGGTCGCAAGACAGGAAACTCGAGACCGCAGCTCAAACAAGCGAGCTCCTGGATTCGAGTCTGCGTGCCTTGGGAACATCGCCGCCCCCTATTTATAGGCCTGGGGGCCTGCCCGAACGGGCAGGGATAAAATAACCGCCTGCCCGGGTACATGAGAATCGGGCAGGCGATGACGGGATACAGAAATGAGAAAAGAGAGAAGCCGCGCGGTCTTGTCGGCTTGTGCTTCCGATCTGTCCCGGCCGGAGACTGAAGACGCTACGATCAAGGCAATTATGCAACCCGGGCGGTTTCCATGTTGAAGTCGCGGCTTGCCTTCTGGACTTGAACCTTGATAATCTTCATGATACAAGCTCTGTCTTGAGACCGCGGCTTGTCCTCTGGACTTGAACCTTGAATCTCCATGATGCAGACAGGGCGGTCTTTACCTTGAAGCCGCGGCTTGTGATAACTTCTAAAAAGAAGTTATCTATACCTATTAATTGTATATCATATCACACTTATTCATGAATTTGTATGCGGAAAGAGCTTAATATTTGAGATATTCTATTATTAATTTATATAGCTATATTACCATCATTTTCCCCATGTTTTTATTGTAGAAATACTGAGGAATTCAAGATAATTCGTTATATATACAAAAGTACTGCCCTGGGAAAGTTGTTATAACAACCGCGGTTTTACAGTTACAGATTTTTAAATCCGAAAACCACAAAACTGGCGGTTACAAGCAGTGAAAGGAGGCGTTTCTTCAGAGCAGCACGAAATTATAAAGGAGGGGATGGATCTAGAACAGACGAACAACTTTGGAGAGAAACGAAAGTTTTAGAGAAGAAGAGAGAGCCATTGGAAGTGAAGAATTCGGCCTGGATAAGTGGAAGAAGAAGGTTCCTGCAGCGTTTTGGAGACAAAATTCTTGCATTATTTTCTCTCTTCTAACCATGTCTTGTAAGAACTATAAACTCGTGTGTGATTTCTCTTCCGTTATGTTTGGCTAATTTCCTCTCAGATTTTATATGTTGTGAACTATACTAGTCATGTCATGAGATTATAATGCTTGAATGAAGTGATTTTGTTTGTTATCTTAAGTTCTTCTCTCTTTATTAGTAATGAGGTAAGAGATTACTCATTGTTCTATATTTTTACTGCATATCAACAAGCGAGAGCTGCAATTTGTAAGTATAAGAGAGTTGAAATTGAATGCATAGGTAGTCAAAAATGACTAGCATTGTATTTGTGGAATTAAAACCTAAACATTTACTACGCATGTTTAATTTTGTAGAGTTAGAGATAAACTACATGTTGATTATGCATAACGCGGTAATGGAATCGAGAGATGCTTATTGCAGTTTGCGGGTTTTCACAAGATAGAGAGCAAAATTCCTTTATTCTTAATTTTAACTATGATGACATGCTAATATAGGGATCAATATATGAAATCTGAACTTCTCTTAGTTGTTTAACTTTATAATTTCTGTCCGATTTATAAAAACTCTTTTTTATAAGAAAAATTAAGTTCACTACATCAAAAGTTATTGAATTTCTTGACTTAGATGAAAAGATTATTACTAGTATTCACAAACTTAGGTTAAGAATTGTCCTCGAGGGATCGACACTTAATCTTTTTACACTATATTACTTGAGTCGACACGTGCACTTGCGTAACACATTTAATTCGACCAACAAGTTTTTGGCGTCGTTGCCGGGGACAGTTTCTTGTTTAAGTCATATTTTGTGATATTAGTAACTCTAAGTAGGCTGAGTTCAAGTTTTATTTCAGTTTTGTTATTTATTTCTAGTTAGTTTGATTTATCGTTTTATTATTAATGAGTGCATCATTTTATGTCCAGATACCTGTACAACCCGTATTTGGCGAGTGGGTCCCTCGAGTCAGTTGATGGGACAGGGGTCAGCCAGACCATTCGCCCGTACCAAGATAGGAAAAAGGATCCCCAGATTAGTGGGGGTAGGCTGCAGGCGAGTGGGAGCCTGACGAGTGATGCCTCCACGGACCATTCGCTCAGAGGCTTGATCATTCGCCCAGTCAGGCGGGAACTCGGCGAGTGGTTCCCTCACGGACCACTCGCCCAGAAGGCAGTGAGGAGGAAATGACCATAATACCCCTTGTGGTCTGCATATAGCCCTTCAGAACAGCGGAGTTAGGCTATTCGTAGACCAATTTGGGGTGCCTTTAGTAAATTTAAAAGGCGGATTCAGGCTATTTACAGACCAGCCTAGGAAAACTATAAATAGACCCTTAAGGGCACCTTGGAGGAGATCCGATTTTGGAGCATCCTCTCCTCTAGGCTAGTTTTGGTTGGCAGCCAGTGCCCTCCAAGGTGCCCGGTTGAGCTTTGGTTTGGGAGGGGAAGCTCTCTAAGATCTTCCGGGTGTGTGGCGGGACCTCCTCGCTTCAGCCTTGGGTCTATTCCGTTTCCAGCATCCACCGTCAAGAGAGTCTAGTGAGGGAGAAATAAGCATCGGCTACACCCCCAGTGGGTCCGAACTCAAGAGACCAGTTGCTGGTTTCAACATTTTTGGTGCGGTGAGCGTGGACCGTAGCCGGTGAAAGAAAATCCCAAGCTGGTTTCGATGACAGGAGATGGAGGAAATGGTTCTGACTCGGGTCACTCGCAGCCACCCGCGGCGGGCGAGTGGCTGGAGATGTTTGAGAAGTTTAAGCGAGAGGTCCTGCAGACGGTTCTCGCGTCAAGGACCGAGTGCGAGACCCCGGTGGTTCCAGTGGTCCCGCCTTTGCAGATTGGCGAGAACGCCCCGGGGCAGCGACCGGGAAAGGAGGTGCCAGCAGAAGGCAGTGCGCGAGACCTCCCCGGACGGCAGTTGTTCAACAGTCCGGCGAGTGCCGAGGTGTGTGAGTTGGTCCCGCGCGAGAGGACCACTCGCCGAGCAGGGGAAGGGAGCCCCTTTTGCGAGATGATCCTCTCAGCCCCAGTGCCAGAAGGGTTTCGTGGGCCGGAGATGTCCTACTACACCGGCAAGGAGGACCCAGTTGTGCACCTGCAGTGGTTCGAGGACATGACTTCAATCCTTCCCATGTCAGATTCTTTCCAATGCCGACTCTTCGCAACCACCCTGAAGGAAAAAGCAAGGGACTGGTTCCACCAACTTCCCACAGGTTCCATGTTCCAGAGGTTGGCCCCGAGCAGACCCGCTGTCCAGGCTCTCATCTAGCTGGCAGGTCCGAAGGCTCACTCGGTGGCAGGTTCTATGTTCCAGAGGTTGGCCCCGAGCAGACCCGCTGTCCAGGCTCTCATCTAGCTGGCAGGTCCGAAGGCTCACTCGGTGGCAGGTTCTATGTTCCAGAGGTTGGCCCCGAGCAGACCCGCTGTCCAGGCTCTCATCTAGCTGGCAGGTCCGAAGGCTCACTCGGTGGCAGGTTCTATGTTCCAGAAGTTGGCCCCGAGCAGACCCGCTGTCCAGGCTCTCATCTAGCTGGCAGGTCCGAAGGCTCACTCGGTGGCAGGTTCTATGTTCCAGAGGTTGGCCCCGAGCAGACCCGCTGTCCAGGCTCTCATCTAGCTGGCAGGTCCGAAGGCTCACTCGGTGGCAGGTTCTATGTTCCAGAGGTTGGCCCCGAGCAGACCCGCTGTCCAGGCTCTCATCTAGCTGGCAGGTCCGAAGGCTCACTCTGTGGCAGGTTCTATGTTCCAGAGGTTGGCCCCGAGCAGACCCGCTGTCCAGGCTCTCATCTAGCTGGCAGGTCCGAAGGCTCACTCGGTGGCAGGTTCTATGTTCCAGAGGTTGGCCCCGAGCAGACCCGCTGTCCAGGCTCTCATCTAGCTGGCAGGTCCGAAGGCTCACTCGGTGGCAGGTTCCATGTTCCAGAGGTTGGCCCCGAGCAGACCCGCTGTCCAGGCTCTCATCTAGCTGGCAGGTCCGAAGGCTCACTCGGTGGCAGGTTCTATGTTCCAGAGGTTGGCCCCGAGCAGACCCGCTGTCCAGGCTCTCATCTAGCTGGCAGGTCCGAAGGCTCACTCGGTGGCAGGTTCTATGTTCCAGAGGTTGGCCCCGAGCAGACCCGCTGTCCAGGCTCTCATCTAGCTGGCAGGTCCGAAGGCTCACTCGGTGGCAGGTTCTATGTTCCAGAGGTTGGCCCCGAGCAGACCCGCTGTCCAGGCTCTCATCTAGCTGGCAGGTCCGAAGGCTCACTCGGTGGCAGGTTCTATGTTCCAGAGGTTGGCCCCGAGCAGACCCGCTGTCCAGGCTCTCATCTAGCTGGCAGGTCCGAAGGCTCACTCGGTGGCAGGTTCCATGTTCCAGAGGTTGGCCCCGAGCAGACCCGCTGTCCAGGCTCTCATCTAGCTGGCAGGTCCGAAGGCTCACTCGGTGGCAGGTTCTATGTTCCAGAGGTTGGCCCCGAGCAGACCCGCTGTCCAGGCTCTCATCTAGCTGGCAGGTCCGAAGGCTCACTCGGTGGCAGGTTCTATGTTCCAGAGGTTGGCCCCGAGCAGACCCGCTGTCCAGGCTCTCATCTAGCTGGCAGGTCCGAAGGCTCACTCGGTGGCAGGTTCTATGTTCCAGAGGTTGGCCCCGAGCAGACCCGCTGTCCAGGCTCTCATCTAGCTGGCAGGTCCGAAGGCTCACTCGGTGGCAGGTTCTATGTTCCAGAGGTTGGCCCCGAGCAGACCCGCTGTCCAGGCTCTCATCTAGCTGGCAGGTCCGAAGGCTCACTCTGTGGCAGGTTCTATGTTCCAGAGGTTGGCCCCGAGCAGACCCGCTGTCCAGGCTCTCATCTAGCTGGCAGGTCCGAAGGCTCACTCGGTGGCAGGTTCTATGTTCCAGAGGTTGGCCCCGAGCAGACCCGCTGTCCAGGCTCTCATCTAGCTGGCAGGTCCGAAGGCTCACTCGGTGGCAGGTTCCATGTTCCAGAGGTTGGCCCCGAGCAGACCCGCTGTCCAGGCTCTCATCTAGCTGGCAGGTCCGAAGGCTCACTCGGTGGCAGGTTCTATGTTCCAGAGGTTGGCCCCGAGCAGACCCGCTGTCCAGGCTCTCATCTAGCTGGCAGGTCCGAAGGCTCACTCGGTGGCAGGTTCTATGTTCCAGAGGTTGGCCCCGAGCAGACCCGCTGTCCAGGCTCTCATCTAGCTGGCAGGTCCGAAGGCTCACTCTGTGGCAGGTTCTATGTTCCAGAGGTTGGCCCCGAGCAGACCCGCTGTCCAGGCTCTCATCTAGCTGGCAGGTCCGAAGGCTCACTCGGTGGCAGGTTCTATGTTCCAGAGGTTGGCCCCGAGCAGACCCGCTGTCCAGGCTCTCATCTAGCTGGCAGGTCCGAAGGCTCACTCTGTGGCAGGTTCTATGTTCCAGAGGTTGGCCCCGAGCAGACCCGCTGTCCAGGCTCTCATCTAGCTGGCAGGTCCGAAGGCTCACTCGGTGGCAGGTTCTATGTTCCAGAGGTTGGCCCCGAGCAGACCCGCTGTCCAGGCTCTCATCTAGCTGGCAGGTCCGAAGGCTCACTCGGTGGCAGGTTCTATGTTCCAGAGGTTGGCCCCGAGCAGACCCGCTGTCCAGGCTCTCATCTAGCTGGCAGGTCCGAAGGCTCACTCGGTGGCAGGTTCTATGTTCCAGAGGTTGGCCCCGAGCAGACCCGCTGTCCAGGCTCTCATCTAGCTGGCAGGTCCGAAGGCTCACTCGGTGGCAGGTTCTATGTTCCAGAGGTTGGCCCTGAGCAGACCCGCTGTCCAGGCTCTCATCTAGCTGGCAGGTCCGAAGGCTCACTCGGTGGCAGGTTCTATGTTCCAGAAGTTGGCCCCGAGCAGACCCGCTGTCCAGGCTCTCATCTAGCTGGCAGGTCCGAAGGCTCACTCGGTGGCAGGTTCTATGTTCCAGAGGTTGGCCCCGAGCAGACCCGCTGTCCAGGCTCTCATCTAGCTGGCAGGTCCGAAGGCTCACTCGGTGGCAGGTTCTATGTTCCAGAGGTTGGCCCCGAGCAGACCCGCTGTCCAGGCTCTCATCTAGCTGGCAGGTCCGAAGGCTCACTCGGTGGCAGGTTCTATGTTCCAGAAGTTGGCCCCGAGCAGACCCGCTGTCCAGGCTCTCATCTAGCTGGCAGGTCCGAAGGCTCACTCGGTGGCAGGTTCTATGTTCCAGAGGTTGGCCCCGAGCAGACCCGCTGTCCGGGCTCTCATCCAGCTGGCAGGTTGGAGGGTCCACTTGGTAGCAGGATCCAAATTCTCTAAGGTGGATCCAGGAGCATTCGCAGGGACCACCCAAGCGAATGATAATCCTACCTCTCTTCCTGACTGCCCGGGCGAAATCCCCGTCCGAGCGAATGGTGAGGGTACGCGAGTGTTTCGGGTAGCGGGAAGTCGAAGAGGGGCAACACACCTAAGTCATCTTCGAACACTCGCTGGGTGGCCGGGGCGGTTACTCTACGACCTAACGTCCTGGTAAGCCTAGCGAGACGTCACAGCGAGTGATAATCAAATTTGAGATAACATAAAAACTGAGATTATGCAGAAATTGAGATAGCATAAAAATTGTAAACCATAGATATATCTTTTGGGGGCATTCGCCCAATTCATGGTTACATCAGAAAAAAGAAAAGGTAAAAACAGAAAAAAAAAGGGGGGGGGAATACAGAGGGCCCCCCTCAAGGGTCACCAGACTCCTCCGAAGAATCTTCGCTCTCATCCTGGTCGGGAGCGTCTTCTCGCGGCGCGACGCCGTCGTCCTCCGGGAAAGGAATCGGAATGTAAAGCTCCGGGACTACTTGGCGAGTGGTGAGGCATTCGGCCTCCGGCTTCAAATACCCAGCCCGCCGCAGCACCTGCAACGAGTGCTTGACGGCGCGTTGCGCATTCTCCTGAAGCAGTTGCTCCAGCTCGTGATGGGGGTAAAAGTGCCCCCCATCACCCGGGGCGAGTATTGTCATTCCAGCTTCTCGCAGTAGCTGGGTCTCGGCCTGGGCGAGACGGACTTTCTCCTCGAGGTCGGCCACCCGCGCGCGGAGCATCCCGGCACTTGTAGCATCCTGAAAAAAAAAAAAATAATAAAGTTATCATGATGAGGAGTATGGGACGGTTAGTGATAACCATTCACGGGAGTGAAAGTAAATGTACCTCTACAACCGGGCGGCTGGCGAGAAGAGCTTCCGCGGTCTTTAGTTTTTCCCTGAGATCGCTCGCCTCCTGGGACAGAAGAGCCCTGGTCTCCTCGACCTTGGCCAGGTTCCGCGAGACCTCAAGGCTTCGGCGAGAGGACATATGCGAGAGCTCGAGAGCGCGCAGCATAGCCCGGGCGGCTTCGTGGGCGAGAACCTGAGTCTTCTCCAAATCGAAGACCTCGGCGTCCTCCCGGCCATAAAGAGCATACGCCAGGGCATAGGCCTCGCCGCTGGCAATGTTGGTCTCCACCCAAGAGGGATGGAGAGTGGATAGCGAAACCCGGTTCGCGTTCCTGTCCCACTTCAGCAAAGGAGCCCCGGAAGGATCCACGTACCTCTCGCCGTTCGCAAAGTTACGATGGTCCCGGGGCAACGGAGGTGGCGGCAGCGCCAATTTGTCCGGAGGAGCATTCGCGCCAGGCGCGTCGGCCCCCAGGGTTGAGGGTGGAGCACTCGCCCCAGAGGATTCGCCCAGAACCCCCTTACCCTTCGCCGCAGGAGGACAGGGCGACTTCGAGGGAGGAGGGGAAGAAGCCTTCACCGACTTTCGCTTCCGGCTACTAGGCTTGGAGGAGGAAGGCTCCTCCCGGCAAGCATCCGCGGCGGCTTGCGCGAGAGGTAGGCAAAACCCAGGAGGGCGCGGCGGATGAACGGGAAGATTACGCACACATGCATGATATTGCGAGTGGTTTAGGCGAATGGAGTAAGAATCACAACCAAAATGAATTCAAAAGTCTTGGAATCTTACCCTCGCCCTGCGGAATGAACGGGAGCGTGTTGACGTTTCGCCGGAGATAGACAAGGTCCATCCCGTACTGCAGAATGTACTGATGGAGTTTCGCCTCATGCCCCCCTAGGGTCGGGGGGCGGAAGGTCGACTCCTCCTCCTGCACCGGGGCGAGAAGGGTGTTACCTAGGCTCCCGCTGACGAAGATGAAGCGGCGAACCCATTCGTGGTTCTTGTTCGGGAGCCCGTAGTGTTTGAGAGGGCTTAAACCCGAGAAGAAGGAGATGCCGCCGGTGCAGCGGAAGGTGTAGAGTTTGCGGAAGACAGGCAACGAGAACTCGATCCCTTCTTCTCGCAAGTAGCTCGCGTACCCGACCAGCATGGCTATGGAGTTGGGGTTGAGCTGGGCGGGCACGACCCCATAGTACCTGAAAGTCTGGCGCAACTCCGGCCAGATGGGGAGGCGAAAGCCCACCTCGAAGTGCTCTAGCGGGATTGCGAGAGCACAAGGCGAGATGGAGTTCAGGCGCTCCTCAGGCCTGGGCTTTCGCCCCTCGAACCCCCCGGGGACGTAGTCAGCGACCGCCGTCAAGTAGGCCTCTTCGGAGAGGTCGCAGGAATCGAACACGTGATTGACGAATGCGCTGGCGCACTTGCCCCTTCCTTCGGCATCGGCACCCATCTCGCAAATGAGGGAAAGGAAAGGAGCAGCAAAGGAGGGAGAGGTGCGAATGCTGGGGGCAAAGAAAGAGATGGAGCGAATGGTGATGTATTTATTACGGTAGTTGGAGGGCCTATTTATAGAGGCATTAAATGGCGTTTGGGCTTTCGAGGCAACGGGGGGTGCGGGTAGCAATCTGCGGCAGTCCGGCGCCTCGAAACCCGGTCCAAGTCTCTCTCGCCCATTAATAGCGAGTGACCTATAACTATTCGCTCATCGGCTTTGCGAAAATGATCAGGTAAGCATTCGCAAGGCATATCATTCGGCAGTACCAAGGCAGGTTATGAGAGAAGCGAAAATGATCAGGTAAGCATTCGCAAGGCATATCATTCGGCAGTACCAAGGCAGGTTATGAGAGAAGCAGAAATGATCAGGTAAGCATTCGCAAGGCATATCATTCGGCAGTACCAAGGCAGGTTATGAAAGAAGCAAAAATGATCAGGTAAGCATTCGCAAGGCATATCATTCGGCAGTACCAAGGCAGGTTATGAGAGAAGCAGAAATGATCAGGTAAGCATTCGCAAGGCATATCATTCGGCAGTACCAAGGCAGGTTATGAAAGAAGCAAAAATGGTCAGGTAAGCATTCGCAAAGCATATCATTCGGCGACAATCAGACAGGCTGAGGAAAGTAAATAGCGATAAATAGAGCATTCTCAGAATCATAATATACAAAGTTATTACAGACAAATATTAATGTTCGACACTCGCGGCGAGGCGGGTGGGAAAAGAAAGAGGTTATGGCGTCTGGGTCAGTACTCCACCCAAACCCATCGACCTCGCTTTCGCGACCCTGCTTCTGGGGGCATTCGCTGACGGTAGTATGTCATCATGTTGGTGATCTCGTGGGAAGCCAGTTGGAGCTGGTCCCGGGCTCTCGCCGCGTGCCTTTCAGGCGACAGCTCCCCACCTTCGCCCCCCAGTCGCTCCACTGTCGCGAGAAGCCGCGAGTAGTCCCTCCGGAGTTCCTTCAGCTCGCGCTTGATCTCCAGCTTCTCCTCATCCACCTGGCCGGCAGCATTTCGCTGAAGATATATAAGCTTCCCAAAGATCTCCGTGATTCGCTCCTTCAGGGTCACGTGGTCAGATGAGTCACCCAAGAAGTCGGCGAGATCACCTGGGGAGGGAAGGGGCGAGAGCACCCCGTCTTCCCCCTCATAGTAGGACTCAGGGGGGGAGACCTCCCGATACCCTGCGAGATTATAAAAGGATCAATACGATGAAGTTAGCAAATGCGGCAAGGACAAGATAGAGGCCTCACCTGGGGCAGGTACCCTGTGGCCTGAGGGGCGAGAAGTATGGGGGTGTACTTCGGGCAAACCGGCGAAAGGGGGGAAAACCTTCCCTTTTCCGGGGCGGAAAGGCGGGGGAGGAGGAGCCTGATCATCCGCCGGAGGATTCGCGTTATCTTCAGCACGGAGGTGCTGACCCGGCTCCCGCTCGGGGTAGACCCTCTGTTCATTCGCTGTAACAGAAGGGTTCCGCTGGGTTGGGGAAGGTGGAAGAATAGTGTCCCGTAGCGAGACGTCTGGGTTGAGGGCTGCGAAAAGTTGAGGGTCAGAAACAAGCCGTCTCAAAGGTAAATCGGAAGGGTTCCAAAACTCACTGGACTGAAGTACGGTCTCGCCCGGAGGAGGGAGATGAGCCAGGTCCGGGTTAGGGGGAGGAACCAGGTCCAGATCTGGAGGAGGCCCCTCAGACTCGGGGGGTGGCGCCGCGACACTATTCAAGACGACCGCGTGGCCGTCCTCTGGCACCGAGGTCCCCTGCGAGTGGTCAAAACAACTTTGGAGTAAGGGTCCGAACTAAAAGGTAAGGTGGGAGGAATTCCCATACCTGGGTCCCGAGGTCAACAGGAGTACGCGCCGGAGATTCGGACACGGCCTCGCCTTTCTGACGATTCAACCGAATCATCTTGGCTCGCCGCGAGACGTACGGGACGCTTGGGTCTCGCTTGGATGTCAGCCAGGGAGCGAATCTGGCAGTTTTCGGGGCGGTTGCAACCTGGGCCGCGGCCAGGCGCTCGATCATCTCTTGCGAAAGGGGTTTCGCGGAAGGCTTATGAGAAGACATTGGAAGTGGCAAAAGGTCAAGAGAGAGAAGAAATCCTGAGCCGAAATGGGGAAGTGGTCCAGAAAAACCTGACACGGGATGTATATATATATAGGATAACGGTGGGACCCACAGAATCTTGCGGGGCCCACTCAACAAGCACTCACCAAATAAGGGGTTGGACTGTTCTTTCCGAGTGGGCGAGCCACTCGCAAAGAGCGGGGATTGTGTACAACCCGTATTTGGCGAGTGGGTCCCTCGAGTCAGTTGATGGGACAGGGGTCAGCCAGACCATTCGCCCGTACCAAGATAGGAAAAAGGATCCCCAGATTAGTGGGGGTAGGCTGCAGGCGAGTGGGAGCCTGACGAGTGATGCCTCCACGGACCATTCGCTCAGAGGCTTGATCATTCGCCCAGTCAGGCGGGAACTCGGCGAGTGGTTCCCTCACGGACCACTCGCCCAGAAGGCAGTGAGGAGGAAATGACCATAATACCCCTTGTGGTCTGCATATAGCCCTTCAGAACAGCGGAGTTAGGCTATTCGTAGACCAATTTGGGGTGCCTTTAGTAAATTTAAAAGGCGGATTCAGGCTATTTACAGACCAGCCTAGGAAAACTATAAATAGACCCTTAAGGGCACCTTGGAGGAGATCCGATTTTGGAGCATCCTCTCCTCTAGGCTAGTTTTGGTTGGCAGCCAGTGCCCTCCAAGGTGCCCGGTTGAGCTTTGGTTTGGGAGGGGAAGCTCTCTAAGATCTTCCGGGTGTGTGGCGGGACCTCCTCGCTTCAGCCTTGGGTCTATTCCGTTTCCAGCATCCACCGTCAAGAGAGTCTAGTGAGGGAGAAATAAGCATCGGCTACACCCCCAGTGGGTCCGAACTCAAGAGACCAGTTGCTGGTTTCAACAATACCGAAGAACTGAATTATTACCCTTAAATTCGGAAATCGAACGCACTTGTAGAATAAACCGTAAATCTATTAGAACGTCTAATATTATCCGTCCAGAGATGGATAATAATGAACACCTTAATATAAATAATCATGAGGGTATAATAAACCCGAACGAACAAGTTGCTCAAGAAGTTAATCATGTTGCACCACGAATGACATGTCGTGATTACAATACACCCTTACGAGGAGGTTTGCAATTTAGTATAACTCGTCCAAATATAACAGCTAATAACTTTAAGATAGACTCCACAATTATGCAGTTAGTTCAACATAATTAGTTTGGGGGTCTTAATCAGGAAGATGCAAATTCTCACTTAAGAACATTCTTAGAGATTTGTGACATGTTTAAGGTTAATGGGGCTACTGATGAAGCAATTCAATTAAGGTTATTCGCATTTTCTTTAGAAGGGAAGGCTAAGGACTGGCTTAATTCACTACCACATGGATCCATAACTACATGGGATCAATTAGTGGAGAAATTTCTAAACAAATATTTTCCACCCTCTAAGACAGCTAAGTTAATTAGGGACATAACCACGTTTGTTCAAAACCATGGAGAAACTCTCTATGATGCCTGGGAGAGGTTTAAAGAGTTGTTAAGAAAATGTCCGCACCACGGTTTAGAACAACACCAACAGGTGTCCACCTTTTATAACGGGTTACAAACAGCTACCATGATTCTAGTTGATGGAGCTGCAGGAGGGTCATTAATGAAGAAATATCCCGAAGATGCCTACGCCATATTAGAAGACCTTACATCCAATAATTATCAATCCTTTGAAAGGCAAGGAAATAATAACTCAATGGGGGTCCATCAGGTACATCAATTCACATCTTTAGCGGCTCAGCTGGCTTCGCAATTTAATATGATTAACAAAAGGTTAGATTCTTTATCTATACCTACACCTAATGCAGCACTTACAGTAGAACAATTAAACCAAATCACTGAAGAAGCCAATTATATTAGTGGTCAGCAAAGACAAGCAACAAATGCATTTACAAATTATTATCATCCTGATGTGAGAAACCATCCGAATTTTTCATGGAGAAATAATTCGGGGATGAATACACCACCAGGTTTCAATCCTAATTCCAATTCTCATCAAAATCACCATCCAAATACTCAAGGAAATTCAAGAAAACTAACTGATGAGTTCATATTAGAAATGTTTCAAAAAAGTGATTCTCAAATAGTTGGCCTTGAATCTTCTATTCGATCTATAGAAAACTCAATAGGTCAACTAGCTAACACATTAAGTTCAAGACCTATAGGTTTATTGCCAGCAGATACAACACCCAATCCTAAAAGAGATGATCAATCTGACCAATGCAAATCGATCGCATTAAGAAGTGGGGTAGAAATCCCAAGTGGAGATGATTTGTTGAAGAAAGTGAGATTGGAGGAAGAGAATGAAATAGTAATGAAAACTAAAGAAAAAGAATTAGAAAATCTATTAGAAAAGAAAGATTCTGAAATAGTGGAAGTAGATAAACCAAATAATAAGAAGAAAGAAATTATATATCCACCTCCACCATTTCCATCAAGGTTAACAAAAACAAAACTTGATAAACAATTTGAAAAGTTTATGGATATCTTTAAAAAGTTGACCATAAACATCCCATTCGTTGAAGCACTAGAGCAAGTGCCTTGTTATGTGAAATTCATGAATGACATTTTATCGAAAAAAGAAGATTTATTGACAAAGAAGTAGTGACATTAACTGAAGAATGCAGTGCAATATTACAGAAGAAATTACCTCCTAAACTCAAAGATCCAGGAAGCTTTACGATACCTTGTTCTATAGGGGTAACATTGTCTGGAAGAGCATTATGTGACTTAGGAGCCAGCATTAATTTAATGCCATTATCAATCTATATGAAATTAGGATTACCAGAGATTACTCCAACATCTCTCACCTTGCAATTAGCTGATAGAACCTTAGCATTCCCTAAGGGTGTTGTTGAAGATGTGTTAGTTAAAGTGGAAAAATTTATTTTCCCTGCAGACTTTGTTGTACTCGATATGGAAGAGGATAGAAATGTACCAATTATATTAGGGAGACCATTTCTAGCTACTGGAAGAACACTCATTGATGTCCAAAAAGGTGAACTGACAATGCGAGTAAACGATGAGGAAGTAACTTTCAATGTTCTTAAGGCTATCAGATTTCCCAATGATAAATAAGAATGTAATCTCATTGATGATGTAGAACTTCCTAGCAAAATAATACATAAGAATGATGATATGGAAGACAAGTTATTAACAATTTTGATTAATGAAGATTGGGAAGAAGATCCTGAAATGGAAGATTGTGTGAAAGCTTTAGATTCATATAAGAGATTGCCAATTTTTATGAAATCCGAACCTTTAGATAGACCGAGTGAGTTGAAAGTCATGAAATCATCCATTCTTGAACCTCCAACTTTAGAATTAAAACCACTACCTGAAAATTTAAAATATGTTTTCCTTGGGGAAGACCACACTTTACCTGTCATCATCGACGCATCGCTTGACCAAATAAATGAAGAAAAATTGATTAGAGTACTACGTGAATTTAAAAGTGCAATGGGATGGACTATCGCTGATATTCAAGGAATTAGCCCTTCCATTTGTATGCACAAGATTTTGTTAGAAGATGATGCTAAGGGATCAGTTGAACATCAACGAAGACTTAGTCCTCCGATGAAAGAAGTAGTACGAAAGGAGATAATTAAGTGGTTAGATGCAGGTATCATTTATCCCATATCAGATAGTAAATGGGTAAGTCCTATACAATGCGTTCCGAAAAAGGGAGGTTTGACCGTTCTAAAAAACGAAAATAATGAATTAATACCTACTAGAATGGTAACTGGCTGGCGAATTTGTGTTGAATATAGGAAATTAAACAAGGCAACCAGAAAAGATCATTTCCCTTTACCTTTTATTGATCAAGTACTTGATAAACTAGCAGGAAATGAATACTTTTGTTTCTTATATGGGTATTCAGGGTACAATCAGATAATGGTTGCACCCGAAGCCCAGGAGAAGACGACTTTTACATGCCCATACAGAACTTTTGCATTCCGCAAAATGCCATTTGGACTTTGTAACGCGCCAGCCACATTCCAACGCTGCATGATTTCAATTTTTGCAGATTTGATGGATGAAGGTATCGAAATTTTCATGGATGATTTTTCTGTGTTCGGACAATCTTTCGATGCATGTTTAGAAATCTTAACGAAAGCTTTAAACAGATGTGTTCAATCAAATTTGATTTTAAACTGGGAGAAATGCCACTTCATGGTAAGGGAAGGGAGTGTGCTTGGTCATAAAATATCTAATAAAGGTTTAGAAGTAGATCGAGCTAAAATAGAAGTTATTGAAAAACTTCCTCCTCCTAAGAATGTAAAGGGCATTAGAAGTTTCTTAGGACACGCCGGATTTTATCGACGTTTCATTAGAAATTTTTCCAAAATATCTAAACTTGTATGTCATCTTCTTGAGAAAGACAATCCTTACATTTTTGATGAATGTTGTTTAGAAGCATTTCAAACTCTTAAGCAAAGTTTAATTTCATCTCCAATTGTTGTAGCCCCTGATTGGTCACTACCCTTTATCTTAATGTGCGATGCCAGTAATTTTGCTGTAGGGGCAGTTTTGGGACAAATGCATGAAAAGGTATTTCACACTATTTACTATGCAAGCAAAACACTAATAAATGCTCAAATAAATTATACAACTACGGAAAAGGAGTTATTGGCAATAGTGTTTGCAGTTGAAAAATTTCGCTCTTACTTGATTAATTCTAAAGTTATTCTGTATACCGGTCATTCAGCCATCCGATATTTAGTGGATAAAAAGGATGCTAAGCCTCGACTCATTAGATGGGTGCTTCTTCTTCAGGAATTTGATCTTGAGATCAAGGATCGCAAGGGGGCTGAAAATCAAATTGCAAACCATTTATCGCGGTTAGAACAAGATTCTGAAAAGAACAAACAAGTTGAAATTAGAGAAAATTTCCCAGATGAGCAGATCTTAGTGATACATGAAGGAAGTAGTCCTTGGTATGCCGACTTTGTTAACTACATAGTTAGCAATGTCATTCCCCCTGATTTGGATTATCAACAACGGAAACGATTTTTCTATAAGGTGAAATCTTTCCTTTGGGATGCTCCTTACTTATTCAAGATTTGTCCTGATCAACTAATCCGTAGATGTATACCAGAAGTAGAAGTCCATAGTATTTTGGAAAAATGTCATGCTTCTCCTTATGGAGGACATTTTAAGGGAGAACGTACTGCTCGAAAGGTATTAGAGGCAGGTTTTTACTGGCCCAATTTATTTAAAGACGCTCACCTATTTGTGAAGGAATGTGAGAGCTGTCAAAAGACGGGAAATATGAATCGAGGGGCAAGCATGCCATTGAATAACATTCTAGAGGTAGAAGTGTTCGATGTATGGGGGATGGACTTCATTGGTCCATTTGTGAACTCTAACGGGAACTTATATATTTTATTAGCAGTCGACTATGTATCAAAATGGGTGGAAGCTATAGCTACTCAAAAGAATGATGCCAAGGTGGTATCAAAATTCCTAAAATCAAATATATTTTCTAGATTTGGTACACCTCGGGCTATTATCAGTGACGGTGGATCACACTTCTGTAATTTCCAAATTAAATCACTTTGTAAAAAATATGGAGTAACACATAAAGTTGCTTTAGCTTATCACCCACAAACCAACGGACTTGCTGAAATTTCAAATAGAGAAATCAAGTCAATCTTAGAGAAGACGGTAAGCACATCTAGAAAAGACTGGTCACAGAAACTAAATGATGCTTTATGGGCGTATAGGACTGCATTCAAAACGCCAATAGGATTGACACCATATAAAATGATTTACGGAAAATCATGTCATCTTCCAGTTGAATTGGAGCATCGAGCGTATTGGGCGATCAAGAAGTTAAATTTTGACTTTCAGGATGCTAGTAAGAATCGACTCTTCCAATTAAATGAATTAGATGAAATTAAAGGGCATGCATATGAAAATGCAAGGTTATATAAGGAGCGCACTAAGAAATGGCATGATGCAAGGTTAGAAAAAAAGGAATTCAAAGTGGACCAGCTAGTGCTTTTATATAATTCGAGACTGAAATTGTTCCCTGGTAAATTAAAATCTAGATGGTCGGGGCCATTTCGAGTTAAAGAAATTTTTCCATATGGAGTTGTTCGTATCGGCAATGAAAAGGATGGGTCGGAATTTAAAGTTAATGGTCAAAGACTTAAGCATTATTTCCAAAATAGTGATCGTCGAGAGGCGACAACCGTCCACCTTGCTTAACCCTAAAAGCTGAGAGGTCCTGCCGGGACTAAAAATTAGGCGCTTTCGGGAGGCAACCCAAGTATCTAAGTTGTGTTTTAAATATATTTCGTTTGTTTATTTGCACTTTTAGACAAAAGCAGAATCCTTTTATTTTGTTTAAAAAAAACAACTTTTAACTTCATTAGACAGGGCTCCCGTACTTAAATCTCAATCCAAAACAAAGTAATTTATTAAAGAAATTTTTGCACAAAGTTGTTACAACAATTTTTCCTGTAACAAAGCCTCTAATAGTCTATTAAAACAATGTCCCTCAATAAAACCTGGTTTTAAAGGCAATACAAGATTAAACCGGTTTAAAACATTCCAACCGGTTTAACCCTCCAGAGAACTTTCGCGCCTAGGTATAACAGAGGAAAATCAGCCGGTTCACTTTCATAACCTCCAGCGCACTTCCTCGCCTAGGTCACGCACGATAACGACTTCGAACGAAGGCTTGGCGGTTCCAATTTGCTGCAGCGTAAGGAGATCGAGTCCAGTTTCGTCTTCCATCCTCGGAAATCTCCATCGCAGGTGTTTATCTCAACCTTTCCTTGGTTTATCCCATTAGTTTTCAACGAATCCATCTCCTATAGCACGATTTTGGTTTACTTCCCCTTAGATAATGTCTTCCCGCAAAGATAAGAAGAAAAAAGAGAATGCCCACAAGAACAATAAATTTATCAGTGGTGAGGCCGAAAATCGTTTTCGGAGTATATGCTCTCTACCATTTATTATGAAAGGGGTTTCAATCTTGAAGTTAGGGCTGATTTATAGGAGTATGCTACCCTAATCAAGGATCTAAAATGGGAAACATTTTGTCACCCTAGGGCTGAGGCAGTTTTATCTTGGGTTTATGAATTTTATGCCAACGCCCGCTATGTCGAAGATAGGATAGTTTATGTGCGTGGCAAACTAGTTGATTATTCTGCAAAGGCAATCAATCAATACTTTGATTTAGAGGACTTTGAGCATGAAGATTTCCAAAGGTTACAAAAGACAACTCCTATTTCCGAAATGACAAATTTAATATGTGCAAATTCTGAACCGGAATGGATCAATCTAGCAAAGCACACTCTTCAGGCTCGCAGTTTGTCCCGGGAATCCAAAGTATGGTTAGCTTTTATTAATACTAGTATAATGCCAACAAAGCACACAAACAATTTATCCCTTGACAAGGTAGCCCTCATATTCAGTATTATGCGAGGACAGAAGATTAATGTGGGGCAGATTATCTCCAATGGAATCCATTATAAAGCTTTTGAAAAATCGGTGAGGCAGCTTTGGTTTCCGACGCTTATCACCTATCTAGGTCGAACAGTTGGAGTAGCCATGAAGGATGGAGATTACATTACTAAAGTGGGGCACCACATATCCGGAACAGTTATTACTAAAAAGATCAAAGTTGTTGGCGAGCCCTTTCCCACCAAAGAAAAGAAAAAAGAGAAAAAGAAGACCACCAACACGGATTCCGAATCATCAACTGCTGCAGAATTGATTCAAGGCAATCAAGAAGATATTATGAAAAACATTGAATATCTCAAAGAGTACATCCGGCTTCAATATATCTATTTTGAATCACGGTTTATCAGGTTGAAAAAAATTCTAGGTCTGCTGATGAAGAAAGCCAAGATTCCCTTAGAAAAGCCGGATAATTCATTCGCCGATTTTTTTGATGAAGAGGGTTATTTGTTGAACTCTGATAAAAGCAGGAGGGATCCGTCCGCCCAAGATGGTGAGGGCACGTCAGATGGCAACACAGTTGATGAGGATGAAAGTTCTGGTGATGGGGAGGAATGACCCTTCATGAAGGCCGATTATATATATATTAGTTTGCTTTACTTTTCATGGACAATATTACATATATGTGTATTATTTCGACTTGTTCCTTTTTGAGGGGGTTACTAACTCAGGATTGTTGATGTTTTGTTTCTCTGCTTTGCTTATTATATGATATACCTCCCGACCCTACTTGCTACATTTAAGTTTTGTTATATACATATTTGTATGGTTTGGAAATTTGCTTAAAAGTTGCAGGACATTCTACTTATTTGCAAATTCAAAAGGGGAACGATGGTGTTACATTTCAAGCTCTTCTCAGGGAAGTATTAAGTTATTTAATTTTCATATGAATTCATGCATTTTAATTGAATTGTTTGCTAGGGCCCAGCAAAGCTTTAAGTTTGGGGGTGCTATATCTTTCACTACATGACCGATATTTTAAATAAGCATCTTCTTTGATTGTCTTCATTATTCATAAACTTGTTATCAAAGTTATTTAACTTCAATTGATGATTAGTCAAGCCTAGGATGTCCAATTCTAAAATTAAAACTTATCTTGAGATATTAAATTTCAATTAAGTATTTCTCTATATGCACTACACCCATTTTCAAAATTTGTCTATGCAAAATAAATTTTTATTGATTTCTATACATAATGGTGTAAGGATACATAATAATTGAAGTAATGATGAAAGCTGAAATATGGATTCAGTAGTTGATTAGTAAGAAAATTTTGGGATTTCAAAATTTTGAGCCAACTCATTTTGATACGAATTATTTCATAATCCTTCTTATTATATTTTAATGACTGTCTATTTATGGGAGTTTAATTTTCTAAAAATAAAAGAGAACTCATAGTGATATGTGGCCCGAGTACACACGTGCTTGGAATGATCCCAACTATGTGGTTTAAAAAAAAAAGAAAATGAGAACTCATAGTGATATGTGGCCCGAGTACACACGTGCTTGGAATGATCCCAACTATGTGGTTTAAAAAAAAGAGTCATAGTGATATGCGGCCCGATCATGTTTTCACATGTTAGGAATGATCCCAACTATGATTTCAAGAAAAAATTTGGATATGTGAGCTTTTTTTTTATAGACTATCATTAAGATTAGTAATGAAGGTACTTTTATTTCGTTATCATGAGATTATTTATATAGCTCTAACTAAGTTTATGATATCTTTTAATTCTCTTTCAGTTTAACTACTAAACTTGTATGAAGGCTAAATTATGATTCAACATATTTTTATTCTTCCTCATAAGTATGGAAATCTAAGATGATGTTTTGTATATGAATTTTGAGAATGAACACACCAACACTAGAAATCTTAATTGAATGTTAACATGTCTCAACCTAATGATTTTCTTTCACTTTTGTGAAATCTTAGTGCTTGACAAATAATTCAATTGGTTTATGAAATAGCTTGTGATAATTTTAATGCATATCATTGAATATGATCAATCAAGGTTGTACCCCTTCTCTTCTCTCATTATATCTACTATTGGCTATCTTTGCTAGGGACTAGCAAATACTTAAGTTTGGGGGTGTGATAACTTCTAAAAAGAAGTTATCTATACCTATTAATTGTATATCATATCACACTTATTCATGAATTTGTATGCGGAAAGAGCTTAATATTTGAGATATTCTATTATTAATTTATATAGCTGTATTACCATCATTTTCCCCATGTTTTTATTGTAGAAATACTGAGGAATTCAAGATAATTCGTTATATATACAAAAGTACTGCCCTGGGAAAGTTGTTATAACAACCGCGGTTTTACAGTTACAGATTTTTAAATCCGAAAACCACAAAACTGGCGGTTACAAGCAGTGAAAGGAGGCGTTTGTTCAGAGCAGCACGAAATTATAAAGGAGGGGATGGATCTAGAACAGACGAACAACTTTGGAGAGAGAAACGAAAGTTTTGGAGAAGAAGAGAGAGCCATTGGAAGTGAAGAATTCGGCCTGGATAAGTGGAAGAAGAAGGTTCCTGCAGCGTTTTGGAGACAAAATTCCTGCATTATTTTCTCTCTTCTAACCATGTCTTGTAAGAACTATAAACTCGTGTGTGATTTCTCTTCCGTTATGTTTGGCTAATTTCCTCTCAGATTTTATATGTTGTGAACTATACTAGTCATGTCATGAGATTATAATGCTTGAATGAAGTGATTTTGTTTGTTATCTTAAGTTCTTCTCTCTTTATTAGTAATGAGGTAAGAGATTACTCATTGTTCTATATTTTTACTGCATATCAACAAGCGAGAGCTGCGATTTGTAAGTATAAGAGAGTTGAAATTGAATGCATAGGTAGTCAAAAATGACTAGCATTGTATTTGTGGAATTAAAACCTAAACATTTACTACGCATGTTTAATTTTGTAGAGTTAGAGATAACCTACATGTTGATTATGCATAACGCGGTAATGGAATCGAGAGATGCTTATTGCAGTTTGCGGGTTTTCACAAGATAGAGAGCAAAATTCCTTTATTCTTAATTTTAACTATGATGACATGCTAATATAGGGATCAATATATGAAATCTGAACTTCTCTTAGTTGTTTAACTTTATAATTTCTGTCCGATTTATAAAAACTCCTTTTTATAAGAAAAATTAAGTTCACTACATCAAAAGTTATTGAATTTCTTGACTTAGATGAAAAGATTATTACTAGTATTCACAAACTTAGGTTAAGAATTGTCCTCGAGGGATCGACACTTTATCTTTTTACACTATATTACTTGAGTCGACACGTGCACTTGCGTAACACATTTAATTCGACCAACAGCTTGCCTTCTAGACTTGGGCCTCATGAATCTTTAATACTCGAAGGCGGTCTGATTTCTATCAGACCGCCCGGCTTAAGCTGACCGAACTGATGGACTTATTGAATCCAAACCGGGCGACGCGCCTTGTTAAACCGCCCGGCTTAGTACGTGATGTTCGAGAATCCGACTGGCTCTGAGACCGGACGACTTGTCAGGTCAGACCGCCTGGTCTTAGAGAAGTAACTGTTCATGTAGCGGTCTTTTGGGTGAACACCCGCCGAGATCAAGGACCTCGCCAGCAGCAGAACTACACTCCCCTAAATTCCACCCAGACCAACGAACTCCTTGTCATCCGTGACAACGACGCGCTCCGCAGGTCCAAGCCTCTCATACCAAACATGGGAGATCAATCACAGTATTGTGAATTCCATGGCGGGTATAGACACGGTACTGAAGACTGCACCCAATTGAAAGAGGAGATCGAGCGCCTTGTCCAACAATGTCTCATCGAAAGGTTCTTGCAGAACCAATTCCCGAACTGACCAACGTTGCCTCATCCCGCAAGAGATCAATCTCCCGCACACCAGGGTGCGCAAGTGGGTGGGGTGGGGGGGGGGGGGGGAGGCAAATGATTGGGGAAGTGGAGACCATAACTGGGTCCCCTTTTCTCTCTGCTCAAATTTACTTCGTAACCCAGCTAGAAAAGGGCACTGAAGACCAGAAGGCGCGACAGAATATCGTGATTAGCTTCGGAGACGAAGACTTGGAAGGACTGTGCATGTCATACCAGGACCCCATTGTTATTAGTTCAGGGATCGGGGACCCCTGTTTCAGCGTCAAGAGAATTCTCATAGACAGTTGGAGCTCAGTATATGTTTTGTTCATGTCCACCCTGCGGAGCATGCAGATTGCAAAGGAACTCCTCCACCCGGCAACAAGACCAGTGTACGGTTTTGACAACAACCCCGTCTCGGTGCTAAAGATGATCATTCTCTCGGTTACTCCAAGAGAGTAAGCATGAAAGAACGATTTCATCACTCAAAACAAACAAGCAATACAACAACGTACCAAAGAAAATCCAACATAACAGGGCGCTACTATGCACCTCGAACAACAAATGCAAAGCGAAAAAACGAAAAACAATGCAAAACTAAAAAAATAACAACACAAGGTCGACCCACTACCAGGGTCACCCCTCGACATCGACATCAGAGCAATCGTCCTCTGAGGCATCATCCACTCGGAGATTCACCGCGCTACACTCCGGCCTCCTCCGCACTATACGAAGACCCTTCCTAAAGCCTCTTCGGAACGCGACAATGCACTCGTCCTCCAAAAGTGGTTCCACCTCAATGGTCATAACCTGGGATCGGGCCTCCTCCATAATCCGAGAGCGCTCCTCCATGAAGGCAAGTGAATCCGTGTACTCCGCTACCGCAGCAGCCCAAACATCGTGAACGTCTGGCTGCGTAGAGGCTAACCTGACTACCTTGTCCCTAAACTGCAACATCTCAGCTACCTGGCGAGACATCTCTGCATCTGCCGCCTTGAGAGCATCACAAGCTTCCACATAGGTCGTCGCAGAAGCCCTAGCCTCCTCCTGGAGCTTTGCATTCTCTGCATGGACCAAAGCAAGGCCGGGCTCCGACCTCCAAGTGATAGACATCTCTCTCCCTCCTCCTCTTAGCTGACGCCAGGGAATCCTCTGTGGCATGCAGTTTCTTCTGAAAGGCTAGAAACTCGTCCTTCATGGCCACGTAATGGTCATTCCACGTATGGGTGATGGTGCACAACTCCCCAATATAAACAAAGATCAGCATATAATTAGAATCGCAAGGGGGAAACGCTATCACAATGAAATTGAAGAGAAACTCTTTACATTTGTCATGGTGGTCTGCAGAGAGGCAGGCACACGCTTCTTCCCTTTGGCAACCACAATCCTCGTCGTCTGTTCGTCCCGGGGAGACGATGTGGCATCCGGAATCTCAAGAATCTCCTCCATTTCAGGATCAGGCGGCGGAGCCTCCCCCGCCAGGACGCCAGAGCCTCCATCTCCCGCTGGAACGTCTCGCTCAGGGAGTGCGGAGAATGAACCCACTCCCCCACGCTTCAAAGTAAATACCATCTTTCTCTTCATTCCCCGCTCTATAGGGACAACGTTGCTTTGCTCAACATCAGTGGAAAGGCCCTCCAAGAACAACCTCTTCTCGTCGACAAACACACTGATATGGAGAAGGGATTTCGCCAAGTCCCTTGCATCCTCGAAGCCCAAGATGGGAGAAAAATCGTACTCTTAACCATATATGTGGCAACAACGATCGGGAAGCGCTCTCCACACTTTGTGTAACTTCCATGGGTTCTTGACAAACCGATAGAGTGTGCCCTCATGGCGGTAGTCGGTCTTCGCCTCGAAAGAAAGTAATATCTTGTTACTGGGAATGCCAATCCGGTTGCCCGTGCCAGGATAGACCTCACACCAGTCCCTGAAAAGTTGGACCGAGAGCCGTGCTCCCGGAAGAAACTGATGAACCTCATGATCCTTGTCTTGCCCGTCGAAGAGAACTGCGCAACTAACACGCCGAAAAACTTAAATATCTTCACTACCTCCTCAGAAGGAGGAACACGAAACCCCGCCTTGAGGCATCCCTCCGAGATCTTAATATAGCATGATGGGACAACCTGGGCACGCTCCTCTGGGAGCGGAATCTTCACCTCCAAGCTCGCAGGAAAGCTAAAACGCATCCGCCACAGCTCGACCTGCTCATCGGTCAGAGTCGAACACAAACACATGGACTTCGCTGTGACAGCGCGTCGAGGAGCATGAAAAACAACGAAGACAAGTTATCACAAAATGATCGCGAAAAATGCAAAAACCCAAAATCAAGACGAGTGTGTCACGCAGTCAGGACCACACCCGTGAAACCCGCACGCACGACACCAGCAGAGACCGCACGCACGGCAGGCGCACGCCCATCGCGCGCGTGGCCCACACACGCACCGTCTGCGCACGCAATGGCCACACGCGGCCCAGCTCGAGCGCGCAACAGCCACGCGTGTCGGCCGTGCCGGCCAGCAGCGCAGCAACCCCCTCGCACGCCTACGTGCCCTTTGCCGCCCGCTTGCGCTCTTGCACCATCCGCCCCGCTGCGCCTCGCGTGCTCCCGTCTTCAAAATTTTCTCTTTGATTTTCCCTCACCTCGTTCCCCTAAGATATGGTGGTAGAAATCGTCCTTGGCGTCTCTGTCTCTCTAAAAAAATTCTGTAGGAAACTCAATAAAAATAATGAAATACGTATTCAGAATTTATAAGACCGTCCACATGACTCGCATAGGAAAGTCTGCCCAGAACGGAAGAATATATCACAATATACACTAGCCGTAAAAACGACACGATATCCAGTCATAATTAGCACTAAGATCTCGCAATGAAGGCAGAAAATATTGGCGCATTACTTAACAAATAAAATACGCGGCGCAATATTTCGCGCCTCGCGCGCGCCGAATTCTTATTTAAATTCCCGCTGAAACTTTTGCGATCGACAGGAAAATTTTCATGTAGGCCATGAGTTCAATTCTCATGAGGGTATGAGATTTGTCTATTTATGTAATAGTTTGTTGATTTGTTATTCAATGTAATACTCTTTGTAGCTATTGATGCTTGATATTTATCACGTGTTTGTACATTTATTCAAAAAAAATCTGATTATGTCCCAATATTATTAATTGTAGAAATAGTATTAGAATATTTATGAATTGGGGTATCCATTGAAACCCTCTGGAACGGATTTTTGAGTTTGAGTTGAATCAACTTGAGATTAAAATAAGCTTTATAAAATGACTAGAAATGGATCGAAAATTGATCTAGGCTTCGTTTGATGCGGCGTTTTTGCTAAAAAACATGACCATCATAAAATGTCTGTTTGGCATGACAACGGCTTTTGACAGCCACCACAAACGATGGTGCCACCGCTGTTTTGTACGGAGCTCTAAATTGGATCAGAACTGAAATGCTAACGAATTAGAAATTTATGTTTAATTTATTTATATGCAGTTCAAGTTTATTTAGTTGATGAGGAAAAGAAAAACTAGAGATCTAGAGCAACCTAGCCTTATGGGTTACTGATTTTGGGTATTGTATAAAAGTATACGGGGCTATTGGGCCTGGCCCAAATTAAGGCCCATGTCTAGAAATGAAATAGTTCTCGTTTGATTTCGTTGCACAGTTTCAATGGCTTCAACTGAGCTCTTTAACGGACTTCTCTGCCGCCGCCGCCGCCAAATTTACCTCTGGCGCCTCCTCAAAGACCTCCGCCACCACTCCACCCTAATTACCAACGATGAAAAAGCCACTGATCTTCCGTCCCACATCTCCAAACTCGTTCTCAAACACCCCTCTACCGCGGCCGCTGCCGCTGCATCCCTCGCCTCCACTATCTCCTCCTCCTTCCCCTCCACATCCCTAACCCCGTCCGTCGTTGACGCCGTGCTCAAACGCCTCTGGAACGACGGACCACGATCCCTCCTCTTCTTCCGTTCCCTTCTCCGTCTCCCTTCCGTCTCCCTCTCGCCCTCCTCTTTCGACCACGCCGTCGACATCGCCGCTCGCCTCCGCGATCGCTGCTCCCTCAGTTTCCTTCTTTCGGCCCGCCTCGCCGCCGGCCTACCCCTCTCCCACCGCACCTTCTCCCTCCTCGCCGAGCGATTCGCCGCCGCCGGAAAACCCGACCGCGCTGTCCGCCTCTTTCTCTCCCTCCACCACCACGGAATCCGCCAAGAGCTCCGCACCTTCAACTCTCTCCTCGATGTCCTCTGCAAGTCCCGCCGGGTCCGAAAGGCCACGTCACTCTTCAAGACCTTCAAGCACCGCTTCGGCGCTGATGCTGTCACGTTCAACATTCTCGCCGACGGATGGTGCCGACTCAAGCACACTGGGAACGCCCTCGATGTGTTGAAGGAAATGGTGGAATCCGGCGTGAATCCGACACTGACCACTTACAATATCTTGCTGAAGGGATTCTTCCGGTCCGGGCAGGTCAAAGAGGCCTGGCAGTTCTTTCTGCAAATGAAGAAGAGAGGGAGGAAGAAGGGCTCCGACTGTTTGCCGGACGTTGTTTCTTACACAACTGTAGTCCACGGTCTCGGCCTCGCCGGACAGATCGAGAACGCTCGCAAAGTGTTTGACGAAATGATTTCTCAGGGCTGCCTGCCTTCCGTGGCAACCTACAATGCTTTCATGCAGGCACTTTGCAAGAAGGACAGCATCCAGAATGCCCTCACGGTGTTCGAGGAAATGCTGAGGAGAGGGTATACCCCAAATGTGACTACCTACAATGTTTTGATCAGGGGGCTATGCCACGGCGGAGAGATGGAGCGAGCGATGGAGCTCATGGAGAAGAGCATGGTGCAGGATGAGAGATGCAGGCCGAATGTTCAGACTTATAACATTGTGATAAGACATTGGTGTGAAAAAGGGGAGACGGAGAAGGCATTGGAGTTGGTTGGGAGGATGAATGAAGGAGCGGATTGTTTGCCGAATCTAGATACGTACAATTTGGTGATCAGCAGGATGTTTGAGAGGAGGAGGTCCGAGGACATGGTGGTGGCTGGGAGGATGGTGATGGAGATGGTGCAAAGGGGGTATTTGCCAAGGAGATTCATGTTCAATAAGGTGCTCAACGGTCTTCTTCTTACTGGAAATCAAGCTTTTGCCAGGGACCTTTTGAGGATGCAAGACAAATTTTGGAGATTAAGGCGCGATATCCGGCTTTGAACTTGTAGAATTGTTCTCGAGCGTTCACAAACATGGTCGGTTCGAACGGTTTGAAGGATCAATTCATTTGATATTATCTGGGTTGGAACATTGGCTCTGAATGACTCAATCTATATGGTAATTTATTAATTGCAGGTTTATGTGTTTTAACTTAAGATTTTCGGTTATTTGTCTTGTTGATCTATTTTTGATGTCATCTCCGCTTGAGTCGTAAGTTTTCCATTGTCAGGGAGCGTGTTGTAGATGTACTCGTGGATCGTCGTAATAATTTTTTTTCCTCAATCGGACAACCCACAATATCAAACCTGGAACTAGACAGTTACAAAAAGGCGGAGATCAGTAATGAACCAATGCAAACTTATACCAAATTACGGGTCCACCTTTCTGCCAAATCCAAAAATCTCAATATCTAAGGCTTCATTCGAGACAAAGGTAACAGTTGTGAATATGGTTATGAAAATTATAGGTAGTGTTTGATTAGGTATGGTCACGAATGATATGATTTCAAAATGAAGTTTTTGAAATCACAACGCCACCACAGTCATGCAGTTATGGTCTAACATTAGGTATCACAAGACCCAAACCACCAAAAATAAAATTTGGGACAGAAAGATGCCATAAGAGTTGCAAATGTAGATACACCATCACTATTATGTTTGCTATCATAATTTTCTCACCACCGCCGCTCAAACACGATAAATATCCCAAACGGATCGTAAATGACTAGGAAATGTAGTCAGAATTTAAATGATACTGCAAAAAGGGTAGAAAGCACCAACCGACAGAATACTGAACAAATGAATCTCTCTCTCTCTCTCTCTCTGGTTCTTCCGCTCTCTTCTCTGCCCAACTTCCTAATAATTCTCTCTTTTCAGTTTTAATTTGTTGATCTCCTTTCTCAGTGAATTTCAATTGGTTCGTATGTTTCAAGATTGGCTCTACATCAAATAATTCGATCCTCTACTTAAGATGAAAATCCACCTAAAAGAGCACGTCCCTCTCACATTCGGAGAAATTTGGGATAGAATTATGGCATCACAACTCATGCGGAGAATAGTCTTTCATAGACTTGCACTTCTCAACTTTGCATTGAATGTGTCCCATGTAGCCTCTCTTCTCAAGCTTCATTTCTTGCCGGTTTTCTTGGACATATTCAACCAGTTTGACTGAACTATTCATGATGTAATAAAGTTTTGATCTGAGTTTCAAAATATTGATTGAGTAGAGAAGGCTTTCTAGTAAGTGAAATATGAATGTTTTGATCACGAGATTAAGGGGCTGGAGGTTTATTCTTTCTTCACATAGTGAAAAGCAGGTAATTATCTTATATCTCTTTCTCTTTAAAATTTGAAAAAAGGTCAAATATCTCGATATGTTTTTAATCCAACCTTCTTTATGGCATGGTGTTTAAAGTTTCTGACCCGAATCAGATTCAAAGATCAATGAATGGATCTGATTCGCCAAGATGATTTCAACAATATCAAAACTGCACAAGTCGTATCTTGTTTAGTCCAAAAATGTGTCGTTGAGACCGAACCAACAAAACTAGAACAGGCTAGCTCAGCCAGGCCTTGTCGCTGCCTGCTTGCCTAGGTCAATGCTCCCCTCAATTTGGGAAGTTTGTTACGGACGGTGGATAGATGGATTTGATGAGTTGGAGGGTGTACATACGTTGCACGGCAAGGGATGATATTGCTTGAGCTTGTCGCTGATCCTTTTAGGGATATTTATGGTTGTATTTTGTAGTGAATCTTATGCTTGGATTATGTGTGAAGTTTAGGGCTGCCCAAAATAAGTTCTCTTGGAGATTTCTCCTTTATTCCTCTCCCTCTCTATTCCTCATCATGCCGGTTTGTCCTACTTATACTAGTGGTACACTGGTCCGACCTACCTTTTCCAACCACACTCTTCATGCCCTGCACATTGCTGAATCCTTCGCCTTCGGTCAGCCCCCTGTCGCACGACGCAAGTTGCCTCCCTACATGCATGCATCTACCGTCGATGTTGCCAGCCCGTTACAGCTTTTACATCTAACCCTGCAACAGCCTGCAGTAGACCTGACCCCGTCCGCCTCTACAAGTTCAGTGTCAGTTCTCCGCAACGACGCTCTTGCATGTCGATCACTGCATCTTGTCGATCCACGGCCCAGGTGTATAGATCCGATTAATCCGCTCTCTGTCCTCCAGTGTATGCTCCGTAAACGAGCAATGACCAACACACAAATTGATGTCGTGGAGAAAGCCCTAACCCATCGATTAGAGGATCACGGGGAAATGTTTGTGTTGAATAAGTTCATCCAGTGTATGCTCCGTAAACGAGCAATGACCAACACACAAATTGATGTCGTGGAGAAAGCCCTAACCCATCAATTCTCCCCTCTCAACTAATGAGACACCATTGCTTCTCGTTGTTCCGACTTCTGACTGACCTTTCACCGGTCACCCCATCCATTGCTGGCACATACCCACACACCCTTATTTGGTAGTACCCTACTTCAGTGGCTTCAATCTTATGGGTCGAATAGCGAAGACTGAGCACTATTTTAATATAGTGGGACCCATTGTTAGGGGCCCATTATTCAGCAGTCAGCACGAAGTCAAAATCTATTTGAATATCCTTTGCATATTGGGCACTTTACAAGTTAGCCTTCTCTCCTCTACTTCGTCTTGCATTACATAACTCCTTGTAGAGTTTCATACCAACTCTGCATCATTTTGGAAGTACCATCTCGCCCTTTTTTTATTGGCGTGGATGTTCCGCCGAGTAGAGGAGTTTGCGATGGTGTGCCTTGCCAACGCTTCAAGCATGAAGTGACCTTTCTTAGGGGTCTCCTCCAACCCCTTGTTGGAGCTGATTTGTGACGACATCGTCGTATACTTTATCACTAAGCTACGAAGGTCCAGTGGGTTCGATTGCAGCCTCGTTGATGAGGGCAGATAATCCAAATATGGATTATTTACTTCCGCGATCCATCCTCTATTGTTGATGCTTCATACAAGGGAATAAGGGATGGTACACCGTACACCTCCATGAGTTTCTGCGATCGTGACATAATCTTCTTGAGAATTTTTGGCAAGCACTGGTCAAGCTTCGGGGGACGCAGTTGCACACGGCAGACGGACATTCAATCTGAGGTACTCAAACCGTTGTTCCAAACATATCTCTGTTGTTCTATCTTTGATCAGCCTCGGCCCTATTTTGAAATTTCAAATTTGAGTAATAAATAAATAGATATCAAAACAGAAAAATTTTAAGTTCAAGTTTTGTTTTCACCAGGTGACTTTTGGATTTATCATTTTTCTGTATTTATTTCATATAGTTCTGTGCTGTACGTTGAGATTATCTACCACGCTGTTTATTTGTCTTGGCTGATTCCAGTACAATCAGTTGCATGAGATTGAGACATGTTACCTGTTCATTTGAATTCTTCCAATCAATGCCGATTCTCGTAAAATGATCATATTTTACTTCACAGGATCAAGAAATGGGTGCAGTTGGGAACATCTACTACTACCCAGAAGGCTGCTACTGAGAGGAGCATGGCCAACTTTCTCGGTTTAACGCTGGTGCTGAAAAAGACCTGGGAATCGGAATATGTGTGAATCTCCAAGAGAAGGTTCTTCTAACTCCCATTCCTCCATCAATTCTGTTATTTTTACTCATGTTGTTGTTAACTTTTTGAAGTGAAAATTAATATATATATATAGTTATAGGTTTATATATATTATATAAACTATATATATATCAGTTATATACAAAATATATATTGTACAACCCCGATATTCGCCAGGCGATGAGTCGCGGTTTAAGAAGGCAACATGACGAAGGAAGTAATAAGAGAGGAGGGCCATAGGGCCAGAGACCTCGCGAGAAGGGCCTTGGAGAAGTCTCTCTCTGAAGGCTACGGTCGGCGAGATAGACACTTGCAGGCAGTTTGAGGAGGCTTCCTGAGCTCGACGAAAGGAGTCCTGCGTTCGACGAACTCTCCCGTGTTCGTCGAGTTCACCTGCGGTCGTCGAGCTCACCCCTGTTCGGCGAAATCATCAGAAGTCGACGAAGTGTTCTATGCTCATTAAAGCCAAAGGGATGGTCTCGCAAGAGGAGTCGCGAGATCCGGACCTCGACAGATATCTTCAAAAGACTGGGCCAAGCGAGGGCTGACAAATCAATACCTCGCGGGCCGCTGGCATAAGAGACCTATGTTCGGTAAAGAGGTGTTCAGCGCAATATGTTCAGTGCGCGACAAAGTCAAGAGGCGGTCTTGCAGGAAGGCTCGCGAGACCGGGCCTCAGCGTCCGGCGAGCTCAATCCTATGTTCGACGAATTGCCTCCCGCGTTCGACGAACGACTTGCTTCAATCTCAGCGTCTCAGCGGTCGACGAACCGCCCGTCTCAGCGGTCAACGAACAGTTTAATGTGCTGCATTCGTCGAGCTCGTCTGCGATCAGTGAAGTGCCCTGTGTTCGACGAAGTGTGTGCTGAGCTCGACGAAGTCAGGAGGCGGTTTCGCAGGAAGGCTCGCGAGACCGGACCTCAGCAGATACCGCCAAAAATGGGCCAGCGAGGTCCTCGCCGGGCAATCGCCTAGAAGAAGCATCGCGAGCAGGACTCGCGAGAAGGCCTGCGAGAACGTCGGCAGTAGTGATCCTCACAACTTTCTTGCCCATAGGCCGATGGAGCCAAATTACCCATTTACCCTTGGTGGTCTGCCTCTAGCCTCTCCAAACAGCGGAGTTTGGCTGTTAGCAGACCAATTTGGGGTGCGGATAGTAAAACCAAAAGGCGGGATCCTGCTATTTGCAGGCCAGATAAGAAATCCTATAAATAAGACCTAAAGGGCACCTTTGGAGAGAACTTCACTTCAGCTTCTCTCTCCTTAGGTTCTCCCTGGTTAGCATTTCCAGAGCTCTCCAGGGTGCCCGAGTCTCAGCTTTTGGCTTGGGAGGGGAAGCGCTCAACGATCTTCCGGGTTAGTGGAGGGACCTCCTCGCTGCGACTAAGGTCTTAGTCATTTTCCTAGTCTTCAGTCTACCTTCTCCGAGGGATCAGTAAGGGCTAGCTGCCCCTCATTTCGGTGAGGGCCCCGAGCTTCATAAGAGGTCGAGAAATCGGCTTCAACATTTTGGTGCGGTGAGCGTGGAGCGTGGCTGGTCCAAGAAAATTCCAAGGAGGAGATATGGCAGGAGACGAAGAGCAAGGCGAGGAGTTCAGTGGGTCACCCCAGGTAGTGACGCCGAGGATGTTCGCGGATTTCAGAAGGGAGGTGCTCGACACCTTCGGACTCACTGTCGCGGCGCTACGAAGTGAGTTCGCGACCCCAGCACCTCAGGCGACCCCTCCCCCAGCAGCGGTTGGCGAGAATGCCCCGGGGGGAAGGGCCGGAAAGGAAGTCGCCGGAGGGTCAGTGCAGGACCTAGAGGGGCGAGTGCTGTTCGCCAGCCCGGCGAGCTCTGTGCCGGCGAGCTCTGTGTCGGCGAGTGCGCGCTCGGAGGATGCGGCGACTGTGGGGGTGGTTCGGGCGAGCGCCGCTCTCGCGAGCGCGGTCCTCGCGAGCCCAAGTCAGGCGAGAGAGCTCGGGGGACGTGTGGAGCGAGAAAGGGTGGCTGGAGGAGGAACCCCCTTCTGCGAGCTGGTGCTTTCTGCGCCCGTCCCGGTATTCGGGGAGTGGGATAGGGTGTACTACAACGACAGGGAAGTTTCCCGAGGAGGGAATGGACAAACGACGGCTCAGGTATAAATCGGCATATTACTCCTTACATGCAGGGTTGTTATACCGTAAAACACTCTCGGGGCTCCTAGCTCGCTGTGTCTCGGAGGAGGAAGCCCCTGTTAGAAAAAAGGTCTTAAAAAGTCTTACACAGGGAGGAGGATAGAGAAAGATAACTCAATAGTTTTAATATATTTCTTCTTGATGAAACAGGAATGCAGGGAGGATACATATAGGACTCCAGGAGACTGATCGGGAAATACAAACTTAAATGAGCAGATGACTGTTACATATTAATTAAAACAACATTAATACTTAAACTGTTTCCTAAGCAGGTACAGAGATTCAAGTGGCGGTTGATCTTCTGCAACATTAAGTGGCGGTGCTGATTTCAATCTTTAACACCCCCTCTAAATCCGCTCCGCTTCTTACTCTGAGATCGACGAAGGCTGCCTTGAGCTTTTCCTGAGATCGACGAAATGTCTTCCCCCTCTAAATCTGGACCTTTCTTCATCTTTGATCTGCGTTCGACGAAGCTCGCTGAGATCGACGAATCGCCTTCTGGGTTCGACGAAATTCCCCCCTCTGGGTTCGACGAAGGCGCCACGGGAGCTTGCTTTGTTCTGAGTTCGACGGTCTTCCTTGAGTTCGACGAATTTACTTCTGGACTGCGTTCGACGTTTTTTGCTGCGTTCGACGAAAATTCTCCCTGGGTTTGACGAAATGTCTTCTGGACGGCGTTCGACGTTTTTGCAGAGTTCGACGAACTGTCTTCTGGACTGAGTTCAACGATTGTTGCTGAGTTCGACGAAATTTCCTCTGGACTGAGTTCGACGATTTTTGCTGAGTTCGACGAAATGCCCTTTGGGATCGACGAAAAACCTTCTGAACCTGTCTTACTATCTCCTTGGGTGCAGAAAAAAGCTTGAAAGCCTGCTGGCTTCAGACATAGGGTAAAAACATTGTTGTTATTTATTTGAGCTGAGACAATTGTGGTGTTGGCTTTGGGTTCAACAATATCACAGGTCTTATGCTTGAAGAGGACCTTGTATCCCTTTTTTATAAGTTGTCCTACACTCAGAAGGTTCTGAGATAGGGTGGGGACAAATTGAACATTTGCTATCAGTTTAGTGGCGCCTGCAGGTGTAATGACATCAATGGTTCCTCTACCTTGTATTATCTCTCTCTTTCCATCACCTAGTGTTACTTCTGATTTCCAGGTATCATCAAATTCAGTGAAAAAATCTTTGTTGTTCACCATGTGGTTGGAACATCCACTGTCAACAAACCATGTGGATGATTTGTCTGGGTTTTTAGAAGTGTTACAGGTGAACAGGTACAGATCATCATCAGTTTTTGTGATGTTGGCTTCTTCTTTAGGTTTGTGCCAGCACCTTTCTGCTGAATGGTTTGGGATTTTGCAGGTTTTGCATCTAAAGAAACAGTTCCTGGACTCATGGTTCTGGTTCTTGCATATGATGCAGTATTTTTCATCTTGATGGAGTGTTTTACTTGGTTTTCTGTTTTCAGTTTTGGGGTTTCTCTTCTGAAAAGGCATTTGTGCTTGGAAAGCCTTCTCTAACAAGGGTTCATCATGATTGAGCAAGTCCTCATGGGTTTGTAAAGATGCCATAAGATCTATGACAGTGAGCTTTTCTAGATCGTGAGCCTCAAGGATGACAGACACGATGGAGGCTCACAGGGAGGAGGATAGAGAAAGATAACTCAATAGTTTTAATATATTTCTTCTTGATGAAACAGGAATGCAGGGAGGATACATATAGGACTCCAGGAGACTGATCGGGAAATACAAACTTAAATGAGCAGATGACTGTTACATATTAATTAAAACAACATTAATACTTAAACTGTTTCCTAAGCAGGTACAGAGATTCAAGTGGCGGTTGATCTGCTGCAACATTAAGTGGCGGTGCTGATTTCAATCTTTAACAGCCCCGAGGGTCCTGGAGGAGATTCACTCGGGGGAGTGCGGCAGTCACTCGGGGGGCAGGACCCTGGAGGGGAGAGTGCTAAGGCAGGGCTACTTCTGGCCCGCCCTCAGCAAAGATGCGGCGGAATTCTCTAAAAGATGCTCCAAGTGCCAGCTCTACGCCCCCCTTCAGCTCCTTCCAGCTCAGAGACTCCGGATAATTACGGCCCCCTGGCCCTTTGCAATATGGGGCTTGGATTTGGTGGGACCTTTCCCCCAGGCGAGCGGTCAAAGGAAGTTCCTACTGGTAATGATAGACTACTTCTCCAAATGGATCGAGGTGAAGACGCTCGCTAAGGTAACTTCCCAGGTGGTGAGAAACTTCGTTTGCGGTGAGATAATTTGCAGGCATGGGCTTCCTCTAGCCATAGTCACAGATAATGGGCCGCAATTTGCTAGTGAAGAGTTTGTTAGCTTCTGCACCCAACTCGGCATCGACCTCAGGTTCGCATCGGTTCACCATCCGAGAAGCAACGGCCAGGTGGAGGCGGCAAACAAGATAATCGTCAACCTATTGAAGAAGAAAGTGGAGAATCTCTGGGGGAACTGGGTGGAGCAGCTACCATCCGTCCTATGGGCCCTGAGGACCACTCCAAACACCGCCACCGGGGAGACCCCGTTCAAACTTTTTCATGGATTCGAAGCAGTCCTTCCCGTGGAGTTCGAAGTAAAGACCCCCAGGGTGATCGCCGCGGGTGAGGGAGATGAAGAATGGCTAGTGGCTAATGAGGCGGAGCAGAGGATGTCCCTGGATCTGGTAGAAGAACTTCGGGACCTGGCCACCATCAGGCAGGAGGAAATCAAGCGACGAATGACCCGATATTTTGACAAGCACATCCGAATAAAACACTTTCGGAAAGGAGATCTGGTCCTGAAGAAGGTCGACGTGGCCGGAAGAGGGGCCGCGGTGGGTAAGCTTAACCCCAACTGGGAGGGTCCATACATTGTAAGCGAAGTGCTCAAGTCGGGGGGGGGGGGGGGGGGGGGGGGGGTATCACCTCCGGGATGTGGAAGGGGTACCTCTCGGCCGAGCCAGGAGTGGAGATGATCTGAAGCGATTCTACCCTTGAAAGTTTTTTGCTATATTGTTTGTTGAATATCTTACTTTTTTATATGATGGTTATAACTACTATGCGAGGATAACAAAGGTGACAAGTATTGGTGCTGGAATGCCCCAGATCGATTCCGCTCTCGGGCTCTCATTAGACTTGGGGTACAGGTTGATCTCTTGAGAGGCTGGCAAGGTGACAAGTATTGGTGCTGGAATGCCCCAGATCGATTCCGCTCTCGGGCTCTCATTAGACGGGGGGTACAGGTTGATCTCTGGAGAGGCTGGCAAGGTGACAAGTATTGGTGCTGGAATGCCCCAGATCGATTCCGCTCCCGGGCTCTCATTAGACGGGGGGTACAGGTTGATCTCTGGAGAGGCTGGCAAGGTGACAAGTATTGGTGCTGGAATGCCCCAGATCGATTCCGCTCCCGGGCTCTCATTAGACGGGGGGTACAGGTTGATCTCTGGAGAGGCTGGCAAGGTGACAAGTATTGGTGCTGGAATGCCCCAGATCGATTCCGCTCCCGGGCTCTCATTAGACGGGGGGTACAGGTTGATCTCTGGAGAGGCTGGCAAGGTGACAAGTATTGGTGCTGGAATGCCCCAGATCGATTCCGCTCCCGGGCTCTCATTAGACGGGGGTACAGGTTGATCTCTGGAGAGGCTGGCAAGGTGACAAGTATTGGTGCTGGAACGCCCCAGATCGATTCCGCTCCCGGGCTCTCATTAGACGGGGGGTACAGGTTAATCTCTGGAGAGGCTGGCAAGGTGACAAGTGTTGGTGCTGGAATGCCCCAGATCGATTCCGCTCCCGGACTCTCATTAGACGGGGGGTTCAGGTTGATCTCTGGAGAGGCTGGCACGGAGTTGAGTTTTTCGTAAAGGCAGGTTGGTAAGTCTCAGGTGGGCAGGTCTTCGGCGAGGACCAGGGCCTTCTCGCTCGGCGGGAAGAAAGACTTCGCATGACCGTATGGGGGTGGCGAGAACTATCCCTAAGCATTCTCGTGTACCTAGCACCCGGCGGGAGAGTCGCCGGCCCAAAGTGAGAGGCGAACTCTCGCCAGAAAGGAACGCACTTTGCGAGACCTAAAGGGAAATGCGCACATAAAAGTTATAATCCTGAGGCAAATTGCGAAAGGCCAGGACAGCCCCAAAAGCCCAGTATTTATTTACCCGATTGCGTAACGCGCGAAAACTAATATGGCGAGAACGGCCTTCGCGAAGATGAATATCGTGATTAAGCGAGAACGCGATATCAACACGAGAAAAACAATAAAGCTGAAAGAACGAACACAATACAAGGTCAAAAAGCATGAATGTATGCATTTCACGGTTTGATCTACATGAAGCGGCGATCTCGCCAGCTAAAATGAAGAAAAGAGCAAAAAGTAAAAAATCATAAGTATTAGATGTCGCTCGCGGACCCCTCCTCGTCATCGCTACTCTTCACTGGCGGGAGCGGAATGAAGAGCTCCGGGACGATGTCTTCCAGAATAATGTCGCCCACGTCGGCAGATAGGAGGCCGGCCGCCTTCATCGTCTGGAAGATGTAGCGAGCCGACTCGGTGGACTCCTTGCGGATGTCCTCATCTCGCGCTCGCCGCTCTTCCTTCAGGCGGTGGGGGGAAGGGGGAACGACGGCACGGGATAGCTCGCGATTAAGGGCTTTCAACCCGGCCACCTCGCTCTCTAGGCCTTGGATGCGAGCGGCGACCCTTCCAGCGGCTTCGGCATCCTGTGAGTAGAAGATAAGTTAAGAAAGCGAAATGGTGGAAGGAAGAAAGGGTGGCGAGGTCTAGGTAACTCACCGCACCACTCTCTGCAGCGAGCAGCTTCTCCTTCAACTGCACGTTCTCGGCGAGGAGCACTTGGTAAGCCCTCGCGAGCTCCCCATGCTGTTGCTCCAGTTGCAGACATCGCCTTCCTGTCATATGGGCGAGCTCAACGGAGCATAGCTGAGACCTCGCGCTCTCATAGGCGAGGGTCTTTGAGGTCTCATCCTTATAGGCCCCGGCATCCTCGCGCCCATAGAGGGCGAACGAGAAGTCATAGGCATGGCCGCTGACGGTCGACTTCTCCACCCAGGAAGGAAGGATGGTGGAGACTTCAGCTTTGTTGACCTCCGGTTTCCAATACACCAGGAGCTCGCCGGTCTCATCCCGGCGTCTCTGGCCGAGTCCAAAGTTCCAGTGGTTAACTGGAATAGGCGGGCAGGCGGTCCCCACAGCCTCCTCGCTCTTCTCGTCGACCTCCCTCTCTTCGGATAGGATGGTGAGGTCGATATCGCCAGGGTTGGCGTCGGGGTGCTCCTTTCCCTTAGAGGAGACGAGCGAGCCCTTGCTTTTTTTACTTCTTTTCCTCGGCAGAGATTTTGGGGATAGGCCCCGGCTGCTAGAGGCCTCCGTCCTCTTGCGAGAGGACTGCGCAGCCGGGGTGATGGAGTCACGGCAAGCCTCCGCTCCCATGGTCGCGAGATCGAGGGTGGAGGTAGACTTCCGTTTGCTCGCATAGGGAGGACCGAGGGGTAGATCTCGCTCGCCTGAAAAAGGGAGGGGGGGGGGGGTCGACGGTTAGCACAGAAAAGTATGGAATAATGGAAGTTAGCGAGCGAGAACGTTACCTTCCCCGGCGAGCACTGGGAGCAGCGAGTCGAGGTTGCGGCGAAGATAGACAACCTCGGAATTCTTCTTGCAGAAGAACTGATATAGGGTGGCGTCGTGACCGCCGAGAGTAGGGGGCGGTAGGTGGTCTCGCTGTATTGGACGGGCGAGAAAGGTATGTTGCCGAAGTTCCCTTTGATGAGAAGAAACTTCTGAGCCCAGTAATGGGCCTTGTTGACGGTCTCGTCGACTTTAGGACCCGAGCCCACGAAGTAGGCGGTCCCGTCTTTATACGCGCGGAAGGAGAACAACTTCCGAAAAACCGGAAGGCTGAACTCGATGCGCTCCTCGCGCATATAGCAGGCGAACGCCACGATTACCGCCATGGCGTTCGGGGTGAGCTGGCCCGGAACAACACCATAATGTTTGAGCACCTGGCGAGCAACAAAAAGCAAGATTAATATATATTGTGAGCGAGATCTAACCTGGCGAGAGGAAGAAGTAGGCGAGAATGACTGTTACCTGGCGGATCTCCGGCCACAGGGGGAGGCGCAGGCCGACCGCGAAGTGAGCGGTGGGAATGGCTAGCTCGCCAGCGAAAGGGAAGTTGATCGCCTCATCCTCGCTAGGGGGGCGCGCCGCGAAAGGGGGGGAACATATTCGGCGACCGAGGTGAAATATTCCTGCTCGGTTAGATTACACTTCGCAAACTCATGATCGGTGAAAGCTTTAGCACACTTCCGCCGACCGTTCGACTCATTGGCATCACCGCCCATTTTGAAAACCTGCGAGAAAGAGTAATGGCGCGAGAAAGAGAAAGATGCGAGAGCTCTGGGGCAGAAGAAGAAGAAGGTTGACGATGATTGCGGTAGGTGGCTCTCAGTTATGACGGCCTATTTATAGCAAAACGAAAAGGGCGGGAAGAAGCCCAAGCGCCGCTGAGTGCGGTTAGCCAAAACATCACATCCTGATCGCGGGCGAGAGCGCGAACGGTCTTTTAAGTTAACGCTCCGGCGAGAACTCCCTGCGAGGTTAGCATAAGAAGGATCTTTGCGAGAACGGCATAAGTAAACAATATTTCACAGGGAGGTCGTCGCGAGACAATATTTAGCGAGAGCAGAAGGGCTCATTGCGAGAATAACGTAACAAGGAGAGGACACGGATCGGTAAATCGCGAGCGAGAATTAATAAAAGGCTACCAATAATTATTATTTAGCGAGAACTCGCAAATATAGTTGCAGGTAAGTGCGAGATTGTTCAGCATAGCGGCATGCATTAACAAATAATAAAGGTTCGCGGCAGCGTAGAAGTCAGCGAGAATCGTGGGGCAACCACTTCCATCTGCCACCACCTCGCGACCCTGACCGCGGCGGTACCCTAGAAATATAGTAATCCTGGGCCGCGCGGCCCTCTCGATCCATCAGGATAGCATAATCCCTCATCCTCGCGATGTGCACCTCCGGCGACGTGACAATCTCATCTTGGGCGCGAGGCACCGCGGCTCGGAGTCTCGCGCACTCCTCCATCATAACAGCATGTCTATCCTCAGCAGCCTCTCTATCCCGTCTCGCTTGAAGATTGAGGTCCAGCAGCATCCTACCATGTTTCTGAAGCAACTTGGCGGTTCGCCGCTTCATCGCCTCGGGATCTCGCGGGTCACCCAAGAAATCCTCCACTTGGTCTGGGAGGGGGGACACCTCGTCATCTTCAAACTCGGATTCAGTAGGCGGATTCTCGGAATTTTCTACAAAATATTACGGAAAGGTTAGATAACCCCTCTAAGTTCGCGTATGGCATGGGAGCGCCGGAATGCTTACCCAGAGGAGGGCGAGAACCCTCAGGGCGCCCCTGGAAGACGTTGTCGTAGTGGGGGCAGATGGATTCGCCTAAGCCGGGGGGGTATGCCGCGTCGCTAATCGGGGGAATCTTTGGCGGTCGAGAGCCGCCAGTGCCCTCGCTCCCCAGGAGATCGAACTGTGGCATATCCACAGTTTTGTCAGGAGGAGGCGGAGGCGGAAGCCGCAAATCTTCGCGAGCCGGGATCTTCCGGGGCGAGACTGTGAAAAACGGGAAATGAGGGGCCGATAGTCAATGAAAGGAGAGTCAGTGAGCGAGATTCAGGGCGTACCCTCGACGTTTTTGCCAGCGAGATGCGTGTCCGCTGGCGGACTTCGGCGAGATCCACCTCCAAGCTTGCCAACGTCCTTGTTCGGCAAAATCTCCTGCGAGTGAGCATGAATCACAGAGGCCAATTTATTGGCTTAGATAGAGGAATAACTCATACCTTCTCGGGGAAGCGGTTATCAGGGGAAGAATCCAGCAGCGCGGAGTCGTCCCCGGTTCGGCAAACCGCTTTCGCCTTTTTAGTCTTAGGCGACTGAGCGGGAGTTGGCCGATTCGTCCAGGCGGGGACCTTGGTCGTGGAGGGTAACCCGCCAGCTTTCGCAACCTTCAGGCGAGCCTCAAATTCTTCGGGAAGCGGCATCTCCTGGCAGCTACAGTACGGGAGAAAAGAAGAAAAGAGAGAGAATGACGGTGCGCGTCACTGAGGCTTGGGACGGTATTTATAGCCCCCAGGGTGGGCCCTACCAAAGATTCCTGACAGATCATCAAGAGGCTGGCGAATACCAGGGGTTGGATGTTTCTTCGCGAGCCTAAGTAGCCTCGCGAAGAGCGGGGATTGTGTACAACCCCGATATTCGTCAGGCGAGGAGTCGCGGTTTAAGAAGGCAACATGACGAAGGAAGTAATAAGAGAGGAAGGTCATAGAGCCAGAGACCTCGCGAGAAGGGCCTTGGAGAAGTCTCTCTCTGAAGGCTCGTCGAGAGGCGAGCGAGAACGGTCGGCGAGATAGACACTTGCAGGCAGTTTGAGGAGGCTTCCTGAGCTCGACGAAAGGAGTCCCGCGTTCGACGAACTCTCCCGTGTTCGTCGAGCTCACCTGCGGTCGTCGAGCTCACCCCTGTTCGGCGAAATCATCAGAAGTCGACGAAGTGTTCTATGCTCATTAAAGCTAAAGGGATGGTCTCGCAAGAGGAGTCGCGAGATCCGGACCTCGGCAGATATCTTCAAAAGACTGGGCCAAGCGAGGGCTGGCAAATCAATACCTCGCGGGCCGCTGGCATAAGAGACCTATGTTCGGTAAAGAGGTGTTCAGCGCAATATGTTCAGTGCGCGACAAAGTCAAGAGGCGGTCTCGCAGGAAGGCTCGCGAGACCGGGCCTCAGCGTCCGGCGAGCTCAATCCTATGTTCGACGAATTGCCTCCCGCGTTCGACGAACGGCTTGCTTCAATCTCAGCGTCTCAGCGGTCGACGAACCGCCCGTCTCAGCGGTCAGCGAACAGTTTAATGTGCTGCATTCGTCGAGCTCGTCTGCGATCAGCGAAGTGCCCTGTGTTCGACGAAGTGTGTGTTGAGCTCGACGAAGTCAGGAGGCGGTCTCGCAGGAAGGCTCGCGAGACCGGACCTCAACAGATACCGCCAAAAATGGGCCAGCGAGGTCCTCGCCGGGCGATCGCCTAGAAGAAGCATCGCGAGCAGGACTCGCGAGAAGGCCTGCGAGAACGTCGGCAGTAGTGATCCTCGCAACTTTCTTGCCCATAGACCGATGGAGCCAAATTACCCCTTTACCCTTGGTGGTGTGCCTCTAGCCTCTCCAAACAGCGGAGTTTGGCTGTTAGCAGACCAATTTGGGGTGCGGATAGTAAAACCATAAGGCGGGATCCTGCTATTTGCAGGCCAGATAAGAAATCCTATAAATAAGACCTAAAGGGCACCTTTGGAGAGGACTTCACTTCAGCTTCTCTCTCCTTAGGTTCTCCTTGGTTAACATTTCCAGAGCTCTCCAGGGTGCCCGAGTCTCAGCTTTTGGCTTGGGAGGGGAAGCGCTCAACGATCTTCCGGGTTAGTGGAGGGACCTCCTCGCTGCGACTAAGGTCTTAGTCATTTTCCTAGTCTTCAGTCTACCTTCTCTGAGGGATCAGTAAGGGCTAGCTGCCCCTCATTTCGGTGAGGGCCCCGAGCTTCACAAGAGGCCGAGAAATCGGCTTCAACATATATATGGTTTTTGCAATTCGACGGAAGGATTTCGTCGGATGAAAATTCTGTGGCCTTCGGTGGATGAAAATTCTGTGGCCTTCGGTGGATGAAGCTGTGGCCTTCGATGGATGTCCATGCATTCGTCAGCTACTCTTTTCAGGCATTCGTCGGAAGGTTTTTGCCATATCTATCTCCCGTCCGAGAAAAGTTTTTGCCCTAGCCGCAAGTCCATCTCCGCTCTTCTCCTTCGCCGAAGTATTCTCCACCGTCGCAAGAAGCGTTCCTCCCTCCCCGGCGAGAAGTGGCTGCCGGAACAGTGTTTCTCGGTCTTCTGGATTTCAGATCTGCAGATTCGAAGCTTGTAGAGAGAGAAACTTCTCTCTAGGATCGCCATCATCTCGGACCTTCGTCTTCAACGTTTCTTGGGTCTATTCTGTAGCCGTCGACGAGATATACGTCGTGGTTTAGCTGGCTTGTTGAAACAGTGCGGCGTGAAGACTGTAGGAGGGTTTGAAGTTTTATCTGTTTTCGTCTTTTTGGATTTTCTGTATTTGCTTCTTGTGGATTTTATTCGGAACCATACAACCGTGTATGTCGCGGTGTATGTCCGTTTATTTTGTTATGTGGCTGTAGCAAACTTTTGATCTTGATTTCAAGCATTCCTGCAAGTTATTTTTCCTGGTGATTTTCTTCTGGTGGTTGTGCACATCCTGGGCTAAGGATTTTTCACAGTTGTTAGATGCTTCGGGGGAAGCCATTATAGCGGTTTACAGAGGAGAACTTATTGAGCCCGATGCTAGAAAAAATAGATCCGAAATTTAACTTTTTCGAAAAAAAAACGGCCGTATTTAGAAATGTTCAATGAAAAAGTATGACAATGTGGTCGGGATTTAACAATAGTGGTTTGTACTCTTTAGTTTTCTTTGAAAAGCAAGGTTAATTTTTGGACCTATTTTTAAAGCCCGGGCTTTGGACTAAATAATTTCTCTATAGATGACATATGACTTAACCTTGATTCATTTGGACCCGAGGACATGTACACTCTTAAAGAAAAGATGCATATTTGATAGCTTTCTAAACAAGGCTTTGAGTAAAAATAGGTTAATTAGTTAATGGGATCTCTTGTAGGACTTTGCATAGTTATAAAGACTTCCCCTCTATCATTTGAAATTACATAAATCTCCCCTCCGGATTCGCATTGGTAAATTTTAATACAATAAACCTCCCGTCTGGAAGGGGCATACTCATAATTTATGTTAACCGGATGGCATTGCCTTGCAACGTTACAAACTCAAACAAGAAGTTTTTGTAATTTCAAAAAGTAGAGGCGAGGCTCTGCAATTATTTCAAAAACTTATTGTGGAATTGTTTTAGTTTTATTGCTATTATAAATGTTGCAATTTTTTTATTAATTGCAAGTTGCATTAAGAATTTAGGACACAATAATTGTCATATACAGAAACACCACTGTTGTTTAACTAAGCAATTTAAGATTTAGGGTCTGTTTGGCTCCACGTTTTAGCAGTGGTGGACTGTTGTTTTTCGAGATGCCGCGTCAAACAAGTTTTTAGAGGAGTGGTGGCAAAATAGATTATGAAAAATAATCTGATTTTTGCCTATTTTCCCACTGTGCCTCCCTACCCACGATTGAAAATCGATTTTCATTATTTCCTCTTCCGCGACTTTCTGCTCCCGCGCCCCTGCTACGCTCCCGATAGGGTTCGGTCTTCTCCTCCCACACCGACGAAGAAGAGGATCTTCTCCTCCCTCCCCAACGTAGCAGCAGACCTTCTCATCCCTCGCGAAGCACGCCAACGCCTCTCTCGCCGACGAAGCACGCCAACTCCTTTCTCGCCGACGAAGCGGGCCACCTTTTCCTCCATCGTCGACGCAGATCACGTGTTGCTCCCTCACCGGCGCTGGTATACATTTCCTCCCAATCTTTCCTTTCCAGATCTGGTTTTAGGCATTTTCAGATCTGGTTTTTTAGATCTGGCAAAAGAGGAAGAAATGATTTTTTCATGGATTACCGATTTGTTATTTTTTCAGATCTGGCAAAAGATTTTAAAGTTATTGTTGTTCAATTGATAATAAGTTTCATAAACTCTCGCTGCATTACTCCCTCTGTCCACCATTCCCAGCTGATATACATTTTCCCCCTACTACAAATTCATCTCTGTTTGGATCTGCATTAAGAATCTTTGCCATTGATGTACATATGATTGAGTTTTTGATAGGTTGGACCTTCGTTAATCTTTAGAAGTGGATTGCATTTCGGAGTTGTAATTATGTACATATTAGCTTGAATTTCCTCTGATTTCAATTACGTACATATTAGCTTGAAATAAGCTCTGATACTAATAGTTTTATCATAGGTTTTTCATAAAGCTTAATAGGTTTCATAAACCACTATAAGTCATAGGTTTATCATGTTTGATTTCAAAGTTATTGTTTTCATTTTCATATTATGATAATGAAAATGTGGTGTAGATCTCTGTAGATCTATTGGATGAGGCAATTGAAGAGCTTGAAAAACAAGAGTGTTGAAACCAGAGAACTGGTCTCGACGTTCGAAAGGGAGATGCAACTAACCCTTACTTGACCCGAGCTTGAACCCTTGACTAGTTGCTAAGAACTGAAAGACCTTGCCCTTGAAGACCACTTGAGTCCAAAAACGGACCCCTTAAGCTGCAGCGCGGAGGTCCCACCACACACCCGGAAGCTCACAAGGAACTTCCCCTCCCAAGCCAATGCTGAGCCTGGGAACCTTGGAGGGCACTTAAGGACCACCTCACCGTCAACCTTCACTGACAGGGGGAGGGGGTAGTGCTTGCTCACAAGACACACGCGTGGAGACCAACCCTTTCTAAGGCGTCCATGGGGGTCTATTTATAGACTTCCCAAAATTGGGCTGCGGATAGCCAAAATTCTGCTATTCGCAGCTCAACCACGAACCTGAACGATCAAAACAGGAGGAGGGGCGAGTGGATGACGAGACGTCCACTCCCCCCCTTGCCGGGGGTCGAACGAGTGGACCGAGGTCCACCGCCCTGACTGGGCGAGTGGACCTCACGGTTCACTCCACCCTTCGGGCGAGTGGACCAAGGGTCCACTCGCCCAACTGCGTGGGCGAATGGACCACGGGTCCACTCCCACACCCTTGGACGAGTGGACCCATGGTCCACTCGCCCCCCACTCTGGCGAGTGGACCAATGGTCCACTCGCCCGGGTCCTTGGGCGAGTGGACCAAGGGTCCACTCGCCCGGGGCCTTGGGCGAGTGGACCCAAGGTCCACTCGTCCAAGGAGGTTTGCCCCCCCCCCCCCCCGGGCCTTCTCTTTTTGGTCCTTGACTACCTTTGACGGTTCGGTCTGCTGCGCCCCCTATCTGCGTTAGGTCACATCAGCTCGGCAAATATGAGGGTTGTACATAATGCCCACTCTTTTCGAGCTTGTCTCAAGCTCGGAAAGAAAGTTCAACCCACCTATTTGACGAGTCAAGTGGGGTCTTGGGGAAATCTATTGAGGGCCCCGCTGGACGGCTATAAAAAGCCCCCCAAGGGGGAGGTGAGGAGAGCACCATCCCTGAGGGCTCTCCCTTCTCTCCTCCCTTCGAGTAGGATGGACCCTCGTCGAGACTTCAGAGCCCGTTTCAAAGCTCTTGTTGGGAGGGACCGGAACGACCTGGCAGAGCTCAAGGCCATGGTTGGTGGCCCTTCGCTCTCTCCTACTCGGCCGGCGGTGCGATCACCGCGGAAGAAACTCCGACCCGACCTGGTGAAGGAGGTGGCGTCGTCATCCTCCTACGGGATGACCGGCTTTGTCCGGGATCTGGAGCTAGACATGGTGTTGATTCATTCCTTACCTTTGTTTCCTTTTCGCGGTCATAATGCGCTAACTGAGACCTGCTTCTTGAATGCTAACAGCTCACTCCGAACCACCCCGAGGGAACCCAGAGCGTGATGGAAATGACGGGCGTGGGTGTACAAGCAAGTCCTGCCACTCTTATTCAAGATCCAGCCGCCTTCTCCACTGCCCACGACAACCCTTCCTCGAAAAGCCAAGGAATTGAGGATTCGCAAGGTAACGCTGTTGCGGGAGCTTCTATTGGATCGAGCGCTTCGGTATCTAAAGCTGTACTTTTGCAGGAGGGGACAAGACCTCGACGGGTCAGTCGAGCCGGAGGGAGGTCTCCCCACCACTCCTCTCTCCTACCGCGGTTGTGGAGCCTGTCGAGGATCGGCCCAACATCCTCGAGCGCCTGGATCACTTGGCTGATACGGTACGGAGGCAGGAGATCCTTATTCACGAACTGCGAGAGGGGAGATGGCCTGCCGGGCCTGACCATCTCGCCCGTGTCTGCGCACTGGAGCGTCGGATGGAGAGGCTGGAAATCGAGTTTAGTTTGCTTAGGGAAGAGGTCCGGCTTGCGCCCGGGGGCATGGCGGCGCCGATCGCAGACCACCTACGTCGGGTGGAGGCTACCGTACGAACCGTGAGCGAGGAGGTTGCCTCAGCGAAGGAGTGCATTGGATCTATGCATGGGGTGACGTCATACACCCGAGAGCAAGGCTTCTGGAAATGGACGCCGCGCTAGTCGACTTCCCTTTGCGATCCTTTAATGGCTATGTAATAATAAGGACTAGCTTCGCGTGGTGGTTCAACCCACCTTGCGGCCAGACGCTTTTATCTTGCTTTGCTTCTGCTATTATGTTTCATTACTTTCGTTCATTCATGCTTCGCAGGTCGTTGTGTATTTGATAATTAAGTGTCAGGGTAAGCGACACGATGTCGTGATAGTCTACCAGGGACGAGAGGCAGATGCCTTGGATGGGTGTCTTCTAGGTGAAGTAGAGGAAAGGGGGTCAGGGGAAACATGGGCGAATGAACCAGTGCGGTTTTCAGACCCACGAAACCGAACCACACCGCACCCGATCGGTTCGGTTTGAAATGGGGTGCGGTGCGGTGCGGTTTTGCGGTTTGGTGCGGTTTGCGGTTTTCCTGCACAGGGCTACTGCCGGGCGAGTGGACCTCATGGTCCACTCGCCCGTGCCCCGGGCGAGTGTACCCCGTGGTCCACTCACCCCTTTTTAATCCCCCCCTATAAATACCCCCCCCCCTCTTTCCCTTTGTCATCCCTTTCGCCCCCCTCTCTTGCCTTGCACTCTCTTTGAGGCCGGCTCTATTCCTTCACCCTTGTCCTGCGAGATGGCCCCTAACCGCCCACCTGTTGCTAGAAACGGCTGAGAGCAAAGTGCGGCCAATTTTTCTGAACACTCCTTCCGTGACGGGAAGGTATCCAAGGAGGAGTTCTTGGCATTCAAGAGCTCCTACCTTCCTGCGGGGTGGGTGTCTCAACGCCCATCGCCGGGCGAGGCCATCAACTCTTTCTACGTGGACTGCCTTGCCTTCCTGCTTGCCCACTTCGAAGCTGGTCTACGGCTTCCCTTATGGCCTGAGGTGAAAGAGTTCCTGAGCTACTTTGGCGTGGTCCCTGCTCAGGTCAACTCGAATGCGATCTCGATGTTAACGGCCTATGCTTGCTACCTACGAGAGGAAAGGGTCGAGTTTGACCTGGCCGTGTTCCGCAAGGTGTTCGTCTTCCGGGCGACCACTGACGGGGTATGCTTCCTGACCGGCACGCACGTGAAGGTGTGTGAGACCTCCAACAAGGTCCATCACTGGAACGACAAGTTCGTGTTCGTTCAAGGCGACCTTGGAGACATCCCTTTCTCACCCGTCCAGAAGTCTGAGAAGGCCTGCAAGGCCCCTCGCTTAGATGGGGAGGCAACCGTGTTCCATAGCTACCTTGAGGGTGCGAGCTTCGAGGTCGAGCACCTCCGGAGGAACATCAACCGGCTCACTTACGTTGAGCCAGGGACAGGTATCCTCTCCCTTCTGATGTCTCCCCTTTTTTTTCTTTTTCACTCATACCTATGGACGCTTACCTTTACCTTGATTCGCGCAGGTGAACGGACCCTTCCACGACATCCTCCCTTCGCAAGGGGGAGTTCCTCCTCCGCCCGTTGGTTTGTCAAGGAGGCTGCAGCCGCATGCGCTTCTGCCCCGAAGGTCCCCGTGCCAAGGCAAAGGAGAGATAAAGAGTAGGTGGTGGAGGCTATGCCTTCCTCCCAGCCTAAAGGTCCAAAGATGCGGCGAGGGAAGGCTGTCCGCAGGGGGGACTCAGGGGTGATGCCGAGGGAGAGGGGGGAACCGAGTTACCCCGATGCGTTGGCCAACCATCCTAACTTTGAGATGGGGATGAACGCCACCGACTCCTTCGATGACCCTGTCCTCCACTGGGATGAGGTTCTGAACCGAGTCTCGATCACCTCCCAGCAACCCTCCTGGATAGAGAGTGAGCCTCTCGGGGACGCCGCGTATAACCTTTCCTTTGGCCTTTATGGCCGTCAGGACGCTGCCTCCTACAAGAGTACATCTACCCGTGACCTTGCCTGCATGAGCTCGCAGGCCCTGCTTCGCGCAGTCGAACTCTCGTATATGGCCACCCGCCGAGGTCTTAGTCTCTCGAAGAAGCTGAGGCAAGCCGATGCGTCGAGTCAGGCTGCCGAGGAGAAGGCTGCTGCCCTTGCCGCACGCCTAGTCACCGCTGAGAGGCTCCTGGAGCAGTCATCCGGAGGCCTAGTTCGTGCTTGCCTTGGTGTCCCTTCCCTTCTTCTTCACATTTCCTTTCCTCAATAGCTGTAACCCTTTTACCTTTCCTACCTGCAGGGACCAGAGGCGGCTAACTCGCTCAGGAGGCGATGCGAGGAGTCGGACCGAGAGGTGCATGACCTAAGGGCTCAACTTGCTGAAGCCCAGAGGCAGTCGCGGGAGGGAGAGAGAGGTGGAGCCTCGCGAGCGGAGGCGCTTGTTCCACCTTCCCCTGCTAGGGCCGAGAGCTCCCGGAGGAAGATCGTGACGAAGACGGACGAGGCCTTGATGAACTCCTTTCATAAGGCGGACGCTCTCCGGGACGATTGGAGGGGGGTCTTTGCTAGCGACATTCTTTTCGAGTTCTACCCCTCCCCTGCGCATCCTAGCTCGTCCTCTTCCAGCGGCGACTACTCCCCCTGAACGTCGGGGTTGCTAGGAACCCCTTTTTTGTGTGAGCAAAAGACTGCTTTGTATTTTTATTTGTGTACCAGCTATTAAGGGCAAAACGCTTGCCTATGTAATCCATGTGTTTATTGAACATGTAATTATTTGGTAGTTCTTCCGGCTTGTTTAACTTTTCACTGTTTAAGCAAAACGACTGTTCGGTTTATGGTCTCTTCCTGCGATGGAGAGAACTCACTCTCTTACCATACCTTAAACCAACCTGTCAGATCAACCGGAGGTGGAGTCCTGTCCCATGTTCCAGGTGCTTACCTCACCTGGGGATGAAGGAGCCCATCACTTTACCAAACCTATTGAGGGTGGGGAACCGGTCCATACCCTAGGGGCTTAGCTTACCTGAAGGCGGAGGAACCCAACACCTTGCCAAACTGATTAGGGGTGGAGAACCAGTCCACGTCCTAGGGGCACAGCTTACCTGAAGGCAGAGGAACTCAACACCTTCCCAAACTCATTGGGGGCGGAGAACCAGTCCACGTCCTAAGGGCTTAGCTTACCTGGAGGCAGAGGAACTCAACACCTTCTCAAACCATTGGGGGCGGGGGGGGGGGGGGGGGGGGGGGGGGGGGGGGGGGAACCAGTCCAGACCCTAGGGGCATAGCTTCCCTGGAGGCATAGGAACTCAGCATCTCCCCTAGCCACCTGACACGTAGCGAGTCGACCCGATGAGTCTCCCATCCGCCGGCATGACTGAGCCCGGAGAACGGTCTCTAGTCGCAGATCTTACCACTTGGGGGCGGAGTACCCGTCCGCGTCCTAGGTGCTTACCTTCACCTGGAGGCAGATGAACTCAACACCTTCCCAAGTCGACCCGATGAGTCTCCCATCTGCCGTCATGACTGAGCCTGGAAAATGGTCTCTAGTCGGGGATCCTACCAATTGGGGGCGGAGTACCCGTCCGCGTCCTAGGTGCTTACCTTCACCTGGAGGCAGCGGAACTCAACACCTTCCCGAGTTGACCCGATGAGTCTCCCATCTGCCGGCATGACTGAGCCCGGAGAATGGTCTCTAGTCGGGGATCCTATCAATTGGGGGCGGAGTACCCGTCCGCGTCCTAGGTGCTTACCTTCACCTGGAGGCAGAGGAACTCAAAACCTTCCCAAGTCGACCCGATGAGTCTCCTATCTGCCGTCATGACTGAGCCCGGAGAATGGTCTCTAGTCAGGGATCCTATCAATTGGGGGCAGAGTACCCGTCCGCGTCCTATGTGCTTACCTTCACCTGGAGGCAGAGGAACTCAACACCTTCCCGAGTCGACCCGATGAGTCTCCCATCTGCCGGCATGACTGAGCCCGGAGAATGGTCTCTAGTCGGGGATCCTACCAATTGGGGGCGGAGTACCCGTCCGCGTCCTAGGTGTTTACCTTCACCTAGAGGCAGAGGAACTCAACACCTTCCCAATTCGACCCGATGAGTCTCCCATCTGCAGGCATGACTGAGCCCGGAGAATGGTCTCTAGTCAGGGATCCTACCAATTGGGGGCGGAGTACCCGTCCGCGTCCTAGGTGCTTACTTGCACCTGGAGGCAGAGGAACTCAACACCTTCCCAAGTCGACCCGATGAGTCTCCCATCTGCCGGCATGACTGAGCCCGGAGAATGGTCTCTAGTCGGGGATCTTATCATAGGCGTTACCTGAGAAAAGAAACCGTTTTCATTCATAATAGAGTCATTACAGGTTCATTACATCGCGCTCCCTCGCGCCTACTTGGCCACATACTCCCCGACGCTCTCCTTCATCACCTCCTCCATCTCTTCCGCCTTCTTCATCCATTCGATCGCGTTGACTGCCGTGACGTAGCACTGGCGCGCCTCCTTGAGGTTTCCCCTGACCTGGATACCTCCAGTGTTGTATTTCAAACACTGGTGGTCGAAGACGGCACACACTGGTACGCGCTGATGAGGGGACGCCCGAAGATGGCGTTGTAACTACTCGGCGCGTCCACGATGACGAACCGACAGTTCCTTGACGTGCCCCCCAAAGTGACGAGGAGTTCGACTCCCCCTTCCACCTCTTTCCTTTCTCCGGAGAACCCGAAGAGTGGTCCGTCTAACGCCATCACCCGTTTCTTCCCGACCTTCATCTTGTCGAAGGCTTTCTTGAACACCACGTTTACCGAGCTCCCGTTGTCGACTAGGATTCGGGAAACCGTGAAGTTTTCGATTGCAGCCTTGATGACGAGTGCGTCGCAGAAAGGATCCTCGTGAGTCGACATTTCCTGGGCCGAGAAGGTGATCTTCTCGCCAGGGGGTGGGGATCGGGAGGTCGAAGCGACGCTCCGACGATATATGGTATGGAGGCTCCCCTTACGGGTGGCCTCGATGCCCACTCCTCTGTGGATCACCCCGATCCCACCCAAGGCCCCTAGGTCGGTCCTTTCTTCGCACGGGTCTTCCTCTTCCTTCTTCTTCCCTTCTCTTCCTCCGCTCGGACCCTCCAGACAGAGCTGCTTTCCCCCTGCTGGGGCTCTTCCTCCTCTCATTTCGAGGAACTCTGGACAGGCCGCGGTTGCGTGACCTTCCTGCTGGTGGAAGTCACAATACAACAGCGCCAACTCGCCTGCCCCATTCCCCAAGCGGTTTCTCTTCTTCCCTCCCTTCTTTCGGCCGATCGCCATGGCCTGCAGGGGCTGGGCTTGCAGTGGCCTTGCGTCGGGCTGCCAACCTGCCTGGTTGAACCGCCCCTGCCTCCCCTGGTAGTTTCCTCCTCCATGGAAATGGCCTCTTCCTTGGCCCTTAGAGGGTCCTCCCGGCGGCCTCCAGGCTGGACGGGCGGCTGGCGGTTGAGACCTCCAGCCTTGCTCCGGCCCAACGGGGGGTCCCTGGTGTCCCTGACTCTTCACTTCCTCTCTCCTTCTTCCTCTGTTCTCCTTCCTCTCCTCTTCCGCACTCTTGGCCAGTCTTGCCATGAACTCCTGATTGGTGGCCTCACACTCGATCTCCCGGGCAGCGCGCTCCATCAGCTCTTCGAAAGACACGGGGGGGGGGGGGGGGGGGGGGGGGGGGGGGGGGGGGGGGGGGGGGGGGGGGGGGGGGGGGGGGGGGGGGGGGGGGGGGGCCCGAGTCAGACTCATCCTGAATAGCCCCTGCTGTAGCCCGAGGGTGAAAGCCAACTGCAGGGTGTGCCCGGGCACCTCAACGACAAGGAGAACTTCCTCCTGGAACTTATCCGCATAGCTTCCCAATGTCTCTCCCGGCCTTTGCCGAATCAGGAACAGCGCTTTCGCCCCCTTCCTCCTCTTCTTCGAAGTGGAGAACCTTAGCAGGAAAATCCGACGCAGGTCTTCGAAGTTGTAGATGGTTCCTCCTGGGAGCTGGTGGAACCAGTCTCTTGCCTTCCCCTTGAACGTGACGGCGAAGTGTCTGCATTTGAAGGCATCTGACATCTGCCTGATCGAGGCCATGTCATCAAACCATTGGAGATGCTGAAGAGGGTCGTCCTTCCCCGCGTAGTAGGACATGGCTGGCTCGCTGAACCCATCTGGAACGGGAGTTGAGATGACCAACTCGCAGAAAGGACTTTCTCATCCTCCCTGGCGAGTCGAAGGTGCTCTTTCCGCCTCCCCACTGGGGTAGCCGGTCCCGGGAGAGCTGTTAAAGAGCACGCTCGCTTGGAGACCCGAGACCTCCCCTACATCTAGCTCCTTCCCTTGCCGATGTGACTGCTCCGCCTCCAACGGAGATGGCGAGGCGAGCACGGGTGCGGATGGTGTCGAGCACTCGCCGTGAGGGGGATGTGCGACCCGCAAGAGCTCCAGGATCGACTTCCTGAACTCGTCAAAATCACTCTTCTTTATGTACTCGCTGGCAGGGGGTGAGTTCCCCAGCTCATCGCTTCCAGTCATGAGACTTGCTCAGGGCTTTCCGAACCAGCTGCGTCCACGCTCACCGCACCAAAATGTTGAAATCAGAGAACTGGTCTTGACGTTCGAAAGGGAGATGCAGCTAACCCTTACTTGACCCGAGCTTGAACCCTTGACTAGTTGCTAAGAACTGAAAGACATTGCCCTTGAAGAACACTTGAGTCCAAAAATGGACCCCTTAAGCTGCAGCGCGGAGGTCCCACCACACACCCGGAAGCTCACAAGAAACTTCCCCTCCCAAGCCAATGATGAGCCTGGGCACCTTGGAGGGCACTAAGGACCACCTCACCGTCAACCTTCACTGACAGGGGGGAGGGGGTAGTGCTTGCTCACAAGACACACGTGTGGAGAGGGGTGGAGACCAACCCTTCCCAAGGTGCCCATGGGGGTCTATTTATTGACTTCCCAAAATTGGGCTGCGGATAGCCAAAAATTCTGCTATTCGCAACTCAGCCACGAACCTGAACGATCAAAACAGGAGGAGGGGCGAGTGGTGGACGAGACGTCCACTCCCCCCTTGCCGAGGGTCGAACGAGTGGACCGAGGTCCACCGCCTTGACTGGGCGAGTGGACCTCACGGTCCACTCCACCCTTCGGGCGAGTGGACCAAGGGTCCACTCGCCCAACTGCGTGGGGCGAGTGGACCACGGGTCCACTTGCCCACACCCTTGGGTGGCCCACTCGCCCCCCCCCCCCCCCCCCCCCCCCCACTCGCCGGGGTCCTTGGGCGAGTGGACTAAGGGTCCACTCGCCCGGGGCCTTGGGCAAGTGGACCCAAGGTCCACTCGTCCAAGGAGGTTTGCCCCCTCGGGCCTTCTCTTTTTGGTCCTTGACGACCTTCGACGGTTCGGTCTGCTGCGCCCCCTATCTGCGCTAGGCCACGTCAACTCGGCAAATATGAGGGTTGTACAAAGAGGACATTTGCGGTGATCCAGACTTGTACGATTTTGCTACCGTCTTTCTTTCGACAACTGTGAATAGGGCAATGTTCTTAAAACTACCAGCACATAAAAGGATCACCTGGACGAAGAAGCGGCACGATCAAAGCATTGGGAGTACTGATTAGAATTGGACTCTGTTATGTTAAATTGTTTGTTTTGTACTATCGTTTTTATGTACTTTCATTCTGAACTTCTTGCACTATGTATTTGTGGACTATGTTTTGATGCAGTTTCTTTTCCAACTTCATTTTTAATGTTGTGATGTGGACTACTTTCGTTGCGATGTGGATGTTAATATACTTGTTTATTTGTCTTGTATTCAATTTTTGATCATGACTGAGGCAACAGAGCCTCAATTAACAGTTGATGAGGAATATGAATTGATGTTGACTCATCAATTGAATAGACAGCATCAATATGTGCGTTATTCCAATATACTTGCGTCATCAGTGTGTCTGGTTCACGAATATGTTTCATTATAATGTGACAAGACATCGTGTATGACATCGAAACAAACAAGCGATAAATTGTTATGTGAACTAATTTCTGGTCACCCTGTGCGATTTCATAATATGTTTCGTATATCCAAAGAGATATTTTTTGACTTGCTTAATTTATTGGAGCGATCTTATGGCTTAAAAGGCTCACAATGAACAACTACAAGGGAGGTGTTAGCAGTTACTTTATATATTTTGGCACACAATGAGCCAATGCCGTCCTTCCCCGCGTAGTAGGACATGGCTGGCTCGCTGAACCCATCTGGAACGGGAGTTGAGATGACCAACTCGCAGAAAGGACTTTCTCATCCTCCCTGGCGAGTCGAAGGTGCTCTTTCCGCCTCCCCACTGGGGTAGCCGGTCCCGGGAGAGCTGTTAAAGAGCACGCTCGCTTGGAGACCCGAGACCTCCCCTACATCTAGCTCCTTCCCTTGCCGATGTGACTGCTCCGCCTCCAACGGAGATGGCGAGGCGAGCACGGGTGCGGATGGTGTCGAGCACTCGCCGTGAGGGGGATGTGCGACCCGCAAGAGCTCCAGGATCGACTTCCTGAACTCGTCAAAATCACTCTTCTTTATGTACTCGCTGGCAGGGGGTGAGTTCCCCAGCTCATCGCTTCCAGTCATGAGACTTGCTCAGGGCTTTCCGAACCAGCTGCGTCCACGCTCACCGCACCAAAATGTTGAAATCAGAGAACTGGTCTTGACGTTCGAAAGGGAGATGCAGCTAACCCTTACTTGACCCGAGCTTGAACCCTTGACTAGTTGCTAAGAACTGAAAGACATTGCCCTTGAAGAACACTTGAGTCCAAAAATGGACCCCTTAAGCTGCAGCGCGGAGGTCCCACCACACACCCGGAAGCTCACAAGAAACTTCCCCTCCCAAGCCAATGATGAGCCTGGGCACCTTGGAGGGCACTAAGGACCACCTCACCGTCAACCTTCACTGACAGGGGGAGGGGGTAGTGCTTGCTCACAAGACACACGTGTGGAGAGGGGTGGAGACCAACCCTTCCCAAGGTGCCCATGGGGGTCTATTTATTGACTTCCCAAAATTGGGCTGCGGATAGCCAAAATTCTGCTATTCGCAACTCAGCCACGAACCTGAACGATCAAAACAGGGAGGAGGGGCGAGTGGTGGACGAGACGTCCACTCCCCCCCTTGCCGAGGGTCGAACGAGTGGACCGAGGTCCACCGCCTTGACTGGGCGAGTGGACCTCACGGTCCACTCCACCCTTCGGGCGAGTGGACCAAGGGTCCACTCGCCCAACTGCGTGGGGCGAGTGGACCACGGGTCCACTTGCCCACACCCTTGGGTGGCCCACTCGCCCCCCCCCCCCCCCCCCCCCCCCCCACTCGCCGGGGTCCTTGGGCGAGTGGACTAAGGGTCCACTCGCCCGGGGCCTTGGGCAAGTGGACCCAAGGTCCACTCGTCCAAGGAGGTTTGCCCCCTCGGGCCTTCTCTTTTGGTCCTTGACGACCTTCGACGGTTCGGTCTGCTGCGCCCCCTATCTGCGCTAGGCCACGTCAACTCGGCAAATATGAGGGTTGTACAAAGAGGACATTTGCGGTGATCCAGACTTGTACGATTTTGCTACCGTCTTTCTTTCGACAACTGTGAATAGGGCAATGTTCTTAAAACTACCAGCACATAAAAGGATCACCTGGACGAAGAAGCGGCACGATCAAAGCATTGGGAGTACTGATTAGAATTGGACTCTGTTATGTTAAATTGTTTGTTTTGTACTATCGTTTTTATGTACTTTCATTCTGAACTTCTTGCACTATGTATTTGTGGACTATGTTTTGATGCAGTTTCTTTTCCAACTTCATTTTTAATGTTGTGATGTGGACTACTTTCGTTGCGATGTGGATGTTAATATACTTGTTTATTTGTCTTGTATTCAATTTTTGATCATGACTGAGGCAACAGAGCCTCAATTAACAGTTGATGAGGAATATGAATTGATGTTGACTCATCAATTGAATAGACAGCATCAATATGTGCGTTATTCCAATATACTTGCGTCATCAGTGTGTCTGGTTCACGAATATGTTTCATTATAATGTGACAAGACATCGTGTATGACATCGAAACAAACAAGCGATAAATTGTTATGTGAACTAATTTCTGGTCACCCTGTGCGATTTCATAATATGTTTCGTATATCCAAAGAGATATTTTTTGACTTGCTTAATTTATTGGAGCGATCTTATGGCTTAAAAGGCTCACAATGAACAACTACAAGGGAGGTGTTAGCAGTTACTTTATATATTTTGGCACACAATGAGCCAATGCGACTAACAAGTGAGCGCTTTCAGCATTTTACTGAAGCAACTAGTCGGTTCTTCATTATGGGTCTGAAAGCAATTACTCGTTTATCATTGGAAATTATTACTCCAAAGGACAAACTATTTAGAGAAATTCCATCGCAAATTTTACATGACGAAAGATAAATGCCCTTTTTTCGGGACTGTATTGGAGCGATCGACGGTACACATGTTGATGCATGTATTCTTGTACAAGAACAAGTGTCATATATTGGGCTTCATGGCACACCGATTCAGAACGTAATGGCTATATGTGATTTCAATGTGTTTCACATATGTGGTGCTTGGATGGGAGGGCTCCGCTCATGATAGTCGCATATTTCATCGCTCATACATGGACGCAAGGTGTAACTTTTCATATCCTCCTCAAGGTGCGACTTCATTATTTCTCAAATTTACACTGTTATATAATACATATGAATGAAATATAATTTATTTGCTTATTGTGGGAAAATATTATCTAGTGGATGCGGGCTATCCATTACAAAAAGGGTTACTAAAGCCATATCCTGAAACTATATATCATTTGCCGGACTTTGCAAGGGGTGAAAGGCCGATTGAAGGACGGTGTGAAATGTTCAATAAATCTCAATCTTCGCTTCGAAGCGTTATTGAAAGAACATTTGGGGTGTGGAAAAAAAGATGGAGTATCCTTCGAGGGATGTCGCAATACAAATTCTCCAAACAATGTGCGATTGCGGTCGCTACAATGGCTCTACACAACTACATTCGAAGACATCCTACACGCGTTGATCTAGAGTTTGGTTCATGTGATGAAGATGACACTTTAGTTTACCCAGAGGCTTACGAGCATAGAACAAGGGAAAACCTTGTTAATGCAGATCCAAACATAGACCACGTTAACACTGAAGGGTCTGGGTCAACTGCTATGACAACGTTAAGAGATTTCATAGCCGATCAAATCCAAAACTCATAGAAGATTGCGCGCATTCAACTATATTTTTTGGACTTTAATTTTGTATGACAAACACTACAATATTATCTTTTATAACATGAATTTGTATTAGCTTTATGATAAGAAAATTTGTTCATGGATTTTTTCACCACCGTTTCTTCCAAACAGTAGAAACATTTTTATATTTCTAAACAGCACTGAGAAATCTGCTCTTCCAAACAATTTGGTGATTTTCCCATCATTCTGCATAAAAACAGATCTTCTCACCGGTGCTTCTCCCATCGCTGCAACCGAGGGAAACAGGATTGGTGAATTACTAAACAGGCACTGCTCAATTTCTATTTTCCATTTCCCACTACTTCATTTATCACTGTGACGGACGAAACAAACAGAGCCTATATATCTATTTGAGATTTTATGTTCCTTCAAATTGGCAAATAGTTATTCTCTGATCGACAATCGGAAGTATTCTGAACGCCAAAAAATTCCTACATACAACAACATATATAGAATGCGAAGGCCAATAAAAGGATAAAAAGATAATGGATAAGACATCCGGAAGAAAAAAAAACTTCTTGGACAATAAAGATTTAGCCAACAGGACAAAATATAGCATGAACTGATAAATTAGAGATTACGCAACACGATAAGATGACTAGCTAGCACGCGGCCTCGCTTTTAACCTTGTTTTTTGTCTCCAGCTTGCTTCTGAGCAAAACATCTGTGAGCGCGGTCTTCGATGTAATGGAAGCTTTAAGCAGAGCAAGGGCCTGTCAATGACAAGTAAACATTCAAACGTGATCAGCAATTCTACCTAAACAATTCATAATTATTATAACTAGGTGATTATGAAGATTGAGGACCTGCTGCGGTCCAACATCTACAGTGATAAACTCCACTCCACCATCAAAAGCTCCATCCAAGTAATTAGTAGCAACGGAGATGCAAGACAACGGTTTAATGCTAAGATTATCGCTCACTACGTAGGCAGAATCGATGAGAAATCCTGCTGCAGACTCAGATTTAGGGTATTTCTTTGGATCCTGGAGACTGACTGGAACATTAGGAGACCGTCTGCAAACGCAATTCTTAAACCCAAATGTCAATTCTCCAGCATTAGTGTTGCAAGATGGGAACTTGGAGCACACATAGAGTGTCTCTGGCTTACTTTCCTCCACTTGTATCAGCTGAGCATTCTTAATGCTCGAAAACGGCGGCGATTTTGGGCACATAAGCATATTTTCCCTCTCTTTGCTAATGAAGCAGGCAGCTAAGCGCAGAGCTTCAACACTCTTGTAAATATTCTGAAAGCATCCGAAATCAAATTTCCCGTCAAATTGCTTAACTATGCAGCCAACGGGAAGGCAGAGGAAGCTGAACAGAAGATCAACGAATTCCGCATTAGCTTCTGCAAATATGAGTGTCTTGTCACGTTTATTAATAGCCAGCTTCAATTTGATTGCCTCCGGTAATGAAGAACTTTTTGTTTGGGTTCCTGGAAAGAAGTTAGCTTCCGGTTGCAGCTTATTGCTTACTTTTCCATCAGTTAGAAATGTATCGGTTAGCAGGGTATCATGAGAAGCAAAACAGCACTTGAGCAGACGAAGGACCTGCAATAATTTACATAGACATTAGAATATATAGGGATGGTGAATGCATTTCATGCAAGTTGAGATCTTTCAATGTTGACTTACATGAGAAGCGTTGACTTCCACCTTCCTTTCCACCAGCACGCCTCTATTGCTGCCGAACTTTTGCAGCAGAGCGAGGACAGAATTGGTGGAAGTTTTGCTTATCATGCAATCGTCGGTGATGGTGTATCTGAAGTTTCCCACAGCAAAGACCGCGGAATAAGTATAATCTGGAATTGTACCTGTTATGTTCATGTTCATATTCTGTCCACAATAACATTCCGTGCCTCCATATAAACTGATTATTTTTGTGCTGGAGAAGCAATAGGAACAGTAAAAGATCATTGTAGTTTCGTTTGGATTCTCAGAACTTATTGCTAGGGAACTGTATAACTTTGCCATCGCAACATCGAATGGTCGAAGAAGCATGGATTTGCAGGCCTCGTTGCGGAAGAAGCTGTTCTCAAGCTTCTCAACACTGGCGTAGATATTGTGTATGGAACCGACGGGCATGTCACCTTCTCCGATGAGACGGAAGATGGAAGCCATGGGCAGAGTGAGGCAGCTTAAAACGATGTCAACAAAATCGCCTCCGCAGTCGGCAAAGATTACTCTGTTTCTGCTTGTATCCACCATCAGGGTAATGGTTACGGTTTTCCTCGAAAACATAGCTAACTTGCGCACTAGCGGGGCTGGAGGCTGAAAGAAAGGGCTTGAAGGTTGACGAATATATATTGTGCATGGAATTTGAAAAGTCACGCCGCTACATGTTTCGATGCACTGCGCGCCGGAAGACGTGAGATTTCATTACTTCTATAATTATGGTCATGGAATATTTGGCTCTTTCCTGCTTTTGTGGAGAAAAATTTCTATTTTTACAAAATAAATTAAGAAATATTAATATATGTATTTTTACGCTTATTTTAAATGTGCGTGGTTACGTGCACATCACTTCTCGCTTTGTGCACATCATTGATATGTGCACATCAAGAATTTTATTTGCAGGCCAATGTATTAGAAAAACACCAAAATGAAAATTTGAGTTTTTTTTTCTTCAAATAGAAATGTCTTCTTCCCTTCTACATTTTGAGACAACAAAAAAGAAATATATTATAAAACATAAATTTCCATCGTTCAAAATATTTCCACCACCCAAAAAATTTACACCATTCAAAATATTTCCACCATTCAAAATATTTCCACCACCCAAAAAATTTCCACCTGCATGAGGATATTTTGAGGAGGAATGAGCAAGCAAAACAATTTTTGCAATCTTGAAATTCAGAAATCACTGGATCAGCTTAGGGTAGGGCTGTTCCATAAAATCAGAAATTAGGCATACATTAAATAATTGGAAACTAGGGAAGATGGACCCTAACATACCATAAATTTTTTCTGAAATCTGGAAGAAATTAGGGAAGCTGAAATCTGATGCAATATGGAAGAAAACTGGAAGAAATCTGAAGGAAAAAGAGGAACTGGTAGAAAAATCTGGATGAAATTTGGAGGCGAAATCTGGAAGCGAACAACACTATATCTCCAACGAACGGCGGCGGGAGAACTCCAGCGAATCGGCGGCAGAACTCCAGGGAATGCCGACAGAACTCCAGCGAAGGTACTCCAGCGAATGGAGGCGACGAATGGCGGCGGCGAACTGCGGCAGCGGCGAAGGTCGGCGGCGAAAAATAGCGAGATCGCGGGTTTCAGAGGGTTTGCGAGAGAAGTTGGAGGCGGGGTGTGCGCTTAGGGCAGAGCTGGGTGGGATTAGTAAATAAAAAGGTTATTTTTTAAGGGGGCTGTTTGGTGTGCACATAGCGAGAAGTGGTGTGCATTTAACAGCGCCCTTTTAAATACTCATATGACTATATTTTAGAGTGAAAATACAACTGTAAAAAGGTCATTTTTTTGAACTAAAAATCGAGTCCATTTTTTGAACTAAAATACTGTCCATTTTTACAATCAATGAAAATCTAATTGTATTTTTGAACTAAAAAAAGTCCTCCACAGATCTCCCATGCGTTACACGCACATAAAATTTTCTCGGATAATGTTGCTCTCCATTTCACTCTAAATGCCTAAATGGATGGTGTTGCGGTCAGACTCGATGCTCCGGTCGGGCCGAAATAAACTTAGGCCTCTCAGCTCTCGGAGCGGTCGAGTGCGCACACAGTCAATGAGATATGAAAAGAACACAGATTTTATCGTGGAAAAACCCCTGAATTGGGTAAAAAACCACGTTGACCTGACTCGCTTGGTCGGAATCCACTAGCTGCTTGCGGTTACAAATACCTTGGAGAATCGAGGGCGACAGGCCGCTCCTCGTTACAATTTAGTGGAGAGAGAGAGAGAGAGAGCTCTCGGTGGGCAACAGGCTGCTCACCGCAAGGCTTAATGTTTGCTGCGTCTTTGAGGCTGTAGACGTCCCAGAATATCACGGGGAGTTGGTCTTCGCGGCTCTTTGGTTGCGGTGAGCGAGCGTAAGCTTGACGACGGCGGCGAGGCAGAGGCTCACCGGCGGCGAAGTGGTGGCTCGCGGGCTAATGCCGCCAGAGCTTCGGCTCACCAAAGAAGGAAGAAGGAGAAGTAGGAGGAAGATGGAGGAAGTCGAGAAAAGTTCCCCCCCCCCCCCAAATGAGGAGTCTTGGGGGCTTATTTATAGCCCTCGGGAGGTGGTTACGGTGGTTATGCGGTTATCCACACACCGTAACCACCTTCATATTTAATAATTAACTATAACTAATATATTAATATATTATTAATATATTATTATGATTATTCCCATAATTATTGCCCACTAACCATGATGGTTAGTGGGTAGTTGTTGTGGGAGGTGGTTACGGTGGTCATGCGGCTATCCGCACACCGTAACCATCATCATCATATATATTTTATAATAAACGAAATATATATTATTTATATTAATAATATACTAATATATTATTTATATTAATATATTAGTTATAGTTAATTATTAAGTATGAAGGTGGTTACGGTGTGCGGATAACCGCATAACCACCATAACCACCTCCCGAGGCCTATAAATAAGCCCTCAAGACTCCTCATTTAGGGGAGGGGAACTTTTCTCTACTTCCTCGATCTTCCTCCTACTTCTCCTTCTTCCTTCTTTGGCGAGCCGAAGCTCTGCCGGCATTAGTCCGCGAGCCACCACTTCGCCGTCGGTGAGCCTCCGCCTCGCCGCCGTCGTCAAGCTTACGCTCGCTCACCGCAACCAAAGAGCCGCGAAGACCAACTCCCCGTGATATTCTGGGACGTCTAAAGCCTCAAAGACGCAACAAACATTAAGCCTCGCGGTGAGCAGCCTGTTGCCCACCGAGAGCTCTCTCTCTCTCTCCACTAAATTGTAACGAGGAGCGGCATGTCGCCCTCGATTCTCCAAGGTATTTGTAACCGCAAGCAGCTAGTGGATTCCGACCAAGCGAGTCAGGTCAACGTGGTTTTTTACCCAATTCAGGGGTTTTTCCACGATAAAATCTGTGTTCTTTTCATATCTCATTGACTGTGTGCGCACTCGACCGCTCCGAGAGCTGAGACGGCCTAAGTTTATTTCGGCCCGACCGGAGCATCGAGTCTGACCGCAACAGATGGAATTCATTTCACTCTAGATGCCTAAATTTTTTACACCTTTTGATAAATTGAAAAGAGAGCTATCTAAACCATGAAATGGATAAATGAAGAAGAATCAAATGAAGGGAATCCTGATCTATCTTTTGGCCAGGTAGAACTTGATAGATAAAACTACACCAAAGTACCAAACAATCGATTTTGGCAACAAAATTTATGGGATATAAATTATAGTATTTTTACTGTTGAAGCCAGAAAAATCCTAGGCTCCAAAATTCGGATCAATGCAGCTGGAGGCTACTCGTCCAGCAGTCCGACTAGACGGCTTTACTGACAACGACGAAGGGACTAGAACGACAATAACAGGACCCCAGGTACTGCGGCAGAGAGGTCCCACCACGTACCCAGAAGCTCAGAAGAGACTTCTCCTCCACAACCAAAGATGGTCGAGCAGGGTACGAGGAAGGCACCAATTTGGCGAGTATCTAGGATGACGGTCAAGAACTCGGGGGGGGGGGGGGGGGGGGGGGGGGGGGGGTGGGGACAAGTCTTCGAAAATGGGGTTCCGAAAGCTCAGCCAAAGGTGCCAATCCAAGTACCCCTGAGGTCCTATTTATAGGAAAACCAAATGGGAGAGGAGGATATTATAGCCCAACCCTGCCCGACGACTACGCGACATTGAGGGGAATCTCGTCTGGCTTCGGCGAGCATCCGCTATGGTCGCATAAGGGGCTTGCTCGCACATGCGCGCTTATACTCGCACAGGCCTTCTGCTGCCTCTGCTTGCTGGGTTGTCTTTAATCTTTAACTCATGTCCTTCGCTTTGACCTTTGACTTCTGCCTACGTGGCCTTGAATAGGTCCCACCCTTGGAGAATAAGGGTTGTACACGATCCCCGCTCTTTGCGAACAACGAAGTAGCTCGAAAAGAATCATCCAACCCTCATTTGACGAGCTGCTCCGGGTGAGTATCGGGTCTACTCGGCATCTCCCTGGCTGGTTCCGGGACTATATATATAGAGGGGGGGGGGGGGTCTTTTATTGGATCGCCTTTCTAAACTCGCTTAAGATGTCGCCTGAAGAGGCTGCCGAGAATATGTCTGCCCTTCTTGGCTTCCTGACGCCTCCTCGAAAATGCATTCGCGAACAGGACGAACTCGCCGACTTCCTCGCCTCCAAGAATAGGAAGAAGCTCGCCAAGAAAAAGAAGAAAAAGTCTGCTCCGGCGGAGGATGTCGCCAATCCTTTCGCCGTTCCTCAAGAGACCTACGCGATCTTTCGGGTGGTGCTCGACGAACTGGGCCTATCTGATCATGGAGAGCAGCCAGCCTCTACGCCTCCTGCGTCCAAGGTCGCCCCGGAGGAGAGTACTACTAGGTCACAGACCCAAATTAATCCTGACCCTGATCCCGTGCGTGGTAGAAGATACTTCATTATGCAGCTCGCTTTATCGCCACTCTGATGTTGTCGGCGAGATTGTGATGCTCCTTTCTCTGTTTTGCAGACCTACTGACTACTGGAGCTCCAGGAGAGCATCTAGATGTCCATCCTTTGCGATCATCTCTGATGGTCGCGTTGGATTCTCAGAAGGGTTCACGGTCGAACCGCCCGGTGCGTATCCTCTACAGCTCGCCTCCGGGGTCTTCGGGACAGAGACCTCATGTGGGTGAGACCTCACAACCTTTGGGGAGCGAGCACGGGGGCCCTCCGGCGAGCAGCCTACCTCCTCCACCGCCGGTTTCCTTGTGATCCGCGCCGGCGAGTACTTCACAGATGTCCGTGGGTGGTCCTCCGCCGTCACCTCCTCCGTCGGCTCCTGGCGATCAATGTCCATCTTCGTCACTGGTTCCCCTGGTCCATCCGGCGGAGTCCTCGCAGTGCGGAGGGACTTTATGCTTCTTCGCCCTGAGAGGGGGAGGGCGACCAGGGGATGGTCGCGGCCGGGGTAATGTGCCTCTGAGCAAGGAGCATTTTAGCGGATCTTCTGCCGCTCGAAGGGATCATCGCAACCCTTCTCCTCGTCGAGTCAGGAGTCCTCGGCGGGGACGATCTCGCAGTCCTCGTCGTGATGCGAGGAGTGATGCTACTCGGCCTGGTAATCGTCGCTTTCTCGGATAGTCGCTATTTTGTTGATTCGTTGCTGATATGACCGCTTCTGTCTGTAATCGCAGCTCGCGCAACTACGCCAGGGGGGAGGGGTGGTGGTGGTGTTGATTGATGCCATCGGGCTCCCGCCCCGCGAGTATCAGGATAAAGTCGCACATGCGAATCTTGAGCTGGAGGCGAAGGTAGAGCGCCTGATGGTCAGCGAGCCTCACCGCCGCCTTACCGAGCTGGAGGTGCAGATTACCAGGTTGGAAGAGTTTAAGACTCGACTAGATGACGCGGAATCCCGCTTCCAATCCATCAACGACTTGGAGCGTCGGATCGCGAGGATCGAGCATCGCCAACAGCTTCATCATGACGAGTTGGTCGGAATGCGGGCGAGCATGGGCTCGACCGGGCGACTAGCGAGGATTGAGGACCAGCTGCGTCAGGGCGAGGATGCGATGTCGCTGGCGTTGGAGCACTTCAAGCGCGCACAGCATGGGTTGGGTCAGGCGACATCCTCAGTCTCCTAATCCTCAGGCGACTACTCAAGGGCCTCAGTAGCTTCTTTATTTTCTTTGTCGCTTGTATCGAGTAGGACGCCTCTGGTGATTTGTGTAACAAACTATTATTCCTTGTAATATTTATTTGGCGAGTATGAATACTCGCCCTTGATTTACTGCCTTCTTCTTCTATTCTTTGTTGTTTGCGAGTATCTGTTGCTTGGAATGTCGCGTTGGTTTGGCGACTTGCTGTGTATTCTAGTGCAGGTCCTCGTATGCTTAAGGTCGGCGGCTTTTGACGTATATCGCGGAAATGGCGACTTCCTCATGCTACTCACCACCACTTACGCCTAGTTGCGCCGGGGTAGACGACCTCCCTTCTCTCACCTCTGCCTATAAATAGGGGATGGGTAAGTATTTATTACGCTATCAGCGACATTACCTTTCTTCAAGCGAGTACTCCCTCTTTCTCGCCTTACTACTCGCCAACATTCTCTTCTTTCTTTGCACAGAGATGGCTGACGAGGCGGTTGTTTGGCGTGCCAACCATGCGAAGAGCTTTGCGGCTACTTCCTTCAAGAAGGCCATCATGCGGCAGAAAGACGTACTTGGATGATTTTTCGGACAAGTACCTATCTCCCGGGTACTCGGCCAGGCTTCCTCGCCAGAGCGAATGCCTGAATAGTTGTCCGGATAGATCATATGCCTCATTCGCCATTTTGAAGTCGGCCTGCGACTACCGCTGTGGCCAGAATTGTGTCAGATTCTGCGCTACTTCGGGATAGTCCCCGCCCAGATCAATCCAAATGGGATGACGATGATCATTGGCTTTCTTTGCTTCTTGCGAGAAGAGAAGATCGTCTTTGATCTATCTGTCTTCAGGAGGATCTTCAACTTCATGGAGACCGGCGAGGGCGTCATTTTCTTTTGCAGTCACGTCTGCACACTGGTCGGCACGACGAACAAGAACCATCGCTGGGGAGAGCAGCTGGTCGTCATCAACGACGACTTCGAGCTCATTCCTCGCACCTCCTACCAGCCGCCCGAGCACATCTTCGTGCTTCCCTTCTTGGAGGGACCTCGCGAAAAGCTCCTCGACTTCTTCTGAGGTCGCCGGTTAGACGTGGTCTACTGGCGGAAGCGAGTAGACGTACTCGCCGAAGTCTTTCCGGGTGAAGGTAAATGACTGAGCGAGTATCCATTATGCTCGCTCATTTATCTGGGGATGGCGGCTAAATGCTTTCCTTCTGTCTTCTGCAGCTACTCGCACTCTGCCGCGCGAGCCTCTCCCTTTGGCGAAGGAAGCAGCTCCTCCGGTGGGCGCGGGATTGTCGATCGAGCCCATCAACTTGTCGCAGGTTTCCGATGACCCGGTGGTCGCCGGCGAGGAGTCCGATCCGTCCAAGAAGAGGAAGAGCAAGGGCGTTCACTAGTATCTTTCTGGTATTTTTCTAATGATTTTTCTCAATTTATTGTGTCGGATTTCAAATTATTTTGTTATTAATTTTGTTATTTTCTTCCAAAATACAAAAAAAATCAAATAATTCAAAATGCTCAAAAATATGTTTTTGTTATTTGTTTTGCTTTAACTCTTTACAAAATTACAGTTTGACTATAAAATTTCACAAGAGCAAACATCTTAGTTATTTTTGTTTCAAAAAGGTCAAAATTGTGTTTGGCATACACTTAAAGATAGTCTTCAATGTCTAATTTTAATTTCAAATTTTCTAAACATTATTTTTGTCATGCCTTGACCTTAATCTGATTATGTGTAATGAAATAGTCTATAGATAATTGTGTATGATTGCCTAGCATTCCTCTAAGTATGAGTAATGCTTTATGTTAATCAATGAATTATATACTCACTATTTTGGTAATCTACATGTGCTCATAATCTTAGTCTTGTATGATTGTGTAGTGTAATAGTTTTAACATATTAAGTTGTATGTCTAAATTACCTACATCGTCTTTCAAAAATAAATTCCATGCACAATATTGAAGTGTTATTTCAATAATATAAATGTTTGCAATAACAAGTGAATTCGGAGACCTTTGGCCCAAAATAAAAATCTGAAATAAAAAGTCAAAGATAACTCCACTAAGCACTACTCACCCTCCTGATAAGTCTTAATTTGGAGACCTTTGTGCCCGGGCACCTCAACGACAAGGAGAACTTCCTCCTGGAACTTATCCACATAGCTTCCCAATGTCTCTCCCGGCCTTTGCCGAATCAGGAACAGCGCTTCCGCCCCCTTCCTCCTCTTCTTCGAAGTGGAGAACCTTAGCAGGAAAATCCGACGCAGGTCTTTGAAGTTGTAGATGGTTCCTCCTGGGAGTTGGTGGAACCAGTCTCTTGCCTTCCCCTTGAACGTGACGGCGAAGTGTCTGCATTTGAAGGCATCCGACATCTGCCTGATCGAGGCCATGTCATCAAACCATTGGAGATGCTGAAGAGGGTCGTCCTTCCCCGTGTAGTAGGACATGGCTGGCTCGCTGAACCCATCTGGAACGGGAGTTGAGATGACCAACTCGCAGAAAGGACTTTCTCATCCTCCCTGGCGAATCGAAGGTGCTCTTTCCGCCTCCCCACTAGGGTAGCCGGTCCCGGGAGAGCTGTTGAAAAGCACGCTCGCTTGGAGACCCGAGACCTCCCCTTCAGCTAGCTCCTTCCCTTGCCGATGTGACTGCTCCGCCTCCAACGGAGATGGCGAGGCGAGCACGGTTGCGGGTGGTGTCGAGCACTCGCCGTGAGGGGGATGTGCGACCCGCAAGAGCTCCATGATCGACTTCCTGAACTCGTCAAAATCACTTTTCTTTACGTACTCGCTGGCAGGGGGTGAGTTCCCCAGCTCATCGCTTCCAGTCATGAGACTTGCTCAGGGCTTTCCGAACCAGTTGCGTCCACGCTCACCGCACCAAAATGTTGAAACCAGAGAACTGGTCTTGACGTTCGAAAGGGAGATGCAGCTAACCCTTACTTGACCCGAGTTTGAACCCTCGACTAGTTGCTAAGAACTGAAAGACATTGCCCTTGAAGAACACTTGAGTCCAAAAACGGACCCCTTAAGCTGCAGCGCGGAGGTCTCACCACACACCCGGAAGCTCACAAGGAACTTCCCCTCCCAAGCCAATGCTGAGTCTGGGCACCTTGGAGGGCACTAAGGATCACCTCACCGTCAACCTTCACTGACAGGGGGAGGGGGTAGTGCTTGCTCACAAGACACACGCGTGGAGAGGGGTGGAGACCAACCCTTCCCAAGGTGCCCATGGGGGTCTATTTATAGACTTCCCAAAATTGGGCTGCGGATAGCCAAAATTCTGCTATTCGCAGCTCAACCACGAACCTGAACGATCAAAACAGGAGGAGGGGCGAGTGGAGGATGAGACGTCCACTCCCCCCCCCCCCCCACCCCCCCCCCTTGCCGGGGGTCGAACGAGTGGACCGAGGTCCACCGCCCTGACTGGGCGAGTGGACCTCACGGTCCACTCCACCCTTCGGGCGAGTGGACCAAGGGTCCACTTGCCCACACCCTTGGGCGAGTGTACCCATGGTCCACTCGCCCCCCCCCCCCCCCCCCCCCCCCCCCCCCCCCCCCCCCCCCCCCCCCCCCCCCCCCCCCCCCCCCCCCCCCCCCCCCCCCCCACTCGCCCGGGTCCTTGGGCGAGTGGACAAAGGGTCCACTCGCCCGGGGCCTTGGGCAAGTGGACCCAAGGTCCACTCGTCCAAGGAGGTTTGCCCCCTCGGGCCTTCTCTTTTTGGTCCTTGACGACCTTCGACGGTTCGGTCTGTTGCGCCCCCTATCTGCGCTAGGCCACGTCAGCTCGGCAAATATGAGGGTTGTACAAAGAGGACATTTGCGATGATCCAGACTTGTACGATTTTGCTACCGTCTTTCTTTCGACAACTGTGAATAGGGCAATGTTCTTAAAACTACCAGCACATAAAAGGATCACCTGGCCGAAGAAGCGGCACGATCAAAGCATTGGGAGTACTGATTAGAATTGGACTCTGTTATGTTAAATTGTTTGTTTTGTACTATCGTTTTATGTACTTTCATTCTGAACTTCTTGCACTATGTATTTGTGGACTATGTTTTGATGCAGTTTCTTTTCCAACTTCATTTTTAATGTTGTGATGTGGACTACTTTCATTGCGATGTGGATGTTAATATACTTGTTTATTTGTCTTGTATTCAATTTTTGATCATGACTGAGGCAACAGAGCCTCAATTAGCAGTTGATGAGGAATATGAATTGATGTTGACTCACCAATTGAATAGACAACATCAATATGTGCGTTATTCCAATATACTTGCGTCATCAGTGTGTCTGGTTCACGAATATGTTTCGTTATACTGTGACAAGACATCGTGTATGACATCAAAACAAACAAGCGATAAATTGTTATGTGAACTAATTTCTGGTCACCCTGTGCGATTTCATAATATGTTTCGTATATCCAAAGAGATATTTTTGGACTTGCTTAATTTATTGGAGCGATCTTATGGCTTAAAAGGCTCACAATGAACAACTACAAGGGAGGTGTTGGCAGTTACTTTATATATTTTGGCACACAATGAGCCAATGCGACTAACAAGTGAGCGCTTTCAGCATTCTACTGAAGCAATTAGTCGGTTCTTCATTATGGGTCTGAAAGCAATTACTCGTTTATCATTGGAAATTATTACTCCAGAGGACAAACTATTTAGAGAAATTCCATCGCAATTTTTACATGACGAAAGATAAATGCCCTTTTTTCGGGACTATATTGGAGCGATCGACGGTACACATGTTGATGCATGTATTCCTGTACAAGAACAAGTGTCATATATTGGGCTTCATGGCACACCGATTCAGAACGTAATGGCTATATGTGATTTCAATGTGTTTCACATATGTGGTGCTTGGATGGAAGGGCTCCGCTCATGATAGTCGCATATTTCATCGCTCATACATGGACGCAAGGTGTAACTTTTCATATCCTCCTCAAGGTGCGACTTCATTATTTCTCAAATTTACAAACTGTTATATAATATATATGAATGAAATATAATTTATTTGCTTATTGTGGGAAAATATTATCTAGTGGATGCTTGCTATCCATTACAAAAAGGGTTACTAAAGCAATATCCTGAAACTATATATCATTTGCCGGACTTTGCAAGGGGTGAAAGGCCGATTGAAGGACGGTTTGAAATGTTCAATAAAGCTCACTCTTCGCTTCGAAGCGTTATTGAAAGAACATTTGGGGTGTGGAAAAAAAGATGGAGTATTCTTTGAGGGATGCCGCAATACAAATTCTCCAAATAATGTGCGATTGCGGTCGCTACAATGGCTCTACACAACTACATTCGAAGACATCCTACACGCGTTGATCTAGAGTTTGGTTCATGTGATGAAGATGACACCTTAGTTTACCCAGAGGCTTACGAGAATAGAACAGGGGGAAACCTTGTTAATGCAGATCCAAACATAGACCATGTTAACACTGAAGGGTCTGGGTCAACTGCTATGACAACGTTAAGAGATTTCATAGCCGATCAAATCCAAAACTCATAGAAGATTGCGTGCATTCAACTATGTTTTTTGGACTTTAATTTTGTATGACAAACACTACAATATTATCTTTTATAACATGAATTTGTATTAGCTTTATGATAAAAAAATTTGTTTATAGATTTTCCCATCATTGTTTCTTACAAACAGTTGAAACAATTTTCTATTTTTAAACAGCACTGAGAAATTTGCTCTTCCAAACAGTTTGGTGATTTTTCCACCATTCTGCATAAAAGCAGATTTTTTCACCACTGTTTCTCTCATCGCTGCAGCCGAGCCAAACAGGGCCTTAAACACCACTGTTGCAAACGGTGAATTATCAAACAGATTCTCCATTTCTCACTGCTCAATTTCTATTTTCCATTTCCCACTCCATTTATCAATGCGATCGCCGAAACAAGCAGAACCTATATATCTATTTGAGATTTTAGGTTCCTTTGAATTGGCAAAATAGCTGATCTCTGATCGACAATCGGAGGTATTCTGAACGCCAAAAAACTCATACATACCACAACATTTATAGAATGCGAAGGCCAATAAAAGGATAAAAAGATATTGTATAGACATCCGGAAAAAAAAAACTTCTTCGACAATAAAGATTTAGCCAACAGGACGAAATATAGCATGAACTGATAAATTAGAGATTACGCAACACAATAAGATGACTAGCTAGCACGCGGCCTCGCTTTTAACCTTGTTTTTTGTCTCCTTGCTTCCGAGCAAAACATCTGCGAGCGCGGTCTTCGATGTAATGGAAGCTTTAAGCAGAGCAAGGGCCTGTCAATGACAAGAAAACATTCAAACGTGATCAGCAATTCTACCCAAACCATAATTATTATAACCAGGCGATTATGAAGATTGCGAACCTGCTGCGGTCCAATCTCTACAGTGATAAACTCCACTCCATCAAAAGCTACATCCAAGTAATTAGAAGCAACGGAGATGCAAGACAACGGTTTAATGTTCAGATTATCGCTCACTTCGTAGGCGGAACGGAAAAGAAATCCTGCTGCGGACTCAGATGCAGGGTATTGCTTTGGATCCTGGAGACTGACTGGAACATCAGCATACCGTCCGCAAACGCAAATCTTATCCCGAATTGCCAATTCTCCAGCATTAGTGTTGCAATATGGGAAACTGTAGCACACATGGAGTGCTTCTGGCTCACTTTCATCCACTTGTATCAGCTGAGCATTCTTAATACTCGAAAACGGAGGCGATTTTGGGCACATAAGCATATTTTCCCTCTCTTTGCTAATGAAGCAGTCAGCTGAGCGCAGAGCTTCAACACTCTTGTAAATATTCTGAAAGCAACCGAAATTAATTTTCCCGTCAAATAGCCTCACTATGCAGCCAACGGGAAGGCAGAGGAAGCTGAACAGAAGATCAACGAATTCCGCGTTATCTTCTGCAAATATGAGTGTCTTGTCACGTTTGTTAATAGCCAGCTTCAATTTGATTGCCTCCGGTAATGAAGAACTTTTTCTTTGGATTCCTGGAAAGAAATCAGCCTCCGGTTGCAGCTTACTGACGACTTTTTCATTAGTTAGAAATGTATCGGTTAGCAGCGTATCATGAGAGGCCAAACAGCACTTGAGCAGACGAACGACCTGCACAATAATTTACATAGACATTAGAATATATAGGGATGGTGAATGCATTTCAAGTTGCGATCTTTCATTGTTGACTTACATGAGAAGCGTTGACTTCCACCTTCCTTTCCACCAGCACGCCTCTATTACTGCCGAGCTTTTGCAGCAGACCGATGACAGAATTGGTCGAAGTTTTGCTTATCATACAATCATCGGTGATAGTGTATCTGAAGTTTCCCACAGCAAAGACAGCAGAATAAGTATTATTTGGAATTCTGCATGTCATGCTCCAGCTCATATTCTGCCCACAAGAACATTGCGCGCCTTTATATAAACCGAATACTTTTCTGCTGGAGAAGCAATAGTAACAGTAAAACAATGTTGGCGTTTCGGCCGGATTCTCAGAACTTATTGCTAAGAAACCGTATAACTTTGCCATTGCAACATCGAATGGTCGAAGAAGCATGGATTTGCAGGCTTCGTTGCGGAAGTAGCTGTTCTCAAGGCTCTCAGCGCTGCGGTAGATATTGTGCATGGAACCGACGGGCATGTCATCTTTTCCGATGAGGCGGAAGATGGAAGCCATGGGCAGAGTGAGGCAGCTTAAAACAATGTCAACAAAATCGCCCCCGCAGTCGGCGAAGATTACTCTGTTTCTGGTTGTATCCACCATCAGCGTAATGGTGACGGATTTGCTCGAATACATAGCTAACTTGCGCGGTAGCAGAGCTGGAGGCTGCAAGAAAGGGATGGAAGATTGACGATTGAGGACCGTGAAGATATAAAGTTCTTATTACAGTTATGAATTTGAAAAGACGCCGCTACATGTATCGATACACTGCGCGGCCGGAAGACTATGAGATTTCATTAATTCTATAATTATGCATAGACTATTTGGCTCTTCTTGGGGGAAATGTTGCTCTCCATTTCACTCTAAACGGAACGGATGGTATTCATTTTTTTGGTCTCTAAAATTTTTTACACTTTTTGATAAAGTGAAAACAAATTCATTATTTATATTCCATAAATTATTTTATAAAAAAATATAATTTAAAAAAAAAATAAAGGAGAGTAGAAAATATGGACAATGCACCAAGCACAAGCATAAAATTTCTCCCTACTCCCTAAAAGCTCCCTGCACCCCAGCATGATTTTCAAAAATGTTCATAACAATTTTCAAATATAAAATAATTAATACTAAGACAAATATATAATAGGAATTTCTAAATATTATTTAGGCAAAAATGCTTAATCAGTGCTTAATTTTTGGTAACTTTTTAATATTAGTAATTCAGTCGATAAACTGTTGGGAAATGTCTCACTAGTAATACGGGCGCACAAGAAGCTAAGAATGAAAACAACAATACAAAAAACACTGAGATTTACGTGTAAAATCCTCTCCAAATCAATGAGAGAAAAATCGTAGGACGGGCACACGAAAAAATCCACTATAATCAGAAAAGATTACAAGAATAAAACCAATAGGTTTGCCCAACCTAAATCCCCCTTTGAATTCACAAATCGAATCCCCCTCACAACACAATGTGAAATCTCTTCAAAAAGAAATATCTCCAACCTTTCTCCAAGCACTCAGACGACAAATACAAGATGAAGAATCCTTACAGTGAAGACGATGAGCACCAACAATGAGAACCTCCTGTTCTTCCTCCTTGAAGAACTCCAAGCACTACAATGGCTTTTTCACACAGCAACTTTTACGGCTCTGTAGAAATTAGGGAGAGTTATTAGGTTTTTACTCTCTCCCTTAAATAAGGTAGGGCCCCCTATTAGATTTCATAGGCGCACCTCTCGTGGCCATTGGATGGGAGATTAGAGTGATCGAACGGCTGAAATAAGAGCTTTGACGGAACTGGGTCCGTCAACTACCGCCGGCATTATCAATACCGCCCGGCGTTAGCTCTAGCCGACAAAAGGTTGTCTCGTCGATATCGGAGACTCATCTCGACAATATCGAACTCATCTCGACAATATCGAACTCATCTCGTTGATATGCTACCTCCAGCGTTATCCCTATCGCTGGGCGTTAGCAACCTGCATCAAACATTCTAGTCGATACAACTCCAGCTTCTCGTCCATATCGGAAACCTGTCTTGATGATACAGTCTAGCCGATATGGACCATGTCTCGACGACATGCACACAGTCAAGTAGACACGCTGCAGACTTCAAGTCGATACGCCGCAGTCTTCAAGTCGATATGCTACCGCCTACAGTATCAATACCGTCTGGCGACAACTCCCAGCTCCAGATATGTTCTCTCTTTATGGGCTGGACCCCAACAAACTCCCCCTCCAGACCATAAAGAGGAGTTCACCTACCTAACACCTTTAGGTGGACTTAATGTCGATCAGCAACCGACACAACTCGTGCTTCCCTTGACATAAAGAGGAGTAGCTCTCAGCTCCATATCTGTTTTCTCTCTTTATGGGTTGGACCCCAACAAACTCTCCCTTCAGACCATAAAGAGGAGTTCACCTAACTGACAACTTCAGGTGGACTTTATGTCGATCAGCAACCGGCACAACTCGTGCTTCTCCATTGGCATGCCCTTCGTCATCATGTCCGAAGTATTTTCATCTGTGTGGACTTTCTCCACCTTCAGCAACTTCTCCTCGACAACATCCTGTATCCAAAGATACCTCACGTCAATGTGCTTCGTCTTGGAGTGGTAGGCGGGGTTCATGGCCAAGAATATTCCACTCTGACTGTCACTGAACACAGTGTACTCGTCTTACTGGAGTCCAAGTTCAAGCATGAACTTCTTCATCCACAAGACCTCCTTAGATGCTTCCGTCAGTGCTATGTATTTTTCCTCTGTCATCGACAGTGTCACGCACTTCTGCAACTCTGCCACGACACAGCTCCCCCTGCATATGTAACGACATACCCAGATATGGACCTCCGAGAATCAACATCTCCTGACATATCTGAGTCAGAGTACCCAACTAGTATTGGCGACCCTCCACCAAACTACAAACAATGGCATGTAGTATCTCTGAGATATCGTAGTATCCGCTTCACAACATCCGAATGAATCTTCCCTGGATTTGCCAGATATCTGCTCACTACCCCAACTGCATAGGCTATGTTTGTCCTTGTGCATACCATAACATACATCAAACTCCCTACTACAGATGCATATGGGATCTGTCTCATCTCCTCCACTTCCATCTCAGATGAAGGACGTTGAGAGCTTCAGAACTTGAAATGTCCACCCAACGGAGTAGCAACCGGTTTGACCTTCTCCATCATGAACCACTTCAGAATCTTCTCCACGTACTCTCCCTGAGATAGCCATAGCAGACATGCACTTTTGTCCCTGGTGATCTTCATTCCAAGAATCTTCTTCGTTGGTCCCAAGTCCTTCATCTCAAAGGACTTACTAAGGTCCTTCTCTAGCTCTTCAATACTGGACTTGTCACACTACAAGAAAATTGATTTTTAGCCACAGTTTTTTTAGCCAGGGGTCAAAAACCCTAGCTAATACTTACTTATTAGCCACGGTAGTTTAAACTATGGCTAATAATAAAATAATAGCTACGGTTATATAATCAGTGGCTATTAAGAGAGTAATAGCCATGGTTCATTGATTTTTTGGCTAAAGAGGTAATTATACACCACAGAATTTGGGTGTGCAAAAGAAATTTTACTTTTTATTTTCGACGACTTGCGATTTCTTTGTCTCTCCTTGCTAGGGCGTCTCGAGCTCACAGTACACCTCTCCCATTCTCGCGCTCTGCCTTATTTTATTCTCCTGCTCCTTCTCCTCTTCTGATCACACTTGCATGCTCCTCCTTTCTCCTGATGCACGCCTGCTGCTTCCTACACGACCATATTTTGCTCTTTCCTTTGCCCTAGCCTGCGATCCCTGTAGTTGAAGAAAACAAGAGAGCCGATAGGAAAGGTAATGAGGGATATTAAGACTCCAGATGGCTCTGCTCTTGCCGTAGATATGGATAAATTAGACCTGGTTATGTGGTGGGATAGGGAAGAGGGTAAATGAAGAGTGTTCGAAGATAGCTGCTCCCATCGTTTGCGCCATTATCCGAGGGCCGAATCAGGTCCTTATCGACAATCAGCATGTCATCAACATATAGCTGCAGAATGGTAAATGTCTTTTCAATCCTTTTCATATAGACACAGTGATTAGCTCTGGTCCTCTGGAACTTGCTCTTCGTCATGTAGGAGTCAAATTTCTTATACCACTGTCTGAGTGTCTGCTTCAACCCATACAAACTCTTCTTGAGTCGGCAGACCAAATGCTCCTTCCCCTTGACTTCAAAGCTTTCAAGTTGCTTTATGTAGCTCTTCCTCTAAATCTCCAAGCAGGAATGTTGTTTTGATATTCATCTGCTCAATTTCAAGATTCCTGGAGGCAGCCAACCCCAATACCAGTCTTATAGAAGACATTTTCACCACGGGTGAAAATATCTCATCAAAATCCACATCGTGCTTCTGAATGAACCCTTTAACTACCAATCTTTCCTTGTACCTTGGTTGGGAGAGGTTTTCATCAATCTTCAACTTGAAGACTCACTTGTTCTTCAAATTTTCCCTCCCTTTCGGTAGCCGGACCAAATCATTGGTCTCATTCTTTTGGAGCGAGTCTAACTCCTCCTACATAGCTACTGCTCAAGACTCCCTGTCTTCAGATCTCTGAGCCTCCTCAAAAGACCAGGCTCACCACCATCAGTAAGTAAAATATAATCTTGTGGTGGATACTTGGTGTTTGGCCTCCGTGCTCTGTCTCCTGAGGGGCACCTCCACAATCGGTGGAACATCAACAGGAAAATCTCCCCTTCATCCAGTACCTCTTCCTGATCTAGAATTTGCACAGCTTCCTCCTCAGCACCAGCATTCTCTGGTTCAAGATCTCCGTCAGAACTCTCTACAGCCAGTGGATCCTGTGGCTCAACAGTCTTCTGCTCACCAACAATCAGGTTTTCTACAAAGACCACATCCCTGTTTTGACGATCTTCTTCCTCTCCGGATCCCAGAGTCTAAAGCCAAACTCTTAATGCGAGAAATCCCAGTAAAATGCACTCTTGGAACTTCTCATCAAGCTTCGATCTCTCCTCCTTGGGATATAGACAAGTACTCTACAGTCGAACACCCGCACATGTCTAAAAGATACTTCTTTCTCAAACCAAACCCACTCTGGAATGTCTTCATCAATACTTCACTCTTCTACTTCAAAAAGTAAGTTATTTTTAATCTAATCTTCGTGATAGTGAGAGGATACCTGTACCTTTGTAACTCGGTGGCCAAAGAAAATCAGAAGAAACCCAAGGGTGGGCCCCTAGAGAGACGAATGAGGGAGAGGAGCAGAAAAAATATGAAAGAAAAACAAATCATTTTATTAATTAACGGTGAATTAATGTTTTACATATTATATGTATCGACCTTGATTCTTAGTACAAGCCGCGTTATTGTACTCTATATCTCCAACTATACACTAGCTGTCCCCCTTACTATTTGAGTAATTATCCAACGGTCGGCTTCTAATAATCTGACTGAGGCTGTCGTGTGGCTATTTGTGTAGCCATAAACGCCTTAAGAATCGCTGCAACCATTTAATTTTGGGTATTGATAATCAAACATTCTATTTGGCTCTTTGTATACCTTTTATTTCAAAAGCAAGACATTATTAGAGAGCTTCTAAAATACATATTCGTAACTCCTCTATTTCCTCTCGCTTACGCCCGAAAGCCTCCGCTCCTGTTTCGCGTATCTGAAACTCTCGCCTGACCGCCCCATTGTGCCGCCCCCTGTGTGATTTCCGGCCGGCAAGATCATTTTTTCTGGTCATTTCAACTGCTTAGGCAAACTCCTTGCCCTCCGATGAATTCTTTTCTCTCTCTCTCAATTTAATATTATAGATTAGAATTTTGTCTTTTTCAAAAAATGCATTTCAATGTTTTTTTGAACCATTTTATTTTTTGGGGGAAGATGTTCAATATGTTAATTCAGTTCTATCTATAAAATCATTTAAAAAAAATTATGGATACAATTTGCAAAATAGGATGCAATAATTTGATAGACTACGAATAACGATGAGTTACAGATAACCAAAGATGGTGTATTATTATCAATCACCTTAATTTTTGAAATAATATGTGATGTGAGCTTATGCGATGATGATGATGATCGTGTGAGCGAACACTCTGTAAAAAACCTGAATGCCTGAAACATCCACCGGGTGTCTCTGTCTTCCTAATATGTTCCTTTTCAGAAACTATCGGCAAACCAGCAAGCACCTCTATACGGCGGCATACAGCAGAAACAACTCTCACAAAAACAATTGAAAAATCAAACCAAATTACTCAATGGATTAATCTCAGAAATGGAAACAAGTTCTTCTCAAAATTCATATCCACTACCCCCTTCCTTGCAGCTATTTAAAAAACTCAAAATACGCCAAATTTACAAGAAACTGTCGCCTATCTGTGCTCCGGCGCTCCAACCGTGCCTTGTTTGCATCTTCAAAATGTATCACTTCCCCCATCTACACGGTGAGTCTGGAAAGACAGAACTATAGAAAATCCTCTTCAAATAAACGGGCTAGAGAGCATGCTTCATAAAGATTCTCAGGTTTTCGTGCCATGACTTGTACTTTAATGTTTGGCTTAAGGCCGTAGATAAAAATGCTGCGTAATAGTTCGGGTGATAAACCAGTAATCTGACAAGAAAGCTCTTCAAAACAGTCTTGGTATGCAGAAACAGAGGTTGTTTGCATTAGTTTTGTGAGCTTCCCGACGGGATCCTCGTATTCCGAAGGGCCAAATCGTTGCGTTAAGGCTACCTTGAATGCGTCCCAGTCGTAGCATTGCCCCTCTCGAAGCAGCCCTTGAAACCATCTGGACGCCGGCCCGTCCAAATGAATGGATGCTAAAAGAACACAATCAGCCGGAGGAATATTGCAAAACCGAAAGCAGGCTTCTGCTTGGTAAATCCAATCGGCCGGATCCCCCCCGCCGAATCTCGGAATAGAAACATCTATCCGGCCTTGATGTTGTTGTTGTTGGTTTAATATGGCCTTAATGTCACTTAGGAGTTCCTTCAATTCTTGAAAGTGGTCTTTGTTTTCTTGCTGCATTGGAGTAAAAGAATCTCCACAGTTTGACAATTTTGCTGATACCTGGCCGAGTTCTTGATGGATATCCTTCAAATCTTCATTGACAGCGGCATACTGTTCCATATATCCCGCGAGCCTTCGGTCCATGGCGGTAATTGAATCACAACAACGAGAGCACCAAATTCTTTTCTAACAGAGAAGACGAATGCTCAGAGGAGAGCGATTCGGGGGGAGAGAGAGTCAGAGAGAGAAATAGGGGGGATGCTTCAGACTTCGGTAAGAGAGAGAGAGAGAGAGAGAGAGAGAGAGAGAGAGAGAGAGAGAGAGAGAGAGAGGAGCTTAGAAAACGGACCAGGATCCTCTTCATGCAAATCTCCTTCACATCATAATATTATATACACACGGCTGGAACTAAGGACCGTTGAACTAGCCGTTGGACCCTTTCTTGAAAGTTGAAACTCTTGCCAGCTGTCCTACTGCGCCAGTTTTTCTTATATTTACAAACTACATTTACATGTATTAAACTGGTTGTCCGATGTAGTCCCTTTAGCCCTAAATTGAAAAAAAGAGAAAGAGCTTGAGATTTTAAGCCCTAAAATGTAAAAAAAAAGGAATTTTGGCACCAAGGACCCTCCAAATAGGGGGTGTTTGGTACTTTGCATCCTAAAGATTTCGTTTTGACACTGTGCACCCCCACAAACCCATTAATATGGCACTTTGCACTCTCTCCTATTTAACTTGTTTTTTATATTCATTTTAAATAATATTATGAAGAGTATTTTGATCATGAAAATCAAGCTTCGTTAAACTAGACAGATATTCAATTGATTTTCCTTATTTCTGTTGTGGGGATTCGAATCTGTGACCTGTTCTTGTATCAAAAAGGCAATAAAATTTTTTATGGTATGCTTATTATTCGAATAAATTTGAAGTTGTGGAAAACAACCAAAAAAATGTTTTTTGTTGTTGTGCGGGTATTTCAAAATTTGCAATTTCTTCCCCCTAATACATCGTCTCTTGATTTTTGGGCACGATCTTATTATTTGGTGATCACGGCGACTGCAGTATTTTAAGGGTCGTTATAATGGACTATAGATGACTCGATTATTGGTTCATATGCATCATTCCACTAGTATTGTGCAATGCCTGCTTAGTTCATAAACACCAAACAACCTTTGTACACAAAATCCAAATTTCTATCCATAATAAACCAGATTAAGTTTATCAATGTCATAAACTTTTTTAGCAAAATACATAAATATATCCAGAAGATCCCAGATTTAACTTAGCAATTAAAAAAAATAATAATCATAATAAATTATCAAAACAGTCATAGTATGGCACGCCAAAACAGCCAAAATTTAGCTAAACATTTCAGTTTGTCCGATAATCTTGATGGGAGCAGCAGCAACATGTTCATTCATGGATGCTCATTCACATATGGCAGCAGTAGCAGCAACATGTTCATTCCTGCATATGAACACAAAAGAACTTTATGAATATCATACATTAGCCGGCAAGTAAGAAAGTGAGAATCAAGTTTTTGGCGCCACTCGCGTCACACATGCGGGCTTCTATCGAAGATTCATTAAAGACTTTGCGAAAATTGCAAAACCATTGAGTGGACTACTAGAGAAAGATGTTAAATTTCAGTTTACTGACGATTGTTTACATGCATTTGACACCTTAAAAAATCGTCTGACCACGGCCCCTATCGTTATCACTCCCGATTGGGAGGAACCGTTTGTCCTTATGTGTGACGCGAGTGGCGCCAAAAACTTGATACGCCCGAAACCGGTGTGTATTTTAAAACGCAAGAGCACGTGCCGTGTCAAGTAATAAAGTGAGAATCGAGATCGTTTCCACGGAGAGGTGGGTGATTTAGTGCTTGCAATTACTAGTGCTGCCTTTTCTTTAAATTCAAGCGGAATAATATGATGGTTCACAGTAACAAAAATTAGGAAATAACACTTCTAATTACGGGATTTAAACTAGAGAAACGGGAGGAAAATATTTTGTTATCAGTGGTCAAAGATAATCTTGTATCATGATTTCCTATGTCTAGTGTGACAAGCCCTTGAAGATAGTTTTGCGATGATGAGTGGTGACATGTCTTGCAACGATTTTAGAATAGAAATCCGTACCTCTCGATATCGGAAGTCCCTAGTTCTCTATTACTCCGGAGATGAAATAAGAACCGCATAAAGGATGAAAACCAAAGTTGCTAGTATCAAGAGGAAATCTCTTTCTCCCTTCAAATACTATACCGAATCCACGATATACTTACGCGACTCCTCTCTCGATTTATGAAGCGCAGTAAAAAGATAAAATCTTGGCCAGAGATTTCAAAATAAAGATCATGAATTAAGCACAAACATTCACCAATCAATCACAAAAACCAGAAATTTAAGAAATTGTTATCACACTTGACGAAGTACTCTCATAATACAAGATTAAAACAAATTAGTTCATCACGATGGAGGAAGAACACCACAAAATAAGAAAGATCTTACAGTGCATGGTGTATAAAACGATGAAACAGTGCAGGAATTCAGCCAACGAAGAGTGCCGAACCGCTCCGTCTCCAAGATCCGGGCAAACCTAGCCTTCTTCCTCCTCTATTTTCGAATTCCTCCTCTCTCTCCTCTAAAAAACTCCCTAATATCCTCCTCCAGATCCCTATTTAATCCCTCCAAATACTGCTAAATACGTCTCACGCGGATCCCAAGGGGCGCCACCTTCCAATTTTGCTGATGGCGGTTGTTTTGAAATTTCGGAATTTTGAATTCGCCGAAAAATTGCAACCTTCATTTTCTGCGCGTTGCAACCTTTTTCCAGGACATGTGCATTTTGGTTGTTTTCCTTTTCCAATCCGATTTCTTTGGCAAACCTGTTAATAAAACAATGGAAAAAGACCAAATTAGCCTTGAATTTAATAATCAAACATTTACTTACATTTTTATCATATTTTAGATTTATTCAAGCCAGATTAGCCCAGTATTTCGTCAGAAATAATGGCCTAGATAACTTCTTTTTAGAAGTTATCACACCCCCACACTTGAACCTTTGCTAGTCCCGAGCAAAGAGAAATAACATTCCAATAATTAGGTGTCCGATAATTATCACACCACAAATTAAAATGCTCCATACTTAACCGGAATTAATCAAAGATACTCAAGAAGTTCGCTTTACTCAACTGATAAGCTTGTAAATCATTAAGAGTTCAAACATCACAAATTCATTAGCTTGATAAAAGATAAAGCACCATTAAGAATTTTAGTGTTGTGTGTGTGTGTCTTCTTCAAAATTATTTACTCCCCCGCACTTTTTCATTGAACCTCCGCAATAATCTGGAAGGGTAAGAATAAGCTAAGTCTTTGTGCTAGCGTCGATACAAATTAGCAGCTTACGTGAATGTAGGTTTAGCTTTGGCTTGGTTAGCAATTCTTAAACAGGCTTTGATAGTAGTGGCATGGTAATTCCCTAGTTAGTAATCATAATAATTCACCATATTATGAGGGTTGATCAACACACATTTTTTTTTTAAATAACCACAGTTGGGATCATTCCGGGTATAAGTGTACATACCTAGGCCACGTATCACTATGATGCTCTTTTTTTTTATTATTAAATCATAGTTGGGATCATTCCAAACATACACATCGCATGCTTAGGCCGCATATCACTATGACTTTTAACCACTTTATTTTTAATTCCATCATAGTCGGGATCATTCCAAGTATGTATACATATACCCAGGCCGCATATCACTATGACTTATATAATAAGAATAAACCACCCATAATAGGCTAACTTATTATGATACAACTAGTGAGCATATAGGGAATTTGGTCATTCAGTAGTGGATAGCAAAATGATACAGAACCAGTCAAAGAATCTCATGAAAGATCAAATTGGTTTAGCTACTAAAATATTATCTTGGCTCACCACATTAACTTAGTTCTTACTCACCCCCCCTTCTTATTTTTAGAATTCCACATCAAAAAATTTCGAAGAAGTAAACTAAAGTTGAAGAAGGTTGTGCATGGATCAAACGCTTAAGAGTGCTTTACCAAAAAAAATCTTGCTAATTTCAAATTCAAAATCTGAACTCCTAGGATTTTCTAGCCATACTAGTTAATTATCATTGAACATCAAGAATAGCATATTGACTAAGTACGGTCATCATACGGATTATTAAAATCATGAGTGATCAAATTACCTAACACAACAAATTTAGGGGCGATTCTAGCCATCACCCCCACACTTAAAGTCTTGCTGGACCCTAGCAAGGTTGGTGTGACTAAACAAAATTACTTCTCATTAAATTGGAACGGTGCCAGCATATAAAAGAATTGCGGTAAATAAAATTGAAACAGAAGTACTCCCCTAAAATTTCTGAAGTAGACCGTCGGTATCAGTGGTTGTCCTTACTCCGTCCAATCCTTTGCTTGGAGAGCTTCTCTAGCGAATCCCGATTTCAAGATAACAACCTGTCACTTGCAAGCATGTATATATAGAAAAATGGTGAAAGTGCATATATAAAATGTAGGACATTAAAAACTGATAACACCTCCAACTCAAGCATATAATAACCATAGATGTATTAGTCACATATCAATATTCCACTTCAGCCTAAAGCATTCACAGATGTAGGTAAGCAAGCAAAATGTGACAGACTATATTGTCTTAAACGGAAAATGCATACTCAAAACGCAAAAGATTGTCTTAAAAATAAACTTGAAATGCATAAGATCATCAGCAGATCTCAATCATCATGTTCCCCATCCATCGTAATTCGTCAAACTGACAACTAACCAAAAATCCAACTATCTTACTTCACAAAAACGAGAACTAAATATAAATGATGGGTTGCCTCCCACCTAGCGCCTAATTTACCGTCCTGGCAGGACGGTACGAAACTAGAGAAGCATTATACTCGACACTTCCCTGTCATAATCGTCTGTCAGGTATGGTTTCAGTCTTTCTCCGTTAACCTTGAACTCAGTCCCGTCAGTTTCATTAATGATGGTTACCGCGCCATAAGGATGCACGATTTTAACCTTAAACGGGCCCGACCAACGAGACTTTAGTTTTCCTGGAAACAATTTTAAGCGGGAATTGAATAAGAGGACAAGTTGTCCCGGCTCAAAATGTTTTTCCTTCATGCGTCGATCGTGCCACTTCTTCGTACGCTCCTTATAGATTCGTGAGTTCTCATACGCTTGCATCCGAATTTCCTCTAGTTCATTCAATTGCAATAATCTCTTCTTACCGGTGTCCCGAAAATCATAATTTATTTTCTTAATCGCCCAAAACGCCCGGTGTTCTAACTCTAGAGGAAGATGACAAGACTTCCTGTAGACCATCCTATACGGGGTCAGCCCAATGGGAGTTTTAAAAGCAGTGCGGTATGCCCATAATGCATCCGTGAGTTTCTGTGACCAGTCTCTACGATTGATACTCACTGTCTTTTCTAAAATCTTTTTAATCTCCCTATTTGATACCTCCGCCAAACCGTTTGTCTGGGGATGATAAGCAAGTGCAACTTTATGGGTTACTCCGTATTTATTTAATAATGACTTGAATTGACTATTACAGAAATGACTTCCCCCGTCGCTAATGATTGCTCTGGGAACCCCGAATCGATTGAATATATGTTTTTTTATAAAATTCAGTACCACTTTGCCGTCGTTCTTAGGGGTTGCAATCGCCTCCACCCATTTAGACACATAGTCTACTGCCAATAATATATATAAATTACCATTCGAGTTCACGAACGGGCCCATAAAATCCATCCCCCATACATCAAATAATTCGATTTCTAGCATTATGTTCATGGGCATTCCATCATTCTTTCTTATATTCTCACTTCTTTGACATCTATCACATTGTTTAACAAATATGTTAACATCCTTAAATAAACTAGGCCAGAAGAATCCGGCCTCTAACACCTTCATTGCCGTCCTTGTGCCCATGAAATGACCTCCATACGGAGAGTTATGACACTTCTCTAAAATTGATCTCATTTCGCCCTCCGGTACACATCTCCTCACAACTCCACCAGCTCCGATCTTGAATAAATAAGGCTCGTCCCAAAGATAGGAGCGAGCCTCATGTACAAACCTCTTTCTTTGTTGATAGGAAAGGTCAGGAGGCAAAATATTACTTACTAGATAATTCACATAATCAGCGTACCAAGGTGTGGTGCTCTCATGAATGGCTAACACTCTCTCATCCGGAAATCTCTCGTCGATTTCAGGATTATATGAAGGCTGTGTAGACTCAATTCTGGAAAGGTGATCCGCAACCGGATTATCCGTACCTTTCCTATCTTTGATCTCTACATCGAATTCTTGCAATAGAAGCACCCATCTAATTAATCTAGGCTTAGCGTCCTTTTTCTCCATGAGGTAACGGATCGCAGCGTGGTCCGTAAAAACCGTACTCTTGGTGCATAACAGATACGATCTAAATTTTTCAAAGGCAAACACTACTGCTAGTAATTCCTTTTCTGTGGTTGTGTAATTAATTTGTGCATCAATTAGGGTCTTACTAGCGTAAGCTATCGTGTGAAAAACTTTCTCACGTACCTGTCCCAAGACAACTCCTACTGCGTAATCACTCGCGTCACACATAAGGACAAACGGTTCCTCCCAATCGGGAGTGATAACGATAGGGGCCGTGGTCAGACGATTTTTTAAGGTGTCAAATGCATGTAAACAATCGTCGGTAAACTGAAATTTAACATCTTTCTCTAGTAGTCCACTCAATGGTTTTGCAATTTTCGCAAAGTCTTTAATGAATCTTCGATAGAAGCCCGCATGTCCTAAAAAACTACGCAATATTTTTACATTCTTGGGTGGTGGCAGTCTTTCAATCACATCTAATTTTGCCTTATCTACTCCTAAACCATCCCTTGAAACATGATGACCGAGCACAATCCCCTCTCGCACCATGAAGTGACATTTCTCCCAATTCAATACGAGATTAGTCTCAACACACCGCGCTAGCACTTTCTTCAAACAAGCTAAACATGCATCGAACGAATTACCGAAAATAGAAAAGTCATCCATAAAAATTTCAATACCCTCGTCCATAATATCAGAGAAAATAGCAATCATGCATCGCTGAAAAGTAGCGGGTGCATTACATAGACCAAATGGCATCCTTCTAAAAGCGAATGTCCCATAGGGACATGTGAACGTGGTCTTCTCCTGATCCTCTGGGGCTATCGTAATCTGGTTATATCCTGAATAGCCATCAAGAAAACAGAAGAAATCGTTTCCTGCTAACTTATCTAGGACTTGATCGATAAAGGGCAACGGAAAATGATCTTTTCTTGTGGCTTTATTTAGTTTCCTGTAGTCCATACAAATACGCCACCCAGTAATAGTCCTAGTGGATACTGTCTCACCCCTCTCATTCTTTATCACCATCATCCCTCCTTTTTTCGGTACACATTGCACCGGTGACACCCATGAGCTATCCGAGATAGGGTAAATAATCCCTGCGTCTAGCCATTTAATAATTTCCTTCTTTACCACCTCTTTCATAGGTGGACTAAGACGACGCTGGGGTTCAATAGATCCCGTAAAAGATTCTTCCAAAAGAATCTTGTGCATACATAGTGATGGGCTAATCCCTCGGATATCAGCTATGGTCCACCCTATGGCCGTCTTAAATTGAGTTAGCAATTCTAAAAGCTTTTGATGTTGATCATGTGGTAATTTAGAATTGACAATAACCGGCAATGTGTTATTTTCTCCTAAATATGCATACATAAGATGATCGGGGAGAGGCTTCAACTCAAGAATCGGCGGACTAATAATAGAGGGCTTGTCCGCCAACGACTTGTTTGGCATCTCAAAGGGTTCCGGTTTTCTATAAAAATTGGGTTGTTTCTCAAATACTTCGAGACAATCTCGAATTTCCTCTTCATCATCCGAAATCTCCTCATGCATCAAAAATCGATTTAACAAATCATCTTGCTTTGCGGATTTAATATTCAAATTGTATTCATGAATTGAAATTTGGTTCACCGATTCCATATTATCTTCTTGATTCCGGGGGAATTTCATAGCTTTAAGTACATTAAAGGTTACTTGTTCGTCATTAACTCTCATGGTCAACTCCCCCTTCTGCACGTCTATCAATGTCCTTCCCGTGGCTAAGAAAGGTCGCCCTATGATAATGGGAACCTCCTTATCTTCTTCCATATCTAAGACAACGAAATCCGCAGGGAAAATAAACTTGTCTACTTTTACTAAGACATCTTCCACTATTCCTTTTGGGAAAGCAAGGGTTCTATCAGCCAATTGCAAGGTGATGGAAGTCTTAGCGATTTCTCCTAAACCAAGCTTCATATAGATCGAGAACGGCATCAAATTGATGCTCGCACCAAGATCACATAATGTCTTTCCCTCGAATTGGTACCCTATGGAGCATGGTATGGTAAAACTCCCCGGATCTTTCAATTTAGGCGGGAGTTTCTTTTGCAGAATAGCACTACACTCCTGTGTGAGTGATACCGTCTCATTTGCTCCTAATTTCCTCTTCTTAGATAAAATGTCTTTCATGAACTTTACGTAGCTTGGCATTTGCTCCAAAGCTTCCGCGAAAGGAATATTAATTTGCAGTTTTTTAAATATTTCTATAAATTTTTGGAACTGTTGATCAAGCTTGCTCTTCTTTAACCGTTGAGGGAATGGTGGTGGTGGATAGACCTTTATGTTATCATTTCTCTTTTTATCTTCATTGATTGATTTTCTCTCGATCTCTCCTAATACTTCCACTGCTCCTTCCTTTTCATTCTCATTCTCTTCTAACTTATCATTAGGAACACTAGGACTAACGATCTCCAACTTCTTCTCTTCGCCAACCTGTTCCTCTTCTTCATTCTTAGACCTACTCACTAATTCTTTACCACTCCGTAAAGTGACAGCTTTGCATTGAGGATTATCTCCCTTCGGATTCGGGGTCGTATCCGTGGGAAGTGACCCTTGGGGTCTAAGACTCAAAGCATTAGCAATTTGACCTAGCTGTGATTCAATGACACGCAATGACCCCTCTAAAATAGAAATGCGAGCATCCCTCTTCTGCATGGATTCTATAAGTACCTCATCCGATAATTTCCTATATGACCCTTGTGGATTATAATTATTGTTTTGGGGTGGATGAGGGTTTGAGTTAAAACCGGGTGGATATGTCACTCCAGAATTATTCTTCCATGAGAAATTTGGATGATTACGCAATTCCGGGTTATAATAGTTTGGGACCGCATTGTTATGTCTCGGTTGTCCACCTATATAATTAATTTCCTCATTATGACCAATAAGTTGTTCAACCGTGAGTGATTGGTTCATGGGCGTTGAAGGGGTAACAATGCTATTGACATGTGAGTGTGGTTGGGCTTGATTCAAAGTCAAAGCATCTAATCGCTTATTCATAGAGTTAAACTGTGCAGTGATTTGTGCGGCGAAAGAAGTGAGTTGATCAACTTGGTGAAGACCTGCCGTAAAAGATGAACCTTGTCGCTCAGATGAATGATAATTATTAGACGATAAGTCGTCTAAGATCGCATAGGCATCCTCAGGATATTTATTCATTAAAGATCCTCCCGCAGCTCCATCCACTTGAATCATAGTAGATGTCTGGAGGCCGTTGTAGAAGGTCCACACCTGCTGGTGAATGGCTAGGCCATGGTGTGGACACTTCCGCAACAATTCCTTAAACCTTTCTCATGCATCGTAAAGTGTCTCCCCGTTCCCTTGCATAAAAGTAGATATGTCGCGCATAAGCTTAGCAGTTTTCGATGGAGGAAAGTATTTAGCTAAGAATTTCTCTATCAAAGTTGCCCAAGTAGTAATGGACCCGTTGGGTAGAGAATTCAACCAATCCTTTGCTTTTCCCTCCAAAGAGAATGGGAATAACCTAAGTTTTATAGCTTCCTCCGATGCGCCATTGATTTTAAATGTGTCGCATATTTCGATGAAAGTTCTCAAATGGGAGTTAGGGTCTTCATGATTAAGGCCTCCAAACTTATTATGTTGAACGAGTTGCATTGTCATAGAGTCTATTTTAAAGTTATTCGCTTCAATTGCCGGCCTAGTTATACTAAACTGCAATCCTCCCCTTAAGGGCATATTATAGTCATGACATGTTCTCCTAATTTCAGCGGGTTGACCATTCTGATCTACCTGACCTTCTTGTCCTACATCATCCTGATGATTTTCATTGTTAACATTTTGCTGATTAAGATTCATGGTTGAGGAGTTAAATTGTTCTACTCGAGTTGCTTTCCTATTTTGTCTACACGTCCGCTCAATCTCTAGATTTAAAGGCAATAGTTCAGATAATCGATATCGGGACATGCACTAACAAAAATCAGATGATAAAAACAAACAAACAAAAATTTTTTTTTTTATAAAAATAATAATAATAATAATAATGAAAGAGACAAAATTAAAGACTTGAGCTCTAAATATTCAGGTTTAGCTAATATTGCAAGAAAATAAACACTAAATTATTTGCACCTCCCCGGCAACGGCGCCAAAAACTTGATATCCCCGGCAACGGCGCCAAAAACTTGATATCCCCGGCAACGGCGCAAAAAACTTGATACGCCCGAAACCGGTGTGTATTTTAAAACGCAAGAGCACGTGCCGTGTCAAGTAATAAAGTGAGAATCGAGATCGTTTCCACGGAGAGGTGGGTGATTTAGTGCTTGCAATTACTAGTGCTGCCTTTTCTTTAAATTCAAGCGGAATAATATGATGGTTCACAGTAACAAAAATTAGGAAATAACACTTCTAATTACGGGATTTAAACTAGAGAAACGGGAGGAAAATATTTTGTTATCAGTGGTCAAAGATAATCTTGTATCATGATTTCCTAAGTCTAGTGTGACAAGCCCTTGAAGATAGTTTTGCGATGATGAGTGGTGACATGTCTTGCAACGATTTTAGAATAGAAATCCGTACCTCTCGATATCGGAAGTCCCTAGTTCTCTATTACTCCGGAGATGAAATAAGAACCGCATAAAGGATGAAAACCAAAGTTGCTAGTATCAAGAGGAAATCTCTTTCTCCCTTCAAATACTATACCGAATCCACGATATACTTACGCGACTCCTCTCTCGATTTATGAAGCGCAGTAAAAAGATAAAATCTTGGCCAGAGATTTCAAAATAAAGATCATGAATTAAGCACAAACATTCACCAATCAATCACAAAAACCAGAAATTTAAGAAATTGTTATCACACTTGACGAAGTACTCTCATAATACAAGATTAAAACAAATTAGTTCATCACGATGGAGGAAGAACACCACAAAATAAGAAAGATCTTACAGTGCATGGTGTATAAAACGATGAAACAGTGCAGGAATTCAGCCAACGAAGAGTGCCGAACCGCTCCGTCTCCAAGATCCGGGCAAACCTAGCCTTCTTCCTCCTCTATTTTCGAATTCCTCCTCTCTCTCCTCTAAAAAACTCCCTAATATCCTCCTCCAGATCCCTATTTAATCCCTCCAAATACTGCTAAATACGTCTCACGCGGATCCCAAGGGGCGCCACCTTCCAATTTTGCTGATGGCGGTTGTTTTGAAATTTCGGAATTTTGAATTCGCCGAAAAGTTGCAACCTTCATTTTCTGCGCGTTGCAACCTTTTTCCAGGACATGTGCATTTTGGCTGTTTTCCTTTTCCAATCCGATTCCTTTGGCAAACCTGTTAATAAAACAATGGAAAAAGACCAAATTAGCCTTGAATTTAATAATCAAACATTTACTTACATTTTTATCATATTTTAGATTTATTCAAGCCAGATTAGCCCAGTATTTCGTCAGAAATAATGGCCTAGATAACTTCTTTTTAGAAGTTATCAATATGCAATTGAAGACATATCATTATTGTCATCTATGCAAACTGCAGATAATAAAACTCCACCAATAGATGTCTTTAGGTGTGCGCCATCTAAACCTATAATTGGTCTGCAACCGACAATGAACCCCTTTTTTAAAGTACCCCAACAAATATATAACTTCTTAAATGCGCATGTAGAAGATTCTAACACTTGCTTATACTTCACTTTTATAGTTGTGTCTGGATTTGTCCGACGAATTTCTTCACAATAATCCCATAATCTGGCATGTTGTTCTGATTCGGTCCCGTACTACAGTTTGTTAGCGTGTTTCTTAGCTCTGTACATTTTCCAAATAGATAATGCAGTTTTGTTCTCCATTTGCATCATTTCTTGCATTGAATCTACAGTTCATTCCGAGTTACTCTGAAGATGATGTTGATATTTTTTGGCAAGCAAAGCAGAAGTGCAATGTTTGGAACTAGCAGCTCTGTAACATGTGTGTTATCCTCTAATTGACTTGACTTGAAAAGTTTTATCGTCCTTTGATATGATTGAACCATACATAACCCAACCACAATCGCAGGTTACCTGAATTTTATCACTATAATTTTTGGTAAATTTTAATGGCCTTCCTTGCATGTTGGAATATGTACGCACAACATCTCTAAAATCTGTCGCAGTATTGAAATCAATTAAATGATCTTAACCATGCATGTTTTGCCGAACATATGGATTTAGGTTATGGAATCTATATAAGGACCTCCTTATGAAACCCTAAACTCCTCATCTCATGCCTAGCCGTCAACACCACCCCATATTCCTCCCTCACTCTCCACTCACTTCCCCTCCTTTCCTCTATACACCAATATGGAGGAACCAATTTGTTGTATCCCTCCTCCACCAGTGAAAATCCACTGGTGGAATAGAGTTTTATCGACAAAGAACCGCTAAAAACGGCTCTGACGATCAACACCATGCATGAAAGCTCGATATGGATCTTGATCGTCTCCTAAGTGGTCAGATAGCATGCATGGACTGCATTGAGTTCTCCTCTGTACTCCTGCTCTGCCTATATCTAGACCTTTGTGTCTTATAGGTCGTTTTCTGCCATTAATGGGCGAGAGCTGAGCCCGAATTTCTGCCGTCAATAACAACCTTACCTCCATATGGCCCTCTCGACATCGAAAAGGGTCAAAGTACTCATCTCAGGTTGTCCTTGAGTTACTCTTTCCATTGGGATGTGTAGCTTCATCATTGTGCATAGGTTGGACAAGAAAATTGATCTTGGAAGGTTTCATGTGTCCTCCATCAGCATGTTCCAACCACCCAGACGTCGGTCGAAGCCCTTGTAGCTCCAACGATGCCCAGAGGATGACTGGCTGTCGCCACCAACACCTCCCCTAACTACCCGCCACTGCTCTCGAGTGATGTCTTCCCTCATTTTGCCCTAAATTCAGAAGAAAGAGATGAATAAAATTGTTATAGTAGGAGTCGTGTGATCCCGCATTGATGAGGCTAATGACTCAAATCATCTTAAGACCAGTTAAGTATGATTGCCTTCCCCCATAGAGTCTAGTGTCAGAACTAGAAATTTTGCGAAGCACGTGCACAATAAAATTAAACTTATAAATCATTGGCAAGAATATTGCAAAATTTATATATTAACAATGATTATGTTAGTGTAGACAAAAATAATCAAATTCTTAATCATTAAAGTATATTGTAGAACAAAAAATAACATAAATTAACTTACAGATCAACATCTGTCAACCATAAAAAAAAATGAAAGAACTAAATAAAACCAAAAATTAAATCATTGTTGTGCTGTGAAGACTCTTAGATATGAAAATCGAAAACACATTTTAACAACATACAAATTTGAAATTTCTAAGAGTCAGTTCGTTTGGACTAAATTTGCTTTCTGGAATTACATTGGTGATTAGAAATCTAATTCTCACATTCGGCGCGACTAAATTTACGCGGATATTGACTTTAAAGTGAAAACCTACGACCTTGGCTTTGAACTAAAAAACTAAATCACAAATTCTTACCTTGCCCATGGGTTTTCCGCAGAATTGAGTATTTCGAGCTCATTAGCGTTTTCGCGCAGGAGGGCATTTTCGCGCGAGTGTGTTTTTTTCGTCTCGGCGAATTATATCACGGGAGCACATTTTGACATGAGCTCGCTTTTGCACCTACGCATGCGATTTTCTCCCGAAGGCGTGTTTTTCGGCCCGGGCGCGCGTTTTTCGCCTAAAACTCGTTTTTTCGGTCCGGATGCGATTTTTGGGCACGGGCGCCTGGACGCGCGTTTTTCGCATGGCGCGCTTTTTTCGCTCGGGAGCACATTTTTCGACCCGAACACGAATTTTTCACCCGGACGCGCTTTTGTTGCCCGAGCATGCATTTTTCGTCCCGGACGAGTATTTTATGCTGAGACGCGCATTTTTCGACCGTACACGCGTTTTTTGCCCGGAAGCGTGTTTTTCGGCTCGGACAGAAATTTTTCGCCAGGGCACGTGTTTTTCTGTCAACCGCGCAATTTTCGGCCGGGGCATGTTTTTCGGCTCGGGAGTGCGTTTTTTGGCTCGAACGCGATTTTGTTCCCCGAACGCAAATTTTTTGGCCTGGCGCACATTTTTCGCTTGGGCGTGCATTTTTCGTCCCGGACACGTGTTTTTTGCTCGGGTGCGCATTTTTTGCCCAAGAGAGATTTTTCGGCCCGGGCGTGTTTTTTGTCAGGGAGCGGGTTGCTTGGCCCGGTAGCGAAAAATGCATGACCGAACGAAAAATTCGCGTTCAGGCCGAAAGACTTGGGCCCTGGTGAAAAATGGGCACCCAGGGCAAAAAATACGTGCTCGTGCGGAAAGCGTGCGTCTGTGCTGAAAAATATGCGCTCGTGCGAAAAACGTGTGTCTGAGCTGAAAAATATGCGTCCGAGCGAAAAACACGTGTATTGGCGAAAAACAAGCGCTTGGGTGAAAAATGCTTTCTCGGGCGAAAAATTCGCGCCTGGGACAGAACGAGTACCCGGGCAAAAAACGCGCGCCTAGGCGAAAATTCGCGTCCGGCCAAAAAACGCGCCCTGGCCAAAAATGCGCTCTCGGGCGAAAATTTCACGCCCATGCCGAATAACAGGCTCCGGGGCGAAAAATACGTGCTTAGGCGAAAAATTCGAGTCCGGACCGAAAAACATGCTCCGGGGCAACAAATGCGCGCCCGAGCGAGAAACGCGCGCCATGGTCGTAAAAAAATTGCACCCAGACCGAAAAACACACCCCCGGAAGTAAAATGTGCTCCCAGACGAAAAATTCGCGTCCGGGCTGAAAAACCGCCTCATGCGAAAAACACGCGCTCGGGTGAACAACCTACCCCTGGGCGAAAAATTCGCGTTCGGGCCATAAACACGTGGTCTGGCTAAAAATTTGCTTGCGGTCGAAAAACGCGCGATCGGGTGAACAACGCGCGTCCGGGTGAAAAAATATTTTTTTTTTCAATTCTTGAAAACCAATGTTTTCCATATGTAGAATATCATCATGCGGACGAACAATCAAATTGGATTTAAACCTAATGTCAATTCCTACATGTATTGGTATTTGATTGAAATACAATTATTTAAAATCAATCTCTTTCAAACGAACGGAACAATGTAAATCAAAATCAAAATCAGGAAATCGAAATCAATGGGTACCTGATGTGCTCTCAAGACTCAAGCTCCCAACTTCCAAGCTCTGCAGTCTGAACTACCTGGAAAGAAATCGAAAATGTGAAAGGAAAAAATCAAAATCTGGGAAGAAATCAAAATCCAAGCTCTGAAATAATATCAGCTCGACTCCTTTACTCCCAACTTCCAAGCTCTAAACTTCCAAGTTCCAAGATCTGAACTTCCAAGCTCTGACCAACTTCCAAGCTCTAAGTGAAATGTAAATCTGCTCTGGAATTCTAACAAAATCGAAGTCAAAATGGGAAAGGGACAAAAATGAAATCAAAATGGGAAAGGAAAAAAAATGAAAATCTACTTTGGAGTTTGGACTGCATTCTAACAAAATCAAAATAAAAAACTGCTCTGGAAGAATTAACTCAGAGGCGGAACGGGAAATGGGACTACTACATACCTAATACGATACCTGCTCGAGCTCGACTCTAGACCTCTGAAATCAGAGTATGCAGCCTCTGCCTATTTTGCGCCTCTACTGACTACTGCTCAGGCTGAGGTCTCCGCTCAGAACGCCGACGCTGCTTCTGAGAAAGGGGAAACCGGAAAGGGGAGGGGACCGCCGCATCGCCACACCAAGTGATTGAGAAGAACCTAGGGAACGATCCACGCGATTGAGAAGAAACATGATATAAGGCGGGCTTCGACTATTATTTCTACACCCAGGCACGTGCTCGGGTGTGTCCCTTCATAGGACAAGACCTTCTTTCCGTTGCAACTAACCAAGGGTCTGTTTGGGACAGCTGCTGCGGATTGAAAAACTGCTGATTTAACAGGCACTTTAAACAGAGCTCTTTTAGAAGCTGTTTTGAGAAAATGCAGACTGTTTGGGGAGTCTGAGAAGAGCTGCTGATTGAACAGAGCTTTTTCAATTGAGCTGTTTGGAAGAACAGCTCTTGAGAGCTGTTTTTTTTTTACTTCCAAAATTAAAAAAATTTGTTCTCTAACTTTTTAACTAAAATAGTACAAGTTTTCAAAGTGTTCATTAATAAAAGTACAAAATCATTGCCCAATAAACAGAAATATGTTTCCTCGTCTTCTTCCTTTTCTTCAATCTTTCTTCACCCGCGTAAGAAATACATTCATGATCGTTTTCTAGCTTTCGAAGTAAATCAATAAATATTCTCTTTGACATTCGAAATGCGTCATGAATTCTATCTCGGTGCCCTTCAAGCAATTCTTTCAACCATTTCTCCCTTGTTTGTGTAGACGTCGTGCATGGTCTCTTCTCCCGTATGCAATTATTTATCTCATCAATTGTTGAGATAACTATATTGCAGTAATCAACATATTGCACCCGTTCTGGAGAAAGACACGTATCTGCCCCTGAATCTTCACTGGAAGAGTCATGTGCTTCCATCACCTTAACAAAGTAGACAACAATCAGCAAAGTAAACACAGAAGAATTAAAAGTAATAACATGATAATATTAATTCAAGATGCTGAAATTATAATCCAAAATAACATTACAAGATTCAAACAGATAAACTAAACATATAAAATAACATTACAAGATTCAAACATATTAAATACTGGAAAAGTTTCCAAAACAATATTATAAGATTCAAACATATAAAATAGAAACTAAACATGATAATCTCTATGCTCAAGAACCACACACACTCATTCCAAAACAAACAAACACTCATCCTAAAACAAACACACACACATCCACATCCACACACAACACACACACTCATCCAAAAACACACACACTCACAAATCCAAAATAAAAACAGATCTGGAATCACTAATAAGAAATCAATGAAAAATAAATACAAACACACACACACACACACTTGATTAAGAACAAGTAAGTAGAATGCCAAAAAAATTGAATCAATGAAAAATACATATGGGTATATACCTTAAATCGAGCAGATCTGGAATCACTGAGTTGTCTGGAAGCAATGAGAAATCGCCAACGTGAGATCTTCAGTGAAAAGCCGTTGAGAGGAGAAATCTGGAATCAATACTAAGAAATCTGGCTCTGATACCAACTGTCACGACCCGTCTAATAACAATTATCAGAGTGCGCTACGGGCGGGTCGTGATGCCGCAGGCATGGGCAAAGAGAAACCATGTCTGCCAGGCGGGAGCTGGTGCTGGCGAAGAGTTGAGAGCCATGTCACACTTTGACAATTTGGCGTAGATCCAGATTTTTTGGTGAGTATCTCTCACCTAATAATGGGTGAGAGGGAGCCCATCTAAGCCGTTGATCAGAGATCATACGGTTGTATTTTCCTAAATACTAATGTATTTATCAATAATAAATAATGTCAGTATTTTATATACCGTCCGATCTAAGATCATACGACTGTATTTCTCTCCCACCTATTATTAGGTGAGAGTAACTCACCTAAGTTTCTTATGTAACAACCCCTACTTTTGTGATGAGATTAAATGGGAATAAGATTAAAAGCAAGATAGTATTAACCTTCCTATTTGTCTAACCGCAACCCATCTCTCCTCCCCCCCCCCCCCCCCGATTTAACCCGGTCCAGTTTCTCCCGATAAGTTTTTTATCGCAAAACCGCAAGCCGCTGCTAGGGCTCTCGTCTCCTTTTCCCGATCCCGCTCCCGTCTCCTGCAAGGCCGCGCGAAGCCGCTCCCGCTCCCTGCCGCTCTCCCGTCTCCCGATCGCCATTCCCAACGCCTCCTCCATCTCCAGCGTCGACTCCTTCCCCTCTCTAGGTCGACGACAGCAGCAAGATCTCCAGCGTCGACTCCTTCCCCTCTCTAGGTCGACGGCAGCAGCAAGATCCCCTCCTTCTTCCCCTCTCTAGGTCGACGGCAGCAGCCTTCTTGAGTACCGGCAGTGGCTCCTCCTCCTCCAAAGGGGTCAACAGCCCCTCTTCCTCTCCGTTTTGGCCGGCGGATTTCAAAGGGACTCCGGGTTTCGCTCGAAGCCCCTCCTCGTGGATTCCTGAGCCCAAATCTGGTCTACTTCGGTAAGGATCTCCGCCAAAAGTTTTGTTTTCAGATTTGTCCTAAATGCTTGTGGTGATTTTCGCCTCCGGACGACGTAATCACGTCGGATCCGCGTGGGTGTATTGTTTACTCGACTAATCCTAAGTTTTATTCGGTTTTCGGTGCCGTTCAACGAATGTAGCAGTGGAATCGCTCAAATCCCTCTCCGAATTAGGGTTCCCGGATCCAACCGCCGTCAAAACCCTCGGATCTCTTGTGGTAATCGCTTCTCCCCTCATTGTCGAGGGACGTATATTTCTCAACTTGCCCCTGTGAATTAATTACGCAACAGAAACACTTGTGTGCGTGCAGGAGTAACATTGAAACAAATATTTTATTTGAATGCATCCCGAACAGGTTCCGCTAGAGTTTAGACCTTGCCTCTTGGCCGCCGCCTTCAAGCTCGGCTTTCCATTAAGGCAAGTAGAGAAAACTCTCTCGCTTGCAAACAAGTTTTATTTAAGTCACACTTGTACCGTACTAGCCCCCACTTGAATTTATTACTTACAGATAAGTAAGCTCATTAGACGCCATAGGCAAACAATGAAAGGGAATGTGTCGTTTGATGTGACACCGGAAAATGAGTTTACACTTGAATTGGTAACAGAAACCAATAAGGGAATCTTGCGAGCAGCGGTAGCTTAAGCCTTGCATCTACTCCCATGCTAGAATCTTGTACATCAAATGACGACACACACGCCTTTCATTGATTTTCTGCTTATGCGTTTGTGTCTAGGCTAAACTCCGGAGTAGGCTAAAAATTTACTAGAGAATCTCAGTTAGTCTCTGACATACTTTACTGCTATGCTTGTTTCCCAGTTTACTTGTTTATTTTATTAACTTGAATCTCTGTTATTGATCTTGTTCTGAGGCTTTTCCTTCTGATTGGATTTGCCTTAGGGTTCATGACTGCGCCGTCTACTTCCTGAGCTGTTCCTAGCCCAACTCCCGTCTGTTGGAGGTTTACTTTTTGTAGTTGCTGCATCAGGTCCCTTGTATCTTGTTTCTTTTACTTTTGGATTTGTCTTTCCTGTACTAGTTATTGTCAGCCATTTTCCTTGTACCGTGGACAACTCTTAGGATGGTATGGATGTATTACAGCATTTTATAAATGTTCATTTTGCTTCTGCGGTTTGCTAGCATCTACTTTTGCATCATAATTGTAGCATGAGAATTGATCAAAGTGCATGAGCATCACTTTTAATTCAAGCTTCCGCATAATAAATCAAACTGATATTGTTTTTTCAAAATCTAATTATTTTCTACAGATATCTTGGTATTACAGCTCCCTCCTGGCAGACATGGTTTCTCTTTGCCCATGCCTGCGGCATCACGACCCGCCCGTAGCGCACTCTGATAATTGTTATTAGACGGGTCGTGACAGTTGGTTTTAGAGCTAGGTTTAGCATCTAAAGATAAAATATTTTAAAATTTTCATATATTTTGAAATCTATTATGTAAATATACGTGCATGCATCATTTCCTCACTCACTTTGTCGTTGTCTGTTGTTCGAGGCTGAAAAATGCACACACTCACCCATAAGCATGAGTAGTATGCGTACAAATGTTAAGGGAGTATGGGCAAACTTAACATTTATATGCATATGAATTTCTATTAGGATTTACACCGCTTGCAAATATTAAATTGTATGGGCGATATAATATTTTCAAGTGCGATGACATTAGAATCATAATGCGCATGACATGTTAAGTGATATGGGCGCTTAACATGACATGCGTATCCATTCATAAACATTCTTAGGAATGCATTGTAGGCATAATCATGTTGCATGCATAACATAACTCATTGCACAAGTGTCTAAGCTAAGAGCAACAGACATCGATTATACACACATGGATTTTACAAATCATCGTCTTACCGCATGTGATCATATCGCCGCACTTGCATCTGCATGGTCGTCACTTAGAGTTGTCCAATGAAAATGCTGTAACTACTACTTGAATTGCTTATCCAACAGTATTAGATTGCTATGACCTGTAATCTCAACCCTCAAGCTTAACTTAGCCGTTGTCTCACTCGGTTCTTCTATGTTTCTTTCTAGATGGCTTCTAAGCGACCACAGCGCAAGAAGGCTACACCTTATGCAGGGGAAGCCCCTCTAGGTGAAATGGTCCAACTTTTGAAGCAGCTTGTGGAGCGTGTCACCCGTCTGGAACGGGATCGCCAAGCTCCTGATCCAGGTTCTAGTTCTGGCAGCGCAGGGACGTCTGGAGTAGCTGTCACCATTACCCCTCATGCACCTGATGATGTAGTGACCCCGACCGTGACCACTCCGGCTGCTCTTCCTTTGACGATGGCTGACACTCTGGCTTTCAAGAGGCTAAATCTGCATGCCTACAACGGTAACCGCGACTACTTCGTGATCACGGAATGGATCTCCCAGATGGAGAAGCACTTCGAGTATGACATAGTTCCTGAAGCCCAGAAGGTCCTTCTTGCGGCCTATCAGCTGACCGAGGACGCCTATACTTTGTGGCTCCAGCACCGCAGCCTCCACGAATCTACCACCCTAACTTTGGGGCAGTTCAAGGACGCTCTGATGGAGAACTTCCTCTCTTCTGTGGAGCGGGACAAGTTAGCGGAGAGATTCTTGTCCCTTCAGCAGCCTGGCAGGACAGTGACAGAGTATGCGCAGGAGTTCTCCCGCCTATCCCTCCTTGCTGCGGAGTTCGTGCCGGATGAAGCCAAGAAGATCAGTCGTTTCGTGAAGGGACTTCGCCATGACATTCGCCAGCATGTGGTAGCACACGACGCCAGAACCTATGCAGAGACCGTGGGAGCCGCCATGCGGGCGGAAGCTATTGAGTTGGATCGTACTGGAAAGAAAGCCCAGCATGGAGCGAGCAATGTCGCTGCATCCAACCTCAAGCGCAGGAGTGCTCCACCTCAGGAGCAAGGTTCTAGGTCCATGGAGGTGTGTGCTTACTGCCACAAGGTGGGCCATACCGCCCAAGTCTGCCGGTCTCTCCTGAAGAAGCAGAAGACAGCCTCTCCTACACAGCCTCTAATGACACTTGCCTCCGCCTCCACCGTTTGTGCCTACTGCAAGTTGCCGGGCCATCAACAGAGGGACTGCCGCCGTAAGCAGAAGGCCTGTTTCAAGTGTGGGCAAGTGGGTCATCTCAAGTTAGACTGCCCTATGAGGGAAGGCTCGGTCACTACTCAGCCACTGCAGGCTAACCCCGGAGCCCAGAATATGGGCAAGGCTGTGATGAATGTCCTTACTCAAGGCGAGGCGCTCGCTTCCACGGACATCATCTCTGGTACGTATGTGTTATTTTATTTTTCCTGCAAGTATTTATGTATGCTTTTATATCAGATACAACCGGAATTGGCGGTTATAACTGCTATTCGTTTTAGGGAGATTTAGAGTCAGAAACAAGTGGTTGCAGATTCTCTTTGATTCTGGCGCATCTCACTCGTTTATTGCTCGCCATATCATGGACCTGCATGGTTGGCCCACTTCACCTCTAGAGGACCCTTTTGAGATTTCTGTGCCGGGTCATCAGCACCTATCAACTAGGGGTATCCCCAATTGCCCAATCTTGCTCGAAGAATTGCAAGTCTTTGCAGATCTCATAATTCTAGAGATGTCTGAGTTCGACGTGATTTTGGGAATGGATTGGCTGGTTGCATATCGAGTGAAGCTGGATTGCGCGGCAAAGAGGATCAATCTCAGCATCAATGGCAAGGATTACAGTGTTCACGTACAGACCCGCGACCATCTGAAGGTAATTTCTGTTATACGCGCCACTCGGTTGCTCAATCAAGGATGCACTGCTGGATTTATCTACGCTTCTCATTCGGAGATTGCTGCTCCTCCACTCGAGTCTATTCCGGTGGTTTCTGAATTTCCTGACGTGTTCCCCGCCAAATTGCCTGGGATGCCTCCAGATCGAGAGATAGAGTTCTCTATTGACGTGGAACCTGGGACGCGCCCCATTTCTAAGGCTCCTTACCGAATGGCCCTGCGCGAGTTGGAAGAACTTCGGTTGCAGCTGGACGAAATGCTTGAACTTGGTTACATTCGTCCCAGCACTTTTCCTTGGGGAGCCCCCGTCCTCTTCGTGAAGAAGAAAGATGGTTCCTTGAAACTTTGTATCGACTACCGAGAGCTGAACAAAGTTACAGTGAAGAATAAGTACCATATCCCTCACGTGGATGATCTTTTTGACCAGCTTAAGGGCAGTAGGGTATTCTCCAAGATAGATCTCAGAACGGGCTACTACCAGTTGAAGGCAAAGGAGTCCGACATTCCCAAGACCGCTTTCAGGACTCGGTATGGACTCTTTGAATCTTTGGTGATGTCCATGGGTCTGACTAATGCCCCATCTTGGTTCATGGATTTGATGAACCAGGTGTTTCGCGAGTTCCTGGATTTGTTCGTCATCATTTTCATAGACGACATCTTGGTCTACTCCAAGACCCGAGAAGAGCATGCAGACCATCTCAGGCTGGTCCTCTCAACTCTTCGTCAGCACCAGCTCCCGCCTGGCAGACATGGTTTCTCTTTGCCCATGCCTGCGGCATCACGACCCGCCCGCAGCGCACTCTGATAATTGTTATTAGACGGGTCGTGACAGTTGGTATCAAAGTGTCAAAGTGTGAATTCTGGCTGGATCGTGTTGCTTTTCTGGGGCATGTTATTTCTGGGCATGGGCTATCTGTTGACCCCGCCAAAATCTCCGTAGTAGTGGACTGGAAGTGACCTTCTACCCCTACTGAGATTCGCAGTTTCCTGGGTTTGGCTGGTTACTACCGACGCTTCGTCAAAGGTTTCTCTTCTCTTGCCGCTCCTCTGACACAGCTGACTCAGAAGCATGCCAGGTTCGAGTGGACAGATCAGTGTGAGCAATCCTTCTCTGAATTAAAGCAACGGTTGTGTTCAGCGCCAGTGTTAGCTCTTCCTTCTGAGGGTTTGGATTTTTCTGTGTACACCGACGCTTCCGGAGTGGGTCTGGGTGGTGTTCTGATGCAGGAGGACCGTGTTATTGCCTATGGGTCGAGGCAGTTGAAGATCCATGAGCGCAATTACCCCACTCACGATTTGGAGTTTGCCGCGGTGGTTTTTGCCTTGAAGCTTTGGCGTCATTATCTCTATGGTGTGAAGTGCCACTTTTACACCGATCACCAGAGCTTAAAGTATATTTTTGTTCAGAAGGACCTCAATCTTCGGCAGAGGCGATGGCTTGAGTTTGTAGCGGATTATGACTTGCAGATCACTTATGTGCCCGGTAAAGCCAATTCAGTGGCAGATGCGCTGAGCCGACATGCTACGACTGCCGCCTGCACCCCTATGTCAGCATTCCTTACCGCCTTGATAGATGACCTGGATCGGATGGACATATCCATCGCACCTAAGGGTCACGGAGGAGTTTCTGTTCCGTTATGGGTAGAGCAGGTGAAGGATTTGCAGCCATCTGATCCAGAACTCCAGCGTATCTGTCGGCAGGTTAAACTTGGTACTCTCCCAGATTTCTCCATCACTGATGATATCCTGCGATTCCGAGGTCGCCTTTGTATCCCTGATGTTCCTAAGCTACTGGATAACATTTGCCGAGAAGCTCATGAGTCCCGCACCTCTGGTCACCCCGACAATAATAAGATGTACCATGATTTGAAGCAGATCGTGTGGTGTCCTGGTATGAAAAATTATATTGCTCGTTTCATCTCCCGGTGTCTGACATGCCAGAAGGTGAAGGCCCAGCGTCAGCGTCCGGGTGGTCTTTTGCAGCCTCTGCCTATCCCAGAGTGGAAATGGGAAGACATCTCTATGGATTTCATCACTGGACTACCCCGTACTCCGAGAGGTCATGATGCAATTTGGGTTATTGTGGACCGCTTGACTAAAGTAGCTCACTTCATCCCATACAGGGAAGGCCATTCCATCGAGAAGATGGCTCGGATCTATGTTTCTGAGATAGTTAGACTGCATGGGATCCCTCTGCGGATTGTTTCTGACCGTGACTCGAGATTTGTATCGCACTTCTGGAAGGGATTCCAGCAAGCTCTGGGCACTGAGCTCAACCTGAGCACCGCTTACCATCTGACTACTGATGGCCAGACCGAAAGGGTGAATCAGATTCTTGAAGACATGCTTCAATGTTATATTCTGGACTATAAGGGAGCTTGGGATGAGCACTTGCCACTGGTTGAATTCGCCTACAACAACAGCTATCAGGAGAGACTCAAGATGGCCCCCTTCGAGGCGTTGTATGAGCGTCGTTGTAGGACCCCTCTCTTCTGGTCAGAAGTTGGTGAAAAGGTTGTGTTGGGTCCTGAGCTACTTCAGGAAATGGAAGAGGCCACCAAGAAGACTCGTCTTCAGCTTAGCCGTGCCGTCGAGAGGCAGAGAAAGTATGCTAATCAGCGTCGCCTTCCGTTGGAGTTTGCGGTGGGTGATCGTGTTTTCTTGAAGGTTTCTCCTACTCCTGGGGTGAAGCGTTTCGGTCGCCACCATAAGCTCAGCCCGAGATTCGTGGGACCGTATGTTATTTCAGAGCGTGTTGGAGGATCTGCTTACCGCCTGGAGCTACCTGATTCCTTGGCCAGTGTTCATAATGTCTTCCACGTCAGCCAGCTTTGGAAGTACATTCATGATCCTACCCGCGTCATTGAGGAAGTTCCAGTGATTCCTAAAGCTAATCTGTCCTATCCAGTCGAACATGCCAAGATCGTGGAGTATCAAGAGCGCAAGCTTCGAAAGAGAACCATTCCTATGGTGAAGGTACTTTGGATGCATGGCAAGTCTGAGGAGTTCACTTGGGAGCTCGAAGCTGACATGCGTAGCAAGTATCCACATCTCTTTTCTTAATCCTGGTATGTCTCCGCTCTTGTTCCTCTCTCTATTTAAGTGCCTTTTCAGTTAGTTCTCTTGACTTGAATTGCAAACTTGTTGGAATGAATGTCATCCTAATATTCGCCATAAGAGAATTCTCAGAAGTTTCGGGACGAAACGTCCTAAGTGGGGGAGAATGTAACAACCCCTACTTTTGTGATGAGATTAAATGAGAATAAGATTAAAAGCAAGATAGTATTAACCTTCCTATTTGTCTAACCGCAGCCCATCTCTCCTCCCCCCCCCCCCCCGATTTAACCCGGTCCAGTTTCTCCCGATAAGTTTTTTATCGCAAAACCGCAAGCCGCTGCTAGGGCTCTCGTCTCCTTTTCCCGATCCCGCTCCCGTCTCCTGCAAGGCCGCGCGAAGCCGCTCCCGCTCCCTGCCGCTCTCCCGTCTCCCGATCGCCATTCCCAACGCCTCCTCCATCTCCAGCGTCGACTCCTTCCCCTCTCTAGGTCGACGACAGCAGCAAGATCTCCAGCGTCGACTCCTTCCCCTCTCTAGGTCGACGCCAGCAGCAAGATCACCTCCTTCTTCCCTCTCTAGGTCGACGGCAGCAGCCTTCTTGAGGACCGGCAGTGGCTCCTCCTCCTCCAAAGGGGTCGACAGCCCCTCTTCCTTTCCGTTTTGGCCGGCGGATTTCAAAGGGACTCCTAGGGTTTCGCTCGAAGCCCCTCCTCGTGGATTCCTGAGCCCAAATCTGGTCTCCTTCGGTAAGGATCTCTGCCAAAAGTTCTGTTTTCAGATTTGCCCTAAATGCTTGTGGTGATTTTCGCCTCCGGACGACGTAATCACGTCGGATCCGCGTGGGTGTGTTGTTTACTCGACTAATCCTAAGTTTTTTCGGTTTTCGGTGCCGTTCAACGAATGTAGCGGTGGAATCGCTCAAGGCCCTCTCCGAATTAGGGTTCCCGGATCCAACCGCCGTCAAAACCCTCGGATCTCTTGTGGTAACCGCTTCTCCCCTCTTTGCCGAGGGAGGTATATTTCTCAACTTGCCCCCGTGAATTAATTACGCAACAGAAACACTTGTGTGCGTGCAGGAGTAACATTGAAACAAATATTTTATTTGAATGCATCCCGAACAGGTTCCGCTAGAGTTTAGACCTTGCCTCTTGGCCGCCGCCTTCAAGCTCGGCTTTCCATTAAGGCAAGTAGAGAAAACTCTCTCGCTTGCAAACAAGTTTTATTTAAGTCACACTTGTACCGTACTAGCCCCCACTTGAATTTATTACTTGCAGATAAGTAAGCTCATTAGACGCCATAGGCAAACAATGAAAGGGAATGTGTCGTTTGATGTGACACCGGAAAATGAGTTTACACTTGAATTGGTAACAGAAACCAATAAGGGAATCTTGCGAGCAGCGGTAGCTTAAGCCTTGCATCTACTCCCATGCTAGAATCTTGTACATCAAATGACGACACACACACCTTTCATTGATTTTCTGCTTATGCGTTTGTGTCTAGGCTAAACTCCGGAGTAGGCTAAAAATTTACTAGAGAATCTCAGTTAGTCTCTGACATACTTTACTGCTATGCTTGTTTCCCAGTTTACTTGTTTATTTTATTAACTTGAATCTCTGTTATTGATCTTGTTCCGAGGCTTTTCCTTCTGATTGGATTTGTCTTAGGGTTCGTGACTGCGCCGTCTACTTCCTGAGCGTTCCTCGCCCAACTCCCGTCTATTGGAGGTTTACTTTTTGTAGTTGCTGCATCAGGTCCCTTGTATCTTGTTTCTTTTACTTTTGGATTTGTCTTTCCTATACTAGTTATTGTCAGTCATTTTCCTTGTATCGTGGACAACTCTTAGGATGGTATGGATGTATTACAGCATTTTATAAATGTTCATTTTCTTCTGCGGTTTACTAGCATCTACTTTTGCATCATAATTGTAGCATGAGAATTGATCAAAGTGCATGAGCATCACTTTTAATTCAAGCTTCCGCATAATAAATCAAACTGATATTGTTTTTTCAAAATCTAATTATTTTCTACAGATATCTTGGTATTACAGCTCCCGCCTGGCAGACATGGTTTCTCTTTGTCCATGCCTGCGGCATCACGACCCGCCCGTAGCGCACTCTGATAATTGTTATTAGACGGGTCGTGACACAATGAGAAATCGCCAACGTGAGATCTTCAGTGAAAAGTTGTTGAGAGGAGAAATCTGAAATCAATACTAAGAAATCTGGAACGAGGAAAAATCTCGAAGGAAAGACATATCTGGAAGCTCATCTGGAAAGTGGAAAAATAGGGAATATGGAAGAACATCTCACCGTGGAAGAGATCTGCTGGTCGGAGGTTTCTGGAATCGCCGGAGGTCGAACAAAAACGCCGGAGGAAGCAACGGAGGTCGAACGAAAACACCGAGCTTCCCGTCAGTGAGCCGCGCGGTGGTCGACGAGCTCGGTTGAGAACCAGGCGAGAAAGCTAGGCGGAGGAGATCGGGATCGCTGCGACAACCTGACGGGGGAGAAGAGAAAGGAGACGCGCGATAGAAAGATCGATTTTGCGAGAGCGATACGCGGAAGACTCGGCGCGGAATGAAAATGCCCTAAACCGGCGTATTTACAAACGCTATTTTAAAAAAGCGACGCATTCAAACAGGTATAAAACAGCTCTGGCGGTTGGAATAGAGCTTTTCAATCCGCCAGAGCTGTCCCAAACAGACCCCAAGAACCATACAATCTGATTCGAAATTTGTGGTGTGTATTTATTTACTTGTTATTGGCAAACCACTCATCTCATGAACAGTCAACTTATTTTGAATTTGTGGTGTGTAGCCGACATTCTCGCGTTTCCAAGGAATACTTACACCGGATGTCAGGTCAATACAATTTATTAGTGCACAGCTTTTCTACAATACATTAGATTATGTTTTTCAACTCCAGTCCACTGAAATTTATTAGTGGGACACACAAGTGCATCCCTGCGTCCGAGTTGATTGATTAGGGCATGTTTGGGAGAGCGGCGGTGGTGGGAAAATGAGTGGTAGCAAAATGAGGGTAGGAAAATTATCTATTGGAAAAATTCTATTACAAATAAAGATCAGTTTAGGTGAACTCCGTTTGTAGCGCTTTTCAGAAAACAGAAGCGCATTATAAACTGTTTCGCAAAACTAGACATAAGCAAATAAAAAAATTAATAAATGCGCGCCCGGGCGGAAAAATGCAGGCGCGGGCGGAAAATGCATGCACGGGTGGTGCGAAAAATGCGCGCTCGCGCGAAAAATGCGCGCCCAAACACGAAAATGTGCGCCCGGGCGGAGAATGCGCGCTCTGACAGAAAATGCGCGCCCGGACGGAAAATGCGCGCCCGAACCCAAAAAAGCGCGCCCCGGGCCGAAAATCCGCGCCTAAGTCGAAATGCGTGCACGGATTGAAAATGCGCGCCATGGCCGAAAAATGCGCGCCCTGGATGAAAATGCGCGCCCGGGCCGAAAATGCGCACCCAGGCCGAAATTCGTGCACGGTTGGAAAATGCGCGTCAGGGGCGAAAAATGCGCGCCAGGGCGAAAAATGCTCATCTGGGCGAAAAAATGAGTGCTAGGGCGAAAAATGCGCGTCCGGGAAAAAATGCGTGCCCGGGCCAAAAAATGTGTGCCCGGGCGAAAAAATGCGCACTCGGGCGGGAAATGCATGCTCAGGCGAAAAATGCGCGTTAGATGGAAAAATGTGATGAAATCACCAAAACACATTTATTTTATAATTGTTTATGTCAAATTTTATTTACAATGATGCTTTTCATGGTAGTTTTTGTTTGTGTAGTTGCAGGTCATCAATTAAAATTTTTTGAAGATAACAATGCGGAAACAACAACAAAATGCAGCAAATAAGTCTAAGGATTAAGGTTGGATGGCCGTTTGGCACCGATCCATACGTCGCCATCATCAAGTTCGTTACTCCAGTTAATCAAATGCCGATACATTACTAAATTATATCGGCCCGCCACATTAAATTATCCAAACGCCACATGGGCGCTGAATATTGGAAATATTGGTGCTGAAATTATTCAGCACCATGATGGCGCTGAATTAATAGCTCTCCTTACTAAGATAGGATATAGAATTTTGAGAGATAAAAGTGAGAGTTTACATGTGTTGTATTTGTGAGTTTATGTGAGATATTGTGGCGAAGGAAGGAGAAGATTTAGAGGGAGCGTGTACATGCGCTTCGCGCAAGTTGTAAGTCTTTGTTTGAATCAATAAAATTATTATTTGTTTGCTTCTATATTCTTCCATGATGATCTCTCTTATAAAATTTGTTAACCAAATCATGCGCGAGTAATCTCCTTTTGTCTCGGGTGCAATGTAAATAATCATGTGATTATATAATTATTATAATGATTCATCGCTTCATTCGAAAATATTTATGTCCAATGATTTTATTAAATAACTTTGATATTTTGTGTAGCATAAAACATATGTTATATTCCTACGGAAGTTCGATATAATATAGAGCGAGTGCACACAAAATATTCTTAGCGATTTAAGCAAATATTGTTAAACTCATTCTTGAATCTCAATCAAGTTTTATCACTAAAGATTTTGTATTATTTTGCTCGCATATATCACATGCTTAAGAGATTTTGATGTAATATGTGGAAAGCAATATACAAATATTTTGATGATTTATATAAAAAGAATTTTCTATGTATAACTTATATATATCTTGTATGCAGTGATGAATCCTTATTCAATAATTATTTATTAAACATTTTTAATAAAATTGCACCCGAGACATTTTTCTCATAAATTAATTTTCTTAAATTAAGATCTCATTTTTGTTAGACAAATCAATCCAACCTTTTATTCATAATTCGCCTGGATTAAAGTAGAATTTAGACCTTCTCTGTGGATCGACTCGTACTTGTATCGGTATTACAATCGTACACCGTGCACTTGCAGTTTTTATTACTTGAAATTTTGTTGTACTATATCAACTTCATTCATAACTGCTTATCATATCGTGTCATTATTTTTAGTGCTTTGAAATTTCTCACCAAGTTTTTGGCGCCGTTGCCGGGGAGGTTTTAATTTCTCTTTAGTTCTTCAAATTATTAGATTAGAAAATAATTATTATAAAAAGTTAATTAATTTACAATTTTAAAATTTCCTAACTAGTTGGTGTCTAGGAAAAAAGTTAGGGGTGAGCTAGTATCCCCCGAAGGGACGACGGTGTTTAACGGTACGTAGTGCGACCACTAACCTTACGTTTACCTGGCCGACAAATTTGTGAAATTTAAAATTTGTAAATTTCATCTTTATATTAAACTTGTTTGTTGGTGTCTAGGAAAGTGGTTAGGGGTGAGCCAGTATCCCCCGGAAGAGAGGTGGTGTTTAACGGTACGTAGTGCGACCACTAATCTTACGCTTACCTGGCTAACGAATAGATGAGATATAAATTTGAAAATTAACACAAAATAATAATAATAAAATAAGCATTTATTGAAAAATATATCTAAAAGGTTTTGAAAAAAAAAATCATTTTAGTTTTAATCACTTATCTTCGTTCTTATAGTGTATGCACATTTGGACTAGAGATTCAACAAAACGCGAACTTAAAAGTTTAATTATGGCTGAAGTAAATCCTAATGTTGCATTACGTGATAAGTGTTATCCAATGAGAACATAATTACCTTCATGTATTAGATTACCTATAACTACTGCAAACAATTTTGAAATCAAACCTCACTATGTGAATATGCTTCCAAAATACCTAGGAGCCGATAGTGAAGATGCTTACATCTTTATAAGTGAATTTGAAGAGGTGTGCTCTATGATGAAATTACAAAATTTAACTGAAGACGCACTTAAGCTTCGTTTTCTTCCATTCGCTTTAAAAGATTATGCTAAGAAATGGATGCATAGTTTACCAGTTGATTCTATAAATACTTGGGATGAGTTTATTGAAGTGTTTCTAAGAAAATTTTATCCTAATCATAAAACTGCAAAAATTAGGAATGAAATAAATCAATTTTTCCAAATTCCTGGAGAAACATTTTGGAAGTACTTGGATAGATTTAAAAATTTATTAACATTATGCCCTCATCATGCTATAGAAAAATGGAGACTATGCCAAATTGTTTATGAAAGTTTGAACTTTAACACAAAAACTATGCTCGAATCTATGTGCCAAGGAAATTTTATGGATAAAAGTGAAGATGAGGCTTGGGAATTTTTCGAAAACTTAGCGGAAAAAATTGGGCAATGGGAAGAGAGTACTTATGATAGGTCTAATAAATCGATTAATGAAAAATCAATGGCCTATAAAAATGGTATGCATGTTATTGATCCAACTACTGCATGTGAGGCTAAAATCGACGCACTTGTCCGTAGATTAGATGCATGAATTAGATATTAAGAATAAACAAGTTAATCACATCTCTTTATGTCCTAATTGTCAAGATCCGTCACACATAGGAGAAGAGTGTCCGTATTTAGAAAATAATTTAAATTATGAACAAATGAATGCTACTTTTCAAAATCCTAAAAATGATCCATACTCTCAATATTATAATCCAGGTTGGAGAAATCACCCAAATTTCTCATGGAGACAAAATGATAATTCAAACTTTCATTCACAAAATAATAACAATAATAATAATAATTCTAACTCTAAATCATTTAATCAAAATTTTAAAGAACCGCAATTTCAAAATTTTAATAATTTAAACTCTAATCAACAATTTCAACCTCCTCGATTTAATAATAAACTTTCTGATTTAGAGAAAAATGTAGAAGTTTTAGTGAAAACAACATCGCAAACCTCTGATGCCCTAACTAAGTTCATGCACACATCTAGTCAAATAATGAGTACTAATTCACAAGCCATAGCTAGATTAGAACTCCAAGTTGAGCAAATTCCGTCTCAAATTAGCGAGAGAGAGAGAGAGGAACTTTTCCTAGCCAACCCATCACTAATCCAAGAGATCCTAAGGCTATAAATCATATAAACGAAAGTCAAGTTAATGCTATAACTATTTTAAGATCTGGGAAAAAAGTGGATAATAAAGTAGAGCTTTATAATGAGAAGCCTGAAACCATAGTTGAAACAAATACAAATGATGAAATACCTCTTGAAGAACCAATTGAAATATCATCAAATAAAAATAAAATTCAAGAAATAAAGGCTCCTTATCCACAAAGATTAAAAAGTAATAAAAATTCTGCGCAAATGGAAAAAATGTTAGAGGTTTTTAAGCAAGTAAAAATTAATATTCCTCTTCTTGATGCAATTCAACAAGTGCCAAATTATGCAAAATTTCTTAAAGATTTATGCACCAAGAAGAAACAAACTCATGTGCCTAAGAAAGTCTTTTTAGCCTCTAATATATCAAATGTGTTAACAAGCACAATTCCCGTTAAATACAAAGACCCTGGATGTCCTACCATCTCATGTAGTATAGGGAATAAATTTATTAATAGAGCCTTATTAGACTTAGGAGCTGGTGTCAATTTGCTTCCTTATTCTGTTTATGAGCAACTTGATTTAGGAGAATTAAAGCCTACTAAGGTCACTCTTCAACTAGCTGACCGCTCTATTAAGATACCAAAGGGAGAAATAGAGGATGTACTAATTAAGATAGGGGAATTCATCTTTCCAGCAGATTTTATAGTACTAGAGACACAACCAGTTGCTAACACTCGTTGTCAAATACCTGTCATTCTAGGACGACCATTTTTAGCTACATCTAATGCTTTGATTAATTGTCGTAATGAGTTAATGAAATTATCTTTTGGAAACATGACAATCGATTTGAATATTTTTAATTTAACTGGGCAATCATGTGATCAAACATTAGATGTAAATATAATTCAAGAATTAGAAGATGAAGATTTAGGAGAATTAGACGAGGAAATATTTGATAAAAGTTTTGAAGAAATTTTTGAAGATGAGATTGCACTATTAGATGAACTTAATATGCATGATTTAATGTATGCTCATAGAGAACCGCTTCCGGAACCCTTGAGTGAAGAGCTTAGAGCCCCTGGCCTCCCTTCCATGATCGAAGCACCTAAATTAGAACTTAAACCATTGCCCGATCATTTGATATATGCATATTTAGGCGAAAACGAGACACTTCCTGTTATAATAGCAAAAGATTTAAATGAAGAAAAAACTAAAAAATTAATTAAAATTCTTAAAACTAATAAGGAAGCCATTGGATGGACTATGGGAGACATAAAGGGGATTAGTCCAACCATAGTACAACATAGAATTCATATGACTGAAAACGCAAAACCTAAACGTGACCCTCAAAGAAGACTAAATCCAACAATGAAGGAGGTTGTTAGACAAGAAATTATTAAATTGTTGGATAACGGAATAATATATCCTATTTCAGATAGTCCATGGGTTAGCCCGATTCATGTTGTACCCAAAAAATCCGGAATAACTGTAATAAAAAATAATAACAATGAACAAATCGCAACTCGCACACAAACTGGATGGCGAGTCTGCATAGATTACAGGAAACTTAATGAAGCCACTAGGAAAGATCATTTCCCATTACCCTTTATTGACCAAATGTTAGAAAGATTAGCAGGACATAAATTTTATTGTTTTCTTGATGATTACTCGGGATATAACCAAATCCCCATCTCACCGGAAGATCAAGAAAAAACAACATTCACTTGTCCTTTTGGAACATTTGCTTATCGTCGCATGCCCTTTGGATTGTGCAACGCACCTGCTACCTTTCAAAGGTGCATGATGAGAATATTTTCTGATATGGTTGAAAGATTTTTGGAAATATTCATGGATGATTTTTCTATTTATGGAGACTCATTCTCTGACTGTTTAAATTATTTAGAGTTCGTATTAATAAGATGCAAAGAGAAAAATCTTGTGCTTAACTGGGAAAAATGTCATTTTATGGTAAAACGAGGGATCGTTTTAGGACATATAATCTCCAACCAAGGATTAGAGGTTGATAAAGCAAAAGTTGAGGTTATATCAGGGCTTCCTCCTCCTAAATCTGTTAAAAAAATAAGAGCATTTTTAGGTCACGCGGGATTTTATCGACGCTTTATAAAAGATTTTAGCAAAAAGATTTTAGCAAGATAGCTAGACCTTTGACTAAACTCTTAGGTAAAGATGAGCACTTTAATTTTGATAATGATTGTTATAAAGCGTTCACAATTCTAAAAGAACAATTAACTTCTGCTCCTATAATTCAAGCACCTGATTGGACTAGACCATTTGAAATTATGTGTGACGCTTCTGACCATGCTGTAGGAGCCATCTTAGGGCAACACATAAATGAGATGTCGCATGTAATTTATTATGCAAGTAGAACCCTTAATAATGCGCAATTAAATTACACTACTACTGAAAAGGAATTTCTAGCGGTAGTATTTGCTCTTGAAAAATTTAGATCATATCTAATTGGATCTCATATCATAATATACACTGATCATTCCGGAATTAAATATCTTTTAACAAAGAAGGACGCTAAAGCTAGATTGATCCGTTGGATGCTACTACTACAAGAATTTGATTTAGAAATACGAGATAAAAAAGGGTGTGAAAATGTAGTAGCCGATCATATATCTAGATTAAAGAATGATGTGTCTAGTACAATACCGATTAATGAAAATTTTCCGGATGAACAAGTTTATGTGGCTTCTCAAACTCCTTGGTTTGCTGATATAGTAAATTATTTAGTCACTCAAGAAACACCATCATTTTGGACGAAACAAGACAAAGATAAATTTTTCTCACAAGTGAAATATTTTTATTGGGAAGAACCTTATTTATTTAAATATTGTCCCGATCAAATCATTAGACGGTGTGTCCCGGATGAGGAGTTTAGAAGCATATTATCCTTTTGTCATGATCAAGCTTGTGGGGGGGGGGGGGGGGCATTTTAGTGCTAAGAAAACATCATCAAAAGTATTACAATGTGGATTCTATCGGCCTACGTTATTTAAAGATGCATTTGAGTATTGCAAAATGTGTAGTAAATGCCAACACATGGGACGGATAACTAAAAGAAATGAAATGCCTCAACAATCAATCTTAGTAGTAGAAATATTTGACGTATGGGGAGTTGATTTTATGGGGCCGTTCCCAAACTCATTTGGAAATAATTATATTCTACTAGCAGTGGATTATGTATCTAAGTGGGTTGAGGCAATACCATCTAAAACTAATGATAGCAAAATTGTGATTAAGTTTATTAAGGAAAATATTTTATCTAGATTTGGAACTCCAAGAGCTATTATTAGTGATAATGGAACACATTTTTGTAATCGTTCATTTGAGGCTTTAATGAAAAAGTATGGAATTAAACATAAGCTGTCAACACCATATCATCCACAAACTTGTGGACAAGTGGAGGTATCAAATAGACAAATCAAACAAATCCTTGAGAAAACGATAAGTGTGAATCGAAAGGATTGGACGTTAAAGTTGGTTGATGCTTTATGGGCTTATAGGACAGCGTTCAAAACAAATTTAGGTATGTCAGCCTATCGGATTGTGTATGGAAAAGCTTGCCACTTGCCTGTTGAATTAGAACATCGTGCAATGTGGGCAATTAAAAAAATTAAATTTTGATGAAAACGAGATTGGAGCACAAAGGAAGTTTCAATTATCAGAATTAGATGAATTACGAAATGATGCTTATGAAAACTCTAGAATTTATAAGGAGATGACCAAACAATTCCACGATAAATTTATCTCTAGGAAAATGTTTAATATTGGAGATAAAGTGTTACTTTATAATTCTAGACTACATCTGTTTCCTGGGAAATTAAAAACTAGATGGACCGGACCTTACTTAGTAAAGAATATATTTGCAAATGGTGCTATTGAAATTGAGGATTTAAATAAAGAAAAAAGCTTTAACGTCAATGGTCATAGATTAAAACGTTTCCTAGAATATGATAATATTGAGACATTTGAACTCATGAATCTTTATGAGCCTGCGTACGTTAACTAAATTTTTAGTCTTCTTGATTAGTTTGTACTAAGTTTATTATAATTTTTTTCTTTCTTTTCTTTCTGTTTGTTTGAAATAAAAAAGTTTTAAAAAAATGTATTTTGTGATTTTACTGCTATATTGCTCGAGGACGAGCATAAAAATAAGCGTGGAGGGGTAGATTCACTGCGTACTTTTCTATAAAAAATTGTTGTTTGTATGATTTAAAAAAAAAGTTTTGATTTCTAATATTCATGGACAATGATTCTTATCCTTAGAACTAGATTTATTAACACTTTAGTAAATATAAAGTCAACAATTATCATCATTAATCAGGTATTAGTAGAAGTATGTATCTCATTTATGTGTACTTAATTCTTAGTTGAGAAGAGCCCACATTAGAAGATTTTGGGTGAAATAATCAATTGAATATTATGATTTCTTTTACTTCTAGCAGACCCTTATTTGAATTCTTTTTATGAGTTGTGTAATCCCGGTTATTGTTTAAGGAGAAGATATTAAATCGTGTTGATTAATTCACTTAAGATTGATTAAGAGAACTATTATATTTTCTTCATAAAGATAACAACTTGTCACTTGACTCCACAACTATATTAGCTAGCTATCCCAGTTAAGTAATATCTTTGGCTTTTTATTCCCTTATAATTGTTTTTCATCTGTGGTATTCAATATAATATGAGATAAAAAAAAATCAAAATTGATAAAGTCCTAGCACTACCATGGTCCCTGATAAGCCCTAATAGGCATTGTGGGCTATGGCACCTAGGAATTATTTTTGAAAACTTAAATAAATGTTATAAGAACTCTTTGGTTTACTCCTTCACTAGCTCTACCTCAGTGTCTGATAAGACCTAATGGGCATTGTATGTTGAGGCACCTAGGGAGCTATCTTATACTATTATTGGGGAACATTTTGCTTTTAGTTTTTTCTGGAATCATAGCTTATGTTAATGTATTCATGAAGCTCACGTGATAAAATGATCGTCTCTATGACTTTAATATACTTATTCTACGATTTCAATACTAAGAGAATTTTTTAACATGTCTTTACAAATTTGCCTTTTGCACTAACTTAGGTTATTTTTCTCATAAATTGACTTCATTTATAACCTCTAGATTATGAGATTGAATAAAAAATCAATTGAGATAAATGTGAATCACTAATGTTATAAAAATTTGCTCTCTCACTTAGAATTATGGACGTAATATCTAAGATATATATTTAATTAATATTTGTTTAAATGGTGAGAAAATTTGATTGTGTGTTTATCAAAGTGTGTTTAGATCTAAAAGCCTTAAAAATAAAATTATTTGTCCATGTTTGTTTATGAATTTCAATGTTCTCTTATGAAATATATATATATATTTATGTTCTTGCAAATTTATGTTTGAATTTTGTGGGTGTAATTCACTGAAAACCCTCACGAGACACAACTCGTCCACTAGGGTAACCTAGGAGTTTAAAGGCTTATTGCACGTGCTAAGTGCAATCGTATATTCTACGAAAAGAATATTTATCTAGTTATTTTTGCTCGGGACGAGCAAAACCTTAAGTGTGGAGGGGTGATGAAATCACCAAAACACATTTATTTTATAATTGTTTATGTCAAATTTTATTTACAATGATGCTTTTCATGGTAGTTTTTGTTTGTGTAGTTGCAGGTCATCAATTAAAAATTTTTGAAGATAACAATGCGGAAACAACAACAAAATGCAGCAAATAAGTCTAAGGATTAAGGTTGGATGACCGTTTGGCACCGATCCATACGTCGCCATCATCAAGTTCGTTACTCCAGTTAATCAAATGCCGATACATTACTAAATTATATCGGCCCGCCACATTAAATTATCCAAACGCCACATGGGCGCTGAATATTGGAAATATTGGTGCTGAAATTATTCAGCACCATGATGGCGCTGAATTAATAGCTCTCCTTACTAAGATAGGATATAGAATTTTGAGAGATAAAAGTGAGAGTTTACATGTGTTGTATTTGTGAGTTTATGTGAGATATTGTGGCGAAGGAAGGAGAAGATTTAGAGGGAGCGTGTACATGCGCTTCGCGCAAGTTGTAAGTCTTTGTTTGAATCAATAAAATTATTATTTGTTTGCTTCTATATTCTTCCATGATGATCTCTCTTATAAAATTTGTTAAACAAATCATGCGCGAGTAATCTCCTTTTGTCTCGGGTGCAATGTAAATAATCATGTGATTATATAATTATTATAATGATTCATCGCTTCATTCGAAAATATTTATGTCCAATGATTTTATTAAATAACTTTGATATTTTGTGTAGCATAAAACATATGTTATATTCCTACGGAAGTTCGATATAATATAAAGCGAGTGCACACAAAATATTCTTAGCGATTTAAGCAAATATTTTTGAACTCATTCTTGAATCTGTAAGACCCCATTTTTTTTTTTGCAAAAACCATCGGGTCTTAGGCCCAGAACCGCCGTTTTGCGGTGACGCCCTCGCTCGGGAAGGTCGCCACTACAAAACGCCGATCATGCCGGCCAATTCGATCACAAAGAAGAGTAAGCTTAAATGAATTAACCATCAGACTAAGTCCACATCACATATAAATAAACTATCAAAAGATGTCCACATAATATAACTGAAAGAAAGAAGACAAGATAACTAGGGCTTCTTGCCCGATACAAGATATCCTCACTACATAAGTCTCTCGCGGAAGCAAATCAACTAAGACGAACACTCACGGATCCTGTCATCTGAGCTCCTGAGCTAGACTGCCCCGCCTCCATCTGCACCTGCCTCTGGTGCTGCCCCGTCGCCGCGGTCTCCTAAAATGATAAGGTCCACCGACCGTCAGTCAAAATGACTCAGCCAATTCCCCACCCCTCCCCCCAAGGCTCCTAGGCACCAAATGGGGAGGAGGAAGCGGAGGACAACAAGGGGTAATACAAAAACAGATGACAAGATGAGTTCTACTCTACACAGGTGTTATATATATGTAAATGAAACATGAAATAGAGACAGCAGGGTAAAGTGTATAAATGACGATAAGCAGTAAGAAAAGAGGCAAGTAAGCATTATAAAGGTAACCATTGATTTATAGGAGTGCCCATACAAACCTATAGACCAAGGGGTCATTTAGCAGGGCCTATCGTATACAAAGTCCCATACCAATTTATACGATAGGTGTCAGGGTTAAATGCTATGATTATGCTATGTCATGCAAAGTATGTTGTTATGCTATGTACATACAAGTGCATCTCACACTACGACTCTATGCGCATAGACCTTAGTTCCCCCTTTTTGGAGCGAGCTAGACTCCCAGGATACTCCCGTAGTGGCAAACGGAAGCGGTGGGTTGGGTCTCGCCCACCTCTAGGTTGGTAATTGCACTACCTAACCTAGACCTATCGTACGCCTCCACAAAACCCGCGGAGCGCCTGCGTACTCTTACTGACTGGACCGCCAGACTCTTATGGCTAAGTGTGAATACCACACTTGTCGAGCCCAAGTGTTAACGTCGGTGCAACGATCGCCAACACGAAGGACCCACCACCTTATGCACATGCAACATAACTTCCCATAACACCGAGCTACAAGCTCCCCGGGCTAACCTGCCCGTCACCAATAATCACCTCAGAAACAAGGATCACCGGACCAAACCGGCCAGAAATCTATAAGAAAACCCCCATAAAACTTACTTATATCAAACCTAGGTGCTCTAAGACGCTAACAGGAAAAGACGATCTTTCGTCAATCCGGGACGACTTATTCCAAGGGTGGCACCCCACCACTGCAGGACTCACCAGACCCTAGCTACTCCAGGGATCCTCTCATAACTACAAGATTACCACTCAACCCTCACAACTCTAAATCAAGGACCACCAGTTAGACCCTTAATCCTAAATTTGCTAAAGTTGCTAAACGCAGACCACCCTTAACGATTTGATGCTCATGAAGGGAGGTACCTCAAATAATCAGTTTTGTGACCCAATGGATTTATTGGGGGTCCATGCTACATATTTAAGATCAAACCCCGAGTTTCATAATTTCTCCAACCATATTATTATTTAAGACAATTTTTCCAAAGGGCAAAAACCCAAGGTTTGAACTACAAGGATACTTTTCTGACTTCCAATGCCTTCCCTAATTTTTACATAAATCAAGGGTACCTAATAATCAGTGGATATAAATTTTTTAGGAAAAACCAGCAAGATTTACTATTTTTAAAAATTCCAAAACCAATTTATTTCCAATAAATTCCAAAGGAGGTACCCTCATATGATCTCTAAACCTTATGAAAATTAATACAGTAGTGCGTTATAATTAAATATTCAGTCCTACAAAGTTTGACCATGTTCCACAGAAGGTACATTTGTAATTTTCACAGAGGATATATTTGTAATTAATTCCAAATTGAACTAGAGGTACCAAAACTATTGATCCATAAATTATGAGAAAAATACAGTGGGTACATATTGGTACAAAAAGGCATCCAGCAAAGCTTCATGCAATTACAGTAATTTAACACCCTAAAATTGATCATCCCAAAAATTGCCAACAATATGAAATATTACAATTTGGACCTCCAAAAGTTTCCTCATGGTCTAACAGAATCTTCCAGGGATTAATAACATTAACACTAAGTTTGTGACAGAAGATGGTTAAACATTAAGTGTTATTTCATCCTAAAATCCAAAACCCTAATTATTTGCAAATCTACCCAAGGGTTTATTAATTAGGATTGGAAACTCCAAATCCCTCCAACTTCTCACAGTAGTATTATCTGGTTACTAAGGCCATCTCCCCAAAATTTCAAGTCAAACCATTGAGGTTTGACCCCTCTTCCTTCAATAGCCTCTAATTGCACCCCATTAGGGTTTACCCTAGGGTTAGGGTCTAAACTTCTCCAAATCCACCCAAACCTCTTGTGAGGGTATTATATCACTCTTAGAACTCAGAGAGGGCTATAGCACTTCTCTCCATGGACATATACTTCTATGTCCTTCACAACCCTAAAGGGCACCAAACACTTAACCACTAGGGTTTATGGGCACACTAGGCCCTAACTCATCCAAAGTTGCTCCTTGGGGTGTCTCATACCTCCCAAGTCAGTGACCAAGGTCACCCCAACAATCAGTGGAAGGAAACCCCTCCACACTCCAAAATTAACTTAGGTTCACTTTTGCCCTAAACATAACCCTTAAGCAAACTATCTTCAAGAGAACTCCCTACCTTGCCCAAGTCCATACTACTCTCTAAACTGACCATGGGTCAGTGAAAGACCACCCAAGATCCTACCAACATTTGGTGAGGAGTGGGGTTCCAATGGGGTACCTATTTGGGGTGCAAATAGCAACTTAGCCCCTTTTTGATTTACTAGGGCAAACCTCCTCCAATGGCCACCAAATTTGATCCAAAGGTTGGAATGGGGGAGGGTGATGTGCATCCCAAATATGAAGCCATTTGGCTTTGTGGAAGTGTGGGGGCACTCACCCAAAGTTTTGCCTAAACCTAGGGAGCCTAAGGTTGTCTTGGTGAAATACCCTACCAAATCAACTCCATAAATCATGATATTTTAACCAGGGCCTATACTTACTCCCTAGGACCACCCATACAAGTTTGGAAGGATTTTGAGGTGTTTAGAGCACCTAATTAGGTTACATAAGGATTAATGAACTTCCCCAAAAATCATGGGGAAAAGTTCTCCAAACAGTATGATTTTTGGACATGACCTAGGTATGTATAAGACAAGACTACACCCTAAATATCAAGTCATTTGGAGTTCTAGATTGGTGTGAGCAACAAAAATAAGCTCTGAATAGCCTTAAGGACAGTCCCCACTACAATGAGTGCTGTGCCCTAACCAGGACTCCAAATTGAGTGATCTTAATTTTGGATTAAACTAGACCTCAGGGGCTCCAACTTTGATGTTGGGCAAAAATTCCCTAGAGGCCTCTAAGCATTTTTCCCAAAATTAATAAGGAACTGCATGTTTAATCACAGAATTAGGAATTAATACTAAGGAGGCGCACGAATCTTAAAGCACATCTAACAGCGCCTGGTTATCGTCCCCAGTGAATCAACGGCTGAGATCTACCACGCCTGGGCCCCCTTGCTTGATGATTTCCCAGCCACCTGAGCGCCGCCCCGGCCGACCAACGCCACCACCACCTCCGTTGAGGTGGGGGGTGGCGATGAGCGGTGTTTGATCGGCCGGAGGTGGCCGGAATCGTGATCTGGGAGGAGAAGCCCAACCCGATCAACGGGAGGCTTGGCTGGCTCGATTCACGACCGATTGGCCACGATTCGAGCCGCCGACGATTGGGATCTATTCCTTAGGGTTCAGGGAGGAGAAAGGACCTGCTGATGAGCTTGTCGGCGGGTTGTCCTCGAGTACACCATGGGAGCTTGGGTTGGTTGCGATGCCATGCCGATTCCCACCTACAGAACACGAAATCCTCAGGGAACTTGGGGGTTTCTCTCCTCTCTGGCTTCTGAAGGTGATGGGGGGTTCGAATGAGGGTGATGGTGGCTTTAACCCCCATTGCCATTAATGGCCTCTTCGAATTCCTCCAATGCCGGCCCCCATTCATCTCCCCTGCTTTAACCCTTCTTGGTAACTGCTGAAAACTCATCCTAATCAGCTGAGGAGTTGAAAGGGAGAGTTAATTTGGGAGGCCAAGGGATGGAACTCCTTAATGGCCATGAATGGCCTCCTTCTCTCACTTCAAAAATGGGGAAACCCCCATTTTCTCACTCCTAATCACCATGGCCGGTTTCTACACTCTCTCTCCTGAGTTTAATGATGGTCTACATGGGCTGGTTGACCATCCAATTGAGTTAGCCCAAAGGGATTGGGTTAGGTTTGAGAGATTTGACCTAAATTGGGTAATTTTGACTTTTGGTCAAATTGGCCATTTGGGTGACCCTAGGATGGGGCTTTTGGGTCCATTGGGTTCCAAATTAAGTTTAGAGACTATTGGTGGGGTCAATTTGGTCATATGGGTCTTGGTTGACCCAATCTAAGCTGATTTGACCAAAATAGACTAAATTGACTTTGGTCAAATTGAGCCCTAGGGTTGACTTGGTCAAGGGGTTTTTTGGTCCACTGGGTCCCCTATGATATGATGACCCTATGGGTAAGGTCAATTTAATATGGTGATGGTCAATTATGGTACTTTGTGAAGAAATGCCATTTTGACCTAAAAAGGGCATTTTGGTCAATTTGCACCCCTGGGGGTCCCATGATGGAGCTTTTAGGTCTACTAGGTCTCTTATAGCATGCTAGACCTAGGGGAGTGATCAATTTGGCAAGGTGAAGGTTAATTGGCTCTAAATAGGCTACTTTGACCAATTTGGGGCATTTAGGTTGACTTTGGTCAAATTGATCTCTTAGGTTGACCCCAATGGGCCCTTGGTGCCCTAAGGGAGCCTCTAAATGGTTAGGGGTACTAAGATGGGGTCAATTGATTAAGTTGAGGCCCTAAAGTCTGACCCTAAGCTTGGTAAATGGAAATTGCTAATTGCAGACCAAGGTGGTTTCCTCCTCCTTTCCTAAGCTCTCAAGGTCAAATGACTCTTCCTATGGTTTTGTCATGACCTAGTCATGACAAAACCATCTTAGGGGTCTAGTAGTTTGGGGGATGTTACATGTTGAAACCAGCAACTGGTCTCTTGAGTTCGGACCCACTGGGGGTGTAGCCGATGCTTATTTCTCCCTCACTAGACTCTCTTGACGGTGGATGCTGGAAACGGAATAGACCCAAGGCTGAAGCGAGGAGGTCCCGCCACACACCCGGAAGATCTTAGAGAGCTTCCCCTCCCAAACCAAAGCTCAACCGGGCACCTTGGAGGGCACTGGCTGCCAACCAAAACTAGCCTAGAGGAGAGGATGCTCTAAAATCGGATCTCCTCCAAGGTGCCCTTAAGGGTCTATTTATAGTTTTCCTAGGCTGGTCTGTAAATAGCCTGAATCCGCCTTTTAAATTTACTAAAGGCACCCCAAATTGGTCTACGAATAGCCTAACTCCGCTGTTCTGAAGGGCTATATGCAGACCACAAGGGGTATTATGGTCATTTCCTCCTCACTGCCTTCTGGGCGAGTGGTCCGTGAGGGAACCACTCGCCGAGTTCCCGCCTGACTGGGCGAATGATCAAGCCTCTGAGCGAATGGTCCGTGGAGGCATCACTCGTCAGGCTCCCACTCGCCTGCAGCCTACCCCCACTAATCTGGGGATCCTTTTTCCTATCTTGGTACGGGCGAATGGTCTGGCTGACCCCTGTCCCATCAACTGACTCGAGGGACCCACTCGCCAAATACGGGTTGTACACAATCCCCGCTCTTTGCGAGTGGCTCGCCCACTCGGAAAGAACAGTCCAACCCCTTATTTGGTGAGTGCTTGTTGAGTGGGCCCCGCAAGATTCTGTGGGTCCCACCGTTATCCTATATATATATACATCCCGTGTCAGGTTTTTCTGGACCACTTCCCCATTTCGGCTCAGGATTTCTTCTCTCTCTTGACCTTTTGCCACTTCCAATGTCTTCTCATAAGCCTTCCGCGAAACCCCTTTCGCAAGAGATGATCGAGCGCCTGGCCGCGGCCCAGGTTGCAACCGCCCCGAAAACTGCCAGATTCGCTCCCTGGCTGACATCCAAGCGAGACCCAAGCGTCCCGTACGTCTCGCGGCGAGCCAAGACGATTCGGTTGAATCGTCAGAAAGGCGAGGCCGTGTCCGAATCTCCGGCGCGTACTCCTGTTGACCTCGGGACCCAGGTATGGGAATTCCTCCCACCTTACCTTTTAGTTCGGACCCTTACTCCAAAGTTGTTTTGACCACTCGCAGGGGACCTCGGTGCCAGAGGACGGCCACGCGGTCGTCTTGAATAGTGTCGCGGCGCCACCCCCCCGAGTCTGAGGGACCTCCTCCAGATCTGGCCCTGGCTCCTCCCCCTCCTCCGGGCGAGACCGTACTTCAGTCCAGTAAGTTTTGGGAATCCTTCCGATTTACCTTTGAGACGGATTGTTTCTGACCCTCAACTTTTTGCAGTCCTCAACCCAGACGTCTCGCTACGGGACACTATTCCTCCGCCTTCCCCAACCCAGCGGAACCTTTCTGTTACAGCGAATGAGCAGAGGGTCCACCCCGAGCGGGAGCCGGGTCAGCACCTCCGTGCTGAAGATAACGCGAATCCTCCGGCGGATGATCAGGCTCCTCCTCCCCCGCCTTTCCGCCCCGGAAAAGGGAAGGTTTTCCCCCCTTTCGCCGGTTTGCCCGAAGTACACCCCCATACTTCTCGCCCCTCAGGCCACAGGGTACCTGCCCCAGGTGAGGCCTCTATCTTGTCCTCGCCGCATTCACTAACTTCATCGTATTGATCCTTTTATAATCTCGTAGGGTATCGGGAGGTCTCCCCCCCTGAGTCCTACTATGAGGGGGAAGACGGGGTGCTCTCGCCCCTTCCCTCCCCAGGTGATCTCGCTGACTTCTTGGGTGACTCATCTGACCACGTGACCCTGAAGGAGCGAATCACGGAGATCTTTGGGAAGCTTATACACCTCCAGCGAAATGCTGCCGGCCAGGTGGATGAGGAGAAGCTGGAGATCAAGCGCGAGCTGAAGGAACTCCGGAGGGACTACTCGCGGCTTCTCGCGACAGTGGAGCGACTGGGGGGCGAAGGTGGGGAGCTGTCGCCTGAAAGGCACGCGGCGAGAGCCCGGGACCAGCTCCAACTGGCTTCCCACGAGATCACCAACATGATGACATACTACCGTCAGCGAATGCCCCCAGAAGCAGGGTCGCGAAAGCGAGGTCGATGGGTTTGGGTGGAGTACTGACCCAGACGCCATAATCTCTTTCTTTTCCTACCCGCCTCGCCGCGAGTGTCGAACATTAATATTTGTCTGTAATAACTATGTATATTATGATTCTGAGAATGCTCTATTTATCGCTATTTACTTTCCTCAGCCTATCTGATTGTCGCCGAATGATATGCTTTGCGAATGCTTACCTGATCATTTTTGCTTCTCTCATAACCTGCCTTGGTACTGCCGAAACGTAGTCGGAAGCTTCGGCGCAGATCATCGAACGCATAGATGGAACCTGTGGGAAGTTGGTGGAACCAGTCCCTTGCTTTTTCCTTCAGGGTGGTTGCGAAGAGTCGGCATTGGAAAGAATCTGACATGGGAAGGATTGAAGTCATGTCCTCGAACCACTGCAGGTGCACAACTGGGTCCTCCTTGCCGGTGTAGTAGGACATCTCCGGCCCACGAAACCCTTCTGGCACTGGGGCTGAGAGGATCATCTCGCAAAAGGGGCTCCCTTCCCCTGCTCGGCGAGTGGTCCTCTCGCGCGGGACCAACTCACACACCTCGGCACTCGCCGGACTGTTGAACAACTGCCGTCCGGGGAGGTCTCGCGCACTGCCTTCTGCTGGCACCTCCTTTCCCGGTCGCTGCCCCGGGGCGTTCTCGCCAATCTGCAAAGGCGGGACCACTGGAACCACCGGGGTCTCGCACTCGGTCCTCGACGCGAGAACCGTCTGCAGGACCTCTCGCTTAAACTTCTCAAACATCTCCAGCCACTCGCCCGCCGCGGGTGGCTGCGAGTGACCTGAGTCAGAACCATTTCCTCCATCTCCTGTCATCGAAACCAGCTTGGGATTTTCTTTCACCGACTACGGTCCACGCTCACCGCACCAAAAATGTTGAAACCAGCAACTGGTCTCTTGAGTTCGGACCCACTGGGGGTGTAGCCGATGCTTATTTCTCCCTCACTAGACTCTCTTGACGGTGGATGCTGGAAACGGAATAGACCCAAGGCTGAAGCGAGGAGGTCCCGCCACACACCCGGAAGATCTTAGAGAGCTTCCCCTCCCAAACCAAAGCTCAACCGGGCACCTTGGAGGGCACTGGCTGCCAACCAAAACTAGCCTAGAGGAGAGGATGCTCTCAAATCGGATCTCCTCCAAGGTGCCCTTAAGGGTCTATTTATAGTTTTCCTAGGCTGGTCTGTAAATAGCCTGAATCCGCCTTTTAAATTTACTAAAGGCACCCCAAATTGGTCTACGAATAGCCTAACTCCGCTGTTCTGAAGGGCTATATGCAGACCACAAGGGGTATTATGGTCATTTCCTCCTCACTGCCTTCTGGGCGAGTGGTCCGTGAGGGAACCACTCGCCGAGTTCCCGCCTGACTGGGCGAATGATCAAGCCTCTGAGCGAATGGTCCGTGGAGGCATCACTCGTCAGGCTCCCACTCGCCTGCAGCCTACCCCCACTAATCTGGGGATCCTTTTTCCTATCTTGGTACGGGCGAATGGTCTGGCTGACCCCTGTCCCATCAACTGACTCGAGGGACCCACTCGCCAAATACGGGTTGTACATTACAGAATCTCAATCAAGTTTTATCACTAAAGATTTTGTATTATTTTGCTCGCATATATCACATGCTTAAGAGATTTTGATGTAATATGTGGAAAGCAATATATAAATATTTTGATGATTTATATAAAAAGAATTTTCTATGTATAACTTATATATATCTTGTATGCAGTGATGAATCCTTATTCAATAATTATTTATTAAACATTTTTAATAAAATTGCACCCGAGACATTTTTCTCATAAATTATTTTTCTCAAATTAAGATCTCATTTTTGTTAGACAAATCAATCCAACCTTTTATTCATAATTCGCCTGGATTAAAGTAGAATTTAGACCTTCTCTGTGGATCGACTCGTACTTGTATCGGTATTACAATCGTACACCGTGCACTTGCAGTTTTTATTACTTGAAATTTTGTTGCACTATATCAACTTCATTCATAACTGCTTATCATATCGTGTCATTATTTTTAGTGCTTTGAAATTTCTCACCAAAATGCGTGCCCGCGCTTAAAATGCGCATTCGGGCAGAAAACGCGCTCCCATGCTGGAAAATGCGAGCCCGGGTCAAAAATGCGAGTCCGGGCCAAAAATGCGCGCCCCGGGCAAAAAATGGGTCCTCGGGAGAAAAGCTAAGGTTTCCGCAGTGTTGGAGCTTGATTGGTAGGAGGAAAACATTTTCGCAGTGTCAACTATGTATCAGGATGAGAAAATGCTTTTCAAAAAGGTTGAAAAGTAGGAGGCCCATGACTTTTCAAAAAGAAGAGAAAAATGAGTTTTGGGCGGTAGCTTTTTCAATTGATAAACTTTCCAAATAGTGTGTAAAGTATGACAACGTTTTTCAGAAAACAAAATGAAGCTAAAAACACTCTCAAACAAGCCCTTAATCTCAATCATCCAAAATGAATAAAAAATTAAGTGTACAGTTACTGAAACAATGAACCGAAAATAGTGGACGATCTCTGTGACAGATTGGTGAATCAAAACCATGATAACATTCCCAATCCATCTGCACAGATTCCTCCTCATCTAGCGAACGGACGGAGACTGACTCTGGCTCAACAAAAGGCAAGCAATAGGTGGTTGAAGCTTGAAATCGTGGGAATGGCACCGTCTTCCTGCATGGGCGGACTGGACTAGAGGTGCGTGCCCTGATCGGCTAACGGAATGGACATCACGAGGCAGTGGGTGTGCTCTCTGGCTGTCGGATTCTGGGCAACGGTGGAGGAGATCACGGAGGTGGAGAGGGATGTGACGGGGGCGACCACGTTGTCGTGAGTCTACATGGGGGAGACAGGCGGAAAAAAAAACTCGGGTTGGACTACTATTAATTTGAACCGAGGAGAAGTTTAAGAGGTGGGATCCCTTCGCTGCCTGCATTCATAATTGAGCTGCTTTATTGAGTGGTGTTAAAGGCACACCAAAAATGGATGTATGCACATTAGTGATAAAGACACACTAAAAAAATATTAGGTCTTTTTTCTTAATGTTGGTGTGCATATAACACATTTAGGTTTTTTTTTAAATTGTTGCGCTTTTTGGTGTGACTTTAACACCCCTCTTGTTTAATAATCCTTAATAATCTACAGTGCCAGAGCCATTAATGCCGCTTTGAAGTTTGATCTCGAGCTCGCGGCGTGCCCTAAATCCCTCCCGCCTCCTGCATATCGCAGTCCGCCACTCACGCTTGCAGTCGCCGCTCCGCCGCCGAAGTCCAAACCTCCACGGCTCCACCTCTACTCCCGGCGCGCCGACGAGGCGACGACGGAGGACGGGAGGATTTCTTCTACTGTTTCCTCCACCGCCGCCGCCCAGTCATCCCTCACTCCACTCATCTCCGTCGGACCACCCAATACCTACTTCCTGCCACACATTCCCTTCCAGTCTCCTCCCGAGCCACCAAAGGGTCCGACCATGGATCCATGGCGGAGGGGCGGGTAGCCCTTAGGATCGTATCATCCTGCACCTTCCAACTAAATCCACCTAACCCACCCCTTCTAAATCATCGCAACCGCCCAATCTCTCCCCCCTTCCAGTCAGCCCCTTCCCGACGATTCCAAAGCTCCTTCACTCCACTAGCTGTCATTCCCGCAGCTGTCTTGACAAGGATTCGATCGGCTGCACTTGTGAGACTAAGGTATACCTCATCTCATTGCTCCTTTATTGTTACTTCAATCTATGCGAGCTTATTTTGTTCACTTAAAGACAGAGCTTGTCTATCGTTAGCCCTATTTGTAGTTAATTGCTTAATTATTGTTAGAGTAACTTGCATGAGTGAATCTATCATTTTGTTTTTGTTGATCGTTATGCCATTTTAGCTAGTTGTATGAAACCCTAAATTAATGTACACGCATAATTTAATATTGATCCCATGAACATATTTAATATTGGAATTTAAGATTCCGGCCTACATCATTTAGCGATGATCACAAACATCACAATCGACACCAGATCGCAATCAGCGGAGCATCTTGGGCGGATCTTTGTTACAGAGGCTATAGACGATGGTAACAAACATCACACAACCGACACAGTCGACGATGATCACAAACATCACACAACCGACATATTCAACGCTGATCAACTATCAACACCTAGTAGAGCACCATGGGTGGATGTGGATCTATTTTATGGAGGCTCTAGGCGAAATTGATTAAAATTCCTAAACGTTTTAAATAACATTCAACATGTTGATGCATAGTAATTTGATAATATTAGATTTAAGTTGTTTAAATAAGATTTAACCAAGAAATTGTAGTTGGCGTGCATTATCTTAAAAATAATACACTTAGTTGCAAAATGAAACCCTACGAAATTGTCTTATTTCGAGTATATCAGATCCAAAAAGTTTCTTGGTGGCTTTCTTCGATACTGGGGAATTGAATAAGAAAATTCATTTCAAACCAGTCGCTTTTGATTTATAATCAACCATGAGATTCATATATTTCACTAGTTACCTTATCTTTCATGGGACCTTACTTATCTTCGGGGTGCTTTGTTGTGAAAAGGGCTGGACGGAAACCTCAAAGAAAAGGATCACTGGAAGGAAACTTCAAAGCAACAGATCATCGGAAGGAAACTTCGAAGCAGAGACTCCACAAAAGGAGGTTCAAAAATAAGTAGAGTTTCATAAAAAGTAGGCTTCGTTGCACGAGTCTCGTTGGAGTAGGTTTCAAGGCAATGGCTTTCTGAAAGGAGGTGGCATTAAAAGAATCTCTTCAATACCAATTTTTGGTGGCGTTTTTGTGCTATGGAGCAGGAACTTGTCCTTGCATTGCATGTCTGGGGATACTCCTTTCGAGTTTGAAGAGTTACGACAATTTCAAAATTTAAAAGTTAAATCTGACCATTCCTCAAAGAGAATCCAAACAAAATACAACTTAGCGCACACAGAGTACATAGAATTTGCACCATAAGAAGTTATGATGCATGAATCCTAAAGCTAAACCATGTTAGTATGCTGACCATATTTTATGATAACACCAATTGTTCAATCACTATCTTACTACCTTGGTATAAAGTGACAACGAAAAGGAATATAGATCAATATACTACCGACAAATAGACTGGGTGAGAAGTGCAACGTACAAAAAAATATATTGCGCAGTGGCTACTGCAACAAGGACAATCCGTCATCTTCAACTTTTCTGTTTTTTGGTGGGAGATTCAAACAACTCGTGCTTGATAAGCTAACAATGAGTGTAGTCTATAAAATCCTTTCTCTGCCACCTAAAATTTGCCATTTCCTAGTTGAACTTTGCTTAATGGGTCAAATTAATTAATTATTGGCCTGAATTATAATTAGAGATTATAGATAACAAACTGTATATTATCCTTAATTTCATTAAACTGATTTCTGATGCATGATTCAGTAATGACCCCTTCATGAAAGTTGTTGACAAGATTCCATATATTTTTACTAAATTTTCGAACATCACCTTGACCGTGAAAAATCACGATCAAACTAGAATATTCAAAATTATCGTGATTACAGTTATTTATTTATTAAGCAATCTTTATGCCCTCGAAACGACCCAAGTCCTAAACATAAAATATGCCTACTGACCTAAACCAGCTCCCATAGAAATTGGCTCATATTGTGATAATTTGAATCTTATGTGCGGAATGAAATAACAATTACATTTTTATTAGAGATGATCATATTTTTGGTTAGTCTGACGAGTCTGATATTGAGAAGTTTATAATAAATTGTATCAATAATGTTAATCTCTTTTAAGTATTTCGGACGAGCTCGATTGTAAGTATAAATACGATGATCTCAGTTTTGATGTGATTAAAAAATTTAAGTTGGCTCTTACGTGTTCCGTGTTCGACATCGAATATGAATATGATGATTGAAAATTTGAGGTTATGAATATATAAGATGTCTCTGATGATTCTAAAATTAAATATGATTTAGATAGTTACTGATTGTGGTTGGATTGAAAGATTTAAGTAGATATATTTAGAAGGATGTAAATGATCACACGACTCTAATGAGTCAATTTTCGAGGAAGGATTCGTGTGTGGCTCTAACAAGTCTGAATGGAAGATAACTCTATTAAATATCAAGTTACATGAGTTGAGTCAGTTAATGTTTGATGATTCTAACGAGTTGGTTTATAATTATGTCTCATCTCTTGTCATGGCAGAGTACATTTGATGAGCAATTCAATAATGATGAGTTATGAATTGATGATGATGATATTGATCATGTAATTATATTGAGAATATGAAATTGATGATTGAAGATTGTACTTGATATGTTAATTTATATTCTTCTTAATTATCTAGATTGACAAATTGTAATCATATAATTTTTAATTTACCAAATAACTAATAATAAAGTTGACTTGAGTTATGATCCTGGGTAGGTTTAGTGATTCGATAAAGTCATTCGTTGAGCATGGATGTGATGGGTGTATGTAAAATGTAGAGGTCGGTGACCGTAATGTAAGTAGGGTGTTCATTTTTCCTATGCGAGTTGATTAGTGCGGTGATCTCTTTCCCCGTTATGGTACATAGTTGAGTGTTCATTTCCCTAAGGGAGTTAATTAATTGGGTGACCTCTTTCCCCAGTTGTGATGCATAATATGATGCTGTTTTCCCTTAAGTGGTGTTGTTATAATGCATATGTAAAATATGGTTGGTTGACTGGCCCTGCTGGACTGCTCACTTCAGAGGGTTAGTAAAATGACTCTTGGATAGGATAACATTATGGTCGGAATGACAACATGTGCCCTAGCCTAATTGTTATTTGTTTAGTTGTTAGCCACCTTGAATTCTGCATGAGCTATGTCTTGGTTCTTTTGATGATACCGCCATTGGGCGAATAATTGTTACTACATGCTCGAACTAGATGTATGTATGTTTAGAGATGATTGTGCTTAAATATCCTAGTAGTCATCAGGACATACCACTGCTACCGTTTGGCTTTAACGGTAGTGCCTATAGGATTAGCTACCCCACAAAGAAGTGTCCCAGTGGTTAATCTTCACTTGATTACGATCCAGTACCGATGTCTCGACACCTTGAATGATAAATCTATGTCTACATAGTTGGTGTGTATGTCTACGCATGAATGTGATGACAGTGATGTGTGTCTTACATAGTTTTGTTTTTCCTTACTATTAATAAATGTTATATCATGTGGTTACTTGAGTATTTACACTCCTTTGACGAGGATATACATAATTAGCTTAGGCATGAATGAGATGGTCGTGCAACTACTTATTTATACATAATGAAGTAGTTTAGATTGTGCAAGATCTCAGTCATATAAATTCATATAGGTTTCTCTATTTGTTGGTTACTTAAATAGTTAACCCTTGTACTTGTGTTATTTAATGTACTTATGAGAGTGCATATGTTGTGGACATTGTTAGGATGAGTCAATATCATACTTAAGTAGTCAAATATGTATAATATTGCTAACCCACACTTCGGTTGCCACCCCAGTTGTTCTAGGAGTTATGTCGTGGACTTGACGTGAAGGTAGAAGATTTTACAAGATCGTTGATATGCTTAATAACATGGATAGTTTAGTGGATATATAGATTACATTTACTTTGCATGTCTTATATATATATATATATATCTTTTACTACACTAAAGGGAAAAGTTGTCTTTGGTGCAACATTCAAAACATGTCCAATATAACCTTTTTCCTTTTATGTTAATTACTTAACATATATTAATAAAGTTTTGTAATTATATAAATCTTATGCCCATTTATGTAATTGCATAATATCCCAATAAAAAAATTCATCAAATCTAATTTTTTTTTACTAGAACTCCTACACCTATAATAGGCTATTGTCCTAAACCTATTATATATATATAAAGTTTTTACGTATTACGAATATTTTATTACAAAATAAATATTGAAATATTGATGTATATTTTTTTACGGTCATTTTGAGTACTCATATGTATATGTTGCGGGCGAAGCCCGCCGTCGCGGGCCGGGTACTGTCGTATGCGTGCGCAACCCGCTAAGAGTCTGCGAGCAAATGCGGGCGCATCCCGCTCGAATTCGGGCGTAGCCCGTCAAGAGTCAGCGAGCCCAGGTGAAGCCCGTGCGGAGCTGCTCGTATATATATATATCTTCATTATATAAACCAATATACATATCTTGGAGCACACCATGAATTGCATCTGGACCGTCCGATCAAGCATGATCAAAAGCTGGCCGTCGGATGCAAGGGGGGAGGCCTGCCTATAGCCATTCCTCCAAAAAAGCTAAATCTCTCATCTCTCCTAAATCCCGATAGAGAGAGAGGGAGAGAGAGCGCGTGGGAGAGAGAGAGAAAGAAAGAGAGATGGAGAACGTGGGAAGAAAGAGAGGGGGGAGAGAGAGTGGGAGGGAGAGAGAGAGGGAGAGTGAAAGGGAGAGAGAAAGGGAGAGAGAGACACATGGCGGAAGGGAGAGAGAGGGAGGGATAGGGAGAGAAATCAATTAAAAAATTTAGTCAAATCGTACATTTTTGTAAAAAATAAAAATTGTAATCTTGATTTACATTTTTTTACGGTCGTTTTGAGTACTCATACGTATATGTTAAGGGCTCAGCCCGCCTTGATGCGGGCGCAGCCCGCAACGACACATCGATTTAACTGTTCCGCTTGAATGCGGTTAAGCCCGCTTGAGTGCTGGCGAAGCCCGCTTGAGTGCTGGCGAAGCCCGCTTGAGTGCTGGCGAAGCCCGCTTGAGTGCTGGCGAAGCCCGCTTGAGTGCTGGCGAAGCCCGCTTGAGTGCTGGCGAAGCCCGCTTGAGTGCTGGCAAAGCCCGCTTGAGTGCTGGCGAAGCCCGCTTGAGTGCTGGCGAAGCCCGCTTGAGTGCTGGCGAAGCCCGCTTGAGTGCTGGCGAAGCCCGCTTGAGTGTGGGCGAAGCCCGCAGCGACGCATCGAGCATGGGCGAAGCCCGTGCGAAGATGCTAGTATATATATATATGACCTAGCGTGTTTATTTGTTAGTCTCCAAACATTTTATAGACTGTTATACTTGACTTGTGGTGCCTCGTGTCGTTGTTGTTATTACTTTTCTGTCTCTCTATATACACATGTTTTAGCGATCTATTATGTGGTTGTTAGTCTTCCGCTAGTTATTTCTTCTGCTACCTTGCTTATAGTTTATTTTATTTGTGGTGTGATCGTTTACCTGAAATTCTGCGACCTCAAGTGGACCTTGGCATCTTTTTGATCTTGCGGTCAGGGCAGACCGATTCTGCTAGCCGCCCAGACTGTGGATGTGATCATTAGCATCCAACCTCCAGAAGGTCGGAGGTTATCCTTTGCGTGATCGCCTGACCGCGCGGTCAGTTCTCTTTTGTTTCAAAGTGCTATCCGCACACCCTGTAACCTTTTATCCCCGCCCAGTTCTCATGTACCCCGAGTAGCCCGTAATTTTGGTGCCTACCCGCTCGAGCAGGTTCCCGTTAGTATAAATCAGGGTGCACAGTACCTAGAAGGGCATGCTCACTCGATTCCAAAGTCTAATTTCTCGCTACTGTGGACTCGAGTTCATCTCTTTTTGCTGCTGGACCTCTCCTTTGAGAGACCGTTGTAACCTCTTTCAGGCGATTAATAAAATCACCCGCAACAAGTGGAGTTGTCGTTGCGGGCAGTGTGTCCTCGCCGTTCGCGGCATCTCTTCCTTCACTCTCAACTCGCTCATAAGTAATCAGAGAGTAACCGACAACTCTTATTTTTCTCTTTCTCTTCTCTCTTTGTAAAGCGTGAGTTTGTGGAGGTGCATTTCGAGCACCAACAGAACGAACATGCGACCTTAAGATAAGAGTTGGTTAGCGAACAGTTCAATTAAGCATGTGTGATCTCGACATCCAACAATGTCCGCCCGCAGGGTCCCATCGCAGTTCAGGGACAGTGACCGCTGTAGAGTCTCTAGAGCTTAGATTTAAGCAAGCTCGTCGTGAGACCGCACATCAAATAAATGCCATGGTGCAGGCAATAACCCAGTTGTCTCAGCGATTAGCTCCCATGTCGCTGTACCAACAACTCCTCCAGCCGTTCAACCGGTCGGTCCACCAACCGATCAGACCGGACCGCATGCTCCCCCAATTCGCCAGCCCGCGAATCAGCTCGTGCCACCTCTGCGATCTCAAGCAGAGGAGTTCGTCGCTGACCGTCATGATTTCTTCCGGGAAGCCGCCCAAGGCAGTCCCGCAAGAGCTCTAAATTTTCAAGGAGATTATGGCAATAATCCCATCGCCGGAAGAGAAGAATCTTTTACTTCCGTTGTTGTTTTTCTTTCTGAGTTTGCTGAGCTTGTCCAGTCCGTGTGGATGGCATGTTGTAGCTGCTAGTCTTTGTACTTGTTCTTTTACTTTCCCTTTATATTGCGAATGCACTTTTCAAGGAAGAGATGAATCTTCTCCGTTCTCTGATCGAGTTCGTTGGGAGCCAGTTCCCAATGGGTTTAGGGATCCATATCTTCCTATTTTTTCGAGAAGGGAGGATTCCTTCAGCCATCTTCTAGCATTTGAGTCCACAGTCTCCATGAGGACTCTTTATGACGGAATTAGATGTAAGTTGCTAGCCACCACCTTTGATGACAAAGCAAGTGACGCAGGACGAATCTATAGGCAGCGGATAAACCGTGACCTAACCCTACATGCTATGCAAATCCGACGGTGTGAATCCAAATTAGATAATAAAAATTAAATCCCACACAAATATTTTAAAGCAAGGCAACGTGATTAATTAAGGCAAAACAAGCTTAGGTTTCCCTCCGCGTGGAGGGCCAAAGATAGAGCGCGCGACGAATAATTCCTTCCTGCAGTTAGAGATTAATTCAGGCACAAATAACTATAATAAGATGAACATCCAATCAAGCATGTAATAATCCAAACAATAACAATGTCTTACACCCAAATACCAATACAAGAACACAACAAGAATATTAGGGACTGCTGTAAATAAAGAAAATCTGAACTTTGGAGGGCTCAAAGAGGGGTTCCGGTGGTTGGTGAACCGGATCGGGTAAGGGGAAGGCTGATTGGGAATTAGGAGGGCTGGATCGGAGAGGGAAGGGGCTGGATCTGGGCTGGAATGCCCAGATCTGGACAGTTTTGGTGATGGCCGGCTGTTGGGAGGTGGTTCCTCGGATGGGGGAATGCTGGCAGCAAACCTGGAGGGGTTGGAGTGCGGGATCGGGGCGGCGCAGGGCTGGATCTGGGCTGAAACGCCCAGATCTGGACAAATCTGAGAAGGGAGGGGCTGTTTGGAAGGTGGATCCACGTGGGGATGAGCTAGGGCAGCCGAACAGGGTGGGGGAGGGCTGGCGGCGGGCTGCTGTTGGCGGCCTGCTGTTGGCTGGCTGGGACAGCAGGGAGGGGAGGGGAGGGCTGGCAGCAGGGCAGCAGGGAGGAGGAGGAAGGGTTGGCGGCAGGGCTGCAGGGAGGAGGGAGGACTGGCGGCAGGGCTGCAGGGAGGAGGAGGAAGAGGGATGACTGGCGGCTGGCTGAAAACAGGGAGGGTGGCTGGCGGCTACAGGAAAACAGGGAGGAGGCTGGCTGTTTTGGAGGAGGGGAAGGAGAACAAGGAGAAGATGAGATAACTTACCCAAGGAGTCGTCACCAAGGGGGCTCCACGGAGTCGGCACCGCGGAGGAGATCACCTGAATGAAGGAAGAAGAGTCTCCACACATTCAGCAATGAAAGTCCTGCAGCCCTAAAGATCCTATTTATAAGAAAACAATATTAGGGCAACCGAAATCGACGGCTAAGATTGGTCGGCGGTTCCGATGCAATAACTACATGAAATACAACTCAAAATACATAATGTTATATATGAAATCGACTTGCAACACGAATCCGAACGCATCCACGGAGTCGGATCTTCGATCCGGGCACGCCATATATGGTAAGTTGCAAAATCAGCCCCGAATGGGCCCAAAGCTCGTCCTCGTCTATGCTCCGCATCAATCTCCCCGGCTTGAAAGAATTCATCTCCCGATGAATAGGGGTCAAAATTCTCTCGCCGCATGCCAGGTAAAACTCGAAGAGGCCCGCCAGAGGTTGTCCAAGTGTCGTCGCTGAAAAGTGGCCCCGCCAATCAACTCCTTCGGACTGAAAAATTTCCATCCCCGATGAGTGGAGACGGACGTACTGAAGTCGAAGTCCGGGGGCGAATCGATCAAGCTCATCTCTCAACACACTAGCAGAAGGATCCAATGGGGTCTGAGGTGCCAATGGTGAAGCCGTTGGGGACAAAATCCCGGGTAAGTAAAGGTTAGAGGTGGGCTGAGAGCGGGGCAATGAATGTGGTGTCAATGACTCGGGAGTAGACTGAGTGGTGGGTGGTAAAAACGGTGGTAAAGGCTCGGGAAGGCCGCCAAGATGTGGGCCGGAATACTCGTGAGGTGCAAAGGATGGCGTCAGGTCCTCAACATTGAACACGGTATGGGTGCCCATGCTCGCGGGGATGTCCAGCTCATAAGCATTTATCCAGATGCGTCTCAGGACTAAGTAGGGACCCATTCGCCTAACGCTCAAACTTTTAGCAAGCCTCGCACGGAGCCTCACAACGCAGATTCTCACCATCACCTGCTCGCCTTCATGAAGTACCTGCACTGGCCAGTGAACATCCGCATGTGATTTACAAAATTTATTATCATTATGGACTCTTCGTCGGACCGACTCATGACACACAAGCAAACGATGAACAGACATCTCAACAGACTCATGCAAATGATGACGAAACAACTCAACAGATTCTTGCAAATGATGACGAAACGACTCAACAGACTCATACAAATGACGCAAATGAAATATGACCGACACAACATGCTTTCTATGGGAAAATCTAATAATGACATGAAAATCTACTAAAGGAGGTGGCCTATCAGGAGACTCTCTCGGGGGAGTGTAAAAAAACTCATCTCGTGTGAGACGAGTGCTAAGATGATCGAGAGAGACAACTATACTCAAATACATGCTTGTAAAGATCCAAGTGTCTCTCAGGGAACGTGACACATCAGGGGGCTCACCAGGAGGTGTGTAAGAAAAGTCATCTCGAATGTGATGACCATCTGAATGAAGAGCGTGTGCACTGACTGGAAGACGTGGCTCTATAGTGTAGTGAGTGTCCCCGAAAAGAAAGAGCTCGTCTGGTGGGTCAGCAGGTGGTGCATCCCAAAACTCAGCGATAGTGCGATGTGTCGGCAGGTCGTGCCCTAAATATTGGATGCTCCTCACAATATCCATCCTCTGGGGCGGGACCAGGGACGATAATGGAAGAGGCTTCCATAAATCAATACTCATACATGCAAGGCTCACCTGAATCTCATCCTCATCAGGATGTGGCGGATCATCCGGAGGCTCAACTGGGGGTTCATCATAGAACTCGTCACTAGGGTCATGGTCCTCCAGATGAGTACCATCGTGAGGGGTGGTGTCCCCGTGAATGGGTGACATAGCCACTACGGGATCAACACCAGGCTCTGGGCTCTCAGTCGCGGTGTGACTCAGAGCAATGACAATGGGAGGGCGACATAGACCTATACTCAAGAATGGATCCGTAGGTGCGGTGTCAGGAAGTGGGTCTGTGGTTGGGGTACTAACTAACTCATACCATGCCAGAGGTGGTGGTATGGGTGAGGGGCACGACACTATAGACTCAAGAGTTCGCTTAAGCTCACTCTCCGTCGGGGTCACGAGAGACGGGTCAGAAACAAGAGATAGATCACTCACTGGGCTAAGTACCTCACTGGGGTGAGAGCAATCCGTATCAGGTATCACTTCTGCCATGTCTGACGGAACAATGGTAGGCAGAGTGGTGTCCTCGGTGTGGGAGGAGCTCGTACTGCAGAGGTCAAAGTGAGGATCCAACCGACCAGCTCTTGCGGATCTTAACGACTGTTCGTAACGAAGGGCAAGCTGATACGTCTGCTCGAGGGACTTCGAGCTATGATAAACTACCTCAGCACGAATGTCTGATCGAAGGCCAGACCGAAATCTGCAAGAGGTTATGGTTGGGTCCTCTCGGATATCGCTCCTCACAACTAACTCATCAAAACGATCCCTGTACTCAGCGACGGACATGGATCCTTGCTGAAGGGAAAATAATTGGTCGAGCAAGCAACTCCGATATGACGAAGGCAGATACCTCTGACACAATGTACGCTTCATGTCCACCCAACTAGTGACGTGATGTAGACGGTCTTGCTCGCGTGTCCTCTCAATGCTAGCCCAATATGCTCTCGCCTGATCTAAAAGTCTAAGTTTCGCAAACTTGACGCGACGCTCACCGAATACCTCAAAATGGTCAAAATAATACTCCATATCCACGAGCCAATAACTGAAAGACTCGGGACTCGATGAACCGTCAAAGGAAGGGGCAGCAGTACGAAACTGACTCTCAAGGTCTCTCTCAGAACAACGATCCTCATAATAATCATTCCTAAGGTAACCGAGTTGTGTCGAAGGATCAACACGACCCGCTCGCGTGTACGGATAAGAACGATGACAATCATCACGAGAATAATCGTCGTAGTAACGTGGAGATCTCCCTGACGGGGCTCTGTGAGAGTGGGTGCTAATGGACTCGAGACCTCCAAAGTGAGGGAGGAATAATCGTGACACTTAGACATAATGAGAAACCTATAGACTCTACGACTGCGTATCGAAAAGTGCGCGAAACCTTCCTCTGATACCAATTGACGCAGGACGAATCTATAGGCGGCGGATAAACCGTGACCTAACCCTACATGCTATGCAAATCCGACGGTGTGAATCCAAATTAGATAATAAAAATTAAATCCCACACAAATATTTTAAAGCAAGGCAACGTGATTAATTAAGGCAAAACAAGCTTAGGTTTCCCTCTGCGTGGAGGGCCAAAGATAGAGCGCGCGCCGAATAATTCCTTCCTGCAGTTAGAGATTAATCCATGCACAAATAACTATAATAAGATGAACATCCAAGCAATCATGTAATAATCCAAACGATAACAATGTCTTACACCCAAATACCAATACAAGAACACAACAAGAATATTAGGGACTTAAATAAAGAAAATCTGAACTTTGGAGGGCTCAAAGAGGGGGTCCGGTGGTTGGTGGACCGGATCGGGTAAGGGGAAGGCTGATTGGGAATTAGGAGGGCTGGATCGGAGAGGGAAGGGGCTGGATCTGGGCTGGAATGCCCAGATCTGGACAGTTTTGGTGATGGCCGGCTGTTGGGAGGTGGTTCCTCGGATGGGAGAATGCTGGCAACAAACCTGGAGGGGTTGGAGTGCGGGATCGGGGCGGCGCAGGGCTGGATCTGGGCTGAAACGCCCAGATCTGGACAAATCTGAGAAGGGAGGGGCTGTTTGGAAGGTGGATCCACGTGGGGATGGGCTAGGGCAGCCGAACAGGGTGGGGAGGGCTGGCGGCGGGCTGCTGTTGGCAGGGAGGAGGAGGGGCGGCAGGCTGTAAACAGGGGGAAAGGACGGTGGCTGGCTGGGACAGCAGGGAGGGGAGGGGAGGGCTGGCAGCAGGGAAGCAGGGCAGCTGGGAGGAGGAGGAAGGGCTGGCGGCAGGGCTGCAGGGAGGAGGAGGGAGGACTGGCGGCAGGGCTGCAGGGAGGAGGAGGGAGGACTGGCGGCAGGGCTGCAGGGAGGAAGAGGGATGACTGGCGGCTGGCTGTAAACAGGGAGGGTGGCTGGCGGCTGCAGGAAAACAGGGAGGAGGCTGGCTGTTTTGGAGGAGGGGAAGGAGAACAAGGAGAAGATGAGATAACTTACCCAAGGAGTCATCACCAAAGGGGCTCCACGGAGTCGGCATCGCGGAGGAGATCACCGGAATGAAGGAAGAAGAGTCTCCACACATTCAGCAATGAAATTCCTGCAGCCCTAAAGATCCTATTTATAAGAAAACAATATTAGGGCAACCGAAATCGACGACTAAGATTGACCGGCGGTTCCGATGCAATAACTGCATGAAATACAACTCAAAATACATAATGTTATATATGAAATCGACTAGCAACACGAATCCGAACGCATCCACGGAGTCGGATCGTCGATCCGGGCACGCCATATATGGTAAGTTGTCAAATCAGCCCTGAATGGGCCCAAAGCTCGTCCTCGTCTATGCTCCGCATTAGCAATGGAGTGGTTCTATAAATTCTCATCTCAGTCGGTAGCTTCCTTCGCTGATCTTCGAAGGGAAGTCCTCTTGAGGTTTGTAACCTCTAAAAAGAGGAAGAGCGGTCCCGCATCTCTTTTCCAAATTAGGCAAGGTGAGAGTGAAACCTTGGGTCACTTTGTTGACAGGTTTCACGAAGAAATTCTAGGGATTCATGATGTGGATCCCCCGATGTGCTAAGTTGCCCTCACTTGTGGTCTCCAAGAGGGACTTTTCAAATTTGAAGTAAATCACAATCCTCCTGGCTCGTATCAGGAGTTGATTGATGCAGGTAATCAATTTATAGAAGGAGAAGTTACCAATCCAGGTTTTGTCACTTCTTTATCTCGGTTGGTTCAGAAAAAGCCAGGAGGGAACTCTTCTGCTCAATCCTTTGCTGCTCCGCAACGTCCTACTAGGCCTCATCGCCAATAGTTCTTCTCGCCATCCCAACGGGGAAGGAAATTTTGCCATCATCACCCTTATTTCAACCACCAACAATTTAATCAGATGAGGCCTCAGAGGCCTATTCCTCCTCAGTTGGTTCCACATTCTTTCCAGCCATCCTCCTCCCCCAGTGTATAACCCTCAACCTCAGTATGATGATTCACAGGAATCATATACTGACCTTCTCCTGCCGATGAAAGAAGTAGTCCAAATCTTGCAGAAGTAGCCCGATTTCAAAAGGTCAGCACCCCTCAATCTTGACTTTAGAGGTCGTAACTTGACGTTCTTATGTGAATTTCATAAAATAAAAAGGCCATCATACCAAGAACTGTCGAGCCCTTCGCATTCTAATCGAAAAGTTGTTGAAGGAGGGCAAGCTTCAGGATGTAGTTCTCTGCAAAGAGAGTGATAAGCCCATTTTTACTAAGGGCAATGAAGTTGCTGAAGTACACCTCCAAGGGCAATGAGAGTGTGTAGAAGTAGACGACGTCGGCTCCCTTGGGAGCATTAATTATGTGAATAAGTGCATTGATGTTTTTGATGAAGGCCAACTATTCCATGTGAATTGTATTCACGGGAACTGTCTTCGAGTCCTCTCGAAAGGCTAGTGTAGCATAAGTGTTTCGACAAGAGGTTGCTTCAACCTCATCTTTGGCCCCAATGAAAGGAGATGTCACGTTAACCAAGATATCTGCCAAAAATTGCTAACCTTTTCAATAATGCCGTCATCAAGGAAGCAAGGCATGCTGCCTTGCTGGCAAGTGGCAATTTTTGGCCGTTGCCTCCGTGTTATGAAAGGCACAGCTGAGGCGCCGGGCGCACCAGGCCTCGCCTTTGCAAGGCAAAGGCGGGCGAGGTGACCTAGGCGCGCTTCAGGCGTGCCTAGGTATGCGCCTTTCCTAATCGCTAGGCGCGCCTTACGGGTTCACAACAAATGAAAAATCTTGGACCGGTCTTGCCCGGTTTAATACCTCGCCTGATTATTAAGCTAGGGTTTTCATTCGGCCTTTACGCATTGGCTCTCTCGCGTCTCGATCTCTTTCCTGTTTTCTGACCCAAAGCTCTCTCCCCTTCGTTCTCGCCGGTCAAGCTCCGCTCTCTCTTGTATCCCTCACGTCAGTCAAGCTCTCATTCGATCTCCCTCTCGCATGCTGGAAACTCACTTATTTTGTCTTGCTGTCGTGATCTCTCCCAATAATGATATACGATTGTTGATCTTGTTAGACTAATATGTAATAATCTAGAAACACATTGAGTTTTTTCGAGCCGTTATTTTGTGGTGTGAGTTCTGATTTTGAAACACATTGAGTTTCTCGATATTATTTTCATTTTTTCCCCTAATATTCAGTGTTGTCCCTAATTATAAGCAACAAGGGGGAACAATTTTAGTGAACTGGGCACCCAGTTCACTGAATTTTTTATGTGCTCATTATGAATGCATCATTTTTTCGATCACATTGAGTTACAAATTTTGTGGTATGAATCCCTCATTTTGATTTTGAAACACATTGAGTTACATATGAGGAATAACCAAGACACCGTAGAAGTGACATTATTAGCTTCCCAATTAGCCTGAGGTTAAAAAACCCTGCAAAAAAAACAAAAACAAAATAATATATGGAGATATACATACAAAGAAAATAGATGCATGGTAAAAAGATAATGATAATTCAAGAATGAAGATAGATTTGAGCATTTTGAAAATATATACAACTAAGTAGATAAGTAAATGCGTTAATTCTAGTGTGCTGATATGGTGGTAGATTTATTTTATGTTTATTTTATATTTAATAAAATATATTCATCTTTTTTTACCACTTTGCGCCTTGGTGTGCCTTGCGCCTTTAATAACTTAGTGTTGTCTGCATGCAACGGGAGAACGGCTCTAAGCCTTTAAATCTTTTAATATTTAATTTTTTTAATGTTTTATTATACTTATTTTAATATTTTTTAGTAAAATAATTTATGAAAGTAAAATTTATAAATATAGGTGGATGAGGGGGGAATTTTGTTACACACTCTCTCCACTATCTCTCTCATTTTCCTCAATTTAATTTTCCAACCAAATTCAGAAAATGGCGTCTTCATCCGCCTCCATGCCTGAAATTATCTCGCACAAGCATAGTGCTCCAGTCTGGGATCACTTTGACAAGGTGCGTATCGGCACCGATTTGAAGGCGAAGTGCCGACATTGTTCAAAGCTGCTGGCTACGGGCGGGAACTCCACACTAGTGCGACACATCAAATCATGTCTTGCTAAACAAGCTCGAGAATCCAATCAGTCTCAACTATCAGCTACCGGACAACTTTGGATGTACGATCATAACTCATTGTTATATATAAAGCAAAGTAATGAAAAGAATTTTTTTTATATATGAAAATAATTTTATGTGCACCTCATAACTCATTGTTATAAAAATAACAATAATTTTTAACTAAAATTAACAATATTGAGGTGCACTGTGCAAGACTTAAGTGAGTGTCCAGATAAGTTTTATTGATATACTGAAACACAAATCATTGAGGCAATCTCATTTTGTACAATATAAAATATTACTGTTAAATCTCAATTCAAGTTATTATATTGTTGCCAGTACAAAGTCCAGGGAATAGAAACCATGTGCTTGGGAAAACGTTAGGAAACACGTGGCCCAGGCCTGTTTTATAAAACCTGTTTTTATTACCAGCCCCAGGCCTGGCAGACTGGCCCTCCCAGGCCCCCCTTTGGTAATAGGGACTGGGACCGGCCTGGGCTTTTGACCTGGGCCTGGCGGTCAAAAGCCCTAGCTGGGCAGGCCCTGGCCTGGCTCTGGCTTGCCAGATCTTATGTGCAGCTCTAGGTTCTACCCGGGTAGAAAAAGATGGAGGCGCACGATGGCCCAAAAGCGATCCTAATATTCCATGACCATAATTATAGAATGCAATGGCGTGACTTTTCAAATTCATAACTGTAATAAGAACTTTATATATTCACAGTCCTCATTTGTCAATCTTCCAGCCCGCCCTTGCAGCCTCCAGCCCCGCTAGTACACAATTTAGCTATGTTTTCGAGAACCGTCACCATTACCCTGCTGGTGGATACAACCAGAAACAGAGTAATCTTTGCCGACTGCGGAGGCGATTTTGTTGACATCGTTTTAAGCTGCCTCACTCTGCCCATGGCTTCCATCATCCGCCTGATTGGAAAAGATGGCATGCCCGTCGGTTCCATGCACAATATCTACCGCAGCATTGAGAGCCTTGAGCACAGCTACTTTCGCAACGGTGCCTGCAAATCTATGCTCCTCCGACCAGTCGATGTTGCAATGGCAAAGTTATACAGTTACTTAGCAATAAGTTTTGCCGAAACTCCAATATTTTTTTACTGTTATGATTGCTTTTCCAGCAGAAAAATATTCAGTTTATATGAAGGTGCTCAATGCACTTGTGGACGGAATATGAGCATGAACAGAACAGGCAGAATTCCAAATTATACTTATTCTGCTGTCTTTGCTGCGGGGAACTTCAGATACACTATCACCGATGATTGTATGATAAGCAAAACTTCAACTAATTCTGTCATCGGTCTGCTGCAAAAGCTCGGCAATAATAGAGGCGTGCTGGTGGAGAGGAAGGTGGAAGTCGACGCTTCTCATGTAAGTCAACAATGAAAGATCTCAACTTGAAATGCATTCACCAGCCCTATATATTCTAACGTCTTTGTAAATTATTGCAGGTCCTTCTTATGCTCAAGTGCTGTTTGGTCTCTCATGATACGCTGCTAACCGATACATTTCTAACTAATGGAAATGTCAGCAGTACCCTGCAACCGGAGACTGATTTCTTTCCAGGAACCCAAAGAAAAAGTTCTTCATTACCGGAGGCAATCAAATTGAAGCTGGCTATTAACAAACGTGACAAGACAGTCATATTTGCAGAAGATAACGCGGACTTCGTTGATCTTCTGTCCAGCTTCCTCTGCCTTCCCGTTGGCTGCATAGTGAAGCTATTTGACGGGCAAATTAATTTCGGATGCTTTCAGAATCTTTACAAGAGTGTTGAAGCCCTGCGCTTAGCTGGCTGTTTCGTAAACAAAGAGATGGAAAATATTCTTACGTGCCCAAAATCGCCGCCTTTTTTGAGTATTAAGAATGTTCAGATGATACAAGTCGAGGAAAGTGAGCCAGAAACACTCCATGTTTGCTCCATGTTCCCATCTTGCAGTGCTGATACTGGAGAATTGGCAATTTCGTATTTGACTTGCGTTTGCGGACGGTCTGCAGAAGTTCCAGTCAGTCTCCAGGATCCAATGCAATATCCTGCATCTGAGTCCGCAGCAGGATTTCTTATCGGTTCCGCCTACTTAGTTAGCGATAATCTGAGCATTAAGCCGTTGTCCTGCATCTCTGTCGCTTCATTTTTCTTGGATGGAGCTGTTGATGGAGTGGAGTTTATAACCGTGAATGTTGGACCGCAGCAGGTCCTCAATCTTCATAATAACCTAGTTATAATAATTATGAATTGTTGGGTAGATTGCTGATCATATTTGAATGTTCACTTGCCACTGGCAGGCCCTTGCTCTGCTAAAATCTTCCATTACATCGAAGACCGCGCTCACAGATGTTTTGCTCAGAAGCAATGAGCCAAAAAACATGGTTAAAAGCGAAGCCACATGCTAGCTAGTCATCTTATCATGTTCCTGTAAAGCCAGTAATCATGTCACTGAGCAAGAAGAATGCCTTACCTCCCATGTCCAAGCAACAAGCGACGGCCAACCCAAGCCCTTACCTGCGGCGGCAGACTGCAAGGAAGTGCAGGGCCATATTTTGTACCAAATATATCTCTCTTGTAATCTGAAGAAGTATAAATATGTATTGAGAGAAGCTTTTGTATGCATGAAATTAATGAATGAAAAAAATCCTAATCAAAGGATAATTCTCTCCCATCTACTTCTCTGTTTTGCTATTCCTTTTTTTTTCTCTGCTGCCTGCCAAATCAATTCAGGATAGTAAATCAACCGTGGAAGTCAGTTCTGTAATCTCTCCCGCATCAGTTCATGCTATAGTTCGTCCTGATTCTGTTGGCTAAAGCTTTAATGGCTACAAAGTTTTTCTATTTTCTGTTGTTTGTCCTATCTTTTTATCCTTAGATTGGCTTTTACATTCTGTATGTGTTGTGGTATACTGGTCTGTATAAAAAAATTTGGCATTCAGAGTACATTTCACCCTTGTGGTGCGACCCTCGCTGCGCCGCTCCAAACAAAACAACATCGAAAGATATAAAACCGTAGACTTATGCATTGGATAGGATGAGATTGATGAGGCGTAGTCAAATAGAGAGTCTTGCAAGAACATCTATTTTTCAAAACAACATCGAAAGATATAAACAACATTAAAAGTTGTGTTCTCTGTGGTAAGGCTGACTACACTATTAAATGTGAACTCTACTGGAGCAAGCATGATATACCCTAAACCCTAAATTTGCTGCATGGGATTTTATTTGCTTTTGACAAAGAATAAGAATTTGTTTGCACAACATAGATTTTATTTCTCTACATTTATATTACTGCATTGTGTAAAAAAAAGGAAAAATGGAGAAGCAATCTTTTTTTCTTGAAAGATGTTTATTTATTCCTACTACTCAAATCTTCATTTCTTTTATCTTCCCGGAGTTCGTTCTCCTGGAAATTCCGCTTCAATCATTCTTCTTTCTTGTATAGTAGATTCTGTTACGATTCTTTTCTTCCGTTATTTAATCACTCTTATGGACCGCGATTATACTCGACATATTTCACTTCAATTTAAGTTTGAAGTGTATTAGGTTTACTGCTATCATTTTTTGTTTAATTATATGAATGTTGTCTATTAGTTTTTATAATTGTATATGCTCATGCTGTACAGCTATAACATATTTATCCATTCAGCGGGACCTCCCCTCTAAGTTTGGAGAATTACAGATTGCACCCCTCTTATTATTGAAATTACAAATACCTCCCCTCCATGATAATATTTTCTTATGTTTGACATCCAATGCATACATCTTTTCAATTATATTTTAAAAAAAAAGAATTACAACTATTTATTTAAGGCGAATATTAGAAGAGTAAGAAGGGGTCTTTTTGCGTCCTTAAAAAAGGGAATCAAAAGAGCATTACAATTTGAAATCTCTAGGGAAAAGATAGGAATAATGCCAGCAGGGGGATTACGGAGAACCATGAACTCAGAGCTTATTTTACAACCATCTTTAGCAAGATAGTCCGCAGAAAAGTTCCCTAGCTTCAAGAAGGGTACGCCGAAAGGAACAATTCCAAGACCAATTTGCAAGAGATTGGATGTCTTCAATATGGCTTTCCCAAGGATGAAATCTAGTGTCAATAGCAGAAATCCAATCCAATACAAGCTTAGAGTCAACACTGCATTACACCTTCCTATACCCCGACTGTCATGCCAACGCTAGTCCCATACGCAACGCCTGAAGCTCTGCCACATTGTTCGAACAAACCCCCTAAACTTAGCCTGAATGCCAACAATCCATTGTTCGAACAAACCCCCAACTTAGTCTGAAAGCCAACAATCCATTGTTCGAACAAACCCCAACTTAGCCTGAAAGCCAACAATCCATTGGCCATCATGTGAGCAAATGGTCCACCCATACCCGAGATTCCCGGATTACCTCGTGAGGCAGCATCAGCGTTCAAACAAACAGCCATCGAATCCGGCGGTATACAAGAGACGAGCCTGACATCGTTCAAAGAGTGTGGACTTCCAGCAAAAGTGTATGAAATCTCCAAGATTGTAGTTTTGATATTCATAGTGAAGCTCATCAAATTCCAATGGTGTTCCTCTGTTCCTAAGGTGCTTTGCATCGTCAAATCCAAAGTCATTGAAAGTATTGACAACGTGGGAGAATGCTAAAAATTATTTTAATATTAATGTTTTCAATATCTTCCCATTACAAAAAATGATTTTTTTTTTAATTTTATATTGATCTGCATATAACAATTTTATCTACTTGTAACCATTTTAGATTTCTTACGATTTGTATATAACAAAATTTGATCTATATATAACAATGCCCTTAAGTTATCGGTAAAGTGGAGCTTATCACCGTAGGGGCTAGCTGAATCGTTTGGGCGGAGCGGCTGACTATGTTTGAATGTTTTCATGCGATTTGCTCTTCTTAGAGCTTCCATTACTTGGAAAACAGCCCTCACAGATGTTTTTCTGAGGAACAGGGAAGGCGCCAAAGAAGGCCGTTGGCAAAGAAGCCAGCAGTTAGCTGGTCGCATGTATCCTAATGCAGCATTTTATATATAGATAGCTGAAGGCCCTGTATAAGGAGACATTAACAAGAAATTAAAAAAGAGACCGCTTTAATAAACTTCAATTTTTATGTTCAAAATTAGTTTTTTTTCTTCTCTGGTGCACCTTAATAATCATTTTTATGGCAAACACGTATTTTATGATTGTTGAAACCAGTAATCCGGTTTCAGCGTTCGAAAGGGGGATGCGGCTAACTCTTACTTGACCTAAGCTAAGACCCTTGACCGGTCACTAGGAACTGAGGGACTTGCCCTTGACGATTGCTGGAGTCTATAGACGAACCCCTGAAGCTGCAGCGTGGAGGTCCCACCACACACCCGGAAGCTCACTCGGAACTTCCCCTCCCAAGCCAATGCTGAGCTTGGGCACCTTGGAGGGCACTAAGGATCAACTCACCATCCACCTTCAACGACAAGGGGAGGGGAGGGATAGTGCTTGCTCACACGTGAGGGAGGGGGTAGAGACCAACCCTTCCCAAGGTGCCCTTGGGGGTCTATTTATAGACTTCCCAAAATTGGGCTGCGGATAGCCGAAATTTCACTATCCGCAGCTCGACCATGACCATGAACGGACAGCGCAGGAGGGGGGGCGAGTGGGGCTCGAGGTGCCCACTCCCCCCCCCCCCCCCCCCTCGCTGGAGGTCCTACCTGCCCCTCCCGAGGGTGCCGGGCGAGTGGGAGAGTACCTCCCACTCGCCCCCAAGGTTGGCCGGCGAGTGGGAGGGCCTCTCCCACTCGCCCGTCGCCCGGGCGAGTGGGAGAGCTCCTCCCACTCGCCCTACATGGGGCCGGCGAGTGGGAGGGCCCCTCCCACTCGCCCAAAGAGGGTCGGCGAGTGGGAGGCTCCTCCCACTCGCCCAAAGAGGGCCGGGCGAGTGGGAGGGTTCCTCCCACTCGCCCGAAGGGAGCCGGGGGAGCGGGTGCTCCCTCTGCTCCCCCCCCCCCCCCCCCCGCTTCCTCTTTTGGCCTTGATCGGTTTCAACCGTTTCTGCGCGGTCGTTTTGCTCGTCTCGGCCACCCTTACTGTCCTGACCTCATCCGCGTCGGGTCGCACCGACTCGAAAAATATGAGGGTTGTACACAATCCCCGCTCTTTTCGAGCTTGTCTCAAGCTCGGAAAGAAAGTCCAACCCACCTATTTGACGAGTAGGTGGGACCTTAGGGGAATCCACGAAGGGACCTGCCAACGGGACACCCCTGCCGAGCTTTTCAGCTGGAGCTACCTTGAGACGAAGGGCAAACCCTTCTCCACTAGACACCCCTCCGGCGAGCCGAGCTCAACTGGAGGTGGAGAAAACTCAACACCTTTAGGTTGAATTGATCTTAACCTTGGGTGGAGAAAAACTCAACACCTCTTGTCGAGCTGAACTTGACATGAGGTGAGGAACGAACCTTTCTCCACTAGACACCCCTCCTGTGAGCCGAGCTCAACAGGAGGTGGAGAAAGCTCAACACCTTTAGGTCGAAATGACCTTAACCTTGGGTGGAGAAAAACTCAACACCTCTAGTCGAGCTAAACTCGACCTGAGGTGGGAGGCGGGAACTCCATACCTACCAGGGAGCCGAGCTCACCTGGTGGGGGAGGGACTCAACACCTAACAGGGAGCTGATCTCACCTGAAGGTGGAGGAACTCAACACCTAACAGGGAGCCGAGCTCACCTGGAGGTGGAGGGACTCAACACCTAACAGGGAGCCGAGCTCACCTGGAGGTGGAGGAACTCAACGCCTAACAGGGAGCCGAGCTCACCTGGAGGTGGAGGAACTCAACACCTAACAGGGAGCCGAGCTCACCTGGAGGTGGAGGAACTCAACACCTAACAGGGAGCCGAGCTCACCTGGAGGTGGAGGAACTCAACACCTAACAGGGAGCCGAGCTCACCTGGAGGTGGAGGAACTCAACGCCTAACAGGGAGCCGAGCTCACCTGGAGGTGGAGGGACTCAACACCTAACAGGGAGCCGAGCTCACCTGGAGATGGAGGAACTCAACGCCTAGCAGGGAGCCGAGCTCACCTGGAGGTGGAGAAACTCAACACCTAACAGGGAGCCAAGCTCACCTGGAGGTGGAGGAACTCAACATCTAACAGGGAGCCGAGCTCACCTGGAGGTGGAGGAACTCAACACCTAACAGAGAGCCGAGCTCACCTGGAGGTGGAGGATCAACACCTAACAAGGAGCCGAGCTCACCCGGAAGTGGAGGAACTCGACACATCCTCAAACCGGCTTCTCTTCTTGGAGCCTTATCAACCCAAACAAACCTACCCGATGAGCCACCCAGCAATCGGCATCAACAAGCCCGGGCGAGTGGTCTCCAGTCGAGGACTCGACTTAAAATGAATCTACCCGACGAGCCACCCAGCGACCGGCATCAACAAGCCCGGGCGAGTGGTCTCCAGTCGAGGACTTGACTTAAAACGAATCTACCCGACGAGCCACCCAGCGACCGGCATCAACAAGCCCAGGCGAGTGGTCTCCAGTCGAGGACTTGACTTAAAACGAATCTACCCGACGAGCCACCCAGCGACCGGCATCAACAAGCCCGGGCGAGTGGTCTCCAGTCGAGGACTCGACTTAAAACGAATCTACCCGACGAGCCACCCAGCGACCGACATCAACAAGCCCGGGCGAGTGGTCTCCAGTCGAGGACTCGACTTAAAACGAATATACCCGACGACCCACCCAGCGACAGGCATCAACAAGCCGGGCGAGTGGTCTCCAGTCGAGGACTTGACTTAAAACGAATCTACCCGACGAGCCACCCAGCGACCGGCATCAACAAGCCCGGGCGAGTGGTCTCCAGTCGAGGACTCGACTTAAAACGAATCTACCCGACGAGCCACCCAGCGACCGGCATCAACAAGCCCGGGCGAGTGGTCTCCAGTCGATGACTCGACTTAAAACGAATCTACCCGACGTGCCACCCAGCGACCGGCATCAACAAGCCCGGGCGAGTGGTCTCCAGTCGATGACTCGACTTAAAACGAATCTACCCGACGAGCCACCCAGCGACCGACATCAACAAGCCCGGGCGAGTGGTCTCCAGTCGAGGACTGGACTTAAAACGAATCTACCCGACGAGCCACCCAGCGACCGGCATCAACAAGCCCGGGCGAGTGGTCTCCAGTCGAGGACTCGACTTAAAACGAATCTACCCGACGAGCCACCCAGCGACCGACATCAACAAGCCCGGGCGAGTGGTCTCCAGTCGAGGACTCGACTTAAAACGAATCTACCCGACGAGCCACCCAGCGACCGGCATCAACAAGCCCGGGCGAGTGGTCTCCAGTCGAGGACTCGACTTAAAATGAATCTACCCGACGAGCCACCCAGCGACCGACATCAACAAGCCCGGGCGAGTGGTCTCCAGTCGAGGACTCGACTTAAAACGAATCTACCCGACGAGCCACCCAGCGACCGACATCAACAAGCCCGGGCGAGTGGTCTCCAGTCGAGGACTTGACTTAAAACGAATCTACCCGACGAGCCACCCAGCGACCGACATCAACAAGCCCGGGCGAGTGGTCTCCAGTCGAGGACTCGACTTAAAACGAATCTACCCGACGAGCCACCCAGCGACCGGCATCAACAAGCCCGGGCGATTGGTCTCCAGTCGAGGACTCGACTTAAAACGAATCTACCCGACGAGCCACCCAGCAACCGGCATCAACAAGCCCGGGCGAGTGGTCTCTAGTCGAGGACTCGACTTAAAACGAATCTACCCGATGAGCCACCCAGCGACCGACATCAACAAGCCCAGGCGAGTGGTCTCCAGTCGAGGACTCGACCTAGATGCTATCTTTAACTACTTTTGATATATTATAAATAGATTACATACCATTACAATGCGCTTCCTTGCGCTTACTCGGCCACATGCACCTTGGCCTTCTCATTCATCACTTCCTCTATCTCCTCAGCTTCCTCCTGGTCCTTCCGGGTATAGCTGTCTCCTCTCTGTCGAGGTTCTTCTTCCTTTCCTTACCTCCAGAAACTCTGGGCATGTGGCTGTCGCGTGGCCCTCCTGCTGATGGAAGTCACAGTACGGCAATCTCATCATCCTTGCTTCCTTCCCTGTGCGACCCCTCTTCTTATTTCCTCTTTTTCGGCCAATCGTCATGGTTTGTAGGGGGTGGGGTTGCAACGGCCTTATGTCCGGCTACCTCCCTGCTGGGTTGAACCGTCCCTCCTCCCCCTGAAAGTTTTCTCTCCCTTGGAAATGACCTCTTCCTTGGCCTCGAGGGGAGCCTTCTGGCGGCCTCCAGGTCGGTAGGGCGACTGGTGGTTGAAACTCCCAGCCTTGCTCCTGCCCAACGGGGGGTCCTTGGTGTCCCTGACTCCTCATCTCCTCCCTTCTTCTTCCTCCATGCTCTTTCCTTTCTTCCTCTGCTACCTGGGCTAACCTCGCCACGAACTCCTGGTTGGTGGCCTCGCACTCAATTTCCCTATCAGCGCGCTCCATCAGCTCCTCGAAAGACAGGGGGGATCCCGAGTTAGACTCATCCTGAACAACCCCTGCTGCAGCCCAAGGGTGAAGGCTAGTTGCAGGGTGTGCCCGGGCACCTCGACGACGAGGAGGACCTCCGCCTGGAACCTATCCATGTAGCTAGCCAGCGTCTCCCCAAACTTTTGTCGGACCAAGAACAAGGCCTCCACCCCTTTCCTCCTCTTCTTCGAGGTAGAGAACCTCAACAAGAAATTTCGGCGTAAGTCCTCGAAGCTGTAAATGGTACCCACCGGGAGCTGGTGGAACCAATCTCTTGCCTTTCCCTGGAACGTGACGGCGAAGAGCTTACATTTAAATGCATCTGATATCTGCCTGATCGAGGTCATGTCCTCAAACCATTGAAGATGCTGGAGAGGATCATTGCTTCCTTCATAGTAGGACATGACGGGGTCACGGAACCCATCTGGAACGGGGGCTGACACGATCAGCTCACAGAAAAGACTTCTCCACCCTCCCTGGTTGGACGGAGGCGTTCTTATCATCTCCCTGCCGGGGCAGCTGTTCCCGGGCGAGCTGTTGAAGAGCACTCGCGCTTGGAGGCTCAAACCCTCCTCCGAGGCCGGCTCTCTTCCTTGCTGATGGGTTCTCCCCACTTCCATCGAGGGTGGTGTGGCGATCCTAGGTGCAGGTGGTGTCGAGCACTCGCCATGAGTGGGAGGTGCGACCTGCAGGAGCTCCAAGATCCTCTTATTGAACTCATCGAAGTCACTCTTCTTTACATACTCACAAGTAGGAGGTGTGTCCCCCAACTCGTCGTTTCCAGCCATGAGGCTCGGCTCAGAGCTTTCCGAACTAACCGCTTCCACGCTCACCGCACCAGAATGTTGAAACCAGTAACCCGGTTTCAGCGTTCGAAAGGGGGATGCGGCTAACTCTTACTTGACCTAAGCTAAGACCCTTGACCGGTCACTAAGAACTGAGGGACTTGCCCTTGACGATTGCAGGAGTCTATAGACGAACCCCTGAAGCTGCAGCGTGGAGGTCCCACCACACACCCTGAAGCTCACTCGGAACTTCCCCTCCCAAGCCAATGCTGAGCTTGGGCACCTTGAAGGGCACTAAGAATCAACTCACCATCCACCTTCAACGACAAGGGGAGGGGAGGGATAGTGCTTGCTCACACGTGAGGGAGGGGGTAGAGACCAACCCTTCCCAAGGTGCCCTTGGGGGTCTATTTATAGACTTCCTAAAATTGAGCTGCGGATAGCCGAAATTTCACTATCCGCAGCTCGACCATGACCATGAACGGACAGCGCAGGAGGGGGGGGGGGGGCGAGTGGGGCTCGAGGTGCCCACTCCCCCCCTCGCTGGAGGTCCTACCTGCCCCTCCCGAGGGTGTCGGGCGAGTGGGAGAGTCCCTCCCACTCGCCCCCAAGGTTGGCCGGCGAGTGGGAGTGCCTCTCGCACTCGCCCGGGCGAGTGGGAGAGCTCCTCCCACTCGCCCTACATGGGGCCGACGAGTGGGAGGCCCCTCCCACTCGCCCAAAGAGGGTCGGCGAGTGGGAGGCTCCTCCCACTCGCCCAAAGAGGGTCGGGCGAGTGGGAGGGTTCCTCCCACTCGCCCGAAGGGAACCGGGGGAGCGGGTGCTCCCTCTGCTCTCCCCCCCCCCCCCCGCTTCCTCTTTTGGCCTTGATCGGTTTCGACCGTTTTTGCGCGGTCGTTTTGCTCGTCTCGGCCACCCTTACTGTCCTGACCTCATCCGCGTCGGGTCGCACCGACTCGAAAAATATGAGGGTTGTACAATGATGGTGGTATTTTTGTCCAAACTCACGGAAGCAAAAATTTCACGTCAAACAGATGACGGTTTGTAGCCGCCTCGGTTATTGGAAACGCGGACACAGGTGATGCATGGCTGTCGTCAGCTCGTGCCGTAAGGTGTTGGGTTAAGTCCCGCAACAAGAGAATTCCGAGCGGATAATCACTCCGGGTTTAGTTGCCACCATTTATGTCTTGACTTATTATGTGGCTTTTGAAATTATTATAATTAGTTAATTACTGCATTTTGTAAATTATTATGTATAAAGACAAAAATACTTGTACTGCTATTTTATTAGTTTTCTCGGATTAAGAGAATTCCGAGCGGATAATCACGCCGGTCAGTTGAACCGCCAGGAGTCGACTAGTTGTAGAATTTATAGCATTCATCGTCTGCCGGCAGTTCTATCGACACCAGGAATAATTAATTAAACAGGAGCAGGACCTTTATATTTTCAAGATTCTTCTTAGCCCTCGCCTAATCTTCCACCCCGGACTTCTCTCCTCCTCCACCCACCCCTGCTACTCCGCAAGTTCACCATGACTTCGAGCAAAACTGTGATCATTAATCTGATGGTGGATACAACCAGAAACAGAGTCGTATTTGCCGACTGCGGCGGCGATTTTGTTGACATCGTTTTAAGCTACCTCACTCTGCCCGTGTCTTCCATCTTCCGCCTCATCGGAAAAGACGGAATTCCCGCCGTCGGCTCCGTCCATAATATATACGACAGCGTCCTGAGCCTTGAAAATCACTACTTCCGCAATGAGGCGTGCAAGTCATTGCTCCTTCACCCATTAGATGCCGCAGTCTCAAAGCTGCACAGTTCCTTAGCTATATGCCTTGAGAATCCTAGTGAAACTCGAAGCTTATTTTACTGTGGAAATTGCTTTTCCCTCAAAAAAACAGTCTGTTTATATAGCGGTGCAAAATGTGCTTGTGGTGGGATTATGGATAAGTGCGTCTCAAGCAGAATTCAAAATGGTATTAAAGGTTCTGTTTTTGTTAAGGAAACTTTCAGGTACATCATCACCGACGATTTTGTGATAACCAAAGCTTCCACGGATACTGTCATTGCTCTGATGCAAAACTTCAGCATTAGTGATAGAAGCAAGATGGAGAAGAGGGAGGTGCATGTCCAATCTTCTCATGTAAGCAGTTATGATTAAGATGCACGCATGTTTCCCCTATAATTATGATCTATTTGAAACTTAATTATGATCTCCGCCTAATTAAGCTATTAATGCATGCAGGTTCTTCATTTGCTGAAGTGCTGCTTGGTCTCTGGTGATACGCTTCTATCGGCCACATTTTTGGATAATAAGGAAACGATCAACAGAACACAGTCACCCGAGGAAATTAGTAAGTCGCATGTTCCAGAAACGCATGCAGTTAAAGGAGAGAGTTCTTCGCCAACGGATACCATCATATTGAAGCTGCTTGTTAACAAAATTGACAAGAAACTTATCCATGCAGAAACCAGCGAGGAATTGGTCGATCTTCTCTTCAGCATCCTCTGCATTCCTGTTGGCTGCATAGTGATGTTATCCAACGGTCAAATTAATTTTGGATGCGTTCAGAATATCCACAAGAGTGTTGCTTCTCTCATGAGCGAAGCAGACTGCATCGAAAACAGAGACTTGGTAAGTATGCTTGCGAGCCCGAAGTCCCCACCGTTTTCTACAATTAACAATGGTCAGCTAATAAAATTGGTTGAAAGTAATCACGAAATACTGCATACCTGCAAGGATTTTCCAAATTGCCCTTGGGTTAATAGGATTGAAATTGATTTGGAGATAACGACTAATTGCAGGTTTTGTAAGCATTATCTGACTCCAGTTAGTCTCCGTGATCCGAAGCAATACCCGGCAGCTGAATCCACAACCGGATTTCTTAACAAATCGGGCTACGTGATCAGTGATGATCTCAACATAAAACAACTATCCGGCATCTCCGTTGCTTCTAATTTATTAAATGGAGCCGTAGAAGGTGAAGTGGAGCTCATCACTGTAGAGCTTGGGCGGCAGCAGGTTTGCAATCTTCAGAATCACTTATTTATACTGAATCGTTTGGGTGGAGTGGCTGACTATGTTTCAATGTTTTCATGCGATTGACAGGCGCTTGCTCTGCTTAGAGCTTCGGTTACTTCCAAGACGGCGCTCACGGATGTTTTTCTGAGGAACAGGGAAGGCGCCAAACAACACCGTTCGAAGAAAACCTACTAGCTAGTTGGTAGCCTAATGAAACATTTTGTATACAGAGTGCTGGAGGAGAGAGACGACATTAACAAGAAACCAAGTGTGTCGCGTGTCCTTACTCTGTTGTTGTTCAAGATTACTACGAAATTTAAATGTAGTTTTTTAAGTTCTAACTTAGCTAACTCTGTCTTCAAATTTTTTTTTTGCATGTGTTTGACAAAACTCTTGGACTATTTTCGACTACTCAACTTATCCAATCTTATTTAGGTTGAAAATGGGAGTTAATGGGCTCTATGGGGAAAATCAAAAATAAACTTGCGATGCATTTGATTGTGGATAAATCCTTTTGAAATTGAACCATTTGTAAGCAAGCCTTGTCCAAAAAGCCCGTCCAGGCCGGGTCGGTACCCCTGAAGGGCCCGGGCTTTTGTCACCCGGGCTCAGGCCCGGGCCTTACTTTAGCACGGCTCGGATTGCTGTCTTCTCTTCATCGAAAAAATTATATAGGCACACAAAGACTTCTCTTCATCGAAAAAATTGGGTGTCCGGATTGTTGTTTTCTCCCTCTCGAAGTTACTCTCGTTAATTGTTAACTGGTGTCTCCTCCCATCTCTTTGTTGATGTTCATGTCTACAGATCACCGAATCTCTTCTCCTTCGTGTTATACAATTGGCTGCAACAAGCTTTTCGTTGATGTTCCTGTAACTGACTGCAAATGGCTTCCACCAACATCCTCTCGAATCCACATCCACGGCCAAATCCAACAGATCCACCAAAAGCCTTTCGTTGAAATATCTTGTCTTCTAATTAAAATCCTACACTCTGCACCAAAAAAGCTCTCTTCACAAAAAAAAGTCTTTAGTATACCCTTATTCTTAGCTCATCCAATCAAATAAACTTAGAAGAGCAATACATCAAGCTAATACTGGCATTACTAGGCAAACAACAATCATCTTATTCAGTAACTAATGCTTTGAGTAGAAGCAGATACTATACATACAAAATGAGAAAACAAGTTTCAAGACAGATTCTTTGCTTACTAGGACACACTAGAACAATCAAAAGTAATGAACCAATTCCATGTGCCCTTTCAAACCATGCTCAAAATAGTCAAAAGGAATTATTTCTCCAGAATCTGCTGTCAGTCTTTGCGTGAAGACTATCTTCGAACTTTCTGGACTGCACCTCACTAGTTGCCGCGATGACAAATTCCCGCAAACTTTGTCATTGTTTTCGTAATCTAGTTGCCAAGCTGCCTCCTCTCTTCCAAAGCATAAGCAGAGGCAGAGTGCGTCCAGTCGAGAGAAAATGGCGAGCGAGAAATCCGTCCGGGAATGGCGTCGGGTCCGGGAAGTAGGCAGTGGGCTTTTAGAATGAAATTATTAGTGTTTTGGTGTGTGAATAGGTGTTTATGTGGTGAGGCTAACGATTCTCTAAGGGGCTGTTTTTTGGACGGAATTGGAGACCTTGAATTAAATTTGGAGGTCATTTTCCATTGAATTTAAATTCGAAAGCTTCAATTCCGCCCAACTAAACAGAGCCATAACAGGGAGTTTATGCAACATTTGAGCTGGAAGAAGAGTGCTCTGCTCGTCTGCTCGGGCCTCACCTTAAATTTGGAGGCCATTCTCGTGCTGGGTGTGTTCCCTAGCCTCGGGTCCGCCCAATAGTCATATCATGCATCAGGCATGGGACTGGCTAGCAATGTATAAGTAGGCATGGATGTCTAAAAACTTAATTAATTAAATATGCATGCAATTTGTTGCATATTAAATAAATATAATTAAACCGGGCAAGTAGCTTACACAAGAAGACAAATCCTATCACCGACAAGATCTGGTGCGGTACAAAGTGATTTTTAACCCATATTCCTTTTCTAAAGACTCCGCCTGGCATTCTTTATATTTTTTAAAAATTCTATTACATAAATAGATGAACATATATGTTATGCATGATCAAAACAGGGAAAAGATTGGGTAATTAGAACAGGAATTTGTATCATGCTGAGTTATTAATTAATTTATGAGTGATTAATTATTGAATTAGGGTTTTTGCTCCCGTGACTTTAGACAAAACACCACCATCACAGAATGTATGTTTTACATAACACTGTTAAAAAAGAAAAAGAAAATACTTTTGAACATAAAAGTGATTGAAGTTCTCTAGGTAAGGTCGAATAATTCGTAACTACCGCGTTCATGATTATTGCCGCCCTGCTAAATCAATGCCAATTGCGTACGGGTAGCACTCCTTCCACTGGGACCAGGTGAAATTCAAGCCGTTGATCTCACATATCCAATATCGGTGATCTCGCCGAAATTTAAAAAAAAAAACACAATTTTTGAAGCCCAATAGAACGGCGAGATCCCTACTCTTGCTCCTTCCTCCGGTAAGAAGCCGGTAAGGAGCAGCGTTCCCAAAATATCTTGGGAAGTTCATTCTCAAAATTTGAGGTAGAAATCCCAACATCAACCAACAATCCGAACAATCAAAACCAAGCAGTCAACTTAGAAACGATAATTATGAGAACACTTCATTAATTAAGAAGAACAAATAGAGTGACATAAACTCAATTAGAACAGCTAACACAAATTAAAGCAAACTCCAGGAAACTACTACTAGTACTACAGATTAACCAGCCCCTCAACTCGCGAGAGGAACTAATTAATTATGACATAATAATCTTATTCTTATTTCTCAAATCCAACGCAAAACGCCAGCTCAGAACGATAGATCCAAGCAGGTTTTCACTTCCGAAATCCATGGATTCATCAGCAAGGCCTGGTGCAGAAACAGCGGCGGCGTATACCACGGCAACGACCGTACGGAAAGCCCTCAGTCCTGCACACATGGCCGCAGTTGCTCTTGCTGAAGCACGGCCCCTTGAAGTGGTAGCTCGCCGACTCGCACGTCCTTTTTTCTTCGCCGATACCAGGAATCCCGGCCGGCCGCGCCGCCTCCGCCCTCATCTCCGGTCCCGTCCCTTCAGTTTTAAGTGTTTATTTGAGATCAAATAATCAAGGCAGGATTCGTGTTAGAGAAAATGGAGTAGGAGAAAATACCGGATGCGACGAGGAGGAGGAGGACGAGGAGAAGCGCCGGCAGCATTTTCTTGAAGAACTCCATTGCTAGTGAAGACTGAAGAAGAGGGCTAGCTGCTTGCTTTTTTCTTACAAATGGTACATCCATGTGGGGGGGTTTATATGGGAAAAGTGGAGGGTATTTTAGGCTTTTTTATAGAACCTTTATAAACTTCACTAATCCAAGGCATGTGCAAGGTTCTGGACTTCTGGGCCTTTGGCTTTTAAATGCAAATGTGGAAATTATTTAAAATTTAAATCACTTTTTAGTCATTTAATTATTTTTAATGTCTATATTTGAACAAAATTGTTATTATCAAATATATAACATTTAGTTACAATAAAATATCTAATTTTACTTAAGGGAGGAGAAATATTTGATGTAACGTGCGTTAAACTATTTTTTAACCTATTTGCAATATTCAAAAATAACACAAGCGGACTTTGTACACTGATGGGCAAAACCTTGTGCATTTGAGAGGAGTCAGGTGCGATCGAAGACTCTCAAATACTAATCTATACTAAATAATAAGTTGAAAATTTTCTCGGTGAAACATTCATCTTTTTAGTGTTATCCTTATTAACTAAATTCTTCTCTCTTTTTTTAAAGAGCACTTAATTTGCATGTTTTTTTATTTAATTTTGTTTAAAGTGCTCTCATCATCTTAGGCTCTATTTATTTCAGCGGCGATGTTTTGGAGCGCTGTGAATAAGTAGTGGGAATGGAGTGGTGAGATTGGAGGGAGGGGTTGTTATGTCGTTGAAGGTCAAATATGGCTTTCTTAAGTATTTTCACTTAGAATGGAGATTTGACAAATAAATTTACCAAGTAGGCATTTAAAAAGAGTGATGTTAATTACGGGCACACCAATAATACCTATGTGGAGTCAATGACTAAGTACAACCCAATATCTTTATATACAATTCAGTATGACTATGTACAGCCCAACATTCATCCTCTTCATTTGAAATTGCAGCAATTTAATATGAACTTCAACATAGGCTCCTAGCAAACAATAATGAAGTTGATCTAACTTAAACAGTAACTCTTTTCGGTACAACACATGTTTATAGTCCAAGTATGTTGTTGCGGTTCCAGACCGAAGGTTAACCATTAACAGGACAAAAACGCAGCCGGAATTTCAACTGCTTATTCACTGACATCGTGGGAGCCAAGAAAGACGAAAATCAATCAGTGGCTACAACGTGGAAGTAATAATCAGTGGAAACGGGGCTGGCAACAATAGTAAAACTAGAGAGAAGTTAGAAAGAGAAACCAAGCTTTTCTTCTTGATCTGTAGAGATTTGTGGCTTCTGCTTGAGGAGGAAAATTAGGTTGGCTGAGTTCATGAGGTTTAATGGGCGGTCTTGACGTCCTCCGCCGGCGGGTGCTATCTTTTCCATTCTCCTCTCTCTTATCCTCCGCCCTCTGCATCTACATCCCAAACAAACACGTTGGAGCTTGACAAGTTTTATTTGACACTCACTCATTATCTTCAATGATCTCTTTCAAAATCCTCAGGACAATAGAGAATAGAGCCGCTCCGCTCACTGCTCCTCCTCCTCCTCCTCCTCCTCCTCCTCCTCTGTTTTCACTGCAACTAGTCTGCTACTTAAAACCCTTGCAAAACAAAATGGCGATGGCCGGAAGTGACGGCGGAGACGCAGGTGAGGAAGGAGAGAGAATTTTTATTTTGATCGGGTTGGGCTGTCCATAGCAAGATTAAATATTGAGAAAAAATAAGTTTTGAATTGTTTTTCTTTTATTTAATGGTGTGCCCATAGCTATTTTTGATGTGCACTTAACACCACTCTTGAAAAAAGTGCTCACATCCTCTTCGTTTGGGGGGACTTATTTTCACCGGTCAAGCGGTTACGACCGCATGAACCGGGCCCTAATTAAGGTCCGGTTCATGCGGTCGTAACCGCTTGACCGGTGAAAATAAGTCCCCCAAACGGAGCCTACTCTGTTACGTTTGTAGTCGGTGACAAAAAATTTAACTGAGCCGAGAAATTGCTAGTGCACTATATTGACAGTTGATTGAAGAATTGTGCATAGATGATATTAACTGAGCCGGGATTTTTATAGAATTTTATTAATTTCTATTTTTTTTACTTGTTAAAATTCAATGTACTCGATCTTGTAATTCGGAAAATTATTTCATAGATGATATAATTTATTTCTAAATTTATGGTAGGATGGTTATTGGAGAATAATAGCAGTGCTCACAATAATTATTTAGGGAATAAGTATTATTACACATGGGGTCTCCTTCATTATATAGAAATTTTAGACTGCGAATAGTCTGAATTTCATAACTCCCCACTATATTAGTGGGGGGTTAAAGAAAAACCGTCGCACACATGATCAACGCACGCGATCGTCGCGCAATCTGCCGTCCTAACTACCAAAGTGGGCCAATCGCCGCCGCCGCCCCGTCACTGACGCCCCTCCGCGGCCGGCCGCCTCGGGCCGAGCGGCGGCGGCGCGCTGCCGCAAGGCCGCGCGGCCAGACGGGCAACCGCCGCGCAGCCGGCCTCGGCCGCGTCCGCAGAACGTTGTAACCAAACCCGGCGGCCGTCCGTTGGCCGACCGCCCTCGGCCGCGCACCGGCGAGGCGCGGCCCCATGCTACCCGGCCGACCACCCGATCGGTCGCTCTTGGCAGCGTGGTCGCAAGGCCGCAAGAGCCCCTCAGCAGGCCAAGGCCGCGCGCCCAAGGCCGTAAGGCCGACCTCTCGGCCAGCCTTGGCCGCGTGCACGTGGCGCGCGGCTGCCGACCGTCCTTGGCTGCGTGCTCGTGGCGTGCGGCCGCCGACCGCCCCGTTTCCCGGCCGACCACCCGGTCGGCCAGTCTTGGCCGTGCGGTCACAAGGCCACAAGGGCGTTGCGGCTGGCCAACCGGCCGGCCAAGGCCGCGCGCCCACGACGCTTGGTCAAGGACGTAGGGCCGACCTCCCGACCGGCCTTGGCCGCTCGCCCGTGGCGCAGGGCAACCGACCGCCCCGCTTCCCAGCCGACTGGGAGGTCGGTCAGTTTCGGCCGCAAGGGCCTTGCGACCATGCGCCCGACCACCACCCCCGCCGGCCGCCCCGGGTCGGTCGCCCTTCCGTCTGGCCTTCCCTCCTCGCCAGCTGGTCGTTTTCCCTCCTTGTTCGGTCTCCTCGTCGGCTGGAGTTCGCCGCCGGCCGGACTCCCTATCGTGGTCGTTTGATCTTTCCACGAAGTCTCCACCGTTCGATTAGCAGGTAACCACCCTCGTAACCGCTCTCATAACCATCCATTATAGGTGAGTGCGCTTATTCGAAATAACCTTGGTTTGCATATAGAGAAATATTTAATTAATACGCATCGTAATCCTTATAAAATCAGTCTGCGTTTAGTATTTTTGGTAGTTACAATCTGCTATTATCCGCAGTAACCCCCGTAACCACCCCTGACCCTATAAATAGAACATCAAGGCTTCACTTCCTTCCATTTTTTCCTCCTCCTTTCTCCTAAGTTCAAGAGAGAGGAAGAACTCTCTCGAAGATTTCCCTCCTCTTCGAAGCCGCCCTTGAAGGAATCTTCAAACACTTCGAAGATGATCGAAGACCTTCATCCTCCTTCGAGCGCTCAGAAGGCCGTCCAGCAGATTGCGCGCCCAAGTTCCAGAGCACGTCCAAGTCGTTCCAGAATATATCCAAGTTTCAAGACGCGGTGCTCCCCACCACTGCAAAGAAGAAGACCGAGCATCGAGAGTGGTGGTCTCACCCTCCGAACACTCCTCTCTTCCCCCAAGTTGTAACGAGGAGCGGCTTGTCTCCCTCGATTTCTCAAGCAATCCCTGTAAAGAGCCATCAAATAGTGAAGTTCGGTCGGCACTGTCCCGACCACGTGATTTTTTATCTCTTTTCGGGATTTTTCACGCTAAAAAGACTCTGTCATCTATCTCGACTCTCAGTAACTGATTGTGCGCTCGACCGCTCTCGTGCTAAGACAGTTCAATCTAAGCCGATTTTAGAAGCCTCGAGTAGACCGCAACAATTACTAAGATTTCTTAGGAAGTTATAGTGTATGAGACGAATTTCTATAGTATTTCAAAGAAATTTCAAAAAATAATTAATAAAGAAATTATTTTTTATAACGTCTTAAAATTTTATATTTTTATTTATTATCAATAAAATTTATGATAACAGCTAACTAGAACATTTCAGGTAAAATATCTAATATTTATAGCAAAAATTTAATAGCACGTGATTATTAACAGTCCCAATTATTACAAAAAACGACTATCCATGTCCACCATCAATACTCTATATAAGTTTATATATATTCACTAGTAATAAATGAAGAGCATGATTGGGGGCGGGGACAAAAAATCATTACAAAAAGCGTGCTAGCCCTCTCTTTTTAATTGGACGTTGTTATAAGCACTGTGCTTTTGTCTATACACATTTGCCGCTATTAGCAAGTGCTGTTTTAAGTGATTGTCTATTCGCATTCAACCTGTCTATTAGCAATGTACTATTACTATTAGCATTTTTTTGACAATTTTCTTTTAACATAATAAAAATATCACTTTCACTATTGTAAAAGAACACTTAAAAGATTACATATTTTCAAAAGTAAATGTCAAAAATAAATTGTCAATTTTTTGGTCCGCTTTCCTTGGATCACCTATAAAGAAAAAACAACAAAATGTTATTATATGTCAAAATAAATATTGTTGCATACCCAATAATTTTACAATAAGTACAAGAAGTTTAAATATGTATATGCTCAAGCATGTTGAACTCTCCACCATAGAATTTCTGTATTCGCATCATCTACCGAAAAGAAGTAAGTGTGCAAAATATGTTAAACAAGTGTACGTTTAAAAATTGTATCATTATATAAACAAAGTGTAAGAACACATACCGTCCTCATACAATGACATCCAATTCACTAGCAAAGTGCATCCCGTATTTGGTTGAGAAGTTGCAATCCTCGATTTATAATTTCTCTCCCAATCTTTGACTAGTGCTTCATGAAACCTCGTCCAAGTTGGAACGATGCGCTGTGTTGGAACAATCTAAGAAATATCAATATACTCTAAACATAGCATTGAGTTACCATGGTTACCAAGGAGAAAACACCAAAATTAAGGCAGAAAAACACCGGGCGGGCGAGAGGATTCGCGCGACCACCGAGAGGGAGAAGGGTAAACCGCGACCACCGAGCCGGAGGGGGGTGTTCGCCGGAGTTCCGCCGGTTCGCCGACGTGCATGGAAGGGTCTCGGGCGGTTTCCGCGAGAGGAGATGTGTAGGGGCGTGCGTCTAAGGAGAAAGGACTGCTTGCGGCTATTAAAAATAAAATCCTAAAATTTTAAAATTTTGAGTACTAATAGACAAAATTGAAGTGCTAATAGCAACTAAAATTTAAAATTTTAAGTGTTAGTAGACAAAAATAAAGTATTAATAGCAGAACTCTTTTAATACCAATTTATACGAGTTATTACGCGCCTTCTGAAAATACGTCTTGTATATGCATTTTTATGAAAAGTGTTCAACACGAAAATTGTAGATGTCGTCGAGATCTACAACTTTTATGTTTAACACTTTTCCTAAAAATGCAAGTACAAAGCATATTTTCAAACATTCGTCAAAAATTTGCTATAATTACGATCAGGGCGGCAATACGCCTTGTGCGTGCATTTTTAGGAAAAGTGTTCAACACGAAAGTTGTAGATCTCGACGAGATCTACAATTTTCGTGTTGAACACTTTTCCTAAAAATGCATGTACAAGACGTATTTTCAGAAGACGCGTAATAACTCAGTAGAAATTGGTGTGCCAATAGCCAAATAAGAGCTGCCAATATAATTACCCTTTTAATATTATAATTATTTGACTGGATTCTTATCCCCGCACCGACACATGTCTATTGACATATAAAGGGATCACGATTGTATCAATTATACAGTAGATAAGCATGAGTCTGACATCTGGAAAGTACGGTATTATATTAAATTATATAATAATATATGTGAAAAACGTGAACATATATCTAACATGAGCAAAAAACAAAAGTCGTCCATATGCGCACTACAATATTAGCTATTCGTAACTATTTGTTATCCGCATTACAATTTTATCAAAAAAAATATCCACAGACATATTTGTTATAATCGATTATATCTTCTAGTAAAAAAACAATCCATAAAAATTATCCTAAAGTAAGTAATTTGCAATCTTTAGAGTATATGAAAATGGTTAAACACCAAAATTTCAAAAGTAATCATTTTTTCTTCATAATCATGCATTCACCTCCATCTTTGTAATCTGAAATTTTGATGGAAAAAAATAAATGTTACTTTTTTTAATTTACAAAACATTGTAGTATAAGTTAAAAAACAAAAATAATTTCATACCTGTAATCATTTTAGATCATTCAAGTGTACCAACGTAGTTGTTTCCGCAACCAGTTGTGCTTCTCGTACATGTTGATTGTAGTGTATTCTCCATCCTTTTACCATATGTTGTAGTAGCCAGCCTGCAGGGGACGCGGTGAAGGCGACCCACATTTTATTTCTTTTCTTGTTTGTAGCATAGGAACCCAATCACAAAACCCCTATTTGGTGAAAAAAAAATTTGTACGTGTAACGTTTCTACTTTTCTATGTGCGGATTATATTTTTAGCCCAAAATACAGTTCTTTTTAAAAAAATAAATCACAGAATATTAATTTACCTATTTTTATGATCATTTTAAGATCTCATATGTATATGTTAGTATGTTACAATCTGAAAATACATGTGTTAAAAATTAATTTTTTTGAATACAGTTACAGTTGTAAATTACATACGTTTTCACGACTGTAAATATAACTATGAATACGGTTACAGTCGTAATTTCAATTAAAAATATTGTCACGCGCATCATCCCATCAAACGCTACGCGTACAGAAAATTCTTCCCTATTTGGTTTGTATTGCACTTACAATTTTTTTTCCTGAATAGAGAACTCACCCCCTACTTGCATTCCTTGAGAGATCGATACTTGGGGGACTTACTCCCATCTTAATTACTTGAGCGATCGGTGCATTTGTCTTCTGCGCATTAAATTTTTGGCGCCGTTGTCGGGGAGTGCAACTGTCGTGTGTTTCTCTCTATCAGGAAAATTGTTGTAAGCGTGTTGTGGTCTTTTGATTGATTTGTTTCTTTTGTGTTATGGACGGACAGAATCCGGGTGAACTTCAAGGTGTCGATCTAGAGACTGAACGGGCCAGGAGAGCTCGTTTGCGTGAGGAAGTTGCAAGGGAAAGAGAAAGAATTGATGTTATGGGCCAAGTTGCTAATGGCCAAGGTGATCGAATTCTTGATGAACAGGAAGAGGTCCGCCCTCGTGTGCGGACGATGCATGACTTCGCTACCCCTACGGTGAAAGTGTCTACCCAGGGTTTGGCCCGACCATTATTAACAACCAATTTGAGATCAAGCCGGCCATCCTGAATATGATTCGAAAAAACACCCAATTTTCAGGGCTGCCGAGTGAAGACCCCGACCCCATCTTCATCTTGTTGAGTTCTCAGAAATCTGCGGTACATTCCGCTATACAGGGATCACCGACGATGTGGTTAAGCTCAGGTTGTTCCCATTTTCTCTTCGGGATAAAGCCAAAGCATGGATGTACATTAACCCCCCGGGACCGCTGCTACATGGGATGCTCTTTCGTCAAAGTTCTTAGCAAAATTCCACCCGGTGGACAAGAAAGTGAATGCACGGCGGGAGATAGCTACATTTAGACAGCTTGATCAGGAATCCTTGTCCGAAGCATTGGAAGGATTTGCTGAGCTGCTGCGCAGATGTCCGCAACATGGTTGTGAGCTCTGGAATGTAGTAGAATTTTTTTATTTGGCTGTTGAACCAAACTATAGGGCGATGATCAGCACTGCTGCGGGAGGAACAATAATGAATCGGACTCCAGACGAGGCTTTGAGGATTATTCGTGATACTGCTTCACATAGCACATATTGGACTTCTGGAAGGAATGCACCGAGGGTGCCAGGAATCTATTTGAGGTGAATGCAGTCACGCCACCGAGGGAGACTACACAGCAGACTTCAGATAATATGGTGATGCTATCAAGATCAACTCCCCCGCCCCTTGCTCAAGTTATGGCAATCTCATGCCAAGGTTGTGGAAACCATGGGCAACATGCCTACGAGTTCCCCGCAGGTGAGCAATCCGCTGATTTTTCAAATATCTCTTATGATGAGAGTGTAAATTTCTTAAATAGTCAAAATTGATCGGTGCCATTTAATAATGTGTATAACCCGGGTGTGAGAAATCACCAGAATTTCTCATGGAATCAGAACACTCATGACCAACGATGGTAAGGGGGCCAACATCAATTTGATGCTCAAGCCTCCGGAAGCCAGCCGCAGCCATCACAACTGAGTTATACTCAAACTGCACTGATCCAAAGGAAGAGCGCTCTAGAAGAGATGATGGAGAAGTTCGTAGAGATGACCCAAACTAATATGGCATGGGTAACGCTTTCTTCTTCATCCTCATTTTAATTTCATGCTTAAAGTATATTTATATCATGCTCTTTATTTAAGTCTGGGGTTGGGAGTACGATGTGTGTACCTGTGCACACACTCAAACCACATCATACTAGAATTTAATTTTATTGTTCTTAGGTCATTTCTTTGCACACCATGCACCCACTTTAGCGCGCACTTAATCGCTAGCGCATTTTGAGTAGATATTTCTCTTTTGTGCATACGGTAAAATAACAGTGCTGGTTTAGGATTTTGAGATAGAGCAGTATGAAGCTCGTGCATTGCTTCCTAATCGAGTGCTCATATGCTGTGCAGAAATAGTGTAGGTTTACTTTTCTGTATACTCGTGAAATTATATTATTTCTATTAGTGTAAACATTGTTTATATAACTCAAAAGTAGTGAATCAAGTGGAATCAAACGGTAGCATATGGAGGTGTGTGGCCGTCACTAGGCTCGTATTGCTCGAGTCGGGAGGATGGATCATCTCTCTCGGTGGCTAAGAACTTGACCCAAGCGACTCTCGAAGCATTGGTGCATGGTTAGTCTAGCATGAGCGTGATGTAGGCCATTATTTTGGCACGGTTGAGCATCATATCATTCCTAACGTCTACCCTTATAGATATTATCTCCATTATTATTCAATTTAATATGTTTATTTTTATTCAATTTAATAAGAAATAATTGAATTTATTAAATGTCTGGCAATGAAGAATAAACGTTGCCAAATACAAGAATAAACGTCTGGCGATAAAGAATCGTAGTCATTGTTGTAGAATGGTAGCGCTCAATAACCGCTACCATTGAAAACCATAAATGCTATAATAGATGTACCTATGGTAGCGATTTCAGGACGCCACAATACATTGTGTAACCGCTACCATACCCTACGACCACGGCGGCAGATGCAACACACGCACAACCGCTACTGTATCCCTACAGTAGCGGGTTTTTAAGATATAGTAACAATTTTTAAGCGCTACCATATGCATGATATGGTGTAGTGCTTGTTAGCCCTTTGTGTTTACCCTTCTCTTGATTCAGCTCCACTTTCATCTCGCTAAAGCCTAAAGGCTTATCATAGTCGCACACCCATTATGAGCATTATTTTGCACTTCGTGTTTATTTTTGTGGTGGTGTGATGCGGTGACTTAATTATTTTTGAGAAATTGTGGCCTATGCTTATTGTTTATTTGCTGAAATGAAAAACAAAGAAGAAAAGAAAAACAAAAGTTATAAATGAAAAAAAAAGTGTGAAAATTTTTTGTGGAAAAGAAATAGTTTAATTGTTGATCTGTTTATCATTATTGTTGTTTGGAGTGGGCGGTGCACACACCCATGTAGTTTGTGCGGGAACTCTAGGGTGGAGTTCCGGGATTAATAGTCCTTGGATTAAATCCAAAGGCTGAGATTTTAGTCCCCTCTTTTCTCGCATGGAGTTCCAGGGTGGAGTTCTCACATAGAGTTGCGTTCTCGTGCGGAGTTCTCGCATGGGCGTTCTAGCGTGGAGTTCTCGCATGAACTTCACCCCCTGGAGCTAGTCCCCGCACGAACTCCAGGTGATCCGGATCAGAACTCCAGAGGATATATCCGGATCATTTCTAAAGACTCCGTCTGGGATTCTTCTTTAATTATTTTTGTAATTCAAATTCGATAAGATTCTTTTTGGCCTCACTAGCCATATATAGAAGCAAAATAATGCATGTCTTAAAATATTGAGTTCTTCAAATTTAATCATTCTATTACATTATTCAAATAAACAAACAGATAAACATATATGTTATATTGTTATGCAGGATCAAAACAGGGAAAAGAGCAAATAGAGTGACATAAACTTAGAAACGATAATTAATTATGAGAAGAGTTCATTAATTAATTAAGAAGAGCAAATAGAGTGACATGCATAAACTCGATTAGAACAGCTAACACAAAAGAAAGCAACTCCAAACAAACCAACACCCGGAAACTACAACGAACTAATACATGCAGATTAACCACAGCTAGCCCCTCAACTCGCGGGAGGAACTAATTATTATTTAATTACGATATAATAATCTTATTCTTATATTTCTCAGGGCTGCCGAGTGAAGACCCCCATCTTCATCTTGCTGAGTTCTCAGAAATTTGCGGTACATTCCGCTATGCCGGGATCACAGACGATGAGGTTAATCTCAGATTGTTCCCTTTTTCTCTACGGGATAAAGCTAAAGCATGGCTGCACACTATCTGTTGGGCTAGAGAGCACGCAAGCCCGACCAGAGCACCTGCAAATTAGTTCGAGCAAGTACCTACACGACCGCTTAGCGGTATGCCGATACACAACCAAAAATATAGCACAAAATAACAACAATAAAGGTGACACGCAGATATAACGTGGAAACCCAATAGGGTGAAAACCACGGGACGATCGGAGTCCAACCCGGAAAGCCGCCACTAAAAATATGTAAAACAGATAGGCAATTACAAAGCTTTCCCTCCTCGATCCACACAGGATCTTCACAAACTTCGCACCACACAATATTACAAAATAAATAGTAGCAAGAAAATTGCAAGTTACCGACAGTGGCGGACGAGACGGATTACACAAATCCTCTCCAAGATGCCTCTTCGAATACTTGCCAAAGTCTGCTCCAGATCCAATCTGTGTATGCGAAGTATTCCTCGTCAACGTCGCAGAGACGTCCGAAAGCTCTCCCCAAACTAAGACGCTTGCCACAAAGGCCTCTCTAAGAACTCTTTCAATGCTTGAGATGAGAGATGAGTGGATGCCTTACCCCTCCTCCTTCATGCCTATTTATAAGGCCAAAACTAAGGGGTAGATGGTGGTAGATAGCATGTGCATGAAGCTTCCATGAAGCTTCCCTCGGTCAAAAGCACATGTCATGAAGCTTCCTCTGGGCACTTTCCTAGAAGCTTCCTTCAAGAGCACATGTTGATTTCTTAGTCAAAGGCGGCTACCCCTTTTCACACTTGCATGAAACACATGCTTGAAAAGCATGGTCAAAAGGTGGCTAGCCCTTTTCACACTTAGGAGAAAATACCTCATCAAATCCCCCCCTTTTCGACTAAGTGAAAAATGTGTCCTTCTAATTATCTTCATTTGATAAGACCTTCATGTTTCCTCCATATGTCGATAGATCCAGCACCACCAAGTTCGAGTTAGTAAAACTCAAATCCACAGTTTTCTCCACAAATGACGGGAACTGTACCCAACAATTTATCCCCTTTGCATTTATGTGGAAGAGATCGCCATGCCAGCGATCCTCACACAATGTTCGACCTTCCCCCTCGACACAGTGTTCGTAAGCATATCCGCTCCATTGTCATCTGTGTGCACCTTCTGCAAATCCAGCTCTCTCTGCTCTAGAGTATCGCGTATCCAATGATACCGCGTATCAATATGCTTGGATCTCGAGTGGAAGGTGGGGTTCTTCCCTAAATGAATCGCGCTCTGACTGTCACATAAGAGTGTGTAGCGCTCCTGAGTGAAACCCAACTCTTTGATGAAACGCTTCATCCAAAGAAGCTCTTTTCCCGCCTCAGTGACTGCAATAAACTCTGCCTTCGTAGTCGACAGTGCAACGCACTTCTGTAGTCTTGACTGCCACGAAACAGCTCCCCCAGCAAATAGGATCAGGTACCCAGAGGTTGATCTTCTGGAGTCCAAATCTCCAGCCATATCAGCATCAGTGTAGCCCAGAAGCTCTGGCTCACTATCTCCAAACCTTAACGTCAATTCTGACGTCCCATGTAGGTACCTTAGAATCCACTTGACAGCGCTCCAATGTTCTCTCCCAGGATTGGAGAGAAACCTACTAACAGTACCAACAGCATGCGCTATATCAGGGCGAGTGCATACCATGGCATACATAAGACTGCCAACGGCAGAAGCATATGGGACCTTCTGCATCTCCTCTTTCTCCTCAGGTGTGCTCGGGCACTGGTCAGCGGTAAGTCTGAAGTGAGCTGCAAGCGGCGTGCTCACCTTCTTCGCCTGATCCATACTAAATCTCTGTAGCACCTTTCCTGATATATCTTTCCTGCGATAACCAAAGTAGCTTGGAGCCTCAATCTCTCCGAATATGCATCCCTAGGATGGTCTTCGCAGCTCCCAAGTCCTTCATCGCAAATGTGGAGCTCAACTGCCGCTTCAGCTCGGCAATGCACGCAGCGCTCCTCCCGACTATCAGCATGTCATCAACATAAAGGAGTAAAATAATGAAATCCTCTGGAGTGTACTGCTTCACAAATACGCAGTGATCAAGGGTGGTCCTCCTGAAGTCGATCTCCCCCATAAAAGCATCGAACTTCTTGTACCACTGTCGCGGGGCCTGCTTCAGGCCATATAAGCTCTTCTTTAGGCGACAGACTAGGCTCTCCTTCCCTTTCACCTTGAAACCTTCAGGCTGCTCCATATAAAGCTCCTCCTCAAGATCGCCATGCAGAAAGGCGGTCTTGACATCCATCTGCTCAATCTCCAGGTCTAGCCTTGCAGCAAGGACAAGAACAACCCGGATAGACGACATCTTCACAACAGGAGAGAATATCTCAACAAAATCAACTCCCTGTTTCTGACTGAAACCCTTCACCACTAATCTTGCCTTGTATCTGAGTGGTGTCGAGGGGTCTCCCTGCTTTACTCTAAAAATCCATCGATTCTTCAGAGCCTTCTTGCCCTTAGGCAATCATACCAGCTCATAAGTATGGTTCTCATGCAGAGACTGCATCTCCTCCTGCATAACAACCATCCACTCTTTCTTCTCTGAGCTCTGCACTGCTTCATCAAAGCACTCGGGCTCCCCCGCATCAGTCAACAAAATATACTCAGTAGCAGAGTATCTCGAAGATGGTTGTCTGACTCGATCAGACCTCCGTGGACCGAGCTCAACTGCTGGTATCGACACGTCATCAGTGATGTCCTTTATAGGCTCGCCATCAGTCATATCCTCATGGCCTGGAAGTGGCTCAGCGTCCTGCACTGGATCAGGCTCTGCGGCCTCCTCAGTATCATCACCTCCAGTCATAGGAGACTCTTCATCAGTGCAAGAGTCAGCCTTCTCAGTCTTTTCAGGATCAAGCATATTCTGATCCTCACAAAATATGGCGTCGCGACTGCGTACCAGCTTCTTCTCAACCGGGTCAAAGAACCTGTAGCCAAACTCGCCGCTGCGTCCATATCCCAAAAATATGCACTGACGGGTCTTGGAATCCAACTTCGATCTTTCATCCCGGGGGATGTGCACAAAGGCTTTGCAGCCGAAGACCCTCAAGTGACTATACGAAGGGTCCTTCCCATACCAGACCTTATCAGGAACATCCTCCTGCAATGCATAACTGGGAGATAGGTTGATGACGTGTGCAGCTGTGTATAAAGCCTCACCCCAAAACATGCCAGGTAGCTTTGACTCAGATAACATGCACCTCACCCTCTCCATCAAGGTCCTGTTCATCCTTTCAGCTACGCCATTCAACTGCGGCGTCTTGGGCGGAGTCTTTTCATGTCTGATCCCTTGCTCTCTGCAATATTCATCAAAAGGACCAATATACTCTCCCCCGTTGTCGGACCTGATGCACTTTAGCTTCTTCCCAGATTGTCTCTCCACCTCATCGTGGAATCTCCGAAAAGTGTCGAGAACCTCACCTTTGGTCTTAATAGCATAGACCCAAAGTTTTCTCGAATAATCATCAATGAACGTCACGAAGTAAGACGCTCCTCCTCTTGTCTGGACCTTTAGTGGCCCGCAGACATCAGTATGTACGAGCTCTAGTGGCTCGGATCTTCTTGTGGAAGTATGTCTCTGGAATGATACTCTATTCTGCTTTCCAGCCATGCAATGGTCACATCTCTCTAACTGATCCACAGATAGATCAGAGATCATCTTCTTTTGGGAAAGACATCCCAGACCCTTCTGGCTAATGTGACTCAGTCTCCTATGCCATAGGGATGTAGTACCCCATCTCTAACGGTGTTGGCCTGAGCAGCTTCAGGTCTCCCCTCCATATAGTATAGGCCAGTGTCTCTATAACCTCTGGCCACTACCAACGACCCCTTGATTAACTTCCAAAAATCTCCACCAAAGACACTTAAGTGTCCTTCATCACCTAGCTTCCCAACTGAAACTAGGTTGAAGCGGATGTCAGGTACATGTCACACATCTCTTAAGATCATCATTCCTCCAGTGCTCGTCTTCAGGTGCATATCTCCTCTTCCGATGACTTTAGACGTGTCACCATTGCCCATCCTAAGCAGCCCACAATCGTGAGTAGTGTAGGTGGCAAATAACTCCTTGTTGTGGGAGACATGTGCAGAAGCACCCGAATCAACAATCCAGCTTCAGTCATCACAAGAGAGTGCAGCTGTGACGTCATTTCCAACAATGATGACATCGTCCTCTGTAGATGCAATAGCTGCAGTGTGACTCTCCTTCCTATCATCAGTAGCCACTCCTTTCTTCCTTTCGTCATTCTTCAGAGAATAACAGAACTTCTGAATATGCCCCTTCTTATGACAATAGTGGCACTCCACGTTTTGATAACGTGACTTGGACTTCCCCCTGCTTTGTCCTCTCTCGCTCTTCCTTTCTCTACTCTTGCTCCTGCCTCTCCCCCTGGGCTCAGTGTAGAGGATGTCAGCTCGTGAAGAAGAGCCTGATATCCCTTGAGACTTTCTTCTCAACTCTTCGTTCAGGATGCCACTCTTGGCAATCTCCATAGTAATGATGCCCCCGGGAGAGGAGTTGATTAGAGAAACTCTAACCATCTCCCAAGAGTCTGGAAGAGACTTCAGCAGCCATAATGCGTTGACCTCATCCTCGAAGGTCACCTTCATAGCAGTAAGTTGATCAATAATACCTTGGAACTCATTCACATGATCCAGGATAGGGGATCCTTCCCTGTATCTGAACTCACCCAGCTTCTTCAGTAGATATAGCTTGTTGATGCCAGTACTCTTGGCATACAACATCACGAGAGTCTTCCAAAGTATCTTTGCATCAACGATACTCGCGACATGATTGTAGACGTTCGGTTCCACGAACCGTCTGATGAATCCGCATAACTTCCGGTGCTCCACCTTCCACTTATTTGGATCCATGTCTTTAGGAATCTCCTCAAAGATAGGAGCATGCCAGCCCTTTACGTAGATGAGATCTTCCATCAGTAAGTGCCACTGATGGTAATTTGCGCCGTTTAATTTCACCATTCGCTCGGAACTCGAACCTGAAGTAGATTCCATTGTGCTCTGTCACTGATCAGACTGACCTCAGTTCTTTGAGCCGACTATTTCCAAGAAAGGAATCAAAGAGGATAGGGAGCGGACCAATGGTCGTCACCTACCGCACCCGATCACTAACCCGAAATATCTGATCGGCTCGTCTCGAATCCCAAATAGGTCAGCCCGATACCAGCTCTGATAATGAACCTCCCTCTGATACCACTTGTTGGGCTAGAGAGCACGCAAGCCCGACCAGAGCACCTGCAAATTAGTTCGAGCAAGTACCTACACGACCGCTTAGAGGTATGCCGATACACAACCAAAAATATAGCACAAAATAACAACAATAAAGGTGACACGCAGATATAACGTGGAAACCCAATAGGGTGAAAACCACGGGACGATCGGAGTCCAACCCGGAAAGCCGCCACTAAAAATGTGTAAAACAGATAGGCAATTACAAGGCTTTCCCTCCTCGATCCACACAGGATCTTCACCAACTTCGCACCACACAGTATTACAAAATAAATAGTAGCAAGAAAATTGCAAGTTACCGACAGTGGCGGACGAGACGGATTACACAAATCCTCTCCAAGATGCCTCTTCGAATACTTGCCAAAGTCTGCTCCAGATCCAATCTGTGTATGCGAAGTATTCCTCGTCAACGTCGCAGAGACGTCCGAAAGCTCTCCCCAAACTAAGACGCTTGCCACAAAGGCCTCTCTAAGAACTCTTTCAATGCTTGAGATGAGAGATGAGTGGATGCCTTACCCCTCCTCCTTCATGCCTATTTATAAGGCCAAAACCAAGGGGTAGATGGTGGTAGATAGCATGTGCATGAAGCTTCCATGAAGCTTCCCTCGGTCAAAAGCACATGTCATGAAGCTTCCTCTGGGCACTTTCCTAGAAGCTTCTTTCAAGAACACATGTTGATTTCTTAGTCAAAGGCGGCTACCCCTTTTCACACTTGCATGAAACACATGCTTGAAAAGCATGGTCAAAAGGTGGCTAGCCCTTTTCACACTTAGGAGAAAATACCTCATCACTATCCCCCCTGGGACCGCTGCTATATTGGATGCTCTTTCGTCAAAGTTCTTAGCAAAGTTCCACCCGGTGGACAAGATAGTGAATGTACGACGGGAGATAGCTACATTTAGACAGCTTGATCAAGAATCCTTGTCTGAAGCATTGGAAAGATTTGCTGGGCTGCTGCGCAGATGTCCGCAACAAGGTTGTGAGCCCTGGAATGTAGTAGAATTTTTCTATTTGGATGTTGAACCAAACTATAAGGTGATGATCGACAATGCTGCGGGAGGAACAATAATGAAACGGACTCCAGACGAGGCTTTGCGGATTATTCGTGATATTACTTCACATAGCACATACTGGACTTCTGGAAGGAATGCACCGAGGGGTGCCAGGAATCTATTTGAGGTGAATGCAGTCACGCCACCGAGGGAGACTACACAGCAGGCTTCAGATAATATGGTGATGCTATCAAGATCAACTCCCCCCTGCTCAAGTTATGGCAATCTCATGCCAAGGTTGTGGAAACCCTGGGCACCATGCCTACGAGTGCCCCACATGTGAGCAATCCGCTGATTTTTGAAATATCTCTTATGATGAGAGTGTCAATTTCTTAAATAGTCAAAATCGATTGGTGCCATTTAATATTGTGTATAACCCAGGTGTGAGAAATCACCCGAATTTCTCATGGAATCAGAACACTCCTGACCAACGATGGTAAGGGGGCCAACATCAATTTGATGCTCAAGCCTCCGGAAGCCATCCACGGCCATCACAACCGAGTTATACTCAAACTGCATTGATCCAAAGGAAGAGCGCTCTAGAAGAGATGATGGAGAAGTTCGTAGAGCTGGCCCAAACTAATATGGCTTGGGTAACGCTTTCTCCTTCATCCTCATTTTATTTTCATGCTTAAAGTATATTTATATCCTGCTCTTTATTTAAGTCTGGGGTTGGGTGTACGATGTGTGTACCTGTGCATACAGTCAAACCACATCATACTAGAATTTTATTTTATTGTTCTTAGGTCATTTCTTTGCACACCATGCACCCATTTTAGCGTGCACTTAATGGCTAGTGCATTTTGAGTACATATTTCTCTTTTGTGCATACGGTAAAATAACGGCGCTGGTTTAAGATTTTGAGATAGAGTAGTATGAAACTCGTGCAGTGCTTCCTAATCGTGTGCTCATATGTTGTGCATAAATAGTGTAGGTTTACTTTTCTGTATACTCATGAAATTATATTATTTCTATTAGTGTAAACATTGTTTATATAACTCAAAAGTAGTGAATCATGGTGGAAACAAACGGTAGCATATGGAGGTTTGTGGCCGTCACTAGCCTCGTATTGCTCGAGTCGGGAAGATGGATCATCTCTCTCGGTGGTTAAGAACTTGCCCCAAGTGACTCTCGAAGCATTGATGCATGGTTAGTCTAGCATGAGCGTGATGCAGGCCATTATTTTGGCACGGTTGAGCTTCGTATCATTCCTAACGTCTACCCTTGTTAGCCCCTTTGTGTTTACCCTTCTCTTGATTCAGCTCCACTTTCATCTCGCTAAAGCCTAAAAGTTTATCATAGTCGCACATTATGAGCTTTATTTTGCACTTCATGTTTATTTTTGTGGAGGTGTGATGCGGTGACCTATTTTTGAGAAATTGTGGCCTATGCTTATTGTTTATTTGCTGAAATGAAAAACAAAGAAGAAAAGAAAAAGAGAAGTTATAAATGAAAAAAAAAGTGTGAAAATTTTTTGTGGAAAAGAAATAGTCTAATTGTTGATCTGTTTATCATTATTGTTGTTTGGAGTGGGCGGTGCACGCACCATGTAGTTTGTGCGGGAACTCTAGGGTGGAGTTCCAGGATTAATAGCCCTTGGATTAAATCCAAGGGCTGGGATTTTAGTCTCCTCTTTTCTCGCATGGAGTTCCAGGGTGGAGTTCTCTCATACAGTTGCGTTCTCGCGTGGAGTTCTCGCAAGTAGAGTGACATTAATTAAGAAGAGCAAATAGAGTGACATAAACTTAGAAACGATAATTATGAGAACACTTCATTAATTAAGAAGAACAAATAGAGTGACATAAACTCGATTAGAACAGCTAGCACAAATTAAAGCAACTCCAAACAAACCAACACCCGGAAACTTCTACTAATACATGCAGATTAACCTGCCCCTGATCAACTCGCGAGGAGGAACAAATTAATTACTCTTAATTAATTACTATATAATAATCTTATTCTTATTTCTCAAATCCAACGCAAACGCCAGCTCAGAACGATATAACCAATGAAGCTGGTTTTCACTTCCGAAATCAATCCATGGATTCATCAGCAAAGCCTGGTGCAGAAACAGCGGTTGTGGGAACCGTGGATACCACGACAACGAGCCAAGCAAGGTGGAGCACTGATAGTGGTTGGGGAGGGAGGTTGGCAAAATTTGTAATACCCTCACCCTCAGCATGAATTTGAGCTGAGTGAAATTTTGGTGAGCTGGAGCACTGATAGTGGTTGGGGAGGGAGGTGCCAACTTAGTCGAAATCGCTCATTAATGGCAACCCATCTAATACCCTCCCCTCTCTCAATTGAGCTCACCATCCCCTTCAGAAACTTGAGATAAGGAGAAGCCCCATCTTTCAGAGAGGGATCGTGCATTGGTGCAAGGAGCCAAGCAAGGTGGCCGGAAATGGCATGCATCCTAGAGAAATAGCCACCATCAAGACAAATACAGGTCCGGTTTCTCCTCCTCTCCCCTCGTACTAGTATTCCCCCTCTCTTCCCTTTTAATTTGCTTTAAAATCCGGTGGATCGCACCGCCATTTTTGATGTTCATGTCCGAAAAATGAAAACGGGGGGGGGGCTTGCTCCGACCACCTCCGGCCAAGTTCTCACCGCCAGTGGATAGCCCTACCTCGGCCGGAGGTATTGGCTTGGGGAATTCTCCAGAAATGGCCGGAGATCGCCGGAATCTGGCCTGCAAAACGCCCCCAGATCGGCCAATCCCGACACTTTGCTTATCGGGGAAGATGAAGGAGAGACGTCGATCTCGCGTGTTTGGGTTAGCTGCAGACCAAATGATAATATCATTTGATTTTAAATTTTCTGTCACATTCTGGACAGTACATTCAAACTAGTTTTTGAGCTATTTAATGACATCTATGGTTTAAGAGGTAAGCATGCAAGTTGTATCTGCTGGTCTTATCTTCCTAATGAGCTTTTAATCACTCAATTTGGAGCAGTAATGCTCCCTGTGCATCAGTTTTGGTGAGGGGTGTACAAAGTGTGCGTGCATGTGTACTTTGTGCATATATCTGTCAAAATACCTTGCATGCATGTGAAATTAGAAACTTAGATGAGGCATGAGGAAACATCACCCTTCCAAAAATTAGAATTTTTGGAGATAATTTTCCTAAATTTTTGTTCAAAATGTGATAAATGAATTTTTTGGAGTTGTGTAACTCCAAATGACCCCAAATTTGGGTGTCATACTTATTTGGCCAATATTAGACCATGGTTAAAAATTGAGATCAATTGGACCTCTGTATGTGGGGTAATGTCACTTGCATGTCTTTGTCAAGAAGGGAGTTATGGTGTGCCAATAGCCAAAAGGGGTATTTTGTGTATTTAGCTCAAATGGTTTAGAGTTAGCTTCTGAAATTTTGTACACACCCTCCTTATGATATAATACCTTGCCTCAGGAAAATTTAAGATTTTTGGGATCAAAAATCCTATGTATGTGATAAGTATGAATTATGTCACATTTTTGTATTTGTGAAATGTTTATGGCTATTATTTTATAGAAAATTGTGAAACTTTGGAAAATCACATGTTGTACTATTTAGAATCTCTGAAAAATTTTTGTAGAAAATTTGAGAGATTATTTCTTAAAGATATATCAAATTTACCTTAGGTCACAATTCTGAATAAATGAAAATTTACTGAGCAAAATGTTTGAGAAAATTTTGAAACTCTGGAAAAATTATTATGAATCTAGTTATGAATCTCTGGAATTTTTTGTAGAATTTTTGGATTTATTATTCATGGTAAAATTTCATATATCCAGTTTGTCACACTTCTTATTTTATGAAGTATCTATGGTGAAACCTTCCTGAAAAATTATGAACTTTGGGTATGATGTTTTAGCTCACTAAAGTGCTATAGTAATTTTCTCTGAATTTTTGGAAGACATAAACTAGTACTTGTTGTGTAAAGTCATATTTTCATCCCTTTTGTATTAAATGGAAATTATGATTATAAATCCTCTGAAAAATTATGAAACTTTGGGTATGCTGTTTTTAGGTCACTAAAGTGCTATAGTAATTTTATCTGAATTTTTGGAAGACATAAACTAGTACTTGTTGTGTAAAGTCATATTTTCATCCCTTTTGTATGGAAATTATGATTATAAATCCTCTGGAAAATTAAGGAATTTTGGAAATCTTGTTGTTATGTCATTCATTATCTCTGGAAATTTTATTAGCAAGATTTAACTTACTGACAAAGTACTTTCCTGTGTAAATTAGATGATGTCAACCTGTGAAATGATTTTAAATAGAAGTCAAATTAATTTGAAATATATCAAAACTCTAGTCAACCCTTAATTTATCAATTATGAGCCTATGGTAAAAAATAGAACTCATTTGGACATGATATGGTCAAGATTGCATCATAGGACTCAAATATAGTTCAATCTCATTGTTGGTCTGCGAATAGTAAAAACTTAGTGTTGATGATTTGACCAGCAGGATCACTTAGAAAATTAGTGAAATTTGGATTATGACAGTAACATATCATTTATATTAGCCCATAGAAGTTGTGGAATTTCTGGAGGACGATAGCACTATGGTTTAAGGAATAACTTAGACTCGTGTCGCACAATACATAAAGGGGTAAGGATTACATTGAGAGCATAGTAATCACACAATATGTTGAGGTGTTCATGTCATATTTTTAGAGTGTGATTAGGGATATTCTGAGTTACATTAGGCCCACACCATTTAGAGGATGAGAGATCTTAAGGGTTGAGCACCGTTCAAGAGAACGTTGCTTAGAAATAGGGCAAAGATTGAGTCATAAATTGTCTAGGTCATAAAAAGTAATAAGGAGAAGAGTTCTTTATTCAAAACAGGGAAAAGAGCAAATAGAGTGACATAAACTTAGAAACGATAATTAATTATGAGATCGAAGAGTTCATTAATGAAGAAGAGCAAATAGAGTGACATGCATAAACTCAGATTATTAGAACAGCTAACACAAAAGAAAGCAACTCCAAACAAACCAACACCCGGAAACTACAACTAATACATGCAGATTAACCACAGCTAGCTAGCCCCTCAACTCGCGAGAGGAGGGAACTAATTATTATATTTAATTACGATATAATAATCTTATTCTTATTTCACAAATATTCGAACGCAAACGCCAGCTCATGAGAACGATAGAACCAATGAAGCAGGTTTTCATGCACTACTTCTGAAATCAATCCATGGATTCATCAGCAAGGCCTGGTGCAGAAACAGCGGTGGTGGGCACCGTGGATACCGTGGATACCACGGCAATGGGCGTACGGAAAGCCCTTAGATCTGCACACATGGACGCAGCCCGGTGGGATGCACGGCCCCTGGAAGTCGTAGCTCGCCGACCCGCACGTCCCTTTTTCTTCGCCGATACCAGGAATCCCGGCCGGGCGTGCCGCCTCCGCCCTCATCTCCGGTCCCATCTCTGCTTGATCAGTTTTAAATAAATGTTGTTAACATTTGAGATCAAATAATCAAGGCAGGAATCGTTTTAGCTAGAGAAAATGGAGCAGGAGAAAATACCGTATGCGACGACGAGGAGGACGAGGAGAAGCGCCGGCAACATTTTCTTGAAGAACTCCATTGTAATTAGCGAAGACGTTACTAGTGATGAAGAGGGCTGTAATAAGCTAGCTGCTTGCTTTTTTCTTACAAATGGTCGATCCCCATATGGGTTTATATAAATGGGGAAAAGTGGAGGGTGTTTTAGGCTTTTCATAGCAACTTTATAAACTTTACTATTCCAAGTCCAAGGAATGTATGCAAGCTTCTGGGCCTTTGGCTTTTAATATGGAAATCGTTTAAAATTTAAATCACATTTTACACATTTTATTATTTTTATATTTGAACATAATTGTTATTTTCAAATATATAACATTTATTTAGTTACAACAAAATATCTAATTTTACTTCACCTTCCTGATCTTCTACTACTATTAATATATATAAGGAATCGGAGGAGAAATATTTTATATCTAAACTATTTAAACGATTTTTTGAGCATTGAGAAGTAAGTATGGAAGTTTATCAAATAAGTATTTTCACTGATAATGGAGGTTTAACAAATAAATTTACCAAATAGGCATTTAAAAAAGTGCTCTCGATCATCCTCTTAATAATCTCTATTAAGTTTGTAGAAATTACTAATGCACTTTATTCTCAGGAGATAAATATTATTATCTAAAAGCAATTATATAAAAATACATGTGAAAAACGTGAACATATATCAACATAGAGCAAAAGCAATCCAACTTCATTATTATATAAAAGCGATTGCTAAGGGAGAAATAAGCAGGTAGGCAATCAGTTTCTAGAGCATCGTGCTCGTTTTTCTGTCCCTTGGATTCACGATCACATCATCAATCAAACGTTCACAAAAAAAAGGGAAAGAGCACGCTCGTTGCACAATGAACACGAGAGCGTTCTGAGCGAGCAACGACCACATGAGCGCTCTGAGCGCGCAACGAACACTGAAGCGTTCTGACCGCGTAACTAGCACAGAAGCGCTCTGAGCGTGCAACGAACACGGGAGCGTTCTGAGCGCGTAACTAGAACGGAAGCGCTCTGAGCGTGCAACAAACACGGGAGCGTTCTGAGCGCGCAACGAGTACGGGAGTGCTCTGAGCGCGCAACGAACACGGAGCATTCTAAGCATTCAATGAGCATGGGAGCATTCTAAGCGCGCAGCGAGCACGGGAGCGCGCAATGAACACGGGAGCGTTCCGAGCGAACGGGGATTAAGCGAGTGTGATTGGAAGACAGTTGTTATGAAAGAGAGAACGTGCCCTCCGAAAGTCACGTCATTCGAGAAACGGGGAAGCACACACCATAGGGAAAAGGGGGCTCCGACCGCACACCGTGCAAAAAGGGGTGTAATTTGGCCGCACCCCCATGGGGGTGCAATTTGGCCGCATACCCAGGGGGTGCGGTTTGGCCGCACCCCACCATGGGATGCGGTGTAACATCTCCCAAACAACCAGACCCCTAGAGTGGTTTTGTCATGACTAGGTCATGACAAAATCCTAGAAAGCTTGAAGAGACCACTTGGCCTTAAGTAAGAAGAAGGAAACCACAGTGGTCTACAAATAGTAATCTCCAGTTAACAAGCCTAGAGTTGGACTTTAGGGCCTCACCATGACCCTTTGACCCCACCATAACAAACATAACCCTTTAGGGGTTACCTTAGAGCACCAAGGACCCATTGGGGTCAATCAAAGAGGCCAAGTTGACCAAAGTCAATCATAACCTTAAATTGGTCAAAGTAGCCTAATTAGGGTCAATTGGCCTACGCCTTGCCAAATTGACCTTTCCCCTACACTTTTAAGGACATTGGGGACCCAATGGACCAAAAAGCCCCACCATGGGACCACCAATTTGGCCAATTTGATCAAAGTCAACTCTAACTCTATTTTGGTCAAATTGCCATATTGTGGGTCAATTGGCCTCCACCTTGCCAAATTGACCCTACCTAGACCTTCCTAACCCTTAAGAGAGGCCAATGGGTCACTAGCCACCCACTGGGGTCAACCCAACTGGTCAAATTGACCAAAGTCAACTCAACCCTAAATTTAGGTCAAATGACCTATTTTGACCTAATCAAGCCCAATCCACTTGGCCTACGCCCAATTGAGGAGGTACACTAGCTAATGGGGTTGGGAGTTACTGAAATAGCCATTCAATTTCAAGAAATTCGGTCAGGAGAGAGAAACTCCATTTTCCCCAAAAATGGAGGAGAGAGAAAGAGAGGGAGTAATGACATTCATGGCGAAGGGAGGCCAATTGATCTCCCAATTGATAGGGATTAATCTCCCCTGATTGTTACAAGAAGGTTAGGAGTTTTTTAGGCCATATGGTGGCTGAATTGATGAGAATTTAGTTTTTCCAAAGAAGTCACTACAACAAAACTAGTCTACCGCCGGGTTTTTTTTTACTTTCTGCGGCGCTTTAAAAACGTCGCGATAGATTTTGCGGCGTTTTAATAAACGCCGCAAAAGCGTCGTCGTTGCGAGCGTAGCCGTAGAGTTTTGCGGCGCTTTTTAAAAAAGCGCTGCGGTAGCCTGAAGGGTATTCGCCACGTTTTTTATAAAAGCGCTGCGGTAGCCTGAAGGTATTCGCCACGCTTTTTATAAAAGCGATGCTGTAGCCTGAAGGTATTTGCAACGCTTTTTCTGGAAAGCGCCGCAGTAGGGTCCATCTATTCGCCACGCTTTTCTTGGAAAGCGCTGCAATAGATGCTATTCATTGGCGACGCTTTTTACAAAAACTCCGCAAAATCTTATGTTTTAAAAAAAAAATTATAGTGAGCCAGTTAGATTTAGGCTTCGTTTGGGAGGACTTATTATCACCGGTCAAGCGGTACCGCATGAATCAGACCTTAATTAAGGTTAGATTCATGCGGTCGTAACCGCTTGACCGGTGAAAATAAGTCCTCCCAAACGGAGCCTTAGACTTGTACATTATCATAAATAATCTTAGGAGTAGAAATAAAGCAACAAAGCACATGAAGTAAATTCTACATATAATTCAAAAAAGCTAGATAGCCTCAATTAAGTGTTGTACATCAAATTGATAGCAACATTCCATTGCAATAAAATTAAAATGTTTCATGTTGAACTATCTATCACAAAAGTTTACAAAATTAATTGTATACACAAAAAAAAGTCATTTGATGTTGTTTTCTGGATGAACAACTGTGTTAAATAGCCGTTGTGTACAAGGCTAATCCATTTGTCAAAATTTTTGAAACGATTTGGCTTCGATTGTACCTAAAACCTGCAATAATTGCATTCAAGTCAGTCAAGCAGGAATGAAAAAACAACAATACGTTATGAACTATGATGCTTGGTAAATAATGATATGAAGTACCTCACTGGACAATTGAAGTAGGAGATAAGCAAATAAATCAAACATCAAACTCAGTTATACCCAAGGTTGATAATATAGCATATTGAAATTAAAAGTCAAAAACAGAAATATCTGACTGGGTAATAATTGAGGTAAGGAGATCAGTAAATAAATCAAACTCAAACTCAGTTATCTCGACGATTATGACGGCACCAAGAAAATAAAACTAGTTTTGAACACAAAAGTGGATGAAGTTCCTTTAATGAGGTCGGGCGTTCACGAATGATTGTCCATAATCACCGTGCTCACGACCGCCACCGTCGTGCCAAACGGAGCCCTAATTAATAATTATAAAAACAAAATAAGAAGGGTTGAGAGTGAAAGTGGTAAATAGAGGCTCAGATCATTTCCAAACTAGTCAAAGACAAAGTGAAATGAAGAGTGAATAAATGCTCATCTTCCAATCACCGTGCTCACGACCGCCACCGCCACCGTCGTGCCAAACAAGAAGAAGAAGAAGAAAAACGCATCAGTTTTTTTTAAAGGATAGCATGTCATCAATACTTTCTCAGTTTTTTTAAAGGATAGCAGGGAAAGTAAGTACATTTGCATTTCATAACAGGCATGCACAAAAATAACTGAATAGGGCTAAAGAAAGAGAAACAACCTCATAAGGCACAGGAGTCAATGTCAGTAAGAGAGAAATAGATATGAGTGAAGAAGAAGAGTGTCAATGTCAGCAATCACTTAGTTCCCCTATCCTTCCCATATAACAGGATAGGGCTATAGAAGAAGAGTTTTGCATTGTGCTCTCTTATGCAATCATGATGCATAATGATTCCTTTTTAAGGATCATATGGCATGGAAAGAAGCCGGCGCGGGAACCCTAGATGGAAGAATGGCCTTACCGCAAAAGCCGCAAAAACGATCGTCTAGGCTTACTCCGAGCTTTCCAAATATAAAAATTTTGCTAACAATCTATGCTGTTCTACAGGAAACCATTCAGTTATACCTACAGGAAATCTAAAATCTATAGTAACCATTCAGTTTTACCTACAGGAAATCTAAAATCTATAGAAACCATTCAGTTATACCTACAGGAAATATTAGGAAATATTAGAAACCATGCATTGTTGGTGATCAAATGATGTTAAAATGCCAGCTTCAACCAGACACGGAGCCTAAGGGGACAAGTTCATAAAACAGACACTTTATAGAAGGGAAATAAGTTCTTTAGGTGAGGTCGGGCGTTCATGAATGATGGTTCATAACCACCACAAACGGAGCCTAAGAGGACTTTTTTTCTATTGTAGACTATAACAATAAACTCTAATACTGAGCAACTTTAAAAAGAGAAGGAAGATCTTTAACATACTAAAAGAGCTAATGATATCTTGGCACTAGAAGTTGTAGACACATAATATGATAAGACTCCTCCCACTAAAACAATAATAAAGTAAAAGCTAAGCTTTTTATATGACCAAATGCTCTTAAGAAATCTTCTGGTTGCTGCTGCATTAGTCAAGTTTCCAGCGAAAAAAATGGAGAAAGGAACTAAGGCGGCGCCGGAACCCTAGATAGAAGAATGGCCTTACCGCCGCAAAAGCCGCAAAAACGAGCCGCAAAATCGATCTTCCACTTACTCCCAGCGAGACGGAAGAATGACCTTACCGGAGAGCTTCGCCGGCCTTCCAATCGTGGCGGCCACCTGGAAATGAAGGGTTAGGGCAGGAGAGAAGTAAAGGCCTGAATATTAAAAAGTGACTTGTCTGAAATCTGAATATTAAATAGCGCTGCATTAATTAAATAGCGTCAGGGGGGAGAGGAAGTAAACAGCGCCGAATTAAACAGCGCCAAAACCAAAAAACGAGCGCGTTGTCGTCTGTGTTCAGATATCAAGCTATAACGGCGATTGGGAAAAACCGCCGCAGATATTAAAATTAATGCCACGTTTTTTTCGGAAACGCCGCAAAAGCCTCAAAAGGCAGAAAATTATAGCGACGTTTTTAAAAACGCCGCAAAAAAACGTGGCCATAGAACTAAAATGTTGTAGTGATCCTAATGGCCATTAATGGCCATTGCCGAAATTTCCCCCTCAAATTCCCCCTATACAGCCCCCAATCTCATTTCCGATCCATTCATCAGCTTCAAAATGTCCTTGGCAATCGAAATTATATATTGGATCGAAGGTTTTGGTGGAGAATGGAGAAATCGGACAAGCTCGTCAGAGAGAGGAAAAGTCATGGCCGACCACCGTCGCCATCATCGTCGGGCTCTAATCAAGGCCCTCTCCTTCTCCTCTCCTCCAGTGGATAGATCCACGTCTACTGCCTGCAAGGTTTAAGGCCAATTGGCCCTAGATCATGTTGGCCAAAAATTCCATTTTTGGAGATTTTTCTTATTGCCTAAACTACCCCCGGTTCCGGCCACCACCGGCCGGCCAAGACCTCCTATCGTCGGCCACCACCTCAAAGAAGGTGGTGGTGGCATTGGCCGGCCGGGGAGGGGCGTCGGTGGCCGGGAAAACGATCATCAAGGTACTCCAGGCCGGCGAAATCTCAGTCGTCGGCTGCTTGGAGAAGACAAACGGATGTCGTTCAAATCTCTGTACATAGATTTTTATATTAGTTATATTATTATTTGATTATCTGTTTGTTATATGTTGTACATTAAATTGGTTATATAAGATACTTAATATCCGCTACTGGAAAAATGATCTACATGATAGTTGTAGCCCCTGAAGTCTACTTTAATTTAAAATTGGTTTCATCCAATTTGGGTCAGTGGTCTGACCACAGCACTCAAATTGGTGCAACATATACAAAGTGTTGACCGGAGCTTGATTTGAGTACCCCCATCAATCTAGACCTCTAAATGTCTTGAAATTTGGAACATAGACTACATACCCACCCCTAAACATATCCAAAAATATGAATTTTTGGAGAAATTTTTTCTAAAAAAATTTGCAAACATTGAATAATTCGTGTAATAATTAAATATAGGTTCTAATGACCTCCAAACCCTTCCAATTTTGGTGGGTGGTCCTTAGGGTCAAGATATGACTCTGGTAAAAATTTCATCCCATTTGGGATTGATTTGATAGGGTAATTAATTAACCCAAGATTGGTCAAACTAGGGGTTATTAGGTCAAAAGTGCACTTGATGGATTTGAGGGGTCAACCCCCATCCAAATATTGTGAAAACTTGGCCACATACTTAATATCACATAAAACACATCCACCAATGATTTTGGGTGGTTTGGGGTGGATATGACCTAAGACCCTAGTTCAAACCATAGGATTGCACTTTGGGCTTGATGAAGGATATATGGTCATATGTCTTTGGATGGACTTGTAACTTGATGGATAAGTTCTCAGAGTGGTGAATAGCCCTAGATAATTTTATGAGTATTTTTAGGCATTTTTTTTTCCTTTGAACTAGTTAAGAATCAATTAGGGAACTTTCCTATAATAGGAATCTACATGTTTATTTTACCTTGATTGTAGATGAAAGTTTGGTAGTACTCATATAATCATGATATAAATCTTTGATAATTTTTGTGTGAATTTTGGATTGATTGAATTAATACTTCATTCACAAGTCAACTAATTTGCCTTAAGATTGTGATAAATAAATAAGGGTCTAATATTCTCTGTAAAATTGTGAAACTTGGTAATATGACATTTTAGGGTATTAGAAAGCTCTGTGAATTTTTGTTTGATTTTTGGAAGTATTTATCAGTATGTTACTTCACAATGTGCCCTAATTTAGATTTTCTTGAAATATTTATTTATGTAAGTAAATGGTTTTGAAAAATTATAAAACTCAGTCAGTAAACTTTTCTAATCATTATAGAGGTCTGATAATTTTACTTTAATTTTTGGATAAGTATGTTTGGTGGTTCCTTTATTAGCCTCCAATTTTGGATAATTATTCAATATTATAATTAGAGGTCAATACCTTACTGTAAAATTGTGATATTCTGTATTTGCTGATATTTTGATATCATAGAGTTTCCATAAGTTTGTGTATGCCTTATCATAAGAAGACCTTACACTTCATGTTCAATGTACAACCCCGATGTTCGCCTGGAAGGATCCTTGGTTCGCGTTCCCAAGGGAGCAAGTCGAGGATGGGCGAGCCAGGCGGGGCGAGCCCAAGAAGAGCGAGAGACCCTAAAGGCAGGCGAGCCAGCCGGTCGGAGGAGCTCGCTAGGCAGGTCCGGGAACTTGGGGTACAAATAGCCATTTCTGGGGTACAGTTAGCCGTTTTGGCGAGCTCGACCCGCTAAGGAGCGGTTCGGCAGGCGAGTCGTAGAGGCAGGCGAGCCAGCCGGTCGGAGGAACTCGCTAGGCAGGTCCGGGACCTTGGGGTACAAATAGCCATTTTTGGGGTACAGTTAGCCGTTTTGGCGAGCTCGGCCCGCTAAGGAGCGGTTCGGCAGGCGAGTCAGCCGGTAGGAGGAGTTCGCTAGACGGCTTAGGCGAGCCAGCCAGATCTTTTGGCGAGCCCCGTGTTCGCTGGACAGGTCAGGGGTCTCTGGTTCGCCGGCACCTAGGGTGGTCCTTTACCAAAAAACCCCTGGTGGTCTGCGGGTAGCCCCTCCGAACAACGGAGTTTGGCTGTTAGCAGACCAATCCGGTGTGCGGATAGTAAGAATGGACAGCGGGATTTGGCTATTGACAGACCACAAAACTAAAATCTATAAATAGACCTCAAAGGGCACCTTGGAAGAGACCGGTTTCAGAATCTTTGAGCCTTCTTCTCTCCATAGGTCACTTTGGTTTGGGCTCTCTAGCTCTCCAAGGTGCCCGAGTCTTAGCTTTGGCTTGGGAGGGGAAGCGCTCAACGATCTTCCGGGTTAGTGGATGGACCTCCTCGCTAAGGCTAGGGTCCTTGTTCTTTGTCCGAGTTATCTGCCTATCTCTTCTGAGGGATCGGTAAGGGCTAGCTGCCCCTCAATTCGTTGAGGGCCCCGAGCTCCACCAGAGACCGAGAAATCGGTTTCAATATTTTGGTGCGGTGAGCGTGGAGCGTGGCTGGTTCAAGAAAGTTCCAGAGAAGGGTTATGGCGGGAGATGAGGATCAAGGCGAGGGGTTCAGCGAGCCACCGCAGGTGGTAACACCGAGGATGTTCGCGGACTTCAGAAAGGAGGTGCTCGGCACCTTGGGGTTCGCGGTCACAGCTCTGCGAAGTGAGTTTGCGACCCCGGAACCTCAGGCGACCACACCCCCAACAGCAGTCGGCGAGAGGGCACCAGGAGAAAGGGCTGGAAAAGAAGTTGTCGTCGGCTTAGGCCAGGGCCAGGAAGGTCGGGTGTTGTTCGCCAGCCCGGCGAGCTCCGTGCCGGCGGGCTCAGCGCTAGCGAGCTCCATCCCAGCGAGCGCGTCACTGGCGAGTGCACGCCAAGAGGAAGCGGCGACTGTTGGAGTGGTTCAGGCGAGCACCGCCTTCGCGAGCACAGTCCCGGCGAGCTCAAGTTTGGCGAGCGAGCTTGGGGGACGAGTGGAGCCGGGAAGAGTGACAGGAGGGGGAAGCCCCTTTTGCGAGCTGGTGCTTTCCGCACCCGTCCCTGGGGGATTTGGAGAATGGGACCGGGTGTACTACAACGGTAGAGATGACCCTGTCCAGCACCTGCAGAGTTTCGAAGACTCGGTCTCCATCAGTCCGATGTCAGACGCCTTTAAGTGTCGGCTCTTTGCCGTCACCCTTAAGGAGAAGGCCAGGGACTGGTTCCATCATCTCCCAGCAGGGTCCATCTACTCGTTCGAAGATTTGCGCCGAAGTTTCTTGCTGAGGTTCTCGACCTCAAAAAAGAGGAAGAAGGACGTTGATTCCCTCTTCGCAGTGAAGCAGGGACCCAGGGAGTCGCTGGCTCAGTATGCCGATCGATTCCAGGAGGAAGTGCAGCTCACTCAGGAGATGCCTGGGTTTGCACTCCAACTCGCCTTCACGGTCGGGTTGAGAGAGAGTTTCTTTAAGATGGCGTTGAAGAGAAAAGCCCCCGTCTCCTTTGAAGAGCTGATGGAGAGGGTGTCGGAGGAAGTCGCAAGTGAGGAAGCCAATCCGGAGCTCACCAGGAGGCTAGCAAAGCTCAGTGAGCCCGAGGTGAGGCAGCAGGAGGTCAGGAGAAGGGAAGAACCCCGGGCCCCGGAGGGAGAATGGAGGCTGCAAGGGGGAGGAGTGCAAGGGCAGGGAAGGGGTTACGGCCCAGGAAGGGGTAACCATGTCGGAGGTCAATGGAGGCCCCCCCAGTTGGGGTGGAGGCAAGGTCCGATGCAGATGCCTCCCCCTCCCCAGCAGGCCATGGCGATTGGACGAGGAAGAGGAAGGGGAAGGGGAGGAGAGGCGGAAACGGCGGCTGCTAGGAGAAGAAGGAATAGGGTGGCGGAGGCCGAGGCGAGGGAAGTGGCGGTGCCATATTGCATCTTCCATGATGCGGAAGGCCACTCAACGGACACCTGTCCGGAGTTCCTAGAAGTGAAGAGGGGCAGAGCACCCGCGCCACCACAGCAGCAGCCATTAAGGATCGTGGAGGTTGAACCTCGAGAGGAGGAGGAGGAAAGGTGTGAGGATAGAGTCGATATGGGGAGTAGAGGAGGGATCGGGGTGATCCATGGGGGGGGGGGGGGGGTAGGGATAGAGGCGACCCGCAAGGCTAGCCTCCATACCATCTACCGCCGAAGCGTGGCTTCGACATCCACCGCCCCACCCCCGGCCGAAAAAATCGTTTTCACTCAGAAAGACATGTCAGGCTACGAGGACCCGTTCTGCGACGCGTTGGTCATCCAGACAGCGATCGAGAACTTCACCGTCTCCCGGATCCTAGTGGACAATGGAAGTTCATTCAACGTCATCTTCAAGAAGGCGTTTGACAAGATGGAGGTAGAGCCTAGGAGGGTGTTGGCCTCAGATGTCCCTTTGTTCGGATTCTCGGGGGAGAGGAAGGAAGTAGAAGGGGGAGTAGGGCTTCATGTGACCCTGGGTGGGCAGTCCCGGAACTGTCGTTTTGTCATCGTGGACGCCCCAAGCAGTTACAGCGCTATCTTCGGACGGCCACTTATTAGTGCGTTCCGCTGTGTCCCCTCCACCTTTCATCAATGCCTCAAGTTCAACGATGGAGGGGTTCAGGTGCGGATCAGAGGGGATCCCAAGGTGGCAAGACAGTGCTACGTAACGGCTGTCAACACCATCTCCTGGATGGGAGAAGCTGAGAATTGGGATAGGATGATGGAGGAGGCGGCCGAAGCCGGAGGTAAGGAGGTAGCCGTGGAGAAGTTGGAAGGAGATGAAGTCCATGCCCAGGAAGGGGTAGCTGAGGGACCCCGGACGGGAGGAGAAGAAGAAGAAGAAAAGGCCCAGGAGGGAAGGGCGGAAGAACTGATGGTGGTAGAGAAGGAAGTCGAGGAGGAAGCCCAGACTCCCATTTGTCACGAAGAGGAGAGGGCTTGGGGAGAGCAGTCCCGGTTGGAGGCTATGGACGAGGTCGTAGAGCTCGAGGTCACCACCCGGCTGAGGGTGGTGGAAAAAGTCCGAATCAGCGGAGAGCTCAACCCGAAGGAGCAGGCCGAGATCCTGGCCTGCGTGCAGAAAAATGTAGACGTCTTCGCATGGAGCGCCGCGGAAATGCCCGGGATCGACGCAGATGTGGCTTGCCATCGCCTCAACCTCGACCCCGGCACCCACCCCATCCGCCAGAAGAGGAGGGCTATCGCCGACAAGCTAGAAGGGCCCATCCGCGAGGAGGTGGGCAAACTCCTGCAGGTCGGGTTTGTATCGGAGATCCAGTATCCAGGCTGGGTCTCCAACGTCGTTATGGTAAAAAAGGGAGGAGGTAAGTGGCGTATGTGTATCGACTTTTCGCTTCTTAATAAATCATGCCCGAAAGATTGCTACCCCCTGCCCAGAATCGACGCGCTGGTTGACTCAGCCGTTGGTTTTTCTGTAATGTCTTTCTTAGATGCTTTTTCAGGTTACCATCAAATCCGCATGCATCCCCCGGACATCAAGGATGTTTCCTTCATCACGGGAGATGGATGTTATTGCTATAAGATGATGCCCTTCAGGCTCAAGAACGCAGGGGCTACGTACCAAAGGATGATGGATAGGGTCTTCCGCGAGCAAAAAGGAAGAAATTTAGAAGTCTATGTTGACGACCTCATGGTGAAGAGCCGAGATCTTGGAACTCACCTCCGAGACCTCGAAGAGACATTCGGGACCCTGCGGCGGTACAAGATGAAACTCAATCCCCTGAAGTGTGTCTTCGGGGCGAGCCGAGGGAAATTCCTGGGCCATTTGCTCACCCCCGCAGGAGTGGAACCCAACCCAGACAAAGTTAAAGCGGTGATGGAGTTGGGGTCGCCAAGAAATCCGAAGGAGGTTCAGAGCCTCACAGGGAAGTTGGTCGGGCTCAGCAGGTTCCTCTCCAAGGCGGGAGAGAAGTGTGCCCCCTTTTTCAAAGTACTGCGAGGAAACAAGAAGTTTGAATGGACCCCGGAGTGCGAGAAGGCCTTCCAGGCTCTGAAGGAACAGCTCACCCAAACCCCTCTGCTCCAGGGACCGAGGCCAGGAGAAGACCTATCCCTGTACCTGGGGGTAGGATCCGAAGCAGTAAGTTCCGTGTTAATCCGGGAGGAAGGGAAGAAACAGTTCCCTATCTACTACGTCAGCCGAGTGCTGAAGAAGGCAGAGCTCCGGTACCCGATTTTGGAAAAGTTGGCCTTCGCATTGGTGGTGTCAGCCCGGAGGCTCCGACCTTACTTTCAAGCCCATTCAATTAAAGTAGTGACGGACCATCCGCTCCGCAAAATCATGGAAGGGGTGGAGCACTCAGGGAGGTTGGCAAAGTGGTCCGTGGAGTTAAGCGAATTCAATATCATGTTCGTACCCAGGACGTCCATCAGGGCTCAAGCGGTGGCAGACTTCATGGCCGACTATGCGGCCGAAGTGGGGGAGCACGAGCCACCTCCCCCAGAAGCATGGAAGATGTTGGTGGACGGAGCGTCGGGAAAATACTCCTATGGAGGGGGAATAGTCCTGGTGAGTCCTCAGGGGACTCGGATTGAGCAAGCCTTAAACATCCATTTCCCAGTCACCAACAACCAGGCTGAGTACAAAGCAGTGATAGCGGGCCTTCGGCTGGCCCGAGAACTGGGTGTGCAGGACGTGGAGGTCTCCACGGACTCCATGGTGGTAGCATGCCAGATCAAGGGAGAATTTGAAGCAAAGGACCCGACCCTCCTACTATACCTGGAAAAGGTTAAGGGGGTCATCGGGCAGTTCCGCACCTTCTCCATCAAGCACGTGCCGAGGGAGGAGAGCGCCCAGGCGGACCTCCTAGCCAAGTTCGGTCCCCGAGCAGGAGGGACGACTTCGGAACTCTTCCGGCCCTCCATCGAGGAAGGAGAATTGATGGAGGTGGATCAACAAGCCTCGTGGATGGATCCGTTCATCACCTTCCTATCCTCCGGGCAGTTCCCTGGAGAGGATGTGGACAAGAGACGCTTCAGGTATAAGTCCGCCTATTACTCTTTGCATGCAGGGGGGCTATATAGAAAGACCCTCTCGGGACTCCTGGCCCGTTGTGTCTCCGAGGAGGAGGTCCCGAGAGTGCTGGAAGAAATCCACTCCGGGGAGTGCGGCAGTCACTCCGGGAGCCGGACCCTGGAAGGGAGGGTGTTGAGACAAGGCTACTTCTGGCCCACTCTCAGCAAGGATGCGGCAGAGTTCGCAAGAAAGTGTCCGAAGTGCCAGCTCTATGCTCCGCTCCAACTCCTCCCAGCTCAAAGGCTCCGGACCATCACGGCCCCCTGGCCCTTCGCCATATGGGGGCTGGACCTGGTCGGCCCCTTTCCCCAAGCCAGCGGCCAGAGGAAGTTCCTGCTGGTCATGATCGACTACTTCTCCAAGTGGGTAGAGGTGAAAGCACTTGCTAAGGTAACCTCTCAGGTTGTAAGGAATTTTGTGTGGGGAGAAATAATTTGCAGGCATGGACTCCCTCTAGCTATAGTGACGGACAATGGGCCGCAGTTTGCGAGTGAGGAGTTTGTCGGCTTCTGCACTCAGCTCGGCATTGACCTCAGGTTCGCTTTGGTCCACCACCCGAGGAGCAATGGGCAGGTGGAGGCGGCAAACAAGATAATCGTCAACCTGCTAAAAAAGAAAGTGGAAAACCTTCAGGGAAGTTGGGTGGAACAGCTACCCTCCGTCCTCTGGGCCATGAGGACTACTCCGAATACCGCCACCGGGGAGACTCCATTCAAGCTCTCTCACGGGTCCGAGGCCGTTCTCCCCATAGAGTTTGAGGTGAAGACCCCCCGGGTGATCGCCGCGAGCGAGGGGGATGAAGAGTGGCTGGAAGGTAACAATGCAGAGCAGAGGCTGTCCTTGGACCTGGTGGAAGAACTCCGAGACTTGGCTACCATCAGGCAGGAAGAGGTCAAGCGGCGGATGGCTCGATATTTTGACAGACATATCCGGATAAAACACTTTCAGAAAGGAGATCTAGTCCTGAAGAAGGTCGACGCGGCCGGCAGAGGGGCCACGGTGGGAAAGCTTAACCCCAACTGGGAAGGTCCATATATTGTAAGCAGGGTGCTCAAGTCGGGAGGGTATCATCTCCAGGATGTGGAGGGGGTACCCCTCGACCGAGCCCGAAGTGGGGATGATTTGAAAAGGTTTTACCCTTAAGTGCTTTACTATGTTGTTTAATGAATGTCTTACTCCTTTTTTATAATGCTCATAACTACTGCCGTGCCGACATGACTAAGTCTGGATATGATGGTGCTGGAATGCCCCAGATTGATTCCGCTCCCGGGCTCTCACCTAGACGGGGGGTTCAGGTTGATCTCTGGAGAGGCTGGCAAGGTTGGAAACATTGGTGCTGGAATGCCCCAGATCGATTCCGCTCCCGGGCTCTCACCTAGACGGGGGGTTCTGGTTGATCTATGGAGAGGCTGGCAAGGTTGGAAACATGGATGCTGGAATGCCCCAGATCGATTCCGCTCCCAGGCTCTTACCTAGACGGGGGGTTCTGGTTGATCTCTGGAGAGGCTGGCAAGGTTGGAAACATTGGTGCTGGAATGCCCCAGATCGATTCCGCTCCCGGGCTCTCACCTAGACGGGGGGTTCAGGTAGATCTCTGGAGAGGCTGGCAAGGTTGGAAACATTGGTGCTGGAATGCCCCAGATCGATTCCGCTCCCGGGCTATCACCTAGACAGGGGGTTCAGGTAGATCTCTGGAGAGGCTGGCAAGGTTGGAAACATTGGTGCTGGAATGCCCCAGATCGATTCCGCTCCCGGGCTCTCACCTAGACGGGGGGTTCTAGTTGATCTCTGAAGAGGCTGGCAAGGTTGGAAACATTGGTGCTGGAATGCCCCAGATCGATTCCGCTCCCGGGCTCTCACCAAGATGGGGGGTTCAGGTAGATCTCTGGAGAGGCTGGCAAGGTTGGAGACATTGGTGCTGGAATGCCCCAGATCGATTCCGCTCCCGGGCTCTCACCTAGACGGGGGGTTCTGGTTGATCTCTGGAGAGGCTGGCAAGGTTGGAAACATGGATGCTGGAATGCCCCGGATCGATTCCGCTCCCGGGCTCTCACCTAGACGGGGGGTTCAGGTGGATCTCTGGAGAGGCTGGCAATAAGGGTCAAAGTCCTAAGGTAACAGGATGAAGTGTTGAGCCAGAAGGGCTTGGTTCGCAAAATTGGAAATGTTGAGGCTGATGAGGCCTAAGGTAGCGAGTTGAGATACTAGAGTCAGGGAGGTCTAGTTCGCGGGATGCCTATGTCTGAGTTCGCCAAGGTTGGGTTCACCGGGCAGTATCCGCGGGCGGCAACGGCCCGGGTTAGCGAAATCCATAAGAGGAGAACCTTGGCGATAGGAGCCCAGACACACGCATCCGCGAGCCCCCCGGAAGCACTACCGCATAACAACTGGTCATGAGAATTCAAAAGAAAGAGCAAGGGCGAGAGAAAAAAGAAACGCGAGAATGCACATAAATACTAACGAAAAATTATAACTATCATTCCCCAAGATTTTTCTATGTTCGGAGGCGATCTCGCCAGCCCAAAAAGAATAATATACATTCAAAGTAATGGGAAGAGAGGCTAAGGGGGTTCATTCTGGGGGGGCCTCGCCATTCTTGCGAGCCCCCAACCATGGCGCTAAGTCGAAGAGGTCCGGGCAGACGTCTTCGGCTGTGAACTCCATCGCGTCGTCCGCTAGCAGGCTCGCGTTCTTGAGGGTCGTGAAGACGAGGTTGGCGACCTCCTGTGCATCTCGCCGCCTCTGCTCCTCACTTTCGGCGACCCCCTGTTGAGACCTGGCTCGCCCAGGAGAAGGAGGCAGCACGCTGCGAACCAGCTCGTCCACCCGAGCCTTCAACATAGTATTCTCCAACTCCAACTCGCCGTTGCAAGCGAGAAGCTTGGTTGCTACATCGGCATCCTGAGTTAGCATCAAAACGAGTTAAAACAAAGGTCGGAGGTCGCGAACAGCGAAGAAAAGAAGCCCAAGGGCCGCTTACCATCTTGCCCTGCATCCCGGCGAGGAGGCTTTCCGACGCTTCCTCTCTCTCCTTGAGGCCCTTGATCTCCTCGCGAGCCCTCTTAAGCTCTTCCCTGTACGCGCGGATGTCCCTATCCGCCTGCAGATAACGGCGCCCCGCCATATGTGCGAGCTCCGTCGAGCGGAACTGGGCTCGCATTTCTTCATAGACCAGTTGTCTTGGCCCCATCTCTTTGTAGGCGGCGGCGTCCTCGCGGCCATATAAGCTGAAGGTGAGAGAGAACGCCTCCTCCCCGGCCTTACCCAGCTCCACCCAGGAGGGGTGAAGGGTGGAGCAAGAAATCCGGTTGGCGTCGGGATCCCAAGCGAGCAGGGGCTCGCCAAGGATATCGGAAACCTTCTCACCCAGACTAAAGTTCTTGTGTCCCTTGGGTTGGGGGTTGTGGAAGAGCTCCCGGCGCCCTGATTCGCCAACGGGTCCGACTGTTTCGCAGGAGAAGGGGGCGAGCCGTCGGTCTCGCTTAGATCGACGACCGCTCTCTTGTCTTTGACGGCGAGGGTTTTCCCCCTCGACTTCTTGGAGGAGGGTTGCGAACCAGGCTGGCTCGCAGACGGAGGCCGCTTCTTGCCGGAACCGGTGATAGGAAGATCGCGGCAAGCCTCTGCCGCCGCGGTCGCGAGAGTGTCCGCCGTGAGAGCGGTGCCTTGCGCGTGCGGAGGATTAACGGGGATCTCGCGCTCGCCTGAAGAAGTAAAAGTGTTACACGACGAAGAAAAAGGGAAGGGGAGTGGGGCGAAAGCGAGCCGTACCTTCCCCTTGGGGAACTACGAGTAGCGAGTCGACGTTGCGCCTCAGATGGGTGACTTCGAAGTTCTTTCCGGAGAGGTATTGGAGGAGTTTGGCGTCGGCACCGCCCAGCGAGCTCGGAGGGCGGTAGGTGGCGTCATCCCGCTGAAGAGGGGTGAAGTGGAGATTACCGAAGGGTCCCTTCACTAGGATGAACTTCTGAGTCCAGTAGTGACTCTTGTTCACCGTCTCGCAGACGGTGACGTGCTGGCTCGCGAAGTAGGTGGTCCCGTCCCGGAAGGCGCGAAAGGAGAACACTTTGCGGAAGATGAGGAGGCTGAACTCGATCCTCTCCTCCCGCATGTAACTGGCGAACGCGACAATGTCCGCGATCGCATTCGGGGTCAGCTGGCTCGGCAGCACCCCATAATACCGCAGCACCTGCAAAGAACGGTGAAAAAGTCGCGATGGCGAACAGGGAACGGCGAGAAGACTAAGCGAAATACCTGACGAATTTCAGGCCATAAAGGGAGTCACAACCCATTCTCGAAGTGAGCAATGGGGATCGCGAGCTCGTCAGCCTCGGTCTCGTTCAATGTAGATCTCTCGCTTGGACAGCGAGCCGAGTAACCCTCCGGGAGATAACGATCCACGGCATGTTTGTACTCCTCTGCCGTGATGTTCGCGCAGTAGAATTCATGGGCTTGAAACGCTGAGGTGCATCTCGACCGCCCCTCGCTCTCGCCATCCGCCCCCACTAACTGGTTTGTTCGCATCGAGTCAGGAAGAAGCAGCCTGCAAGCAGCGAACGCGAGCACGAATTTGCGAGAACAGAGATGAGCGTAAACGCGAGAGGACTTGAGAAATAAATGCGACGGATGGAAAAGTGGATCCGAACTATTTATAGGAAAATCGGATGGGCACGGGAATCGAAGCGTCGGGAGTGCGGATAGCAAAAATAAAGTAGATTTCTACTCGGTAGGGCTGCGGTCTTGCGAGCCCGGGCTCGCCGCTGCGCGGTAATTAAGCCCCGCCCAAGACCGGCCCGCGAGAAAAGGGGGTTTGGGCACAACGTCGCACAGAAACTCGCGAGCGCTCCACGGGGGCGATCGTGTCAAACACAGCGAACGAACTAAATGAACCACAGGCACGCCACAGCAATGAATGAGAAAAATAAAAAACGATAAGAGGTGAGTCACGATGGACTCGCGAATATTACAACAGATATTGTTCAACAGAAGCGTCATGAAAGAAATAAAAGCACGGGGATAGTAGAATTAAAAAACCGCGGCAGTCTCAGGGGTAAGGAAGTCATTTCCAGCGACCCCGACCCCGTTTCCCCGCACGCGGCGGCACTCTCGGATAGTGATATTCGCGAAGTGCTTTAAACTCACGCGGGATTAAGTGTGCTTGATCCTCGCCCCGCGAGATGTGCACGTCGGGCGAGGTGACGTCTGCGCGAGTCACTGGCTCCGCCTCGACGATCAAGCGCGCATTCGCGTCGAAGACGGCCCGGTCCACGTCATATCACTCCTCCAGCTCGCGTAGCATCATACCATGCTTCTGGAGCACCTCTGACACCCGTCTCTTCATTCGCTCGGGGTCGCCCGGGTCGCCCAAGAATTCTTCCATCTGGCCCGGCGAGGGCGGCGGTGACATCTCCACCCTCCCATGTTCTGACTCAGGCGTGGCTTCCGAAATGTCTGCGAAGGACGAACTAGTAGGATCAGAGGGCGAGCGAAAAGGCGAGCCCGGACGAAGGTACTAACCTTGGGAGGAGGACTCACGACGTTGCTTGCGAGAAGACTCCGGCCGACCCTGGAAGTTTCCGCGGAACCCCGGGACATGGGGTTTCCCCAGACCAGGGGGGTACACCATTCTCTCCGCGACATGAGCGCCATCGAGAAGCGAGCCGCCTGGACTTCGCCTGCCCACCAAACCGAAGCCGGGGGTCTCCAAGTTGACCTTAGGCGAAATCGGCGAACGCGCCGGTGTGGAACCTTTCTTCTTGGGGCTCGGCGGCGGGGTATCTGCATAGGCCACAAACGCATGGATATCGCATGGACTCAAGCGGAGATAAAGGAGGATACGTATGAATTACGGGGATGCGAGAGAGGCGCCTGTTGGTTTGAGGTCCCGGTCCCAGCATCTAGCGACCCCAACTTCGCTGGGGATGGAGCACGAGAGGAGGTCAGCGTGAGGCCCGCCAGGCGTTCCTCAGGTGGAGGATTCTGCGAGAAGAAAAGGAGTAAGTAGAGAGTCGATGTAGAGAATTTAGACAAAGAATACCTGTTGCGCGAGCTCGGTATTCGGCGGAGGGGGAGAATCAGGAGGTAAGGTCGTGTCCTCCCCCGGCGACCTCCTAACCGTCTTGGCCTTTTTGGTCCGGGGGGAAAGGGAGGTGGCAAGGTTGAACATCCAGGCGTTGCTTCCGGCGGCCTGAGCCTTCGCCATCTCCCTGGAAGCCTTCAGTCGATCCAACGCGCTCGGCTTGGAAGACATTAGGGAGAAGTTATTTCCTGCGAGGAAGAAGGGGAAGGAAAAGCTCGATCACTAACCGCAGCGGGCGGTATTTATAGTTTTGGATGTGGGACCCACCGAAAGATTCCCGCCACGTCAGCCGAATCGGCGAACACCAGGGGTTGGATGTTTCTTCGCGAGCTCAAGACAACCTCGCGAAGAGCGGGGATTGTGTACAACCCCGATGTTCGCCTGGAAGGATCCTTGGTTCGCGTACCCAAGGGAGCAAGTCGAGGATGGGCGAGCCAGGCGGGGCGAGCCCAAGAAGAGCGAGAGACCCTAAAGGCAGGCGAGCCAGCCGGTCGGAGGAGCTCGCTAGGCAGGTCCGGGACCTTGGGGTACAAATAGCCATTTCTGGGGTACAGTTAGCCGTTTTGGCGAGCTCGACCCGCTAAGGAGCGGTTCGGCAGGCGAGTCGTAGAGGCAGGCGAGCCAGCCGGTCGGAGGAACTCGCTAGGCAGGTCCGGGACCTTGGGGTACAAATAGCCATTTATGGGGTACAGTTAGCCGTTTTGGCGAGCTCGGCCCGCTAAGGAGCGGTTCGGCAGGCGAGTCAGCCGGTAGGAGGAGTTCGCTAGACGGCTTAGGCGAGCCAGCCAGATCTTTTGGCGAGCCCCGTGTTCGCTGGACAGGTCAGGGGTCTCTGGTTCGCCGGCACCTAGGGTGGTCCTTTACCAAAAAAACCCCTGGTGGTCTGCGGGTAGCCCCTCCGAACAGCAGAGTTTGGCTGTTAGCAGACCAATCCGGTGTGCGGATAGTAAGAATGGACAGCGGGATTTGGCTATTGACAGACCACAAAACTAAAATCTATAAATAGACCTCAAAGGGCACCTTGGAAGAGACCGGTTTCAGAATCTTTGAGCCTTCTTCTCTCCATAGGTCGTTTTGGTTTGGGCTCTCTAGCTCTCCAAGGTGCCCGAGTCTTAGCTTTGGCTTGGGAGGGGAAGCGCTCAACGATCTTCCGGGTTAGTGGAGGGACCTCCTCGCTAAGACTAGGGTCCTTGTTCTTTGTCCGAGTTATCTGCCTATCTCTTCCGAGGGACCGGTAAGGGCTAGCTGCCCCTCAATTCATTGAGGGCCCCGAGCTCCACCAGAGACCGTGAAATCGGTTTCAACATTCAATTTGATACATGACCAACTTTTGGAGAAATTATAGTAAATACCAAATAAATAAGGAAAATTATGATCTTCTGGATTTAGTCTTATAATATCATGATAGACTCCCAGTAAAAATCTTGAGTCATTTGGATGAGTATTTGGAGTATCTCCTCTCATACATCTCATATAGCTCATTTGGTCTGCGTATAGTAAAACTATAAAACTTGAGTAACTCGCAGACCATTAGGTGGGAATGAGAGGTAGATGGTGTACTTGGTCGAGTTGAGGAGATTTGAGGTCATCAACAAGAGTCTATATGTTGAGTGTGCCCGATAAGCTAAGGGGCAAGGTTGTGCTCGGGATCGACGAAAGATCGTCTTTCCCCTTAGAGGGTCATAAAAGACTTATGATTAATCCAATTGTAATGATAAGAAGGGTAATCTTATGGGTAGTTATCAATAACATTAAGTGTCTTGAGAAAGAGAGGTTTGGGCTATCATCCTATCGTACCTTCTAGTACCGCTGCTGTAACATCCCCCAGACAGCTAGACTCCCAGGTGAATCTGTCTTGACAAGGTCATGACAAGGCCTTGGTAGTGTAGAAATCTCTTTATCTTAGGCAAGATTAGGGTTGAAAGTGCCTTGGACTGCAAATAGCAATTTCCAGTGACCAAGTTTAGGGTTGGACTTTAGGGCCTCAACTTGACCATTTGACCCCACCATAGTATCCCTAACCCTTTAGGGGTCCCCTTAGGGCACCAAGGGCCCATTGGGGTCAACCAAAGATGCCAAATTTGTTGGACATGTGTGTCACATCCCTTTATTTGAGAATAACAAATCCCATATTGTATTTGATCTAGTCTTTTGTGTGTTTATAGTGTCCAGGTTGTACAGGTTCAATGAGGAGACAAGTCCTCGTTTATGGGCATAATTCGAGAGTGTGTACACATTAGAAAAAGCAAAAGCATGAGTTTTGTGTGCTGATCTTAAAATGGCCATAACTTTCAATCCAGGAAGAATTACAGAACGTGCCACCTCATTCCGGAGATGAGAACGACTCAATCTACAGTCTGGAGAAGTTTCGGACTCAATCTCCCGCTACCTCCAGCGCTATCGCTACCGCCAGACGCTATCTCCAGTTCGTGCACAGCGCCACGCCGCCGACGATTTCGCAACCGCTCCACATGAACACTACCGCCGGCGCTAGCCACTACCGCAGGCGCTAGCTCCAAGTTCTATAAAATGGTGGGCTCTCTCTCGTTTTGGTTAGAGATCCCAGAGAGGTTGCTTGTGCCACAACTCCAGTGCTGTTATGCTGCCGAAGATGGATCTCCCACAAAAAGCTTAAGGAGAATTCTGGAGGAGGACTACGTCACGCTACATTCGAAGGACGATCGCTTCTACCTCGCTCATTCTACAGCGATCCTTCATCCTCATCTTCAGAAATCTCATATAGGGAGTTTTACTATTGTTATCTTTATTTTCATTCCATACTTTCTTTGTAACCGTTTTGTTAATTCGCCTTGTGTTGGCGACTAGGTCTGGGTAGGACTTAGGGGGTAATTCGCCTTGTGTTGGCGACTAGTTCTAGGTGATTAGATCTAAGGGAGCTCGAGGCCATTTTCGGGAAGGATTGGCTAGAGCGGCTTGAAGCCTTATCCGAGGAAGGATAGGCTAAAGCCAACCAGTTTGTGGGGATACAAGTCGGTATAGAAAAGGAAAAGAAATTTACTTTTTTACGCCTTCGATTTCTAGCGATATTGAAATCAAATTTATGTAAACACTTTTCTTTTATATAAATACAAGCATGTCTCTATTTGTGTTTACTTAATTTCTCTCCTTTGGCATTATCTCTAAAATATTGGTTACAAAGTCTTAAATCCAAATTACTTTATCTAAATTGTTTATTTCAATCTCTTAATCATAAAACAATTTAGTACTTATTTCTAAACTTGAAAATTATGATATTCTCACAAATTGGCTAAATTGTCATTTTGCCTTTCTCATATTATAAAACAATTTAGTATTTTCCATAAAATTATAAAAAGATTTTTATTCCTTATTCACCCCCCCCCCCCCCCCCTCTAAGGGCGCCGTAAGATCCAACAAGTGGTATCAGAGCTAGGTTATTCTAAACGGTTTAAAAACCAGGAATAATGACGTCTCATGATCTCGCTTCTACTAATAGGGGAAATTTTCTTATAAATGAAAAATCTTTAGCACCACCTTTATTTGAAGGGAAAAATTATAATGGATGGAAATTTCTAATGGAAAATTTTCTTAAATCTTTGGATATGGAAGTATGGAATATTACAATTAAAATGCCCCCAAGTATTTTAAATAAAAATGAAATGTTTTTAAATGCCAAATCTATGAATAGTCTATATTGTGCATTATATCAAAATATTTTCAAACTTATTTATACACTTCCTACTGCTTATGAAGTTTGGAAATTTCTTGAGAATACTTATAGTCTTCCTTCTACAAATGATGAACAAGAGGAATTCCTTATGGATCCAAGAGAAGAAATCGACAAGGACTCATTCTTGGAGGATGATAAATCTAAGAGAGAAATCGACGAGGAATTTCTTATGGATCCAAGAGAAGAAATCGATGAGGACTTATGCTTGGAGGAAGAAGAATACAACATCACAATATTGGACTCATTTGTTGGCAACACATCAAGCAAAAGAGAAGACGGAAACTATTGCAAGGTAAGAAAATCTAAATCTTCTCTTTTTGTAAAAAATTCTATTTCTACATCTCGTATGCTTAAAATTGCTAAACGTAAAATTTTAAAGTTAAAAATTGTTAATTCCAAATTACGTTTAGAAAATAAATCTTTAAAAGCAAACGATAAAGTAGAAACAAATATTGATGTGTTAAATTCTATTTCATGCTCTTTAGTTACAATTCCTACTCCTTGTTTTGATTGCAATTTATTTACAGAAAAATTCAAGGAAATTGAAAAAGAGCTCTTAATTTCTAAAAGGCATAATGAAAAATTGTTAATTGAAAATGATGTTTTATTTTGTAAGTTAATACAATTAAAATCTTTTGTTGAAAAATTTCAAATGTCATGTAATGAATTTCATCATAAGACTTTGAATAACAAGGATAAATTAACTTACAAAATCATTTCTAAAAAGGATCATTTTCATACATCAACTCAAAAGGAGTTTAGTTTCAAAAAGAATTATGACCCTCACAAAATTCTTAAGAGTCACTATTATAAGTCTCAATATATTTTCAATCATGACTCAAATTTAAAAACTCCTTTTCATGAAAATCAAAATATAAAATATTATCCTTCATATTATAAGAGTATGTCTATAAGAAAGAGTGGAAATGAAAATCATCAAAATAATAATCAATCTTTTAAAACATATTGTAACCCACTCTTTCAACAATCACTTCTAAAGAAAGACAATCACTCTTATAAAATTTCAAACAATCCATATAATAAAATTCATTATGATTATCAACATCAATCTATTTTGAAAAATAATTTGAATAAACATGAATCACAAATGAATTATTTTTCAAACAAATATAATCATATAAAGATGTCACATAATCATAACATGAATTTAGAAGATAAACAACCAAAGTATGAATGGAGGCCCAAAATTAAAAATGAAACACTAACTCCACTTGTAAAGGCCCATTCATCACTACCTCTCCAAAAGCCTACACGATGTATTTGGGTACCCAAAGGAACCATCACACTTGGTCCCCTTTGGATACCTAAATCTCTCATTCACTAGGAATCATCATTTGCATGAAGTAGAAACAATTAAAAATGAAATATCAATTCTCTACTTCATGATATGCTTATTGTCTCTTTTTCTTTTGTTTATTTTATATTTAAAAAAAACATGCTATGATCACTTTATATATCATGTAATATGACTTTCATATATTAAGCCTAATGTCTTTCAAATCAAATTTGAGTTAAAATTGAACATTAAGTCATATATTTTTCAAAAGTGATCTATCACTCATCTTTGATTGTTCTTTATCCTTTTAAATCCTTTATCCATCTATGTCTTGAATTAACATTATAATTTGAATATAGAAGTTATTTTCAAGACTAATGAAATTATTTAAAAAAAGGATTTAAATGGTTTATTAAAGGGCTTAAGCTAAAAATTAAAATGCGCAACGTTATGATAATCTTCTATTTTATTTGCTGCATATGATAGCCCTTATAATGAAGAACATTATCTAGAAAAATTGAAAATAAAAATTCATCTAAACGCATGCTTAATCTATCAAAAAGCGTGTTTTTGATCAAAACTTCAAATAGTCATATCTTTTGATCCGCTCGTCCGATTTTCGCGTTTAATATATTTTCGGAAAGAGCACAAAAATCTCCATCCAATGGCAAACTAGGCTTGTTCATTTGAGTTCTCTTGGTGCTGTCAACTTGCCCAATTACAACTCCGTTTTAAAAGCTATCTTAGTTTGCTTGATTTGGAAATTTCTGTGTTTATGAATTTTTTCATCACACGCTATCCTTAGAATAATTGTTTCATATTTTATATTATGTGTGTGATGTGTGTCACCTATGTTTGCATGTAACTTAGACCTTAGAATCATCTTGTATCATTAAGATCAAATCAAAAGTTTAATCATTTCATTCTAGGTCTAAAGAAAATTAATTTGAAAACTTCTTATATTACATGCAACAAAATCTCCATTAATCCTATGTAATAACATTGCATTCAAACTCATCATCCTAGCATTGCTTCTTGGTCTATGCTTATATATTTATGATGGGTAGAACACTTACAATGTTATTCAACTTTCATGATAACTATGTGATTTTGAAATTATAATAGAATACCAAAATTCCAACAAACACATAGTTTATGGATTAATCATTAGTATATATATCATGAAACTATATATCATCATGGAAAACCAAAGATCAATAAATCTAATTATCCAATGTAATTTTATTATAAATTTCAAAATGTTATATATGTGATCTTTGTCTTTGATATGATTACATGATCATCAATTTCTAGACTTAAAAATCAAACATGCTTATTCAAAAGAAAATCACCAAATCATATTATCATAAGTCTAGAAGGAATAGAAATCACATACATCATGATGATCTAACATATATTCTATGCAAAATTCTCTATAATCATAAATCATAATTCATATTCTATCAAGAAAAATCTCAAAAACAAATTGGAATTATGAATTTTATGATAAAGATATGAATATTGTTTTCTTTACATTAGTTGGTGTATGAATATGCGTTGTTATTGATTGCATGTATCTCACATATATATAGATTCTAGAATCAATTGTGTAATAATAAGAATAAATTAAAATCATCACTTTATTCTAGATCTATAATTTGAAACTCTAGTTTGGAATACATGCAATATAAATGTTTAACTTATGACATGACATTAAACCCAAAACTCATCATACTAGCATTACCATTTATCTCATATTAGTAATTGCGCTAGTTATCTCATATCGTCATCTCATAAGAATAGAAAAACTATGCGGCTTTATAACTCTTCACAAAAACTCATAGTTTATATATCAACCCATAGATTTAAAAAGCATAGGTTGTCCAAAAGATTATTCACCTATGACTTCATATCTCACAATAGCGAGGGCGTAGGGTTGTATGCATTAGAGACCTAACCTCTAAGTCATGCCTTGTCCTTAACCGGGGAGGGTTTCAGTGGGGTCTTGCGAGGCACTGGGGGGAAAGAGTGCTAGGTTGTGTGTTCTCTAGTGTGTGCATATGGGATTAACACCCCAACCTACGGCATGTGTGCAGCTCCTCATGCCCATCCGTCACTTAGTACAGGGCTAGGGTGTAGACATTTAGTCGGGGTAGTTTCTAATCTTAGGACATACCTATATTACGTATTGCATGATCACTTTATTTACTTATCACTTAAATCATGCATATTTTGGGTTGTTTAATAAAAATGTCCTCATATGTTTGCATAATTTATCTTTTTGAGCTTAAATGTTTTTGTAAAACACATGTATTTGAAAAAGCTAAAGTTTTATGCAAATTTGAGCAATCAAGACATCTCTGAAAATTCTGAAATTTCAGCATGGAACTACTCTAAGGACACTTAATCAAAATAAAAAATCAGATTTTTAAAATTCTCAAAAAATCGAGTACTGTTTCCAGCGCTAGCGTGGGTGTTGGAATTTTCTGATTTTTAAAATTTCTGAAAATCCATAAAAATATGTTGGTTCATATTTTCTAGTTATTTGTTGTGTTTCTGACTTTTGTTATTTTTTTTATTTATATTATGAAAAATCAACTACAAAAGATCAAAATTCAAAAATACAAAAATATTTTTTTTTGTTATTTGTGTTTTTAATCATATTATGAAAAATCAACTACAAAAGTTCAAAATTAAAAAAAATATACAAAAATATGTTTTTGTTATTTATGTTTTTTTTCTTCTTATTATGAAAAATCTACTACAAAAATTCAAAATTCAAAAATTACAAAAATATGTTTTTGTGATTTTCTGTTTTTATTTGATTTAAAAAATGATAAAACTTAAAAAAAACTGTATGATCTTTATTGCCAATATCAAGCATGTATGAATTCTATTATTTAGAATTATTTACAATGTTAAAATTTATTTTTTGAAATTTCTATGAACATTGTTTTGATTATCATGCTTTGATATATCTATTTAAGTGCATCAATTATATTGAAAAATGTGTAGAACCAAGCTTAGCATGCCTCTAAGTATGAGTAAATGTTTTATGATTGATAATGATATATTTCACTCACTTATTTTGGTAATCAACATGTGTGTCTAAATCTAAAATGCTTGCTTGTGTATTGTATTTGTATAATGAATTAAGACTTGCATAAGTTTTTTACCTACACCACATTTGAATTGCACTTATGAAATTTAGAAAAGTGGTTAAAAGTTAAAAAAATTTGGGTTTGCAAAACAAGTGTATTCGGAGAATATTGTCTCACAAATGTGAACAAAAAATATATATGTAGACAAATATAACTCCACCAAGCACTATTTGAACCTCCTGATAAGTCTTCATAAGCATTGTGAGGTTGAGCACCTTGGAAAGAATAGTAAAGTGGCTTGTGCAAACCTTAGTTATTACACCACTTTGTTAAAAAATTATGTGCATTAAAAGTGTGTGAAAGTAATTTACTTGTGTTTTATTGTGCACTTTACTTTACATATGTCTTGTATTTTGATGATTTAAATCAATTGTTAACATTGCCCCAAATACACTTATGTGCACATCATTATCTTTCATAACACTTCTTCTCATGAGTATTGGATTCTAATGCTTTATTTATACTACTCTTTATATAAAAATGCACTAGATAAACCTAGCATGATCTCTACAATGTTTTGGTATCTCTTGAACTTTAAATTAAGTAACATTGTAGTATAATATCTCTTTGATATATTCATTTCATGCTTGGTATCTTTATGAAAAACTTTGAGATTTCAAAAAGGTTAAAACATCTTTCAATTTTGAACTTAAACTCATATTTATAATTATGATCTTCATGCTTACAAAAAGATGTTTATTATAATCTTCTGTTTGCTTACAACTCTTATCTTTTCATTTGAAATCTCTTATATATACTATGCTTCAACTCTTTATCATTTCATATATTCAAAAGCTCGATCATGCTTTATTATTTAAATGCCTCCTCACCACGCTTCCACCACCTTCTGGGTTTGAAAATCTAAATCTTCTCTTTTTGATAATACCAAAAGGGGGAGATTAATTCAAGAAATCTAGAAGATTAAGGGGAGCATAATTAAATCATGCAATCTATCATTTAGGGGGAGTAAAAACATAAACTGCATTTATGTAGAGGGAGCATTAATTTAGGGGGAGTATGCACAATTTCATCATGTTAATCATTTACTATAGTTGCACTTTTTATCATGCTTATCATATATACTATAAACACTAATGTTGATTTCTTGATAAGAGGATTTGTTATTATCAAAAGGGGGAGATTGTTGGACATGTGTGTCACATACCTTTATTTGAGAATAACAAATCCCATATTGTATTTGATCTAGTCTTTTGTGTGTTTATAGTGTCCAGGTTGTACAGGTTCAATGAGGAGACAAGTCCTCGTTCATGGGCATAATCCGAGAGTGTGTACACATTAGAAAAAGCAAAAGCATGAGTTTTGTGTGCTGATCTTAAAATGGTCATAACTTTCAATCCAGGAAGAGTTACAGAACGTGCCACCCCATTCCGGAGATGAGAACGACTCAATCTACAGTCTGGAGAAGTTTCGGACTCAATCTCCCGCTACCTCCAGTGCTATCGCTACCGCCAGACGCTATCTCCAGTTCGTGCACAGCGCCACGCCGCCGACGATTTCGCAACCGCTCCACATGAACACTACCGCCGGCGCTAGCCACTACCGCAGGCTCTAGCTCCAAGTTCTATAAAATGGTGGGCTCTCTCTCGTTTTGGTTAGAGATCCCAGAGAGGTTGCTTGTGCCACAACTCCAGTGCTGTTATGCTGCCGAAGATGGATCTCCCACAAAAAGCTTAAGGAGAATTCTGGAGGAGGACTACGTCACGCTACATTCGAAGGACGATCGCTTCTACCTCGCTCATACTACATCGATCCTTCATCCTCATCTTCAGAAATCTCATATAGGGAGTTTTACTATTGTTATCTTTATTTTCATTCCATACTTTCTTTGTAACCGTTTTGTTAATTCGCCTTGTGTTGGCGACTAGGTCTGGGTAGGACTTAGGGGGTAATTCGCCTTGTGTTGGCGACTAGTTCTAGGTGATTAGATCTAGGGGGCTCGAGGCCATTTCCGGGGAAGGATTGGCTAGAGCGGTTTGAGGCATTATCCGGGGAAGGATAGGCTAAAGCCAACCGGTTTGTGGGGATACAAGTCGGTATAGAAAAGGAAAAGAAATTTACTTTTGTACGCCTTCGATTTCTAGCGATATTGAAATCAAATTTATGTAAACACTTTTCTTTTATATAAATACAATCATGTCTCTATTTGTGTTTACTTGATTTCTCTCCTTTGGCGTTATCTCTAAAATATTGGTTATAAAGTCTTAAATCCAAATTACTTTATCTAAATTGTTTATTTCAATCTCTTAATCATAAAACAATTTAGTACTTATTTCTAAACTTGAAAATTATGATATTCTCACAAATTGGCTAAATTGTCATTTTGACTTTCTCATATTATAAAACAATTTAGTATTTTCCATAAAATTATTATAAGATTTTTATTCCCTTATTCACCACGCCTCTAAGGGCGCCGTAAGATCCAACAAAATTGACCAAAGTCAACCATAACCCCAAATTAGTCAAAGTGGCCTAATTAGAGACAATTGACCTTCACCATGCCAAATTGACCACACATTTAGGTATAAAATACCATAAGAAACCTAGTAAACCTAAAAGCCCCATCATGGGACCCCCAGTGGTGCAAATTGACCAAAATGCCCTTTTTAGGTCAAAATGGCAATTCTTCACTTAGTGCCCTAATTGACTATCACCATATTAAATTGACCCTACCCATAGTGTTATCATATCATAGGGGACTCAGTGGATCAAAAAGCCCCATGACTGGGTCAACCCTAGGGCTCAATTTGACCAAAGTCAACTTAGCTTGTTTTGGTCAAATCAGCTTATATTGGGTTAATCAAGGCTCATGTGACCAAATTGACCCCACCAGTAGTTTCTAAATTTAATTTGGAGTCCAATGGACCCAAAAGCCCCTTCCTAGGGTCACCCAATTGGTCAATTTGACCAAAAGTCAAACTTGCCCAAATTAGGTCAAATCTCTTAAACCTAGCCCAATCCCTTTGGGCTAAGCCCAAATTGATCACTTGACCAGCATGCTTGACTGATAACTGACCTAGGTGAGAGAGAAAAATCGGCCATGGTGATTAGGAGAGAGAAAAATCAATTTTGGTGGAGAGAGAAAGAGAGTGAAAGAGAGAGAAAGATGGCCATTCATGGCCAAAGGAGACCAAGGGCCACCCTTTCCTCTCCCAATTGATTGGTGCATCTCCCCTCTTCAGTTTGGGGAAGATAGACAGTCATTCCAGGCCATAGGGTGGCTGTATTTTGTGGTTTTTCATAGTGGCCGAAATTGTGCTTTCATGGCCATTAATGGTGGCAATCAAGGAGAGACCCTTCCTCTCCTCAAATTGCTCCATTTAAAAGCTTCACCGGGCAGAGAGGAGTGTTTTCTCCCACATACCTGAAGGGTTCGGGCATCTTGATGTGGTGGTTGCAGAGCTTGGGAAGGATGGAGGTCGGCCATGGCATTTCTTCATTAGACAAGGCAAAGCTTTACCAAGCAGGTCTGGTTCTCCTCCCTAACCTCTGTGGTGTAGATCTCAATCGTCGGTGGCTCGATTCGTGGCCAATTGGCCGTGAATCGAACCAGCCAAGCCACCCGTAGATCGGGTTGGGCTTTCTCCTACAAAACCCGATTCCGGCCACCTCCGGCCGATCAAACACCGCTCATCGCCGGCCACCACCTCAACGGAGGTGGTGGTGGCGTTGATTGGCCGGGGCGGCGCTCAGGTGGCCGGGAAATCCAGGATCAAGTCGGCTCAGGCGCGGCAAATCCTGGCCGTTGGCTCATCGGGAACGATGACCACGCGCCGTCCGATCCGCGCCAAGATTCGCGCTGACCGAATTATTAAGATTTAGTTTTTATTTATTAATTAGTTCATTGAATTATTATAACTGCAGAGGTAATTTAATTACTAAAAATACTAGATGCCCTCTACAGAAAAAGTGCCCAACATGAAAGTTGTAGGCCTTGACCCCTAAGATTATACAAAATTGAGTTCACCCAATTTGGAGTCCTGGTTTGACCTCAGCACCCATTTTGGTGCAAGGTTTGACAGAAATTTGAATGGATGCCCACACCTAACCACTAGTCCAAATGACTTGAAATTTGGACTAGGAATGAGTCATGCCTAGGACTATAAGATATCCAAAAATGAGAATTTTTGGAGAACTCTTTCCTAAAGTTTTTATAATAATTTAATAATCCTTGTATAAATTATTTGGAGGGTCAAATGACCTCCAATCTCCACCAAATTTTGGTGGGATGTTATTGGGGTCATGATAAGCCCCTGGTTAAAATTTCAACTCATTTGGGGTTCTTTTGATTAGGTAGTCATTGGGCCAAAAATTTGTCCATTAAATGGAAAATTGTGATTAAGGGTATTTGGGGTTTTTCATGGTCAAACCACCTTCAATTGGAGTGGAATTTTGGCCACTGCCCTAACACCACCCAAATCACCTCCAAGTGAGTTTTGGGGTCATGGGGGAGTTGGATTGCCCTAGGACATGGAGTTGGAGCACCTTGGGGTGCATTTAGCCAAGTAGAGAACCATTGGCCAAATGGGTCCATAGAGACTTGAGTCTTCTTGGAAAGGTCAGTGGTATCAATTTGAGACCCCATGAGAAAGATTGGTGAGCATAGGAGTTGATTTGCTCAAGGCCATATGGTTGATCCCTATGGAGTGGAATTTGGGGTTGTGAAGGACATAGGAGAGTTTGTCCTTGGAGAGGGGTGTAGTAGACTCCTCTGAGTTCAATGAGTAATATAACACCCTCACAAGAAGTTTGGGTGGATTTGGGGAAGTATGGACCATAACCCTAGGGTAAACCCTAAAGGGGTGCAATTAGAGGTCAATGAAGGAAGAGGGGTCAAACCTTTATGGTCTGACCTAAAATTTTGGGGAGATGGTCTTGATGATCATAGAGCCCTCCTATGAGAAATTGGTGGGATGTGGAGTTGCCAACCCTAGGTAATAAATCCTTGGGTAGATTTGTAAATATTTTAGGTTTTTAAGGTTTAGAAAGAAATATTGCTTAGTGATTAACCATCTTCTGTCACCAACTTAGTTTTGATGTTATTAATCCCTGGAGATTCTATTAGAACCATTGGAAGACTTTTGGAGGTCCAAATTGTAATTATTCATATTGTTGACAATTTTGGGGAGGATTAATTGTAGGATGATAGTTTTCTGTAATCTCATGAAACTTTGCTGGATGTCATTTCATACCATTATGAACCCACAGTAATTTTCTCATAATTTTTGGATTGATATGTTTGGTACTCTTAGTTCAATTTGGAATTAATTGCAAATATATCCTTGGTGGAAATTACAATTGTAACCTCTATGGAACATGGTCAAATTTTGTAGGACTGAATATTTTAGTATTAATCACCTCTGTATAAATTTGCATAAGGTTTGGAGTTCATATGAGGGTACCTCCTTTGGAATTTATTGGAAATAAATGGGTTTTAGAATTTTTAATAATAGTAGATCTTGCTGGAATTCTCTACAAATTCATATCTACTGATTATTAGATACCCTTGATTTATGTAAAACGTTGGGTAGGCATTGGAAGTCAGAAAGGTGCACTTGTAGTTCAAACCTTAGGAAGTCGTATTTTGGAAAAATGGTTTTAAATATTAATAATGTTGGGAAAATTATGAAACTCTGGAAGTGATCTTAAATAAGTGTCATGGACCCCCAGTAAAAATATTGGGCCATAGAGTTGTTTATTTAGTGTACCTCCCTTCATGAGCATCAAAACTTTAAGGATGGTCTGCGTTTAGCAATTTGGCAATTTTGGGGTTATGGGTCAAATTGGGATGTATTGATTGGAGATGTGAGAGTTTAATGGTGATCATATGACTATGTGAGGATCCCTGGAGTTCATTAGGGTTTGATGAGTCCTAGGGTGGTGGGGTGCCACCCTTGGGGTAGGTCGTCCTGGGATTGACGAAAGATCGTCTTTTCCCTTTAGTGTCTTTAAGCACTTAGGTTTAATTCTGGTAAAGTATTAAGGGAGTTTTCTTATGGGTAGATACCAACAAAACTAAGTGTCTGGGGAATGGGAACTTTGGGGTGTCATCCCATCATAGTTCCTAGTACCGAAGCGAGCCCCTTACGGGGTAACCCTCGGGAAGTCCAAGCTTGACCCTAACTCATAGGAGTAAGACATTATACAAGATTAACTAATAACACACTCACCCACACCCTGTGGTTTCGGGAGTTTAGTTGGTTGGGTGCTACGAGCAGTAGGCTCGGTGGTGGTGAGAGCGGATTGCTAAGTCCGGTGAGCTTGTGACTCAGTAGTATTTGATGGCTCGGTGGTATTGATTGAACATGTTGCATGTGCATTGAAGGTGGTGGGTCTTCGGTATTGGACGATCGTTCACACCGACGTCAATACGTTGACTCGGCAAGTGTGGCATTTACACTTAGCCTTGAAAGTCTGGCGGTCCAGTCAGCAAGAGTACGCAGACGCTCCGCGGGTTTTGCGGAGGCGTACAATAGGTCTAGGTAGGGTAGTGTGAATACCAACCTAGAGGTGGGCGAGGCCCAACCCACCGCTTCCGTTTGCCACTACGGGAGTATCCTGGGAGTCTAGCTCGCTCCAAAAAGGGGGAACTAAAGGTCTATGCGCATAGAGTCGTAGTGAGTGAGTTGCACTTGTATGGACATAGCATAACAACATACTTTGCATGTCATAGCATAAACATTGCATTCAACCTACCCCTAACGTATAAGTCGGTTATGGGACTTCTTATATGGTAGGCTCAGCTAAACGACCCCTTGGTCTATAGGTTTGTATGGGCATTCCTATAAACTAATGGTTACTTTTCTATTGCTATTGTATTTACTTACTGCACTTTACTTATTCTTTACCTGCTCTTGCTATGCCCTTTACTGCTTCAGTTATATATATACACATGTGTAGTGTAGAAACATTTCATGTACCACTGTCACCTGCTCTTTGTTTTTACCCCTTGAATGTCCTTCGCTTCCTCCTCCTCATACGGTGCCTAGGAGCCATTGGGGGAGGGGTGGGGAACATAAGGCTTAGTCTTTTTGACTAACGGTCGGTGGACCATATCATTTTAGGGGTTCGAGGAGACGCAGCAACATCAAAGAAACAGGTGCAGCAGGATCCGACAGGGTGGGCCCCACGGCCATGCTACCATTGTCACCAGCCGGGACACACTCGAGTCAGATGCCCCATGATGGGTGGAACCCCTCCAGCACAACGACCAGGAGGTCGAAGGCGAAGACGTAGACGTGGATTGCGAGGCAGCGACCGCAACACAAAAGAGAAGAAGCATCCAGTGTTGCAGCACCAGTGGAGTACAGAGTCTGCAGGGATGGGTCAGACTAGTCTGGGTACTCCAGTTTCAGTGTCGGTGACGATTAGCTTTAGTTTTACCTAGGAGTTAGCTTCCGCGAGTGATCTTGTAGTGAGGAGATGATTGTAACCCTTGCTATCTTTTATTCAGTTATTAGCTGTGGACATTTACCTTTATGGTTTATAATTCATGTGATTCTGTGGACTTGTCTTCTCTTTTATGAACTTTTCTTGTGATCGATTTTGGCCGGCAGAATCGGCGTTTTGTAGTGGCGACCTTCCCGAGCGAAGGTGTCACCGCAAAGCGGCGGTTCTGGGCCTAAGACCCGGATCTTTGAAAAGAAAAAAAAATGGGGTCTTACAGCTGCGAGCCCCTCACATGGTAGACCTCGGGAAGTCCAAGATTAACCATAAACTGTAGGAATAAACTGTTATGCAAGATTGTCTTACTAATCCACACACCCAGACCCTGTGGTTACGAGAGGTTAGTTGGTTTGGTCTTACGAGCGATAGGCTCGATGGTTGTAGGTGCGGACGGGTTGGTCCGGCGAGCCGGTGGCTCGGAAGGTTATGGTGACGGGCGGGTTAGCTCGAGGAGATTATGGCTCAGAGATAGATGGTAATCATAACTGCATGTGCATAAAGGTGGTGGGTCTTCGGTATTGATGGTCGTTCACATCGACGTCGATACGCTGACTCGCGGTAAGTGTGGATTTGCACTTAGCCATGAAAAGGCTGGTGGTCCAGCCAGTAAGAGTACGCAGACGCTCCGCGGTTTTGTGTTGAGACGTACGATAGGTCTAGGTTAGGTAGTGTGAATACCAACCTAGAGGTGGGCGAGGCCCAACCCACCACTTCTGTTTGCCACTACGGGAGTATCCTGGGAGTCTTGCTAGCTCCAAAAGGGGAGAACTAAAGGTCTGTGCACACAGAGTCGAAGTGTGAGTTGTGATAGAGAAAAACATATTCTCCAATCTATACTCGATTAAGGCAAGTGTACCTATCGAAATATAGCATAGGATATAAAAAATATCAAGGTCGTATTAAAACTCGGGTCTGTCGAGTACTGCTACTTCGAGAAAACAACTATTATTTTATCAGAAGAAAATTTTAAGAGAAATTATATTTTAAACTAAAATTAAGAAAATAAAACTAACTTGATCAGAACAACCATTGAAATGAAATAAAACATAATAATTTATAATCGTCTAATCCGATCCTTGACCGTGGAGATTCCCGAAATATGAACGCACCTCTCTCGAGGAATACGCCCACCTGAGATTAGGTTGATCGACCGAACTCTCGTTCTACAATCGAAACCCCTAAAACTCGCTTTAATGAGGTGAATCCCGCTATAGGATTTGACTCCTATCTAGAAGATTTTCGTCATCCTCTCTCGAGGGTTGCGATCAACTCTTTTTATTCGTGAGCGATCAATTCGTACGCATGAGCCTCTCGGCTAACTAGAATATAAAATCAGATACGAAAGTCCACACATCGACATATGAACCCGATATAAATCATGAATAAATCGAAGGTTGAAAAGAACGATCATAAAGAGAAATATTGATTTCATTTCAAAGCTCGCAACGAACAAGATCTAAATAAATTAACTACGGAATAAAAATACATAAAAGAAAATGACATGAAATGAAAAAGTGACATTGCTGGAAAAGAAACTAGATTAACTATAATGAGAGAGAAATACATGAAATAAAAACATTGCTTAAGATAAAATAACATGAAATAAAACTAACTTGAAATAAAAATACAGAAAATGGAAGAGCAAACCTGCCCAAATGGGCAGGGGTAGAGAGCCTTCGGGTCCAATATGAAGAGCTTAGGCCTCTATTTATAGAGGAATGAGATGATGATTGAGAGACAATGTGAAGAGTTGGAAGGGGAAGAGGTAAGAAGGAGAGATGAATGATTGTGAATGTACTTAATTTGGATATATTAATGGGAATATGGGCAGCCACATTATGGAAGAGGAGATGAGGAATGAGGTACGGGCTCTTGGAAGGGGAAGTGGTAATATTGATAAATGTTTTGCATGATATTTAAGTGGGATGAAATGAAATATGAGGTGGATGAATGGCAACAATATTATTAAAGAGGGGCATTGATTTCATTAATTCAAATGTGGGCCGCAATAACTGAAGAGGAGTGGAAGGGGTACAGGCTATGGGAAATAAATATGTGAGTGAGCCTTGGAGGAAAGGGTTCGGCCATAAAAAATAATGGGAGAATATGAGGAGATATAGCAATTGAAGAGGAGGGTTCGACCTTGCATGATTTATGGTGATGATGTGGCAGCATGCATGAAATTAAATGGAAATAGGAGGGGTGCGGGTAACAACTTGGGCGGGCATGTGGCGGCGATCTTGAGCTTGGGCTTGCATGGGTAAATGGCGACGATGGCGTCGCGGCAACTCGCAAAGGTGGCGGGAAGACTTTAGTTTTCTTGCTTTGGACGGGTGCAGCTTGAACATGCGGAGTTGGCGAAGATGGCGTGCGGCATCAAATATGGCACGACGGGCTGCACATGCATGGACGCGTCTCGAGTAATGTGACGACTCTAGCAAAATCTCCATCAAACATGCGCGCAATATCAATAAAATTCAGCAGCGGGCTTTCACTTCGAGACATACAAAAATTACCCCCAGGCCTGCAGAATAACGAAACATTAGTGAAAAATTATATAAAACTAATTTATAAGCAAAATTAAATATTATTTAGAGAAAATATATATAATTTATATCAAAATTTAATATTTTTGCTTAAGTAATTTAAGTCAAATTACGCATTATCAAGTTGCACTTGTGTGAACATATCATAAACTGCATAACTCTGCATGTCATAGCATAAACATTGCATTTCAACCCCTACCCCTATCATATAAATCGATATGAGACTTTTTATACGATAGGCTCTACTAAACGACCCCTTGATCTATAGGTTTGTATGTGCATTCCTATAAATCAATGGTTAGTTTTCTATTTTATACTTGCTCTTTACCATTCCTTACCTACTGCACTTTATTTACTGTTTTCCATATATATGTATATGTACACCCGTGTAGTGTATCTAATCCTGTAGTTAGGCCATTCCATCTGCTTTGATTTATACCCCTTGCTGTCCTCCGCTTCATCCTCCTGCACGGTGCCTAGGAGTCACTGGGCGATGGGTGGTGGGAAACGAGGCTTAGTCTTTTTGATTAACGATCGGTGGACCATATCATTTTAGGGGACCAAGGGGACGCAACAGCACCAGAGGCCGGTGTAGATGAAGGCGGGACAGTCTATCACAGGAGCATCAGTTTCAGGATCAGTGAGTGACCATTAGGTTTGCTTCCGCGAGAGACTTTGTAGTGAGGATATGATGTACTGGGCATGAGCTCTTTATTATTGCAACCTTTGTTATTTCAGTTATATCATGTGGACATTTATATATATAACATGTGATTTGAGGACTTGAGCTTCTCTATGTGTTCAAATATACTCTTCTTCTTTTGTGATCGATATGGCCGGCAGGATCGGCGTTACTCATGTGATGGTAGTATACTTTACTTGTTTACTGTACTTGCTTACTGTACTTGTGTGCACTACTTTACTTACTTACATCTTACTTACTGCTTTATTTACTGCTTGTTTACTACTTCACTTACTGCTCGTATATTTCTACTAGTATAGTTTACCTTGTTATGTATATACTTGTTAGTATAGAATCCCTTGTCACCTGCATTTGTTATTACCCCTTGTTGTCCTCCGCTTCTTCCTCCCGCCCGGTGCCTAGGAGTCGCGGGGGAGGCGAGGAAAAAACTGGCTTAGTCTTTTTGACTAACGGTCGGTTGTGACCGTAGGAGTTCGAGGAGCTGGAGCAGCCGCGCGACCAGAAGGACGTGATGGCAATACTTGAGGAGCAGATGCCGCGCATTACTTCTACCATGAGGCAGGTGCCAGATGATGAGAGTGTTTAGCTTCCACATAGATATGTAGAGAGAAAGAGAGAGTTTATTTTGTTGTCTTTTCATTCAGACATGTACTGGGCATAAGCCCTTACTCTTTCTTTTGTACTCATTGATGGATTTGTATACTATTTTGGCATATGTATATGTGTGTGATTGTGGACTTGGTTTATTGTACCTAGTTTTCTTCTTATCTCATGTTGGCCTGGTTGATCGTTTTTGCCGGCAGGATCCGCGTCTTGCGGAGGTGGCTAACTCGTGTGTTAGCATCACCGTAAGGCGACAGTTCTGGGCATAAGATCTGGGAACTCTCCTGGTGCGGGAGAGGGATCTTACAGAAATGATCATGAATACCAACCAGCAGCATGCAGCTCTTACAACGACCGTCACTCAAGTTGATAGAGATCGTTATGATTTCATTACCCGATGTGTTGTTAATGAAGAGAAATTAAAGAACAATAAGACTCACACCGCGATACATATAATCAAGCCCTCTTTTAAGAAGAAGAAGTCCAAAACTCCATATAGAACTCATGAGGGAAACACTTCAGATACTAAGGACACTACTAAAAAAGAAGCCTCTCAAGAAGAAGGGACACGTGAAGATAGAGTGCATAAAGTTCAAAGCTTGGATTGAGCAGCGTGGTTTCACTCATAAAGTTAGCTCTTTGGCATTAGTTCTTTGTGAATCCAATTTAATTGAAGCCCCATCCAATTCCACTACAACAAAGTAGACTTATAGCAACGTTTTTTTTTGCGACGCTTTTTACAACGTTGCTATAAGTTTTTGCATTGCGCGGCGTTTATTGTTAAAAACGTGGCTAATGTTCAATAAATATGATTTAGGGACGCTTTTATGCTAAAGCACCGCGAAAAATAAGATATAATGGATTAACCCGTAGCACCTTATTAATTCCCTCCTGCACGTCGCAGATCTAGGTTTTCCTCCAGCACTGCTCTTCTCCTCAACGTCTTCCTCCGCTCTTCCTCCGCTCTTCCTCGCGGACGCCAGCAACATCCTGACTAAGAACAAGGCCCTCGAGGAGCAGCAAGTGTTGTTGTTCTCCTCGTACTGCTGTTCTCCTCTCCGACGCACTGCTCGCCGTCGCCAAAGCTCTTCCTCCGCTCTTCCTCGCGTCCGCCAACAACATCCCGACTAAGAACAAGGCCCTCGAGGAGGAGCCAGTGTTGCTACGCCCCTACCCGGAGAAGCAAAGGGATACTCGTACTGCTGTCGCTACGCCCCTCTAGGAGAGTTTATGTTTTTTTATTTATTTTTCTTCAATTTACATTCGAATCTGCAAATGGGAAACCCCAAAGAAACTCCGCCAGGCTCAAGGCTCGGTGATAGTGTGGAGGAGACGCCCATGGCGGAGGCGGGAAGAGGATCGGAGATAAACCAGAGAAACCAACTTGCTGATTCCCTTGCGTGTCTATTCACAAACATTTCTACCATGGTCAAAGGCGATCTCGAGGTTTCCCCTTCTTTCCTTCTTCAGTACATTCCTCGGCTCTTTCCTTCTTCCGTTTTACAGTTTTTGTTTATTCTATCATTGCTGAAAATTAAAGAATATATTTCAATTCATTTAATTTCTTTTGAATCTCGGAAGATATCGACTTGCCCGCTTCCAGTTCAAGATACTCCAACTCAGTAGCGCATGATCTGAAAGTTATGTATAAAGGGGGAAAAATTATCTTATGGTTCAAGATGAAATGTCGACCTATTTGATCTCGGATGCAAACTTATTTAATTTGATAAATTGAGTATAAATTTATATAAGAAATTGTTGATGTATTTTTATAAAGAGAGGGGCTAGGATATGTTGTGGTAGAGTTGGTGATTTGGAAGTCAAATGAATTGTTCTACATTGTTCGAACTAAACTTTGTCCAGTGGAGAGTTCCTACCTAAAGATTACTAAGTTGAGAGTGCAAATATCAGAGAGATGATGGCTCGTACTGCTGTTTGTTGGTTTGAGCTATGTTGACCGGGTCAACTTCATGTGTATTTTAATATGAGTTTTGTTTGTTTTTTGTGGCATTTAATGCTTAGCCACGTGTCAAGATTTTAGAGGTTTGAATTGCCTATAAATAGGCCCCCCTTGTACATTGTTTGTTGCGGTGAATAGAAAGAGTTGGCAGTTTTTGGTTTTGTTATCTTTCGGCAGAAAATATAGGAAGAGAGAGAGAGAGTGTAGGGAGAGGAAGAGTTAGAAATTTATTCCCGCAGGAATAAATAAAAGCTCACGCCTGGTTTTTGTTCTCGCCAATTTATCTCCCGCCTACTACTTCCCGCAGAGCATCTCGCAACCGCCTCTCACCTGAAGGATTCTCGCCTGCCACCTCCCACAGAATTATAGAGAGAGAGAGAGAGGGGTTGTAGAGAGAGAGAGGGAGAAAGTCTTTTATTCCCGCAGGAATAGAACTTCTCGCCAACTATTATTCCCACAAGAAATATATTTATTCTCGTCTAGAACTTCTCGCTGGAGGTTCTCGCCAGCTCACCTGCAGTGCTCGCTCATTTGCAGGAATAAAGTGAGGAGTACATCTCGCCGGTGTCTCGCGCCAGCCCGGTTCACGCATGCAAGAACCATCTCGCCGGAGTAGAAGTTGGAGCTCGCCGGTTGTAGGATCTCGCGTGAGTTGAAGCTCTCGCTGGGTTGGCATCCCGTCGTGAAGAAGAGGTTGGAGGTGCTCGCCTGAGTAAGGTGGTGCGTCTCGCCTGGGTGTGTGCGAGCGGGCGTGTGCTTGCCAGAGGAGGGTTCGAGAAGAAGAGGACGTGTGCCGAGAGAGGTCGCGCTTCCAACACTGTTCTCGTACTGCTGTTCTCCTCTCCGACGCCAAAGCTATTCCTCGTGGCCATAGTGTCGTTGCTACGCCCCTACACGGTATCTCCATTAGAAGTTATAGATTATGGATTTCCATGAATTTTTCCTATTGTTTCCCAAAATACGAGTGCTACTATGAGACTGGTAATGGGGTTTTTAATTGGGGCAAAGAGTACAGGAAATTTTTATTCATAGCTATTTTGTTTTTTTTTCTTTTGCAGGTCCATGCTAATTCTGTAGCTGCGCTAGCAAATAGAAGATAATTATCCTATCAACTATAACTGCTGCATTTTCATCCTCCACAGCAAGTATGCGTGGTAGTGAACTTCTACCTTTTTTCACTGATTTCAATTTTTTAAGTTATGGCCATGTTTTTAACTTGAATTTCATTTGTTTGTGCTTTTTTTCTCCATTGTGTTTTTTCAAAAAATGTAAATGCTATTTTTTGCCGGTTTGAATAGCCTCCCGTTGGAAAAATCAATCTCCCAAAATACGTATAAAAATGCCATTATACATGTTATAATACGTATGTTTTACACTAGACAACATGAGTGAGTGCAAAATTATTATTCATAAAGCCGGCCTCAAATAGTTGAGATAAGATTACTGACGGTGATATACCAGGATAAAATTTTTTTGATACATTTTGTGAAAAATAGGCAACACTTTCGACGACACTCTCAATACAAGTGAATGAAAAATTATAAGGACTAAGCTATATATCTTGCAAAAGAAGTTGGACAAAGTGCAGAGTGGCCATCTGTAGTCTTTATGGCCTTATGGGTGTCCATTTAACTCATTGTTCAGAAATTCGGGTCATTAAACAGTTAGTGCAACCTCCTTTATGCAATCTCCTTTAATGTAGAGCGTGTTGTCAGTAGAAGACCACTACTTAAAGAAAAATCGTTCATGTTGTGGCATAAACGTTTAGACCACATTTCTATGGAGAAAGTAGAGAGATTAATGAAGGATAATATTCTCCCTACTCTTGACTTCAGCGACCTAGAAACATGCGTCGATTGTTGTAGAGGCAAGATGCCCAAGTTCAAGAAGAAGGGCTACACACGTTGTCTTGATTTATTAGAGCTAGGTTATTCATACAGACTTTAGTGGTCCTTATTCCACTACCCTCTGTAAGAACACTTACTTCATTACCTTCATAGACGACTACTCCCGTTTCGGGTATTTGTACTTAATTAAGGAAAAGTCTGAATCTCTTGATAAATTCAAAATTTGCCCATCATAGAACGCATGTTTTACGTAACAACGATTATCACCGTTAAAAAGAAGAAGAAAAATTACATTGGAACATAAAAATGAATGAAGTTGTTTATGTAAGGTTGAAGAATGAATCGTAACTACCGCGTTCATGATTACTAGTGTCGTGCTAAACGGAACCTCATTCTCAAATTTTGAGGTAGAAATCCCAACATCAACCAACAATCCGAACAATCAAAATCAAACAGTGAACTTAGAAACGATAATTAATTATGAGAACACCACTTCATTAATTAAGAAGAACAAATAGAGTGACATCCATAAACTCGATTAGAACAACTAACACAAATTAAAGCAACTCCAAACAAAACAACACCCGGAAACTACTACAACTACTACATATTAACATAAGTCTTTGGATTATTGAATGGTAATGAAGAGTTAGAAATAAGTTCTGCTGAATTTGATAATGCTTTGGTTAAGTTGGGTCATTCGTCTGGAAACCCTAACCATCTGTTGAAGAAAAACTTATCCAGTAAATATAAGTTTTTGACAGATATTGTTGGAAAGGTCTTGTTAGGGAAGACCTCAGCCCATGATTATATAAACATGCACCAATTTCTGTTGATGGTGACCTTGTTAGAAAAGAAGAAAGTAAATTGGGGATTGATTCTTTTTGAATCAATTAAGAAGCAAATAAGCAAGACTAATGTATGTTATGGCAGAATATTGGGAATTTTTCTTCAAGAAAAATATCCAGACCTGTTGGTCTATCCCAAGGTGTTTATTAATGCTAGCAAGAGGCTAACATCAGCTCTATTTGGCAAGTGGGAAAGGGTGATCCCAAAGAAGATTCCAAGGGAATATGCCCCTAAGCCAGCTTCTGAAGACACTAGGACTGGCCCAGTCACTCCCCTGACCCTTCCAGAAGTGCCTCCTCTTGTCTCTTCCATTCCTCATGAAGAAATTCCTCCCCACAATTCTCCAATAGACCCTTCACCTTCATTTCCTTCTTCTCCTCCTCTCCAAGCAAACTTATCTATAGAGATTCCATCTTCATCCCAACCAGATGTTGATTTCCTTCCATCATTCAATCTTTTATCTCCACACTCACATATCCAACCTCATTCTCCTATTCATGAAGATTTTCATCCACCCATCTCAAATGCCACTAAAATCTTCATGCCCTCTATTCCATCCTCTATCCCATCATCATCTCAGCATCCACAAGACCTTGTGTATGTTGATTTCTCATCTCTAGCTGATCAGATATTCCATCATATATCTCCCAAGCTAGATGCTCTCATGGATGCAAAGCTTGCTCCAGTGCTTCAAGTCCTATCTGACCTTTCTGTTAAAATTGCTTCATTCCCTACCTCCTCATTTGTCCCTTATTCTAGGGGCCTAGCTTCAGGGCTTCCTGAAACTAGACAAGGGAGATGTCTCATGAAGAAGCTCCAATGAATGCAGTTACAGGTTCAGATATGTTTTGTGATGAAGAAGCTGCCCCAGCTCCAGTTGTTGAAGAAACAATTCCAGCTCCAGTTCAAGAAAAAGAAGAATCAGAAGTAGTTGGAGTGATGAATTCTACTCCTACCTTTGTCTTTGATGATTCCCCATTGCCAAACTTTGATGATATTGATGTTGATCAAAATGTTGATGTTGAGAAAGATATTTCTAAAGGTCTTAAAGCAGTTGATGATTTATATGATAATCCTCAGTCCTCTTCTGATGATGATGATGAAGATGATGATGATTCAGATGATCAATCTTCAAGGAAAAGAAAGTCCAAATCTAAGCCAAAGGCTGTTCCCAAGCCTCCTTCCTCAAATAATGATGTTCCATACTATATTCTGCATAATATCACCTTAACACAAGATTCCCCAGCCTGGATGAGGTTCTCCAGGAATGAGAACAATAAGAGAAAGAAGATGAAGAAGACAAGATACTACTCTGACAAACCTGTCAAGTTTAGTCATCCTCCTCCTCCTCCTCCAGCAGCAGGATCTGCAGGATTCTCTTCTTCCTCCCAGAAATCCCCTCCTCAGCAGTCAAGGAGACCAGCTAGTTCAAGTGGTTCTTTCAGTTCTAGGTCATCCAGACCTCCTCCTTCAGGATCATCCAGAACCATTTCCTCGGATTATAAATTTCACATATCTGATGGTTCTTTTCATAGGAAAAAGTTTTCTCAAGATTATCAATTCTCCTATTAGGCCAGTGATATTAAGGAAAGGCCTCCATCTCCTAATCCAGAAGCAGAAAGAATTTCTCAGATGGCTAGATTCAAGAAATCTATTGCCACAACTCAGATTAACAAAGCTAAAGCAGAAGGAAAGGATCGTTCTCAGTTTTTTACTATGTCAGAGTTCAGAAAGAAAGAATTTGAAATGTATAGTTCAAAGCACCTATTTAATGCTGAAGATTACTTAAGGTTGCACCCAGCAGCTGTGGTTCCTCATGCAAAATCTCAAACCATGCTGGGAGCTCAAGACCTTTATATGAGTAAAAAGGAATCAGAAAACCCAAACAGGCAAATCATATTCAAGCCTCCTTCAGAGAAGAAGTAAAGGTTCTGACTTTTTAGTTTTGGTATATTTTCTATTTTCAATGTAATGTATATAAACTCAAAGCACTATATTTCTTTTATCTGCTGAAAAGAAATTTACATTCTGTCAGATATATATGCTCTACTGTTTTTCTGTTGTTTTATTTATTTTTTATCAAATAGTATCCTAAAACAAATAGGGGGAGATTGTTGGAACAACCATATTACTGATTTGGGCTAGGATCACTATCTGTTGACTAGGAGTAAGTTGACCCCCATTGTATAGTCTAAAGGGTTAAGGTTTTAGGCTGTTAGAACTTAGGAAAAGCTAAGTCTCAGCGTTCGACGAATTTGTCCAGTCTCAGCGTTCGACGAATTTGCCAAGTCTCAGCGTTCGACGAATTTGCTAAGTCTCAGCGTTCGACGAACTTCCCAAGTCTCAGCGGTCAACGAACTCAACATTTAGATCGACGAATTCTTATTTCAGCTCAACAAATTTCAGACAGATCAGTTATATTCTATTCTCTGATTTCAGATCAACCTAAATCAGCAACAGATCTATATTCCAGATAAGTCAAGGATTATATCCTTCCTTTTTATTTTATTCCTTTTCATTGTCTTCTCTCGAGAAAATAGTCGTTTGGCTTATTGGAAAAGGATATCATTTCTTAAAAAGGAAAAGGAATTAAAGACTTAGATTGCAGTTCCAAGACATAATCAATTCTGATTATTCTATTCCTTATTCAGAGGATTTGAAATTCAAATCAGAGATATATTGTCAAGGAAAACGAAAAAGACAAGTAACAAGATAGAAAAGAAAAGGATCACAGTATCAGTCGACAGAGAAGATTCATTCTAGAGGAAATACACAAAGTCAAAAAAAATTATAGTGTTCATCCTCAACAACAGCACACTTTCATTCTCAGAGAACAACAATCTTCATACTCTCAGTTCACTGCTGCTAGTTCAAATCTTCAAGAGCAACAACAAATCTGAGAAACTTTTCTCTCAAATTCATCAGCTATCAGGAAGATATTTCATTCAAGTGAAAGCTCCATACTCAACTGTCAACCACTTCTATCAGACTTGGGGAGCTTTACATCAACACAATCCACTAGTCTTCTCTTAGATTATTGACAGAGAAGAACTTCATAACCCTTTTTATTTACCTTTATCCCACCTTGTACAAGGTTCTAACTCTCTTCAAAAGTTAACTGTTTGGTGGCAGGGCACCTGATCAAAAACCTGCTGTTGGTGTATTGGGCACCTGATCAAAACCCCATTGGTGATAGGGCACCTGATCAAAAACCTAGTGAATTCCTACCAATGGTGGTAGAAGTGTAGATGTACCCAGGTTTATTGGAGAACTACTATAAATTCTTGTGTCATCTGTGATTGTGTTTATTTTTCTGTACTGTGTTGTGCTGTTTTCTTTATTTGTTCGTATAACTCACTCAGTACACACATATATATATCACTATTTTAATTCCGCTATAAAAATAAGTGAAAAACTTTTAATACTCTATTCACCCCCCCCCCCCCCCCTCTAGAGTAAATCTAAGATCTAATCTCACTTTCAGGCTTTAACATTCTGGGTGATTCAATTAATATTTCTTTTGAATCACAAGTTATATGTCAATGTTCATTATCTGGCGGATTATATAGTTTATTTCTAGCTCCTACAAACATTTATGCAACCTCCTTTAATGTAGAGCGTGTTGTCAGTAGAAGACCACTACTTACAGAAAAATCGTTCATGTTGTGGCACAAACGTTTAGACCACATTTCTATGGAGAAAGTAGAGAGATTAATGAAAGATAATATTCTCCCTACTCTTGACTTCAGCAACCTAGAAACATGCGTCGATTGTTATAGAGGCAAGATGCCCAAGTTCAAGAAGAAGGGCTACACACGTTGCCTTGATTTATTAGAGGTTATTCATATGAACTTTAGTGGTCCTTATTCCACTACCCTCTGTAAGAACACTTACTTCATTACCTTCATAGACGACTACTCTCGTTTCGGGTATTTGTACTTAATTAAGGAAAAGTCTGAATCTCTTGATAAATTCAAAATTTGCCCATCATAGAACGCATGTTTTACATAACAACGATTATCACCATTAAAAAGAAGAAGAAAATTACATTTGAACATAAAAATGAATGAAGTTGTTTATGTAAGGTTGAAGAATGAATCGTAACTACCGCGTTCATGATTACTACTGCCGTGCTAAACGGAACCTCATTCTCAAATTTTGAGGTAGCTAGAAATCCCAACATCAACCAACAATCCGAACAATCAAAATCAAACAGTCAACTTAGAAACGATAATTAATTATGAGAACACCACTTCATTAATTAAGAAGAGCAAATAGAGTGACATAAACTCGATTAGGACAGCTAATACACAAATTAAAGCAACTCCAAACAAACCAACACCCGGAAACTTGTAATACATGCAGATTAACCAGCCCCTCAACTCGCGAGGAGGAACTAATTAATTACGATATAATACTCTTAATTAATTACGATATAATAATCTTATTCTTATTTCACAAATATTCGAACTCAAACGCCAGCTCATGAGAACGATGGAACCAATGAAGCAGGTTTTCATGCACTTCTTCTGAAACTAATCCATGGATTCATCAGCAAGGCCTGGTGCAGAAACAGCGGTGGTGGGCACCGTGGATACCGTGGATACCACGGCAATGGGCGTACGGAAAGCCCTTAGATCTGCACACATGGACGCAGCCCGGTGGGATGCACGGCCCCTGGAAGTTGTAGCTCGCCGACCCGCACGTCCCTTTTTCTTCGCCGATACCAGGAATCCCGGCCGGCCGCGCCGCCTCCGCCCTCATCTCCGGTCCCATCTCTGCTTGATCAGTTTTAAATGTTATTTGAGATCAAATAATCAAGGATTCTTTTTTAGAGAAAATGGAGTAGGAGAAAATACCAGATGCGACAAGGAGGAGGACGACGAGAAGCGCCGGTAGCATTCTGCTGAAGAACTCCATTAATTGTTAGTGAAGACTGACTGAAGAAGAGGGCTAATAGCTGCTGGCTTTTTTCTTACAAATGGTCCATCCATGTGGGGTTTATATGGGGGAAAAGAGAAGGGTGTTTTAGGCTTTTCATAGCACCTTAGATTAGACATGTGCAAGGTTTTGGGGCTTTAATATGAAAATTATTTAAAATTTAAATCACATTTTACTCATTTTATTATTTTTAATGTCTATATTTGAACAAAATTGTTATTTTCTTCTCCGAGCATCCTAATACTCGTGCATCCCGTGCATCCTAATACTCCAAGCTTTAAGCGCACACCATAGAAGCGAGCGTCTCATCCACGAATCATCTAGCAGGTTCTCTTCTCCGAACAATTCAAGATCATCTACTCCCAGAGGAGGATTTAGAGGGGGGGCCACAGGGACACTAGCACACCCTTTTTTTTTGCAAACTTTTATTAGCAGCCCACAATTCAGCTATTTGCAATCCAAAAATTGCTATTCGTGGACCAAAATCATGTAATGGCTAAGCAAAGCGTGTGTGTCTATGTGATGAATGATTTTTGGGTTACTCTATAGTATTGGCTGATAGAGGGTCAAGCGGAGTAGATGGATCTGTAAATATATTATATCATTTAAAAAAATTTATTTGTGCACCTCCATTTCAAAATTCCTGAATCCGCCACTGTCTACTCCATCGCCAACTCTACCCTCTTTCGCCGCTGAATGGGAAAAAAATGTTCGCTCCTCCCCTCGTCTCCTTCCTTGTCCCCACCGTCTCTTTCGATCGATTTTTTAGCGTGCATGCGGAAAACGAAGAATGTGTCTTTTGAGACTGATTTTGATCTTTCTCTTGGTATCGCTCGCCGGATTTTTCATGCTGAGGGGTCTTAGGGTTCAGTTGGAGGAGGCGATCAAAAACATTGACGGAAAGGTCGTCGGCGGGAAGGTCGCCGACAGGAAGGAATCTATTCCCCTTTCCGATAAGGTAGCATACTGGAAATTGTGAGGTCACCGACGGGAAGGAATTTCTTCCCCTTTCCGACAAGGTAGCCTACTGCATGGAAATTATGAGACAGGGCTTTGTTTTCGTTTTGATTTTGTTCGTTGATCTTTTTTCTTCCATTAAATTGAATGGGGGTTGTTGCTGCAGGTTCGATATGCGATCAGTTTCTCTTCTCCGCTCTCTCGCACACCATAAACATTATGAGCTGCATCGAATTGATGTTTAATGGTGCCAGAAGTGAATTGGGACAAGAAGAACTAGGAGTAATCTGGAAGTCTGAAACGAATTTCTGTAGTTATTTTAAAGAAGTTTAAAAAAAATTAATTAAAAAATTATTTTAATAATGTCTTAAAATTTCATACTTTTATTTATTGTCAAAAAAAATGTATGCTTATTAGATCATCCTAGAATGTCGCTGGTAAAATAGCTAATATTTATAGAGAAAATCTAATGCCAGAGCACATGTGTCTATTAGCAGCCCGCATTTTTTTTAAAAAATGATTATTTTTTATTTTTCTCAATAACAACGCCCTATTTCTAACTCTCTATATATAAGTTCATATATATTCACTCACTAATACATGAAGAGCATGAATGGGGGCGGGGACTAAAAATCATTATGGTTAAAGATACAACAACAACAACAACAGAACCCATATAGTCCCCAATCATTGGGGGTATGGGCGGGGGAAGATTGGAAACAAACCTAACCTTTGGCCCTATGCACAAAGTGGATTCTCTCAGGGTGAAAGACCGAACCTTTGACAATAAATGCACAAAGTGGCTGCTCACAGATTACCACTGAAATAGTGGCCCCCTATACCGTCACGTTTGCTGCAGAATGATGCCCTCAAATCAAAGCCAAAGACATCAGAGAGGACATACCCAAGAATCCATTTTGATTTATGTGCACATAACCATGCTTCCTTCATTCAGCATCCAGAGCATTGGCCTTGCACAATAATTATGATTAAAGATGCATAATAATAATAATATGACTGGATTCTTATCCCTAATGACGCATAAAGGGTTCATGATTGTATCAATTATACAGCAGATAACCATGAAAAACGTGAAAAAAGTGAACATGTAGTACGATATTATATTAAAATAATTAAGGCCCGTTTGGGAGGCTTTTTTAGCTCGTTTTTATTTTCTGAAAAGCGTCACCGCACCAAACAAATCGTTTGGATTATCTACCAATGGGAAAAGGCGAAAAGCAACGGTGAAAAACACATAACCATTATAGTTAAAGATGCATAACCATTATAGTTAAAGATGCATTATAGTTAAAGAGCATTCTCTTGCAGAGCTCCATTATTGTTGAAGAGGAATGCTTGTTTTGTTCCTCTCGGCCAATCAGTCTATGGTTTTATACTTTTTTTTTATATGAAAATAAGATGGAATGTTAGAATATTTATATTCTATTAATATAGACTTATTTTGATTGAGATGTCTCGATGAGTCGTACTGTTAAGAAGCAACAGAAAAGAAGAACAAGAGAGATCGCGCGCGGAAATGAAGAGCGGGAGAAAAGAACTCAATATTGAAGACTGAAGGGTTAGAGGATAGTTCTTATTATTGTATTGAAAGCAGGGAGGTCCCTTGCTATTTATAGGAAGGAAATAAAATGACTAAAATCAAAAATACAAATTAAAGATAATAATAGAATTTCAACACCCCCTCTCAAGTTGGTATTTGCAGCCCATCGCAAATGCCTAACTTGCTGAGTAATGTTTGTAACGTATTCTTTCCAACGGCTTTGGTAAAAATATCTGCAGGCTGAAATTTGGTCGGAACATATTGTGGAGCAATCATATATCTTGGCTTGTAATTTTTCTCGAAACAAATGGCAATCTAGCTCTATGTGCTTAGTCCTTTCATGATAGACAGGATTGGACGCAATGTGTAATGCAGCTTGATTGTCGCAATGTAATGAGACGGGAGTTAATCCTGTTGGGATTGAGAGCGAACAATCCCGACCAGAGCACCTTCTGCAAATTAAACGAGCACCTGTGTGACCGCGTTGAGCGGTATTCCAAAAACAACAAAAGCACAACGATGCAGAAAATAATAAAAAGACACAGGAAATTTTAACGTGGAAAACTCAATTGGGCGAAAAACCACGGGACGATCGGAGTCCAACCCGGAAAGTCTCCACTAAAAATGTGTGAAATTACACAAGCACGGAATACAGGCTTCCCATCGATCCACAAAGGATCTCCACTCCTCCACCATAACCACAAAGGTTTACACAGTCTCCTTTCAAACCACACACAATCACAAGTATTTGAAAGAGATACAAAGAGGGGTTGAGAAATCGTTACCCGGGCGGATTGAGCAATCCATCCGTTCCCAAATCCACGGAGAAGAACGGCTATGTGCAGCCCCTTTCTTCCTCAAGCTCCAATCTCCAAACCAAGAACAAGACCGGCTACACATCCAAAGCCGCAAAAAGACGGCAACGTGCAACCCTCTTTCAACAAACCCAGCGGCAGCCCCCTTGACTGCAATAGGCGGCAAAAAACAGCCCCTCCTACAACACCCTGGCAGCAGCCCCCCTAACTTCCTCCAGGCTGCAGCGGCTCCTCCCAGAAAATGGCCTTAACCAGGCGGCGGTCTCCTTCTCCAACAGCGGCAGTTTCCAAACACAAGAGGGAGTAGGAGAGATCGAGGGCTGCGGCAGTTGTTCAACACGAGAGGAGAGGGGGAGAGGGATTCTAACCTAGCCGACGGTTCTGCATGCAGGAAGAGGGGGGCTGTGGCAGTTCTCAAAGAACGAGGGGGAGAGGAAGATGCGGGCTGATGCTGCTTTGAATCGGGAGGATGAATTGACTGCCCGTGACCTAACCACTCCCCCTTTTAATTATGCAAATAACTGTCCAGTCATCCTACCATGCTCCCATGATATTTCGTACTCCATTTGGGAGAATAACATGTGCTGCCCCCACTTGGATATCCGCACTCCATCATTATATAATTCTTTTTGTACAAAATTTGAAATCACTAGCCGCACTTAGCGCGCCCCGTGGTTTTTACCATCTCGGATGGGAACCACACCCAACAAATCTCCCCCTTCACATCGAGGAGGAAGAAACCGCCATCCCGGCGATTCTAACACACTGCTCGAACTTCCCCCTTGGCACGGTCTTGGTCAGCATGTCTGCTCCATTGTCATCAGTGTGCACCTTGTGAAAATCAAGTTCCTTCTGCTCTAGGACATCTCGTATCCAATGATACCGAGTGTCGATGTGCTTTGACCTCGATTGAAACGTGGGGTTCTTCCCCAGGTGAATAGCGCTCTGATAGTCACACAGGAGTGTATATCGGCCCTGAGTAAATACAAGTTCTTTGATGAACCTCTTCATCCAAAGCAACTCCTTCCCTGCCTCAGTGACCGCAATAAACTCAGCCTCCGTGGTGGACAGTGCAACACACTACTACAGTCTCGACGCCCACGAGACAGCTCCCCCTGCAAATAGAATCATGTATCCGGACGTCGACCTCCTGGAGTCTACATCTCCAGCCATGTCAGCATTAGTGTAGCCCAACAGCTCTGGCTCACTGTCTCCAAATCTCAGTGTCAAGTCTGGCGTCCCCTGCAGGTATCTCAGTATCCACTTCACTGCGCTCCAATGCTCTCTCCCAAGATTGGAGAGAAATCTACTGATTGTCCCAACGACATGCGCAATGTCTGGACGAGCACACACCATCGCATACATGAGGCTCCCAACTGCAGATGCATACGGAATCTTCTGCATCGCCTCAATCTCCTCGGGTGTGCTGGGGCACTGATCAACGGTAAGCCTGAAGTGAGCTGCAAGAGGCACGCTCACTTTCTTTGCCTGATCCATATTAAATCTCTGCAGCACTTTGCGGATGTACCGCTCCTGTGATAACCAGAGTAATCTGGCTCCCCTGTCTCTGCAAATGTGCATCCCTAAAATGGTCTTTGCAGCACCTAGATCTTTCATCTCAAAAGTGGAACTCAACTGTCACTTCAACTCAGCAATGCGAGCAGTGTTCCTCCCGACGATCAACATGTCGTCCACGTACAGTAGCAGAATGATGAAATCCTTTGGAGCATACTGCTTGGTGAACACGCGGTGGTCAAGGGTGGTCCTCCTGAAGTCGATCTCCCCCATGAAAGAATCAAACTTCCAATACCATTGTCGCGGGGCCTGCTTCAGGCCATATAGACTCTTCTGCAAGCGGCACACCAGACCTTCCTTCCCTCTGACACTAAAACCCTCAGGCTGCTCCATGTATAACTCCTCCTCAAGATCGACATGCAGAAAGGCGATCTTGACATCCATCTGCTCTATCTCCAAATCAACCCTCGCAGTGAGGCCAAGGACAACACGAATAGATGACATCTTCACCACTGGTGAGAAGATCTCATCGAAGTCAACACCCTGTCGCTGTCCAAAACCCTTCACCATCAGTCTGGCCTTGTACCTGGGAGGTGTAGAGGAATCTCCCTGCTTCACCCTGAAAATCCATCGACTCTTCAGGGCCTTCTTGCCCTTAGGCAGTCTCACCAAGTCATATGTGTGGTTTTTCTGCAGCGACTGCATCTTCTCCTGTATAGTAGCCATCCACTAGCACTTCTCAGCACTCTCCACAGCCTCGTCATAGCTCTCAGGCTCCCCCGCATCAGTCAATAGTATAAACTCTGATGCAGAATATCTAGCGGACGGGTGCCTGACACGTTCTGATCTCTGCAAGACAGGCTCAAGGGACGGTGCAGGCACATCATCAGTAATGTCCTCAGTGACTCCTAGTTCACCATCAGTGGTGATATTATTGGAGCCTATGTTCCGCATCTCTTGGTTTGAGAATAATAAATACTGTGTTGTATTTGATCTAGTCTTTTGTGTGTTTATAGTGTCCGGGTTGTACAGGTTCAATGAGGAGACAAGTCCTCGTTCATGGGCATGATCCAAGAGTGTTTACACATTAGAAAAAGCAAAAGGATGAGTTTTGTGTGCTGATCTTAAAATGGCCATAACTTTCAATCCAGGAAGAGTTACAGAACGGTCCACCCCATTCCGGAGATGAGAACGACTACATCTACAGACTGGAGAAGTTTCGGACGGCAAAAATGAAGAGGAGCTATCGGATTTTCGACAGCAGTACCAGATTTTCGACATCTAGCTAACGGATTTCTGACAGCTAGCTAACGGATTTCCGACAGCTAGCTAACGGATTTCCGACAGTGCACGATCTTCCCGTAACTCTACGACGTGCAGCAGTTACGCAAGCTAACGGATATCCGATAGAGCTATCGGATATCCGACAGCCCACGTCTCAACCACGGCCTCCACTTCGCGCATAAACTTCGAATTAGTGGGACACGTGGCAGCCACTGGAGATATCGGATTTTGGCGATACCTAGCTAACGGAAATCCGATAGCTCTTTTTTATTAAAAGGGTTCAGAACTTCGTGGATTCCAAGCTTTGAGAATTCTAAGTCCTTTCCTGAGTGCATACGAACCAGAGAGCTCTAGAACCTTAAGAACTCCCATTTGTGCTGAGAAGGTTTGAAATTGAAGACGAGATCGGATGCGCTTCTACATCAACGATCATCTCGAGGCTTCAACCTTCTTTTCAAAGATCTGAATTTCTAGGGAGTTCTTATTTTATTTTGTATTTTCATTTATATACATTTCACTTTGTATTGGTAGAGAAATCGTCTCCTTGTGCGTGACGTCTAAGTCCTTGCGTGGCTTAGGGGAAAATCGCTTCCTTGTGTGGAGCGTCCAAGTCCTTGCGTGGCTTGGTAGGAAATCGTGGCCTTGTGTGCTACGTCTAGATCTTCCCATAGGCTTGGGCTTGGTCTAGGGAGAGACAAGTGATAGCCTTCCGATCCTTGAGAGAAGGATTGGTAAACACAAATTGTTAACAGTTTATTTTCATATTTGTGCATTGATCTTAAGCATTGTTAAGATCATTTTTATTGTATGAGAATTTCATGATTAAAAATTATGTCTTTTCTTTAATTGCAAATTTGGTTGTTTAATCTTTAACTTAGAAATTTGTGTTTGAATTAATTTAAAAATTTCATAGTTTGAAAACTTTTATAAGTGATTTTTAGAAAAACAAAATTTGTTTTAAAAATTCTTAAGTAAAAATCATATTTTAAAAGGCCCTTATTCACCCCCCCCCCCCCCCCCCCCCCCCCCCTCTAAGGGCGCCACAAGATCCAACAGATACCATGATCCGGAAGGGTATCAGTACCCTGTGCTGGCTCGGGCTCAGTAGCCTCCTCAGTGTCATCATCCCCAACCATAGGTGACTCTGCAGCAGTGCGAGAGTCAACCTCAACCTCAACAGTCCCCTCAGGATCACCAACAGTCTGATCCTCACAGAAAACAGCATCACGGCTACGTACAAGCTTCTTCTCAACTGGATCAAAGAACCTGTACCCAAACTCTCTACTGTAGCCATTAGCCCTGTACATAAAGCCCGATCGGGCCGGCCTGGACCGGGCCCGATCGGGCTTTTTACTGTATCGGGCCGGGCCGGCCCGGTCCTCCCCTGGAATCGGGCCGGCCCGGGCCGGGCAGGCAGCACATAAGTGCTGCCTGCTCCGGCCCTTCAGGCCGGGCCGGGCAGGACCGGGCCGGTCTCGGGCCCGATCCGGGCCGGCCCGGTTTTATTAGTTTTTAAAATAATTTTTTTTTTATTAAATTTATTTTTATAAATAATTACATAATGAAATATTTAACACAAATTTTAAAAAATTGAAAAAATTTAAGCTTACACCAAAAATTTGGAACAATATGAACAAAAAATTTTATTAATATTGAAAATTTGGAACAAAAAAATTACAAAATTTAAGTTGTACATTTGTAAAAATACAAAATTGAAAATACAAAGCTATGATTCTTATAAAATTTAATTAAAAAATTTACATATTTTAAAAAAATTACATTTAGATTGGACTGCGGATTTAATCATCCTGTAGATTCAAGTTCAACGCGTCCATTTCGTCTTCTATCTCCTCCGAGCTATCCTCCAAAGCTGTTATGTGTTGCTTTCTCTTTACGCTGTCCAAGTAGTCCTTGTAGCATATGCAAACCTCCAGCGAATCTTCGTTAAGCCGGCTCCTCCGCTCGTTCAAAACCCTGCCACTAAGAGAAAAAGCGGACTCCGAAGCTACTGTACTAGCTTGGACAGTTAATAAATCACGGGCCATACAGGCCAAAACAGGATAGGTATTAGCTTTACCTTTCCACCAATTTAAGATATCGAAGTTTTCGATCTCGTCCGAACTCATAAAATCGCTAAATTGAGTTTTTGTGTATAATCCTAATTCATCTAAACTACCAGATGTGCGCGCTTTTTTCCTAGAAGCTAAATCTAAAATTTTATTTTTAAGACTATCCTTCGTTTTGGGTTGCGTTATTTCTTCGCGGGGTCGTGACCCGTATAAGTTATTGTAATAATTATAACTTTGCGTAAAAAAATTAGTAAAACTTGTACTACTAACGGGATCATCCTCATCATAATTTATATTTAAGGTTAGATTAGTATTGATTTCGTCGATCAAATTTTCTACGCCTTCTACGTTAAGTAGCGGATTTAAAGCGGCGGCGCACGAAAACATAGGCGGTATTTCTCTATAATATTTTAAAAAATTTTCTTCCATTACTTTAATTAAAGGAGCCCATCCTTCGTGTTTTCTATAATAACTAAATCTTTCTGTGATATGTACGAAATGTTCAATCACTAATGCGCTCGTTGGATAATACACTCCAGATAAAGCAACGGCGGCCCTATAAAAACACTTTAGTAAATCTACATAATATTCTATTATGGTCCAATCAGTTTCACCTAAACCGTGTTCAATATTAAGTAAACTATAATATTCCATTAGAAGATCTTTTTGTAGAAGGGCTCTTTTTAACATTTTATACGTTGAGTTCCATCTAATAGGCATATCTAATTGTGGTTTCAAATATTTCTGATTTTGTGCTTTACAAAATTTTCTAAAATCTTGAGCTCGTTGTTTAGTACAATAAATAGCTTTTAACATGTCGCGAATTTTATTAATATATGATGACATTGCCTTTAAACTATCCTGTACCACTAAATTTAGGACGTGACAAACACATCTAGTATGAAAAAACGCGCCGTTGAGAAATGGTTTTAAATCTCGTTTTAACAATTCAATTGCGGCGCCATTATTGGAGGCGTTATCAAGAGAAAAACTAAGTATTTTATCGTTAATTTTAAATTCCCGCGCACATTTCATAATAACCTTATATAAAGCTATAGCCGTGTGCGGAAATTCAAAACCCGTAAAACATATTACGCGTTTATTTAGCTCCCACGAAATGGGATCAATCCAATGACAAGTGATGCAAAGATAAGCTAATCCTAAATTTAAATTACTCGTCCAAACGTCGCTCGTTAGACTCACACGTCCTTCGAAATTTTCAAAATAAGTAATTAATTCTTGTTTTGCTTCTAAATATAACCTAATCATGTCGCGCCTTAAAGTAATTCTACTAACCTTTTGGTATTTGGGCTGAAGCCCCCCATGTATGTACTCTGTGCCGTCGTCATTGTCGAAGACGCTGAATGGCAGCCCACGTTTGATGACGAACTTCGCCTGCATCTCTCGCTGTCGCATTTGATCGTACGTCCAAATCTGTCCTGCTCCAGAAATTTGAGCTTGACTTGACTCGGGAGGAGCTTGTTTCGACTCGCAAGATTTTTGGTGTCTAACGAGCGTCGAGTTGCCGCTGATGGATAGCAACTTCGAGCACATCTTGCAGCGCGCTTTTCTTTCGGTGCCGACTTGGACCATGTCGAAATGCTCCCAAATACCCGCTCTACGATTGTGCTCCACCACCGAAGCCGTACTTTGGGAAGACGAAGCTGGAGTTGTGGAGGACGACGCCATTGGGAGAGCTAAGAGAGAGAGAGAGAGAGAGAGAGAGAGAGAGAGAGAGAGAGAGAGAGAGAGAGGTGTGAGAAAAGAGAGAGGGGAGGGGGGGTATTTATAGGATTTTTTAGTTTTTTTTTAATTAAAATAATAATAATAATAATAATAAAATAATATATTATTTATTATATATATATAATATAATAATATATATTATATAAAAGGGCAGCCAACGGCTCTTCTTAGAGCCGTTGGCTGCCCAATTAGCCAGCATGGCTGCCACGTGGCAGCCATGCTGGCAAGAGCCTAACGGCTCTTATTATAAGAGCCGTTAGGCTCTATCGGGCTTGCCCGAGACCGGATCGGGCTTTGCCCGGCCCGGTCTCGGGCTAGCCCGATAGTCGGGCTCTACCCGGCCCGGTCCGGGCCGGGAACCGGGCCGGGTAGTGCGGCCAAACCGGGGCCCTTTTAGGGCCCCGGGTAAGAGCTCGGCCCGGTTCGGGCCTGAACCGGGCCGGGCTTGACCGGGCCTTGACCGGGCCGGCCCGTCAGGCCCGGTTTTTTTGTTCAGGACTAGTAGCCATACCCCAAGAAAATACACTGCCGGGTCTTCGAATCCAACTTCGATCTCTCGTCCCTGGGGACGTGCACAAAGGCTTTGCAGTCAAATACCCGCAATTGACTGTAAGAGGGGTCTTTCTGATGACTAGTAATTTAGTCACCATTTATGGCTATTTTCTTATTAGTTTTTATTAAAAAAAATTGCAGTTGTTCGTTATTTTTATAAAAATTTCGTAAAAATAATATTTTATGTTCTAGCTCATATATTTTCTATTTTGTAAAGATTCGGCAGGCCTGGGGGAATAGATGTGCGAAATCCCGCTGTCGCATTCAAGACGCACAAGCTGTCATACATATGAACATATATTTACATATGTATATGTTTATATATATGTTTTTGTTATATATATGTATATGTTTATATATATATATATATATATATATATATATATGTTTATATATATATGTAATATATATATACGTTTATACGTTTATATATATATATATATATATGTTTAGGGCTATATGTTTATATATATATATTTATATATATACACGATGCAGCATCCCCGCCACCTCCATGCAGCAGCACCAGCTCCGGCCACCTCCAGCTCTCCCGTGCCTCCTCAATGAGTCGCCGGCCACCTAGCTGGGCCGCCACCTCAAGCAGCCAGCTACCTCCACTTCCGCTTCCTCCACGTCAGCAATCCCTGTGCGCCTCCTCCAAAATCCAGCGAACAGCAGCCCGGCCACCATTCATGGAGCTCGGCCACCTCATCAGTAACGCCACTTCCACCTCCTCCACGTCATCAATCCAGCAACTCCTCCAGGCGCGCCTCCTCCGCTCAAGATCTGTCGTTTCCCATTGATGCCGCCTCCAGCCCAAGCTCCTCCAATGATGCCGCCTCAAATTATTGCCGCCAACCTACACCTCCCGCCCAAGACGTTTCACGTCAAGATCCTATAAATATTACCTCGGGAAGGCCAAGGGGAGGATGATTTGAGAGAGAAGAAAATAAGAGCTGAGTTATTAGAGATTTTGGTTTAATTTTATAAATATTTGGTTCCGGAAAGTTATTAATTTCGGCCGATATTTTAGTTGTTCGATTACAATCTTGTACGTTTCTTTGGGATCTCGTCAACTTGTAACTTTGTATTTTTTTTTCCGTCTAACAATTAAATTTCTGATTATATTTTCGCTCCAAAATATTGTCATCCCCTATTTCAATTTTGTCTCGTCATTTTTCGCTCGTTTCCACCATGTTGTATATTGAAGCGAAAAATTCCTCCACCTCCATGAGCAACTAATTCCTATAGTGCTCGATCGCGACGATCCGAGGATGAGATAATTTTGCTATGATTTTTAGATTTGTTTTTCTCTAATTGTTGAACGCTTACGATTTACCTTGGATATAACAAATTATTATGAGGCTATATCATTAATATATAGTCTTCATATTGTTTTCGTTCTTTAGTTAGCCGAAGGGCTCATAAGACGAATCGATCACTCATTGGTAAAAGGAGTAGAACGCAACCCTCGAGAGAGGACGACGTAACTCTTCCGGATTGGAGTAAAATCCAATAGCGAGGTTCACTTCCTAAAGCAAGTCTTAGGCGATGCGATTTGAGAACGAAAGTTCGGTCGATACACCTAAACTTAGTTGAACTTAATCCTCGAAAGAGGAGTGTTCATGCTGCGGGAACCTTTACGGTCAAAGCCTCTTCAACAAGAGAATAGCATTGCTACTTTCATTTCGTAATTTTATAAATCCAAGGTGACTCAAAGATCGGGTACTAGTTTTAAACCATCGATTAACTTCAATTAGCAGTTCTTTTAGTTTCGGCTATTTGCAAACAAACCAACCCAACTTTCTATTGATAAAATAATACCGATTTTCAAAGTAGAATTACTCAACCACCCCGAGTCTAATACGACCTTAGTTTTATAAACATATACTACGCTCGATACGGTACACTTGCCGTTGTCGTTAGCAGATATAGTTTTGCGCATCAAGTTTTTGGCGCCGTTGCCGGGGAATTTGGTCGATAATTTGAAAAAGAAATATTTATTAATTTTATCGTTCTCTTCTTTCTCACCCCTTTCTTTTAATTTTTCTTTTTAAAATCTTAAAAGGTGTAATCTAAATTCCTGGAAAGGACGCTTTGGGCTTGAATTCTCATCATAGCCTCTAGTACCTTGCAAACCCTTCACCGGGCAGATCTTGGGAAGTCCAGGACTAATTTTAAATCACTTATTTTAAAAATAAAATAAAAAATATATATATATATAAGATAAATAAATAAATTTATTTATCTAAAATCTTGTTTTCCCGTTTTCTTTTTCCGCATATTTTTTTTTCTTTTTGGTTTATGACCCGACGAAACTCTTCAAATAATCTTGAATTGTGTTTTGATCCGGAAATCGAGCGCACCTTGCGGCGACGTCTCCGATTTAGTGATCTACCAATAATTCGAGAAGAGTCAATCGGAGAAACTAGCGAAGGTTTAATGGATAACCCCGACCATAATGAGGCCCCGCTACGGATCATGTCCTATTATGCGAGACCAAATTGGGAGGGAACACAATCTAGTATTATTCGCCCAGCGGTGGCGAATAATAATTTTGAAATTAAAACGAGCATCATTCAAATGGTACAGCAAACCGTCATATTTGATGGCTTACCAGATGAAGATCCTAATTTACATTTACTAAATTTTTTGGAAATTTGCGACACGTTCAAAATAAATGGCGTCACCGATGACGTCATTCGTTTGTGTTTATTTCCTTTCTCTTTGCGGACTAAGGCCAAGCAATGGTTGAGATCTCTTCCTAGAGGTTCCATCACTACATGGGCCGAAATGACGGAGAAATTTTTAACTAAATATTTTCCTCCGGCAAAGTCCGCTAAATTACGTACGGACATTCTCTCATTTATGCAAATAGACTCGGAGTCTCTCTACGACACATGAGAGTGCTTCAAGGAACTCTTGCGGAGATGTCCTCATCATGCCCTTCCTGTGTGGCAACAAGTTCAAACTTTCTACAATGGTTTGAATTTCCAAACGAGGCAGATGAATGATGCGGCCGCGGGGGGGGGGGGGGGGGGACCCTCAATAACAAAACCCCCGAGGCTGCTCAAGAGCTTTTCGAGGAGATGACCATGAATGCGTATCAGTGGAATGCGCCACGGTCGCGCCCTAACAAGCCAACCGGACTCTTTGAAGTCGAGGCCACCCCGACTTTAGCGCTTCAAGTAAAAATGCTTACTAAGCAAGTGGCGGAGATGTCTGCTTCCTCCGCCACTAATTGGGCTAATAATAATAATTTTAATAATAATAATAATTTTATTCAAGAACATGTAGATTATATGGGGAACTCCTATCGTCCTCCTTATAACCCGAATAATAATCTTCCGTTAAATAATAGTTATAATCCGGGTTTAAGGAACCATCCAAATTTTTCATGGAGCAACCCCAATAATGCTCAACGACCTCCACAAGTGAATCCTCCTGGATTCGCTCCACCACCACCACACAAGCCCTCTTCATTTGAAGGGGTCTTCACTAAATATGTTGCCTCTAATGAGTCCAATATCCGGAACCTTTCCGGATCTATTAAAAGCTTAGAAAATCAGATTGGACAGCTCGCCAAGATTTTCTCCGAACGCCAGCAAGGAGCTCTACCGGGAAATACTGAGCCAAATCCAAGGGAGAGCGCTAATACAATAACCCTCCGCGGCGGAAAGGAGGTAACCTCTACAAATTTGGCTGAACCCGAGGTAGACGTTTCAACTTCATCTCCGCAAGTTATTTCTTCACCTACAATTTACCTTCTTCTACATTAGCTCCGCGTATTATTAAAAATACTTCTATTCCTTATCCTTCGAAATTTAAAGATGAACGCAATGAGTAGCAATATAAAAAATTTATTAAAATTTTAAAACAAATCCAAATAAATGTTCCATTCTGCGAGGCGTTAGCCCAAATGCCCAAGTACGCTAAGTATCTAAAAGATTTACTTTCAAATAAAAAGAAACTTGAAAATTTTTCACGTATATCTCTAAACGCAGAATGTTCGGCGGTTTTGTTAAATAAATTACCACAAAAATTAAACGACCCGTGGCGCTTCTCCATCCCTTGCTTGTTCGGTAATTTATTAATAAAACACGCCCTGACAGATTTGGGCGCTAGTATTAATTTGATGGCGTTTTCATTATTTAAAAAGCTTGGTTTAGGCAATCCAAGCCAAACAAAAATCAGCATTCAACTTGCAGACCGATCGATAAAATACCCAATTGGGGTTATTGAGGATGTGCTTGTTAAGGTTGACAAATTTACCTTCCCGGTAGACTTTGTCATCCTAGACATTGAGGAAGACGTCGAAGTACCTATTATACTCGGACGTCCTTTCCTCGCCACCTCCCGGGCAATAATTGACGTTAGTAATAGCAAACTTCTCCTACGAGTTGGGGATGAAGAAGTTATTTTTAGTATAAAAAACTCTATGAGAAATTCTTTTTCAAATGACGATTCTTGTTATACTTTAGAAACAAATTTTGATCAAGATTTATCGTCATTTTCTGAATTAATCTTGAAAAATGTTGAAGATTCGGAGTTGGCAAATTTATTTTGTCTAAAAGAAGTAACTCGGTCGTTGCCGTTTGAGCAAATAAATTTAAAAAACTTCAAAATAAAAACCTCTTATGAAGAACCGCCGAACCTAGAGTTAAAACAACTCCCGGATCATTTAAAATATATCTTTGTAGAAAAAAATTCAAAATTGCCCGTATCATTTCTTCTGCACTTAACGATTCGGAAATTTCTGAATTAATAAAAATTTTAAATAATCACCGTCATGCAATTGCATGGCAACTTTCAGATATCAAGGGAATTAGCCCATCTTTTTGCACGCATAAAATATATTTAGAAAATAATTCTCGCGGCATTATTCAGCCTCAACGACGTCTTAACCCCAATATGAAGGACGTCGTTAAGGCTGAAATTATAAAATTATTAGACGCGGGGATTATTTACCCAATTTCTGATAGCACTTGGGTTAGCCCGGTGCAAGTCGTGCCTAAGAAGGGCGGGATAACGGTAGTTTCCAATGAAAATAATGAGTTAATCCCAACCCGTACTGTTACGGGTTGGCGGGTATGCATCGATTATAGAAAATTAAATGATGCTACCCGTAAGGATCACTTCCCGTTACCCTTCATTGACCAAATCTTAGAACGTTTATCCGATCACTCACACTATTGTTTTCTTGATGTCTTTCGGGATACTTTCAAATTCCAATCGCGCCCGAAGACCAAGAGAAAACCACGTTCACTTGTCCTTTCGGCACCTTCGCTTATCGGAGGATGCCGTTTGGTCTTTGCAACGCGCCGGCTACATTTCAAAGATGTATGTTGGCAATTTTTAACGAATTAGTAGAGGACGTCATGAAAGTTTTTATGGATGATTTTTCAGTCTTTGGCGATTCTTTTAAAAGTTGTTTAAATAATCTTGATCGTGTTCTTCAACGCTGCGAAGACACGAATCTAACACTCAACTGGGAGAAGTGCACTTTATGGTCCAAGAGGGATTAGTCCTCGGACATAAAGTTTCAAGTAAAGGGATCGAGGTCGACCGGGCCAAGATCGAGGTCATAGAAAAACTCCCCCCGCCTACTAATATTAAATCTATTAGGAGTTTTCTAGGACATGCGGGTTTCTATAGACGGTTTATTAAAGATTTTTCAAAAATTACAAAACCATTAACACATCTATTAGAAAAAGAAACCGCTTTTATTTTTGATGAGGAATGTTCTAAGGCGTTCAATAAAATTAAAAATGAACTTATCAACTCGCCTATTTTAATTGCGCCGGATTGGTCTTTTCTGTTCGAAATCATGTGCGATGCAAGCGATTTTGCTGTAGGTGCAGTCTTGGGTCAACGGGTGAATAAATATTTTCACCCAATTTATTACGCAAGCAAAACGCTTACATCCGCCCAAGCTAATTATACAACAACGGAAAAAGAACTTTTAGCAATTATTTTTGCATTTGATAAATTTCGTTCATATATAACACTATCAAAGATCATTGTTTTTACAGACCACTCTGCTCTTCGGTACTTGCTAGATAAAGGGTACGCCAAGCCCCGACTACTGAGATGGATTCTCTTGTTGCAAGAATTCAATTTGGAGATCCGAGATAAGAAAGGAGCGGAGAACTTGGCGGCCGACCACCTCTCGAGATTGGAGAACCCGACGGCAGGAGAACTGGTGGAGGCCGAAATTGATGATAAATTCCCTGAAGAGCGCCTCCTCGCCATTGAAAAGGTAATGACTTCTTTCACCCCTTGGTATGCGGATCTTGCCAATTATTTAGTGGTTCGGGTCCTCCCAAAGAATTTTTCAAGTCAACAAAAGAAGAAATTCTTTTCGGACTTGAAAATTTACTTTTGGGAAGACCCATTTTTATTTCGGATCTGCGCAAACCAAGTGGTAAGAAGGTGTATTTCAGGCGAGGAAGGCGTCCAAATATTACGGCACTGCCACGATGGACCAACCAGTGGTCACTATCAAGCAAACCGGACCGCAAGAAAGGTGCTAGAGGCGAGCTTCTACTGGCCCACCCTAATTCAAAGACGCTCACACTCTTGTGAGTAAATGCGATAGTTGTCAGCGGTCAGGTAATCTTTCTAACCGAGATGAGATGCCACAAAATATATTCATAGAATGCGAAATATTCGATTTATGGGGTTTAGATTTCATAGGTCCCCTACCTCTTTCTAACAATAATAAATTTATTCTTGTTGCGGTCGACTACGTGTCAAGGTGGGCAGAAGCACAAACCCTTCCCACCAATGACGCAAGAGTTGTCGTAAATTTTTTGAAACAATTATTTTCAAGATTTGGCATACCACGCGCACTAGTGAGTGATAGGGGATCACATTTTTGTAACAGCCAACTTGCTTAAATTTTAGCAAAGTATGGTGTTACGCATAAACTCTCCACCGCCTATCACCCACAAACAAATGGCAAAGTGGAGGTGGTAAACCGTGAGCTGAAAAGAATTTTAGAAAAAACGGTGTCTAATAATAGAAAAGATTGTCGTTTAAATTAGATGACGCCTTATGGGCTTATCGGACGGCGTACAAGACCGCCATTGGTTGTACACCATACCGATTAGTCTACGGGAAAGCGTGTCATTTACCGGTGGAATTAGAACATCGCGCATATTGGGCGTTTAAATTTTTTAATTTAGATTTAAACTTAGCTTCCGACCAACGAAAAATGCAATTAAATGAGCTTGATGAATGGCGTGCTAACGCCTATGAAAATAACAAATTCTATAAGGAGAGAACTAAGTTTTATCATGATAGAAACATTAAAAATCCAAAATCATTTTTGCCGGGAGATCTTGTCCTTCTTTTTAATTCTAGACTTAGGCTTTTTCCGGGAAAATTGAAGTCTCGATGGTCCGGCCCCTTTGTTGTAAAAGAGGTTTGGCCATATGGGACCGTACTAATTGAGCACCCGGAAAACGGCTCATTCAAGGTTAATGGACACCGTTTGAAATTATATCACTCCGGCGACCCCTCAACCGGAAAAATAGAATCACTTAACTTACCAAACTTTTAATAAAACGTCACTTAGTCAAGCTACGCGACGGTAAACAAAGCGCTTTTGGGAGGCACTCCAACGTTATCCCTTTTATTTTTATTATTTCCTTTCTTGTTTGTTGTTAATTTTAATTCTGCAGGTGTTTGTCCGGCAACCCCGTCTACCAACCAGGGAAGCCCTTTTCACCCTTTAGTCATTTATTTTTATCTTCTTTATTGTCATTTTAGTTTTTTTTTGTCTTCATAATTAGTTTTAAACATTGGGGACAATGTTTACTTTTAAGTATGGGGGTGCAGCATATAGCATTTTGTTGGAATTTTAATTTAAAAAAATATTTAATTTAATAAAAAAAACAAATTTCTTGGAAAGGATGCTTTGGGTTTGAATCCTCATCACAGCCTCTAGTACCTTGCGAGCCCTTCACCGAGTTGACCTTGGGAAGTCCAATAACTAAAAAAAAAACAATATTAGGAAATGTTCATTTTCGTTTAGTTTATCAAAACGTCCTAGCTTGCTAAATTGTAAGTCCTAAAGTAGACTTATTTTTCATATGGACTAAGAATTTTTTGTGCAAAAATAATTTTTTTTGAAACTTTTGAGTAAACTTGTTGACTCATGCAGCGCTTCTAGTCAAATGCATGTGTTTGAGTGGTATTGATGTAGAATTAAATTCTTGACATAGATCTAAAATTATGATTTGTTAATTTGCGTAGAAATAATTTATTTTACTTCTAATACGAATCCGGTGATTATCTAAAAGTAGTTTTGGTGAGTGTGTAGAAGATTGTTAGAAAGCTATTACTCGAATCGACCAGAAGGGTGTCCTTTCTCGATGTCTAGAACTTCCCTTTAGCTATCTTCAAAGCATTTGCACTTTAGAATAAATAATCTTATGGAAATGACTTAGGCCTTTCTTTGGACAGTTTGAGCTCTTGCATCCAATCCTAAAATTACTACCGTTGTTAACACAAATTTGAGCTTTTTAACCTTTTTTTTATAAACCCTCACCATTTCGCCACCAAAACCAAAAAAGTCAAACTCATGTACACTTAAATTTTGAGCTAAATTGTTGAAAAAATTTAGATGATACGATGAAGAGACAATTTTTCAAAAAAATCATGGGTGTCAATTCAAAAGAAATACGTTTATATCAAAGAGCAAAAATCTCATAATGATATGCGGCCTAGGTATGCACATGCATACTTGGAATGATCACAATTATGAAGAATAGCGGTATAAATAAAGGAGAAAGGGAGTGTTCCCCTTTGCAAAATGTGAGTATGGGGGTAAAAGTCTCTCTATTTTGTGGTAGTCATTGTTTTCTTTTAGCTCAAAACTCTTTGTTTAAGTGGAATAAGCCTTCATGTTTATCATTGTTTACCTCGCCCTTAAACTCAAGCCTTAAATTACACCTTATTTAAGTCCTAAAGATCCATAATGTTGATTTAGTATGGAGTGCAGTGGAGAAGGTGCAAACAGGCAAGCCTATGGCCATCGACATTGATGGATTTCTTTGGAGGTCACCCCGAGCGTCAACATCTAGTAATTCAAATCTCAGCAATCACGCTATTTTCTCCCTTTACATAACTTTGAGATTGACCGTCGACTCATTTTAAAAGTGATAATAAATAATTAAAACGCATTTTGAATTGTTTCATAAATTAGTATTTAGGCCAAGAACGTCTTTTTACTAAAATATCTACGCATGCCGGCATAAAACTTCACATTTTACTCACTAGCTTTCAAGATTCTATCTAGCATTAATTTTTCCTACCCTTATGAAGAATGATTTGCTCGGGACGAGCAACGAGTAAGTATGAAGGTGTTTGATGACTAGTAATTTAGTCACCATTTATGACTATTTTCTTATTAGTTTTTATTAAAAAAAATTGCAGTTGTTCGTTATTTTTATAAAAATTTCGTAAAAATAATATTTTATGTTCTAGCTCATATATTTTCTATTTTGTAAGGATTCGGCAGGCCTGGGGGAATAGATGTGCGAAATCCCGTTGTCGCATTCAAGACGCACAAACTGTCATACATATGAACATATATTTACATATGTATATGTTTATATATATGTTTTTGTCATATATATGTATATGTTTATATATATATATATGTTTATATATATATATATATGTTATATATATACGTTTATTATATATATATACGTTTATACGTTTATATATATATATATATGTTTAGGGCTATATGTTTATATATATATACACACGATGCAGCATCCTCGCCACCTCCATGCAGCAGCACCAGCTCCGGCCACCTCCAGCTCTCTCGTGCCTCCTCAATGAGTCGCCGGCCACCTAGCTGGGCCGCCACCTCAAGCAGCCAGCTACCTCCACTTCCGCTTCCTCCACGTCAGCAATCCCTGTGCGCCTCCTCCAAAATCCAGCGAACAGCAGCCCGGCCACCATTCATGGAGCTCGGCCAGCTCATCAGTAACGCCACTTCCACCTCCTCCACGTCATCAATCCAGCAACTCCTCCAGGCGCGCCTCCTCCGCTCAAGATCTGTCGTTTCCCATTGATGCCGCCTCCAGCCCAAGCTCCTCCAATGATGCCGCCTCAAATTATTGCCGCCAACCTACACCTCCCGCCCAAGACGTTTCACGTCAAGATCCTATAAATATTACCTCGGGAAGGCCAAGGGGAGGATGATTTGGGAGAGAAGAAAATAAGAGCTGAGTTATTAGAGATTTTGGTTTAATTTTATAAATATTTGGTTCCGGAAAGTTATTAATTTCGGCCGATATTTTAGTTGTTCGATTACAATCGTGTACGTTTCTTTGGGATCTCGTCAACTTGTAACTTTGTATTTTTTTCCGTCTAACAATTAAATTTCTGATTATATTTTCGCTCCAAAATATTGTCATCCCCTATTTCAATTTTGTCTCGTCATTTTTCGCTCGTTTCCACCATGTTGTATATTGAAGCGAAAAATTCCTCCACCTCCATGAGTAACTAATTCCTATAGTGCTCGATCGCGACGATCCGAGGATGAGATAATTTTGCTATGATTTTTAGATTTGTTTTTCTCTAATTGTTGAACGCTTACGATTTACCTTGGATATAACAAATTATTATGAGGCTATATCATTAATATATAGTCTTCATATTGTTTTCGTTCTTTAGTTAGCCGAGGGGCTCATAAGACGAATCGATCACTCATTGGTAAAATGAGTAGAACGCAACCCTCGAGAGAGGACGACGTAACTCTTCCGGATTTGAGTAAAATCCAATAGCGAGGTTCACTTCCTAAAGCAAGTCTTAGGCGCTGCGATTTGAGAACGAAAGTTTGGTCGATACACCTAAACTTAGTTGAACTTAATTCTCGAAAGAGGAGTGTTCATGCTGCGGGAACCTTCACGGTCAAAGCCTCTTCAACAAGAGAATAACATTGCTACTTTCATTTCGTAATTTTATAAATCCGAGGTGACTCAAAGATCGGGTACTAGTTTTAAACCATCGATTAACTTCCGTTAGCATTTCTTTTAGTTTCGGCTATTTGCAAACAAACCAACCCAACTTTCTATTGATAAAATAATAGCGATTTTCAAAGTAGAATTACTCAACCACCCCGAGTCTAATACGACCTTGGTTTTATAAACCTATACTACGCTCGATACGGTACACTTGCCGTTGTCGTTAGCAGATATAGTTTTGCGCATCACTTTCCCATACCAAACCCTATCTGGGACATCCTCCTGCAATGTTGAACTTGGTGAGAGGTTGATGACATGCGCTGCAGTAAGAAGAGCCTCGCCCCAAAACATCTCTGGCAGCTTCGACTCAGAAAGCATGCATCGAACTCTCTCCATCAGTGTCATGTTCATCCTCTCAGCTACACCATTCAGCTGTGGCATCTTCGGCGGGGTCTTCTCATGTCTGATGACATGGTCCTTACAGTACTCATCAAAGGACCAATGTACTCTCCTCCGTTGTCGGACCTGATGCACTTCAGTCTCTTCCCAGACTGTCTCTCCACCTCAGCGTGGAATCTCCTGAAAGTATCGAGAACCTGATCTTTGGTCTTGATGGCATAGACCCAAAGCTTCCTCGAATGGTCGTCAATGAAAGTGACGAAGTATGATGCTCCTCCTATAGTCTGGACCTTCAGTGGTCAGTACACATCAGTGTGAACAAGCTCCAACGGCTCTGATCTCCTGGTGGACGTGTGGCTGTGGAATGAAATCCTGTTCTGTTTCCCAGCCATACAGTGGTCACACCTCTCCAAGTGATCACCAAAAATATCACTAATCAGCTTCTTCTTCGCTAGGCATCTCAAACCCTTCTGTCTAATGTGTGTCAGCCTCTTGTGCCATAAGGAAGTGGATGCCTCATCCCTGATGGAGTTGGCCTGAGCAGCTTCAGGCCTCCCATCCATGTAGTACAGTCCAGAATCTCTATAACCTCTGGCCATCACAAGTGATCCCCTGATCAGCTTCCAGAAGTCTCCTCCAAAGACATTCAGGTGTCCTTCGTCTCCAAGTCTGCCAACTGATAAAAATTGAAGCGAATGTCTGGCACATGTTGCACATCCCTCAGAACTAGTAGGGCTCCCGTACTCGTCTTCAAGTGCATGTCTCCACGCCCAAGTACCTTGGACGTATCCCCATTGCCCATCCTCAACACCCCACAGTCATGAGTGGTGTAAGTGGCAAATAACTTCCTGTTGTGGGAGACATGTGCAGAGGCTCCAGAATCAACGATCCAGCATCGATCGTCACACGCAAGTGCAGCTGTGACGTCGTCGCCAACAATGATGATGTCGTCCTCCTCAGTCAAAACAGTGGCTGTCGTGTGACCCTCATCCTTGACCTCAGTGGCAATCCCCTTCTTCCTCTAATCATTCTTCAAGGAGTAGCAAAACTTCTTGATGTGACCCTTCTTATGGCAGTAGTGGCATTCCACGTTCTGATAATGTGTCTTGGACTTGCCCCTACTCTGACTCATGTTCTCCTTCCTTCCTCGGCTCTTACTCCTTCCTCTCCCCCTGGGCTCAGAATAGAGAACGTCAGCTCGTGAAGAAGAGCCTGAAGTCCCATGAGACTTTCGTCTCACCTCCTCATTCAAGATCCCACTCTTGGCGATCTCCATGATAACAATCCCCTGGGGAGAAGAATTGATCAGAGAAACTCTGACCATCTCCCACGAGTCTGTAAGTGACTTGAGTAGCCACAAAGCATTCACCTCGTCTTCAAAAGTCACCTTCATAGCAGTAAGACGATCAATAATCCCCTGAACTCATTGACATGATCCAAAATAGGTGAGCCCTCCCGGTACCTGAACTCTCCAAGTTTCTTCAGCAGATAAAGCTTGTTGATGCCCGTGCTCTTGCATACAAATCCAATAAGGACCACCGCCGCCACCGGCCTGACCGCCGGACGGCGGAGCCGCCGCCGGCCTGACCGGAGCCCACCGGCGGGGTCGCCGGACTCCGGCGAACCCGCCGGGTGTAGCCCGGCTGGGCTCCGGCAGGGCCACCGCCGGCGGTGGCCCTGACCGTGAGCCCCAGATCCCCAGATCTGGGGCTCACGGTCAGGGCCACCGCCGGCGGTGGCCCTGCCGGAGCCCAGCCGGGCTACACCCGGCGGGTTCGCCGGAGTCCGGCGACCCCGCCGGTGGGCTCCGGTCAGGCCGGCGGCGGCTCCGCCGCCGGCGGCAACTCTAAAATTCGAGCCCGGGCAGGCGGAGGGAGGCGGAGCGAGGCGGAGAAAATAAAAAATTACAAAAAAAAATTCTGCCTATAGTTTGAATAGTAAATAAAATTACAAAACAAATTACTTTTATATTATAATAAATATATTAGAATAATATATATATATATAACAAAATTTATAAATTTATATAAATTTAGAATTTTATATAAAACAAAATTTATATATTTTTATATAATTTTTTTAAAATAAAATTATAAGAAAAAATATGTCTAAAACGTCACCGCTGTTTTGTCAAATGGTTCTCTGTTTTGAACAGTTCTGCAAACACAGACTACCCAAACAGATTTTCGTTTCCAGCATCCAGTTTCCACCAGCTCCATTTACAAATCTTCCATTACAACAGTTCCCTTTACAACCGCAACCGCATTTGGTTCGGCGGCGGCGGATCGATCCGGCGTTTCGATCGGTGGTTTTGGAACCGGAGGGGGGTAGCGGGGGTTGGAGACGGAGCGGGAGAGGAGCTTTTCCTTCTATCCGAGGGTCGAAACGCCGCAAACGCCGCCGGAGGGGCATTTGTTTTGCCGCCTTCCGGCGGCGTTTGCCCCAAACGGGGCGGCGAAACGCCGCCCCAAACGAAGCCTAAGAAGAAACCAAGTGTGTCCGGTGTCCTTACTATGTTGTTCAATGTTACTTGTTAGGAACCCGCCGGCGAGAAATGGTTGGTGGATAACGGTGGTGGAGGTCAGACGAAGCCCAGGAGTTGGGTTGGAGGATAGAGACGAAGAGGAGAGAGAAAGAGACGAGGTTGAGGAAGAACATATCTTTATTAAACCATGCATCAAAAAAACTATTACAGATCTAATGGCTAATTTATACTATTTTATATCTAACTAGCCGTTACATGTAATAATTGATTGCGCCTAAACTAATCTTGGCTTGACCGGCCCTTCTGGAATGCGGTGTCGAAATCTGGGCCTTTGATATTGATCTGGCGCCCCTGGATGGTTCTGATCGTTTGTCGTTGGTAATTATAAAGTAGCTTTTAATCTGCGCCCTTAGATGCCGATGATGATGAACGCTCTTATTCTTGTGCTGACACCTGGCAAACCTGTCTCGTTAAAGAGAGACAGCTGGCTATATCTGAGGCGTCAATTTGTCCTGATTATATCTGAGGCGTCAATCCTAGTATTGCCTTCCTCTTTAAGAACGCTGTCCTCGGCGTTCGACCGATACTTTCTTCTCTTTGCTGGATTTTTTAGGGTTTGTGAGCTCTTCGCCGTCTGGTCTTCCGGCCTCTTTACTGCTCTTTGACTTCCTGGTTTTATGGAGGTTTGTTGATGCCGCTGTGTGCTTGGTTGAAGGGTTTGAGAAGGCAGTTGCGATGATGATCCACTGATTTGCTAGACAGATACTTGATAGATCTGAGGACTGTAACTCACTCTTTGACATCCAATGTTCTCCGACATTTTCGGTAAGCGATTTGAGTTTTTTTTTTATAGTTCTGGAACTCCCTGAGTTCCTGGAGCGTCATGAGTGCCTTTGTTGATGTCGTCGGCCTCCATTTTGTTTGTTCGTTTATTTCTCTTTTTCTTCTGGCCCTAAGTCATTCTCGTTCTCTCCATGTTTAGTAGTTGCAGATCTGCTTGTAGATGTGGATGATCTGTAAGAGTATTTAGATCTTCCCATGTACTATCTGCTGCGCGGTAGTCCCTGCCATTGAACTAGTTCTTGTTGTTGACGCCAGGAAAATCCTGACTTCAAGATTCAGACCGATGCAACCGGAGGCTACTCGCCCAGCAGTCCAACGAGATGACTTGGCTGACAACGATGAAGAAGACTAACGACAACAAACAGGACCCCAGGTGCTGCGGCAGGGAGGTTCCACCACGTACCCAGAAGCTCAGAAGAGTCTTCCCCTCCAAAATCAAGAATGGTCGAGCAGGGTACGAGGAAGGCACCTACTTGGCGAGAAACAAGAGAGTGACGGCCAAGCGGAGATGGGTCCAATGGTTCGAAAGTTGGGTTTTGAAAGCTCAGCCAAAGGTGCCAATCTAGGTACCCATGGGGTCCTATTTATAGGAAAACCAAAGGGGAGGGGGCCTTTTATAGCCCTCATCCTGCCTGGCGACTATGGGATGCTCGGCGAGCATTAAGCCATAGTCGCCCACCTGGCGAGTATTGGGTGCTGCTCGCACATGCCGGGCCAATACTCGCCCAGGTCTTCTACTGCTCCTGCGCTCGACGAACTCTGAAGGCTGCGTTCGATGAACTCCTGAAGCTGCGTTCGACGAACTCCTCTGGGTTGCGCTCGACGAACTCTTGAAGGGCTGCGTTCGACGAACTCCTGAAACTGCGTTCGACGAACTCCTGAAGCTGCGTTCGACGAACTCCTCTAGGCTGCGTTCGACGAACTCTTGAAGGGCTGTGTTCGACGAACTCCTCTAGGCTGCGTTCGACGAATCCCTCTACTACTTCTGATGGCTGACTTTGTCTTGTACTGCTGGCTTCTGCGTTGACCTTTGACCTTGACTTCTGCCTACGTGGCTTTGATTGGGTCCACCCTCGGAGAACGAGGGTTGTACACAATCCCCGCTCTTTGCGAGTAATGTAGTTGCTCGGAAAGAATCATCCAACCTTCATTCGACGAGTTGTCCTGTTGGCGACTATTGGTCTATACTCGGCGCCTCGCTAGTCGACGCTTGGGCTCTATATATAGAGGGTGGGGGGTCTCTGATGGCACGACTTTTCTGATCTCGCTCAAGATGTCGCGCAGCGCTGCTGAGGAAGCTGATGCCGCTCTGGCCGACCTTATGGGGTTGCTCCCGCCTGTTCAGGCATCTACTCGCGTAGAACCCGAACTTGAAAGCTTCCTCGCCTCAAAGAAGAGAAAACAGCTCGCCAAGAAGAAGAAGCAGAAGGAGAAGAAGAAAGCTGTTGTAGAGGACGTCGCCAATCCTCTGGGCGACCAACGCCAGAAGCTGCTGGACGACCTGGGGCTCTCTCACGAGGGCGACTCGCCGGCCACTGATCCTCCAGCTCCTAATGTCGCCGTGGAGGCGAGCACGACTGGGACCTCGGCCCAGAATCAACCAGAGAATCCCGCCTCTGCGCGAGGTGGGAGCTACCTACTCGCCACCTCCTTGATTAGTCTGTCATTTCAACTATACTTGTGATGTTTAACGCTTCTTCTATACTCGCAGATTCGTCTGCCATTAATGCTCAGGAGGAGCCTTTGGCCGTACCTCCTTTGCGATCGTCGCCTATGATCTCGCCTGGGGTTGGTGGTCGCTCGGTATGAATCCTCCACTGCTCCTCGCTGGAGAAGCGACCTTCGAGCGAGCAGCGGGGCTCCTTCGGCGAGCAGCGCGCCGCCATCACCTCCGCCTCTTCAACAATCGGAGCTGGCGAGCAGCTCGCAGCTGCCCGCGGGTGGGCTTCCGCCACCTCCTCCGTTCCATCATCCTGCTGTCACTCAGGGCGATCAACGCCCTTTGTCTTCTGCTGCTCCTTCAATAAATCTGGGAGAATCCTCTCGCCGAGGCGGGGTTTGGGGCTCTTCGGGCTTCTTTGCTCCTAGGGGAGGAGGGCGACCAGGGGATATCGCGGCCGGGGGACGCGCCTTCCAGCCGGGAGCAGACCGCTGGGTCCCATCCTGCTCGGCGAGGTGATCATCGTCGCAGCGCATCTCCTCATCAAGGAAGGGGCTATCCTCGCCGTCAATCTCGCAGTCCTCGTCGCGAGGCGAGGAACGATGCTCATCGGCCTGGTAAATGTTTGTTTGCTGGCGACCTTATTCAATACTCGCTAATGGATTTTTTTACTTACCTTTCGATTTTGCAGCTCGCGCTCATACTCCGGTGGGATCTTTGATCGACGCCATCCGGCTCTCTTCTCGCGAGTACCAGGAAAAGGCTACTCGCGCTATCTTGGAGCTAGAGTCAAGGTTGGAGCGGTTGACGATCTGCGAGCCTCATCGCCGCCTGACTGAGATGGAGTCGCGGGTTGAGCGCCTGGCGAGCAGCGACGCTCATCGTCGTTTGACTGAGTTGGAGTTGCGGGTATCTCGGCTGGAAGAGTTTGATACTCGGCTAGCTGGTATAGAATCTCGCCTTCATATTGTCAGCGACTTGGAGCGCCGAGTTGCTAGGATTGAGCATCGGCAGCAGCTTCATCATGACGAGCTCGTCGGGATGCGCGCGAGCATGGGCTCGGTGGGGCGGCTGGCGAGGATCAGCTTCGGCAAGGCGAGGACGCGATGACCCTGGCTTTCGAGCATTTCAAGCGTACTCGCAGCATGGGCTGGGTCGGGCGACATCCTCAACCTCCGGATTCGCAGGCGAACCTTCAAGGGCCTCCTTAGTTGCTTTTTTTTCTTTCTTTCTTGTCACTGAATTGCTTATCGCCACTTTGAACGAGTATTTCGTTTGAACACTATTTATTTGATGTAATAATATTTCTTTTTAGGCTAGTATTCTAACTCGCCCTTCATTCCTCGCTTTGTTTTCTTTTCTGTGATGTCTTGATTTTATTCCATCTTTTTTATTCTTGCGTGTAGTGGTTGAATGTTGCCTATGGCTGGTGAGCTATTTCATGTTTCTGTTTGCAGGTTTTCATATGCTGGAGGTCGGCAGTCTTTACACGCGTTTTTCTAGTTGGCGACTTCCTTTAGTACTCGCCACCCCCTTAATCTCTATTATGTTTGTAACAGGCGACACAAAATTTCACTGAGCCGAGAAATTGCTAGTGCGTGCACTTTATTGTCAGGAGATTGGAGAATTCTGCACGTGGGATATTTATATAATTTTATTAATTTCGATTTTTTTTGCGTGTTAAAATTCAATGTACTCGATCTTGTAATTCCGAAAATTATTTCATAGATGATATTATTAATTTCTAAATTTATAGCAGGATGGTTATTGGAGTATAATGGCAGTGCTCACAATAATTATTTAGGGAATAAATATTATTACTAAGATTTCTTACGAAGTTAAGACGAATTTCTATACTTATTTAAAAGAAGTTTCAAAAAAAAAATTAATAAAGAAATTATTTTTATAATGTCTTAAAATTTCATATTTTTATTTATTGTCAACAAAATTTATGCTTACTAGAATATTTTAGAATGTCACTGACAAAATAGCTAATATTTATAGAAAAAATTTAACGACTGTGATTATTAGCAGCCCGCATTATTAAAAAAATGACTATTGAAAGGCACACAAATCTCTTTCATTTTTTATTCAAATCATTATATTTAAAGATGCATTATAATCATACAAAAAGCGTGCTAGCTTTATCTTTTTAATATTATAATAATTTGACTGGATTCTTATCCCCGCACCGACACATGGAGTTATGGATAGCGCATAAAGTGTTCATGATTGTATCAATTACACCGAAGATAAGCATGAGTCTGACATCTGGAAAGTACGATATTATATTATATTATATAAAATACACGTGAAAAACGTGAACATATATATCAACATGAACAAAAAAAAAGCTATCAAACTTCATTTTATATATGCAATTGTTATTAACACATCAGTTTTGGCTATTCGCGCACCAATTTCTACAAGTTATTAAGCGTCTTTTGAAAATACTTCTTGTACATGTATTTTTAGGAAAATTGTTCAACACGAAAGTTGTAGATCTCGACGAGATGTACAAGGCGTATTGGCCAACACGTTTCGTGTTGAACACTTTTCCTAAAAATGCACATACAAGGCGTATTGGCGCCCTGATCATAACTATAGCAAATTTTTGACGAATTTTTGAAAATACGCATTGTACTTGCATTTTTAGGAAAAGTGTTCAACACGAAAGTTGTAGATCTCGACGAGATTTACAATTTTTGTGATGAATACTTTTCCTAAAATGCATGTACAAGACGTATTTTCAAAAGGCGGGTAATAACTCATTGAAATTGGTGTGCGAATAGCCAAATCTGGTGTGCTAATAACAATTGCCTTTGTATAAAAGCAATTGCTCAGGGAGAAATAAGTAGGAACGCAATCCGTTTCTAGAGCATCGTGCTGATTTTTATCTGTTGGATTCATGATCCGATCATCAGCCAAATGTGCAAAAAAAAATCAGAAAAAGTACGCGCGATGCGCAGGAGATTTTAATCTGAGACGCATCTCGTACAGTGCTCTTTAGTGCGGGATGTGTACAAATTTTTTTTTTTTTGCATGACTCTTTTGCGTGCCCCTTTTTATAGACGATTTATATTAGCACACATTTTCTCACTATACATAGTTTTTATATACATAGCCCATAAAGATATCTTTGTACACCTTTGCAATATTCACAATCCAAAAATTAAAATTTATTCTCGTACACAATTTTCATCCCACACTAAACAGATAATGCATACACGACACGAGTGGTCTTTGACTCTAAGGGTCAGCTCGTTTGGACGGCATTGGTATTCAAGTAGTGGTTTGAGAATACTAAAACCAATAATGCTATTCGGATGAACAGTTTTGGGATGGAATTGACTTTTGAGTCCAAAGTCATTGATATTGAAATAAACCTACAAAATCTTTCGTCGAATGTTTAGATCTCGCCGTCGGTTTTAAGATTCAGCATTTCGGAACAGTGAACTCACCCGAGCGCGCGCTTTCGCCTGGTCGCACATTTTTGCATCGGCGCTCATTTTTGCTCGGGCACATTTTCGCCACGGCACGCGTTTTTGCGCAGGGTGCATTTTTGATCGGACATGTATTTTTCGCCCATGTGCGCATTTTTGACCGGAGATGTATTTTCGCATAGGTGCGCATTTTTCGCCCGGACGCATATTTTTTGACCGGAAGCGCATTTTTTTTCGCTCGAGCATGTGTTTTTTTTCGCCCGGGTGGGCATTTTCCGCTCATGCGTGCATTTTCCGCCCAGGCATGCATTTTTCGCCACGACACATTTTTTGTCCGAAAACGCATCACTCAGGAATGCATTTTTCGTCATTATTTCCAATACCAATTCCAACCTGCATTTGAAAAGCTTTTGTGCCTCAATTGCAATTCTACTGGCCAAAATTTTCATCATGCATGTTAATTATATGCCTTGAATCCTAACCCAAAGGCGGCGACCGATGCTGAATACGACCCGCAGGGTCCGTGGCCGTGACCCTGGCCGAAGTTTTTCTAGCACACGACCCGAGACACACGGGCGTGTGCCTCGGGCATGTGCGGTTGCAACTGTTTCTGAAGTCAGGGGACGCATCCAGAAGGAGGAGAGACGAGACTTTTCGTGGCACACGGCCTGAGACACACGGGCGTGTGCCGTTCCGAAGGTTCCAGAGTAGTTGGGACACGTCTGTTGATGTAAAGACGAGTCATTTTGGATGAACGGTTTTATGATGGAATTGACTTTTGAGTCCAAAGTCATCAATATTGAAGTAAACCTACAAAATCCTTCGTCGAATGTTTAGATCTCGTCGTCAGTTTTAAGATTCAGCATTTCAGAACTGCGAACTCACCCGGGCGCGCGCTTTCGCATGGTTGCACATTTTTGCATCGGCGGTCACTTTTGCTCGGGCACATTTTCGCCAGGGCACGCGTTTTTGCGCGGGGTGCATTTTTGACCGGACGTGTATTTTTCGCCCAGGTGCGCATTTTTCGCCCGGATGCACACTTTTGATCGAAAGCGCGTTTTTTGCTCGAGCATGCGCTTTTTTTTCTCCCAGGCAGTCATTTCCCGCCCATGCGTTCATTTTCCGCCCAGACATGCATTATTTAACACCACATATTTTTTTGCCCGAAAACGCATTTTTCTCTCAGGAATGCATTTTTCGTCATTCTTTCCAATACCAATTCCAACCTGAAGTCGAAAAGCTTTTGTGCCTCAATTACAATTCTACTGGCCAAAATTTCCATCATGCATGTTAATTATATGTCATGAATCCTAACCCAAAGGCGACGACCGCTGCTGAATATGACCCGCGGGGTCCGTGGCCGTGACCCTGGCTGAAATTTTTCTGACACACGGCCCGAGACACACGGGCGTGTGCCCCGGGCATGTGCAGTTGCAACTATTTCAGAAGTCAGGGGACGCATCCAGAAGGAGGAGAGACGACACTTTTCGTGGCACACAGGCGTGTACCCTGGCCGTGTGCCGTTCTGACGGTTCCAGAGTAGTTGGGACACGTCTATTGATGTAAACTTATGAATATATATATATAATATATGATATATATATATATATCTTTTTACTTCAATTTTAATAGTGTCTGCGTGGAGACATTGGGCCGGTTTAGCAACAACCAGTCCTTCTAGCTATTGTTGGGATATAACGCGAAAACTATCCCCTAGGCGCAACCAAATAATTCAGGGTATACAAGCGCATGAATCTGAACAAGAATCTCTGCATATATAAATAATATAACTGCAATGATACAACATGAAGAAATGTACCGACGTCCGTTACAGAATACACCGCTGAGAGGCGGACTCGCTCGACCCGCGGGAGGGATAATAATCTGGATTGCAATCCGCTAGCACAGCGGACGCACAAGGTTCACCGAGAACCTTCGTCGTCAGATGACGACCAAACCACCGGCCACCACCGGAGAAGCACCGTCGAGGCCAACTGCACCCGCGCACATCATCGACACCAAGCCGCACCACCGGAGAGAAACACCATCAAGGCCGCTGCACTCCCGCATGCCTTTGCCGCCACACCCGCACCGCCGGAGAGAAACCCCGTCAAGGCCACTGCACCACGCTCGTACGACATCATCTCCTCACTTCGCCGCCATCGCACGGTGTTGCACCAACGACAACCACCGGTGGAACCTCTATTGGGGTCTCCCACCCCTCGCGGCACCCAGAGCAAGACGGCGAAGGCGGCGAAGGCGGCTCTTACCTCCGGCGCTAGCAAGGCGGCTCCTCCCCAACACGAGCAAGAGAGAGAAAGGAGAGAGAGAGGGAGACGGCAGGGCTCCAAGCAATAGACGACAGCCCCTCATTCAAGGCTACAGGTGGCTCTTCTATCTGTCTCTCACGGATGGGGATGGCTTTTCATTCATGCGTATAGGTAGACAAAAAGGAAATCATTCATGCCCCCTCCCCCTTTAGCAACTCACGTGAAAGGCCCAAAAAAAGAAAAAAACAATTCTTTTTACTCCCTTTGATTTGGATGTGCATATTCCAAGGGGGAAGGAAATAAATTCCAAATTCGGATACCGGACCAACCGGATCCGAACCAAACCAACAATCACCACCTTGGTTCGGGGTCTGGTACCACCACCTATACGAAGGACTCCTGCACAAAGCATCAACTGCGCGAAGCAACACTGCACGAAGCACCACCTCAAAGACCGGAGGCGTCAGCCGACCTGCTCCAGTCGACTCATCCTTGCTCGGGCTCAACCCCTGAATGTCGACGCAACCGGATAGCTGAATCTGACTCGCCTAGTCAGACTACCAGAAGGGCGATCCCCTGCACCACCTCGACCATCCACTCTGTCGGCCGCAGAAATCATGGGTGCACCACCACATATCATGGTCCCCATCAGCCGGTACAAACTACCGCACAGCTCTCCTGAGCATGGTACGCCCTCACTCCACCATCAGGACTCCTCCTCAGGCCACCCAACTGTAGTCACTGGAATCCAATCCGCTCAGTAATGTCAAACATCTAGTTGTCAGATCGCACAGACTCTCAGTGATGGTGAGGACCTCATCACTATGCACCCTGACCCAGCTGTCACCCAGTTCACACCCTAGCCTCGAGGCTTTTTGCATGTTGCGAACTCGCTCTCCTGTGTGACTGCACTGTCTGCAATGGTAAAATACTATACCCTCCTTCGGCCCGGATTGAGATCGTGCTCCACTCAATCCCTTGCCAAACTACCTCACCTTACCCATCCGCTGCCTTCGCCGCCACACCCGCACCGCCGGAGAGAAACCCCGTCAAGGCCACTGCACCACCACAAGCCTTTGCCGCCACGCCCGTACGACATCATCTCCTCACTTCGCCGCCATCGCACGGTGTTGCACCAACGACAACCACCGGCGGAACCTATATAGGGGTCAACCACCCCTCGCGGCACCAAGAGCAAGACGACGGCGGCGGCGAAGGCGGCTCTTACCTCCAACGCTAGCAAGGCGTCTCCTCCCCAACACGAGCAAGAGAGAGAAAGGAGAGAGAGAGAGGGAGACGGCAGGGCTCCAAGCAATAGACGGCAGCCCCTCCTTCAAGGCTACAGGTGGCTCTTCTATCTGTCTCTCACGTATGGGGATGGCTTTTCATTCATGCGTATAGGTAGAAAAAAAAGGAAATCATTCATGCCCACTCCCCCTTTAGCAACTCACGTGAAAGGTGATAGGAGTGCTCGAAGCATCCGAGTGAACGTCAAGTTTGGAACAAACTACCCGTTGCCCCCAGCGGGAGTATTTATAGGCGTAACCATAAATCTCCGACAACCTATTATGGGTACTTTAACGGACCCGTTAGGGTTCCGTTAAATACCTGTCAATTCTGCTAAATATACCTTAACAAAAGGCCCAAAAAAAGAAAAAAACAATTCTTTTTACTCCCTTTGATTTGGCTGTGCATATTCCAGGGAGGAAGGAAATAAATTCCAAATTCGGATACGGGACAAATCGGATCCGAACCAAACCAACAGCTATCTCCATTATGGTGGCATCGTTTACCGGAAGGATGTCGCTACAGAGACGGAGGTCATTGAGGCTTCCAAACAAGCGAACACTCATTCCTTCATCAGCCCTCGGAGGGATACTCAACTAAGGTTGGGGAACAAGGGGTGCAGCTTTCCGGAGGCCAGAAGCAGCCTGTTGCCATTACACGTGCAAGTACTGCGGCGGGCGACTCCGACAAGGACGACAAACGGGCGGGCGACTCCAGCACGCCAAAATCTCGTGAGTGGGCTGCGGTTAGAAAGAGTTTGTGTGTACAAAAAAGAATTTAAACACGTCTTATGCGTGGTCTTGCATAATGTATGATGTCCTTGTTAGAATGGTTTATTGGAAATGTGAACCGAAAGCCTGAATTAAAAGCATGAATTTAATGTAATTAGAACCAAAGGGTCATATAACTATGTGACTCAATTTTGTATCTTAATTAAGTCGCCCTCTTTACTTTACTGATGCTTAGAATGCCGCATGTCTGTAAGTATAAAATGACCAAAATCTGTATCAATTGTAAGCACAGAATGAATGAATCAAGTTCAAAGTCCCTTCTATTTCCCCATTTTCTCCTCTTTTCTTCCCCGTCGTTTCCTGCAATGTCAAACCACAAATTAGTTTTCTTTATCCATCAGTAATTGAAAATGTTGTGCGCGGGTAATTTGTAATGGAGTTGTCGGCGACCGAGGTGGGTTGATGAAGATTATTTTTGAAAAGCACAATCTGTATCAATTGTAAGCACAGAATGAATGAATCAAGTTCAAAGTCCCTTCTATTTCCCCGTTTTCTCCTCTCTTCTTCCCCGTCGTTTCCTGCAATGTCAAACCACAAATTAGTTTTCTTTATCCATCAGTAATTGAAAATGTTGTGCGCTGATAATTTGTAATGGAGTTGTCGACGACCGAGGTGGGTTGATGAAGATTATTTTTGAAAAGCGGCCACATGGGATGAGGGTGACTACAACTCCAATCTCCATTGGAAGGCCAACACCAACAGCTAGAGCTCTATGATATTCCCAAGTTTTGTTGGAGTTAGTTTGGTTTGAACATGAACTTGAATGTCCAATTGGGTTGTGTAATTTTTGTTGATTCTTTTATAGCGAGTGGTTTGGCGGTTAAAGACTCGATAAAAAGGGGTTGTTGGTTTAGAATGGAGACTGATATTAACATCATTGGCGTGTAAACCTATGTTGCACCGACACCGACACGTGACACGCGACACGACACGACACGACACGCGACTCGTCCATTCTCCTAAACTACTAATATTCGACACGTTCGGACACGTTTGTTAAATTCATATTTTTTAATTATAGAAATTGTAAAATACTAATAAATAGACAAGAAATGAACAAAAAGCATATAAAATTGTCATTTTCATACCTCCATATTATATATCATCTAAAAAGATAACTAATTCCATGTCCGGCTCATCCAGTGAGAGATTTGCAATTTCCAGCATACCAACATCTTCGAATGTATCAAAAGCATCCCCGCCAATATCCCACATCTTTGTTTCTCCTTGTGTATATTGTGGATTTTTTCTTGAAAGTAGACGTAGATTGCTGTGTATGAAAACCAGATCTTCTGCACGTTTTGGTGTCATTCTATTTCTCTTCATTGAGTTCACAAAAGAATATGTACTCCAATTTCTCTCCGCACATGATGATGAGGACGGTTGTGCAAGAAGCTTTAAGGCTAAGCTTTGTAGAATACGAGCACTTGCTCCATGAACAACCCACCAAGCCTTGGGATCCATAGAATATCTGCTTTGAATTGAATCAAAATCTCTAAAATCTCCATTTATGTATGCAAAATTTGCATACTCTAAATTCACCCGTGTTCGCTCCTCAATATCCGGAAAGTATTTCCTAAAACATTTCTTAGTTTCTTGAATTATCTCACTATCCTTGTATGGAGAAACTCTTGAAGGATCTTCATTGAGCCATTGTTCACTATAATACCTAATGTAAAAAAAACACAAGTATTAATAACATAAACATTAACCATTAATATAAATATTAAAAACACATGAAAAGTTAAAACTTACTTTGGATTCAAGGAATGTGCTAAGCAATGAAGAGGGGTGTTGTTCTTTGACCAACGATCAAGTAATATTGCTTGAACAACATCATAAAAAGTTGATTGCTCCTCTAACCTTTTAACCTCATGATCATAAATAGCTTTCTTCACCTTTTCAATCATAGAATCCCACATGTCATAGACTAAGTGAAGGCAAGGTTTATCTGTATCACAAAACCTCAGCATATCATAAATTGGAGCCGTGAAGGATAAGATGTAATCAATAGAGTCCCACCATGAATCATCTAGTACTTTTTCCTTCACAAATCTTGCACTTCCTTGATTATCATCTCGATAAATATTCCATTTATCACAAATGACCATGCTTTGGAGACCATTTTTAATGAGCTTAAATCTTCTTAACATCACAATCATTGAAGCAAATCTTGTTTCAGCAATGGATAGCAATTTCAAGTTAACGAACTCATTGTAAATTGCTAACCTCATGGAATGATTCATGATAAAATTCTTTACCTTCAAAACATTAGAAACAATTTCAAGTTAGCTAAATCATTAAACATATTGCTAACTTCATGGAATGATTTATGATAAAATTATTTACCTGCATAACATCAGAAACAATTTCTGATATCCAACTGCATTCCAAATAAACATCTTGATTTACCTCCGTATTCTTTGGATCACATATATTCTTCAATGCAAGATTCAAAGTGTGCACCACACAAGGAGTCCAAATAATGGAAGAAAATTCTTGTTCAATAAGTTGTCCCGCAGCCTTGCAATTAGCAGCATTATCAGTTATTATTTGGACAACTTTCTCATGTCCAATTTCATTTATAACCTCTTTGAATAGGTTATAAATAAAATGCATATCCTTTATCTCACCCGAGCAATCAACAGCCTTCAAAAACATTGCTTCCCCATCACTAACTGCCATGAAGTTAATAAGTGATCGGCGTTGGGAGTCACTCCATCCATCGCTCACTAGGCTAACACCCTTCTCCTTCCACATATTTTTGATAGGTGCACACAACCTTTTAATATTTAATTTCTCCTTTTGCAACAAGGTTGTCCTAAGCAAGTTGTATTTTGGTGGTATATATCCCGCAATATTATGATTTGCAGCATACGTAAAAGCGGATATAAAGTAAGGATTCCTTGCTAGATTAAACGGCAAACCTGCTGAATAAAACATCCTCGCAATCTCATAGTCTAACTGTTCTCGTTGACCTATGTTAAATGCGTTTTCAAGAGCTCCTTTTCCACCACTTTCAACTTTTCTTTTTTTTGTGCTATAATCAACCCCAGAGGTAGATCCACCTGAACTACTTGAGATGCTAAAAGGGGGTAAAGGAACTTTTCTAGGAGCAAGACTTGCAATTCTAGCATTCATCTCTTTTTCTAAATTTTCCATCTCGATGAGATCACTCTTTTCTACTTTGGCACATTTTCCAATTCCTTTACCACTAAGCATTAACAAATGTGCTCTCACTCTTGTATATGAACTTATAAAATTTTTGTCACAAAAGTTGCACTTCCAAGATAAATTATCTCCCGCCTCACCATGAGTAGCTAGCTTACTGACAAACCTCCATAACGATTTATTTGGTTCATCAATAGATATAGGCTCTTGTGAACCATCATTACTACCCTTGCTTGAAGACATTCTACAAAAAAAAATTCATATACATGTATGTATGTATGATGTATCCAACAACATTTGTACAACATTTGTATACTACATACAACCTATACAAAAAAAAATTCATCCAACAACATTTGTATAGCAAAATCTCAAACCTAACAGGCTAACAACATTTGTACAGCATTTGTATACTACAATTCTAAACAAAGAAGCCCTTATTTCAGAAATTGAAGAAGAGGAAGAAGAGGAAGAAGAGGAAGAAGAGAGGGAGTGGGAGAATCCTAACTTTCTTAATCATACCTTATATCCATAACAAAAGAAGGAAAAGAAAAATGAGAGGAGAGGAGAAAGACTTACAGTGGGGGGAGAAGAAGAGAAATCGCACGGTCAGCCCTCTATCGGGACACGCACGACTAGCCCAGCCCAACAAAATCGACGGGAGTTCTCGCTGGATTGGGGAAAGAACTGTTGTGGTTGTCGTCGACGGGAGTTCTCGCTGGTCGCTGGGGTGCTGGCTGGCGGCGGCTGCTTGCGATGCCGGGTCGGGAAGCTAGGGCTCACGCGAGGATCGGGTGAGGAGGGGGTTCGGGAAGGTAGGGCTCACGCGGGGGTAAATACAGAAGGAGACACGCGATGTCGGGTTTATTAAAAGCGTCGAGCGGGACACGCGTGTCTTTTTTTGCGGGACACGCGTGTCCCGCATTAGGTAACGTGTCGGACTTTCCGACACGCGTGTCCGAGCGTGTCGGCGTGTCGGACGCGTGTCGGAGAGTCCGACACCGACACTCTGGCCAGTTTGAAGTGTCCGTGCTTCGTAGGTGTAAACGGGAGGAAATATGAGAGGAATGATCATCGACCAACGTCGAAGCATGATTGTGTGAGCATTGGAAGGCGTGGTGAAGCAATGGCCAATGTAGGTGGGGGTGAATAAAAATACTTCCTCCTCAGTTTTATTATCTCTTCGACTAGCTTCATAAAGGTGGTGGTGTGGTGGATGAGAGTGATAGGAGTGCTCGAAGCATCCGAGTGAACATCAAGTTTGGAATGAACTACCCGTTGCCCCCAGTGGGGTATTTATAGGCGTAACCCTAAATCCCCGACGACCCGTTAACGGACTCGTTAGGGTTCCGTTAAATGTACGATACAATTCTAAATATACCTTAACATTCTCCTCCTATATTGTAGCAATTGTATCACATAACGGGTTAAACAAAGCATATAAGTTAGATAACGACAGAAAGAGTTTCGGATTAAAAATAACAAGAGTTTTAGATCAAACATCTAAACTCAAACAGGTTCCAAACATGCAAAAGCAAAAGCAGAAGCAAGAATAGTAATCTGATAACAAAACTCAAACAGGTGACGGGTCGGTCTACTCAAACAGCAGATCATCTCCATCCATGTCGAAATCCAATTTCTCTCCTCCAGACTCCAATTGATCTGCATTTAAACATTTGAATGTCATGAGAACAAACTCAATGAATCCATACATATGCATATCAAAAGTAAAGTGATTAGTTCTTACAATTTTGAACATAATACTCTAACTAGGAAGAAAGACTCACAGGTCCGCATCTCTTATCTAATTTACACAAAATTAGAAATTTGGTTTCATAGAACCAAGCTATGTTCCTTCGATTATTAAGATTATTACCAAACGTTTCACAATTGTATTATATCATCAAGTTTGGAATGATACAACAAGCTGTGACCAATATATCATCAAGTTTGGAATGATATAAGTAATGATCATAATATCAGGACGCATATCAGCAACTTTAGTATTCATTTTTGGAATGATACCCAATTCAGCCTTTGAAAAAAAATAGTTGTGTAAGTCATCAAGTTTGGAATGACTAGCAACTAAACAATCTCGGGCTTTCATCAAGTAACATCTGGAATACTTCAGTGTACTCAGTCTAGATGCGTGAATGTAGGCAGACTCGGTTCTAAAATCTTAAACAAACATAAGTATTAAGTCCCACTAAATAGACTTTAATCCCATATGCCCCGCTGTTTTAGATGTAAGAACCTTGCATAAGCCCTTGGTAAGGACATCTGCTACATTATCTTTTGATCTCACGTCCAAGAGGGAAATGATCCCTTGACTGGTGAGATAGGTCAACCAGGCCTGTTTCATCCGTAGTTGCCTTCGCTTACCATTGAACAGGGAATTGGTTGCAATGGTTTTTGTGGCTTGATTGTCACAAAATATCGAGATAGAGTTCATTTTCAGACTCGTCATTGGAATATACATAACCAAATCTCTGACCCACTCTGCTTCTTCGGCAGCTAAAGCAAGAGCATAGAGTTCAGATTCCATAGAGGATAGTGCTATACACGTTTGCCTCTTAGATTTCCAAGCTACTGCGGCTCCAACTAGGGTAAACACATAACCACTAGTGGACCTACTATCACCAACGTCTGAGCACCAGGAGGCATCAGAGTACCCTTCAAGCACGGGAGGGTGTCCACTGTAACATAAAGCATACTGCTCAGTATACTTTAAGTATCGCATCAGCCTTTCCAAGGCGTCCAGTGGTCCTTTCCAGGATTACTAGTGAATCTACTCAACATGCCGACCGTAAAGGCTATGTCGGGTCTAGTGCAGGTAGTAGCATACATGAGACTGTCAATGAGTTTGGAGTAATCCAACTGTCTAATAGGTGAACCGTCGTGAGGTTTCAGTCTATTATTATAGTCGTATGGAGTCTCAATCTTCCTGCACTTATCATAACCTCACTTCTCTAGTAGATTTCTGATATAGTGACTCTGGCTAAGGGTGATACCCTTATTCGTAAAGTTCACTTCCATGCCTAGGATGGTCTTCACCACACCTAAGTCAGTCATTCTAAATTTTGACTTCAAGGTAACCTTAACGTCTTCCACCTCAGACTGATCAGTACCCAGAATTAGCATGTCATCAACATACAAGCAGATTATAACGACGGAGTTTGGACTTGTCCGTATGTATAGACATTTATCTGAAAGGCTGGATTGAAAATTCAGGCCTTTTACGCAAAGTGTCAAACTTCTCGTGCCATAACTTTGGTGCTTGCTTCAATCCGTAGAGTGACTTAATCAACTTACAGACCTTGGTGTCGAGACGTTTTACGACAAACCCTTCAGGTTGACGCATGTAGATCTCTTCAGTTAGATCTCCATTTAAAAATGCAGTCTTAACATCCATCTGATGAACGACGAAACGTTCAATAGATGCGATAGCGAGAAGAACCCTGATCGTAGCAATGTGACAAACAGGTGAGTATGTATCAAAGTAGTCAACTCCACTCACTTGAGTGAAGCCTTTGGCAACTAGACGGGCTTTGTACTTAGCGATACTCCCATCTGGATTCAGTTTCTTCTTAAGAACCCACTTGCTCCCAATGGTTTTAGCTCCTTTGGGGAGGTCAACTAATGTCCAAGTGTGGTTCTCCATGAGAGAGTGCATCTCATCATCAATGGCTTCTTTCCATAACAGGGAATCCCTGGATCACATCGCTTCCTGATAGGTGGATGGATCAGCTTCAACGTGGTAAGTCACAAAATCTGTACCGAAGCTTTTAGGAACACGTTCCCTATTAGATAGCCTAGTGGACTCTAGGGCACTAGGGTGAACTGGCTCAATGTCAGGGAGTCGTAGTTCCGTCCCAACGAGGGTATCAGAACTGGTGTCTGGCAGACCTGGAAGAGTCAGGTTCTTATCTCTAAGAAACTTGTCCTCAAAGAACACAGCATCTCTAGACTCAATAACCGAGTTGGTAGAGAGATCTAGAAATCGGTCTGCAACACTATCCACCGCACATCCTAAGTACACACAAGTGTTCGTCTTAGGTCCTAACTTAGATCTCCTTATGTCAGGTATCCTAACACAGACGATACAACCCCAGGTTTTGAGGTGATCAAATCTGGGCGGTCTCTTAAACCAAAGCTCATACGGGGTTTGCTTCAGTTTAGCATGAGGAACCATATTTAGGATGTGATTCGATGCGAGGGCTGCTTCTCCCCAATAAGCGGCAGACATACTGACAGTCAACAACAGAATTCAACAGCTCTGTTAAAGTTCTATTTTTCCGCTCGGCAATACCGTTTGACTGGGGCGAATAAGGGGCAGTGGTTTCAGGTATTATGCCATTGCTGGCAAGAAAATCCATAAACTCACCCGAGACGTAATCACCTCCTCGATCACTCCTAAGTCACTTAATTTTCAAATCCAATTGGTTCTCAACCCTGTTTTTGAAAAGTTGAAATTTTTCAAAAGCTTCATCTTTTGATTTTAAGAGATAAATGTGAGTATATTTAGAGAAGTCGTCGATAAAAGTTATCAGGTACTTCCGACCACCACGTGTGACAAAACTCTTATAGTCACAAATGTCAGAGTGTATCAACTTTAGTAAACGTGTACTCCTAGACACCCGACTGAATGGTGTTCTAGTTATCTTAATTTGAGCACATATCTCACATTTGTCAAATTTGGTTTTTGTGTCTAAGGGGATGTTATGAGTTCTAGCTAGCAGATGTAGTTTTCTATAATTGACATGTCCTAGTCTTGCGTGGAAAGTCTTAGGATCTATCAAAGTAGAACTAACCCGATTGACCACTTCGTTTGCTAGACTCAACCGATACATTCCGTTGACTACGTACGCACAACCAAAATAATGTGAGTTAACCATTAAGGTCACCCTACCACCACTAATGTTAAAGGACATACCCGCATCGCTTAACAAACTAATCGAGATTAAATTAGCAGCTAATGTAGGAATGTATTTAACATCTTTCAAAAATAAATGCGTACCTGACGAGAGTAGCAGATCCACGGTCCCGGTCTGGAGTACCTCAGCAGTGGCTCCATTTGCCACTGTAACTGTCTCAGAGGCTGGAGTGGCATCCTTCAGCAGAGCGGAGTTGTGGCAGACGTGGCAGGTCGCCCCCGAATCCAACCACCAGTCAGTACTGGCCTGAACGTTTCCAACCTTGGCAACAAAGTGAGAGGGCACAGTCTGATTGAGCATATGAGCTCTGTTATCAGGCTTTGGTGGGTTAGCATCGGGCTTCTTGGGTTGCCTGCAGTCAGAAGCGCAGTGACCCCACTTGTTGCAGTTGTAGCACTTGCCTTTGAACTTCTTGATCTTCTTGCCGGTGTCTACTACTGCGGGTGCACTGGAGGGAGGTCGAGTCCGATCAGATCTAGGCTTCCTTTTCGGGTGTGTGATCATATTAGCAGCAGATTGCTGCTTGCTCACCACCTCCTTCACATGCCTTGTCCGATTCTCATCCTCAATGCAGATAAACCGCTTGAGTTCTTTCAGACTGACCTGAGTCTTCTTGCGATACATCTCTGTCTTTAAAGAGTACCACGCTGAGGGGAGCTTGTAAATGATGGCTCCAGCAACGAACCCATCCGGCAGAGGGACACTTTCAATGTTGAGCTTGGCCACCAAATTTTTCAGGTCTGCAATCTGGGGAAGGATTTCCCTGTCCTCAGAGAATGTGAATCTCATAAACTTGTCCACCAGATGCGTCTTGGACATGTTCTCCTCCTCTTTAAACTGATCTTCCAGCGCATTCCAGATCTCTTTCGCTGTCTTCAATTTCCCAAACGTCGCGACCAGTGAATTGGAGAGACAGTTGAGAAGATAATCGCGACAGAAGTCTTCGTCGCTGATCCACTGTGCTTCATCGGCTCCTCCTTGGAAGTCTGCGAAATCAGTCTGCAGGGTATAAAAAATATTTAAGAATTTCATACCAAACTGCGTATTCCGCTTCCAGGCACTGAACTCCGAATGGGAGAACTTCTCCAGCTTTATCAGCGACACAGGAGAGGAGAGAGAACTGTTCTTCTTAAGAGAAGCCATCGGAAGGTGGTGGCAGAAACACGGAATAATGGACCTCCAACAGCAAAGGGGGCTATCGCCTGGCGATAGCGCTGGCGTTAGCTTTGGCGGTAGCAACAGGGATGGCCAACGCCCGGCGATACTGCTAGCGCTGGCGTTAGCGAGGCAGTTACGCGTCACGATTCACGCGATCGACTCCTCCTGAGGCGGGATTTGCGGCGCGATCTCCTCGGCGACAGCGGATGGCGGCGCTTCACTCCACCTTACTTGGCGCAGAAAGAACTCCTTCAACAGCCTGGAGGACGAAGGCTCGGCGACAGCGGCGTCGAGCGGGAAGAGAAACAGAGGCGCAGGAAGGGCGTCGTCTTCCTCGCTACATGGACACGGGCAGCGATCGGGAGTACGAAGACCAGAGATCGCGATTGGCTCCGGTTGTCGCAGGCAACGTCGTCGACGTGAAGAATCACGGCAGGAACCGGAAGAGATGACGGCGCGGGATCTCCTCCTCCTTGCGGGCGACGGTGATGGAGAAGTTGTCCCAGGCGAGAAACGCACAGCAGCGGCGTCGAGAAAACCGAACGGGAGAGCGCGAGTAGGCCTTCATCTCCTTCCTTCCTTCTATCGACAGGGACGAAGCACACAACTTCTTCGCTACGCACGAACAAGGATCGGCAACGATTCGCGATCGGGAGGAGCAGTTACGGGAGAGAACCGCACGAACCAGGACGAACACAGCAGAGGGGGCTACGGTTCACGAACGTACTCTTCGAGAATGATAGGAGTGCTCGAAGCATCCGAGTGAACATCAAGTTTGGAATGAACTACCCGTTGCCCCCAGCGGGGTATTTATAGGCGTAACCCTAAATCCCTGACGACCCGTTAACGGACCCGTTAGGGTTCCGTTAAATGTACGATACAATTCTAAATATACCTTAACAGAGAGGAGATGGGGAATAAGCTTCACATGGCGATTGTGGTGGATGAGAGGAGTTGTGTTGGTGCAGGTGGAAATGGAGATATGTACTCAAGCAGCCTATGGTGATGTGTGGATGACGAATTATGACTTCGTGGATGGAGGATGATGACTTGGGGCTCTGTTTGGCACAGAGTTTTTGCTCATTATGACTTCGTGGATGGAGGATGATGACTTGGGGCTCTGTTTGGCATGGAGTTTTTGCTCATTATGACTTCGTGGATGGAGGATGATGACTTGGGGCTCTATTTGGCACGGAGTTTTTGCTCATTATGACTTCGTGGACGGAGGATGATGACTTGGGGCTCTGTTTGGCACGGGGTTTTTGCTCATTATGACTTCGTGGATGGAGGATGATGACTTGGGGCTCTGTTTGGCACGGAGTTTTTGCTCATTATGACTTCGTGGATGGAGGATGATGACTTGGGGCTCTGTTTGGCATGGAGTTTTTGCTCATTATGACTTCGTGGATGGAGGATGATGACTTGGGGCTCTGTTTGGCACGGAGTTTTTGCTCATTATGACTTCGTGGATGGAGGATGATGACTTGGGGCTCTGTTTGGCACGGAGTTTTTGCTCATGTGAGTCTAAATAAAAACGCCAAACGAAGCCGTAGTCTTTAAATAAGTATTGAGCATCTTCATAACTGTTGTTGTGTTGAAATTAGGACATGGTGCTCATTTTTGGATGCAATTAATTTCTAAGATAATTTGGTGTACTATTTTGTGTCCTGTGATACAATTTCTAGATATGAACTTGTTATATATATAAATGCTTTGGATACTATTTACTGCCATGGTTAGAGTTAAATGTAAATTGTTTTTTTCAAACTCATTAGTATTTGTCTAGATCGTGGCAAATAATTTTAAAATATATATAAATTATTATTTGTCATTATTTTAGACCGTGGAAATTAGTCATGGTAATATTTTTGTGTGTAGCTATTACTTTTGGTCACGGCTAATTCGTGGCTAAAAATCTTTCTCCACGCACCTTAGCCATGACCTTTTACCGTGACTAGATCGTGGCAAAAGATCTTTAGCCAAGACATTTTACCGTGGCTAGATCATGACAAAAGATCTTTAGTCAGGACTTTAGACTTTTTTCCAGGGCAAATTGCCCTAGCTAAAACTCAATTTTCATGTAGTGATCCAACTTCTCTCGATGAGACGTCGAAAGGCCGATGGTGCGACGTCAAGAGGCCCTTGGTGCGACCCCAAGGTGTCGTCATTGCTGACTTCCTCGTCCTCACCAACCACCTACTCCCAGTCCACGACCACCCCACAAGCCCTCAACCGCCTCTTCCTCTGCAGCCGACGACCAACCCAGTACATTCCTTCTCTAACGTCAGTCAAACCGGCCCAGCCTCTTCTAAACCCCCCATTCTGCCATTATCGAGCCATGCATGGCTTGCTCCTCTACCTCCCTTACTATTTACCCAACCTTGTTTCCCCTCCCTAGCACCCCTTTCGCCGCAAACTGCCACTTCCCCGGCCTCCTCCGCCGCAAACCACCACCTTCCACTACAACATTTTCGGTCTTTAACAACACTTCAGAAATGTTGCCTAAAACTGCAAACTGTTGTCTAAACATAAATAATTGTTGCCATAGAGTAGTGCCTATGCCCGCGTTACCTATTCTCAAAGGCAACAGTTTTTCATACTTTTAAACAACACTATAAAAAAATGTTGTCTTTACCCTTAATTAAGGCAACAGTTTTTAGGTAAATCTATTGCACCATTTTTGAAATGTTGTCTTTATATGCTACATTTAATAAATGTTGCTAAAAGTATCTAATAAATAAAAAAAATTAAAATTTAACAAAAGCATTCCCAAAAAGTACACCGGAGTTTCTAGTAAAATGAAAAGCATGAAATGCAAGTCGCACATCCAAAAAGTACACGAATTCCAAAATTAATCAACAATTAATATGTAGAGTTTAAACAAAATTTGAATATATATTAATTATGATCAATATATTATACAATGTTATATGCATCCTTTAATTATAGTCTACCAAATTACATAAAAATAACTAGTCGACCCAGACGCCATTAGCAAAGCTCAGTCGGGCCCGCCCGATGGAGACCCATCCGCTAAGACGAGGTCGGCGATCAGGGATGAGAGTGCTCTGAGGTCCGCATCAGAGCTGTAGCGGAGTACGGACAGGAACTGCTAGCTGCTGCGTTTCGCCTTTCGATCCGGCGGCAACGAGGGCGAGGGCGGCCTGGATCGAGGAGGGGCTTGTGGATTCCCATCGGAAATCACAACTTCAAAAGCATTTGTATTTGCTGCAATTGCCAATCCAGCTAATCCATATCCTGATCCAAGTTTAAGCACTCTTTTGGATCTTTTCAAAAAGCTTGATACAGGTATTACAGCAGTCTTTTGGATCTTTTCAATAAGCTAGCACATCTTCTGAAGGCCAGCAGCCTACGCATAAATAAATAATATCATGGTAAACATATTTGGTGTTAAGACCTGATAAAAGATAAAACCAGTAAATTTTGATCATTTCAAATAGGTGTGACCAGTAATCAGATGAGGTGAAAAAACTAACCACAGTACTTATGTGCACTCTTAACCAGAATAAGCACAATATTTTGTGCCCAAAATGTCAGAAGAAGCACACGCAAAATTAGTATAAATAACTTTACATAGTAAACATAGAAATATTTACATAGTGCAGCAAAATTACCATTCCAAGATGATACATTGTATTTGCATAATCTGCGTGGCCATATCCTAGAACACGTCCCTCTATCTGCACAAGTTATATGAAATTGTTTGTCATTAAACTCAAAGAAACAAGCAAATTTTGTTTTCAATCACAAGAAGAGTTTACTGATATAGTTGGATGTAAAAAAAGGAAATGACCACCGTGATAGAAAATGATTGAGAGTTTGGAGAAATCCTTCCAAAAACTACCTTTAATGCCCTCTGCAAAAAGAAAGAGCATATCAGTGAACAGAAATGAACAGATGCATACAATCACACATACAGGCATGATACCATTTGATAACCTATCACTATATCCTGTATTTCCATCTATCTCGGTTGGAGAATTTTGAAGAGCTGAATCTTATAATATTTTTTATAATCATTACCTTAAAACAGAATTATACAATTTGTTTTCAGTAACTTGCTTTGTTACACCAGAATATTTGTAGAATCATGCTTTTTAAGAGCTTATCACATTGGCAAAAATTTCATTCATGCTTGTGATTGCTGAGTTACAGTCAAGGTCACTTATAGCTAGGTAAGGGTCATATTCCATTTTAGGAGGACGAGGATACTCCAAAGGGTGGACTGCCCCGATACTTAAGTCAGTCTGAAAGAGAGAGATAGAATAGGTAAGAGAAAGAACAGACTTAGACCACAAAATCTTATCAAACACCTTTGGAAAAAAAATTGAATGTGATAATAGATAAAATCAAACTCGTTGGCTTAGACCAATAAACATACAGGAGAGCTAAAGTAATTTGTATTATAAATTGAATTGAAAAGCCGGATGAACATTCATCAAGAATTATTAAGTTGCATTAAAATAAAAGGTAAACAAAGAAAAAACTGCATACTAAAAACGTAATCTCAATAACAAATTGATCTACACTTTGCAAACATCATGTAATCTAAAATAAGTTTGATCCACAAAACCTTTTCTTCAGATAAGTAAATATGATCAAATAACAACTGCAACCAACCAATATAGTGTAATTCATCTAAATTGTCACTATTAATTATAGCTTCCAATGATAATATATGGTAGGAGGATCTAGCTTGCAGATGGAGGATGCTCACAACAATAGTTTCCACTGTAAGTACTAATTAGGGTTTATAGGTTTACACCAATTAATTAAGAATCTAAGACCCAATAAACTGTTATTCTCTGCCAGGTTATGTTAAGCATGCTTATAAACTTTCCATTGTGAAAACTATTATCAGAAACAAAGATCTAAACTATTATGATTTTTTGTTTATCTAAACATGTTTACAATGACTGGCTAAATCTACTAGGTATGATAAGGAGTTACATATTAGGCATGGGCCTAGTTTGGCTATTAGTACCTTTCTGTTAATTTATGGGTGGTTATATTTGCAGGCCCTAAAGAGATAGTTGCAACCCAATTTTTACGAGTTATTACGCGCCTTTTGAAAATACTCTTTGCCCATGCATTTTTAGGAAACGTGTTCAACATGAAAGTTGTAGATTTCGACGAGATCTACAACTTTTATGTTGAACACTTTTCCTAAAAATGCATGCACAAGACGTATTGCCACCTTGATTAAAACATGAGCGTAATTATAACGAAGTTTTGGAAGTACGTCTTGTGCGTCCATTTTCAGGAAAAGTGTTCAACACAAAAGTTGTAGATCTAGTAGAGATCTACAACTTTCATGTTGAACACGTTTCCTAAAAATGCATGGGCAAGGAGTATTTTCAAAAGGCGCGTAATAACTCGTAGAAATTAGGTTGCAAATATCTCTTTAGGGCCTGCAAATATAATTACCCTAATTTATTTATTTTTATATTGGTAGGAATTGTATTAGTGTAAGGTAAGGTAGTTGAAAATATATTTAGTTTGCTTGTGCATATACCATAGAGGGAAGAAGATGCACCAATAAGGCAATTATGTTGATTGAAAATGAGAGCGTTTGGTAGCTACTTGAACAAAATAGAGAATATCTCATATAGCACTAAATAGGAATTGAAAAAATAATTCATAAAGCTGGTAGCAAGCTGTTAGGATAATATTGATAATAATGTTGATGATGAATACCCACACTTAGCATTTGAAGTTTAATTCAGATTAATCCTCCCAAAACCCCTTCCAAACGCAGAAGATTAATTCCATAAAACAGAAATATAGATCTTACTCAAACAGCAATTACTTATCAGCAAAGCCCTCCTTTCTTCTCCCCTGAGGTTGGGCTTCAGTGGTAGCCTGTGCGACAGCGAAGGCGAGGCGAGGCTTCGATGGTAGCAAGTGCGACGACGCAGGCGAGGCTTCGGTGGTAGCCCGTGCGACGGCAAAGGCGAGGCTTCGATGGTAGCAAGTGCGACGGCGCAGGCGAGGCTTCGGTGGTAGCCCGTGCGACGGCAAAGGCAGGCTTCCGTGGTAGCGAGTGCGACGGCGACGGCGAGGCTTCGGTGGTAGCCCGTGCGAGTGCGAGGTCTGCAGGAGTTAGCAGGGTCGGGATTTAGGGTGAGCGCCGGTTTTTATTCGATGGCTACAGGGGATTTATGGTAGAGATTGAGCGGGATTTAGGACAGAGATCGAGGGCGTGCTGGTTAATTATTCAAGGAAGCGGGAAATGAGCGAAAATTTGGTTAATCCCGCTCGATCTCTGCCCTTTACTAAAATCAATTTATTAATAAGAATGAAAATCTGTTAAGAGTTGCTAATTAAAGACCAAAAAAGGTATAGTGTGGCCTTGGAGGGAAAACATATTAACTCTCTCCTCTTTACAAAAATTTTCGGAAAAACATAATATATTTCATCGCGAGCACTCGTTTCGTGTTGGTAAAACGTAAACCGATATTAATTTTCATTGTGATTTAATAAAAATATCGTAAAACATATTATCTTTTGTTGTGTTTTATAGAAAATATCACAAAATTAATATTTAACTGCAACGTTATCTAACACCGCAAACAAAGCATGATTATAGATGATTTTTCTTGTAGTGCAATAAGAATTGGTGGAAATTTGCCGATTTGGCTATTTAGAGACCCGAGATTGATTAGAAGTTTAATTTTAATTATAACTTTATGGCTTGTGAATAGCTATTTTGGGTGTGTAAATAGTCATTGAAAGCTATAGGAACATTTTTAATGTGTTGCAAAATATTAATTTAAAAGGTAACACCGCACAATTGTTGTTTAAAGTGCGTCGACAAAACAACATTTCAAAACTGTTCCCAATAATTGATAAGAGAACATTTATTGCATGTTGCGTAATAAATGTTGCCTAAAACTATTACTTAATGGCAACATTTATAAACTGTTCTCTATTCTAGGTTTAGACAACATTTTTTGATTGTTGCCGAATAAAGTGTTGCTAAATGCCAAAAATATTGTAGTGTTCCCAGCTCTCCACACTTTAAATCGCCGCCTCTCAGTCCTCCCTGTTGCATCCGCTCACTTTCGGCGCTTCTCCAAGCTGCCCTTCTTGCCTTTCATCCTTCCTCTTACATTGCTGAATTCCGCCCATGCCTGCACCTGTAAGTCATATTATGTTGTTATTGTTCTCTATTATTGTGTGTTTGGACTATATTTTGTTTGATGCAATACTATATGTTTTTTTATTTCTGTAAACTCATTTCACTTGTAGAATTTATTCGACGGTACTTCGAATTGTTCATAATTTTTTGATTCAATTACGAACTCAAGTAAGTGTGCTTGCTAGGGTGAGTACTAATTATATGATGAGCAACTTATGTATTTCCTATATATCACCACCAACAATAAAATCAAGATGCTCAAATAAAAATGAGTTCGACTAGGTTCGTTTGGCGTGTTGATGACGACCATGAACGCTGCAATTACGAACCGTTGGACGTGAATGCTCCCCGATCTCACCTAAGAGACTTCATCCATTTTATGTTCAAATTTCTTTTTTCTTTGTGTCGATCATAATCATTGTTTTGTTAAACACATATTCCATGATGATGACGTTTTGATTCAAACTCACCGGAGCAAAAATGTCACGTCAAACGGATAATGATTCGTAACCGTTCACGACCGCCATCGTCATGCCAAACGGACCATAAATCAAAGTGGGCAATATTTCATATATTGAATGAGCTTAATTATTTCTAATGATAATATAACATATCCTCATACGATACAACATGCATGGTTAAGGCTTCGTATGATTCGGCGGGAGGAAATCGGGCAGGAGGAACGACGACGCTGATCCAGACAGAGGGAGGGAGCGACGAGTCCAAACGGAGCCTTTTGCTCGGTTCTTCACGGCGTGGCGGGTCCAGACGGAGCAAACGCCGCCGCCGGACGATTGGCTACCCGCCTTGCGGTGGCCTTTGCCGCAAACGCGGCCTCCAAACGCTGGGCCAAATGAAGCCTGAGTGGAAAATCAAGTGGGAGTAATTGATCACAACATATTTCACAAAAATTTAGATAGTATTGTGACGGCCAAATTCGGCGCTCTGGTAGATCAAACTTAAATTAGACTATCTTAGCCCGAGAAGCGGTCGAGCGCGCAAACAGTCAATACAAAAGTGATTGAGACGGCTGACAGAGAGACTTTTTTGACGTTAAAAATCCCCAAAATTCAGGACCATATCAACTATATTTCAATATTGATGAGTTGTCCAATAATAAGGAAGAGTGTAGTCATAGCAGTGCGACCATCGAGAAGGGACTCCTATCATGCTTCTATGTTTTGTCTTCAAATATTTCGCACTTCATTTTATTTTTGTTTTGCATGTCCAGTGAATAGTAAATACTTGGTTTCTCGGGGAGGTCCCACGACATCGTAGTTTTCCCGTTCTTTATTTATTTCCTGTTTATTTTATCGTAGCGTGTCGTACAATTTTACTTGTTGCATTTGTTATTTTGAATGAAGTTGTAGCGCAGCGCCCAAAATTTTGTCCCGGCATGTGAGCCCGGCCAACTCACATGACCTTGAATGAATTATGAATCGGCCCGGTGTGACCTGTGAGGAAAGTGTTGCTTGTATTCAATTTAAAGACTAACCTGTGAGAAAAGTGTTGCTTGTATTCAATTTAAAGACTAAAAATAAAACTAATATAATATAATCCTTTAATTTTCAGCCAAAACAAAATTCCCATAAATAGGAAAGAGGAGAAAACCCTAGGGAGGTGAGAGATTTCTTCTTTCACGGTATTAGAGCCGCCAGCTTCTCCGTCTGCGTCCCGACGCTGTTCCTGGAGCAACAGTCCGACTCCTTCCGCCGTGGAGCCACCGCCAGCCGCCCAGCCCTTCTTCTCCTTTCCCCTACTTCGTGGAGCCACCCGTGAGTCCCGAGAGTCCGCTCCCCGTGTTCGACTCCCGCCCGCATCAGTCCGCCGACTCATCTACAGAGCCTCGTTTCCGACTGGCAGTCGCCCTACTGTTCCCCTCTCCGACTTCGTGGAGGATCGCCTACCGCCAACCTCCCAAATTCCGGCCGTCCCCTTCCGCCGTGGAACCACCGCCGACCGCCCAGCCCTTCTTCCCCTTTCCCCTGCTACGTGGAGCCACCAGTGAGCCCCGAAAGGCCACTTCCTGTGCTTTCTGTCCGCGTTACGGCGACCAGCGTGCTTGCCGACCGCTCTCCACTTGGAACGCCTCTAGACGGGCCTGCAAAGCCCCGGGGTGAGATATTTCCTTCCTCTACTCTATTTCCTCGCTGTTGGTTGAAAATTAGTGGGTAGGTAATATTTTCTAGTCTTTAATTGAATGGTAGCATTTTCTGCATTGAGTCTCGTTGTGCCGTGTTATCCTATTTACTCCCTTGTCCATGGTTGTGAACTTGGATTGCTGATTTGTGTGTGCCTTGCTAAGGTGAACTCCTGCTATTACTTTTAATTGTCACCCGCTCACTTTGAACAACGGGAGCTCGTTTGGTGATTGCGCGCTGAATTAGGGTTGCGTCAAGTTGAACCCCGATTCTAGGGATTGCGGACCTAGGTTACATCAAGTATCTAAGATAGATCTTGCTCCGCACCCCCCGCCGCTTCGATTCCTTCCCGCCGCTTTCATTCTTCTATAAATAGGCCTCGACTTCAAAGCTAACCACCGCATTTATATCTCTCAACCCCTGCTTTCTTCGTTCTTGTGTACTCGCTAACTCTCTCGCACTCGCATAATTTGATTAAGATGGGTGGTGACGGGGGCGAGGCTGAGGGGCGGGCTAAATGCGCCTGGACGTTTAGCGACCATTCCTTCTTTAATTGTTCACTCACCGAGAGCGATTTCCATTCTGTAGTCGCGAACTACATCTCGCCAGAATTATCGGCTCGCCACCCGGCGAGTACCGAGGCCATCAACGACCTTCTCCCGGTGGAGCTCGCCATTCGTACGACCCACTTTGATGTCGGCCTGCGACTTTCCCTCTGGCCCGAGATCAGCCATGTACTCACTCGTTCTTTTGTTTTTCTTCAAGTTCTCACATAAGATCTCTTTCTGATCACTTCTCGTGAACTCGCCAGATGTTCAAATACTTCGGCGTGATCCCGGGTTAGATGACCCCTAACTCGATCGCCGTCATGGTAGCTTTCACATGCTACCTGAGGGAGGAGCGTATCGAGTTCAGCTTGTCGGTCGTCCGCAAGTTTTTTTAATTTTCGGGAGAACAAAGACGAGACCGCCTTCTTCGCGAGCCAGCACGCCAAGGCGCTCGAGACGGTCAATAAAAGTCATTATTGGCCGCAGAAGTTTGTGATCGTAAAGCGGCCCTTCGGCAACGCCCCATACTCGCCTATTCAGCGCGATGAGCCAACCTACCGGCCCCCTTCCCTCGGTGTCCACGAAGCCGAACTCTTCAAGTATATGTCGACAAACTTCGAGGTCGCTTACCTCTGAAGGAATGTCGACTCGCTACCCCCCCGTGCCGCCTGGAACAGGTTTGACTCGCGCTCGCCTTTTGTCTCGTGCTCCGCCCTTTCTCTCTCTAATCTTCTGCTTGTTGTCATTCGCAGGGGAGCGAGATCTTCCGCTCCACCCACCTTACGCGAGGGTTGGGACTATCTCCCCCGGCCTCCTGCTCGTGGCCTCTGCTGCCGAGGCGTGCAGGACGATCCCTGGCACCTCCGCGTCTTCCAACAAGAGGCCCACGGGCCGCACGACCCCTTCCTTACTGCCACCGCCTAAGAAAAAGGATTCGATGGGTGCTAAGGACAGGGGGGTTCCTCGGGGGCTCGCCCCCAGTGAAAAAGAACACCAAGGTTGCCGATGAGGCCGCTGGTATGTCGGGCGCGCCCAGACCGGCGAACCACCGCAACTCTGTCTCGGAACGAAGCACCGAGACGAGGCCGACGAGCCTCTGCTTGACTGAAGTCCCGAGGCGAACAGGGCCTCCATCTCCACCCTCCTCCCCTCCTGGGTGGAGCGGGAGACCATTGGCGGCGAGGCCTTCTCCCTGTCCTTTGGGTTTTACAGCCGCGAGGATGCCGAGGTCTTTGATAATTGGAAGTCCCGGGTGCTCGCTCATGAGAGTGCGCGAGCTCAGCTCCGCGCCTTGGAGCTCGTCCACATGACGGGTCGGCGGTGTCTCCAGGTGGAGAGAAATGTTGAGGAGCTCAAGCGTGAGCTGAAGGCCGCCATAGAAGAAATCGCGGGCCTCAAGGAGAAACAAGGGATTTCTGAGGGCCTACTCGCCAGCCTTCAGGGCGGGATGGTAAGTATTCGAGGGAATCTTCCACCTTCCTCACTGTCTTGCCCTTTGGCTAACTCTTTCTCCCTTTTTCAGGATGCCGATACCGCGAGCCAGTTGCTCGCCCACCACTCCGACCTGGAGAAGGAGGTCGCTGGCTTGTAGGCTCAGAATCACGAGCTGACTCGGGCCGTCCTCCCTCATCCTCCTCGCAGCCCCCGGACCCTGAGGAATGAGACACACGAAGAGGAATAGGCGATGCGGAAGACCGCGGTGTGTGCGGTGAGGCATATTTTTCGCACACTGAAGGGCGCATGCCTTCTCTCCAGCGAGGCGGCACGACTGATCGTCGAGGAGGTGGTCCCTGAGATATTCCAGCCGATCCCCGAGCCCGAAGGCAGCGATAACAAGCACTCTGAAGACTGTTCCTGAACTTGTATTTTTCTTTTTCTTCTCTTCTCTTTTTTTTGCCGGCGGGAACGCCTTAAACTTGTATGAATACCTTTTGATGGAATAAAAAGAGTTTTTGTATAATACTTTTCTCTTATTTATCGCAACTCGTTCATGTGTCCCCTTTACACAGTACTCACACATCATTCTTGCCGCACTCGCGCACCGTTCTCGCGCGTCATCTGTCTGTAATGAAACTCTTTTGGTAAAATAAGATGAAAACTCACTCAACTTATCCTCTGCTGTTTCTTCTTTCCGTTTACCTTCGCCTCGCCTCGGTGCGCTTGCGCACCCCTCGTGCATTAATCTTCGCATGCCTTTCGCACGCTGGCATTCACGTACCTTTCACATTTAGGAACTCGCTAGGCTTGCACAAATTAGAACCTCGCGAATCCTTCGCATATTGGAACTCGCTATACTTGCGCTCCGGTCTTGCGCACACGCTCTTACCTTAACCATCTCCACGAACCCCCGAGCTTGCCCAATCTTGTATGTCGCCAGGCCGCGCTGCCTAGACCTTGTGAGTGGCCTCCACCCTGTGGGGTTTCTCGCGTCACTCTGCTCTGCGAACCTCAGTGGGGCGAGCCCTGTACTATCTCGCCATCCTGAGTAACCTGCCGACCCAACTAGGAGGATCCTCTCATCCTTCCATCGAGTGAGACTGCCACCCTGCCAGCTGGGTGAAAGCCTGGCAACGGTATTCCCCGATCCACGTCATAACCCTCACTCTGCCAGCCTCTCCAGAGATCAATCTGACCCACCGTCTAGTGAGAGCCTGGCAACGGACTCAGTCTGGGGCAATCCAGCACAAACTTTCACTCGACAGCCTCTCCGCGAGATCGACCTGACCCACCGGCTAATGAGAGCCCTGCAGCGGAATCATCAGGGGCAATCCAGCACAAACTTTCACTTGTCAGCCTCTCCGCGAGATTGACCCGACCCACCGGCTAATGAGAGCCCGACAGCAGAATCATCCGGGGCAATCCAGCACAAACTGTCACTTGCCAGCCTCTCAGCGAGATCGACCTGACCCACCGGCTAATAAGAGTTCGACAGCGGAATCATCCGGGGCAATCCAGCATAAACTCACTTGCCAGCCTCTCCATGAGATCGACCTGACCCACCGGCTAATGAGAGCCCGACAACGGAATCATCCGGGGCAATCCAGCACAAACTTTCACTTGTCAGCCTCTCCGCGAGATCAACCTGACCCACCGGCTAATGAGAGCCCGACGGCGGAATCATCCGGGGCAATCCAACACAAACTTTCACTTGCCAGCCTCTCCGCGAGATCGACTTGACCCACCGGCTAATGAGAGCCCGACAACGGAATCATCCGGGGCAATCCAGCACAAACTTTTACTTGCCAGCCTCTCCGCGAGATCGACCTGACCCACCGGCTAATGAGAGACCGACAGTGGAATCATCTGGGGCAATCCAGCACAAACTTTTACTTGCCACCCTCTCTGCGAGATCGACCTGACCCACCGGCTAATGAGAGCCCGGCAGCGGAATCATCCGGGGCAATCCAGCACAAACTTTTACTTGCCAGCCTCTCCGCGAGATTGACCTGACCCACCGGCTAAGGAGAGTCCGGCAGCGGAATCATCCGGGGCAATCCAGCACAAACTTTTCATGAGGCTCTGTGATTAGAAAAGAAATCAATATGAACATATAATGAATCAGACAAAGGTTCAGGGGTAAAAACACTTTAGGTCATCCCCGCTCCAAGCTCGGTTGAGAGGTATCCCTTCCACATACCGGAGGTGGTACCCTCCCGACTTGACCATTATATCTACAATATAAGGCCCCTCCCAGTTGGGTTTGAACTTCCCCACCGCGGCTCCCCTCCCGGCTGCATCCACCTTTTTTAAGACCAAGTCCCCCCTTTTCAAACTGCTTCACTCGGATGTGCGTGTCGAAGTACTGAGCCATCCGTCGCTTGACCTCCTCCTGTCGGATGGTGGCCAGGTCCCGGAGTTCTTTCACTAGGTCCAATGACAGCCTCTGCTCTTCTTCGTTTTCCACTCTTCATTCCTAGTCTCCTTCACCTGCGGCGACCACCCTACGTGACTTTACCTCAAACTCGATTGGGAGGACGACCTCGGACCCATGAGAGAGCTTGAACGGAGTCTCCCCTGTGGCCATGTTTGGTGTGGTTCTAAAGGCCTAGAGGACCGAGGGTAGCTGTTCTACCCAATTACCTCTTAGGTTTTCGACCTTCTTCTTTAGCAAGTTGACAATTATTTTGTTCGCCGCCTCCACATACCCATTGCTCCTTGGATGATGGACCAACGTGAACCAAAGATCTATGCCCAGCTGGCTGCAGAAGTTGACGAACTCATCGCTGGCAAATTGTGGCCCATTATCTGTGACGATGGCTAGTGGGAGCCCATGCCGACAGATGATTTTCCCCCATATAAAATTTCTTACAACCTGAGAAGTTACCTTAGCCAGCGCTTTTACCTCCAGCTACTTGGAGAAGTAGTCGATCATCACTAGCAGGAACTTTCTTTGGCCGCTTGCCTAGGGGAAGGGACCCACCAGATCCAGCCCCCATATTGCGAAAGGCCACGGGGCTGTGATGGTCTGGAGCCTCTGGACTGGCAGGAGCTGGAGAGGAGCGTACAACTGGCACTTGGAGCACTTTTTGGCAAACTCTGCCACATCCTTGTTGAGTGAGGGTAGGCCAGAAGTAGCCTTGCCTCAACACCCTTCCTTCCAGGGTCCTACTCCCCGAGTGGCTGTCGCACTCTCCAGAGTGTATCTCTTCCTGGACCCTTGGGACCTCCTCCCCCGACACTCAACGGGATAGGAGTCCCGAGAGAGTCTTTCGATATAACCCTTCTGCATGCAAAGAATAATATGCTGATTTATACCTGAGTCGCCGCTTATCCACGTCCCCTTCTGGGAACTCCCCCGATGTTAGGAAGGTGACGATGGGATCCATCCACGACGCACGCTGATCTATCTCCATCAGCTCCCCTTCTTCAATGGACGGCCGGAAGAGTTCCGACACCGTCCCCCCTGCCCGGGGACCAAACTTAGCCAAGAGGTCTGCTGGGATGCTCTTCTCCCTCGACACGTGTTGAATCGAGAAGGTGCAGAACTGCCCGATGACCTCCTTGACCTTCTCCAGGTATCGTTGGAGAGTTAGCTCCTTTGCCTCGAACTCCCCCTTGATTTGGCCTGCCACCACCATGGAGTCCGTCGAGACCTCCACATACTACACACCCAACCCCTGGGCCAGTCGCATGCCTGTTATTACCGCCTCGTACTCGGCCTGATTGTTGGTGAGCCGAAAGTGGATGCTAATTGCCTGCTCGATCCTTGTTCCTTGGGGGCTCACCAGGATGACTCCTCCCCCAAAGGAATGCCTTCCTGAGTCACCGTCAACCAACATCTTCCAGGCCACCGAGTGGGGTTGCTCGCCCTCCTCTACCTCGGTCATGTAGTCGGCCAGGAAGTTCGTCATTGCTTGCGCCTTGATTGACAATCTGGGTACAAACGCGATATCAAATTCGCTTAGCTCCACGAACCACTTGGCCAACCTCCCTGAGTACTCCACCCCCTCCATGATGTTGCGAAGGGGGTGATCGGTCACCGCCCTGATAGAATGTGCTTGGAAGTACGGGCGGAGCTTCCGGGCGGACACCACCAGAGCGAAAGCCAACTTCTATAAGATGGGATACCTGAGCTCTGCCTTTCTCAGGACCCGACTGACATAGTAGATCGGGAGCTGCCTCTTCCCCTCTTCCCGGACCAGAACGGAGCTCACTGCCTCAGACCCTACCCCCAGGTATAGGGATAGGTCCTCCCCTTGCTTTGGTCCTTGGAGTAACGGGGCTTGAGTTAGCTGCCTCTTCAACGCTTGGAAAGCCCCCTCACACTCCGGGGTCCATTCAAACTTTTCGTTCACACGCAGCACCCTGAAGAATGACGCACACTTCTCCCCTGCCCTGGAGAGGAACCTATTCAGCCTGACCAACTTCCCCGTGAGGCACTGGGCTTCCTTTGCATTCCGTGGTGACCCTAGCTCCAAAATTGCCTTTACCTTATCTGGTTTAGGCTCCAACCCGGCTGGGGTGAGCAAATGACCTAAGAACTTCCCTCGGCTCTCCCCGAAGACACACTTCTGGGGGTTGAGCCTTATTTTGAACTTTCTCAATGTCCCAAAAGTTTCTTCCAGGTCCTGAAGGTGGGATCCGAGGTCCCAACTTTTGATCATGAGATCATCCACCTAAACTTCCAGGTTCCTCCCCTTCTGTTCCCGGAAGACCCTGTCCATCATCCGCTGGTATGTTGCCCTTGCATTTTTCAGCCCAAAGAGCATCATCTTATAGCAGTAGCACCCGTCCCCTGTGATGAAGGAAACATCCTTGACGTCGGGATGGTGCATGCGGATCTGATGGTAACCTGAGAAAGCATCTAAAAAACTCATTAGAGAAAAACCGACGGCTGAGTCAACCAGCGCGTCGATTCGAGGCAGAGAATAACAATCCTTAGGGCATGATTTATTTAGCAAAGAAAAGTCTACACACATTCTCCACCTACCATCCCCTTTTCTTACCATCACCACGTTGGAGACCCATCCTGGATACTGGATCCCCGATACAAAACCTGCCTTGAGGAGCTTACTCACCTCCTCCCGATGGGCTCCTCTAGCTTGTCCGTGATGGACCTCTTCTTCTAACGGATGGGGTGAGTTCCCGGATCGAGGTTGAGGCGATGACAGGCCACATCCGCATCGATCCCGGACATCTCTATCGCGCTCCAAGTGAAGACGTCTACATTCTCTTAGACGCAAGCCAGGATCCTCCTCTGGTCCTCGGGGCTGAGCTCCCCACTGATCTTCACCTTCTCGATCGCCTAGATTATTCCCCCCAATCACCTTCCTCCTTTCCACCGCACGCGAGCACTTCGGTCCTTTCTTCCTCCGTCTCCCCCTCCCGGACCTCCAGCAGCTCCTCTGCCCCTTCCTCCTGGGCCTGACCTTCTTCCTCTCCTTCCTCTCCCATCTCCTCTGCCTCGGGCCCTTCAACGACACCTTCCAACTCCTCTTGCTTCTCCATCTCCCGCTCCATCCACTCTGCCTCCGCCTCCCAGGTGACGACGTTGACCGCGGTGACGTAGCACTACCTTGCTATCTTGGGGTCTCCCTCACCCGAATCTGGACTCCGCCGACGCTGAACTTGAGGCACTAGTGCAATGAGAAGGAGACACATCGAAAGGCACTGATGAGAGGCCGCCCAAAGATGGCATTGTAACTGCTCGTTGCGTCAACGATGACGAACCGACAATTGCGGGACTGCCCCCCCCCCCCCCCCCCCCCCCCCCCCCCCCAAACGACATGAAGCCTCACTCCTCCTTCCACCTCCTTCCTTTCTCCCGAGAATCCAAACAGCGGGCCATCCGAGGCCAACACCCTTCTCGCCTCCACCTTCATCTTGTCGAATGCCTTCTTGAAGATGACATTGACCAAGCTCCCGTTGTCCACGAGGATCCGGGAAACGGTGAAGTTCTCGATGGCTGTCTGGATGACCAACGCATCGCAGAACGGGTCCTCATGACCTGGCATATCCTTCTGAGAGAATGTGATCTTTTCTTTCGGGGGTGGGGCTTGAGACGTCGAAGCCACGCTCCGACGGTACATGGCGTGGAGGCTCGCCTTTCGGGTCGCCTCGATCCCCACTCCCCCATGAATCACCCTGATCCCCCCTCGGCTTCCCACGTCAGCTCTATCTTCACACCTTTCCTCCTCCCCATCCCGAGGTAGCACTTCCTTGATCCTCACCGGTCGCTGTTGCTGCTGCAACGCCGGGCCTCTCGCCTCTCTAACTTCCAGAAATTCTGGGCAGGTTGCCGTTGCGCGACCTTCCTCCTGGTGGAAGTCACAGTAGAGCAACGTCTCCCCCTCCTCTCGGCCTCCGTTCCCCTATTCCTCCTCCTGGGCCCGGCTCCCCCGACACCTGCTCCCGCTCCTCTTCCTCCTCTTCCTCCTCTTCCTGCTCTCCCTCGCTCGATCGCCATTGCATGCTGCAGCGGGGGAGGAGGTGGCCTTGTGCCCTGCCTCCATCCTAGCTGATGAGGCCTTCCCTGGCCTCATTGGGAGTTACCTCCTTCTTGGGTGAAGCCTCTTCTCGGGCCTTGCATGCCCCCTCCCTGCTGTCTCCACCCCAACTCTGGGTTGGCTCTTCCCTTCTCCTTACTTTTGTCTCCCTGCCCTCCGGCTCACTCAGCCTCGCCAGCCTCCTTGTGAACTCCGGGTTAGCAGCCTCCCCTTCTATCTCCTCCACTGCCCTCTCCATAGGCTCCTCGAAGGACAACGAAAGCTTCCTCTTAAGGTTCATCTTGAAGAATCCCTCCCACACCCCATGGCACCTCCTGGATGAGGAGGACCTCCTCCTGAAACCGGTCCGCATAGTGGGCCAGCGACTCCCCGGGCCCCTGCTTGATCTTGAAGAGGGCCTCAGGGTCCTTCTTCCTCTTCTTCGACATCGAGAAGCGCAGCTGGAAGCTGCGACGCAGATCTTCAAAAGCATAGATCGGCCCCACGGGGAGCTGGTGAAACTAGTCCCGGGCCTTTTCTTTTAGGGTGGTGGCGAAAAGTAGGCACTTGAAAGCATCCGACATAGGTTTGATGGAGACCATGTCTTCGAACCACTGCAAGTGCTGGACGGGGTCATCCTTGTCGGTGTAGTACACCATATCTGGCTTTCTGAACCCCTCTGGGAGCGATGCCGAGAGCACCAACTCACAAAACGTGCTTCCCTCACTCGCCCCTTGAGCTTGCTCCACTCGCCCCACGAGCTCTCCAACCAGGCCTGCTCCCTCCGGTCTCGCACTCGCTGGGACATCGCTCACCGGGACGGCACTCGCCGGAGCACCACTCGCCTGGGTGGCTCCCGCCGGACTGGAAAAGAGCTCCCGCCCCACGAGATCTCGCCCTGGCCTCTCGGCAGTCGTCTCCTTCCCTGCCCTCTGCCCAGGGGCGTTCTCGCCAACTCCAGATGGAGGGACGACTTGGGGTGTCGGGGCTGCAAATTCCCCCCGCACCGAAGCGAAGGCGAGATGAATTGTCCTGATCATCTCCCTTCGAAGATCCGCCAACATCTTCGCGGTCACTGGCATACCGGCTGGTGGCGAACCGCCATAGCCTGCATCTCGCTCTTCCTCTCCCTCCATATCGCCTCCTCAGGAATTTCTTGTATCAGCCGCACTCCACGCTCACCGCACCAAAAATGTTGAAACCAATACTTTGTCTCTCGAGGAGTTCGGGCCCCAAAGAGGGGGCAACTAACACTTACTGATCCCTCGAAGGGAACGGACCGAAGACTTAGAACTAGACACGGTCCATTAATTGTCGTAGAATATATATTAATACTTTGCAATTTAATTTTTATCTCATTTTTATTTGAGATCATTTATTCGGTTTACACATGTCACTCTCACGGATTAATATTTATAGCATGGTTATGAGTATACCTATTTTGAATATGAGTACACCCGGAAGTAAAATAATACCTATTTTTTTAGTCCCGGTAAAGTCTCTTACACGCACACCCCATTTCCGCGTTCTCCTTGCAGGTTGCTCCTTTGACTACTCGCGCGGTGTTGTTTTCCTCCCAGCCCGACGTCGGCGACCATACATTTCACCGTTTGGTCGCCATCCCAACAGTCGTCACGACCTTTATCATTGGGAAGACGCTAGAGCTAAGGAACATGCAGAGACATTCTTGTACAAGCTGACCGGAACATTCTCGGCAGAACGTCACTCTTCTTCAATGGCGACGACGACAAACTGGCGGAGACATTCTTGGACAGAAATTGAACTTCGTCAAATCGCCGATCGGAGTCGGTGGGCTGGAGAAGATATGAAGGTTTATGATGGACGCCGCCACTAAATAGTGAATGGTGCTGAAAATGGAACCATTCCACGGGAATATGAGTGAAATATGAGAGGATGTCGTTGCGTTTCCGCATAGAAAAGACAATCTGTATAACATTTAATATTTCATACGGTGGTTTGAGACAAAAGAAACGGTGATGCAGAAGCTTTTGGAGTGGATGAGGAAGTTGTATGCCTTCACGGTTGCGTAGGCGGAGGATCGGAGGAGGCGCCCGTGGGTGAGACTAAAAAAATGGCTGTGGAGAGCGGAGAAGACAACGGAGAAAACGGGCTTCTCTATTCATGATGTGCACTAAAATATGAATTCTGATGGGGTCACCCTCATTATATAGGAATTTCGGGCTGCGAATAGCCGAAATTCCATTACCTCACTACCATAGTGGGGAGTTAGGGGAAAAACCACCACGCACGCGATCACCGCACGTGATCCACGATCCAACCGCCAATCTAACCGCCCGAGGCCCACAAACCGGCCGCCACCGCGTCGTCGGCGCGCAACCGCAAGCCCACGCGGTCGGTGCCCGACCGACCTCCCGTGGCCGCGCGCCCACGGAGCGTGGCCGCAAGGCTCCGCGGCCGGCCTCCGTTGGCCGCTGCGCCGGCCACGGTGTCTTACGGCCGACCGCCCTTTGTCGCGCGCCCACGACGTGCGGCTGCAAGGCTTCGCGGCCGGCCCCCGGTGTCGCACGGCCGACCGCGCCCACGGTGTCGACGACGCGTGGCCGGCCATCCGGCCAACCTTGGACGCGCGCCCACGATGTGCGGCTGCGGGGCCGCATGGCCGGCCGCCCGACCATGGCCGCGTGCCCATGACGCGCGACCACTGTGCCCCGCGGTTGGACCCCATCCGGCAGCGCGCCGTGGGAGCGCGACCGCCTAGCCGCGCGGCCCGCCGCCCGGCCAGGCGGCCACCCTCCCGGCTGGACGACCACCCTCCCAGCGGGATGGCCACCCTCCTGGCCGGCCGCCCCCCTCTCGCACGAACTGACCACGTGATTTTTTACCTTTTTTCTGGGATTTTTCACTGTAAAAAAGATTTCTTGTCAGTCGTCTCAATTTTCTGCGACTGATTGCGCGCTCGTCCGCTTCCGGACTAAGATGGTCACTCTAGACCAATTTTAGGAGCCTCGGGTAGACCGCAACACGTTTCAATTAAAATTTTATGGTGTGCCCATATTAAATATAATTTAAACTTGAAAGAAAAGATTCACAAAATTAGAAATTAGGTGGTAATCACAATTATGTCAAACAATTACAAAAATAAATCAAGCGTTTTATTAAAATAAATAAATTTTGCAAATAAAAAAATTAAACGACGCAAGTATTTCTTAATTCCCAAATTTTAGAGGGGAAGGTCTAAAAAATTCCAAATATATCCCTATTTGTTACTAAATAAATTTTATTAAACCTCTTGAAAACCTAGCACTTTCAGGAGCCTTTCCATGAACAGCCGCCGCCAACGGAATCCTAACCTTGGCCCAACGGCTCCTCTTCCACCGCCTTCTTACCACACCGATAAGTCTAGCCGCCTATTCTGACACCACCAGCCACCGCGAGTTCTACCGTTTCCTCCACAGCCGCCGCCCCAGTCATCTTTCACTCCACTCATTTCCGTCCGACCGCCCTAAGCCTTCCAAAACTCCTTCACTCCGCTAGCTCTCATTCTCGCTGTTGTCTTCACAAGGATTGGATTCGGCTGCAATTGTGAGGTTAAGGTATACCTCACCTCGTCTCATTGCTCGTTTGTTGTTGCTTTAATTTATGCTAGTTTATTAATTTTGATCACTTAAAGACAGAGTTTGTCTGGTTATCGTTAGCCCTCTTTGTATTTAATTGCTTAATTATTGTTACAATTACTCGCATGGGTGAATCTATCGTTTTGTTTTTTGTTCGATCGTTATGCCAATTTAGCCAGTTTTCTGAAACCCAATATTAAACCCTATTTAATATTGAAATTTAACCCTGCACGTAGAGGTTGGTGGGGGAAATAGAGATTTTTTTTGCGTGGGGGTAACACATTATCTTCTACATGTCGGGTTAAATCTGGCCGTATAATTTGTGGAAGCACAAATTTTAATGCAGGAAATTCTATGGGAATTTTGGATCCGATTGGAATTTTGAATTTGGCTGGAATTTTCCCGTTGGATTAACAAATTCTACGACCGGATTTAACCCTGCACGTAGAGGTTGGTGCATTACCCCCACCAATTTTTTTTTCCTATTTGCGGGTTGGGCCTGTTCAACACGGACTGCATTATATTATGTTATAAATATATAATATACAACAACAACAACAGAACCCATATAGTCCCCAATCATTGGGGGTATGGGCGGGGGAAGATTTGAAACAGACCTAACATTTGGCACTATGCACAAAGTGGCTTCTCTCAGAGGAGAAAGACCTAACCTTTGACAATAAATGCACAAAGTGGCTGCTCACAGAGTACCACTGAAATAGTGGCCCCATTACCCATATACCGTCGCGTTTGTTGCGGAATCATACCCTCAAATCAAAGCCAAAGACATCAGAGAGGGCAAACCCATGAATCCATTTTGATATATGTGCACATAATCATGCTTCCTTCATTCAGCATCCAGAGCATTGGTGAAGCACAAATTATAAATATATAATATATTTATAATATAATTTTAAATATATTATTTTACATAGTTTTTATTATTTAAATATAATATTTTAAAATTATCCTATAATATTTATATATTAAAGTTATTACTATAATTAATAATAATAATAATACAGGCCTAGGGCCTAGGCTGGCAGCCTTCCTAGGCCCTAAGCTGGGCTGGAAGCAGCCAACAAAACGATTATAAATGTTGGGCTTGGGGCATGCCGCCTGGCAAATGCCGCCGGGCCCGGGCCTGCTCCATGCCCAGTCTTGGCCCGAGCTGGGCACCGGGCCAGTCTTCTATCTAAAATGGGGCCTCTTTAGGCCCCCAAGCCCGAACCGGACAGCAACTGGGCTTTTTGGCTGCAAGGCCTGGGCCTCTCCAACACTTGTACCATAAAAGCTTTGGGATTTTTTTGTTGTTTTAAATTCGCATGGCATAGCCATAGCACACATCCTCACTATAGTTATTTTCAGTTTTATTTATTTAATCTACTGATGATTGTCGTTTCAGTTCTGTGCAATGACGAGCAAGGATGCGTATCTTGTCTCTAAGTTTCTTAAGATTACAGCAACATGTTGCAGGGATTTTAGTTCATACATTCTCAAGGTATTTTACAAATTACTCTTTAATGATGTTATTTAGCATTTAATCCATGTCAGTGGAAAAGAGCTAATGCATATCTTTACAGGATAAGCGATGGAACATTAAGTCTGCCATAAGATCTTTCTTTGAGTGCGGGTGCCACCGACATAAGGAATCAGTAGCTTTGCTGTTAAATTCTCCATCTGATGTTTGTTCTACCAGTGAAACCACGTAAGTTATAAGTATTTGGCTGACATAGTTTTGGAAACTGTTTCTTATGTTGGGTTTTTAAAAACTAAAAATCACATATTCAAAAAAAAAAAAATTTGTAGTGGTTTGTGCTCAGAGGATGATGAAGTTGATGACAGCCAAGAGGATAATGATTTTGATTATGCTATAGAACCTACGTAAGTAGATTTCTGGCTTTCTGTATATATATATTTTTGAATTTTTTTCTATGGCCAATTTTTGTATGGAGGATTTTTTCTTTTGCAGGGGTTTGGGCTCGAAAGGTGGAATTGAAGCTGATGAAGGCCAAGAGCATTTTACTTTTGATTCCTGTACAGAACTTGTGTATGTCATTTGGGGCATTATGTTATTTCTTTTGTTAAATGATTTATAACTGGTTCCATTGTTTTGAATATTTAATGACATTCAATATTTTTTGAAAAAAATGGTTCACAGGGATAGGGCCCCGAATGATGAAAATGTAGTGGGTGATGGTCAAAAGGTTTTATGTTTTGATTATTACGGCATCACGCCTACGTAAGAAAATTTTGGGAATGATATTGACTTTTCAAAGTAATTTTGAACTTTTCACGTTTTTTTTTAATATATTAATATGTATTTTGTAGTGGTTGGGGGTCCGAGGATGATGATAGAGAAGCAGATGAGTTTCAAGAACAAGATGGTTTTGAGCATGGGCATGATTATGGAACAATGTAAATTACAGTTATAGTTTATTCTTCTAACATTTTTATTGTTGAACTTTTATGACCTTTAGAAATGATAATTTGAGTCATTGTGTTATTGCTTTAGATCATTTTCTCTTTAGTAGCTCAGTAGTTCATCATTTTTTCTTTTGCAGGGGTTTGGGCTCGAAAGGTGGAATTGAAGCTGATGAAGGCCCAGAGCATTTTACTTTTGATTCCTGTACAGAACTTGTGTATGTCATTTGGGGCATTATGTTATTTCTTTTGTTAAATGATTTATAACTGGTTCCATTGTTTTGAATATTTAATGACAATCAATATTTTTTGAAAAAATTGGTTCACAGGGATCGGGCCCCGAATGATGTAAACGTAGTTGGTGATGGTCAAGAGGTTTTATGTTTTGATTATTACGGCATCACGCTTACGTAAGAAATTTTGGGCATGATATTGACTTTTCAAAGTAATTTTGAACTTTTCACGTTTTAAAAAAATATATATTAATATGTATTTTGTAGTGGTTGGGGGTCCGAGGATGATGATAAAGAAGCAGATGAGTTTCAAGAACAAGATGGTTTTGAGCATGGGCATGATTATGGAACAATGTAAATTACAGTTATAGTTTATTCTTCTAACATTTTTATTGTTGAACTTTTATGACCTTTAGAAATGATTAATTTGAGTAATTGTGTTATTGCTTTAGATCCTTTTCTCTTTAGTAGCTCAGAAGTTCATTATTTTGTCTTGTTAATGATATCATATCGGTTATCATAAATAGCACTTTAGAATCATTTTACTCAATTCTCAACTCTGAAAATATTTTATTCCATGATATGCTAGAAAATGCATTGTTTATGATTTAACTATTTGATAGGACGAAGCCTTTATTCTATGGAATCGAGCAAAAATGAAACAAACACACAAAAGAATACTGATGAAAGAGGGAAAATGATTCATTGATTATAAAAGAGGAAGCCCTACCCCATTTATAATAAGGGTAGGAGGGTACAATAGTAACACAAAATAAACATAAAAGCAAAATAAAGTTCTAACACTCCTCTCAAGTTTGGTATGTGATGTCATTTATACCCAACTTGCCGATGAGTTCAACAAATACATTCTCATTTAATGCTTTAGTGAAAGCATCTGCAGGATGATTTTTTGATAGAACAAAAGGGATACAAATTTCTCCTTTCTTAATCTTTTCTTTGATAGTGTCTATCAATTTTGATGTGCTTGGTACGATCACTGAACTAGGTTGTGAGCTATATTGATAGCATACTTGTTATCACAATGTAGACTAATAGGGACATTCTTCCACAAGTCTGAGATCCTTCGTGATGGCAGTGAGCCACTACCCTTCACAAAATCTAAGGGCCATGGCCCTGAACTTAGCTTCTGGCTAGATCTTGCCACAACATGTTTTTTACTCCATGTCATAAGGTTATCATCAATAAATGAACAATATCCTGAAGCAGATCTTCTATCATCAACGGAACCTACCCAATCGATATTTGTATGGATTTCTATCCATAACCCTGTACTGGACTTAAAAGAGAATACTCCTTCCCGGTGATGTATTCAGATACTTCAAAATTTTGTGTGTCACAGCTAAATGTCTGGACTTGGGAGAATGCATGCATTGATTTATGACTCCCACTGCATATGCAATATTAAAATGGTAGATAAATTACTCATCCTACAAGTCTTTAAAAGCCTGTAGCATCTTCAATGGGTTTCCTTCGTCTCTTCCTAACTTGTGATTGACTTCTATGGGTGATGCATCTGACCTGCAAACATGCATGCTTGTCTCTTCAAGAAGGTCAAGGATATATTTTTCTGGTAAATAAAAAATATCATGTTTGGATCTAGCCACCTCAATCCCCAAGAAGTATCTAAGGTTTTTCAAGTCCTTCACTTCAAACTCCTTTGCCAACCTTTCTTTTAGTATCTTAATCTCCTTTGTATCATTTCTAATAATAACTGTCATCTACGTAAATAATAAGAGCCACGAGTTTACTTTTCCAATGCTCTATGAATAAAGTGTGATCAACATGACTCTTAACATAACCAAAAGAAATCATGGCCTAATGAAACCTTCCAAAATACGCTCTAGGAGATTGTTTTAACTCATAAAAAGTGTTTCTTAATATGCAAACCTTTCCTAAAAATGAACTTTGGAGGAAGAGCCGTGTAAACCTTCTCTTGCAAGACACCATGAAGGAAAACATTCTTCACATCAAGAAACGACATGGACTCCGCGTTAGAGATCGAGGGGCCCCTTGCTCAACCGGTGAGGAGCTAAGCTTCCATTCGCAACATGAGGGCTTGGAGTTGACGCCTCATGATCATCGAGGAGTCTGGAAATGGCCGGATCCACGGGTGGCAGGGGCACTTGTGTGTCGGTGAGCGCCATGGAACGGAGTCGAGGGGGCATGCACGCGGGGGAAGGGCCGACGCGGTGCAGGAAAACTGGAGCGGCATTGTTAAGGCCGGCAGAAACTGCCGCTTGATGCAGGGATGTGGTTCAAGTGGGAGGCGAGGCGAGAGGGAGGATCAAGTGCTGGAAAGTTCGTCTGAGGCACACAGCTATCGTAGGATGGAAGGGGCACAATTGCGAGCGCAACAAACACAATCGGCGAGAGCGGAGGCGTCGCAGAAAGGTCAGGAAGCGGGATCGCGAGCGGAAATGACAGAGCGGTGCGGGATTGGGGTCTGTTAACGGGAGCGGACACAATCAAGTGCGGAAGCGGCGCTTTTGACTGGAGCGGTAGCGAGGCACTGCACTGTTGTCGGATCAGAAGCGAGGTTGTGGTTGCTGGATCCTTTTGGGCAGCGGAAACCGTAGGAAAAAGATGGCAGTTTGGACCAAATGTTACGTAGTCGGGGATTCCGAGAAAGGGAAAGGGGAAAAGGAAAGATGGGAGAAGAAAAGGGAGAGAGGAGAAGAAAAAAAACCTAGGGTTCTGTTTTGACTTCCAAAACAATACAAATGAGAGATACACATATGCTTATATAGTGACTAATTCCGAAGTACACGAGGGCAAACGATAATTAACTAATTGCTTGAAACATATGTGTGATAATAAAAAGATAAGACTGACGGGTGTGATACGTCAGTGTGTTCGCGGCGCGCGCCATGTGCCTCCGCGTTCGCGGCATGCGCCGAACGCCTCCGCGTTCGCAACACGCACCGAACGCCTTCACGTTCGCGACATGCGCTGAACGCCTCCTCGTTCGCGGCACGCACCGAACGCTTCCACGTTTGCGGCACGTGCCGAACACCTGCATATTCGCGGCGCACGCGACGGTTAACTTTCTTTACTTCTCAGATTGCAAGTTGAGTTCGTTGCTGATGCATTCCTCGTCGCATCCAAAATAGCATGACGTCACCATGCGTCATGAAATTTTTAATTATGTATTTAATTTTCATGTGTTTCCTTCATCGTACTCCTGTTTGTTTGAAATTGCTCGGCTCGGTGGGTTGACCGTCCGATGAGATCCTCAATAAAGAGGTCCGGTAATTTTGGTAGTTGGGACGTAATGGGCAAGCTTAAAATGATTTAAAACGCATAAATTTAAATTTAAAATTCAAAACCAGAATATGTAATTATTTGGAAAGAGTTAAGAGAAATAAGTAGTTGGAAAGAATTTATGGGATAGAAATATTTGAGTAGTATTATAAAGAAAATTATTCAAAGGAGACCATCTTTTTAGGAAGTATTTTTTTTTACCAGCCCCCCTATTTGGAAAAAGTAATTGCAATCTTTATTTAAGAAACGGCCATGAAGAGAGGAGGCAGAGACCGGACACGTAGAGGAACGAATCCATCGCTCCTCTTCCCTTGGCGGTAACACCTTTGGATCCCGCTCGTTATCCACCGCACTGCTCAAGCCCGCCATCTCCTACAGCAAATTGTCCGCTGCCTTGCCCTCGTCTCCCGTCGGCAAAATGATTTTGTTCTGCCTCCGCCCCAACGCCCTCGACCACGGCCCGGCCTCCTTCAACCAACGCCGGGTTGCTGCCCATGTCTTCCCTCTGGCGACCTTCCAGACCCTTCCCGGTGCCAGGTTGCTGTCGACTTCACCGAAATTTCCAGCAAACGGCGGGCCGCCCTGTTCCACGCCTCTGCCGACGGATTTGAGAACGATCGACCTACTGTGGTATCTCACCAATTCTTTGCTTGATTTCTTTTTAGCTTTAAATTTATGTGATAACTTGAATAATTAAGAGCTTGCCCATACGTTCAAACGCCTTTATTACCGTTTGTTTCTTCATAAGATATTATATGTGCTGTTCTTGTGGATGTGCGGATTCCGCTACGATTCAAATCCTAATTCGCCCGAAGGATCGTACTCACATAACAATTATCGAACTTGTGAAAATCTATCGGTAAGAGTCGTCTTAAGTGCAAATAAACTTCGAATTGGTCCGTTTGGCCTCTCTTTCAAACTAAACAAATCAAATTCTTTTTCAAAGTCCTATTCCTCATTGAAGCCAATAAAATGTTTTTAAATTAAAAAAATATTTATTTTTGAAATCCTAATTCAAGTCTACATCAGTTGCCGGCATCGTCGCCAACAGTACTGCCCAAACTACCCCGGGGGCAAAACGGTCATATCCGAAAAATGGCGATCCGTGTGCTCCAGATCGACGAACGTGATTCGCCCGTCACGTGGTTACGGTGGTTGCAGCCGCAAAATTACCGGACCGCCCCTATCCGCAGCTATAAAAGGAGCCCAGAGCCCTCATTTGAGGGGACCTTGCCTTCAACGCCCGAGAGAGCTTCTTCGAAGATCCTTCAGAGTTCTCCTTCGGCGCTCGAAGAATCCTTCGAAGATCTCCTTCGGCCTTCGAAGATCTCTTTCGAAGCTGACTTGAAGATCTCCCTTTGACCCTTGAAAATTTTCTTCCTCCTTAGAGATGTTTTCTTTCTCATTCTTCTTTCTCATTCTTCTTTGCACCCCCTGCAACGAGCAGTGGTCTGTCACCCTCATGCATTCTACTGTTTGTAACACCCAAATATATAGTGCAATTTGGTCGGCACCGATCCAGCCTTGTGGTTTTTCTCCCCTTTCGGGTTTTCCACGTTAAATGTCTTCTTGTCTGCTGTTGGTCTCAACTTTGACTGTTTGGGCGCGCTCGGCTCACTCTAGAGCTGAGACGGTTTAATTCGACTGGACTACGAGGGCGTCGAGCAACACACAACAGTTATAAAGGGCGAGGTCCTACCCTATTTATAATAACAGTGGGAGGGTACACCGGTAAAGCACAACAACTCGAAATAAACAAAAAACAAAATAAACATCTAACGAAAAGATTTATGCATTTTACCCCAAGATAAGACTTTGTCCACGAGCAATAGGAAATCGTTTTACTAAATGAAATACGCATAGATGCACGAGGAGAGAGGCTTTTTTGTCTCACTCTTACCCTAGAATACAAATATTATTATGGGCAACTTTGTTCATAAAAAATCCCAGAATGCCCTTCCGCAATTTGGTGAAAGGCTGGATGACAAACTTTTACAGAATCTCCGGATGGATTAGGATTTAGACATATAACTAACCTTTAGTTTTCTGTTTATGTTCCACCAATAAAGCATTGTACAAGGTTATTGTTTATATTCCCCTCTTCTTCTTCTAATGCTCTATGCACAATATGTTGTTACAGGTCAGAATCTAATTCATTGGGCTGGGGAAATGAAGATTCCGTTTGGGATGAAGGGTCGCATGAAACAAATCTCTCTACTTTATATAAATTTACAACTCGATTGATGCACCACGGAAGCTTTTATGAGGTACCGAAAAGTGTTCCAAAAGAAATATTTTATTGAAATTCAGAAAAAATCTTTTTTTGTAGTGCTTTGGCTTTTTTGAATTTGCATTAGAGAATAACTTTTTAGTTTTATTATCTTAACATCAACTACTAAACACCATTGTTAAAGGAGTGACGAATGGATGGCATTTGATGCAAATGGAAAGAACAGTGAGCCCTCTTCGTAAATGAAGAGTTGCATAGCTCAATCAGTTACAACCAATGTGGGATAAAACATAGTACAATGTTATTATATTATTCTAACATTCTCCCCCAAATTGATGCAAGTTAGGAGATAACACGGCTAAATTCTCCAGCTAGTTCTTGATACATACCTGTTTCTCTAATAAAGCATTTGTGAAGGGCTTGATTATGGATCCACAATAGTCCTCATTATTTGTTAATTTTATAAATGTATTATTAATTGTCATATTAGTGTCACTAAGTGGGGCTCTTTAGAGTCATTATGGTTTTGGGGTCTTCTATTTCATGGAAGGTTTTTTGGTAAATTGTTGGAATCATTTAATTTCTATTTGAAGGACCACTTGACATGAATTATTATTAGTGAATGAAATTATGGAAGTTCACTTCCTCACTCTAGTTCTCTCCTCTTCATCCTCATTCTAGGGTTAGGTTTGGGCAAGGCTCCTTCTTTCTCCTCCTCGTAGTCTCTGTGGATTGAGCCCGACTCTCTTGTATCTACACCCTTATTGCCACTTTCGACGAGATCCTGTACACTGTTACGGGTTAGGCCCATAACAACTTAATATTAGTGCCATCCTTCCTCCTTTTTACTGCTCCCAGGCCAGACGATCCCACGACAAAATAGAGCAAACAATCGGTGAGAACGATCCCCTCTAGGTCGTTGTTTGCAGTCGACGATTACCTGTGGTTCACGAAGATGACATTCTCTTTTAGCCTAGTCTCACATGAACAAAATGCGGGTCTCACAACGTTCCCATCCTCCAGTTGATCAAGTGCATTCTACAACACAGTCGTCAGGCTGTTGACCGAAGAGTTTCAGCGCCTCGGTCTCCGTTGACCTCGAAGTAATCAGTCCAGTGTCGCGTGAGTGCCTCCTCCATCTAATCTCACAGATGGCCCGCAACAAGCCCTCACTTCATTCCGTCAACCATCAAGTTACAACTCCTTGCGTACGCCGACCATCAAGTTACAGCTCCTTGCGTACGCCGAGTCCCGCGCCTTTGTCGTCTATCCAACACGCGTATGGTTTGCCTTCTAGCCCTCGTCGATTCCAGGGCAGTTATCGAGCCCGATAGAGCATGCGCCGTCCTTTCCAGCTGGCCGCAAACCTACTGAGCCTGCGTTTGCGACCTCTTCGCCTATTTATGTTTCGCGCCCACACCTGCAACGAAGACAACACCCAGAGCAGAGAAGCACATTTTTCCTCTCCTCGTGCCGCACGCCTTTAAATCTCGTGCCCCCAGCTACTACCTCAAGCACGATCCTTTTCATGCTATTAATTCTTTTGGATTAATTGGTTAATTACTTATTTTGACATGAAGATAAGTGTCGCCGATCAGGCTATCCTCCGTTTGATGATGATGCATATGGTTTCATATCAGGTCTCAATGTCGCGACTCACCGCCAACATCCACCGATATGTGATGTCAGAGACATCCTTGTCCAACTTCCAATAGCGCGGTCATCATCCCATCCAACACATGATAGCTTCACCTCCATCCCAGCTTACCGTGTCCCACCACCACCTACGATTACTCCACCGAGGCCGCCGATTTTATTGATTCAACCCATGCCACTTTTGAACCTTGCAGGCTAGCTTCCACCCGCACCCGCCACAGATCCCACTGGTTTTGAGCACCTCACCTGTTAGGTTACTAACCATCGCCATTCTGCACCCACAATTTTTGTCACATGCTTTTGTTCTACCGATTCATCCTCAGGCACTGATTCGTCCAGCTTCGAGCTCTGCTCCACTAATGAATGCTAATGTGGTCGTGCAACCACGTCTGCTCACAGTCTTCTACATGATTCTTTGTCAGCTTCAACCATATATAACCGCTAGACAGTCATCATCATGCAGTTACCCAACCATACCACTCCCCTGAGCCACTCAGGCAGCATCGTTATCTTCCAGGACATCGGTCGGCACGACCCGTTCCACTGGAGATAGCCTTTGGTGCAGCAATGTGCTACAAGGAGCTATTCTGGTGGGAAATCAAAGAACCGGATGATCATGTTGTACAAACCTCGTTCGAGCTTGAGGACAAGCTCGATTTGAAGGACATATGAGATGTTATGGACCCACAATAGTTCTCATTATTTGTTAATTTTACGAAATGTATTATTAATTGTCATGTTAGTGTCATCATTATTAAGTGTCGCTCTTTAAAGTTATTATGGTTTTCGAGTTTTCTATTTCACGTAGGGTCTTTTGTTAAATTGTCGGAGTCATGTAATCTCTATTTAAAAGACCCCTAACACGTTAGCCCCATAACAAGCTCAACCGATACGCTCAAGAATTTAAAGATTTTTGTATGATCGAAATGTGGATACAAACTCATAAGCTATGCTCGTGCCAACTCTTTTGAGGGTTGAATTCCTTTAAGAACTCCTCTCTTAGAGAGATACACAGACTTTAACCATCAAACCTAAGACCCACCTGCACCCGCTTCTATAGAGAGGGAATAACTCTAATCACTAAAAATATCGAAATTTCTTTTGATTATTAGTTAATAAATGACAAACAAATGATTATAAATATAGAGTGAGACACTGGGTGGGGTGGGGTTGCTTTTAATTAATGACCTGCACCCGCTTCTAACTAAAGGACTCGGCTCACTGGATTTATCTAGGTTGTGTGACAAGATGAGCTTAGTGGATATCTTTCGCCCTCCTTGAGGGGAGTCTAAGGGTGAGGAGCAAAAACCGAAAACCGACAAAACCCACCGAACCGACCCAACCGCACCGATTGTTAAACCGAACTGCCCGGTTTGGTGCCGGTTCGGTTTGGGGCTTGTAAAAACCGAAGTCATATCGGTTCGGGGCCGGTTTTCAAGTAGTAAAAACCGACCAAACCGAACCGAACCGACTAATATTATAATAATTTTAAATTATGTATATGTCATCTTCTATTTGATCTGAATCATTGAATGTGGGCTTCCCGGCTCCCGCTTCCATAAATTATATCATGTATAAGCCGGTTCAAGTGTGCAAACATTGAATATTTGAATGAATGAATCCCTGATTCGGTGATTCCGTGATTCGGCCATTCAGGTGAATCGGGCCACGAGATGACGAGATGTGAGTGCTACCTTCCGTGAAGGACAGAAGGAGACTTGCATAGCTGCACTTAATAAATATATATAAAAAAATTAGGTCTCCTTCACGCACGCCTCTGTCGCCTCATTTCCACTCTTCCGTCATTTTAGGTCTCCTTCACGCTCGCGAGTTAGGGGCTTAGGGCGAGTCTGGACTCTGGATTCTGGAAGCACTGAAGTCGTTGGCCACTCACGCTAAGCTCGCGAGTTAGGTGTGCCAGCGAGTTAGATGAATAGCTACTGCCAATTTACTGAATAACTACTGCAATGTACTACTATTTACATCTATAGTTTTGTTATCTTCCGTTCATTTTGTAGTTCTATTTACTTCTGTTACCTTTTGTTTGCTACTGGAAATGGTTTTTTCTTCTTCTTAAGTTTGCTTCCTTACTTTTAAATAACTTGCTTCCTTCAATAGTTTTGTTATATTAGAATGTAAACTGCAAAAAATCTATTATTTCATAACATGCAAGCACAAAATATACCACTAGAGCTCATATTTATTATAATTAAAAAAAAAGATGCACTTGCTTCAGGAAATTGAATTCTCCGAGTTAGATCTCAGTTAACCATTTTTAAATATTTATAATACTCACATGTGTGATGTATTCTCTTAGTAATGACCCTAAATTTTATAGGTGTGAGATTCTCGTAGTCTTTCCCTCCACATACCATACAAAAACCGACACCGAACCGCAAAAAACCGATAAAAAACCGAACCGACAACAAACCGAACTGACCGGGTTCGGTTCGGGTCGATTTGGACCTTCCGAAAACCGAAGCATGTTGGTTCGGTTTCGGTTTTGGTCCAAACCGACCCAAACCGAACCGCTCACCCCCTTAGGGGAGTCTTGGTATTTTATGATTGGTGTGCGTTTAGTACAGATTGGTGTGCATTTAGCACTCTCCTCGTACTTTGTCATCTCCAGTCATGTATTTGGTTCCACCTCTTGAGTGTATATATAGGGGAGCAATGTAGCCGACTTGTATATAATAAAATAACATTCGTTCCTATTTCTACTAGCGGCCATTACTAATTTTTGTGGACTCAGGTAGTATGCACAATTTCATCAATTCCAACACAACTCATAGATTGAAGCTACTCATCAAGCCTTAATAGGGTATGCATGTGATAGTTGTCAACGACGAAAAGATAGCAAACCAGGCACTTTGCAAGGTTGTTTAGATATAGGCCATGGGTGATTACTCCTCACTGACCTGCATATGATTTTTTTGGAATGATTCGACATGATCTTGGGCATCAAGTGACTCAGCTCAATGAAACTAATCGTGTGGGACTTTGCGAAGTTTGTCGTGTGATGGCGATGATGTCCCGCCATTTGCTCGTGTTGCTCGAGCCCGTTCAATTGATGGTGATGCGGTCCCGCCACTTGTTCGTGATGACGTTGTTGAGGATGCGGAAGCTGTCCGCCACTTGGAGTTTGATGACTGTGATGGGCGATGCCGCCAACTTGAGGATTCGTACGTTGCCGCGACAACCACTGTCGACGTCGCGCCGGCATCTCCACTTCTTGGGATACATGCAAATATATGATTATAAATTATTTTCCAACTCTTGGGATAATATTTATAATTATATATTTTTATTTACGCATTTTATTTTTCAGCATTGCTTTTAATTTGGGACTTTGAATTTCAGCTTTTTATTTTATTTTGATGGACTGCATTTAACCATCTTAATTTTGGGTTGGATGAATGGTGGTGATGGAGTGGTGTAGCCTATAAGAGGCCTTGATGTATTATTTTATGTTTAACTTTGGAATGAAAAAGAATTAGCAGGCCTAATCTCTCCCTCTCGTTCTTTTTCTCCCTCTAGCAGCCGCCCCTCTCCCTCTCCCCTCTTGGAGTTCGGCCACCACCCAAAACCTCTGCCCCCTCTTGCTCTCCTCCCTCTCCAGTCGCCGGCCACCCCCCTCTCCTCTAAAGACTCGGCCCCCCTCCTCTCTCTCACTTTCCCCTCCTCCCAGGTTCGGCCAAGAAGCCGCCCTTCCCTCTCCTTCTCACGTTCGGCCAAGGAAGGCCACCGCCCCTCCCTCCCCCTCTCTTTCCCTATCTACAGGTTTCGACCAAGGAGGCCGCCCCCTCCCTCTCCCTCTCCTTCTCCCCCTTGCAAACTCCGGCCACCGCCAAGGCCGACCCTCCTCCCTCTTCCTCTCCTATTTCTCACTAGTTCGGTCACCCTCACCTAGGCCGACCCTGTCCTCTTCTCTTTCCCCGTCAAGAATCCAGCCTCCTCCATCCTCTAAGCGAAGAGTGTTCGTGGTAACCGTTGGTGGCGTGAAACGACGAAGGCGAGCGTGTTTGGCTTCTTTGGTTCATCTCCGGTGGGATTTCAAGGAGAAGGCGTTCAGATTTCACGAGGGATTGAGGCACTCACAACGAGTGTGGGTAACGATTTCTTTCCACTCAAAGAGATTTCTTTTCTTAGATTAGTTCTTGTGGTGGAAGATTTTGCGTGATTTCTCGAATCGTTCGATTTCTTGAGTTCTTTTTAGAATCTTGCGTCTATCTTTATTTGTTTTCGATCCGTGAGGTTTGGCGAACCTTTGTTTGTTCTCGTTTGGGGAAATCAACCTTTTCCGAATCGACTTATTTCGGTGGGTTTCCTTTGGTACAACACCGCGCTCGTCCGGAATCAATATTATTCCTTTTAGCTTGTGTGGATATAGGCCTATAGCCTATATTCATACTCCAACGGTTGCTACCCGTGTGCTGCGTTAAATTAATAATAAGCATATTCGAGTGCTGCGTCTATTTTGTGTTTGGGTAGAGCGGAGCGGCGAGAGTCCTTTGTTCGTAATCGCGTGCGACCACCTCAGTCCAGTGGCCTACATCATCATGTCCTTTCAGTAGGCTGCAAACAGATCACATGACACTTAAAGATAAATAATTTTCCACGCTACAATGGCTAAAAGGGTTCGACACCACTACCAGTATGATGTAAACCGGTTTGGAAACTCATAATGTGAGATCGAATCAAGTTTCTCCTGCGATTCAATTTCTGAGCAAAATAAATTTTCACAAGCTTGAGAATCGGTTTTTGAGAGTGGAATTACCACAAGGTCACTAGTTGAATCGAAGCATGAATCGATAATTTCACAGACCTAGTCGTATAAAACAATTTATGAAGTTAACGACACTGAAGAATAATTTGGATGTTTAGGGCAAGTTTAGGACATGTGATATTTTATGAATTCGCATAAAACATATTGTAATAATGTAATGCAAGAGAAGGATGAGAGAGACTATCCAAACACAAGTTCCAAAGGTTGGGTGGCCCACAAGTGCAGTTACGACAATGGAGAGATATCGAATACTGGATTTGTGCGGACAAACCACTGGGAGGCAAGCTAAAGTCGAGAATGGTCTCAGAGGATTGCTCGAGTGTCGGGATTTGAGGTCGATATGGGGAGCCGTTGGATAACAGGTTGTGTTCGACGATGCCTTTGAATGTTGAAACTACGTGCCTCGGAGAAAAAACCGTCTGAGAACAATTTCTGGAAGGGCGACGTAGTCGACAATGATTGGGATGAGATTGACCGCTAGCTTCAAACTTCCTCAGAGAAAAATGACCTAGTGAATAGTGGGGGAATCGATCAACAGAAGGAAAGATGAATTTGTTCTCCTCTGTTTTCTGTTTTTGCCTATGGCTTCCCTTGTTTTTATTTTATAGGCTATACTTTGTTTCCTCTACTAAGATTATCATAGTTGGAGGATTTATTGTGTCCCAAATTATATTCTTTCCTCTATGAGTTAATTCCTCATTAATTTATAATGATAAGGTTTAGATCTGATTTTATGTGTAATTAATCAAATTATAGTTTACCCGCTCAGATAAAAGACGAGATCGAACGACAATGTGATGAAATGCTTCAACAAGGGATTATCCGGCCAAACCATTCCTCTTTCTCATCTCTAGTTATGCTTGTTCTGGAGAAGGGGGCTTGTAGTGGTTCTATGTAGCCTATCGTCTGTTGAATGAAAGAACCATGAAAAACAAATTTCCTATCCCAGTGATGGAGGAGCTATTCCACTAACAACACCATAGACCTGTATGTTACAGAAGGCTTCATCTACTATAAGAACCTCCTTATCTCCTTCCTACATCGCCACTCATTCCCACCATTTTGACTGCCAAACGAAACATATTAGGGAGTCCATAAGACTGTAGTGCATTCACGGCGACTTCTTTTGGAGGGGCCTTAATGGGCTGTACAACAGTTCGTGGTGCACTGCTCGACATGGAGTAACTTCTCCAACCAAAAGGGTTGTCACAACCCCTACTAATTCCAATGCAGGTCTTGGTTAATGTCTTGATGGACTTCATCGATGGGTTGCCACCATCCCGTGGCAAGACGGAGCTTTTCATTGTCGCCGATCCTTTCTTTAAAGGATCTCACTTCATCCTATTTGCACATATATACACTACATCAACATTGCACAAGCCTTCTTTGAGCACGTCTTTCGATTGTATGGCTCCAGAGGCCGTTTTGACCGACATGGACAAGGTTTTCACTAGCCGTTTTTAGCATTAGTCATTTCGACTCTGGAACCAAAGTAGCACTTTGCATATCATCCGTAGTTAGATGGTCAGAGTGAGGTGATCAGCATGATCATCGTTGCATTATCGGGATTAACCCCATGGAGTGCGTTCGTTGGCTTGCATAAATTGGTGTTGTTATTACTTTTATAACACTCCATACCACTCTTCCCTTCAAACGCTGCCTTTTCATCTCTTGTATGCGTGAGATCCTCCACACATTTTGTCTTATCTACCAGGATCCTTGACCATAGACAATGTCGATCGGATTATTCAGAGCCCGAGCCACTTTTTTAGCTTCAGACACACATATCGAAGAATGTGTGAAAGCGCCCTACGATGAACATCATGTCTTGATAGTTTGAGGTGGGTTTGAGTTTGGGTCAAACTCCGTCCCCATTGTAGCTCACTCTTTACCAAGGTCGCACAAATTGGCACCACAATTTTATGGTCCCTTTTGGGTGGCTACCCGAATATGTGAGTCCGTTTACAAATTGGATCTCTTGGCAAACACCGAGATTCATCTGTTTCATCTCTTGCAGTACCATGACTTCTAGTGGTCGTGGATGGTTGCGTTATCCCCTCTTCCGCAAAGGCTCTATGACACTATGGAGAACCTAAACCACCAGGCATATTCACCTGAGCACGAGGCGACGTGGGAGCAGCTACAAGCTTTAAGGGACGCCTTTTTTGAGCTTGAGGGCAAGCTCCTTTTGGAAACAATGAGAGATGTTATAGGTGCCTTTTGTTGGCTCACATTCACTTCCAAGAAAACAACTTTAAAGAGAAAAACCTTACTTAGAATGCATCTGGTTAGTTTAACTCTGCTATATTATTATACTACGTTTCCTTTTCCAGTATTTTGCAATTAATCCTTAGTAAACAACTTTAAAAGTCTCATCCAAGCCTTGTATCATCAGGTTTGGTTTTATAACTTAAAAAACATTTCTCAAACCCAATTATATTTGAGATTTTAGCGAGAAAAAATATATAATTCACAAAGTAATTTCACCATCATAGTTTGTTTTACAACTGAACTTCCAATATCATTCAGATAGAATGTGTTGAACCTCTGTTGTTGAAACACATGAGAAACATTTAAATATGAAACACATGAGAAGCATTTAAGTATTTAAGGTTGCTCTGATCAATGATTATTTAAAAATTGAATATTTCTTGTTATGTTATTATAGCATCGTTAGAGTAGGAGAAGCTCTTCAAATTTGAAATCTCTCTCCTTTTATAAAGTAATTCAGTAACATTTAAGTTTATGTTGCTGCTATCTTATGCATGAAAAATGATAGGATTCGTTATAAGAATTTTACAAGTCTCCTTATATTAAGCTTTAGTGTCATTTTCTTTTTTTCTGACTAATTAACTATTGGTATCAACATGCATTTTTTTCATGTACAGGCAAAGAAAGATGCTTCCCATTTTGATAGATGGTTATTAGTGAATGTGCAATCAAGTGAACACTTTACCTCGGATCTGGTAGTTAACATACAAATTTCTTCTGGTTTTAGTTTTCAATGCTTCAATGTCTTTTAAAATAAGCACTAATTTTTCTTTTGCACTATATTCTAAAGCTAAATAGAGAAACGAGGTCAAACGACACAATTGAAGAAATATTGAGTTCTTATTTTGTAATTTGGCAGGTCTGTATGTACATACCCAGAAGGAAATTTTTTATTATAATATGACTGTTTTTAGGGATTTTTTTTATTAAAATAACGCTAACTGTGTAATTATTATTTTAGACTGATGACGGACACACCGAGGGACAAAAAGTATGTTATTTTTACAACTTGATTTCATTGCCTGCAATCTTGGTCATTAATCCCATAACTGGAGAGAAGATGTGTGCTTGCCGAGGTTTGAACCAACCTGAGGACTTGTTGGAGGTAATTTTAGTTGTTTTTCATGAAAGAAGCAAAATTTAATTTCTTTCAGCAAATTTATATTCTGGTTGTTATCGCTTGATGCGATCTTCACTCTCTTCTTTGAATTGTTATATGGTGTTGTTTGTCTTTATTTAGGATTTAATGAGATTCACTGATAGAAGTCCAAAGCAGCAGCTTAATCCAGCAGCTCAAAGGGAAAGCTCCAATGCTTTGACACATCAAACAGGTTTGCCAGAAATATGCAATAGTTGAACACATTATGTCCTGATTTAGTTTGCCTTTTCCGATATGCCTGCTACCTTTTCTCCCATGTTGCATTTATAACTTGAAGCAGTATACATAATATTCATTATATATGAAATGAAATTTATCCTTTTTATTCTTTTATTGTGTTGATAGATGTAAAGATATGAGTTAGCTGTCCCACGTGTAAGGTAAAAAGTATGTCGGGTAGGAATATCTGTTGGTTGCCCCTCAATCATATGCTTAAGGATTTGGGGTTAAAAAAACTTTGATCGCTGGCTTATCAAGCCTAACTTTATCCCCTTTGATTGGGATTGAGATTGAGTGTTTAATCCAATTTGTGTTTCCCACAGGTCTTTTGCACCCTCTATCATGTTTGAGCAGGATTTATAACGGGGCGATTCCAAAATGACTTCACATAGTTGAGTGGGCTCATGGTTCTCTTATTGTTATTGAATAGGTTTGAGGTGTTAAAATTAGAATAATTGAAGTCAACAGACCGATGTGTCGTGTTTGACCGCAAGATGTGTAGTGTATTTTGACTTCGAGATTTTAGTCGAAACGGTAGAGTAGGACTAGATGTTGTCACGTGAGTCTACATAAGTAGGCAAGATGAGAAAAAATGAGACAACAGATTAATGACACATCGCGTTAAGTTAATTTCTCTCGCAAGTTAAATATGATAATAGACATACATGCATTATGATTGAGTGCGACCTAACCTATGGTGCACCAAGTTCAATTTTGATAAAAGCTGTGATATATAGCATATATAGGAATAGTCCCACAGCGGGATCCCACATGTATTTTGTGCTTTATAAGCACTTTGACCTCTCCACTCTTTACCCGTTGGTTTTAATTCAATATATGGGTTCTCTAATATAGTATCATAATAGGTAGGGGCATGCCTCATGTGTGATGTATCTACCAGAATACGCGTGAGTCGTATGGTGTGTTATTATCCCGTGCAATCATACCACACTTTAGAGTTCTACTAGATGTGAACCTATTGCCAGGTCAACTCTGAAGGAGGGCAATGTCTATAGGATTAGTCTCACAATGAGTATTTATGCCTTTTATGCTTTATACGCACTTTCACCTTTCACTCTTCACAAAGTGGGTTTGTGTTGGATGTTTGAGTTCTAATAATGTCGAACAAGGTGCAACTCAATTTTTTTTGTCTAAATAATGTGTATCAACAACCAAGCGAAGAAGGTGAGCTGAGTGCAACAGAACTAGCATCTCAACGATCATAATCCGAGAGATGAACACTAATGCAAGAGCTAAATTCCTTATCCCAAATTGTAAAAAAATAATAATTACAAAAGAACGTGATACATTTGAAGAAGCAACTCAGAAGAAAATTAGAAAGAAGTCACTACATCAAAAAGGAATCAGAATTGGGCACTCGTGCCAAAGCCAACGATGTCAAATCTATTTTTTATTAGTGATTTTATAGAGTAAAGCATCTCCTAGATGGGATCAATCTAAAGGTTCAAAGCTCATCATGTGGCTCGGCCGCTCGAGGAAGTTATGGAAGATGCAAACTAATGTACATGAAGAAAAGAGTTTGGAAGATACAACAATTAATAGGTAGTTAGTGTGATGAGTCGGTACGTGAAAAATATAAAGAAATTTCATGTGCCCACACGACGTTTAAATGTCATGTTGGCGTCATAGGCATGCCATATCTTTTATTTTTATATTTTGCATATTTTAGTATTCAGTCCGAACATGTCGACTTAATCACAACTAGGTCGTCATGTATCCTCTATTTAAAACATTGTCTTGGAATGGGTATGCAAGAAATATTTTTCCTGTTTCTAACTCTTATTCTCTTCCTTCTCTTGCTCTCCCTAACCCTAAGTCCCTAACCAATCCCCACTTTTGGGGCATCTTGTATCTCTCGTTATATCTCTGACATCTATGTTGTCTTTGTCACTTCCGGTCACCTATCTAGTAAGCTACCAACACGTTACAATAAGGCCCATAATGACTTAGTATTAGAGCCACCTCCACCCGCTGATCCGGCGTCCACCTCCACATGCTGGCTACGTAACCCCCATGGGCCGACGGTTGCGCCTCTTTCACACTAGAAGCAATGGGTGAGGTCAGAGGGGCAAACCCCTGCGCCTCACTCCACAATGACCTGTACTTAAGCACCAAAACCCTAGGGTTGCTTCCACACCCTTTCAACCATTGCACGAGTTCCTTGCTACCCTCGATGTCCTGTTCACGTGAGATTAAAGGGACAAGCCCTACGCAATCCACATCTGACCTGCCTCTTTGTGCTTGCAGCTGCTTTGACTGTTGCACATCATCCATAATTAGGATCCGGGCAATTTTTTGGTGTTGTAAAAGACAACCTACTGTTTCATCGTCAACAATGAAAGCAAAGTATCGAGCAACAATAGTGATAGCTCAAGAGTGAACTAAACTTGTGGAAGTGCATTATCATTTTATCCAGAAAAAAGCTCTGTAACAGATTAAAACCGAAGGCCTAGTTGCTGAATTACTTACAAAAAGCTCGAGCGCTGGCAAGTTTAAATTTTTTTATTATCAGTTGCTCAGTGGACTCGCTATTGGAAGGAGAAGAGGACTGCAAGATCGAGATGTGGGGCGTCCTGCACGGTAGAACGGGGATATATTAGGCATAGAAGCTTACAACATGAGTGCATCTAAAATTAATTTAATTCTAAGTTTTTCTCTATTTCCATGTTCTCATGGTTGGAATAGAAGTCAACCTTGAGCGCATCTACAGTTAGCTAATTATGATATTTATCTTTAGTTCAACAACATATAGGTGAAGAATATATGTTATTTTAAAATGTGAATTGATTGGCCCTCAACTATAGGTAAACTTAGATTTTTTTTATTTATAATTGAATTTGAGCAGTCCCAGTTTAATTGCTCATTAGCTTTGGCTGTATCTGATTGGAAGTACTAGCTAATCTTACACTTGTCATTCCTATATATATATATATATATATATATATATATATTGAGAGAATCTTCTTTAATGCTATTTATCCTTAATTTTCTTTTTATAAATGTCATTTCATTGAAAGAACAAATTGTCCTGTTTGAATAATGTGACATTAAACTATTTAGAGGAATCTTTATGTATAAATTCGCTAACTGTTGGAATTATAAATATATATATATATATATAGAAATAATTACCCAAATCTCCAATGTAAGTTGGCATAATTATCGAGAGCACCCCTCTTATTTTTGAAATTACAAAAACCTCCCTTGGACTTTTCATTTCCTAACATCCATGAACAAAAATACCCCTCTGGAAAGTGTACACCGAGTGGAGTATTTTTGTGCATGGATGTTATGAAATGAAAACTTCGGGGGAGGTTTTTGTAATGAAATGAAAACTTTAGGGAAATTTTTGTAATTTCGAAAATAGGAGGGGTGATGTCAGTAATTTAGCAAAGTTAGAGGGGAGGTCCCGGTAAATGGCCCTATATATTTATTTATTTATTTGTTTCATGTTGCAGATGAAGATGCATCAGAAGAAGATGAAGAGGCATCAGAAGAAGAAGAAGAAGAAGAAGAAGAAGAAGAAGGCAAGAAAAGAGGTGGTGTGGTCACTGAAAAGCCAATTTATCCTCCTCTTCCTGAAGAGCCTACAGAAAAGAAGCTCATCTGCAAAGTAGGAATTTGTCTTCCCGACGGCAAAAGGGTCCATAGGAGCTTCCTTAAAACAGATTCCACAAAAGTAATCTTCTTCTTCTTCTTCTTTTTTCAAATTATTTATATGTTTATTGTGATTAATGATGAGGTTGTTTTGTTTATAACAAGATGATGATTCATAAAATTTTATTTTATTTGGTGTTGCAGCTGTTATGGTCTTTCTGTTCTACTTTGCTGGAGGAAGAGGAGTCAAGGAGATTTTGGTTTATGGTTCCCAGGTCTCCCAAGCTGTTTTATGACCAGGAAACATCCTTTGAGGAGGCTGCTTTATCCAGTGCCCTTCTCAGGCTTTGCTTTGAGGAAGTTAATTAAATTTATCATAATTAACATTCATTTTTTTATTATTATTATTTTTTATTCTTTTTTAAAATACAATAATTTCTCTCTTAGATTATAGAGAGTGGTGGTAATTTATGGATACCTTTCTTCCCTCTCAAAGATGTATTATTACATACTTTAACTTATTTTTTGTGAAATTTTATGATTGAGATATTGGTTTACTTCAGCTCTACCTTTTTTCTTTTATAGTCATGATGATTTTTATGATACTACAATATTTAAATGTTAATTTAGGCTCTGTTTGGCATGGTTGTGAAGGCGGTGGTTATGAACCGTCATTTCGTGAACGCCCAACCTCGCCAAAGGAACTTTGTCCACTTTTATGTTCAAAACTAGTATTATTTTCTTGGTGGCAGTCATAACCATTGTCATGTCAAACGGGCATTCTAAGACGGTGGTGTTTTTATCCAGACTCATCTGAGTAAATATGCCATGACAAACACGGAGTCTTAATCTAAACTTAACTCATATAATCTTGTGCAATTAAGGAAGCCTGTGATCTCTTTCATCCATGATATTGATTTTGGGCGGGTTAAGTATGTTTAATTAGATGAAGGTATGGGTATTTTTTTATCTAACTTAATTTAATATTTAGTCTAGTAGATTCCATATCTATACTATATTAAAGGGGAAAAACACTAATTGGTAAAATATTCAACTTTTTTATTTTACCTTTGTTTATTACAAAATTTTTAATTTTTTTAATTTATATATTTTGGCTTTTATTTAAAAAAATATACTCTCATATAAGTAAAGTCTTCTTTCTACCTACAATAAAAAATGTTATCTCCCCACCGCTTGCAAACCTTGTGCACATGGCAAAAATGAGTGACGGACGGAGTATAGTGCTCGGGGGTTTGTGAGCGCCGGGACAATATCGTGGCTGGGGTATTGTCGTGCCCCCCCCCCCCCCCCCCCCCCCCCCCCCCCCCCTCCCCCCAATGCACTGCAAAGTTTGTTGTAGGGGCGGAGCCTCGTGCCTCACTCGTGTGTGTATATATATTCAGTTATTTGGTTCATTATCCTTAATTTTAAAAAATTTACCGTAAAATATATTTATTTCAGGCTCAATTATTTAGGAAATGTTTGTTTCGGTGGAAATGGAGGAAGAGGATTGTGATAACATTGAAGGTCAAAAATGATATTTTGGAGCGTTGAGAATGGAGATTTATCAAATAGTACTTTCACTCTAGGATGGATGAAATGAGAACACGAACTCAATCTCACCCTTAGGATGGATGAAAAAAAGTAGACAACAACACCTGGTCAGCCTCCTAAGAGCAGACTTTGCGCATAAGGGACCCTAGAGATTGTGCCGTGTGGCCTCCATCTGTCAAAAAATTTAATTGAAACAGAGATGTGGTTGGGTACCATTGCTTTCAGTCGGTTGTTTGAGAACTGAAATATGCCTCTTATTGCGCTCGCTCCCCCTCCTCTAACGCACCGCTACTTTCCAAACCGAAATCAAGACTCCTCTTTCTGATTGGGATCATCATCTTCCCACTGCCGAGCATCGACATCTTCCAAGAAGACGCGTCGGAAACTAGACTAAAAAGGAATAAATAATCTTTTGGCTAGTTGTATTTTTTTGAATTCCTCCGGATCACTCAGCTTGACCATCTGCTCGATAATAAGATTCAAACTGCATGCAAAGAAGTTGCATACATCAGAGGGGGGCTAAAAGGACACTGATACTGTACAACCCTCATTCTCCGAGGGTGGACCCCCCCAAGGCCACGTAGGCAGAAGTCAAAGTCAAAGAGGTCAACACAAAGACCGGCAGTTCAAGGCAGAAGTGGAGAAGACCTCGGCGAGTAAACAGCCAATACTCGCCAGGCTGGCGAGCATGGAACAGAAGACCTAGCGAGTATTGGCCCGGCGTGTGCGAGCAGTCCCCAATACTCGCCAGATGGGCGACTATGGCATGGTACTCGCCGAGTAACCCATAGTCGCCGGGTCGGGGGGTGGGCTATAAAAACCCCCCCTACCCCTTGGTTTTCCTATAAATAGGACCCCAGGGGTACTTGGATTGGCACCTGGACTTGAGCTTCTGGAACCCCATTTCCGAATTCTTGAGCCCGTCACCCCTGCTTGCTAGCCAAGTCGGTGCCTTCCTCGTACCTTGCTCGGCCATTCTTTGGTCTTGGAGGGGAAGTCTCTTCGGAGCTTCTGGGTACGTGGTGGGACCTCCCTGCCGCAGCACCTGGGGTCCTGTTTGTTGCTCTTCTAGCTTCTTCGTCGTTGCCAGCCAAGCCATCTCGTCGGGCTGCTGGGCGAGTAGCCTCCGGCTGCATCGGTCCGAATCTTGAGGTCAGGATTTTCCTGGCGTCAACACTTTGGTGCGGTGAGCGTGGATCGTAGTCGTTGGAAGAAAGTTCGGCAAGAAGGCGAGATGGTCGTAGGTGGCGACCATGAGGAGGAGGTCGGCAACTCGACGGGAGCTGGCAGGTTCGTGACGCTGGAGATTTTCGAAGCCTTCGCGCAGCGCATGGAGGGAGCCATGCGAGCAGCGCTTCAGCCGCGCGCCGAGGTTACGGCGACCTCGCCGCATCACCCAGTCCCGTCCGAGGGAGGGATTCCCCCTCGGCGAGCAGGAAAGGAGCACGTGGAGGATGAAACCGAGCGACTAAGGAGGTCGCAATTCTACCAGCCAACCTCGCAAGGCATTCGCTTCCGCGAGCCGTGCGAGCAGGGGAGATACCATGATACTCGCCCATATGGCGAGTATGGAGGTGATACTCGCCAGGTTGAGGATCGTCGCCGAGTAGGAGGGAGGAGCCACTTCTGTGAGGAGATCATTGCCGCATCGGTGCCAGAAGGATTCATAGATCCCGCGATGAATTATTGCTCGGGGAGAGACGACCCTATCCGTCGAGGGAAGAGACGTAACCGGAGGAATAGCTGGAGGAGGCATAGGGATCGGGTCGGCCAAGGATGTCAAAGAAGTATCAAGGCCGGGGAAGTAGGAGTGAGTTTTGGAGAAGCGGAGCTCGGATCTTTCCGCGAGGCGAATTTCCACCAGGCCTACCGCCAAGACTTCGCTCCGACCTCTCAAGCGCCATCCCCGCTAGAAGAAATCACTTTCTCAGAGGAAGGCATGGTAAGGGATGAGAATCCCTTCCATGAGGCCCATGTGATTGATGCGATCGTCGAAGACTTCACCGTCAACCGAATCCTGGAGTGCAACGGGGGATCTGTCCGTGTCATCTTTACGTCATTCTCACGCACACGTTTGACGACCTGGAGATCAAGGAGAGAAGAATGACGATCTTGGATGACTCCCCTTTTTGATTTCTCAGGTAAGCGAAAGAAGGCGGACGCGACAGGAAAAGCAGCCGCCGTCGGGAAGCTCATTCCAAGACAGGAAGAACCCTTCATCGTGAAGGGGAGCTGTGAGGAAACACCCGGAAGGGCGATAACCTGAAAAGGCGGGAGTATGTACACATCTCACCCCTGTAAATGTATTATCCATAAATAAAATAATCACCTCCCTGAAACATGGGAAATGGTGAGTCTTTTGTCACTTCCCGATATGTGTTTTCACGAAAAAGAAGAAAAGCAGGCAAAGTCGATCTCCACGCTAGGTTGAGAAATGAGCCTCCGACTTAACCCTCGTAAAAACTCAGAACGGATGATGGGACAGTGCCTCGGGTGTGCGTTCCCTTAAGACCAAGCCTCTGCAATGACGGCCGAGATCAGCTCCCCCCTTGCATGTTGGCCGCGGTTCCCACCGACTGCATTTCTCGTCCGACTGTAGAGATTACCGGGAAGAAGTCTGGACGCCGACCTTCCGATTCGGCGAAGAGATGATCGATTTCACTAACTCAGGGGACCCTTGAAAAAAGGCGTCATGTACCCTCGAAAGCTGAAAAGCTCGCAGCAAAGCATTTCATTTTCTAAGTTACTGTGTTAGATCATATGAGTTATTGTGCCTAAAGTGTGCTTAACTCCCTGCTAAACTCCCTGAGCAACAGGAAGCAGGTCCGATCCACATTCAGCATCCAAGTAGGATGGAGGCCTCGGGATGGTATATCCTTTTGGATCTCCCCGACTGCCACTCCCTGCTTGACGTCGTCTTGCATCAACATTCACCATCGCGAGTCGGAACACGATATTCCGACTTAACCCTCGTAAAAACTCAGAACGGATGATGGGACAGTGCCTCGGGTGTGCGTTCCCTTAAGACCAAGTCTCTGCAATGACGGCCGAGATCAGCTCCCCCCTTGCATGTTGGCCGCGGTTCCCACCGACTGCATTTCTCGTCCGACTGAAGAGATTACCAGGGGAGAGTCTGGAAGCCGACGTTCCAACGAGGAAAAGGGTAAGACCGATTTGAATGACTAAAGAATGGAGATATTCCGGCATCCAAGTAGGATGAAGGCCACGGGATGGTGTATCCCCTTGGCTCTCCCCAACCGCCATTCCCTACTTGACGTCATTCTTCGTCGACATCCGGCATCCAAGTAGGATGAAGGCCATGAGATGGTGTATCCCCTTGGATCTCCCCAACCGCCATTCCCTACTTGACGTCATTCTTCGTCGACATCCGGCATCCAAGTAGGATGAAGGCCACGGGATGGTATATCCCCTTGGATCTCCCCAACCGTCATTCCCTACTTGACGTCATTCTTCGTCAACGTCCGGCATCCAAGTAGGATGGAGGACTCGGGAAGATATGTCCCTCCAGGCCTCCCCGACTGCCGTTCCCTATCTCTTTTCCCCTTAAAAATCCATTATTGTTGAGCGAGTCTGATAAACTCTTCACCAGGTACCAGGCAAGACCTTGAGGACATGTGTCCCTCGAAATCCTCCGAGTAGCCTCCACATCTCAACTCCCTCAAGGGAAATATGGAGGTGCGAGTATACATGTGCGAGCATGGAGGTGCGAGTATACATGTGCGAGCATGGAGGTACACTCAACCTCGCCGTAATCCTAAGAGCCTAGCGAGCACTCAATCTCGCCTCGAGCCTAGGAGCCTAAGCGGCATTCAGAAAAAGAAGCAAGGAACAAGGAGACAGGCGAGCAAAACATTTGTCCTTTTCATATGTAAATATTTGATGAATATTACAAAAGAATCTTCAAGATGTTTACAAAAGGTCGTCGGGCGAGCAAAAAGGGAGCCCAGGCGACTAGGCGACATCCTCGCCCAAAATATCTACATCTGGCTCGTCGCCCCCATCATCGTCGCCATCATCAGCATCATCGTCTTCATCCTCCTCAGAGTCGTCATACTCGGCATCACTGGACGGCGGCGAGGATGCTCGCAAAGGGGAGGTGGACTCCTCGGCGAGCAGCGCCGGGATGATGTCCTCCACCCTCAACTCCATTGCAGCCGGCTTCAGGAGATCATCCGCCTTCAGCTGACTCAGGATGACGGTCCCCGTAGCTCGTGCGATCTCTCGACGAACTCGTGGCATGTCGTCGCCATGCATCCGAATCTGCTTACCGACCCTAGAGGGGCCCGCCACCGCTGGCCGTTGCTCGGCAGGCCGAGTTTCCAGCTCAGCGATTCGCACCTGGGCGGCCTCCAAGGTTTGCCGAGTATCCTCCAGCTCCTTCTCCAGCTGGGACATCTTTGTCGCCATCTCCACCTCGGCGACCTTCAAAAGCAGGAAGACACAAAGTCAGTAAGTTATTCGGCAAAGGGGCGACTATCCCGGAGGCGAGTATCAAAGAGAAGCGAGTACCTCATGCTCCTTCGCCTTAAGCCCCATGGCGATCATCTTCTTTGTACTGATCCGGATGGTCTCCTCGTACTCCAGCAACCTCCTCGCCGTCGAATGAGACAGCTCGGCAGATCGCAGCAGGGATCGCGAGGTTTGGTGCGCCAGATACTCGGAGGATTCCTCCCGCAGCCTCTCCGCGTCCTCGCGACCATAGACGGCGTGGAGCACGTCAAAAGCCTCGCCTTGATCCTCCCAGTCCTCTGACCAGGGCGGGAGGTTGGAGCTCAGGGACACCACATGGTCGCCCTCCGACCAGGCGACTAGGTGGCGTCCATAGGCGTCCTCGCCACGAACACCCAAGTTGAAGTTTGGGTGGGTGTAGGGCTCGCCGGCCTCAGAAGGATCCGCCTTCTTACCCTTATCCTTGTGAGCGAGCTCCTTCTTCTTCCTCGAGGGCTCGGAGTGCTCGCCCCTCTCCTTCCGCTTCTTCAGCGGCCCAGAGCCTTCGCCGGCGACCAGGGTCTCATCACCTCCCGGCGACAAGTCGATGGGCGAGTAGGCCCCATCCCCGCGAGCAGAGGTCCCTGTGCCTCCCTGGGTGGAAGTAGTCGTCTTCACCACCGCGGGAAGAAGCTCGCGCGGCAGGACGTGGACTGCTGCAGGAAGAGAAGTGATAAATCCAGTTAGTCGCCAAGTGAAAGATGAAGAACGAGTATTGCGAATACTCGCACAGTAGATTACCTTCGCCTACGAAAATCTCGGCGAGCTCATCTACTCGCCTCCTCCAGTGCACCACATCAAGACGGCGATTCTTGAAGGACTCGAGCAGCTTCACGCCACCCTCGCTTAGGAAGGAAGTCCCGAAGACGCTCTCCGGTGGCTGGAAGGATTTGTCGGGGATCGCTTGAAAGTCGCCAGAAATGACGACTAATCGCTCTCCCCAGCGATGATTCTTGTTCGCGGTGCCGACCAGCGTGCAGACATGGCAGCAGAAGAAGATGACGCCCTCGCCTGTCGCCATGAAGTTGAATACTCGCCGAAAGACGGAAAGGTCGAAGGCGATCCCCTGGTCGCGCAAATAGCAGAGGAAGCCCACGATCATCGCCACCCCGTTAGGGTTGATCTGGGCAGGGACTATCCCAAAGTAGCGGAGTATCTGGGAGAACTCCGTCCACAGTGGTAGTCGCAGGCCCACCTCGAAGTGGCGAGTAGGGAATACTCGCCCATCACCCAGAATGGAATTTAGTCGTTCTCCCTGGCGAGGAAGCCTGGCGATGTACCCGGGCGGGAGATACTTCGCCCTGACGACCTCCAACTCCTTCTCAGTCGTGATCGACTTCTTGAAGGTGGTCGCCGCAAAGTTCTGGGCGTGATTGGTGTAACATCCCGACTTTTATTGGGCCACTAGGCCCTAGTGAGCCCAATAAAAGTAGGCCCGAGCAGTAGAAAACGACCATTTCGGGTATCGTAGCGCGCCACTACCTCATTATTATGAATAGTGGCCGTACGAACCCCGAATTGACTTCCGTCAGTTCCGTGGGACTCGTATGGACAATACGAGCGCAACGGAATTCGTTGCACTTCGATCCGAGGTCGTTTGGAGAAAACGACCGTTTCGGGTATCGTAGCGCACCACTACCTCATTATTGTAAAAAGTGGCCGTACGAACCCCGAATTAACTTCCGTCAGTTCCGTTGGACTCGTATGGACAATACGAGCGCAACGGAATTCGTTGCACTTCGATCCGAGGTCGTTTGGAGAAAACGACCGTTTCGGGTATCGTAGCGCGCCACTACCACATTATTGTAAATAGTGGCCGTACGAACCCCGAATTAACTTCCGTCAGTTCCGTTGGACTCGTATGGACAATACGAGCGCAACGGAATTCGTTGCACTTCGATCCGAGGTCGTTTGGAGAAAACGACCATTTCGGGTATCGTAGCGCGCCACTACCTCATTATTGTAAATAGTGGCCGTACGAACCCCGAATTAACTTCCGTCAGTTCCGTGGGACTCGTATGGACAATACGAGCGCAACGGAATTCGTTGCACTTCGATCCGAGGTCGTTTGGAGAAAACGACCGTTTCGGGTATCGTAGCGCGCCACTACCTCATTATTGTAAATAGTGGCCGTACGAACCCCGAATTGACTTCCGTCAGTTCTGTTGGACTCGTATGGACAATACGAGCGCAACGGAATTCGTTGCACTTCGATCCGAGGTCGTTTGGAGAAAACGACCATTTCGGGTATCGTAGCGCACCACTACCTCATTATTATGAATAGTGGTCGTACGAACCCCGAATTAACTTCCGTCAGTTCCGTTGGACTCGTATGGACAATACGAGCACAACGGAACTCGTTGCGTCTCGATACGAGGTCGTATGGAGGGTATGCCATTTTAGTCCTATGCAAATCGCCTCAGTGCAACGCACGAAATATAAAGCACACGAACCCGGCATCGGCCCCGGCGACTCTTATCATGTCCCGGGAGCCGAGGAGGACCCCGCCCTAAGTTGACTTGGTCAAACCCCCCCCCCCCAGTCTGAAATTACTTAGGAAAAGACGAAAAGAAAAAGGGGGGGGGGGAAGAGAAGCCCCTCCCCCAAAAAGGAAGGGCTGCCTATTCATGGGCAGCCCCCCTATTTGGGCAGGAGAGAGAGGAGGGAGGGGAGGGGGAGAAATATCTCCCCCTCCCTTATCCCCACGTGGAGGAAGAGGAAGGGGGGGGGGGGGGGGGGGGGGGGGGAGGAGAGCCTCCTCCTTCCTATAAAAGGAGGGGCAACCCCTCCATTCCTCCCCCACACACCACCCCTCTCTCTCTCTCTCTCTCTCTCTCTCTCTCTCTCTCTCTCTCTCTCTCTCTCTCTCTCCCTCAGCTCCCCTCTGCCAGCACCCCAACCCAGCCGGCCACCCCCCTCGCCGGAGCTAGCCGGAGCCAAGCCGCCACTACCCTCCTCTTCCTCCTCCATGGCCGGCCACCACCACCCTTCCTCCTCCCGAGCACCCCCTCCACCCCAGGTAGAGACTTCCTCCTCCTCCTCCTTCCCACCTCTAGGGTAGAACCCCCATCTCCCCTGCCGCCGGAGCGCCGCCGGCCGCCGCCCGAGCCTTGGCAAGGCTCGGGGAGGAGGCCGGCAGAAGACCTACTCTCCCCCAGCGCCGGTGGTGGCGCTGGGGGGGGGGGGGGGGGGAGGAGGTCAACAGGTCCCCGTCGGGGACCTCGGCGCCGGTGCTGGGGAGGCGGCCGGGCCGCCGGCGGGCACGGCCGGCGGCACCCGTGGCCTTCCCCGCCTCCCCTGCTTTCCTGTACAGGAATAGCCAAAACCCCCGGCGGCGGCCGGCGGCTCCAGGCCGCCGGGCCACCGCCGGAGGGTTGCCCCCTCCCCGGCGCCCCGTCCAGTGGCGGCCGGGAGGGCAGCACTCGGCAGGAGCGGCGGCACCGCGGCCTGCATGGCCCATGCAGGCCACGCCGCCGCCGCCCGCCCCTTTTAATCCCTCCCCCGGCGGTGGCCGGCGGTGCCAGGTCGCCGGACCACCCCCGGAGGAGTCGCCGGCCCCCGGCGCACCGGCCGGGGGCACCCCCCACCCCATCCCCTCCGGTGGAGGCGGTGGCGGCAAGCATGCAGGAGGCGTGCGGACCGCCACCGCCCCCGTGCCCTTGCAGCACGAGCCCCGGCGGTGGCCGGCGGCGCCAGGCCGCCGGACCACCACCGGAGTGGTCGCCCGCCCCCGGCGCACCGACCGGGGGCGGCGCCGGCCACAACCGGCCGCTGCCGGCGGCGGCAGCGGCCGTCTCCCGTCAGGGCTGACGGGAGCCGTTCGATCTCCCCCGGGAGATCAACGGCTCCTGTAGCCTTAACTCCCGCCCCCGCGTGGGTTTGAGTGCCCCCACAGCGGATCCGTTGTGGATCCCTGTGGGGACAAAGGACGGCGCCCGGTGCGGCGCCCCCAGGTCTCTCCCTGCCTCTATTTGCACCCCAAACACCCTATAGGCTTCTCCATTTTTCTGAGGAAAAATGGGGCCGTTTCAGGAAAAGTTTTCTAAATGAAAAGTGTGCCTCACCCTTAGGGGCACCCTCTGTAATTTTTTGGGATTTTTAGGAGGGGTTTTACTATTTTTAAAACCCAATATAAAGTTTATTTTAGGTAATAAAATACCCAAATGAGTCTCTAAAATTCCCCAAAAATTAGGGGCACTAAATATAGGTATTTTACAAATACTATCAAAGATAGGAAGTGTGGGCTTGTGATTTGACCCCTCGAAAGCCTTTTCAAACAAAAATAGACGCCCGGAAAAGAGCGAAATTCATTAAAATAAATCGGCGTCCCCTCGACGCATATTTTAAATACTTATCCCAAAATTATGCATAGTAAGCTAAGAGACCGACTAAGCTCGGAAAAGCAACGCAAAAATCGAAACGACATCGCGACGCGGCGCCAAAACGTAACCTCGTCGCGACAATAATAAAAGTACGGAGTCGTCGATCGAAGCCTCCTCTGATAGAGTGATTGGACTACTAACCATTTCATCTTATGCAATTACAGTCTGTACTTTCATTTAAATCCAGTCTCGTACTGGTCCCCCCGCATTTACATTCTGTGCTTTCATTTAAATCCAGTCTCGTACTGGTCCCCCGCATTTACATTCTGTACTTTCATTTAAATCCAGTCTCGTACTGGTCCCCCCGCATTTACATTCTGTGCTTTCATTTAAATCCAGTCTCGTACTGGTCCCCCGCATTTACATTCTGTACTTTCATTTAAATCCAGTCTCGTACTGGTCCCCCGCATTTACATTCTGTACTTTCATTTAGATCCAGTCTCGTACTGGTCCCCCGCATTTACATTCTGTACTTTCATTTAAATCCAGTCTCGTACTGGTCCCCCGCATTTACATTCTGTACTTTCATTTAGATCCAGTCTCGTACTGGTCCCCCGCATTTACATTCAGCACTTTCATTTAAATCCAGTCTCGTACTGGTCCTATTTACACGGCCCTTGCTTTCGGCCTACTTTCCTGTTTAATACATGGCCTTTGCTTTCGGCCTACTTTCCTGTTTAATACATGGCCTTTGCTTTCGGCCTACTTTCCTGTTTAATACATGGCCTTTGCTTTCGGCCTACTTTCCTGTTTAATACATGGCCTTTGCTTTCGGCCTACTTTCCTGTTTAATACATGGCCTTTGCTTTCGGCCTACTTTCCTGTTTAATACATGGCCTTTGCTTTCGGCCTACTTTTCTGTTTATCACATGGCCCATTCTTCGGCCTATTTTATTTACTAGCGCAGAGCTGCCGTGGCAACGAATGCGGTGCTTATCCTCCCTTCGGCGAGGCCTTAGTTGGGAAAAACCCGGAGTCGAGTCTCTCCTCCCAGGTTAGTCCCAAGCAAGGAGCCCTCCTACCGCTAAGCCTCCCGGTCCAAGATCGTGCGACCGGTCGAGTAGAAATTGCCCCGTGGCCTAAGGGTTTGTTTTATATAAAGCGGGTGAAGATTGATTGGAAGTGGCGGGTCGGTCACGCTCGCAGACCGTTCGTACCGGTGCGGGTGAGTTGACGACTCATGGCGACAGGGAGATGGGCACAGTGGGTTATTACCCTCTGAGCCTGCAGTATCGCCTCCGCTGGTCGGCCTAAAAATCGGTTCGCCGGATGTCGCTCACATCCATTCAGTACACCAAGTTGTACGGGAGGGCCTGAATGATACGGTACGACTACATTCAGAAGTGGCAGGACTGGCCACTGTCACCGACGGCCACATCGGTGAGGCCCGCGGGATTAGCTCCCCTGCTTGAACTAAAGCGGTCTAAAACTGTGTCGACACAGGGTCCTTTGTGTGGTTATAGGTCTTGAGTACCTGGGTGTGTGTATGCGCGCGATAGTGTTAGATATTTACTATACGGCGCGGTTGTGGATACTAGGGCAGGAGCCCCGCTATATATATATATATATATATATAAATATATACATTTGTCTGCTGCTAACCCTTTCCTTGCTTCGGCTATTTCAAATTCTGTCTTTTAGCCGCCCCCTGGATACGGATCCGGGGAGGGGGATGTGTTTTCTACTTAGCTCTGTGACTAACGGTTATTTCTTATAACCAATCACAGGAGACGGGACAGCGTGAAGCCCCCACATCACAGGTTGATCTCGAAGCCTTGGAGATGAACCGTACGACTTTCCCAGCCCCGCCCCCTGTCTTCCGAGACGTGAGTCCTAGAGTATAGGACCGGCTTTGGCCCTTTTTGTTCAGTCGATGTAGCCTTCAAGGCACTCTTGTAAACGTTAGGCTTCGGCCCCGTTAAGTATGTAAATATAAGCAGTGTGGTTTGGTTTCCTATTTTTGTTGATTGCTTCCGCTATGCGTTCTGATGTGAAGTTGTGATTCTTGTGCCTGACAAAGAGACCGCTCAGTGCCTAAGCGGGTGGGACGTCGCCACCCGGAAAGCGCTGGGTGGTCTTCTTTGGGCAGTAAGATCCCCCCTCCCTGAACCCGGTTCAGGATTGGGGAGGGGTGGGTCTTACAAATGGATCAGAGCTACCACGATCCGACCACATGGGGCAGTCTTTCGATCCTCTCGTCCCCGTTTCCGTCCCTTGGTTCGGGACGAACCACGCAGCGGAAGCCTGGTGGACCCTTTAGGCTTAGAGTTAAGGATTCGAGACTGCACGGTAGTACACCCACACGCTTTCCGCTTACTTTTCGTTTCAGTCCTGCAAAATTCCCTTATTTTTGCAAGTTCTGATATTCATGTTGTTACTTCTCCAGATACCGGAGTCGAGCAACGGAAGGTCCTCCTCTGAGGATCAGTACCACCCTACCACCCCACCACCAGTCCCAGCCACACCAGCCGCAGCTCCATTTGGAGATACAGAGCTAGGACGGACACTGATAGCCTTGTTAGCAGCTTTCCAGACAGCCACCCTACGACCACCCCAGCAGGCCACCGTACCCACCGATCTGCTGACCACGTTCCGAGGGCTAAGGCCCCCCACCTTCCGAGGTACGGAGTCAGCTATCCAGGCCGAGGAGTGGGTGGAGAGGGTAGAGGAGCTTCTTGTAGGGATGATGTGCCCAGCAGTAGCCGCAGTATCCCTAGTAGTGACCATGTTAGAGGGCTATGCACGAGACTGGTGGAGGGCAGCTAGCCGCTCCGCTTTTAGAGGGCGACCCCTCAGCACCATTCTCTGGGGGGAGTTCTCAGAGGCCTTCTTGGAGCACTTCATTTCAGATGCAGACCGGATGGCACTCCAGGAGCGGTTCCTGCAGATCAGGCAGGGAGCTAGGACAGTTCCAGACTACCAGAGAGAGTTTATCCACCTGGCCCGCTTCGCCGGGACCTTAGCAGGTACAGATAGGGACAGGGCGGCCAGATTTTATCGGGGATTACGAGACGACCTCCGTCAGGCCCTGATCATGATTTCCCAGGCATCCTTCCACACGATCGCCTCACATGCCACCGCTCTGGAGATGGACCAGCGGATGGTAGCCCAGCAGCGGAGGGGACATGTAGGTGCTCCCCAGACCCAGGGCCGGGAGAGAGGGGTAGGTCCTCGCAGGCAGGGCCGAGATGGGAGACAACGTCAGCGTCACCAGCCATATAGACGGGCACCCCAGCCCCGACCAGCACCCCAGCCCCGACCAGCACCCCAGCCCCGACCAGCACCCCCAGCCCCAGCACCTCAGGTCGTCCCAGCCGCACGACGAGATGTTCCCTTCGCAGGGAACTGCTACCTATGCCAGCAGCCTGGGCATATACGAGCCTTTTGCCCACAGGCTACCGGGAGACCCAGCTTAGGAGCAGTACAGAGAGCGGCAGAGAGAGGACGAGGTGGACGCAGAGGACGTCCCGCAGGCAGGAGGGAGCCGGCTAGGCAGGGCAGAGCAGCACCGCTCGAGGCATACGCATTGGATCTCCAGCACGGTCCTGCTCCTGACGTAGTGATAGGTATCTACTTCCGATAGTAGGATATCCTAGGAGATGTTAAAGCTTTATATGTTGGGACTTTTGTATATGTCATCCCTACTCATGTATATGTACGAAAGCTTTTGATTATGATATATATATATACATATATGTTGTCAGGTTTACTTTTGGTAGAAGGTCGCCCCGCTAAAACATTGTTCGATACCGGCGCCACACATTCTTTCGTTGCACAAAACTTCATCGCAGACAAGGAGAACACGGTACGATCATCCGGGATGTCAATCCGAATACGACTCCCGGATGGATCAGATATGACTTCCACCGAAAAGTGTTCCTTCCAGGCGATGCTAGGAGGCATAGAGTTCGAAGTCAACGCCACCATCTTAGCAATAACCGGGTTCGACATCATTCTGGGAATGGATTGGTTGGCCGAGCACAGCGCCCAAATCAATTGTTCGACTCGAGAAATCCGCCTCCAGAATCCGAATGGGCAATTTATCACGCTAGCAGGTATACCCTCCGTCACCCGCATTATCTTAACATCTGCACAAACCGTCAAGGCAGTTCGACGGAAGGACGAGATGTACCTAATCTACTTTGAGATGGAGAACACGACGCAAGTACTCGCTAAAGTACCGGTGATCAGGGACTTCCCAGATATCTTCCCAGAGTCACTCCCCGGGTTGCCCCCGCAACGGGAAGTAGACTTCCAAATCGAACTTACTCAAGGAGCCCGACCAGTGTCCCGAGCACCATACCGGATGGCCCCGAGGGAACTGGCTGAGCTCAAGATTCAGCTACAAGAGTTAGTCGACGCAGGATTCATACGTCCTAGTACCTCTCCCTGGGGAGCCCCAGTATTGTTCGTTAAAAAGAAGGACGGATCGCTGCGCCTCTGCATCGACTACAGAGGCTTGAATAAACTCACCATCCGAAATACCTATCCCCTACCCCGGATAGATGAACTGTTCGATCAACTACAAGGCGCGTCCGTCTTTTCCAAAATGGACTTAAGGTCCGGCTACTATCAACTTAGAGTACGAGAAGAGGACATTCCCAAGACCGCCTTTAGCTCTCGCTACGGACTATACGAGTTCATGGTAATGCCATTTGGGTTAACCAATGCCCCGTCCGCCTTCATGGCTTTGATGAATACGGTATTCAAACCCTTCCTGGATCATTTCGTAATAGTCTTCATAGATGATATTCTCATCTACTCAAAGAACAAAACCGATCACTCCAGGCACCTCCAAATGGTACTACTTAAGCTAAGAGAACACTCACTCTTCGCCAAGTTTAGCAAATGCGAATTCTGGATGGAAGAAGTCGGCTTTCTGGGACACACCGTCAACAAGAACGGAGTAGCAGTAGATCAAGCCAAGGTGCAAGCAGTACGAGATTGGCCGCCACTTAAGACAGCGGCAGACATCCGAAGTTTCCTTGGCCTCGCCGGCTACTACCGTAAGTTCGTCGAAGGCTTCTCCAAGATCGCATTACCACTTACCACCCTCACCAAGAAGGATGTGACATTCCAATGGTCTCCTGAATGCGAGGCGGCATTCATCGAACTAAAGAACCGGCTAATATCGGCCCCAATCCTAACCCTCCCCTCCGGTACCGAGGGTTTCCAAATCTATGCTGATGCCTCTCTGAAAGGATTGGGGGCCGTGCTTATGCAACATGGCAAGGTGATTGCCTACGCCTCACGTCAGCTCAAGCCGCATGAACTAAACTACGCCACGCACGATCTGGAGCTGGGAGCGGTAGTTTTCGCCTTAAAAATCTGGAGACATTACCTCTACGGGGTACGATGCGAGATCTTCTCCGATCATAAAAGCCTCAAATACGTCTTCACCCAGAAAGAGCTAAACCTCCGGCAACGCCGGTGGTTAGAATTTCTCTGTGATTATGACTTCGCCCTCCAGTACCACCCTGGCAAGGCTAATAAAGTTGCAGACGCCTTGAGTCGGCAGCCTCCGAGGACCGGGAGTTGGTTAGAAATGGTGCCAGAGGAGTTAGTCAAATCATTGGCAGAAATGGATATTATCCTCATCACCCGCAGAAACCCGATGGAATACCAAGCCCACCTCTATTGGATGGAGATACAGTGTGACATCAGGAATAGAATACGAGAAGCCCAGAAGACCGACGTTGAAGCAGCACCGATCATTCAGGCCTTGCAACACGGTGTACAAGAAGACTACAACCTGTACGATGGCATCCTGCAATACAGACACCGCATATTCATTCCCGCTGCAGAAGGGATCCGTGAGGAGATACTCCGTGAAGCTCACCAGACAAGGTACTCGATACACCCGGGAGTAGTAAAAATGTATACGGACCTGCGCAGGACCCTATACTGGCCAGGCATGAAAAAGGATGTCACCAATTATGTAGCGCACTGCCAAACCTGCCAAATGGTCAAGGCCGAATGTCGTAGCCCAGGAGGTCTACTACAACCCCTGCCAATTCCAGAATGGAAGTTCGAGGATATTTCCATGGATTTTGTCCATGGCTTACCCCGATCCCGTGCAGGTAACGACTCCATATGGGTAGTAGTGGACCGCCTCACCAAGGTAGCCCGATTCATCCCGAACCGGCAAGGCGATGGTGTCGACATTCTAGCCCGACTATTTATCGAGCAGGTAGTCCGATTTCATGGAATACCCAAATCAATCGTCTCGGACCGCGATGGGCGCTTTACATCGAAGGAATGGAGAAGAGTGCAAGCTTATCTGGGAACCAGATTAGCTTTTAGCACCGCCTTCCACCCCCAGACCGATGGGCAGACGGAAAGGACGAATCGGACGATGGAAGACCTTCTCCGATTATGCATAGTGGAGCACAACGAGCCATGGGAGCAGTTACTACCTTTGGTAGAGTTCTCATATAACAACAGCTTCCAGGCAAGCATCAAGATGGCACCGTACGAAGCCCTCTACGGAAGACGCTGTCGGACCCCGCTATCTTGGGCACAGGATGAGGACCCCGAAGCCTTGGGAATCACCTACATCGACGATACCACCGCCGCAATAAGACTAATCCGGGAACGCATGCTGGAAGCGCAGAGCCGACAGGCCAAGTATTACGACGCACGTCATCGGCAAGTGGAATTCCAAGTGGGAGATATGGTTTTCTTAAAGATTAAGCCAATGCATGGGATATCACGAATCAAGAGACAGAAAAAGCTGGACCCCCGCTATCTAGGCCCGTATCCAGTCGTCGAAAGAATTGGCCCGGTGGCTTACAGGTTAGCTTTGCCAGCCGAGCTGGGAAGCCTTCACGACGTATTTCATGTCTCCTCGCTAAGACGTGTTCTGCGCCAACCAGAGCAGCACCTCCCCACACCCCCAACATCAGTACAATCCGACCGATCTGTCCGACTCGAACCTGTAAAGATAGTGGACTCCAAGATCAAAGAACTGCGGAACAAGACAGTCACAATGGTCAAGATCTTATGGTCGAACGGTGGACGCGAAGAGTTCACTTGGGAACCCGAGACGCTCATACGAGAAAAATACCCGACGCTCTTCCCCCAGGTACATCATTTAAACCCCTACTTTAGCCAATTTTCGGGGACGAAAATCTCTTTATTTTTATTGGATTGTAACATCCCGACTTTTATTGGGCCACTAGGCCCTAGTGAGCCCAATAAAAGTAGGCCCGAGCAGTAGAAAACGACCATTTCGGGTATCGTAGCGCGCCACTACCTCATTATTATGAATAGTGGCCGTACGAACCCCGAATTGACTTCCGTCAGTTCCGTGGGACTCGTATGGACAATACGAGCGCAACGGAATTCGTTGCACTTCGATCCGAGGTCGTTTGGAGAAAACGACCGTTTCGGGTATCGTAGCGCACCACTACCTCATTATTGTAAAAAGTGGTCGTACGAACCCCGAATTAACTTCCGTCAGTTCCGTTGGACTCGTATGGACAATACGAGCGCAACGGAATTCGTTGCACTTCGATCCGAGGTCGTTTGGAGAAAACGACCGTTTCGGGTATCGTAGCGCGCCACTACCACATTATTGTAAATAGTGGCCGTACGAACCCCGAATTAACTTCCGTCAGTTCCGTTGGACTCGTATGGACAATACGAGCGCAACGGAATTCGTTGCACTTCGATCCGAGGTCGTTTGGAGAAAACGACCATTTCGGGTATCGTAGCGCGCCACTACCTCATTATTGTAAATAGTGGCCGTACGAACCCCGAATTAACTTCCGTCAGTTCCGTGGGACTCGTATGGACAATACGAGCGCAACGGAATTCGTTGCACTTCGATCCGAGGTCGTTTGGAGAAAACGACCGTTTCGGGTATCGTAGCGCGCCACTACCTCATTATTGTAAATAGTGGCCGTACGAACCCCGAATTGACTTCCGTCAGTTCCGTTGGACTCGTATGGACAATACGAGCGCAACGGAATTCGTTGCACTTCGATCCGAGGTCGTTTGGAGAAAACGACCATTTCGGGTATCGTAGCGCACCACTACCTCATTATTATGAATAGTGGCCGTACGAACCCCGAATTAACTTCCGTCAGTTCCGTTGGACTCGTATGGACAATACGAGCACAACGGAACTCGTTGCGTCTCGATACGAGGTCGTATGGAGGGTATGCCATTTTAGTCCTATGCAAATCGCCTCAGTGCAACGCACGAAATATAAAGCACACGAACCCGGCATCGGCCCCGGCGACTCTTATCATGTCCCGGGAGCCGAGGAGGACCCCGCCCTAAGTTGACTTGGTCAACCCCCCCCCCCCCCCCCCCAGTCTGAAATTACTTAGGAAAAGACGAAAAGAAAAAGGGGGGGGGGGGGGGGAAGAGAAGCCCCTCCCCCAAAAAGGAAGGGCTGCCTATTCATGGGCAGCCCCCCTATTTGGGCAGGAGAGAGAGGAGGGAGGGGAGGGGGAGAAATATCTCCCCCTCCCTTATCCCCACGTGGAGGAAGAGGAAGGGGGGGGGGGGGGGGGGGGGGGGGGGGGGGGGGAGGAGAGCCTCCTCCTTCCTATAAAAGGAGGGGCAACCCCTCCATTCCTCCCCCACACACCACCCCTCTCTCTCTCTCTCTCTCTCTCTCTCTCTCTCTCTCTCTCTCTCTCTCTCCCTCAGCTCCCCTCTGCCAGCACCCCAACCCAGCCGGCCACCCCCCTCGCCGGAGCTAGCCGGAGCCAAGCCGCCACTACCCTCCTCTTCCTCCTCCATGGCCGGCCACCACCACCCTTCCTCCTCCCGAGCACCCCCTCCACCCCAGGTAGAGACTTCCTCCTCCTCCTTCCCACCTCTAGGGTAGAACCCCCATCTCCCCTGCCGCCGGAGCGCCGCCGGCCGCCGCCCGAGCCTTGGCAAGGCTCGGGGAGGAGGCCGGCAGAAGACCTACTCTCCCCCAGCGCCGGTGGTGGCGCTGGGGGGGGGGGGGGAGGAGGTCAACAGGTCCCCGTCGGGGACCTCGGCGCCGGTGCTGGGGAGGCGTCCGGGCCGCCGGCGGGCACGGCCGGCGGCACCCGTGGCCTTCCCCGCCTCCCCTGCTTTCCTGTACAGGAATAGCCAAAACCCCCGGCGGCGGCCGGCGGCTCCAGGCCGCCGGGCCACCGCCGGAGGGTTGCCCCCTCCCCGGCGCCCCGTCCAGTGGCGGCCGGGAGGGCAGCACTCGGCAGGAGCGGCGGCACCGCGGCCTGCATGGCCCATGCAGGCCACGCCGCCGCCGCCCGCCCCTTTTAATCCCTCCCCCGGCGGTGGCCGGCGGTGCCAGGTCGCCGGACCACCCCCGGAGGAGTCGCCGGCCCCCGGCGCACCGGCCGGGGGCACCCCCCACCCCATCCCCTCCGGTGGAGGCGGTGGCGGCAAGCATGCAGGAGGCGTGCGGACCGCCACCGCCCCCGTGCCCTTGCAGCACGAGCCCCGGCGGTGGCCGGCGGCGCCAGGCCGCCGGACCACCACCGGAGTGGTCGCCCGCCCCCGGCGCACCGACCGGGGGCGGCGCCGGCCACAACCGGCCGCTGCCGGCGGCGGCAGCGGCCGTCTCCCGTCAGGGCTGACGGGAGCCGTTCGATCTCCCCCGGGAGATCAACGGCTCCTGTAGCCTTAACTCCCGCCCCCGCGTGGGTTTGAGTGCCCCCACAGCGGATCCGCTGTGGATCCGCTGTGGGGACAAAGGACGGCGCCCGGTGCGGCGCCCCCAGGTCTCTCCCTGCCTCTATTTGCACCCCAAACACCCTATAGGCTTCTCCATTTTTCTGAGGAAAAATGGGGCCGTTTCAGGAAAAGTTTTCTAAATGAAAAGTGTGCCTCACCCTTAGGGGCACCCTCTGTAATTTTTTGGGATTTTTAGGAGTGGTTTTACTATTTTTAAAACCCAATATAAAGTTTATTTTAGGTAATAAAATACCCAAATGAGTCTCTAAAATTCCCCAAAAATTAGGGGCACTAAATATAGGTATTTTACAAATACTATCAAAGATAGGAAGTGTGGGCTTGTGATTTAACCCCTCGAAAGCCTTTTCAAACAAAAATAGACGCCCGGAAAAGAGCGAAATTCATTAAAATAAATCGGCGTCCCCTCGACGCATATTTTAAATACTTATCCCAAAATTATGCATAGTAAGCTAAGAGACCGACTAAGCTCGGAAAAGCAACGCAAAAATCGAAACGACATCGCGACGCGGCGCCAAAACGTAACCTCGTCGCGACAATAATAAAAGTACGGAGTCGTCGATCGAAGCCTCCTCTGATAGAGTGATTGGACTACTAACCATTTCATCTTATGCAATTACAGTCTGTACTTTCATTTAAATCCAGTCTCGTACTGGTCCCCCCGCATTTACATTCTGTGCTTTCATTTAAATCCAGTCTCGTACTGGTCCCCCGCATTTACATTCTGTACTTTCATTTAAATCCAGTCTCGTACTGGTCCCCCCGCATTTACATTCTGTGCTTTCATTTAAATCCAGTCTCGTACTGGTCCCCCGCATTTACATTCTGTACTTTCATTTAAATCCAGTCTCGTACTGGTCCCCCGCATTTACATTCTGTACTTTCATTTAGATCCAGTCTCGTACTGGTCCCCCGCATTTACATTCTGTACTTTCATTTAAATCCAGTCTCGTACTGGTCCCCCGCATTTACATTCTGTACTTTCATTTAGATCCAGTCTCGTACTGGTCCCCCGCATTTACATTCAGCACTTTCATTTAAATCCAGTCTCGTACTGGTCCTATTTACACGGCCCTTGCTTTCGGCCTACTTTCCTGTTTAATACATGGCATTTGCTTTCGGCCTACTTTCCTGTTTAATACATGGCCTTTGCTTTCGGCCTACTTTCCTGTTTAATACATGGCCTTTGCTTTCGGCCTACTTTCCTGTTTAATACATGGCCTTTGCTTTCGGCCTACTTTCCTGTTTAATACATGGCCTTTGCTTTCGGCCTACTTTCCTGTTTAATACATGGCCTTTGCTTTCGGCCTACTTTTCTGTTTATCACATGGCCCATTCTTCGGCCTATTTTATTTACTAGCGCAGAGCTGCCGTGGCAACGAATGCGGTGCTTATCCTCCCTTCGGCGAGGCCTTAGTTGGGAAAAACCCGGAGTCGAGTCTCTCCTCCCAGGTTAGTCCCAAGCAAGGAGCCCTCCTACCGCTAAGCCTCCCGGTCCAAGATCGTGCGACCGGTCGAGTAGAAATTGCCCCGTGGCCTAAGGGTTTGTTTTATATAAAGCGGGTGAAGATTGATTGGAAGTGGCGGGTCGGTCACGCTCGCAGACCGTTCGTACCGGTGCGGGTGAGTTGACGACTCATGGCGACAGGGAGATGGGCACAGTGGGTTATTACCCTCTGAGCCTGCAGTATCGCCTCCGCTGGTCGGCCTAAAAATCGGTTCGCCGGATGTCGCTCACATCCATTCAGTACACCAAGTTGTACGGGAGGGCCTGAATGATACGGTACGACTACATTCAGAAGTGGCAGGACTGGCCACTGTCACCGACGGCCACATCGGTGAGGCCCGCGGGATTAGCTCCCCTGCTTGAACTAAAGCGGTCTAAAACTGTGTCGACACAGGGTCCTTTGTGTGGTTATAGGTCTTGAGTACCTGGGTGTGTGTATGCGCGCGATAGTGTTAGATATTTACTATACGGCGCGGTTGTGGATACTAGGGCAGGAGCCCCGCTATATATATATATATATATAAATATATACATTTGCCTGCTGCTAACCCTTTCCTTGCTTCGGCTATTTCAAATTCTGTCTTTTAGCCGCCCCCTGGATACGGATCCGGGGAGGGGGATGTGTTTTCTACTTAGCTCTGTGACTAACGGTTATTTCTTATAACCAATCACAGGAGACGGGACAGCGTGAAGCCCCCACATCACAGGTTGATCTCGAAGCCTTGGAGATGAACCGTACGACTTTCCCAGCCCCGCCCCCTGTCTTCCGAGACGTGAGTCCTAGAGTATAGGACCGGCTTTGGCCCTTTTTGTTCAGTCGATGTAGCCTTCAAGGCACTCTTGTAAACGTTAGGCTTCGGCCCCGTTAAGTATGTAAATATAAGCAGTGTGGTTTGGTTTCCTATTTTTGTTGATTGCTTCCGCTATGCGTTCTGATGTGAAGTTGTGATTCTTGTGCCTGACAAAGAGACTGCTCAGTGCCTAAGCGGGTGGGACGTCGCCACCCGGAAAGCGCTGGGTGGTCTTCTTTGGGCAGTAAGATCCCCCCTCCCTGAACCCGGTTCAGGATTGGGGAGGGGGGGTCTTACAATTGGCACGCCGGATGGTCGCCTCATCGGCCATCTTTTGAAGAAAGTGAAGAAAGGCGAGTATCCAAGAAAGCACGAAGAGGAAAGGGAGACGGAAGATACTCGCACGAGAGCTCAGAAGATCGCCAAAAGCGTATTTAAGACTCACCCACCCCCCCCCCCCTATTTATAGTGGTCGGGTAGCTTGGCGTATCGAGCACGACGGCGCGATTAGGAATAAGGGGGTGGCGAGTATTACGTTGTAATCGCCAACTCAGCAACGCGCGTCAGCACGAAGTCGACCTCCCAAGCGAGAAGACCTGCAAGGAAAGGCGCGGAAAAAGCTCGCTATGCATAAGGCGAGGGACAGATAGCTACTCGCCAAAATAAAAGAAGATAGAGAAAAAATCAAGATAAAATCCATCACAGAAAGAAGAAGGCAGAACAAGTAGTAAACGACGAGTTTTCTAATACTCGCCAAAATAATATTCCATCAAATCAGGCAATAGTTCAGCAGTACAGAGCTACTCGCCAAAAGGCGACATAGCGTAGAAAGAAGAAAAATGGAGAAAAAGCAGCATCTAGGGAGGTGCTTGGAGATTCGCTTGAAAATCCGGAGGCTGAGGATGTCGCCCAACGAAGCCCATGCTGCGAGCACGCTTGAAGTGCTCAAAGGCCAGAGACATCGCGTCCTCGCCCTGACGCAGTTGGTCTTCGATCCTCGCCAGCCGACCAACCGAGCCCATGCTCGCGCGCATCCCCACCAACTCGTCATGATGCAGCTGTTGGCGATGCTCGATCCTCGCCAGTCTGCGCTCCAGGTCGCCAACCGTATGAAGGCGAGATTCTGCACCAGCCAGGCGAGTATCGAACTCTTCCAGCCGCGATACTCGCACCTCCAGCTCGGTCAAACGACGATGAGCGTCAGAGCTCGCCAGGCGCTCAACTCGCGATTCAACCTCGGACAGGCGGCGATGAGGCTCACAAATCGCCAGGCGCTCCAGCTTGGACTCCAGCTCCAGAATTGCGCGAGTAGCCCTCTCCTGGTACTCGCGAGAAGGAAGCCCGACCGCGTCGATCAAGGCTCCAATGGGGGTATGGGCGCGAGCTGCCAAAAAAGGTAAGAGTGTTAGAACTTAGATGACGAAGCAAAAAGCGAAGTGAAGACAGTAGCGACTATTGAAAATGACGACCAAATACCTGGCCTAGGACTGCGTGAACGACGGCGAGGAGAGACCCTTGCCCGGCGAGGAGATGTGCTGCGATGATGGTCGTCTCGCCGTGAAGAGCCCCCAATCGCCGGATCCCGGCTGGGAGGCGCGTTCCCCCGACCGCGATTATCGCCTGGTCGCCCTCCCCCTCTGGGAGCGAAGAAGCCCGAAGAGCCCCCAGTCCCGCCACGGCGTGAAGATTCGCCCTGGTGAGTCGAAGGTATAGTAGAAGTCGAAGGGCGCTGATCGCCCTGAAGGGTAGCAGAAGGAGGAAACGGAGGAGGTGGCGGAAGTCCACCTGCGGGCAGCTGCGAGCTGCTCGCCGTCTCTACAGATTGAAAAGGCGGTGGAGGCGGAGGCACGATGCTCGCCAAAGGAGCATGTTGCTCGCTCATCGGCCTCTTCTCCAGCGAGGAGCTGTGAAGAACTCGCCCTGAGCGACCTCCACCCCGAGGCGAGACCATGGGCGACGACCTCAGAGGAGCTACGTCAAGAGGACCCTCCTGAGCGCCAAGGGTAGACGACTCTGTTAAAACAGAAATGGGGCGATTAACTCTGCAAAGCAAGACGAAAGAAATCAAAACTTGACAATGGCGAGTATATTACTCGCACCTCGCACAGGAGCGAGATTCTCCGGCAGATTCTGGGTCGAGGTCTCGGGAATGCTCGCCCCCTCGACGACCTTAGAAGCAGGAGGTTCCGTGACCGGCGAGTCGCCCTCATTGGAAAGTCCCAGATCGTCCAGCAGCTGTTGGTGTTGGTCGCCCAAGGGAGCGGCGACCTCCTCCTCGGCGGCTTTCTTCTTTTCCTTCTTCTTCTTCTTCTGGGCGAGCCTCTTCCTCTTCTTAGAAGATGGAAGGTCGCCAGATGTAAGATCTGGGTGAGGAGGGAGCGAAATACCATCAAACAGGCCGACAAGACCAGCCATGGCCGCCTTAGCCTCAGCAGCATAGTCGCGCACCATCTTGAGCGAGTTCAGAAAGGGCGTGCCGTCAGAGACCCTTGCCCCTCTATTTATAGAGTTCGAGCGTCGACCAGCGAGATGCCGATTATCAGCTAATACTCGCCCATAAGGCTGCTCGTCGAATAAGGGTTGGATGATTCTTTCCGAGCAACTGCGTTACTCGCAAAGAGCGGGGATTGTGTACAACCCTCATTCTCCGAGGGTGGACCCCCCCAAGGCCACGTAGGCAGAAGTCAAAGTCAAAGAGGTCAACACAAAGACCGGCAGTTCAAGGCAGAAGTGGAGAAGACCTCGGCGAGTAAACAGCCAATACTCGCCAGGCTGGCGAGCATGGAACAGAAGACCTAGCGAGTATTGGCCCGGCGTGTGCGAGCAGTCCCCAATACTCGCCAGATGGGCGACTATGGCATGGTACTCGCCGAGTAACCCATAGTCGCCGGGTCGGGGGGTGGGCTATAAAAACCCCCCCTACCCCTTGGTTTTCCTATAAATAGGACCCCAGGGGTACTTGGATTGGCACCTGGACTTGAGCTTCTGGAACCCCATTTCCGAATTCTTGAGCCCGTCACCCCTGCTTGCTAGCCAAGTCGGTGCCTTCCTCGTACCTTGCTCGGCCATTCTTTGGTCTTGGAGGGGAAGTCTCTTCGGAGCTTCTGGGTACGTGGTGGGACCTCCCTGCCGCAGCACCTGGGGTCCTGTTTGTTGCTCTTCTAGCTTCTTCGTCGTTGCCAGCCAAGCCATCTCGTCGGGCTGCTGGGCGAGTAGCCTCCGGCTGCATCGGTCCGAATCTTGAGGTCAGGATTTTCCTGGCGTCAACAGATACCATCTTTTTTTTTGCGATTTGTTATAAGCAGACTAAAATTTGGCTATTCATAGACTGAATTTGGCTACTCACAGATCAAGTTCAGCTATGTGCATCATCAACATTAATTTTCAACCCATGACGGATATCTCCAACCTCAACCCTTGCCTCTGTTTCCTCCAGTCCGATCAACGCTTATGGCGGAACAACACCTCTCCAACATCCCGATTCCGATTCATCTCATCTAGCTTCGTTCCTCCAGATTCTCCTCCTCCATCTCCGTTCCTCCCGATTCTTCCATTTCGGCATTCTCTCCTCGTACCCCGGGTGTGGCCGACGGTCGGAAATCTCCAGCTCCGTTCCTCCCGATTACTTTGCGAAGTACGGTCCGATCAACATCGTGGTCTCAAGCTCAGGGTTGACGAGGGAGCTGCTCGTAGATCGACCCCGGAGCCGATCATCCACGCCGTATTCTTATTAGAGTGCGGATTCGCCGCCCGCAGTGGTGGGACGAATATTCTCTGCCGGAAGGATGCGCTTGGGCAGCTCACTTGGGTTCAGTAATGTGCACTCTTCCGGATCTTCTTCCTGGTGGTAGCATGAGGGGAATATTGAGTAGAAGTTTGGGTTGGAAAACAATTGTTCTGTTTCACCATTTTGTTTGTATTTGAAAAGAAGTTTGGAGTCTCAAAAAGAGTTCACTTGTTAATGGAGGTGAATGATCAAGGGTGCTGCTATAAGCACTGCAGTTTTGACTATCCGCATTCAATTTGTACGAGTTATTATGCGCCTTTTAGAAATACGTCTTGTATATTCATTTTTTAGGAAAAGTGTTCAAGACGAGATCTACAACTTTCGCGTTGAACACTTTTCCTAAAAATGCATGTACAAGTCGTATTTCCAAAAATTCGCTATAGTTATGCTCATATTTCAATCTGACCGGCAATACGTCTTGTGCGTGCATTTTTAGGAAAAGTGTTCAACACGAAAGTTGTAGATCTCGACAAGATCTACGACTTTCATGTTGAACATTTTCCCTAAAAATTAATGTACAAGACGTATTTCCAAAAGATGCGTAATAACGCATACAAATTGAGTGCGAATAGCCAAATCTACCGTGTTAATAGCAGCGCCCATGATCAATGCACTTGCTATGTTTAAAACTGTATATTTATTATAATTGCTAGAACACAGTTGCGAAATTTGTATATTTATCAAGAGATTTCATAGAATTTATGCAAAAGCAGTCATCAAACTCTATTTTTTCTGAACAGCAAAAACTTTATTTTCTAGAAATAATTTATTTTGGGCGCTGCTATTAGCACCGCAGTTTTGGCTAGTCGCACCGCATTTTATCCTGATTTTTCGCGCCTTTTAAAAATACGTCTTGCACATACATTTTTAGGAAAATTGTTCAACACGAAAGTTGTAGATTTCGACGAGATCTACAACTTGTGTTGAACACTTTTTCTAAAAATGCATGTATAAGACGTATTTCCAAAAGGCGCGAAATTTGAGCATATTTTCAAAGTATGCCTTGTACATGCATTTTTAGGAAAAGTGTTCAACATGAAAGTTGTAGATCTCGTGAGTCGTGTTGGACAATTTTCCTAAAAATGCATATACAAGATGTATTTTCAAAAAACACAAAAAAATAGGAAAAAGTACGGTGCGATTAGCCAAAGGACAATACTACACATACCTAAAGTTTATCTAAAAACCACAAAAAATGGGCCCCACAGGTCACAAAAACACCCGATTCTTCTAGGGTTAGGGTGAAAATCACAAAAAGTGGGCCCCACTCTGCACAAAAACACCCGACTTTAGGGTTTAGCGCCAAAAAAAACCCTAAAATCGGGTGTTTTTGTGACCTGTGGGGCCCATTTTTTTGTGGCTTTTAGGTAAACTTTAGGTATGTATAGCATTATTCTTAGCCAAAACTGCGGTGCTAATAGCAGTGCCCTTTATTTTTCAAAGACCATTTATATCCGTTACTTTTCCATATCATTCACCGTGCCAATGATATAAGGGCTGTTTGGTAAAATGCGGGCGAGGGATCTATGGCGTCGGTCAAAGGGATTTGACTGGATTCAGCTTTGACTGCTGCGGCCACTGGCGCGGATGTCAGCGAACCTTTGCCAGCTTGCGATGCGAAATACTGATCAAGGTAGCTGTTTTTTTTCTTCTTATTTCCCACTTTTAGGCAAACTGACAAAAACACCCTCACCAGTCAATTGATGCGATTCCACGATTTCCCGAAAATGCCCCTGTAAGGAGACCCGAAGGCGCGCTGCTAAGTTGGAGACGATGGTCTGTTTGTTTGGGCGGTGGGAATGGAAGTTGTGGGAGATGAAAGACCAAAATAGATTTTTTGAGTGATGACGGTGGTAAATAGGAGTTTAGGAAACGGTTTTAAAAGAGATCTATGCGTCTATTTCCTCCCCAAGGAGATCGAGAAATATGGCCCACCGAGACTCTCTCTCTCTCTCTCTTCATCTTTGCTTCTCGGCCATCCAGCTTTCAAATCATGTTCTCGTTGTATAACTCCATTTCCATGCATTCGATTGCCGAGATTTGAATCCCTCCATACCTTTAAACCCACCCTTTGCGTCTTAGGCTCTGCTTGTTTCAGCATTTTTTTTCTCTATTGGTGATGGACAAAAAACGTTAATGTTGAAAAAATCTGTTTGATAAAACTCCATTTTCACTGCGTCGAAATGTTATTTTTGACTCTCTATGCCAAAACAGAGGATCAGATCCTCTCCATTTGAGGGGATCCATTTCATCATCCAATGAATAAGATAGATGTAAAAGAAATCTAGTGGTGCAGATTTTTTTTTATTAAAAAAATTTATAAAAGATTGGAAAATGATGAACCCGTCGTCCGATCAAAAAGCAGTTCATCTAGACCGTGAAATGGATTTTGAACTTCTTATCCCTGTCACCATTCTCAAACGACCCCAAAACATTCAAATTTCAAATAGCACCAGCAGAGTAAAGAGAATATAAATTAACGGAAGCATTATCGGCTACATATTCGTGGAGATATATAAATAGGAGATCGATCAACGGCTATATAATAATAATCTCCGCCGCTTTTAAATTGAATTGTTTCCCCTGAGTACTCCATTGATCACCAATGCAGTACTAAACCTAGCTATATATGCCGAGTTATATAAGATCACCAACTCTCACAGCTCCAAGACATGGAGTACTTTCTCCTCCAAACTAAAAATATCCATGCAGCTAATGGCTGGAGAGCGAGAGCAAGAAATCGAGAGAGAAACCAGAGAGTGCGCAGCAGGATCCGATGGAGATTCATGATTATGCCGTTCTAAGAAGTCAGCTCCTGCAAATTAATAAGAAATCACATGAGATAATAGAGAGAGCGCCGGGGGGAGAAAGCAGAGAGGAAGTAACAACAGCGCTGGCCCAAGCTTGGAGGTGAAGTTTCAGAGGATCAGAAGCTGCCGCCGGTCTCCGCCGGCAGAGGCTTGGGGAGATCCTGTACGTAGTCCGGTGAGAATGGGGTGGAGTTGAAAATGGCAGTTTCATCTCAAGTTTGGGAGATCCTGCATTTTTAAATTCAGGACTGCTACAGTAGTTCACTGTTAATTGTGCAATTGAGAGGTGGGGGGTGGGCTTAAAGCAAGGCTGTTGTCGTTTGTGAGTAGGCCCGCCGCTGTTTGTTTCTGCGTTTTTGCGAAATGCCAATCCTAAAAAAGATCGTTCCAATTCCAACTTCTGTCGCTCAAAAATGTCATTTTTGACAATTTTTTTTTGTTATAAGCAGTCCTAAAATAGCTATTCGCACCCCTACAAAAAAAATCAATAAGCTCTCCTTTTTATTCAATTTAATTGCACCCCAATTAAATATCTCCCATCAAGCTGATTATGTCATGCAACTGAGAGGCGTAGACACCACTCTCTTTCCGGCCGCCGGTGCTACCGTGTTTTGGCCGGAAACAGTTCCCGGGAAATTCAACTTGGCTATTTGTCCCCTGAACTCAATGGCGGCGAGATCGTAGGCACGGACAGCTTCTTCCGCAGCGTCGAAGGTCTCTGACCACTTTCAAACCACGGTCGTCGGGTCCCGGATCTCTGCCACCCATCTCCCCCATCGCCTCTGCCGCACCCTGCGGTACCCATCGCTCTTCTTTCGCCGGTTCCAGCTGATGGCCAGTACTTCTGTAGTTGTCCCTCGGAAGAAATTGCAGCCGACACATCCGTGAATACATCCATAGAATCGGCATGAGCTTGGAAATTAGGGCATGGGCGAAGGAAATGGGCAAGGTTTTGCCAGGGTGGCCGGAGACGACGTGCGTGAGGGCGGTGTTGATTTCATTTTCCTTTGGGAATGCATCTTGTGTGCTGCAGGGACCTTTCCACACTGCTCATTGGGTTTAAATTCCATTGATGCACTTAGCGAACTATTCCTAATTAATAAATTCTGTGGTGGACTGTGAATAATTTTTGACGATTGTTATTAGCACCATATTTTTTTCTATCCGTAACCATTTGATATCCGCGAATCACTATTTTCCAAAATGGCTATCCACAAACCAATTTTTTTTAAAGTAAAAATTTAAAGAATTGTAAATAATATACGACATGATTCTTTTACACAATATTTGTTGAAGGCTCCGCTCAAGATAGTCCATTAAGGCTCATCAAATGCAGAATGATCTTATATAGTATCTTCAGCGTAGAGTCATTAACCCTAATGACACAAAACTCATTGGGTCATTCTGAGTCGGTCCTGACACGCGCTGACATATTAACTAAATATCCTAACAATCTCCTCCTATGTTCGCGGTAAACCCGACGTCGAAAAGGGATTGGTGTGTGTAGTGTTCAACTAAAATTTGACTCAATACACAACCGTGTCCACAACAGCTGTCATAACATATTGGACTTATAAGGAAAATAGAAGTATGTATGCACACATAAGAATAAAACATAAACTCAGCAACATCTCAACATAGTCAAAGGTAGAATCAGAGAAACAGGTGTCAGTACACATATTGTCTCATGACCAACCGAAGAGCAAATATAATAGTCCAAACATACGGATGAAAGAAGAGAGTTAAAAATGCTCTAAGCAAAGATAAAGCAAAGAAAATAGATAACACTCTAGTTGTCGTCAGCCTCAGGCGTCCAGCAAATCATCATGTTCAGGATCCCATCCTGCAAGCGCTCCTCCATCAACAACAACTTCTGTAATTTCCAACATAAAATGTCATTAGAAATGAATTCATACTTTGAAAATGTACATGTATCTAGTTTTACAAAAAGAGGGAGACCTACTTAGAGTATTATAAGTTCAACCACAGAATCTGTAATATGTTTCCAAAAAAACTATTTCAGACTTCTAGACACCGCAGTCATATCTGTGTTCCTATATGTGATGTCATGGTTACTGTTCTTCTAAAGTTGATTGAAACTCATCAAATGTGGAATGAAACCAACCAACAAGAGAGGGTTCAAAATAAGTCAGATCGTGTATTAAATATGGAATAACACTCTTCTCCAAGTGAAGGAAAACAAATCTGATGAAGTTGTTAACATCAAATGTGGAATGAAACAACTCATTAGATTCGTACTCAGCAACCAAGAGCATCAGCGGAGCACAACATGTTTGTTTTGACAAAGGAAAGTGAAGAAATCAAAACATTTGGACTAAGACAGAACTGAATCGCCTAACCTTGGACTAAGGCAGATCTGAAAATGCGTTGAGTCTCATTTCCCCCACTGTTTTGATTGATCGGTCTTTGGGCATTCCTTTCGTCAATGGATCACATAGATTATCCTTCGATCGCACATCGATCAAAGTGATAATGCCCTATTTTTTCAGATAATTCAATAGAGCGTGTCTCAGTCGTACATGCCGTCTTTTAGTATTAAAGAGGACATTCTTAACAACTTGGACAACTGCCTGATTATCACAGTACAAGCTTAAAGAATTGACTTGTAGTCTAGACAAGGGAATGTCTAGAATCAAATTTCTGATCCAGTCTGGCTCTTCACTAGCTGAAGCTAAGGCAAACAACTCGGCTTCCATAGACGTCGGGGCTATACAAGTCTGTCTTTTGGATTTCCAAGTAACGGCAGCGCCACCCAAAGTGAATATAAATCCACTAGTAGACTTATTATTTCCAACTTCTGAACATCATGAGGCATCTGAGTATCATTCCAAAGTAGGAGGGTGACCAGTGTAGCACAGCGCGTGATCTTTAGTATCTTTGAGGTGCCTCATCAGGCGATCTAAGGCATCCCAATGCTCTTTGTCTAGACTACTAGTAAAATGGCTCAGCATGCCTATAGAGAAGGCAATGTCTGGTCTAGTGCAACTTGTGGCGTACATGAGACTTCCAATAATCTTTGAGTACTTTACTTGATCAACGTTTGTCCCTTCATTCAGACTCAACTTGATATTCAGATCAATTGGTGTTTCAACATGCCTACAGTCTCGATAACCCTATGTAGAGAGAATCTGCTCTATGTAATGAGCTTGACTTAGAGTGGCACGTCCTTTGTCTACTCTAACTTTCATACCTAGTAAGATAGCCACAGGACCAAGGTCCTTCATGTCAAATACTTTTGTGAGAGCAGTGTTGAAGCATGGAAAACCCCAACTCCAAAATTCGGACTAATGCAGCCGGAGACTACTTGCCAAGTGGCTCGAAGAAACGGCTTGACGGGCAACTATGAGGAAGCTAGAAGAGCAACAAACAGGACCTCAGGTGCCACGGCAGGGAGGTCCCACCACGTACCCAGAAGCTCAGAAGAGACTTCCCCTCTACAACCAAAAATGGCCGAGCAGGGTACGCGGAAGGCACCGACTTGGCTAGGAACTGGGAGTAGCGGCCAAGTGCGACAGGTTCCAGAATGCAAGAGCTGGGTTTCAAGAGCTCAAGTTCAGGTGCCAATCCAAGTACCCCTGAGGTCCTATTTATAGGAAAACCAAGGGGTAGGGGGGTTTTATAGCCCAACCCCTGCCCGACGACTAGCGACATTGAGGCGATCTCCCCGGGCAAATGGGCGAGTATCACCTATGGCCTCCCACCTTTGGCTAATATCCGGGCTACTTGCACGAGTGCACCCCTACTCGCCTAGGCTTTCTTCTGCTCCTATGCTCGACGAACTCTGGAAGGCTGCATTCGACGAACTCTTCTACTATGCCTGCTGGCCGACTCTGCCTTGGTATCTCGAACTGTTGACTTCTGTGTTGACTCTTTGACTTTGACTTTTGCCTACGTGGCTTTGAATGGGCCTACCTTCGGAGAATGAGGGTTGTACACAATCCCCGCTCTTTGCGAGTAACGTAGTTGCTCGGAAAGAATCATCCAACCGTCATTCGACGATCAGGCCTTTTGGCGAGTATTGATTGGTAGTCGGCATCTCGCTGGTTGACGCTCTGGCTCTATATATATAGGGGGGGTCTCTGAGGGCACGACTTTTCTGATCTCGCTCAAGATGTCGCGCAGTATTGCTGAGGAAGCTGCCGCTGATTTGGCCGAGCTCGCTAGTTTGCTGCCACCATTGCGGAAGCCAGCTCACGACACCGAGCTTGAGGACTTCCTCGCCTCTAGGAAGAGGAAGAGGCTTGAAAAGAAGAAGGAGAAGAAGAACAAGAAGAAGAAGAATGCCGACGACCCCGAGAATGTCGCTAATTCTCAGGTCGGCACTACCCAGCAGGTACTCGCCGACTTGGGTCTCGGTCAGTCGGGCGGCTCGCCTTCTCCTAATCCTCCTGAGTCGAGCATTCCCCCGGAAGTGAGTATGGTTGAAACCTCGGCACAAGTTCAAACCGAACCCCCTCCTTTTCAAAGTGAGAGTTACTTACTCGTCGTTATTCTGGTTTGAGTCGCCTGCTTTTACTGGCGAGTTTCTGATGCTCTTTGTACTATCTCACGGGTCCGCCGCTCACCGAAGTTCAGGAGGAGCCTTTGGCCGCTATTCCTCTGTGATCATCACTCATGATCTCGCACAGGACTGGGGAGGGTTCTCGCCGCGGCGGCGCGGTTCGGATCCTTCATAGCTCCTTTCTGGAGAAGAGGCCGTCGAGCGAGCATAGGGCTCCTTTGACGAGTAGCACGCCTCTACTGCCACCGTCTTCCAATCCTTCGGAGCTGGCAAGTAGCTCGCAGCTGCCCGTTGAGAAGCTTCCGCCACCTCCTCCGTTCCCTCCTCCTGCCGATATCCAGGGCGATCAACGTCATTTGTCTTCTGTAGTTCCCTCAACCCATCTGGGGGAATCCTCGCGCCGAGGCGGGGTTGGGGGCTCTTCTGGGTTCTTCGCCCCAAGGGGGGAGGGCGACCAGTGGATGGTCGCGGTCGGGGGGAAACTCTTCGCGACAGGGAGCCCTCTGCCGGGAATCCATCCGGTCGGTGAGGTGCTGGTCATCACAGCTCCTCCCCTCACCGAGGAAGGAGTCCCCCTCCTCGGCGATCTCGCAGTCCTCCTCGCAGCTCGAGGAATGATACTCGCCGACCTGGTAACTTTAACTACTCGCTCTGCGTGAAGCTGTTTTCTCCGTACTCGTTACTAAAGCTCCTTTCATCTTTGTCGCCCTCGCAGCTTGCGCTCAGACTCCCATGGGAGCTTTGATTGACGGAGTGGAGCTTTCTTCGCACGAGTACCAGGAAAGGGCCACTCGCGCCATTCTGGATCTGGAGGCGAAGTTGGAGCGCCTAGCGATCAGCGACCCGCATTGTCGCTTGACGGATGTGGAGGCTCGGGTCGAGCGCTTGACGGCTAGCGAGCCTCAGCGTCGTTTGACTGAGTTGGAGGCGCGGATGTCCCGGTTGGAAGAGTTCGATGCTCGCCTAGCCGTTGTGGAAGCTCGTCTTCAGTCCGTCCACGATCTGGAGCACCGGGTTGGCAGGCTGGATCACTGAGTGCAGCTGCACCAGGACGAGCTGGTCGGGATTCGTGCGAGTATGGGTTCGGTCGGTCGCCTGGCGAGAATGGAGGAACAGCTGCGGCAGGGGGAGGATGCGATGTCAGTGGCCTTCGAGCATTATAGACGCGCTCGTCGCATGGGTTGGGTCGGACGACAACCCCAACTCCCTGATGCTCAGGCGAACACCCAGGATCTTCCTTAGAATCTGTTCTTTTTCTTTCTTCTTTTTTATAGTCGCTAGGTCGCCATCTGGCGAATGTCTGTGATCGAGCATTTAACCTCTGTAATATTATTTGGCGAGTAGTTTAATCTCGCCCTTTTATTCTTGGTTTGTTATGTTGAAATGCTCTGTTTTCGTCTATCTTCTTTTTTGTCATTTTGCGAGTAGTGGTTGTATGTCGCGCCTTTTTGACGAGTTCCTCTAGATTCTGATGCAGGTACTCGCTTGTTTGGCACTGGTGATTTGACGTGTGCCCTTGGTTTTGGCGTCATTCCTCGATACTCGCCACCCTTGACTCGTGCTCGCGACGGCGTACGCGACAAGCCAAGTTTCGTCGAGTACTATAAATAGGGGGGTGGGTACATATTTATTATGCTTTTGGCGATCTTTCTTTTCTTTCCAGCGAGTATCTGCCGATTGTTCCTCTTCTCGCCTCTTTGATACCCGCTTCTTCATTTTCTCTCCTTCTGAATGGCTGACAAGGCAACTATTCGTCGTGCGAGCCATGCGAAGAACTTTGAGGCGACTTCCTTCAAGAAGCCGATTACTCGGCCGAGCGACCTGAATGAGTTCTCTGCCAAATTCTTGTCGCCGGGGTATGTCGTCAGGCTTCGTCGCGAGGATGAACGCCTGAACTCCTTCTTGGCGACCGAGTTGATCTTCCATATCCGCCATTTCGAAGTCGGCCTACGACTACCCTTATGGTCGGAGGAATGCCAGATACTTCGCTATCACGGGATAGTCCCTGCCCAAATCAATCCAAATGGAGTGGCGATGATCATGGGCTTTCTCTGCTTCTTGCGAGAACAGAAGATCGCCTTTGATCTCTCAGTCTTCCGGCGAGTATTCCATTTCGGCGCCACTGGCGAGGGCGTCGTCTTTTTGTGCAATCATGTCTGCACGCTGGTCGGCACGGCGAACAAGAACCATCGCTGGACCGAGTGATTAGTCGTCATCAAGGGCGACTTTGGAGTCGTGCCGACTTCATCCTTCCAGCCTGCGAGAGCGCTTTCGCTACTCCTTATTTGGAGGAGAGCCGGGAGAAGCTACTTGACAGCTTTCGGGGTCGCCGCCTGGACATCGTCTTCTGGAGGAGGCGAGTAGATGAGCTCGCCGAAGTGTTCCCAGGCGAAGGTACTGCTGAGCGAGTATTTGGTCATACTCGCCAATTCGTTTTCAGTCGGTGTCTAATGTTCTTCTCTCTGTCTTGATGCAGCTACTCGATCCTTACCGAGCGAGCTTCTTCCTTTGGCGCCGAAGGCGGGGGCTTCTGCTCCGATTGACTTGTCGCTGGGTGGCAATGAGCAGGAGGTCACCGGCGATGATGCTGGGCCCTCGAAGAAGAGGAAGGCCAAGGCGAAGTCCGTCGAGCCTGCAAGGAAGAAAGAGGTCGCCAAGAGGGACCTGAAGTTGAAGGCGAACCCTTCGGAGGCTGGCGAGCCCAGCGATCATCCGCACTTCGGCGAAGGCGTTCGAGGCGAGGATGCCTATGGTCGCCCCTTGGTGTCCTGGGCGGAGCAAGCTCATGAGGTGACTTTGAGCACCAATCTTCCTGCCTGGTCGGAAGATTGGGAGGATGCCGGCGAGGCTTTTGACGTGATGTTCGCCCTCTATGGTCGGGCGGACGCCGAGTCTCTGCAAGATGTATCCGCCGAGTATCTTGCACATCAGAGTTCGCGAGCTTACCTGCGAGCTGCCGAACTTGGACATGCGACGTCCAGGAAGATGCTCGAATATGAGCAGATGATCAATGCGCAGAGTAAGAAGTTCATCTCTATGGGGCTGGAGGTCGCCATGTGGAAAGATCACGAGGTACTCGCTCGTCGCCTTTCTGGTTTTTAGGGGTGGTCGCCTTTTGGGTCGATCGATGTTTTTCTAACGGTTGTCTTCATCTGCGCAGGCCGCCGAAGTGGAAATGGCGAAGAAAGTTTCCCAGCTAGAGAAGGAGCTGGAGGATACTCGGCAAACCTTGGAGGCCGCCCAAGTTCGCTTCGCCGAGTTGGAAACTCGGCCTGCCGAGCAACAGCCCTCGTCAGCGGGCCCCTCCAGGGTTGGCAAGCAAATTCGGATAGTCGGCGATGATATGACGTACATTCGTCGGGAGATCGCGCGAGCAACCGGGAAGGTGGTTCTAAGCAGGCTGAAGGCTGATGACCTCTTGAAGCCGGAGGCAATGAATTTGACTGTTATGGACATCATCCCGGCGCTGCTCGCCGAAGAGTCCAACTCCCCTATGCGAGATCTTCCATCTTCATCCACCGATTCCGAAGATGGCGACTCTGAGGATGAGGGTGATGATGATGAAGATGTCGACGCAGACGGCGATGATGGTGGTGATGATGATGAATAGTCGCCTGTCTCTATTTTGAAAAATCTGTACAACATTTTTTGTGAATGTACTTATGAAAGCAAAATGAATACAATTTTTTGCTCGCCTTTTGTAGTCATTTTTTGCTTTTCTTTTTTTGTGGTTATGCCGAGTAGGCTCTTAGGTTCGGGGCGAGGTTGAGTGCTCGCTAAGTGACTAAGCACAGACGAGATAGGATACTTCGGACTACGATCATACCATGCTCGCTTAATGGATACTCGCCCATATATACTCGCACCAGCATGCTCGCATCGTCATACTCGCACCTGCATATGAAGAAGGATCTTTGAGACATGTACTTCTAAGACTTCATCTGGTGTCCCTATACTCAATTATGATGTAGAGATTGACACAGTAGGGAATGACTGTCGGGGAGGTTCCAATGGAGCACCTTCCAAGGGAACACACCATCCCGAGGTCTCCATCCTACTGGTCTTGTTTATGCTGTTGAAGAGATCGACACAGTAGGGAATGACTGTCGGGGAGGTTCCAATGGAGCACCTTCCAAGGGAACACAACATCCCGAGGTCTCCATCCTACTGCTCTTGTTAATGCTGTTGAAGAGATCGACACAGTAGGGAATGACTGTCGGGGAAGTTCCAATGGAGCACCTTCCAAGGGAACACAACATCCCGAGGTCTCCATCCTACTGCTCTTGTTAATGCTGTTGAAGAGATCGGCACAGTAAGGGAATGACTGTTGGGGAGATTCCAATGGAGCACCTTCCAAGGGAACACAACATCCCGAGGTCTCCATCCTACTGCTCTTGTTAATGTTGTTGAAGAGATCGGCACAGTAGGGAATGACTGTCGGGGAGGTTCCAATGGAGCACCTTCCAAGGGAACACAACATCCTGAGGTCTCCATCCTACTGCTCTTGTTAATGCTATTGAAGAGATCGACATAGTAGGGAATGACTGTCGGGGAGGTTCCAATGGAGCACCTTCCAAGGGAACACAACATCCCGAGGTCTCCATCCTACTGCTCTTGTTAATGTTGTTGAAGAGATTGACACTTTTCTGCTATTCTTGACAATCAGAGAGGATTTAAACACACCTACTCAAATGATTGAAAGAAGTAAATGGAAGTGAAATGCTTTGCTGTGAGCCATTGGCTCTCGGGGGTTTATGACACCTTTATTCAAGGGTCCTCCGCGAGGTTAAGTGGATCATCTCTTCGCTGGATTGGGAAGTCAGCGTCCAGACTTCTTCCTGATAGTCTTACCAGCCGGATGAGAGGTGAGGTTGGAGGGTTCCTGCAGCCAACGTGCAAGGGGGGAGCTGATCTCGGCCGTCAGTGCAGAGGCTTGGTATTATGAGAACGCACTACCGAGGCACCGTCCCATCACCCATTCTGGGTTTTATAAGAATCAATTCGGAGGCCCGTTTCCCAACCCATCGTGGAGATCGACTTTACCTTCCTTTAGACAATTAATTTTTAGGAGATGAGAAGAAAAGAAACTCTCGCAGCCCGTCTTCCGGGGGGGCGAGGAATTTATATTCATCGTAGGGAATTTACAGAAGAGGGGGAGAATACACCTTCCCTGCTCAGGGATAAAACCTCTTCAGGTCGTCGCCGCTCCAAGTGTTCCCCAATACTCCTTCTTGGTTCTATAGACGATATTCGCCCGTCATGAGCGCTTCGTGGATGATGAAGGGCACTTCCCAATTTGGGTTGAGCTTCCCTACGGCTGCTGATCTTCCTGTCGCGTCTACTTTCTTCATGACTAGATCTCCCGTTAGGAAGTGTCTGAGGCGGACATGTTTGTCGAAGTGCTTTGTCATTCGGCGCTTGATCTCCTCCTGCCTGGCAGATGCCAAGTCTCGGAGTTCTTCAATGTAGTCGAGTGACAGCTCTTGTGCCTCGTTATTCTCCAATCTCCATTCTTCGTCTCCATCCTGGGCCGCAACCACCCTGGGACTTCTGACTTCGAACTCCGCCGGGATGAGAGCCTCGGACCCGTGAGAGAGTTTGAACGGGGTTTCCCCTGTGGCTGAGCTAGGAGTGGTTCTCAAAGCCCACAAGACCGAGGGGAGCTGCTCCGCCCAATTACCTCGTAGGTTCTCGACCTTTCTCTTCAAGAGGTTGATGATTAGCTTGTTGGCGGCTTCTACTTGCCCATTGCTCCGGGGATGGTGGACGGAGGCGAAACGGAGATCAGTCCCGATTTGTTTGCAAAAATCTTCCAGCTCCAAGCTGGCGAATTGGGGACCATTGTCGGTGATGATGGCGAGGGGGATTCCGAATCTGCAGGCGATCTCTCCCCATATGAATTCTTCACGATTTGAGAGGTGGTCTTGGCCAGAGCTTTGGCCTCGATCCATTTGGAGAAGTAGTCGATCATGACAAGGACAAACTTCCTCTGGCCACTAGCCGAGGGAAAGGGACCTATCAGATCCATCCCCCAGATAGAGAACGGCCACGGGGAGGTGATCGAGCGAAGTTGTTGGGCTGGCTGTAATTAAAGGGGGGCAAACAACTGGCACTTCTGGCACCTCTTTGAGAAGACCTCTTCATCCCTCCGGATAGTGGGCCAGAAGTAGTCATGCCTCAAGATCCTTTGCTCCAAAGTGCGAGTCCCAGAATTGCTTCCGCACTCTCCCGAGTGGATCTCCTCCAACACTCGAGGTACTTCGTCTTCAGAGACACATCTAGCCAGAGGGCCCGAGATGGTCTTGCGATACAGCTCCCCATCTTGCAATAAGTAGTACGCTGCCTTGTATCAAAACTTTCTCTGGTCACCATCTGCTGAGAGCTGTCCAGATCCTAGGAAGGAGATGAACGGATCCATCCACGAAGGACGTCGGTCGATCTCCATCATCTCCCCTTCTTGAATGGACGGTTGGAATTGTTCCGTGATAGTCCCTCCTGCTCTTGGCCCGTACTTGGCCAGACGGTCCGCTGCTGAGTTCTTCTCTCTTGGGACATGTTCAAAGAAGAAGGACTAGAAACTTCCCACCAGTCCCTTCACCTTGACCAGATACTTCTGTAGGATGGTGTCGTGTACTTCGAACTCTCCCCGGATCTGTGACGCGACCACCATTGAATCCGTGAAGGCCCTGATGTCTTGAATCCCCAACTCTCTTGTGAGACGCAAGCCTGCCACTATGGCTTCGTATTCGGCTTGATTGTTCGTGACGGGGAAGAGTATCTCGACTGCCTGCTCGATCCTAGTCCCCTGCGGGTTGACCAGCACGATGCCCACTCCCACAGAATTTTTGCCTGAAGCTCCGTCCACGAACATCTTCCAAGGAATGGGAGTGAAAATTTCTTCTCCTGGTTCCGCTTCCACCGAGAAGTCAGCCAGGAAATCAGCTACTGCCTACGGTTTGATCGCCACCCGAGGCGAGAAGGAAATGTCAAATTCGCTGAGTTCTACCGACCATTTCGCCAGCCTTCCCGAATGTTTCACCCCTTCCAAGACATTTCGGAGGGGATGGTCGGTTACGACCCGGATGGAGTGAGCTTGAAAATAAGGTCGAAGCTTTCGCACCGATACCACCAAGGCGAAGGCGAGTTTTTCCAAGATTGGATACTTCAGCTCCGCCTTCTTGAGCACCTGACTAACATAATAAATTTGGAGTTGCTTCTTTCCTTCTTCTCGGACCAGCACGGAACTTATTGCTTCCACCCCTACTCCAAAGTAGATGAGTAGGTCTTCACCTTCTTTCGGGCTCTGAAGGAGAGGTGTCTGAGTCAACTGCTCCTTCAACTTACCGAACGCCTTCTCGCATTCGTCGGACCATGCAAAATTCTTGCTCTTACGAAGCGTCTTGAAAAAGGGAGAGCACTTCTCTCCTGCCTTAGACAGAAAGCGGCTAAGACCTGCCAACCTTCCTCTCAGCCTTTGAACTTCTTTCATGGTTTTTGGCGAGGTCATCTACAGGATTGCCTTGACCTTGTCAGGGTTCGGATCCACTCCCCCCGGGGTGATGAGATGTCCCAGGAATTTGCCTCTTCCAGCCCCGAATACGCACTTTGCGGGATTGAGCCGCATCTTGAACTTCCTGAGCATCGCGAAGGTCTCCACAAGATCGACGACATGCTCTCGGGCGCTCTTGCTTTTAACTAAGAGGTCGTCCACGTACACCTCCAGGTTCCTCCCCTTCTTCCCCTTGAACACATGGTCCATCATTCGCTGGTAGGTGGCCCCAGCATTCTTCAAGTCGAAAGGCATCATCCTATAGCTGTAGCAGCCATCACCCGTGATGAAGGACACATTGCGACAATCGGGGGGATGCATCCGGATCTGGTGGTATCCTGAAAATGCATCAAGAAAGCTCATCACAGAAAAACCGACGGCTGAATCAATCAGCGCGTCGATCTGAGGCAAGGGATAACAATCCTTGGAGCATCTTTTATTCATCAACGAAAAATCTACACACATTCTCCAGCCCCCTCCACTCTTCTTAACCATTACAACATTTGAGACCCAGCCTGGATACTGGATCTCGGATACAAAACCTGCATCAAGCAGTTTCTTTACTTCCTCTCGGATAGGTTCAGCCAGCATGGTGGCACCGGACCTCTTCTTCTGGCGGATGGGCTTAGCTGCCGGGTCCAGGTTGAGATGATGGCAGGCAACCTCTGGATCGATCCCCGGCATCTCGGCTGCACTCCAAGCAAAGATGTTGACGTTCTCCTGCAGGAACGTCGCCATCTCCATCTTCTCGCTGACTTTCAGCGATCCTCCGATCTTCAGCAACCCAGGTACTCCTGTAGCGCAGAGTACCTCGATTTCTTCTATTTCCTCGGATGCCTCCAGCCTGTCTGTGCTCCCCAGCATCTTCTCGAATTCCTCGGCTTCGGCCATCCAGCTGATAGTGGTGACGGCGTTGAGATAACACTCACAGGCGGCTCTTAGATCGCTCCTGATCCTCACCTGAACGTCTCCCTGGCAGTACTTCAAGCATCGATGGTAGGAGGATGGAACGACCTTGAAAGTGTTGAGAAGCGACCTTCCGAAGATGGCCTTGTAACAGCTCGGGGCATCTACAATGAAGAAGCGGCAGGTAAGGGGGGTGCCGCCGAGTGTTACGAGGAGATCTACTCCTCCCTCCACCTCGTGCTTCTCTCCGGATAAGCCAAAGAGGGGTCCATCCGATGCTCGAACTCTTTCTGCTCCGACTCCCAATCCGTCGAACGTCTTCTTAAAGATGACGTTCACGGAGCTACCGTTATCGACGAGGATTTGATCCACGGTGAAGTCTTCCACTGCTGCTTGGACAACGAGGGCATCATGGAAGGGGTTCTCATTCCCTAACATGTCTTCTTCGGAGAAGGTGATCTCCTCCAACGGGGGCGGTGCTTGTGAGGTCGAGGTGACACTCTTTCGATAGATTTGATGGAGACTTCCCTTGCGGGAAGCTCCCAGCCCTGCACCCCCGTGGATCACTCCCACTCCTCTGCCTCCTTGAGCCACCTCTCCCCGACCTTAATGGTCGACTCGGTTCTCGTTCCTCCTTCGACCGACGGCTTGAACTACCGGCGGCTCGACAGGGGCTTCATTCCTCGGAAGCTCCCCTCCTGCCTCTCCTGCTGTCAACCTCCGACGGGCTTCCCAAAAATCTGGGCAAGCCATCGTTCCGTGACCTGCTACCTGATGCAGATCACTAAAGAGGGGGATATCCTCTTCCTGCTACGTCTTCCTCCGATTCTTCTTTCCTTGCCGGTTGCCACGCCTGGCTATCGCCATCGCCTCTTCTCTCCTTCTTTCCTGACGCCTTTCCGGTTGATCGTGACGCCTTCTCTCCGGGGATCTCTCCTGATCCCTACGCTGAGGTCCCCTAGCCGGCCTCCAAGGCGGTCGGTTAGCGGGGACTTGGTATCGTCTCTCTTCCTCCCGATGTTCCGGTGCCACGATGAGTCTCTTCTCATCGTGCCTTTTTGGCTCCTCCTTCTTTCTCTCCTCCCTCCTCTTCTCTTCCGGCTTCCTTTTCTCCGCCTTCCTGGGCTCTTCCTTTTTCTTCTTCTCGGGGGTCTTCTCCTCCTCCTCCTCCTCCTCCTCATCCTCCTTGGTCACTCGGGTGAGCCTGGCTAGGAAGCCGCGGTTGGAAGCCTCACCCTTGACAAACTGGTTGGCCCTTTCAATGAGATTGCCGTAGGAGTATGGAGGGATCCTACCGATCTCCAGCTTGAAGAGTCCCTCCTGAAGGCCGAAAGTTAGGGCCAGTTGCAAGGTGCGACCATCCACTTCCTGGATGTTCAACACCTCCTCCTGGAAGCGGTCGATGTAGTCCCCCAATGTTTCTTTTGCTCCCTGCGTTAGATGGAAAAGGGTCGTAGCCTCCTTCTTCAACTTCTTTGCCGTTGCGAACTGCATCGTCAGCCCCCGACAAAGGTCTTCAAAGCAGTAGATGGAACCCTCCGGCAACTGGTGGAACCAGTCCCTTGCCTTCCCACGGAGGGAGATTGTCACGACCCGTCTCGACAAGAGTCAGAGTGCGCTTCGGGCGGGCCGTGATGCCATAGGCATGGGCGGAAGGAAAACCATGCCTGCTAAGGCGCAACCAGAGATACTAATAAATAACTTGTTTTGTTGCGGAAGCTTTAAAATATGCTAGTTTGAAACAGGTGCACATGCATTTTTGAATAAAACATCTTAATACAAGTTTTGAAACAGGTTTTTATGCAGTGATCATCTCAGATGAATGAACATGCAAAACATGTCTAATTCTAGTACATATAATATTTATTCTAGCAGTTGTCCATGAAACAGGAGAAAATGGTTGATCGTAATTACTACATAAAAGAATATCTGGCTGTAAAGAAATGAAACAAAAACACAAAACCTGAAGCTTGACGCAGAACGGCCTCGGAGAGCAGGCAGCGCAGGCACGAACACTAAGGCAAATCCAAAACAAGAAGGAAAAGCCTCAGAACATTGATAACATTAGCAAGGTAAATTACAAACTAGCAAGGGAAACAACAATGTATAAGTACCAGTTTTATCAGAAGCAAGGCTAGCAAGGCAACAGTAAGCAAGAGAAGTAGAAATAATTAGAATTATTAGACTACTCCGAAGCATAACATAGATTCAGTCACGAAATGTCAATAGTTGTAATCATTGAAAGGTGCAAGTGTTTTTATCTGATGCACGAGATTCTAGCAGGAGTCTAATAGCAAGGCTTGCCAAAGTAATTGGGCTTGCTATAACATTATTGGTTCCCGTTACAAGGTAAGCGGAAACTCGATTCAAGGCGTCACATCAATTTAACACTACCTTTCAATGATTGCTTATCACATTAATGAACTGAAGGATTCATGATTCAAAAGGATTCAAATTCAGATTCAAGACTTGTCAGAGATTCAGGAGTAAGGCATACAAAGATGATCATGTAATAACATAAGTTGTAACAAGTGAAAGTGTAGGTATTTTTGTTTGACGCGCAGGATTCATGATTCAGACAGATTCAAGTACAGATTCAGAAGATTCAGAAATTTAATGCTCGCTATGACCGGTTCTTTGTTCCCATTAGGGATTCAAGAGGGAACCCAAGTCAAGGAGATGCGTCAGTTAAACCCTACCTTTCAAGGTTTACTTGTGTTATTAATGATATTACAAGATTCATAGATTGGTGATTCTAATTGAAACAGACTCACGCTGAAGAAGGACATCAAATCAAGAAATAGATTTTATCCAAGTCTTTCAACCAAACAGGTATAAGAAACAGGATTCGATGACTCAGAGAACTCGAAAGAGAGTTTGAAACTTGCGGATTCAAGTATTCACGAGTAACAAGATTACTGTACATTATTTTCTAGGATACCAAGCAATTCATTTAGGTTGATCCATTTCAAGACACGATTATCTTCTAAGCGAACATGTATACGATCCGAACATGATAGAAAAACACCGATCATATATTTGCTAACCAGATATCATTACTATTATTATCATGACGCTTGTTACACGTACTCAAAAATCTAGTATTCCTTGAATTATCCATCAAATAAGGAATTCATTCATCTAGGCGACTAATCAAAATAACATCATTCATATCCTCAAATTCGTGTCATTTCCAACGCGTGAAATCTCAATTTATTAACAAGTCCAATCAGGTATTTAAGATCTAAATTTGTTTGATGAAACATGAATTCAAAATGAAGTCACAAAAATCATAAGAACAGACAGGCGAAGTAAATTCAATGCTTGCAAGAGAGAGAGATCTCTACTTGCCTCATATAAGCTGAAGCTGGCGGAGGCGGCCAAATAGCGCGAGCAAAAATCAGAAATCATACTTTCGAACCTGTTCAGGAACAATGAAATTGACATTGAACAACTCGCTACGCAAGTACAAGCATTTCTACGACGAGGAAATTAAACAACGGGAGTTTAGCGGATTTTACCTCCCTCAAAAGTGAGGGGAGAAGAGATTCCATGCGGAGGCGGAGGCTACAACGAGCAAATCAGAGATTTGGCGGCGCTTGGGCGACGGAAACCCTAATTCGGAGAGGGCCTTGGAGAGATTCTGCTGGGAGATTCGACGAACGATGCCGGAAATCACAAACAAATCACGATTAGACGATCGCAAGGGGGCAAAAATCTGAAATAGGAGGGAAAGGAGGGATTTCTTACCCAAGGAGACCAAAATCGGGCTCAAGGAGCCGAATCCGAGTCCAAAATCTGAGCGGAGGAGGGTTCGAGCAAAACCCTAGGCGAAATCGGAGCCCGAGGAGGAGAGGGTTGATGTCGGCCCTTGAAGAAGAGGGTTTAGGGTTGCAGGTTGCCGGCCCTGGAGAAGAAGGAGAGGGCTGCTTGAAGAAGAAACCACCGGCCGGCCCTAAGGAGGCTGCTGCCGACCTTGGAAGGGGAAGGATTTGGGCTGCTGGAGGCAGGGGGCGTCGGCGCCTGGAGCAGGAGGAGGAGGCGACGTCGAAGGCTTGAGACGGAGGAGGATCCAGAGGAGGCGGCCATGCCAAGAGGAGTCGTCGTCCAGAGTAGGAGGCATCGGCGAGCAGGGAGACGAGCGGGAGCAGCGCTGCGGCTTGCGGCTTGCGGGATCGAAAGCGGGAACCCTAGCTGGGGCTTGCGGGATCGGGATTTAACAGGGGGGGAGTTGCTCGGGATTTTATCAGGGAGGGGCTGCGGATAGCATTTTATATCTAATGTTTATTTATTTATTTTGGGTTGTTACATTCTCCCCTACTTAGGAAGTTTCGTCCCGAAACTTTCTGAGGATTCCCTGAAAGGGGACCTCTCATGGCGAAGATTCAGATGCCATTTATTCCAAACAAGATTTGCATGTCAAGCCATGGAAGCTGACTATGAGTATGCTGAAACAGAAAGCGAAACAAGTGCGGAGACTTACCAAGATCAAGAGAATTTGCAGAATATTTGCTTCGAATATCAGATTCAAGTTTTTGAGGGGGTTATTCAAACTTTTCATGCATTCAAAACATAGATATCATAAGGTTGATTTTTCTTTCGAAACTTGCGATGTTGACGCTCAAGAACTAGCTAGAAGGAGATACTGGAGAATCAGACGAGCTCGATAGACAAGCAGAACAGGAAGCACTGATTACGAATATCAGAGATTTGAATCTAGAGATTCTAACACATTTCCTACTGTCAGGTACATAAATTATGTAATAATTACAGCATTTCCATTGGACAACTCTAGGAAATGATCATGCAAGTGCAAAATTGAAATCATGTGCCATGTCAAGCAAGTAGTAAAACCATGCGTGTACAATCATTATTGTTGTTCTTAGCTGGACACTTGTGCAATGCTTATGATATGAATGCAAATGAATGGATACACATGTCATGTTAAACGCCCATATCACTTAACATGTCATGCATATTAAGACTCTAATGCCAACGCACTTGAAAATATTAAACTGCCCATAACCATTTAATATTCGCAAGCGGTGTATATCCTAGTGGAATTCATATGCACAAAAATGTTAAGTTTGCCCATACTCCCTTAACATTCGTGTGCATACTACTCATGCTTATGAGTGAGTGTGTGCGTGTTTCAGCCGCGAACAACAAATAATGACGAGGTGCGTGAAGAATTGATGCATGCGTAAATATTTATAAAATAAGATTTAAAATATTTGATCACTGTAAAATACATTATCTTTTAAAGCTAAACCTAGCTCTGATACCAACTGTCACGACCCGTCTCGACAAGAGTCAGAGTGCGCTTCGGGCGGGCCGTGATGCCACAGGCATGGGCGGAAGGAAAACCATGCCTGCTAAGGCGCAACCAGAGATACTAATAAATAACTTGTTTTGTTGCGGAAGCTTTAAAATATGCTAGTTTGAAACAGGTGCACATACATTTTTGAATAAAACATCTTAATACAAGTTTTGAAACAGGTTTTTATGCAGTGATCATCTCAGATGAATGAACATGCAAAACATGTCTAATTCTAGTACATATAATATTTATTCTAGCAGTTGTCCATGAAACAGGAGAAAATGGCTGATCGTAATTACTACATAAAAGAATATCTGGCTGTAAAGAAATGAAACAAAAACACAAAACCTGAAGCTTGACGCAGAACGGCCTCGGAGAGCAGGCAGCGCAGGCACGAACACTAAGGCAAATCCAAAACAAGAAGGAAAAGCCTCAGAACATTGATAACATTAGCAAGGTAAATTACAAACTAGCAAGGGAAACAACAATGTATAAGTACCAGTTTTATCAGAAGCAAGGCTAGCAAGGCAACAGTAAGCAAGAGAAGTAGAAATAATTAGAATTATTAGACTACTCCGAAGCATAACATAGATTCAGTCACGAAATGTCAATAGTTGTAATCATTGAAAGGTGCAAGTGTTTTTATCTGATGCACGAGATTCTAGCAGGAGTCTAATAGCAAGGCTTGCCAAAGTAATTGGGCTTGCTATAACATTATTGGTTCCCGTTACAAGGTAAGCGGAAACTCGATTCAAGGCGTCACATCAATTTAACACTACCTTTCAATGATTGCTTATCACATTAATGAACTGAAGGATTCATGATTCAAAAGGATTCAAATTCAGATTCAAGACTTGTCAGAGATTCAGGAGTAAGGCATACAAAGATGATCATGTAATAACATAAGTTGTAACAAGTGAAAGTGTAGGTATTTTTGTTTGACGCGCAGGATTCATGATTCAGACAGATTCAAGTACAGATTCAGAAGATTCAGAAATTTAATGCTCGCTATGACCGGTTCTTTGTTCCCATTAGGGATTCAAGAGGGAACCCAAGTCAAGGAGATGCGTCAGTTAAACCCTACCTTTCAAGGTTTACTTGTGTTATTAATGAGATTACAAGATTCATAGATTGGTGATTCTAATTGAAACAGACTCACGCTGAAGAAGGACATCAAATCAAGAAATAGATTTTATCCAAGTCTTTCAACCAAACAGGTATAAGAAACAGGATTCGATGACTCAGAGAACTCGAAAGAGAGTTTGAAACTTGCGGATTCAAGTATTCACGAGTAACAAGATTACTGTACATTATTTTCTAGGATACCAAGCAATTCATTTAGGTTGATCCATTTCAAGACACGATTATCTTCTAAGCGAACATGTATACGATCCGAACATGATAGAAAAACACCGATCATACATTTGCTAACCAGATATCATTACTATTATTATCATGACGCTTGTTACACGTACTCAAAAATCTAGTATTCCTTGAATTATCCATCAAATAAGGAATTCATTCATCTAGGCGACTAATCAAAATAACATCATTCATATCCTCAAATTCGTGTCATTTCAAACGCGTGAAATCTCAATTTATTAACAAGTCCAATCAGGTATTTAAGATCTAAATTTGTTTGATGAAACATGAATTCAAAATGAAGTCACAAAAATCATAAGAACAGACAGGCGAAGTAAATTCAATGCTTGCAAGAGAGAGAGAGAGATCTCTACTTGCCTCATATAAGCTGAAGCTGGTGGAGGCGGCCAAATAGCGCGAGCAAAAATCAGAAATCATACTTTCGAACCTGTTCAGGAACAATGAAATTGACATTGAACAACTCGCTACGCAAGTACAAGCATTTCTACGACGAGGAAATTAAACAACGGGAGTTTAGCGGATTTTACCTCCCTCAAAAGTGAGGGGAGAAGAGATTCCATGCGGAGGCGGAGGCTACAACGAGCAAATCAGAGATTTGGCGGCGCTTGGGCGACGGAAACCCTAATTTGGAGAGGGCCTTGGAGAGATTCTGCTGGGAGATTCGACGAACGATGCCGGAAATCACAAACAAATCACGATTAGACGATCGCAAGGGGGCAAAAATCTGAAATAGGAGGGAAAGGAGGGATTTCTTACCCAAGGAGACCAAAATCGGGCTCAAGGAGCCGAATCCGAGTCCAAAATCTGAGCGGAGGAGGGTTCGAGCAAAACCCTAGGCGAAATCGGAGCCCGAGGAGGAGAGGGTTGATGTCGGCCCTTGAAGAAGAGGGTTTAGGGTTGCAGGTTGCCGGCCCTGGAGAAGAAGGAGAGGGCTGCTTGAAGAAGAAACCACCGGCCGGCCCTAAGGAGGCTGCTGCCGACCTTGGAAGGGGAAGGATTTGGGCTGCTGGAGGCAGGGGGCGTCGGCACCTGGAGCAGGAGGAGGAGGCGACGTCGAAGGCTTGAGACGGAGGAGGATCCAGAGGAGGCGGCCATGCCAAGAGGATTCGTCGTCCAGAGTAGGAGGCATCGGCGAGCAGGGAGACGAGCGGGAGCAGCGCTGCGGCTTGCGGCTTGCGGGATCGAAAGCGGGAACACTAGCTGGGGCTTGCGGGATCGGGATTTAACAGGGGGGGAGTTGCTCTGGATTTTATCAGGGAGGGGCTGCGGATAGCATTTTATATCTAATGTTTATTTATTTATTTTGGGTTGTTACAGAGATCGCGAACAACCTACATTTAAAGGCGTCAGACATGGTGTAACATCCCAGTGCGTGCTAGGCCCCTATGATGATAACTTAAAACAGTGAAATGAAATAATGTGCTAATAAGGTTGCTACCTTAAGTGAATATGCTATTGGGGATTTTGGTTGGGCTTGTCCTGTGGCCTATGGTATGATGATTATGGAGGTGCTGATAACTCTTGTCATTTTGTATGCTAATAACATTGCTATTGGTGTGAGGATAGAAATTACATAGTTTAGTGGGATGGTTTGGAGCATAGTTTATATGGTATGATAACATAGGGCATTAGTAAAGTGAGTATGCTAATAACTGGAAACAGTAAAATGAATTAGTGTGCTATTAAGGTTGCCTCCTCGTTATGGGGTGCTATAAAATTGTGAGCAATTTCATGATTTAATTATTATTGGCTGGGTTGGTTATAAGATTGGGCTTATTTTCACATATTCCCTATTTGATCTGGCTATTTCATCTTAGAGTAGCTGCTGGTATATGGGGTATTCAGCGGTGGACATGATATGAAGAAGCCTTTATTTATCCTGGAATCCACCGACTCTTCTCTTCTTACTACTGGTGATATCGCGGTTAGGGCATAGCGCCGATTCCCTTCTCTAATCTTCTTCTCTCCTTCTCTCCCTCTCTTTGCACTTCACGTTGTGGGAACCAGTGAGTATTGCTGGGATCGAAGGGTGTGCAGTTTCGTTTGAGCTGGGGCTTCGTCGGATCGTGATTCAGTGCGCTGATTTTCTGCTAGTTCAGAGTAAGCTTTCTACTTTCCCTTAATCACACTTGATTTTCTTGGTTGTTGGGATGTGGTCTGATTTAGGGAGCTTAGTTGATGGAGGATGAGATTTCATTTATTTTATGAGGGGTGTGAAGTTTACTTTCATGGCTGTACCTTGTGAGCACTGATTTTTGGGGTTTATGGTGGTGGCTGTGCTGAACCCCTGCTGCTCCTCCTTTTACTTGTTGTGCTGTTGTCCCTTATTCTATTGCTGCTATGAAATTGCTCCCTATTGCTGCTATTCCTCCTTCCTGTTGGAGTGTGGTTGCGAGTTTTAAGCCAAACTTATAAATAATTTTGGGGGAAACTCCTGTTAGCTGTTTTGTGCTTTGGAAGTATTTAATCCCTCACATGGTTGTAGCTTCCCTTGTGCGCCGTCTATTTGTTCTATTGAGGGCTATGGGCCAAATCGATGGGGAAAAATGTTTGGGGTTTTCTTTGGTGCTTTGGCCGACTGCTGCTGTACTGTTTCAGAATTGCTGCTCTTTGTTTTATTTATGGTGTCCAACTAATTCTATCCTGTCAGGAGAAATCTGCTGCTATACATCTATACTTTCATGTTTGATTAATTGTCCTTACTTGTTGGGGCTTTGACCTTGATCTGATGGCTGCTAACTCCTTAATTAATTGGCCGGCTGCTACCCCTTGGGTTATCCCAGAATTGCTGTCTTTTATTTCCTATAGCAAGTGTTGCTGTTATGTTGACTGTCAGTCACTGTTTTAGTTTTAACATGTTGGATATTTCTGAGGCTCAAACCCTCTATTTGGCCGGCTGTTTTCCTCCTGTTAGGGATGTTGAGTGGCCTATTAATTGTGGTATTCCTCTATTTAGTTTCTTGTGGCTATTGCTGTTCAATTTGAGTTAGGCATACCTATCAGTGCCTACTGCAGTTCACTGAAATTGGGAAGTTCATTCATGTCTCTTTCTCCTCTCCTTAGACAACCCTTAATAAAAGTCTACGTCAACGCTATAAATGTGATGCAACCCCGATAGAATGCGCGTTAAATATATGATCCCTAAACAAATACCATGAAGGATTGGAGTCTTTGGGAAGTTATTAATTTGTTAACTTTTCATGTCGTCTGATGTTTCCTTTCTTTTTAGTTTGGGTAATGTTGATTGATTTCATGCTGTATATTTCTGTGGATCAGGACTCTTTAATCAATCTTGGCCAACTGCCGCCATGTCGCGGAGGAGACAACCGCGAACGTCAGCCGGAAATTAGGTGACTTCCTCCCCTCTTCCTTGGTGCTAGTCTCTTAGATCACAATAGGAGAGATGAAGGCTCAAGAGAGCTTCTCGTGTGAGCTTTAATGGAGTTTCCTTAGGAAGACCAAGCCGGAACCTCAAAATTAGGGCATCATTCGCCGCGAGGTTCTAGGGATCATTTCTTCTCTTCAAAGGAAGAGATGGGATTTGATTTGGGGCAAACCCCTGGTCGTTGTCGGAGAGTGAGGGGAATGCTATTTGGGGATTTTAAAAAAAGGGGGGGTGAAATGATCTTCATGTTTGGGGAAGATGATGGATCATGCTATGTTAAATAGGCTTGTCTTTTATTGTATATTGTGTAACAAGGTTGAATATAGCCCCTTGTATTAGAAGTCCGGGTATACGTAGATACACGGATTGTTTAGAAGGACTTGGTTTAGAAGTCCTGGTGTATGTAGATACACAGATTGTGTAGAAGAACTGGGGTTAGAAGTCCCGGTGTACGTAGATACACGGATTGTTTAGAAGGACTTGGGTTAGAAGTCCCGGTGTACGTAGTTACACGGATTGTTTAGAAGGATTTGGTTTAGAAGTCCGGGTGTACGTAGATACACGGATTGTTTAGAAGGACTTGGTTTAGAAGGACTTGGTTTAGAAGTCCTGGTGTATGTAAATACACAGATTATTTAGAATAACTTGGGTTAGAAGTCCCGGTGTACGTAGATACACAGATTGTTTAAAAGGACTTGGTTTAGAAGTCCGGGTGTACGTAGATACACGGATTGTTTAGAAGGACTTGGTTTAGAATTCCTGGTGTATGTAGATACACAGATTGTTTAGAAGAACTTGGGTTAGAAGTCCCGGTGTACGTAGATACACGGATTGTTTAGAAGGACTTGGGTTAGAAGTCCCGGTGTACGTAGTTACACGGATTGTTTAGAAGGACTTGGATTGGAAGTCCTGGTGTATGTTGATACACGGATACAACTGGGCCCCGCTGGGGAGGATTACTTGTGGCGGGTCTACGGGCTTGCTAGTCGTGACACCGACAGAAGCCGGCAGATAGACTCTAGGCCGGTTTGGTTGGATGCTTGGTGCTCACCTACCCAAGGTTCCCCTCCTGTGTGCTTACTCTAGGCCGGTTGGGTTGGATGCTTGGTGCTCACCTACCCAAGGTCCCCTTCTGTGTGCTTGAAGGCTCAGCTCGATGCGAGCAGTACGCAGGGGCTCCGCTATGTGCTCTTAGCGTTGAGGCGTACATAGGCCTAGGTCTGGTAGTGTTCATACCCACCTAGTTGTGGAGGATCCCTGTCCACAGTCTTTGTCTGGACACGACGTGAGGTGCCTGAGTGGTTAGCTACCCTCGAAAAGTGGGAACTATGAGTCTATGTCGACATAACAACATTGCATGGGTGAGTCTTCATATTATAATCATTGCATTGCATTCATTCTGCATAATCATAGCATTGCATCGCATCAGGTCCATCATATAAATTAGTATGGGCTCTTTTATATGATGGGTCCCAAATTAGAAACCTTAACTTATAAGTTTGTATGGGCATTCATATAAGTTAAGGTGCGTTATGAACTGCTTATGCTTCCTGTTACTAGTACTTGCTTATCGATACTCTGCTTATGCTTCCTGTTACTAGTACTTGCTTTTTGATACTCTGTTTATGCTTCCTGTTACTAGTACTTGCTTATCGATACTCTGCTTATGCTTCCTGTTGCTAGTAGTTGCTTATTAATACTCTGCTTATGCTTTTTGTTACTAGTACTTGCTTATATATGTACCTGTTAGTTAGAGTTATTGCAAGTACTTGGGTACTGATACAATCATCATGTATATACAACCATTCCTGTCACCTGCTTTGTATATTATTGCTTATATTGCAGCTTTTCTTCCTTTCCTTCCGCCCGGTGCCTTGGAATCGCCGGGGGAGCTGATGTGAATCCACTTAGTCTTTATGACTAACGGTTGTTACGTCCCTCTTTTTAGGAGTGTTCCTTAGAGCAGCAGTGCACGGTGCTGGAGGAGGCCAGACAGGTCAGGTGTGCAGGGTTGGTGACTTCGGTACCTTGGTTGCCGTTTGTGGCAGATGTGAGCACGGGTTGAGTTGTAGCCCTTGGCGCATTTAGTTTTATACTCTGATGTTTTGCAGGAGCTTGTGTAGCTTTCTGCCTTTCTTTGTACTGTTCTGAACATATTTACTTATTGTGAACCTATGGCTTTAATGCTTTTTTTTATTGATGGGTTGGCGCTGTTCAGTTGGTTTGACCGGCAGGATAGGCGTCTTGTGGGGGCTGCTAGCTCGTGTGCTGGCACTTCCGCAAGGCGGCTGTCCTGGGCATAAGACTCCTCTCGGCCGTGTCGTGTGTTCCGGGAGGGGGGTCTTACAAATGGTATCAGCTTGCAACGATCCTGAGATAAAGAAGTCCATTAAACCACTGGGCCACCCCTGCTAGCTAAATCAGTTTGAGGACAAACTGATGCAGCGGAAGCGGTGGTGTGCCCATGTGTGATTCACATTAAGTATGTCCACTTTTTCCAATAGGAAGTGCCAACCTAAGACAAACTCGTACCCTTATGTATAGATGCTGGCTCATTCCGAGATAGTAATTGGTATTCCCATTCCAACAGTCAGAGTTGGTTTGGCATATGATTGATGCCAACCTAACTAGGATACCATTTTGGTCGACTTAGCAGGATATGTCGTGACATACCCTAACCTTATACCGATCTCGGGGATGATGTGGCCAAGCAATAAGTGACCGCAAATGATTAAGGGAAGAGTTTAGCGTGAGTGTAGATGCTAGAGACTCACACCCGGAGATTTCTATCTCAGATATAGATACCTCTCACTTTTTTTTATGTAGAAGGTTTCATATGAAGAAGATATGATAAGAATTCGGATCCAGAGAAGGCTCATTGTGGGACGAATGCATTATATTGGTGATAGAAGAAACTCAGTCGAAGAGATACGGGGGCTTATCTCTTCGTTTATTGGGCTAGTTATGTACCGGGTAATTGGATGTTATTTGTACACGCTCTCATTACAATGAGATGCAGCTTGGTCATCGCCGAAAAATTTGAATTTCTACATCATGGCTGATATATAAGTGCATCGTCACGGGGTTCTATAGGGTAAGAACTCCAAGTCGAGGAAGATATGCCCCTAAGGTTTGTGCCCATACGGGAGATGAATGTACCATATGAGCGGTGGATGAAATTTAGTCCAAAAACGTACGGGAGCTTGTCCCTTCGTTTATTGGCCTAGCAGATGGGCCAATTGGGATTCTACCAGGAGCCAAAAATCTTTGTGGCCTGTTTCACTTAGCCTTGCTACAATGAGTTTTTCTCATTTAAGTCGTTACAAGCCGTTGATATTGGAATTTGGCACTCCTTGATGAATGAGTTCATCTTAAGCAAGGTGATTGATTGAACACCATGTTTTGGTTTACGGTGAGTTAACTCCCAGAGTAATAGAGGTGAGTACCGTAAGGATGAGCAGGTCTTCACTCTAAATGAAGACTATGCAGAGAAGTAAACTGTAACGTAGCGTTGTAATGTCTCTCAAGGATCAAGGTCGATTTTACGACCGCATGACAAATTTTGGGGGACTCCTTAAAATTTGTTAAGTGGGAATTGTATCGATTGCTGATCAAAGAGGTGTTTACAAGCGTCCAATTAAAGATAAAGAATACGAAATTGTAGCACCCGTGGTGCTAAGGCATTGTTACGTGATTTGTTAAGTCGACAAATTCATACAATTGCATTATAAATACGTGTAGTACCCAGTTGGGGGTGTTGATTTCATTTGGGCTGCTATATATATATTCTAGTTGGTCTTTATTTAGGGGCTGACTTTGTAGTTCAGTCTGGAATTATGTTGGGCTGCTTCTTAAGTATTGTTCTAATTGGGGGGGGGGGGGGGGGGGGGGGGGGGGGGGTTGTTATATAATTTCATTAGGGCTCATATCTTTATATATATAAGTGTGTGTGTGTGCTGACAGCGAATCTTGGACCTCTTTTGCTATTGAACCATGGGCTCCTACTTTTGGTGGGGCTGTTGGCTGGGTTCATTTTGGGCCCTTCTGATTATGTCTCGACTAAAGTTTAGATAGCTCCGTTTCTACATATTACGGCCTGGCTCAGCTCTAGTTGGTTTTAATTCTGAATATATATTATACATTTGTTAAAAGGTGCGGTTGGTTTTGCGGCTAAGTTTCATGGAGCCTTGTTTGCAATTCCTTATCAGTGTGAGGAACCAGATCTTAATTCCCCGGGAATTTCGTTTCTAAATTCCTGGCGAGTCGGGGGAATTAGAGGCCAAGCTCCCTGGGAATTTCCCTTGCTTGTTCTCGACGACTTGCGAGGCTAGCAAATTGTTAAATTTGAAAGATAAGTGGATGGGTTTCGGTTTTGGGTTTTTACTTGTTCCAGTAACGGGCAGCATAGCTAGATCCATGATAAAATGAAATTCAACTCTTGAAATATCAGCAATATTCTAGTAGGTCTCTCCAAGTTCTTGTTAACCATTATGTTGGATTATGCTAGCAGCTTTCCTTAAGTTTCTGTTAATAGTTATGTTGGATTATGCTAGCAGTTTTTCTCCAAATAATGGTTAACATCTATTTTGGGGGTGCTAGCAGTGGTCCTAGTTCCGGATATCATCCTATTGTGGGTTATCTTGGTTATACACTGGGTTATGATTGGCTAGCTCAGGATGGTTATATGGTTGGATCACTTGGTTAGTCCTGCCTTTATACTTGGCTAATCTTGCATATTTTGGTAGCAGAAAATTTGGAGGGTTTGTAAACTTTGCGCATTTCTCTAGCTAAAGGTTTTGGTGGTTTGGCGGGCTAATTTTTCTGGAAATTTATTTTTGTAATCTCTAGTTGGGTTGGGAAACATTAGACCTTAGATTCCCCGGAACGTTCGTTTCCTAATTCCTGACGGGTTTGGGAATTTGGTGCTAAATTTCCTAGGAATCTCTCTTGTTAGTTCCCGAAGTTTTGGCAAAGTTATAAGTTGTTAAACTGGGTGGTTATGTGGATTTACTTCGGTTTCGAGCTTTATACCCGCTTCAAGTCATTGGCTGCTTCGCTCTATAGATAAGTGAACAAAAATATCTGAATGGTTCCATTCTTTCATGTTGATCCGACTAGGGGCTATGCTTCTTGTTGTTTTATAATCTATTTGGGGGCTGCTATGCGCATGTAATTTCAGTTGGGGCTCCTTTCCTTGTTGAGTTGGGCTGCTGTCGTTGATTCTGTTGCTGTTGTTGACCTTGGTTGGGTTTGCTGTTGTTTCTCTTAGATGGGGCTGTCTCTTTTGGCCCTTGGTTGAGGGGGCTGCTCCTTGTTGAACTGTGGGCTGCAGGTGTGTTGTTGGGGCTCTGTCTGGGGTATGTTTAAACTGCAGGAATTTCTTAAGCTCCTTTTCTTGATAATTAGGGGCTGCCTCTTATGTTTTTGTTTGGTGACTGCTTCTATTACTTGGCTGAATTTTGGGCTGCTGCTGTTTTTATTAAAGGGGCTGCTTTACTTGAGTTCATTGGGGGTTGCTCTATATTCTAATGGTTCCTATAGCTTCATACTTATAGTGTTATATTTGCTATGTGGCAGTTAAACGCCTTGGTTATTCGGCCCTGGGTATAGGAGATTACGCTGGTCAAGTTCGGCAATCGTTTAAATGTTGGCTAAATCTCAAAACCATTCATAGCCTCGCTAGTAGTTTAACTGTTGAGCTCTTTATGTGTTTTTGTACTAAACCACACTGCGGCTTCAAATGAGTTGGGTTAGTTTTGGTTGGCTTCAGCTTTGGTGGTTTGGAGGTGTTTAGACCCTAAATTCCCCGGAAATTTCGCTTCCTAACTCCCGATGGCTTAGGGAATTAAGTGTTAAATTTCCTGGGAATTTCCCCTGCTAGTTCTCGGTGACTCAGCGAGGCTAGCAGTTGATCGAGAAGAGTATGTGTGGGATTTTTGTGGCTTCCTTTCAGCATTTTTTTAAACATAAGACCCTCCTAACCTCAACTTAAATTTCGGGGACGAAATTGTTTCTTCGTTTATTGGATTTGTAACATCCCAGTGCGTGCTAGGCCCCTATGATGATAACTTAAAACAGTGAAATGAAATAATGAGCTAATAAGGTTGCTACCTTAAGTGAATATGCTATTGGGGATTTTGGTTGGGCTTGTCCTGTGGCCTATGGTATGCTGATTATGGAGGTGCTGATAACTCTTGTCACTTTGTATGCTAATAACATTGCTATTGGTGTGCGGATAGAAATTACATGGTTTAGTGGGATGGTTTGGAGCATAGTTTATATGGTATGATAACAGAGGGCATTAGTAAAGTGAGTATGCTAATAACTGAAAACAATAAAATGAATTAGTGTGCTATTAAGTTGCCTCCTCGTTATGGGGTGCTATAAAACTGTGAGCAATTTCATGATTTAATTATTATTGGCTGGGTTGGTTATAAGATTGGGCTTATTTTCACATATTCACTATTTGATCTGGCTATTTCATCTTAGAGTAGCTGCTGGTATATGGGGTATTCAGCGGTGGACATGATATGAAGAAGCCTTTATTTATCCTGGAATCCACTGACTCTTCTCTTCTTACTACTGGTGATATTGCGGTTAGGGCATATCGCTGATTCCCTTCTCTAATCTTCTTCTCTCCTTCTCTCCCTCTCTTTGCACTTCACGTTGCGGGAACCAGTGAGTATTGCTGGGATCGAAGGGTGTGCAGTTTTGTTTGAGCTGGGGCTTCGTCGGATCGTGATTCAGTGCGCTGATTTTCTGCTAGTTCAGAGTAAGCTTTATACTTTCCCTTAATCACACTTGATTTTCTTGGTTGTTGGGTTGTGGTCTGATTTAGGGAGCTTAGTTGATGGAGGATGAGATTTCATTTATTTTATGAGGGGTGTGTAGTTTACTTTCATGGTTGTACCTTGTGAGCACTGATTTTTGGGGTTTATGGTGGTGGCTGTGTTGAACCCCTGCTGCTCCTCCTTTTACTTGTTGTGATGTTTTCCCTTATTCTATTGCTGCTATGAAATTGCTCCCTATTGCTGCTATTCCTCCTTCCTGTTTGAGTGTGGTTGGGAGTTTTAAGCCAAACTTGTAAATAATTTTGGGGGAAACTCCTGTTAGCTGTTTTGTGCTCTGGAAGTATTTAATCCCTCACATGGTTGTAGCTTCCCTTGTGCGCCGGCTATTTGTTCTATTGAGGGCTATGGGCCAAATCGATGGGGAAAAATGTTTGGGGTTTTCTTTGGTGCTTTGGTCGACTGCTGCTGCACTGTTTCAGAATTGTTGCTCTTTGTTTTATTTATGGTGTCCAACTAATTCTATCCTGTCAGGGGAAATCTGTTGCTGTACATCTATACTTTCATGTTGGATTAATTGTCCTTACTTGTTGGGGCTTTGACCTTGATCTGATGGCTGCTAACTCCTTAATTAATTGGCCGGCTGCTACCCCTTGGGTTATCCCAGAATTGCAGTCTTTTATTTCCTATAGCAAGTGCTGCTGTTATGTTGACTGCCAGTCACTGTTTTAGTTTTAACATGTTGGATATTTCTGAGGCTCAAACCCTCTATTTGGCCGGCTGTTTTCCTCCTGTTAGGGATGTTGAGTGGCCTATTAATTGTGGTATTCCTCTATTTAGTTTCTTGTGGCTATTGCTGTTCAATTTGAGTTAGGCATACCTATCAGTGCCTACTGCAGCTCACTGAAATTGGGAAGTTCATTCATGTCTCTTTCTCCTCTCCTTAGACAACCCTTAATAAAAGTCTACGTCAATGCTATAAATGTGATGCAACCCCGATAGAATGCGCGTTAAATATATGATCCCTAAACAGATACCATGAAGGATGGGAGTCTTTGGGAAGTTATTAATTTGTTAACTTTTCATGTTGTCTGTTGTTTCCTTTCTTTTTAGTTTGGGTAATGTTGATTGATTTCATGTTGTATATTTCTGTGGATCAAGACTCTTTAATCAGTCTTGGCCAACTGCCGCCATGCCGCGGAGGAGACAACCGCGAACGTCAGCCGGAAATCAGGTGACTTCCTCCCCTCTTCCTTGGTGCTAGTCTCTTAGATCACAATAGTAGAGATGAAGGCTCAAGAGAGCTTCTCGTGTGAGCTTTAATGGAGTTTTCTTAGGAAGACCAAGCCGGAACCTCAAAATTAGGGCATCGTTCGCCGCGAGGTTCTAGGGATCATTTCTTCTCTTCAAAGGAAGAGATGGGATTTGATTTGGGGCAAACCCCTGGTCATTGTGGGAGAGAGAGGGGAATGCTATTTGGGGATTTAAAAAAAAGGGGTGAAATGATCTTCATGTTTGGGGAAGATGATGGATCATGCTCTGTTAAATAGGCTTGTCTTTTATTGTATATTATGTAACAAGGTTGAATATAGCCCCTTGTATTAGAAGTCCGGGTATACGTAGATACACGGATTGTTTAGAAGGACTTGGTTTAGAAGTCCTGGTGTATGTAGATACACTGATTGTTTAGAAGAACTTGGGTTAGAAGTCCCGGTGTACGTAGATACACGGATTGTTTAGAAGGACTTGGGTTAGAAGTTCCGGTGTACGTAGTTACACGGATTGTTTAGAAGGACTTGGTTTAGAAGTCTTGGTGTACGTAGATACACGGATTGTTTAGAAGGACTTGGTTTAGAAGTCCTGGTGTATGTAGATACACAGATTGTTTAGAAGAACTTGGGTTAGAAGTCCCGGTGTACGTAGATACACAGATTGTTTAGATGGACTTGGTTTAGAAGTCTGGGTGTACGTAGATACACGGATTGTTTAGAAGGACTTGGTTTAGAAGTCCTGGTGTATGTAGATACACAGATTGTTTAGAAGAACTTGGGTTAGAAGTCCCGGTGTACGTAGATACACGGATTGTTTAGAAGGACTTGGGTTAAAAGTCCCGGTGTACGTTACACGGATTGTTTAGAAGGACTTGGATTGGAAGTCCTGGTGTATGTTGATACACGGATACAACTGGGCCCCGCTGGGGAGGATTACTTGTGGCGGGTCTACGGGCTTGCTAGTCGTGACACCGACAGAAGCCGGCAGATAGACTCTAGGCCGGTTGGGTTGGATGCTTGGTGCTCACCTACCCAAGGTTCCCCTCCTGTGTGCTTACTCTAGGCCGGTTGGGTTGGATGCTTGGTGCTCACCTACCCAAGGTCCCCTTCTGTGTGCTTGAAGGCTCAGCTCGATGCGAGCAGTACGCTGGGGCTCCGCTATGTGTTCTTAGCGTTGAGGCGTACATAGGCCTAGGTCTGGTAGTGTTCATACCCACCTAGTTGTGGAGGAGCCCGGTCCACAGTCTTCGTCTGGCCACGACGTGAGGTGCCTGAGTGGTTAGCTACCCTCAAAAAGTGGGAACTACGAGTCTATGTCGACATAGCAACATTGCATGGGTGAGTCTTCATATTATAATCATTGCATTGCATTCATTCTGCTTAATCATTGCATTGCATCGCATCGGGTCCATCATATAAATTAGTATGTGCTCTTTTATATGATGGGTCCCAAATTGGAAATCTTAACTTATAAGTTTGTATGGGCATTCATATAAGTTAAGGTGCGTTATGAACTGCTTATGCTTCATGTTACTAGTACTTGCTTATCGATACTCTGCGTATGCTTCCTGTTACTAGTACTTGTTTTTTGATACTCTGCTTATGCTTCCTGTTACTAGTACTTGCTTATCGATACTCTGTTTATGCTTCATGTTGCTAGTACTTGCTTATTGATACCCTGCGTATGCTTTCTGTTACTAGTACTTGCTTATATATGTACCTGTTAGTTAGAGTTATTGCAAGTACTTGGGTACTGATATAATCGTCATGTATATACAACCATTCCTGTCACCTGCTTTGTATATTATTGCTTATATTGCAGCTTTTCTTCCTTTCCTTCCGCCCGGTGCCTTGGAGTCGTCGGGGGAGCGGATGTGAAGCCACTTAGTCTTTATGACTAACGGTTGCTACGTCCCTCTTTTTAGGAGTGTTCCTTAGAGCAGCAGTGCACGGTGCTGGAGGAGGCCAGACAGGTCAGGTGTGCAGAGTTGGTGACTTCGGTACCTTGGTTGCCGTTTGTGGCAGATGTGAGCACGGGTTGAGTTGTAGCCCTTGGGGCATTTAGTTTTATACTCTGATGTTTTGCAGGAGCTTGTGTAGCTTTCTGCCTTTCTTTGTACTGTTCTGGACATATTTACTTATTGTGAACCTATGGCTTTAATGCTTTCTTTTATTAATGGGTTGGCGCTGTTCTGTTGGTTTGGCCGGCAGGATAGGCGTCTTGTGGGGGCCGCTAGCTCATGTGCTGGCGCTTCCGCAAGGCGGCTGTCCTGGGCATAAGACTCCTCTCGGCCGTGTCGTGTGTTCTGGGAGGGGGGTCTTACCCATGGTCCGGATGGAGGCGACATCCTCGAACCATTGGATGTGTCGGATAGGGTCCTCCCTCCCCGAGTAGTAATTCATCGAGGGATCCCTGAACCCCTCCGGCACTGGCGCGGCGATGATCTCCTCACAGAATGGGCTCCTCCACCCAATCTGGCGACGATCTTCCACCTGGCGAGTATCACCCCCATACTCGCTATAGGGGCGAGTACCGCCTCCGTACTTGTTGTAGGGGCGAGCACCGTAGTACCTCGCCTGCTCCTCCTCTCCTCGAAATCGGACCCCGCCAGCACCTTGCGAGTTTTGCGGGCAAAACTGCGACTTCCTTGGTTGTTCGGGCTCTTCTACATGATCCTTCCCTGCTCGCCTGGAGGGAGCACCTTCTTCGATCACAACCGGATGATTGGGGTGAAATCGCCGTTCCCTCTGTGCGAGTTTGAAGAACTGCTCGGAGAGTTCCTTCCATTCGCCTCGAGAACTCTTCAAAAGCCGCCAACGTCACGAACCCGCCACCACCGGCCGAGTTGCCGACAACCTCCTCCTGGTCGCCTACTACCACCATCTTTTCTTCCCACTAAGCTTTCTTTCTCTGGCTACGGTCCACGCTCACCGCACCAAAGTGTTGAAGACTGGAAAACCCCGGCTCCAAAATTCGGACTAATGCAGCCGGAGACTACTTGACAAGTGGCTCGAAGAGACGGCTTGACGGGCAACTATGAGGAAGCTAGAAGAGCAACAAACAGGACCCCGGGTGCCACGGCAGGGAGGTCCCACCACGTACCCAGAAGCTCAGAAGAGACTTCCCCTCCACAACCAAAAATGGTCGAGCAGGGTACGAGGAAGGCACCGACTTGTCTAGGAACTGGGAGTAGCGGCCAAGTGCGACAGGTTCCAGAATGCAAGAGCTAGGTTTCAAGAGCTCAAGTTCAGGTGCCAATCCAAGTACCCCTGGGGTCCTATTTATAGGAAAACCAAGGGGTAGGGGGTTTTATAGCCCAACCCCTGCCCGGCGACTAGCGACATTGAGGCGATCTCCCCGGGCAAATGGGCGAGTATCACCTATGGTCGCCCAGCTTTGGCGAGTATCCGGGCTACTCGCACGAGTACACCCCTACTCTCCTAGGCTTTCTTCTGCTCCTATGCTCGACGAACTCTGGAAGGCTGCGTTCGACGAACTCTTCTACTATGCCTGCTGGCCGACTTTGTCTTGGTATCTCGAACTGTTGACTTCTGTGTTGACTCTTTGACTTTGACTTTTGCCTACGTGGCTTTGAATGGGCCTACATTCGGAGAATGAGGGTTGTACAAGCGGATTTAATATCCCAACGACAGCAAGTTCTGACCCCAGAATCAACATGTCATCCACATATAGGCATATGATGACTGTTTGGTTTGAGATCGAGCGGTAATAGAGACACTTGTCTGAGAGACTGGACTGAAATCCAACACTCTTTACCACCTGATCAAACTTCATGTGTCACATCTTAGGCGCTTGTTTAAGCCTATAGATGGATTTGTCTATATAACTTGCACACTTTATCTGTTAGATTTTTATATATGTACATAACATTTAAGTTGTGTTATGTAGATCTCTTTAGCAAGCTCTCCATTTAAGAAGGCTGTCTTTACATCCATCTGATGAACTATAAAGTTCTCTATATAAACTAAGGCTAGAAGAATACTAATAATGAATAAGTGACATACAAGTGAATAAATGTCAAAATAGTCAATTCCTCATATTGTTTATAATCCTTAGCTACTAGACGTGTTTTGTATCTGGTTATAGACCCATCACTGTGCAATTACTTCTTTAATACACACTTGCATCCTAGGACTTTAGCTCCTTTCAGTAAGTCCACTAAATGCCAAGTGTTTTTTTTGTAGTAGCGAGTTCATCTCATCATCAATGGATTCTGTCCACATTAACGCATATCTAGATCTCATTACTTCCTGATAGGAGAATGGATCATCCTCTAAGTGGTAGGTGACGAAATTCTCACCAAAATTCTTAGGGATTCTATCTCTTGTAGATTCTCTAAGAGGAACAGGTTCCACCTCTAGAGGCTGGGGAGCAGTGTTAGAGGGGACAGCTTCAGGTTCTATAGTAGATTCTGAGATCATACCAGTAGACCTGGAGACGGTTAAGCCATAATCTTTGATAAATTTATTTTCAAAAATTATAGCATCTCTAGACTCTATCACTGTATTAGTGGATAGATCCAGAAACCGGTCAGTTGCACTGTCTTCTGCACTTCCTAGATACACAGGTTGTCATTCTAGGTCCCACCTTAGGTCTCTTAAGGTCTTGTATTCACACATAAGCAATACAACCCCAAGTCTTAAGAGTGTCATATCTACGAGGATGGTCGTGCCACAACTCATACGGAGTAGAACTGAGCTTTGAGTGAGACGCTCTATTCAAAATGTGATTCAGAGTTAGGACTGTTTTCCCCCAAAAGGTATTAGGCATGCTGATAACTTCTTGAAAAGAAGTTATTTTCACTATTAAATATGATTTTATAACACATTTATTCATGGATCATGTATTTAAAAAGCTTAATACTTCGATATTTCCATTACTAATTTAAGTATGGATATATTCATTATTTTGCTATGTTTTCATTGTAGAAATGATGGATGTGTCATCCCAAAGAAAAATGCTGAAGGAGTCATCCCGAAAAAATGAAGAAGAAGCAGATTTTTTGTCTAAGTAAAGTTGTTGCAATAACTTTTTCAATTGTTGCAACAAGTCTGACTGCAAAATTACAGATTTTAAATCCATATTTTATGATTGCGGCGGTTACAAACATGAAATGGGCGCATCTTTTTAAGTGGATTTTCGAATTATGAGGGGGGAAACAATTAAGGTAGTTATTCCACAATAGGAGAGAGAAGAGGGAGAATTAAAAAGGGGGAAGTTATCTGTCACGAAGGGGAGAGAGCATTTTTTACTATTCATATAGTTACTGTTCACGCAAGAGGGAATAGAAGATTTTCGGCCAAGGGAAGAATGAGGTTGATTTCCTGCAGCGTTTTGGGGAAGAAATTCTTGCATCTTTCTTCTTCTTTTTAACCATGTCTAGTAAGATCTTGACAATTGTGTGTCCTTCCTTTTCCATTATGAACTAATTTTCTAAGTCTTGTATGTTGCGAGTAATTTGCTTTATTGTGATGTTTGAACCTTAATTTATATTATGAATGTTTGTGATTTTATCGATCTTTATTGAATTTATGAAGTTGTTCTTGGAAATTTTGGGTTAAGTTTTCATCTTTAAATTTGTTTGGCAAGATTCGAGAGAGGAGTCAGGCTAGATGAATGTTTTATTCTGCGCGGCGAGATTCGAGAGAGGAGTCGCGTAATTGTGTAACCAAAATTTCCGTCTTTATACTATGATGCAAGATTCGAGAAAGGAGTAGCGTAAGTGTATCATAAATTCCATATATCATAGAAGGGAGGAAGAGATTTCGTCTTCTCGGTAGCAACATCGATTTAAGTGTTTTATGTTATTCTTTGATTTTGCCTAAGTTAGAGATAACTAGGAAAATATTGGATAAGAGGGTTTCGGATATCGAAAGATAACGTGGTCCATCTTTAAATCGTTACAATATAGATTTTAGCATTTCATATCGAGTCATTTTAAGAATTCATCGCAACAAGCGAAGGAAATCAATATACAAGACTTTTTCTCTAAATTGTTATTTAAAAGTATTTTTAGATAATCTTAGTTATAATTTTCTGAAGTTATTATAAATTGTTTTCAGAATCAATCTTGTTAGTTAATCGACTTGAATTTGAAGAAAATGTTAAGCTATAGTATTTGCGAGCGTTAGATTTAACACTTCATCGTGGGAACGATCTTTATTCACACTTTATTACTTGAACCGACACGTGCACTTGCGTATATATATACTTTTCGCGTATCAAGTTTTTGGCGCCGTTGCCGAGGACGTATCAAGTTTTTGGCGCCGTTGTCGGGGACGTATCAAGTTTTTGTATCACATGCCAGTGGTGAGAAGCATAGAATTTAACATCTCTGTTAAAGTTCTATTCTTACGCTCAGCAACATCATTTGATTGAGGTGAGTAAGGAGCTGTAGTTTCAAGGATTATGCCATCAGAGGCACAAAACTTCCTAAATCCAGTTGGAGTGTATTATCCTCCTCGATCATTTCTAAGTCGCTTAATCTTTAGATTTAACTGATTTTCTACTCTAGATTTGAATATCTTAAAGGTCTCGAATGTCTCATCTTTCAATTTCAATAGGTAAACATGACTATCTGAAAAAAATCGTCGATGAAGGTAATTAGATACTTCCTTCCCCCTCCAGTGGCATTACTATGAAAATCACAGAGGTCGGAATGAATCAACTCCATAAGTTGTGTGCTTCTAGAAACTGGCTTGTAAGGGTTTCTAGTGATTTTAGTCTAGGCACAAACTTCGCACCTATCAAATCGAATAGAAAGATCTAACGGATGTTGTGACTCTTGCTAGATCGCGCATTTTCTTATAGTGGACGTGTTCAAGTCTATTATGTAATAGCTTTGGATCTATCAGTGATGAACTCACTTGATTTATGCACTCATTATTTAGGATAAGTCTATACATTCCATTGATCATGTAAGCGCAACCAAAGTAGTGAGAATTAACAGTTAATGTTATTCTACCGTTTATGGTTGTGAAGGATATCCCGACCTTATCAAGCAAACTCATATTGATTAAATTCTTTGTTAAATTAGGAACTACTTTAACATTTTGCAAAATTAAAGTTTTACCTAAAGAGAGGACTAGCTCTGTTGTCCTAACATATGTCTCTCCTCCATTGCAGTTTTTAACTCTGTCTCGGACTGCTCTGTCCTCTGAAAGAAGACCTCTGTCATTTGTGATGTGACAGGTAGCACTGCTGTCCATCCACAACTCTAAAGACGTATCGCGGTGACTACTTTCAATCATAGCCACGAAGGACTTGGGATAAGAGTTGTCGACCACCATGTTCTCCACATTTTGTGGGGATTCCCCATTTTGCTTCTTCGGACCCTTGCATTCAGCGGCCCAGTGACCCCACTTGGCGCAGTTGTTGCACTTGCTCTTCTTCCTTTTAAGAGAAGGTTTTTTAACTGCCAACTGTGTAGGGGTATCACCCTTAGGTGTCGGGGGCTTCCGAGGTGTCTTGCTAGGTCGAGAAACAAATGCACAACCTGTAAGGGCTGAGCAACTTGCTCCGTGCTTTTCCCAGCAATATTTTGGTCCTCAATGTTGATGAACCTTTTGAGTTCATGATCCAGAGTGATCTTCTCCTTCCGTCTGTGCATTTCAGTATTGAAGGTGAGCCACTCAGGAGGCATCTTGCTCAGAATCAGATATACAAAGAGATTGTCGTCCATCTTCGACTGATCGTCCTCCAGCTTGTTACGCAGGTTCTCCAGCTCTATGATTTGAGAAGTGATTGACAAATTTGCTTTGATTCTGAAGTTGAAAAACTTCTCCCCAATGAGCGACTTTGACAATACTTCCTTCTTTTCGAAATGTGCGTTAAGACGATCCCAAATCTCATTTGTCGTCTTGTAGGCATGATAGGTCAGTGCGAGAAGGGGATTTAGGAAATTCAGCAGATAATCTCTGTAGAAATCCTCATCCTTGTTCCATTGGTATTCGTCCACGCCCTCGCCGGTAGAGGCGAAATCGCTCTGAACCGTATAGAAAATATCGTGTTCCTTCATTCCTAGTTGGACTTGAATTTTTAAACCGAGGAAGTCGGAGGCGTCGAACGACTGTAACTTAGCTACGTCGAGTGCACTTTTCTTCGACATCGCGCTTTAAATCTATAACAGAAAATTGAAACAGAATCACCTGAACCGTGCGGAGACAAACCAGTGTCTTCATAACCAATCCAGAAAAAGGCTGCCAAAATTCGTCAAGAGTGCTTGATGTGTCGTCGAGAAGGGTCAATGTCGTCGATTCCATGCAATATCGTCGAGTGGCGTCGAGAGAACAAGTCAATATCATCGAGAACACACGACGATATCGTCGAGACCAGCCAATGTCGTCGAGACAGTGCTTGTCGTCGTGATCCAGGCAAAAATCGACATGAGGAGGCTATGTCGTCGAGAGCCCAGGCAATATCGTTGAGTGATGCCTTGTCATCGTGCTCACACGCCGATATCGTCGAGACCAGTGTATCATCGAGAATATTGTATCGTCGAGACCACTGTATCGTTGAGAACAACGCTTGCAGATGGGAAGATCTTCAAAAAAACTTAGATTTGCCCTTGACGGCAGTAGATCTGCAGCGGCTGGAGCAAGATCTCCTTGCAACGGCTGCGGTAAGAACGAAAAACAGAAAGTCTCCTTCTCCCTTTCAAGAGAAAGATCTCCACCTGGCAGCGGCGGCGACCTAGATTCTTGAAGGAAGAACTAGCGAACTCCTTCTTGGGGAAGACCGACGAACTCCTTATTGGGGAAGACCGGCGAACTCCTTACTTCTTTTGATCTCAAGCGACAACGACGACACAGAAGACGTGAGAGCAGCGAGCGGTGAACGGCGGAAATCACGAGTCAGGAGCGAACAACCCTAGCGGGAGCGCAAAATGCAATCTTGAGAATATTGAAGGCTCCGCTCAAGATAGTTCACCATGGCTCATCAAATGTGGAATGACCTTATATAGTATCTCCAGCGTAGAACCCTTAACCCTAGTGACACAAAACCCTTCGGGTCGTTCCGAGTCGATCCTGACACGCGCGGACATATTAACTAAATGTCCTAACAATGTTTAGCCCTACAAACAATGGGGGGTACAATATTTTTTTTGTTGAAAACATACAAATATATGAACAATAATTAAAACAATGGATATAAGGTTTATAACGAACAAAACCCTTGAAATATTTAGCAAATAGGATCAAAATTCACCATGAAAAAAATCATTCTGTCAATCCTAGGGTAATAGGAAGAATCTCCTCTAATTACATCACATTTGTTTCTCTGTTTCTTTTTATAGATAATTTATTTTATTACCTACGATGTTATCTCAGGGATACCACATACACTCATTTGTTCTTCCTGGTGAGTGCCGAAATCGCCCTGCATTTTAAACGCTAAGAAATAGCCCTAAAACTTCAGTCCTGCTTTAGAAACTAGGAATGAAATGGGAATAAAACCTAAAAAATTACTAAGATACCTTTCTTCGATGGTGGTGAGCGATGAGAAGTGGCTAATCCGGCGATGGCGAACAAGGATGACGCTAATCAGGTGTGTTCGGTGGTCCGGTGGGGGCGTGCAGTGGGAAGGCACAGAGCTCAGCAATTGCGAACAGGAAATCGCACGGGAGCAGCGATTGTTTCGCGAACATGGAATTAAGTGAGTGCGGTTAGATTTTTTGAGAGCCTCTAAAAAAACCCTGAAGTTGAGTGCGGATAGCTGCCAAAAATAAGAGTGCTAATAACAATTGCCTGATTATTTTGGACCGCAAATAATGATCTGACTGTAAATAATCATTTTAGAATTGCTTATTAGATTTTTTTTTTTTTTTTTTTTTTTTGAGACAGCAGGCCACCCTCTCTCATTTCCCACTTCTCTATTATTATCAAGACTCACATTTCCGCCGTCCCAATTCTCTAATATTAGCGAAAACAAACAGAGCCGAAATTTGGAATTGAAAACGCAGCGAGGGATTTTACATTACGGACCTCTGAAGGAGGCAGTGTTGACACGTGGGTGAGCGAGAATTGAGTTTATTTGGGCTGGATTCAGCTTTGACGGTCAAAGGGATTTGACTGGATACATCTTTGACTGCTGCGTCGACTGACGCGTATGTCAGCAAACTGCTCCCTTTTTCCCCTTTCTCTCTCTCTCTCTTTTTCTATGAGGACCAATGCCTGTTTTTTCTTATTTCCTGATTTTAACCCGCCCCCACTTTTACACAAACTGACAAAAGCACCCTCAGCAGCCAATGAATGCGATTCGATGATTTCCCGAAAATGCCCCTCGATGGAGACCCGACGACGCTGAGCGATGTTGCCGACGATGCTGACGTCTGCTTCACGGCGAAATGTTTTTATTTTTTATTTTTTTACAAACACTCAATAATCAAATAATCAAGACCGTTCTCTTCCAAATTGACGGCTTCCATTAGAAAGGCTCGGCTCGATGTTGAATATCCAAGAGAGAAGTTCCATTCCACGTGTCAAGCAAGCAACCACCCGAGCCAGAAAATCACTGAAATTAATTCGTGTGTTTTTAACTTTTTTTTTAATGAAATCCATCTCTAAATTTTAACTTTTAGAAATCAATCTCTAAATTATTAGGGCAATGTTATAAGCACACCAGTTTTGACTATTTGCACACCAATTTCTATGAGTTATTACGCGCCTTTTGAAAATACGTCTTGTACATGCTTTTTAGGGAAAGTGTTCAACACAAAAATTGTAGATCTTGTTGAACACTTTTCCTAAAATGCACGCACAAGGCTTATTGTCGCCCTGATCATAACTATAGCGAATTTTTGAAAATACGCCTTGTACGTGCATTTTTAGGAAACATGTTCAACACAGAAGTTGTAGATCTCGACGAGATCTGCAATTTTCGTGTTGAACATTTTTCCTTAAAATACATGTACAAGACGTATTTTTAAAAGGCGCATAATAACTCATGAAAATTGGTGTGCAAATAGCCAAAACTGGTGTGCTTATAACATTGCCCAATTATTATGCCTTTAAGAAATCAATCATCAAAGCTTTTGACTTTAAAAAATCAGTCTTCAAACTTACATCATCATTATTACTCATTTCAGCCATTTTTTCAAGAAAATATCACAAGAATGTGACAATTTTTTTTTTATTTCTAACAACTTTCTGGTATAAATTTTATCTAATTATTAAAAGTCATGAATTTTTTTAGATGAGGTCGGACGTTCGGTTCATGAGCACCGCGTTCACGACCACCACCCCCACCCCAAACGAAGCCCTAGGCAAAAAGATTTGCCATTTCTTAAAAGTAAGAAAGTTTGTGCAGTAATTCTTTTAAAGTGATAGGAACTTGGGGGCTGAAATCTAAAATGTCATCAACAAACTTCTATTTCCACTTCTTAGCCTTGTGGGTTGCAGCGAGGTGTGCTCGAAGCGCCCGAATGCAGCCGAAAAAAGCGCCGAAAAAGCGTCGAAAAAGCTCTATTATTATTATTACTTTGTAATTTCCAATTCCATGTGTCACGATGTGCTCCAACGACTGCAAGGAGTATCATCTGCCTGCCATCTTTGAATCCCCCTTTAAATTCAATTTTGTTGAACTTGAATGGCCCTCCCAGCTTACCACATTTCAAAAAAAAAAATATCTTACTTGTTTCCATTTCTTTGCAATTTCTACACTTTTTATTTTTTAAAATTTTAGTTTTTTAACTATTTCTTAATTTCTCGTGGTAGTTAGGGATATGGACGATTCACCGTGCCTTAAGGTTCCATAAAAAATACTAGCATGGGGGCAGAGCTCCGCCATAGTCTCAGTTAGAGACAAGGGCGCAGTCCTGTGCCTATCAGTCGCATGGACGGTCGGAGCCCGCTCGCAACGGACGGCTGGAGCTAAGAGTGAAACTGGTGCTATTTGGTGCGGTTTGAGCCCAAACCGCAACCGCACCAAAGAGCGTCGGTTTTGAACCGAACAAAACTGCACCGAATCCAAATCGTGCGATGCGATTTTACATTGGTGCGGTTTGAAGCCGGTTTTTACACAGTTACCAAAACTTATCAAAGAGTACATGTGTTATTTACATTTTATACTCAATAATGATATCCCCTCAAAATTTTCTAACACATGGTATTCTCCTAGATTTTGGCGACAACCATAACTTCCAAGGACTTGATCATCACTTCAATAACGATACTATTTGCCCAATTACTATCAACGGTTTGATCATAAGATACATGTACATTTTCTATAGTATGTGAAAATAGTGAATCTATTAAGCTATATTAGGACATCAAGGAGGTCTGAGTAACATTATATAACAAGGACGTACATTCAGATCAAGAAATTCAAACCAGTGCAAAATCAAACCAGTGCCAAGAACAAAAATTATAAGATAAAGATACTTCGATTTCAATATTTCAGCAGCCCACGGGATCACTTCAGGCAGAGGCGATACTCACTACTCAGTTAGTTTAAGATATATTAATGTGCAACCCATGTTCTCCAAGGGTAGATGATAAGGTCATATTTATCAAATTATAATTGAGAATCCAATTTGAATTCGCCTCAATTTAGAGTTTAAACTCATTATTTTCATACGCATTCTCATCATAATAGTTTTTTACTCACATTAAATGAAGTTTTAACTTAAACATATGCATCCAGGTGTATTCATATTGAAGAATGAAGATCCTAAGGAAAGTGGACTCTACACGGTCAGACACACGGCCGTGTCAAGACACATGACCTCCTACACGGCTGGATGATATGCTGTGTTCAGGGAATTTTGGCAACAAAAAAGACAGAGAAAGTCACGGCTTGACACATGGCCTTGGACACGGCCGTGTCACAGGAAGGCTTATCAACGAACACGGCCTCACACACGGCCGTGTGAATGGCCGTGTCCAGCAACACGACTACCATTTATGTGTAACCGTTACCACTCATTATACACGGCCACTGACACGGCCGTGTGCAAGACCGTGTCCGTCTATTTTCTTTCCTTTTTCAACACAAACTATAAAAGAAGGAAGTGTGGCTAAAGAAAGTAGTTTTGTAAGGGCTGGAGTTTTCTGAAGTTTGAAGATCGGGAAGGAAGAAGTGCAAAGGAGATTTTTAGTATGTTCTTTTATTTTGATTTTGTGTTTGAACTTAATTCTTGTTTAGAGAAGATGATGTGGAACTAATCTCTTGTTAGTGTTTGGGTGTAAGAACCATAATTTGATGTTTTAAATGATTTGAATGTTCTCCTTTCTTTTAATCTCTCAATCCTTTCGTTAATTTATTCATGCAATTCAACTTTGTCGAGTTTTACTTTTCTGGAATTGTAATGCTTGTATGATTTCATCCTTTGAGATTGAGAAATCTTTAGCATGTTAAGATCTTGTATGAATGAAGAGAATAGATTGCAATTTTAGAGATAGCTTGCGATATTCTTTCATGTTTTGAGAAAAACGTCTACTTGTGTTTAAAGCAAGTGAAGGGGTATTGATTTAGGAGAAATCCTAATCAATCAACCTTGTTGGAACCCGGATACCGGTTCAACTTGTTCGAGACTTGGGGAGTAGCTTGAGTTACTTCTCTCTTCGTCGGATCCCTAGATCTAAGTATTCCGAGCTAAGAATCGACCCTCATCGGTTGGTAGGTAGCCCCCTAGGTACGACCCACTGGCTGCAGCGAGGAGGTCCCGCAACTAACCCGGAAATCCCCTGGATTTCCCCTTCCAAAAACCAGAAGCTGAGCCTGTCTCAGACAACACAAAGAAGAAAGCACTTGCTCTCAAGGGGGGGGGGGGATCTGTGCTGATCTGAGACATAATGGGTCCTATTTATATGGAAAGACTTCCCAGGGGTAGAATGGTCCGGATGACCTGCGGATAGCGTAACTCCGCCTTACAATTTTGCTAAACGCACCCCAAATTGCTCTGCTGGTAGCCAGACTCCGCTGTCCCTAAGGTCTATAAGCAGACCACCAGGGGCGCCCAGATGATTCTATTCCCCGGAATCTGGGTCTGCTTGCTGAGGAGGTACCTGTCTACTCGCCAGGCCTCCTCGGCTCTACTCGCCGAGGGAGATACCAGCCTACTCGCCGGGTACCTTCGACTCGGCGAGTATATACCGGCCTACTCGCCAGATACATTTTCCTCTACTCGCCGAGTATATACCGGCCTACTCGCCAGGTACGTTCGGCTCTACTCACCGAATGCGGGTTGTACACAATCTCCACTCTTTGCGAGCTCGCTAGAGGTCGGAAAGAAGAGTCCAACCCCTTATTCGGCGGAGCTGCGAGTCCACAAGCTCTTCCCCTATAAATAGAGCGAGGGGGTGCCTTTCCTACTGCAAGCTGAGATGTCTTCTGTAGGTGGTTCTACCGCGGACGCTAACCGGGAGCTCGCTGACGATGAGCTCGAGGCAGCCGAGGTTTTAGGCATTCTTGGCGAGTTCCTGACGCCTTGCCCTCCAGGCTCTGCGCGGAAGAAAAAGCACAAGAAGAGAAGGATTGACCCCGATCTTCGCGAAAGGTCCTCCACCAGTCCCGAGTCCACCGCGCGAGACGGATCTAAGCCGAAGAGGGTGGCCGCCTCGCCCATCCTGGAAGAGTCCAATCTCGACCTGGTCCCGCGACAAGGTGGGGGCGTGACTGAGGTCACGATCAGGGGAGCTGGCGAGACGGGACGGCCTCCAGGCAATACGGGTGTCCTGCCTCCTTCTCCGACTCGCCATACCGAAATGCCAGGTATGGTTGCCGAACCACTCTATTTTGGTATCTCGTCTACTTGGATCGGGACACTCACCGAGATCTTTTCGCTCTGCAGCGCCTTCCAATCGTCTTTTCCCGCCCCCTTGCCGGGGCGAGGTGCCCATTAGAGATCGGACGACTACGTCCTCTACTGCTCTGGGGTACGCGGGGGTGACCATCACCCCGTCCTCTCGCCCTACCTCCGGAGGGAAGTCCATAACCATCAACCCCAGGCCTGGGGGAGCGAGTGTGGTCCTTCGGTTATCCGGTTCAGTCGGCGCGCCGCGGGTCGATCCACCATGACTTCAAGGGGAGGGTGGTGCCCTTGTAGATGTTCGCCTCTCTCCTACTGGTACTCTTTCTGCTCGATCCCCTTTCTTCTCGCTTTCATTGTTCCGCCTTGCCGTCTCAGCTCTCCTTCTCGTTTTCAGGCAATCAGCGGTCCGCCTCTTCCAGCCATCAACCATCTTTGGAGTCTCTTCCGAAATCATCGCCGCCTGTGGTGTCTACTCCCATGAGGGATTTCCTCGCCGACCCCCCGGTATTTGGCGAAGAGTCGTGGACTCGCCTGATTGCTGTTGTCCGATCCCATGACTCTTTTTTACTGGTTATGCCGCCTGCCAAGGTGAATGCCCAGCTGGTTGATCTGGGGGACCGCCTCGCCGGAGTGGAGGAGTTCCAACAATAGCTGCAGGGCGAGGACGGCTTACTTGATCGGATGACCGACTTGGAGGCAAGGCTGTACGAGATGGAAACTCGCCAGAAGGCCACCGAGGATGACCTCAATCGGTTCGCGCAGGTGGCCGGTACCGTGGGAGAAGCCTCTCTGCTGGAAGAACATATCCGGCGAGGCGAGGACAATCTCCGCCAGGGTGAAGAGAGCTTCGGGAGGGCTCGCGAAGATTTGCGCGCAGCCCGCAGCATCACCTGGAGGGCTCGCCACCCTCAGTGTACGCGTCGCCGAAGTCACGGTCCGGTGCATCGCGGTTGAGGTCCTAGGGGTGATCTCTATTTTTTTATTTTTTTATTTCTTTGAGCCTAGGTGCCTGGGCCCTTGTAACCGACGGGTGCCGTTTTGTGCCTTTTTACTGTACTCGCGCTATGCGCCTTAGGGATTTTCCTGCGTATATTTTTGCTTCTTTTGGCCGCACGCTTTTTTACTTTCATTATGCACGTGTCTCTGCTTTTTACCCGTCTCCTCGCCCTTAGAGCGCTTACTCGCTTAGGGCGTACTCGCCTTGCTCATAGGCCTACTCGCGCGCGATTAGGCTCGGGAGCGGGGGGGATATAAATATGGACCCCCCCCCCCCCTCCAGAGGGGTAGGGGTACGCTCCTTTAGCTTCTCAAATTCCCTTTCCTCCTCCTAACCCTCCCCGCCGGCCTCCTCCTGCACCCTGTCGAGAATGGTGAAAGAACCCTCTGAGGAGGGCCGCGCCTTCTGTGCGCGCAACTTCAAGGCGCACAAATTCCCTTACTCGCAGACACTGGGCGAGGAACTGGCGGACGTGGAGAACCGTTTCCTGCCGCCCGGCTACACAGCGAGGCGGCCAGCACCCGGCGAGTTCCTCAACTCACTCTATAGCGGGGAACTCGCCCTTCCCCTCGCCCACTTCTACGTAGGGTTGAGGCTTCCTTTGTGGCCTGAGGTGCGTCAGGTCCTTCGGTACTTCGGGATGGTCCCCGCGCAGGTTAACCCCAACGCGATAAGCGTTCTAATCGCCTATGAGTGCTACCTACGCGAGGAGAAGATCGAGTTCGACCTATCTGTCTTCCGCAAGGTGCTCACCTTAAAGGCGACCAGCGACGACACTATGTTCTTCACCAGCGTGTGCGTCAAGGTCGCTGAGACGCTCAATAAGGTCCATCACTGGACCGACAAGTTCGTTCTCGTGCGAGGCGACTTCGGCAACATCCCGTTCACTCCGCTCCAGAAGACCGAGGCTGAGTACAGGCCGCCTCGTCTGAGGGGGGACGCGCTGAGACTCTACCTCTACATGAAGAGCAAGGTCATGGACGTCGTCTACCTGCGGCGAGGCGTGGACCACCTCACCTTCGTAGACCCGGGAGCAGGTAATTCTTAAGTTAGACTCGCCGCACGATCTCAGTTACCCATTCTCAATAGGGTCAGCGGTTAATGCTTTCGTTTTCTCTTGCAGGGGAGCGTGTCGTCCCCACTCGTCCTCCCCACGATGCCTCCCGACAACGATCGAGCGAGTCCCATCCCGGGGGGCCTCCCGCGGAGGTGGTGGTCGCGGTGGATAGCGAGACCCCTCCATCCACCGGCAAGGGCAAGGGTCGGGTCGATCCAGAAGCGGTCGTAGTCAGCGAGCAGAGGCAAAAGAAGCGGAAGACGAAGGGCTCATCTTCTCGCCCCCCAGCGAGTCCTCCTCCGGATCCCTCCACCCATACGCATTATGGGTTGGGGATGAGGGGCCAGGACTCCCGGGGGAATCCCCTGATGATATGGGATCCTGAGTCGAACAGGATCTCTGTTAGCTCGCTCTTCCCTTCCTGGGAAGACTTCGAGGAGGTCGGCGACGAGGCGTTCAACCTGATCTTTGGGTTGTACGGGCGTGATGACGCCGAGGTACTCGCAGAGATTCCCATCTGCGAGTTGGCCAACCTCAGCTGCTGCTCCATCCTTCGAACGGCCGAGTTGATTCATCAGACCGCGTGGCAGGGGATCCAATCGAACAGGCGGCTCCGCGACCTGGGCGTCGCCTACGCGGAGTTGGAGAAACTGGTAGTCGAGAAGGACAAGGAACTCGCCCAACTCCGTGCCAAGGAGGCTCCCCCTCCTGAGGTATGGGGTCTTACTCTCCCCCATCTTTCTCACTTACCCCGGCATTGATTGACGCTTTACTTTTCAGGAGGCCGCGGTGGCGTTGGTGACGCGGATATCGGAGTTGGAGGAGCAGCTAGCCGCCTCGCAGAGTCAAGTCAATTATCTCGGTAATCATCTCGCCGAGTCCGAGTCCGAGATAGAGGAGCTCCGCCATCAAAGCCGGGGGGGAGTCGTCGACCACGCCAGCCCTCCTCCAGTTTACTCCCACTCAAGTTGCCGAGACGCGCAGGAAGCTGGCGATCGCGACCGTCGTGTTCGTGCGGGAGCATCTCCGACGTCGGTTCATGCTCACTGCGGAGGGGGCCCAAGTCGATCTCGCGACCCTTCTTCCAGAATTATATCGCGAGGCGGTGAACCCACCCCCTGCGGGGACCCGAGGCGAGGACTCTTCTAGCGCGTCAGAGGGAGAAGATCAGAACGCTTGAGCTCCCCTCTTTACCGGTCTCTCACAAATCGCTTGTAATAATTAGGTTTGTTTGTGTGAACATCTTCGGCGTACTCGCCCTTTATATTTTGTGGATAGGTGTTTTTGTCTTAGCTTATTCTATGACTGTGTTGCATGTTCTCGCCGTGTGGCCACTTTTCCTTTCCTTATTATACTCGCCTCTAAGGGATACTCGCTTATAGCTGCGATTCGCGTAGGGCCCTTCATTTCGTGGGTGCGGCGACTGGGCCTCCCTCCCCTGCCAAGAAGGCGAGAAGGTTGCCAGGGCTTGCTACGCCGAGCGCACGTGTATCGGCGCCACGATCTTGGGCGAGGCGGTGGGACAGGTTCAGCATCGGTCTCTCGCCGATGGGGTGTCGATAATACTCGCCTCGCCCTTTTTCCTCACCCCCCTGGGCTCAGGGTAGGGCCTAGCATACTCTCGAATCTGGGCCTCACCCGAGGGGGCAGGTAGCCAGCCTGCATGGGAGGAGCCCAGTGCTACGACCTGGTCCACGACAACACTCTGCTCGAGGACTTAGAACTCACTCGAGGGGGCGAGTAGCCGGTATGCAGGAGAGGAGCTCGTGCAGTGACCTGGTCTACGACAACACTCTGCTCGAGGACTCAGAACTCACTTGAGGGGGCAAGTAGCCGGTATGCAGGAGAGGAGCTCGTGCAGTGACCTGGTCTACGACAACACTCTGCTCGAGGACCTAGAACTCACTCGAGGGGGCGAGTAGCTGGTATGCAGGAGAGGAGCTCGTGCAGTGACGTGGTCTACGACAACACTCTGCTCGAGGACTTAGAACTCACTCGAGGGGGCAAGTAGCCGGTATGCAGGAGAGGAGCTCGTGCAGTGACCTGGTCTACGACAACACTCTGCTCGATGATTTCGAACTCACTCGAGGGGGCAAGTAGCCGGTAAGCAGGAGAGGAGCTCGTGCAGTGACCTAGTCTACGGCAACACTCTGCTCGAGGACTTAGAACTCACTCGAGGGGGCAAGTAGCCGGTATGCAGGAGAGGAGCTCGTGCAGTGACCTGGTCTACGGCAACACTCTGCTCGAGGACTTAGAACTCACTCGAGGGGGCAAGTAGCCAGTATGCAGGAGAGGAGCTCGTGCAGTGACCTGGTCTACGACAACACTCTGCTCGAGGACCTAGAACTCACTCGAGGGGGCAAGTAGTCGGTATGCAGGAGAGGAGCTCATGCAGTGACCTGGTCTACGGCAACACTCTGCTCGAGGACTTAGAACTCACTCGAGGGGGCAAGTAGCCGGTATGCAGGAGAGGATCTCGTGCAGTGACCTGGTCTACGGCAACACTCTGCTCGAGGACTTAGAACTCACTCGAGGGGGCAAGTATCTGGTATGCAGGAGAGGAGCTCGTGCAGTGACCTGGTCTACGACAACACTCTGCTCGAGGACTTAGAACTCACTCGAGGGGGCAAGTAGCCGGTATGCAGGAGAGGAGCTCGTGCAGTGACCTGGTCAACGACAACACTCTGCTCGAGGACTTAGAACTCACTCGAGGGGGCAAGTAGCCGGTATGCAGGAGAGGAGCTCGTGCAGTGACCTGGTCTACGACAACACTCTGCTCGAGGACTTAGAACTCATTCGAGGGGGCAAGTAGCCGGTATGTAGGAGAGGAGCTCGTGCAATGACCTGGTCTACGGCAACACTCTGCTCGAGGACTTAAAACTCACTCGAGGGGGAAAGTAGACGGTATGCAGGAGAGGAGCTCGTGCAGTGACCTTGTCTACGGCAACACTCTGCTCGAGGACTTAGAACTCACTCGAGGGGGATAGTAGTCGGTATGCAGGAGTGGAGCTCGTGCAGTGACCTGGTCTACGATAACACTCTGCTCGAGGACTTAAAACTCACTCGAGGGGGAAAGTAGCCGGTATGCAGGAGAGGAGCTCGTGCAGTGACCTGGTCTACGGCAACACTCTGCTCGAGGACTTAAAACTCACTCGAGGGGGCAAGTAGCCGGTATACAGGAGAGGAGCTCGTGCAGTGACCTGGTCTACGGCAACACTCTGCTCGAGGACTTAGAACTCACTCGAGGGGGCAAGTAGCTGGTATGCAGGAGAGGAGCTCGTGCAGTGACCTGGTCTACGGCAACACTCTGCTCGAGGACTTAGAACTCACTCGAGGGGGCAAGTAGCCGGTATGCAGGAGAGGAGCTTGTGCAGTGACCTGGTCTACGACAACAACACATCTCGAGGAATTCAACTCACTGCCTGGGGTCTGTCGCTTAGGTGGTGAAGCGTTACGAGTTTGCCATGGAAAGCGTTATTATTTTTAAGCATAACAAAGATAAACTAAGTATTACATTAATGTTAGGAGTAGAAATGCTTCAAGTCGTCTCCACTCCAAGTGTTTCCTAGGAGTTCTCTCTCGACATTTTGTAGACGGTACCCGCTTGTTCTTAGTACTTCGGAGACAATGTAGGGGCCTTCCCAATTGGGGTGGAGTTTACCTATTGCGGCGGATCTCCTTGCGGCGTCTATTTTTTTGAGGACCAGGTCTCCTTTGTCGAATTGCTTGACTCGGACATGCTTGTCGAAGTGTCTTGCCATCCTCCGCTTGATTTCTTCCTGGCGGATCGTGTCCTGGTCGCGAAGTTCTTCCACCAAATCCAAGGCGAGTCGCTGCGCGTCTTCGTTCTCAAGTCTCCACCCCTCGTCTCCGTCTTCCGCGGCCACCACCCTAGGACTCCGGACTTCGAACTCTATCGGGATGAGAGCCTCCGAGCCGTGTGATAGCTTGAATGGTGTTTCACCGGTTGCTGTGGTGGGGGTAGTCCTCAGGGCCCAGAAAACCGAGGGGAGCTGTTCCACCCAATTTCCCTTCAGGTTCTCCACCATCTTCTTGAGCAGGTTGAGGATGACTTTGTTGGCTGCTTCAACCTGGCCGTTGCTTCGTGGGTGATGAACTGAGGCGAGGCGGAGATCGATGCCAAGTTGGCTACAGAAATCGGTGAGCTCAAGGCTTGCGAATTGTGGACCGTTGTCGGTGACGATGGCGAGGGGTAGACCATGTCTGCACATGATTTCCCCCCAAATGAAGTTCTTCACCACTAGGGAGGTCGTTTTTGCCAGGGCCTTCACCTCCATCCACTTGGAAAAATAATCGATCATCACTAGGAGATATCTCCTTTGCCCACTTGCCGGTGGGAATGGTCCCACCAGATCCATTCCCCAAATGGCGAAGGGCCAGGGGGTGGTGATTGACCGGAGACGCTGGGCTGGCTATAACTGGAGCGGAGCGTAGAGTTTGTTGGATCGGTCGGCGCCCTTAGAGGGGGGGGGGGGTGAATAAGGGTTTTCAAAAACTTAAGATTATATTTAATAACTTTGAAATATTGCAAGATTAATACAATGAGAAATCAAGTAAAACAATAATGAATAGACATGCTTTATTAATATCAAGTAATGTTTTACAAAACTTGATTCCTATGACGCTAGAAATCGGAGGCGACTAATAAAAATCCTTTTTGTTTTCTATACCGACTCGTATCCCCACGAACCGGTTGGCTTTAGCCGATCTCTCCCCAGATACGGCCTCAAGCCGCTCTAGCCAATCTATCCCCAGAAAGGCCTCGAGCACCCCCTAGACCTAGCCTAGATCTAGTCGCCAACACGAGGCGATTTTCAGCCCTAAATCCTACCCCAGACCTAGTCGCCAACACGAGGCGATTTCACTACCGTTTACAGAAAAGATATGAAATGAAAAGACAATAATATAAAAACTCCCTCTATGTGGATCTCTTGGAGAAGTGGACGAAGGCCCGCAGAGTATGATCGTAGTCGATGCGGCCTTTCGTCACGATGATGACGCGTGTTGAAATCTTCTCCACGGATCTCCTTAAGGCTTTATGGAATTGTGGGAGTATCGCTCTAAATCTTCCTCTCTCTGCTGTGACACGAAGCTCTGGAGTTTGGGATTGGAGGAGGATCATGAATTCGGAGCCAAAGCATTCATTTTATAGCCTCAGCGCTACCGCCGGCGCTAGCGCTACCGCCGGCGCTAGCGCTACCGCCGGCGCTAGCCCGGATTAAGAAACAATTTGCGCGGGAGGATCTTCAATCCGAGGCAACATTTTGCTCTATGCCTCATATGCGCCATGCTACCGCCAGCGCTATATGCTACCGCCTGGCGCTAGCTCCTTCTAAAAATGATGCCGAAAACGCGCTAATCAACGCTATCGCCGGGCGTTATCGCTACCGCCGGCGATAATGAGCTCGTTCGAATTTTGGCCTCAATTTTGGGGGCAGTCATCATGAGTGCTCCTTGAGTCATATGGACTATGTAAACCTGCACACTTGAACACACAAGATCAAATACACATAGGATTTATTATTCTCAAACCTAGGAGATGCGGAAGACCATGTTCCAACAAACTCCCCCTTTTGATAATAACAAATCCATTAATGATAAAACAAAACATTAATAAATAAGCATGATGAGACTATACTTGTGTGTGTGAGAGAGAGTGATGACTTTAGGATAATTATTGATTTTAGCATTTAGAATTGCTCCCCCTAAATACATGCTCCCCCTAAGTGAGTGCTCCCTTAATATGTAAGCTATCATCTGAATTTGTCATGTGGTGTATGATAGCAGGTTACATTTATCATGTTAGTTCTCGCCCTTTTGCATTTTATCATGTTAGTTCTCCCCCTTTGTTATTAGCAAAAGTGGGTAGGGAAACAAATCACTAAAAAAATGCGTAAATAAAAGAGAAGGCATGATCGAGCTTTTTAAGTAAATGATAAGGAGTTTTAGACTTGTCTTTCATTGAGAATGATCAGAGTTATGACTTATTTTATCCCTTTAGTTTGTAGTTCTCCCCCTTTTATATATCAGAGTTTAAGCAAAAAACAATGATTTTCCCTTTAAATAAGAGTTTTAAGCAAAAAAATAATGATTTCCAAGTAACCAATCTACCCAGACAATACGTCTACACCCTAGCCCCGTACTAAGTGACGGATGGGCATGAGGAGCTGCAAACAAGTCGTAGGTTGGGGTGTTAGTCCCTTATGCAAACACTAGACAAAACTCAACCTAGCACTCTTTCCCCCCAGTGCCTCGCAAGGCCCCACTGGAACCCTCCCCGGTTAAGGACAAGACATGACTAAAGATAAGTTTATCAAATGTCTACAACCCTACGCCCCCGCTATGGTGAGATATGAAGTCACGGATAATAGTTATTGGAAACATTAAGCATTTAAATCTAATGGGAAAATTCATAGCATTTGGATTTTTATTTGAAAATAAAATACACTTAGCTATATTGAAATTCAAGAATAAATTAGAGTTTGATCATTTCGGAAGATTTAAAAAAAAGAAACATCAATATTTAGAATAGAAATACTAAATAAGAGTTAAAAAGAGATGTTTTTATAAGCAATATTTCACTTGTTTAGAATAGAAATAGATCAGAGTTATAAGCAAAAAAAAAATCAACCAATATAAAGTTTACCAAGCAAGTCTACCACTTGTTGCAAGAAAGGAATTTGAAGATTCAAGTGATGATGCACACAAGATGAAAGATTTTAAATAAGCATGCAAGGTAAAACAATTATATGGTTATGATGCGGAAGTCTTATAGGAATACAAAAAAACATCTTATTGTAATCAAGGATAATCCATACAAAGATATATAAGTGTAATTTCAAAAAGAAGATGTTTATGTAAATCATGTTTCAATGAAAATCTTTTGTGGTTGACAAAAATAACCAAGCATGAAATAATGTTATCACAAAGAGATTACTACAATGTTATTTCAATTCATAATTTCAAAACAAACCAAACATTGTAGAAAGCATGCTAGGTTATCTAGTGCATTTCATAAATAAAGAGTAGTATAGAATTAGCATTAGGATCCAATACTCATGAGAAGAAGTGTTATGGAAGATAATGATGTGCATAAAAGTGTATTTTGAATAGAGTAAACAAATGTTTTAATCAAAAATACAAGTAATATGTAAAGTAAAGAGCACAATAAAACACAAATAATTTTACTTCCACTCACTTCAATGCACAAAAAAATGTACAACTACCAAGGTGCTTTGCACACACAATGCTCATTAAGACTTATCAGGGTGCAGAGTAGTGCTTGGGGGATCACATAATTTTATTGTTCAATATTGTTTTTTTTATTGTGATCCGGTGTACTTAAGAATAAGTGATTTTTATTTTGAAAGAAAGTTATGGTTTGCACAAGATACTTTATTATTCTTTCCAAGGTGCTCAACCTCACAACGCTTATTAAGACTTATCAGGAGGTTCAAGTAGTGCTTGGTGGAGTTATCTTTGTCACTTTATTTTATGATTTTGTTTTGTACAAAGTTCTCCGAATACACTTGTTTTGCAAACCAATATAATTTATAAAAAAGATAACCACTTTTCTTAACTTTTAAAAGTGCAAATAAAGGTTGTGTAGGTAAGAAACTTGTGCAATTTTAATTCATTGTACTATTACAAAACATACACAACCATTCTTAGATTAAACACATAAGTAGACAATGCCAAAATAAGTGAGTGAATTGCGGTCATTATCAAACATAAAACATTACTCATACTTAGAGGCATGCTACGCATAGTTCTACACAACTTTTTCAATATAAATTATGCACATATTAATAGATGTATCAAAGCATGATGAAAGCAATGTTCAAAGTAGTTTGAAAAGATAAATTGCAACATTATAAAAGTTCTAAATAATAGATTAAATCATGCTTGATTTTTACAATAAAGTCCATACAGATATTTTTGAAAAATAATTTTTATTTAAAGTTTGAACTTATAACATTGATCTTGGACTTCCCGAGGGCTACCTTGTGAGAGGTTCGCCCGGTACTAGGTGATATGATGGGATGATAGCCCAAATCACCCTTTCGCAAGATACATAGAAAAGTTAAGTTCAGAAGAATAATTTTGATACTTGTTTTTGTTTTGTTTTATATTTTTGTAGTTGTTTTTTACAAATAAAAGCATATTTTTGTAATTTTTGCTGTTGTAATTTTTATATTTGATTTTTGCATAAAGATGAACTTTAAATAAAGGAAACAACACAAGCAAAAAAAAACAAAATATATTTTTTGTAATTTGGTTTTTGTATTTGATTTTTCAAAAAATAAAGAAACACAGAAGTGCAAAACTAAGTAGAAAATATAGATTTATATATTTTAAGGGATTTTTAGAAATTTAAAAAATACAGAAAAATGAACCTCGACGCTAGCGCCGGCGCTAGCGCTAGCGCGGGAAACAGTAAGTGATTTTTTAGGGTTTTGAAAATTTTGATGCTTGAACTTGATTAGGTGTCCCAATAGTAGTTCCATGCTGAAGTTGCAGATTTTTAGGAGATGTTTTGGATGGTCCAAATTGCATGAAACGTTAGCGATTTCTTATATACTTGACAAAATAATTATTGCATGAGATATATTTACTTATGTTTTCATTTTGACTTTTCTAGAGACTTGTGATTATAATAGGAAATGAAAACCCAAGATATCATGTTTGAACAAATCAAATATGCATGATTTTAGAGATTAACAATAATGTTCATGCACAATCATACTATGGATAAGCCCTAGATGAGAATACTCAGCCTGTATATCTTGGTAAACAAATAAAGCCTAACATAGACACAAATATTCTTTAGGTGGCAATGTTAGAATGATAAATTTGAGATTAATGTTATACCAAGTTTTGATTGTGTTTCAACTTAGAGACCTGGAATGGAGTGACAATTCTATTTGATTTGATATCAAAATGATTCAAAGGTCTAAACTAGAAATAAATCACAATACACACATAATATACCAACCATAGTAAGCAATTATAATACCAATTGTCATTATATAAAATGTGATAGATGATTCTTTATATGAATTATGATTTTAGAAAGTTTTAGCAAAAGATATCAATAGATCATGGTGGTGCGTATGACATCAATATTTATGACAATTAATCTTTCAATATGTCTTATGTGTTTTTCTTTTTAATTTAGATAAATATCTCATAGCAAATTCATAATTTTATCCACTTGTTGGTGAAGGCTAAAAATCTAGTAACCGGATTTAATTTGAAATATCTTATAGCAAATTTAGAGTTTGATTCATATGGATAATATAAGATATTTAGAAGCAATGAATATAATAATAAAAGATAGGTCATCAAAATATGATTTTGAATTTTGATCAATTTGTTTTATAAAACCATATTAAGCTTTTAAGAGATAAAATCATATTTTCAATATTGTATAGGATGACCATGACATGATAGTTTAAAAGAAAACAAAAAGAAAAAAATAGAAAAGACATTAAAGCACATCATGAAGTAGAAATTTGTGTATTTCATTTTAATTGATTTCTACTTCATGCAAATGATGGGATACTAATGAATAAGAGATTTAGGTATCCAAAGATGACCGGGAGTGACGGTTCCTTTGGGTACCCAAATACATCGTGTTTTCTTTTGGGGAGATATGTTTGAATGGGCCCTTTTGATTTGAGTTTGTGTTTCATCTTTAACTTTTGGCCGCCATTCAAACATTGGTTTAATATTATTCTTATTTATCAAATTTCCATGATGATTTTGCAAAACATTTTTTATAGGAAATTTGTTTATCTTTAAGTTTATGTTAGGAGAGTGGTTATTTTGTAAATGATAATGATTTGGAATTTTATTTTCAAGCATTTGATATTCTTTATTTCCTTTGTTGGATTTATCAATATTTTGAGAAATTATATTCAACTTACTTTTAGATATACCTTGAGATTGTGAATGAATGTTTTGAGCGTTTTTCTTAATGGTTTCCTTAAGCAAGTTGATTTTTGATTTTAGTTCATCATTCTTGATTTTTAAATTATGTCTAGCTTTATTATAATTTATTGTGCTATTTTTAAGAGTGGTAACAATTGAGTCAATATGTTTTTCATATTTATCCCTATACTCATCAAATGTTTCATACATCTCTTTTATTTCAATTTCATCGTCCTTACACTTAGCACAATTACTTTTTAAAGATAAATTTTCTAAACATAATTTTTCATTTTGTTCTCTTATAAAAATAATTTCTTTTTCAAGTTCCTTAAGTCTTTCCTTAATAATATCACAATCAAAACAAGGTTTTGTGTTTTCAAGTAAAGGACAAGATGGTGAAAACACATCACAATTTGATTCTAAATTAACATTAGCTTTTAATCGCTTATTTTCTAAAAGTAAATTTTTAATAGTGATTTTCAATTTCTTGATCTTACGTTTAGCAGTTTTTAGTATATTGAAACTAGAAATGGAAGTTATCACACAAGAAGAAGATTTAGTCTTCCTTACAGCGCTATTGGAGGAGGCAGATTGTGAACATGAAATTCCTTCGTCATCTTTTAGTTCTTCCTCCATTATAGATGGATCTATATCTTTTCTTTCCCTTGGTGTATTGTTCTCCTTTTCTATTTCAATATTCTCCATGGCTTCGCTCCGAGAGAGATCTTCTTGGATGATTATGGATGCTTGTACGTTCTTTTCCTCCTGTGTTTGTTCCACACCTGTGAGAGGAAGATCATACATTTCTTCAAGAAAGCGTCATATTTTGTATGCACTAGAAAAACAATATATGAATTTGAAGATTTCATTAGATAGTGCACAAAATAAATAGTGTTTGGCTTTGGCATTTAGCTGACGTTCTTTGTTATTCGATTCATCTGCACGCCTCATAATTGCTAAGTTCCATACTTCGATGTCTAAAGTTTTAATAAATTTTTCCATTAATAATTTCCACCCTTTATAATTTTTCCCTTCGAATAAAGGTGGTTTAGGAGATTTTTCTTCTTCATAAAAATTTACCCCACTAGTAGAAGCGAGATCATGAGACGCCATTATTCCTGGTTGTTAAGCCGATTTGGAATAACCTCCCTCTGATACCACTTGTTGGATCGGTCGGCGCCCTTAGAGGGGGGGGGGGGGGGGGTGAATAAGGGTTTTCAAAAACTTAAGATTATATTTAATAACTTTGAAATATTGCACGATTAATACAATGAGAAATCAAGTAAAACAATAATGAATAAACATGCTTTATTAATATCAAATAATGTTTTACAAAACTTGATTCCTGTGACGCTAGAAATCGGAGGCGACTAATAAAAATCCTTTTTGTTTTCTATACCGACTCGTATCCCCACGAACCGGTTGGCTTTAGCCGATCTCTCCCCAGATACGGCCTCAAGCCGCTCTAGCCAATCTATCCCCAGAAGGGCCTCGAGCACCCCCTAGACCTAGCCTAGATCTAGTCGCCAACACGAGGCGATTTTCAGCCCTAAGTCCTACCCCAGACCTAGTCGCCAACACGAGGCGATTTCACTACCGTTTACAGAAAAGATATGAAATGAAAAGACAATAATATAAAAACTCCCTCTATGTGGATCTCTTGGAGAAGTGGACGAAGGCCCGCAGAGTATGATCGTAGTCGATGCGGCCTTTCATCACGATGATGACGCGTATTGAAATCTTCTCCACGGATCTCCTTAAGGCTTTATGGAATTGTGGGAGTATCGCTCTGAATCTTCCTCTCTCTGCTGTGACACGAAGCTCTGGAGTTTGGGATTGGAGGAGGATCATGAATTCGGAGCCAAAGCATTCATTTTATAGCCTCAGCGCTAGCGCTACCGCCGGCGCTAGCCCGGATTAAGAAACAATTTGCGCGGGAGGATCTTCAATCCGAGGCAACATTTTGCTCTATGCCTCATATGCGCCATGCTACCGCCAGCGCTATCTGCTACCGCCTGGCGCTAGCTCCTTCTAAAAATGATGTCGGAAACGCGTTAATCAACGCTATCGCCGGGCGTTATCGCTACCGCCGGCGATAGTGAGCTCGTTCAAATTTTGGCCTCAATTTTGGGGGCAGTCATCATGAGTGCTCCTTAAGTCATATGGACTATGTAAACCTGCACACTTGAACACACAAGATCAAATACACATAGGATTTGTTATTCTCAAACCTAGGAGATGCGGAAGACCATGTTCCAACAGAGTTGGCATTTTGAGCATCTCTTCGCGAACTCCTCCGCGTCTTTCCTGATGGTGGGCCAAAAGTACCCCGCTCGGAGTACTCTCTTCTCCAGGGTTCGGCTTCCCGAATGACTGCCGCATTCGCCTGTGTGAATCTCCTCCAAGACCCGGGAGGCCTCCTCCTCGGACATGCACCTGGCCAAGGGACCGGATAGAGTCTTCCTGTAAAGTACCCCGTCAGTTAGTAAGTAATAAGCGGATTTGTACCTGAACCGCCTCTTGTCCTGAACCTCCGCAGGCAAGCATCCTGTGGTTAAGAAGGTAACCAGGGGGTCCATCCACGAAGTGGGCTGGTCGATGTCCATCACCTCTCCCTCCTCGATCGAAGGCCAAAACAACTCGGTGATCGTTCCCCCGACCAGGGGGCCATATTTGGCCAGTCGATCTGCTCGGGCGTTCTCCTCCCTTGGCACGTGTTGTATGGAGAAAGACTTGAAGGCGCCCACCAAGTCTTTGACTTTTACCAGATAGCGCTGCAGTACCGGCTCTCTTGCTTCAAACTCTCCTCGGATCTGGGAGGTGACGACCAGTGAGTCGGAGTGGACTCTGATGTCGTGGATCCCCAACTCCTGGGCTAGGCGTAGTCCCGCGATTACAACCTCATATTCTGCCTGATTGTTGGTAACGGGGAAGTGAATGCTGACGGCCTGTTCAATTCTAGTGCCCTGAGGGCTGATCAGGATGATGCCTCCTCCACATGAATTCTTTCCTGACGCTCCATCTACGAACATTTCCCAAGCCACCTGCTGGGGTGTCTCCACCTCGCCTACTTCTGCGGTATAGTCGGCCAGGAAGTCTGCCATCGCTTGGGCCTTCATGGCTAGTCGGGGCAGGTAGGTGACGTCGAACTCGCTAAGTTCTACTGACCATTTCGCCATCCTGCCAGAATGCTCTACTCCTTCTAGGACACTGCGGAGAGGGTGATCGGTCACTACCTTGATCGGGTGGGCCTGAAAGTAAGGTTGGAGTCTCAGTGCCGATACAATCAAGGCAAACGCCAATTTTTCCAGGATGGGGTACTGCAGTTCTGCCTTCCGCAGGACCCGACTTACGTAGTAAATGGGGAGTTGGCGCTTCCCCTCCTCGCGGACCAAGACCGAGCTTACCGCTTCCTACCCCACCCCTACGTATAGGAAGAAGTTTTCTCCCTCTCTGGGCCCTTGCAACAGGGGTACCTGGGCCAGCTAGAGTTTCAGGCTTTCGAAGGCTCCCTGACACTCCGCCGACCATTCAAACTTCTTATTGTCTCGGAGGGTTTTGAAGAAAGGTGAGCACTTCTCTCCTGCCCTAGAGAGGAAACTACTCAGCCCTGCTAGACGACCTGTCAGGCGCTGAACTTCCTTGACATTCCTGGGCACTTCCATCTCCATGATCACCTTCACCTTGTCTGGGTTCGGTTCTACTCCGGACGGAGTCAAGAGGTGTCCCAAGAACTTCCCCTTTCCAGCCCCGAACACGCACTTGGCCGGATTCAGTCTCATCTTATACTTTCGCAGTGTGGCGAAGGTCTCCTCCAAGTCACGGAGATGTTCTTCGACGATCTTGTTTTTCACCATAAGATCGTCGACGTAGACCTCCAAGTTTCGTCCCTTCTGCTCTTTGAAAACCCTATCCATCATGCGCTGGTAGGTCGCTCCTGCGTTCTTAAGTCCGAATGACATCATTTTATAATAATAGCATCTGTCGTTGGTAATGAAGGATACATGTTTCACGTCGGGTGGATGCATGCGGATTTGATGATAACCAGAAAAAGCGTCTAAAAAACTCATGACAGGGAATCCGACGGCCGAATCTACTAGCTCGTCGATTCTAGGCAAATGGTAACAATCCTTGGGGCAAGCTTTATTAATGATAGAAAAGTCGATACACATGCGCCATTTTCCCTCCCCCTTCTTCACCATTACAACATTGGAGACCCAGCTTGGGTACTGGATCTCCGATACAAATCCTGCCTCCAGCAGCTTCTTGACCTCCTCCCTGATAGGCCGGCCAGGGTAGTGGCGGTTGCCCTCTTCTTTTGTTGGATGGGGTGGACTCCTTTATCCAAGTTGAGATGATGGCAGGCGACGTCCGCGTCGATGCCTGGCATATCGGCTGCGCTCCATGCAAAGATGTCGGCATTCTTCTGGATGCAGGACATAATCTTCTCCTTGTCCTCCTCTTCCAGCTCTCCGCTGATCTTCACCCTTCCCGACCTTCCGCCTTCAGATTGGATCTCCTTCTCCTCCACCTCCTCGGCTGCCTCCAGCCTTGCCGTCTCCTCCGCTTCTTCGGCTGCCTCCTGCCTCGCCACTTCTTCCATCACCCTTCCCGACCTTCCGCCTTCAGATTGGATCTCCTTCTCCTCCACCTCCTCGGCTGCCTCCAGCCTTGCCGTCTCCTCCGCTTCTTCGGCTGCCTCCTGCCTCGCCACTTCTTCCATCACCAGGTCTACCGCCTCTGCTTCCTCCTTCCAGCTGATCATGTTGACAGCGTTAAGATAACACTGCCTTGCCACCTTGGGATCGCTCCGGATCCGGATCTGCACGCCTCCCTGATTGTACTTCAGGCATTTGTGGTAGGAGGAGGGCACACACTTGTAGGCACTGATGAGTGGCATGCCGAAGATGGCATTGTAACTACTGGGGGCGTCTACAATGACAAACCTGCAACACTTGGTGGTCCCTCCCAATGTCACCACCAACTCCACGCATCCTTCTACTTCCTTTCTTTCTCCCGCAAACCCAAAGAGCGGTCCTTCCGTCGAGATAACCCTCTTTTCTTCCACCTTCATGGCATCAAACGCTTTCTTGAACACGACATTGACGGAGCTCCCATTATCCACCAGGATGCGAGAGACCGTATAGTTCTCTACCGCGGCCTTGATCACCACAGCGTCGTGGGGTTTTCGTTCCCCAACATATCTTCCTCCGAGAAAGTGATCTCTCCTGACGGTGGCGGAATCTGGGAGGTAGAGGCCACGCTCTTCCGATACACGGTGTTGAGGCTCCCCTTCCGGGTCGCCTCCAACCCTGCCCCTCCGTGGATGACCCCTATCCCCCCATGGGCTCCCAGATCTCCCCTATCCTCACACCTCCTTGGGGCGGGGGCTCCTCCCCCTTCGATTCTCAACATTTCTCCTTCTCGCCTCTCAAGCCCTTCCTGGGCTCCTCCAGCTCCCCTCCTCAACTCCAAGAACTCAGGGCACGTGGTCGTCGCATGGCCCTCCACCTGATGGAAGTCGCGTAGGGCATCGCCCGACGCTCCTCTTCACCCCGGGGCTATCGCGGCCTTCCTCCTCTTCCTCGTCGCCGTCCTCTCCTGATCACATTAGCCTCTCGGAACGACGCTTGGTTTTGTCTCCACTGCCCCCGCCTCCGCTCGGGAGAGCGACAGCGGTCCCGCCGCTCCGGGGAGTACCTCCCTCCTGGTCTCCCTTGGTAGCCTCCTCCAGCAGGTCTCCAGGCCGGCCGGCGAGGCGGAGCCCGAAACCTCCTCTCTTGATCTCGCTGATCCCTGTTCTCTCGGGACCCTCCCTCTTCTCGCCTTCTCGGCTCACCTCTCTTCTTGGACTCACGCCGGCCGCTCCCATCTCCTTCCTTCTCCCCTCCCTCCAATCTAGCTAACTTGGCCACGAACTCCAGGCTGGTTGCCTCCCCTGTGATCTGCCTTCCGGCCCGATCGACTAACTCCTCGAACGATAGGGGGGTTGCGAGTGATCTCCATCTTGAAAAACCCTGGCTGCAGCCCCATCTTGAATGCCAAGATCAGGGTGTGTCCAGGGACCTCCTGGACTAGGAGGATCTCTTCCTGAAAGCGATCCAGATACGACCCGAGCATCTCCTGGGGTCTTTGCTTGACAAGGAAGAGATCTTCTGAACCATTCCTCCTCTTCTTGGAAGTAGAGAAGCGGAGTAGATAACTCCTGCGCAGGTCATTGAACCCGTAGACGCTTCCCGCGGGTAACTGGTGGAACCAGTCTCGGGCTTTTTCCTGGAAGGTTATGGCGAACAACCGACATTTGAAGGGGTCCGTCATTGGCTTGATGGAGACCATATCTTCAAACCATTGCAGATGCTTGACGGGATCTTCTTTTTCGGAGTAGAAACTCATGGCGGGCTCTGTGAACCCTGCAGGAATGGGGCGGACAACACCAACTCGCAGAACAGGCTGCGCGGGGCGAGCTGGCGAAGGGGACGAACTTGGTCGTACTCGCCCTCTGACTGACGAGTCTCCGTCGGGCTTGCAAAGAGCACTCGCGCGTGGAGCGGCTGGTCTTCCTCCCCTAGGAGCGCCTCCTTGCCGAGGCGCTGACTTGGCCCTGCCTCCGCGGGCGAGGCGGCTGCGACAGGGGAGGATACTCCCACCTCGGCGCGAGGTGTGAGTAGCCTCTGGATGGTATCCTCCACCGCCTTCATCCCCTGCTCGAAGACACTCTTGGTCACGAACTCGCCCAAAGGCGGCGAGTTCCCCTTGCCGGTTCCCAGCTTGTCACGTTCAGTCATGGGATCGTCAGATGAGATTTTCTTCTCTTGCTACAGTCCACGCTCACCGCACCAAAAATGTTGGAACCCGGATACCGGTCCAACTTGTTCGAGACTTGGGGAGTAGCTTGAGTTACTTCTCTCTTCGTCGGATCCCTAGATCTAAGTATTCCAAGCTAAGAATCGACCCTCACCGGTTGGTAGGTAGCTCCCTAGGTACGACCCACTGACTGCAGCGAGGAGGTCCCGCCACTAACCCGGAAATCCCCGGGATTTCCCCTCCCAAAAACCAGAAGCTGAGCCTGTCTCAGACAGCACAAAGAAGAAAGCACAGGCTCTCAAAGGGGGTGGATCTGTGCTGATCTGAGACATAATGAGTCCTATTTATAAGGAAAGACTTCCCAAGGGTAGAATGGTCCGGTGACCTGCGGATAGCGTAACTCCGCCTTACTATTTTGCTAAACGCACCCCAAATTGGTCTGCTGCTAGCCAGACTCCGCTGTCCCGAAGGGCTATAGGCAGACCACCAGGGGCGCCCAGATGATTCTATTCGCCGGAATCTGGGTCTGCTTGTTGAGGAGGTACCTATCTACTCGCCAGGCCTCCTCGGCTCTACTCACCGAGGGAGATACCAGCCTACTCGCCGGGTACCTTCGACTCGGCGAGTATATACCGGCCTACTCGCCAGATACCTTTGGCTCTACTCGTCGAGTATATACCGGCCTACTCGCCAGGTACGTTCGGCTCTACTCGCCGAATACGGGTTGTACAAACTTTATCTTAATATTAACTTGCTCGAGAGAGAAGTTAATTATATTTGTATCTTCTCGGTTGACTAGGTTTTGAGAGTTTGAATTAGGGGCGTCAAGGATCTATTGCTTCATCTATGTGTTATTTACATCTGAACGCTATCTTTTAACCATCAGTTATTTCTATCGACATTTACCATTTTTATTAAATAGATAACTCGTTTAAATTTTGTTTCTACATAAAAAAACCCACTCTTGATTCGCTTGGTAGATAATTGATGAGAAGTGAGTACGAGTAATTAAATAGACCCTTTGGAATACGACATATTATTAAGATATCTTATTTATTACAATTGATAGGTTCGCTTGCCTTAGAAATTTATTATTAAGTGAGTTCTGCAACCATCAGTAGAACTCATTCAAAGGTCACGTCGACAGAAGTCAACACAAAGGTCAAAGCAGAAGCCAGGAGTCAAAGACCCAAGACAACCCAGCCAACAAAAGCAGTAGAAGGCCTGGGCGAGTAGTGGTCTGGCATGTGCGAACATCCCCAGTACTCGCCAGGTGGGCGACTAGAGACGATACTCGCCAAAGTCAGGCAAAGTACCCTTGAATGTCGCATAGTCGTCGAGTTGGGTTGGGCTATAAATAAGACCCCCTCCCCTTTAGTTTTCCTATAAATAGGACCACAATGGTACTTGGATTGACAGATTTTGTTGAGTTTCGGAACCCAACTTTCAAATTCTTAGACCCGTCACCCTTGGACGTCACTCTTGATTCTCGCCAAGTTGGTGTCTTCCTCGTACCCTGCTCGGCCATCTTTGGTTGTGGTGGAGAAGTCTCTTCTGAGCTTCTGAGTACGTGGTGGGACATCCCTGCCACAACACCTGGGGTTCTGTTGTTGCTGTTATAGCCTCTTCGTCGTTGCCAATCAAGCCATCTAGTAGGACTGCTGGGCGAGTAGCCTCCGGCTGCATTGATCCGAATTTTGGAGTCGGGATTTTCCTGGCTTCAACAATATCTCTCATCACAAAGGAGATAGATGTTATGATCATTTTGTTAAATGCACACGCATTGTATAACCCGTAATTCATCAAGGTCAAAAATGCCCTGAAGGCGACTATTCGCAAACCACATTGCCCAGGTGGGGCGAGTTCAGGAGACCTTGCCCAGGTGGGGCGAGTTCAGGAGACCTTGCCTAGGTGGGGTGAGTTCAAGAGACCTTGCTCAGATGGGGCGAGTTCAAGAGACCTTGCTCAAGTAGGGTGACTTCAGGAGACCTTGTCCAGGTGGGGAGAGTTCAGGAGACCTTGTCCAGGTGGGGAAATATCAGGAGACCTTGCCCAGGCAGGTCGATTTCAGGTGACCTTGCCCAGGTGGGGAGAGTTTAGGAGACCTTGCCCAGGTGGGAAGAGTTCAGGTGACCTTGACCTGGTGGGGCGAGTTCAGGAGACCTTGCCCAGGTGGGGAGAGTTCAGGAGACCTTACCCAGGTGGGGCGAGTTTCGAAGACCTTGCCCAGGTGGGGAGAGTTCAGGAGACCTTTTCCAGGTGGGACGAGTTGAGAAAACCTTGCCCAGGTGGGGCGAGTTCTGGAGACGCCCAGGTGGGGCGAGTTTAGGAGACCTTGCGTAGGTGGGGAGAGTTCAGGAGACTTGCTTAGGTGGGGCGAGTTACGAATTTCACCTCGTCCAATGGCGGCTGTTTGAAGACCACCCTGTCAAAAGATGGGAGAAGATATTCATAGTACATCTCAAAAGGCGGGAGCTGCTATCTGCAACCCATTTCAAAAGGCAGGAATAATTATTCGCAGGCCATCCCCCCTTTTTGGATTATCATATAAATTGGACCCCAAGACACAAGTAGAAAACACCTTCCCCGCTATGGTGGGCGAGTTTAACGTACGCCTTTATTGTGTACTATCATTCTGTCAGCCGGCTTTACTGCAAGTCACTCAAATCCAACTTTATTCACACATTCCTCTGGTACTCTCCTGATGTTGTATGTTGATGACATTATCGTCACGGGAGGCAACTCAAGGCATACACAACAAGTCAAGAATCACCTTAAGAATCAGTTTGAAATGAAAGATTTTGGACCCCTCCGTTACTTCCTTAGTTTAGAAATCGATCACTCTCCCAGTGGATATATTCTATCACAACAAAAGTTCATCACTCAGATTTTTGATAGGCCTACGTTAACCGATAGTCGTACTGTTGCTACCCCGCTTGAGCAAAACCTCAAGCTTGGTTCACAAGAAGGGGAAATATTACCCGATCCTTCAAGATATAGACAACTAGTTGGAATGCTGGTATATCTCACTATCAGTCGTCCGGACATCTCTCATGTCGTTCATACAATTAGTCAGTTTGTGTCTCAACCACATACTACTCATTATGTTGCCCTTCTTCGCATCTTGCATTATCTTCGTGACACAATGACTAGATCCCTACTGTTTTTTTCCAACTCATCTGTAAATCTTCATGCATATACTGATGATGTCTGGGCTGGTGATAACTCTGATTGCAAATCCACCACCGGATACTGCATTTTTCTTGGAGACTCTTTGATTTCTTGGAAATCTAAGAAACAAAATGATATATCTCGCTCCGGTGCTGAAGCAGAGTATTGTTTCATGGCCACCACTGCTGTTGAAGTAACTTGGCTTCGACGTCTCCTACAAGAACTCCACATTTCAATCTCAAATGCCACACCGTTGTTCTGTGACAATACAAGTGCTATTCAGATTGCCTCCAATCCCATGTTTCACGAACGCACCAAACCTATTGAGATTAACTGTCATATCCGACAACAACACCAAAAGAAGATCCTTTCACTTCCTCACATATCATCCGCTCTTCAGATTGTTGATTTCTTTACCAAAGCTCATACAATCCAGAGACATGAGTTCTTGATTCGATAACTCTCTCTGGTTGACTCTCAGACCTTCTGCGAACCATGACGTTCTCTTCTGTTCTTCAAACTCACACTTCCACAGTTCTTGGCCTATTTAGGTTCTTCTATAGTCTCACATCTCCTACATGTAAAGATGAGAGTCCTCCTCCATGTATAAATGCCCCTTTATAGGGATGAATGAATGTCACTATGCTACAAATCTTTTATATATATTTCATTCATCCTAAAAAACATATGCTTGAATGGAGTCCTTGATGTTGTAAGCCGAAAAAGAAGAAAAACCTTGAGCTCTTCTATATTTCTATTTCCCCCTCTTCTACTTCTGAACTTCACGTGTCTTTGTGTTTGTTTTCTTATGTAATCATGTATTTGTATGGCATTGATTGAGGCAAAATTAAATTAATTTTTCTAATATTATGTCTTCTTTGTGCTAATCTTTTTGCCATGATCAATTATTGTTTTTAATAGGACGAATGCGGTCGATCCAAAAAATTAACTTCATATTCGATCATCATATTTTCAAAGGACTATTTGAAACTTTTTATTTTACAAATGAACAGCTGTAAAAAGAAAAAGAGACTTTCGGTCATCTTTGAAGACAGTTGCCAAAAATAAAAGGAAAAGGTGAAGAACAGCCGGCATGAAATTTTCTTCCCAATTACTTACATAAAGGCTGTGTTTGGACTTTGGCAGAGCAGCAGCGTCGCTGTGTGCCGCTGATTTCGCTGAATTCACTGATTTTTTTTACTTATATATATATATATAGTTATAGTTATAGTTATTTCTTACATTTTAATGGATACAGAGTATATTTTGTGTAGCATCGTATATACATTATAATTTCTACACAGAAAGATAGAGCTTTTTAATGGGTTATGCTGAGGCCAAAAACTCTCACTCTCTTAATACGCAAAAGACCATCAATCAAGAGATTATTACAAATCAGGACAAGGAACTAAGAACAAGTAAAAAAAATTGAAAATGTGAGAAGCCGAAATCTCTGTTTTGCCCAAATGGAGAGGCTTTTGATTTCTTATGCTCCGTAAAATTTCTGAGGAGCCGGTCAAGGAAATCTCTGTTTTACCCTTCTTTTTGTTTCACCATCTTTCACTTCATTTTTCACTATTAATACAGGGTTAATATTATTTATTATACACTGCGCATGGCTCAAATTTTTATAATGTTCAATCAACGGAATAAATAATATATAGCGTAGCTAATTATAAAAAAAAACCTAATAAAAGCTGTCGTCTTCCATTAAGAGCACTAAGAACTGGAGACAGGTACACAAATCCACCATATTTAAATAATATACTATAGCCACAGACAAAAATAGTTAATTAAAAATAATTAAACCAGAAAGACCCACCGGGATTTGTTTCCCTCACTGCTACTCTAATTACAAATCAAGGCGGATTCAACTGTTTCACCATAAATTTGTTATTATTATGGGTGATTGTGGTGTTGCTGTTGGGCGGCGAGCGAGTGAATGGCTGTGGAGAGGTTATTGACGGCGGAGACGAGCGAGGAGAGGCCGTGCCGTTGGAGCTCCGCCGCCTCCGCCCGCCGGACCTCCAGGCAGAGACGGCGCTCCTCCACGGCGATGCGTTCGCTGTGGCGTTTGTCTCTCTTTTCCTCGCAGGCCAGTAAAGTCTCCGCCAAAACCGACACGCCGTGTGCCAAGCTCGGACCGAACCCCTTACCGCGGCGGCGCCGCTTCTTCGCCTCTCTTTCCTCCGCCGCGCCACCGGAGGATGATGACTGCTCCGGCGACATTTCAGCAGCAACGGCCGCCACTGTACCTGCCGTATATAATATAAAAACAACCTCAGCAACTTAAATAATTAATGCGATGGATGGAATAGAAGTAGTTTTCTAAAAATGTGACCGTTGTGCAAAAAGAAAAATGGTTAAAAATTTATTATTTGTATTTATTTAATAAAGGCATACTTTAAAGTTTAAACTTTAAATATGTGTTTGTTTCATTTTTATTATTTTAAATATGGGTCAGTTTGTTGGCATTGATGTCATTATTTTAAAATTTTGGCATACTTTAGAGTGACTAATATATGTGCACGCATGAAGATTGGAAAAATAGGACTAGCAATAATTCTACAAGCAACTTTGTTTATAAATGCAGATTAATTCAAGAATATTTTTAATGAATTATTTAAGCATTTGTTGTCACAATGAAATCACAACACATAGTATTTAATTAGTGTGCCAATATTGTATGTCTATAAAATTAGGGTATTGGTTTATCATTTGGGTCTAGAAATTTTATTATTTAAGAATGTGAAGAAAATAAAAAAAAATGGTAGAAGAACAATAATTAGACCTTGATTCATGCTTAAATTACACATGTTATTGGCTAAATCACCAATAAAAGATAAAGAAATAAATCATATTATATAAAACACTAAGGGTGAATTTAGGATGATAATGTAGATTGAAAAAAGAATGGTTGGAATTAGGCATAGAACGGGCAAAAAAAATTTAATGATGACTGAGATTAATATATTGGAGTACTATAATAATAAAAAATTCACAACTTTAATAAGTTGTTAGTTGAACAAATGTTTTTAAACAAACCACTTAGTAATTTGAATTAAGATATTATTTCATATATCCAATGTGAATTTCAATAATCTCATATGTTTTAAGATTAGCAACCCAAATCACTTGATAGTTTGTTAAAATGGGCTTTAGGGTTTTATAAATTACAATTAATTTATATAATAATTATACACATCTGAATATGGTGATAATTAAATATATTAAATAAAGTGCATATAAAAAATATTTTTTTTCTTATAGTATGTATTTTGTTCCTTTACTAGTATGTATTTTTTTTTATTTAGAATTATTAATGCTTGGATTTGCGTGTTACCAAACATTCAGAAATTAAGCAAAATGTTGAAATCACAATATTTGGAGAGCCATGCTTTATATGGAATGCACATAAATGCATAAAATATTAATGGGGGCGTTAGTAATTACATGAGATCCATACCGGAAACAGGCAGCACGGCCGGAGCCGGTGGATCCGGCGGAGATAATGGTGGCCGACAGTTGAGCGGCGGCGGTTGAGGGATCAACGGAAGCGGAGGTGGAGATCCGGCGGAAAGCGTCGACGAGCGGTGCGCATTCCGTCGGCTGAGAACCTCCGTCAATGCGTCGAACACCTCGGATGCAAGGTTGGAGGGGAGGTTCCTCTCCTTCCTGTCGTACTTCTCCATCGACCAGTACGGAGTTTGACGGGTTCCGTCGTCTCCGTTGCCGGAGGAACGGGCCTGATAGTCCCTAACCTTCTTGTAATCCCTGAGGAGGTTATCCCATTTGTCGTTGCACTGATTCTGGCTCCGGAAGCAGCCGTTTCTCCAGCAGTAGTTCTCGACCCACTTCCACCGGAGCTCGGCGGGACGATGACCGGAGGAGGAGGCGCCGGAGGAAGCGGCGGCGGAGGGGGATGATGCGCGGGCGCGGCGGTCATCGTCGAGGCGTTTGGCGGTGATGAGGACGATGGTTTCTTGCAGGGTCCAGTTGCCTTTGCGGTAGTCGCGGATGATGATGGGTGAGGAAGGAGGCTGCTGCGAGAAGGAGGCGGATTCCGGCGGCGGAGGATGGTAGTGGTAGTTTCTGTGGGGATCGAGGTTGGCTAAGGAGGAGGAGGAGAGTGAGGGCTTGGACATGGCTTTCTTGGGAGCATTTAGGAGGTTGTGGAGTGCTCTGCTCTGCTCTGCTCACTCCCCTTAGAAGAGACCGGCCGGTGATTGTTTCATGCCTTCAGGATTCATCGTATATATGAGAAACTAGCTGTCACACAAATCTAATAAGGAATTTCTTACAAATATTTTTTGTAATTATTATTATTATTATTGACAGAAATATATATATATATATATCGATTTATATAATATACGCTCGAGCTTTTTAGACGCTAAAAAAGCTCGAGCGCATAAAAAGCCGGCGTTCTTCGTTCTGCCCCAAATACGAGCGAGCCCGGCGATTCCAGTCGATCCCCGGCAATACTTCCGCATGTAAACGATTGCGAGCCCCGGCGAGTCTTCCCCAACCTCGATCGTGCCCCGGCGAGTCTTCTCCAACCTCGATCGTGCCCGGGCGAGTCTTCCCCAACCTAGATCTGACCTAGATCTGGGTCCCGGCGAGTATTCCACTCATTCGAGCCCTGTCGAGTCTTCCGCCAGAGATTATAGCCCCGACGAGTCTTCCCCAGTGATTTGAGCACCTTTGCTTTCATTCTCGAGGACGGTAATGATTTCTCATTGTTGGGGGTTTTCTGGACTTGGACATTAGCTGCAGGAATAGATGAAATATGCAAATTTTGTATCTTTTCCTTTTATTTTCTTTATCCTTATTGATTTTGTGAATAATTTTTTGCACTTTTTGGTTCATTGTGGAATTATTGTGGTGTTTTCATCCACGGGTTGATGGTATTGTGATATGATCCATAGTAGTGGACCACTCCACAACTATTGACCCAGGTGATTCTCATTTAGGGAGCCCTTCTTCGGTCATTGACTCATGTTGCTCTCATCCATGGAGATCATATTCCACCATTTTTTATCCCACACTCAGCTATTCCATTTTTTATCCCACACTCAGCAAACATAAGTTTATTGTTCTGATTTTTTGTTCTTCATTTTCTTCATTTATAGTGTTGATATGTATGTATATTTAAAACTTCAGGTTATTCTCAATGACATCTGATTCATCAAATTCTGAAAGTATGAATGCTGTTCAAGCTGAAACAAATACAGATTCCAATGAGGCCAGTGTTAAAGAACCATATGTTAATTTGGTTTTTGAATCTGTTGATGAAGCATATTGGTTTTATAATAGCTATGCTCTTAATTTAGGATTTGGAATTAAGAAAGGTTCAACTGCTAAGTCATTTATTTCAGGAGATGTTATTGGCCGAAGGTTTGAATGTAATAAATCCGGATTAAAACATGCAATAGACGGAGAAGGATCTTCAAGGAGAGCACATCGATTGACTAGAGTTAATTGCAAGGCTAAATTAGATATTCGTAAGAATAAGGAAGATAGATGGGTTGTCACTGGATTTATAAAGGAGCACAATCATGAGTTAGACACTCCAAGCAAAGCTAAGAGACATCACTCACATAATGTACTTCACAAAGATAAGGAAGTTAAACAGTTAATGGATCAACTATATAGTGCTGGAATGGGTCCTGCTAAGATCGCAAGGATTTTAAATGAAACAAATAGTAATAGCTCAGTATCTGCAAAACAAGTTTCAACGCATTTGACTGAACACCGAAAGAATAATATAGGGAATGAAGGTGCCTTAGTGTTTGCATATTTAAAGAAACAACAACAGTTAGATCCAAATTTCTACTTTGACATAGAGTTGGATTCTAATTTAGTCCTTCGTTCTTTTTTTTGGGCAGATTCGAGGTCAAGAAATGATTTTCTGACATTTGGGGATGTGGTTGTGTTTGATGTTACTTATAAAACAAATAAATTTATGATGTCATTTGCACCTTTTACAGGTGTGAATCATCATAGACAGTCAATTTTATTTGGTTGTGCTTTATTAGCAGATGAGACAGAAGAAACCTTCTATTGGTTGTTCAATCAGTGGTTAAAATGCATGTTTGACAAAGCTCCTAAAGTTATAATTACCGATATGGATGGAGCAATGTACAATGCAATTAAAAGAGTCTTTCCAAACACGCGCCATAGATTTTGCTCATGGCATATAGGAAAACACCTTGTGGAGCATGTTTTCGAAATCCGAGATAATCATGGGGATTTCAAGATAGATTATTATGAATGGTTTAATAGCAAGGATGTGAGCACAAGTGAACTGAGATGGAAAGTGTTTACTCAAAAGTACAAAATTCAAGGTAATAGCTGGTTGTCAAAGATGTGGCATCGAAGACAACATTGGGTTCCAGCTTTTTTAAAAAATCATTTTGTTGCTGGAATGACGTCAAGCGGTCGTAGCGAAAGCATCAATGCATTTTTTGATGGTTTTGTAAATTCTAAAACCCAATTATTGGAATTTATAACTCAATACGAGAAGGCATTGCATTCACGCCATCAGGCAGAAGAACAAGAAGATTTCAATACCTTGAATTCTATTGCTAATGTGTTGACAAGCTATGGACTTGAAAGATTTGCAGCACAATTTTATACCAAAAACATGTTTAAGCTTTTTCAACAAGAATTTAAGCAGAGTTTAGAATGTTGGTATGAGGAAGTAAATATAATTGGTACCATTACAACATTTAGAGTTGGCCTTTCTTGTGAGGATGTTATCAATTGGTGCAATGTCATGTATGATGATTGCAATACAAAAATAATTTGTGAATGTGCTAAATTTGAGACAGATGGATTTTTATGCAAACACATTCTGCACATAATGATTGCAAAGAAGCATTTACAAAGTATTCCTGACCTATATCTATTGAAGAGATGGTCTATTTCTGCTAAAAGTCAATCGAACCATGACAAATTGGTTCACAATAGTAATATTGTGACACCCATGATGAAATGGAAGCTAACAAATACCCAAACAACTATTTTTAATCATGCAAGTGCATCCAAAGAAGCATATGAACTTGTTATGACAACATTAAATGGATTGTTGGAGAATATAAAGAATTCAGTCATTAACTCAGAACCTTCAAGTATTGCGAGCCAAGTTGGATCAACTCCAATTTTTCCAGGTTCATATGGTATTGCAACCCAACACTTCCGGCGAGCATTGCTCTGTTTGACGAAAATGATGACAAGGAGACGATGGCTGCGACGCTTGCTCTGTTCGCTGCCACGATCCTCTGTTCATTAGAGACAATCAAATTTATGTATTGTTCAAAGTATATGACCACATTTGAGTGTATAAACATGTTCACTGAGATGTTTTTATAGAAAAAATTCCAGAATTTTTGTCAATACTTTTATCATTTCAAAATAGGAGGAACATCCGACTCAATAAATACTTTGATTTATAATGATTTTATTTCTTTACTCTTGTTATTTACCTGGTATGCAGTGCCGGACCTCCACGAAATCGGGCGGCAAAAATCCAAGAAATGAGTGTCGAAGCTCCACGAAAGCGCGCGGCAGAACTAAAAAAAACAACGGCAAAATTCAGGATTTTGAGAGTTTGGTGTGCACATAGCTAAGAATGGATGGGTTGGGAAAAAAATGCTATTAGGGTCCGTTCGTTTGGACGGAATTGACTTTCTGGAATTAACATTGCCGATTAGAAATCCAATTCTAATGTTTGGCGCAACGAAATTTACGAGGATATTGACTTTTATATGAAAACGCATGACTTTAACTTTGAACTAAAAAATCAAATCGTCAATTCTTACCTACACCCATGAGTTTTTCGCATAATCGAGTGTTTTTGCTAGAGTTTTTTGGCCTACGCGCGTGTTTTCCTGCTGGGAGTGGGTTTTTCCGTCGGGCGCGTGTTTTTCGGTGGACGCGTGTTTTTCGGTCGGGCATTCATTTTTTGCCCAGGCTGGCGTTTTTCTCCCGGGCGCGCGTTTTTTCGGTTGGCCGTGGGTTTTTCGGCCGGTCGGGCAATTTTCACCCGAGCGTGCGTTTGTTTTGCGCGTGCGCACTTTTTTCGCCTGGGCGAGCTTTTTTCGCCCGAACGCGATTTTCCGGCCGAACGCGGTTTTTCCGGTCGAACACGATTTTTCCGGTCGGAAGCGAATTTTCTGGCCGGGCGCAATATATTTTGCCCGGACGCGATATTTTTTGCGGGACACGATTTTTTTTCCCGAGCACGTTTTTTTCGCCCGTGCACGTATTTTTCGCCCGGGCGCGCTTTTTTCGCTCGGGGCGATTTTTTCACCCGGGCGCAGTATTTTCCGCTCTGGCGAGTATTTTCCGCTCTGGCGAGTTTTTTTCCCTCTGGCGAGTTACGACGATATTTTTTGCGACCGGGCGAAAAAATTGCGCCCGGGCTAAAAAATCGTGGCCCGGCGAAAAAACATGCCCCGCGAAAAAACGCGACCGGGCGAAAAAATACACCCGTGCGAAAAAACGCGCCCCGGCGAAAAAACGCGACCGGGCGAAAAAAACATGACCGGGCGAAAAAACGCGCCCGGGCGAAAAAACGCGCCCGGGCGAAAAAACGCGCTCGGGCGAAAAAAGCGCGCCGGGGCGAAAAAAGCGCGCCGGGGGAGAAAAAAACGCGCCGGGGAGAAAAAAGCGCGCCGGGGCGAAAAAAGCGCGCCCGGGCGAAAAAAGGCGCCCGGGCGAAAAAAACGCGTCCGGGCGAAAAAAAATCGGGCGAGCGAAAAATCGCGCCCGAACAAAAAAATTGCGCCCGAGCGAAAAAATTGCGCCCGGGCGAAAAAAATGCGCTCGGGCGAAAAAAACGCGCCTGGGAGAAAAAATCGTGTAAGGCGAAAAAATTGCGCCTGGGCGAAATCAACACGGTCGGGCGAAAAAATCGCGCCCGGGCAAAAAACACTCCCGGGCGCGCGTTTTTCGCCCGGACGCTCGTTTTTCGCCCGGGCGCCCATTTTTCGCTCGGGAAAAAAATGCGCACTTGGGTGAAAAAATTGCGCTTGGGCGAAAAACACGTGTTTTAAAACATATTATTTTGAGAGTTTGGTGTGCACATAGTCAAGAATGATGTGCACTTAACAACGCCCATATATATATCTATACTTAATAAGGATGTTCTGCAGTGTTGAGTCGCCTGTCGTCGGTCACAGTAAATGACGGTTTTGCCCTTGGAGGACCGACAAAAATGGGTGCACCTTGCAGCTGGATCACGCTGGGTGGTGGGTCGCTCAGGCGGGGGGCCCAGGCGGGATGCGAACCCTCCTTGCAGCTGGATCACCCGGGGTGGGTCGCTCAGGCGGGGGCCCAGGCGGGATGCAAGCCGGGAGGGCTCACGCGGGGAAAGACTGGTCGAGGCAGCCGGCTTTGCCACGCCAGCAATTCAATTCAAACATTCACCGGGTTTCCGCTATATAAAGAGCGGAAAGTAAGCGCAATAGGCGATGTGGGACTAAAAATCCCACATCGCCTTTAAGTGGGCGGGGCCCGCCTGTGGGCCCCGCATGCGATATATTTAAAAAAAAACTGTTCCTTTAATATTAAAAAAGAAATTTTATGAAAGATTTTAAAACAAAAAACGTCAAAATGGCGGATGAACAGTTGCATCACTGTTCATCCGCCATTTTCTTTTTTTTATGATTAAAATGTTATTTAATTTAATTTTCTTTTAAAGTTTTTTTAAACTTTTTTTTACGTTTTTTTTCAATGTTTTTTTAATCAAAGATTTAATTTTATTTTAAAGTTTTTTTTAAACTTTTTTTTAAAGTTTTTTTTCAATGTTTTTTTAATCAAAAAAGATTTAATTTTATTTTAAAGTTTTTTTAAAAAAAAATTTTAAAGTTTTTTTTCAATGTTTTTTTAATCAAAAAAAATGTGTGCGTGTAGAGCCGCGGGGGGCGGGCGAAGCCCGCTGCAGGCAGTTGCGTACTGCCGCAGGATATTAGGGGGTTACATTTTTTATTATTTTTAATTTATTTTCTATTTTAATATTTAATGAATGTAAAATTATTTAAAATTTTCAATAGGTGACGGGAGTGAAGAGCGGCGAGGGGCGGGCGAATACCGGCGAGGGGCGGGCGAATACCGGCGACGCCGAGGGGGCGGGCGAAGCCCGCCTTGAATGACAAGCGGGCGAAGCCCGCATGGTTGCGGGCGAAGCCCGCTTGGTTGCGGGCGAAGCCCGCTTGGTTGCGGGCGAAGCCCGCTTGGTTGCGGGCGAAGGCCGCATTGATGCGGCCGAAGGCCGCCCGAGAGCATCAAGCACGGTACTGCCGCCGGGGGGTGGAGCCGCGAGAATTCTGAGTTTTTTTAATCAAAAACAAATCTTGGCGGGGTGGAGCCGCTGGGTACCGGGCGAAGCCCGCGGCAAGCAGCTGGGTACTGCCGCGGGATTTGAGGGGGTTACATGTTTTTGATTATTTTTTATTTATTTTCTATTTGAATATTTAAAGAATGTAAAATTATTTAAAATTTTAAATAGGTGACGAGAGCGAAAACCGGCGAGGGGCGGGCGGATACCGGCGAGGGGCGGGAAGCCCGCCGACGCGGAGGGGGCGGGCGAAGCCCGCCTTGAATGCCAAGCGGGCGAAGCCCGCTTGGTTGCGGACGAAGCCCGCATTGATGCGGCCGAAGGCCGCCCGAGAGCATCGAGCACGGGCGTAGCCCGTGCAAAGATGCTCGTATATATATAAAATTAGTTTGAAATCTTGGCCGAATGCACATGGCATGGGTCACAATGACAAGTTTTTATTTTCCTTTTTCTTTAGGTGCTAATGAATTCTTCTTGTGTCTACGAGGACCTCCCTTCTAAGTTTGCATAATTCTTGTGTCGAACAACAAAGTTTGCCTTTTAGTTTGGAAATTATAATTACCTCCCTTGCAACTTTGTTCTGTATACACCCGCACCATACCATACAACAAAAATAGAACTAAAAAAGCTACACATCAGCGCAAGTAATCAGGAAACTCAAAACACAAATTGAACTAAAAAAATTAGTATGACTACTTGAGCGACTATGGATAGGCGATAACAAGTCGAAAGGATGCGGCGGAAGAACAGTCAAAATTGTTCGCGAATCTAAACGTTAGAAGGAAGAGAAAGTTGTTAACCGGAAGTCAAATTAGTTCACCAGAAGGAAGAAGAAGCCAGAGGAGTCAAAGCGACAACAAGTCGAAGCAGTTCAAAAGAGTTGAAGCAGCAGGAAGACAAAGTAGTTCAGCGGAAGGAAGAAGAAGCCCGCAGCTAGGTATTTGATCTCCCTTCTGGATGGATTTTGGGGAAGGTTCGGTGGTGAGGAAACTTCCCAAGGGAGGAATGTCACGTTGCCTTGGATTTTTCTGAATTTTTTTGGATCGTGGGAGCTCGGGGTTGGCCGGCCATGGCTATATAAGTGCGGCTCACGACAGGGACGGGAGACTCTCCTGTCTCCTCTTCTTCCTCGGCAATGGGGTATCACCCCCACAGGTAATATCTCCCTCTCCTGCTTCAAAACTTCTCTCATACTCACGACAAAAGGCCCCCAGCTCGAGGCGAGTGACGAGTCCCAGCTCTACCAAGCATTTGCCACCCCGGCGAGCCGACCTAGGACAGCCTGGGCTCGCCCATCAGGTGGATAGCCTCTTCTTCAAGGATTCTTTTTTTGGCCTGCAGTTAGCCACTCCAAACAGCGGGATTCCGTTGTTGGCAGATCATTTTGAGCTGCTTTTAGTAAAATCAGGAGGTGAGATTCTTCTATTCGCAAACCAATTTAAGAAAACTATAAATAGACCCCCCAAGGGCACCTTTGGAGAGGATCTCTCATTTGCTTCTCTCTTCTCTGGTTAGCTTTGGTACGTGTGTCAGGGAGATCTAACTTGCTGTTCACCGTGGTTTCCGGGTGGGTGGGAAGAACTCCATGACACTCTCCAAGGCGCCCTGCTTAGCAACTGGTTTGGGAGGGAAAGTTCTCTAGATCTTCCGGGTTAGTGGCGGGACTTCCTCGCTGTAACTCGAGGGTCTGTTTCTAGTTTTCTACCTTTTGTGAGTGAGCTTTCTAGTCCTGAGTGCCTGGTCTGATGATTGAACTCGGGAGTAGGGCAAATTACATCAGCCCGAACTCCTCGAGCCGTGGTTTTCGGGCTCAAAGATTGAATTGTTATTTCCTGGTTCAACAATTAAGTTAATTTGATGACCTCAATTGATTGAAAATTAAGTGCTTGATTTAATAAAGAGGTCAGCTCCCCTTCTAGATCAACTCAGGTAATGGTAATCTCTTTATTTTCCTCCGGTAATGGCAACCACTAAACCTCCCTTAATCCAATTATCCAATGTCCCAACAAGTCTAATACGATCCTATGAATTCATGCTTCTACATTGTCCAAGATTGTCCTCTACATGAACAACAACTTGTTTGACTTCAAATTCAACAAAGATTGTCATGAATAATTTCATATTAGTTGGGTTACAATCATAATCGACATGGATCCAAATTATCATAATATAACCCTAATGATAAAGTTCACGGGATCTATAAGTTGCATTAATATTCCAAATGTGCATGATGATAACATGGTATATTGACATTTCAAATCTCTGATAATATACTAAGACAATATAATAACAAGTCTTATTTGTCCATGGATGATTCCTAAATTACTTTCATATTTATTTAGGCATAAAAGGGGCTAAACTCTATAAACTACCAAACAAGATAAAATCTCTCTGAAATGCCCTAAATTTTTTATCATAAGTTTTATATGACATAAGTAAGATTCCATAAATTTTTGGAAAATGATTCAATAATTAAGCCCCATTAATTCCATAAATCCTTTCATCTAATAATTATGAAATTCATTCAAAAATAATTAAATTCTCTGGAAGTGTTTAGTATGTCTATAAACACATGTATATTATTATCCAAGGTTAAAGAAATCATAATCTTGAATTTATACACAAAATACATTTCCCTATGCTTAATGTGACAGTGGATTAGAAATTAATTTCTGGGAGCTACATGACTCACCAGAAAATGAGAAATCACAATTTGTAATTCAAGATGACAGGTATAGGGTGACATTTAAATTTATCAAATAATGTCATAGTTCAACATTCTTCCAAATTAGGGACTTCTACTAAAATCAAATCCAATTAATTTGAGACTTCTCCCATGGGTTTGTATTATTTTATTAAGGACGAGAAAATTCCCAAATTTAATTCCGCCAAATGGGGCTAATTATTTTAATAATACAATTCCTAGGAAATAATTAAATATTTACTAAAACATTATACAAAAATGTTTTCTAAAAATTCTCAAATTCTCTAGAGATGTTCAATATGGCATTAGTCACTACTAGTTAAAAGTTCATAATCATGAGAGCCGTAATTAAAGAGTTATACACTTAATTTAAATTTATTAAAGTTTGGTCTGAGAGAAATTAAAATAATTCTCTAGGGAGTTCTAGACATTCCCAAAATATGCATACCCTCAATTTGGAAAGCTAAGACCAAGGGCTACAACTCTTATGTTGTCAACTTAGTCTGCATGTGCCACTAAGCCAGTCAAATTTGTAAATTTAAAAAGACTAGCTAAATGTGACACCTTAATTATTTTGTCATTTATGGGTATTGTGCTCAAATTATATAAGTGATCAAACATCCATGAAAACAGATCCAAATGATCTGAAACTTCAACCCTAGATTTTTATCTTGCATACAAGAATGTGTCCAAAAATTCACACATTTATATCAAGGAGAAGAGCTAAGTATTCCACTTATAAGACAAGTGTATAATTATCAAATAATTGATAAAACTATAGAAAAATCTTCACCAAAAATTATGAAACTTCTAAATATGTTTATTAACATATCTAACATGCAAGTACCAAATTTTACATTCATCAGAGGTGCATGTAAAGAAAAATACACAAAATACAAAAGGTACATGTTTAATGTGACATCAATTTTAAATTGTATTTTCGGGAGCTACAGTTAATTTCAAGTTTTGTGCCACCCCATTTTGGAAAGTACAGACAAGGGCTACAACTTTCATGTTGAGGTTATGTGTAGTATCTGTGAACAACCCCCATATCCATCGAGTGAGGCCCAGCGTGAAAGGCCGCCGAGACTTGTCGACTAGACCCAAGGGGTCTTAAGACCTTTGAGTATCGCCCGGCGAACCCCCGTAGTTCTCACCAGAAGAAGAGTAAGAGGCGAGAGGGGAGGGACGAGTGCCCCCCCTCTCGCCCGCGCCCAAGTAGGGGCGAGAGGGGAGGGGCGGGTGCCCCCCCTCTCGCCCGCGCCCAAGTAGGGGCGAGAGGGGAGGGGCGGGTGCCCCCCCTCTCGCCCGCGCCCAAGTAGGGGCGAGAGGGGAGGGGCGGGTGCCCCCCCTCTCCCCCGCGCCCAAGTAGGGGCGAGAGGGGAGGGGCGGGTGCCCCCCCTCTCGCCCGCGCCCAGGTAGGGGCGAGAGGGGAGGGGCGGGTGCTGCCCCTCTCGCCCGCGCCCAAGTAGGGGCGAGAGGGGAGGGGCGGGTGCCCCCCCTCTCGCCCGCGCCCAAGTAGGGGCGAGAGGGGAGGGGCGGGTGCCCCCCCTCTCGCCCGCGCCCAAGTAGGGGCGAGAGGGGAGGGGCGGGTGCCCCCCCTCTCGCCCGCGCCCAGCTAGGGGCGAGTGGAGGAGGGGCGGCGACCCCCTCTCTCGCCCTCTACCCTGGTAAGGGGGAGGATCCTTGGTCTCGCCCCACCCCAGCAAGGAGGCTCGCCGAGCTCCGCGAGGTAACCCCTCTCGCCCAGTTCCAGAGGGGGGGGGGGGGTTGATCTACGTTTAGTATCTCAGAACAGCGGGATTCGGCTATTTGCAGTCCAATTTTGGCTATTCGTAGTCCAGATCTGGGGGTATTTTGGTAATCTGGCAGATCAGTTTTTGGCTATTTGCAGCCCAACTTGGAAAACCTATAAATAGACCCTAAGGGGCACCAAAGGAGGGAGGACTTCTAGATTTCCAAATTTCGGATCTTCTCCTTCCCTTAGAGCTCTCCTTTGGTGCTTCTGGTTCAGCATTGGCTAGGGAGGGGAAGATCTCTCAGGTCTTCCGGGTGTGAGGTGGGACCACCTCGTTGTAGCCTAGAGTTCGTTTCCAAGTCCAAGTGCTCTTGCCTAGAGAGTTGGCTCGAGAGAAGTAGGTGTGAGACCACCCCTTTTTTGGGACCCCGAACTCCACGGAGACCGAATAGTCGGTTTCAACATTTTTGGTGCGGTGAGCGTGGAGAGTGGTCAGCACAGAAGTTCTTGAACCAAATCTCATGGCAGGAGACCTCGGAGGAGGAGACGATGAGGGGTCTCACATCCCAAGTGAGGTGGTAGGAAGGGGAGAGTTCATGGCGGCCATCAAGGGTATCATGGAGCTGCTCCAAGGCATCACCAGGGGAGGTGACTGCTCGGCTCCCTCCCCCCAGACACCGCCTTCTGGGTCGCAAGGAGTGCTCGCCCAGGGGGGTCAGGAGAGGTTGCCCCAGGGGGTCGGCCAGGCAAGGAACCGGTGACTGAGAGTGGCGAGCGGGACCTCGCCGGGCGAGTGCTTTTTCCTAGCCCGGTGAGTGGGGTCTCGCTCGGAGCAGGAGTCACGCAAGTGGAGCTCGCGAAGCCAACGAGTGGGGGGTCACCCTTTAGCGAGCTGATCATCTCGGCTCCCATCCCGGAAGGCTTCAAGGAGCCCAACATGACTTTTTATACCGGAAAGGATGATCCCGTCCAGCACCTACAGTGGTTCGAGGATACCGTCTCCATCAGGCCCATGACGGATGCGTTCAAGTGTCGTCTCTTCGCCACCACCCTGAGAGACAAAGCTAGGGACTGGTTCCACCAGCTCCCGGTTGGCTCCATTTACAGCTTCGAGGACTTAGGCCGAAGCTTCCAGCTACGCTTCTCCACATCCAAGAAGAGGAAGAAGAATGCTGAGTCCATTTTCCTGATCAAGCAGAGGCACGAGGAGACACTGGCCCAGTACATGGACAGATTCCAGGAGGAGATCTTGAACATCCAGGAGGTGCCAGGGTATGCCCTTCAGATGGCTTTCACCGTAGGGCTGCGAGAGAGCCTCTTCAAGATGCGCCTAACTAGGAACCCTCCCTTGTCCTTTGAGGACCTGATGGAAAAAGCTGCAAAGGAGATAGCCACCGAGGCGGCGAACCCGGGGCTGGCAAAGAAATTGGCGAAGTTGGTGGAGGCCGAGCCAAGAGAGCAAGGTGGCCTCAGGCAGCAGGAAGGAAGGAGGAGGGAAGAGCAGAGGGGTCGAGGGTACCAGGGACCCCAGGGGGGTCAGGAGCAAGGGAGGGGTCTCGCCCAAGGAGGGGGAAACTTCTACGGAGGCCAAGGGAGGCCCAACCCTCCTCCTTGGAGGCAGGCCCCTAGGCAGCTCCTACCCCCACCAGCTCAAGCTATGGCGATTCGAAGAGGAGGAGGAGTCGAAGCAAGAGACATCCCAGCCCGTAGGAGAAGGGGGGGGAAGGGCGGTGCCATACTGCGTCTACCACCAAGCAGAGGGGCATGCAACAACTACCTGCCCAGAATTCTTGGAGGTGAGAGAGGCGAGAGGTCAGACACAACATCAGCCGCCGGTGCGGATTGAAGAAGTTCCACCTGGAGCAGTAGTGGACGACGACATCTGCGAGGACCGAACTGACATAGGAGCCAAAGGATGGGTCGCGGTGATCCACAGGGGGGGGTAGGGATCGAGGCCACTCGTAAGGCAAGCCTCCATGTCGTATTTCGACGCAGCGTCGCTTCAACGTCACAGGACCCACCTCCCGAGGAGAAAATCACTTTCTCAAGCAGGGACATGCCAGATCACGAGGATCCATTCTGTGATGCGCTAGTCATTCAGACAGCCACCGAAGGTTACACTGTCTCTCGGATCCTCGCTGACAACGGGAGCTCTGTCAACGTCATTTTCAAGAAGGCATTTGACGAGTTGAAGGTGGAGTCAAGGAGGGTGCTGGCCTCAGATGGGCCCTTGTTCGGATTCTCCGGAGAAAGGAAAGAGGTGGAGGGTGGAGTTGGACTCCAAGTGACGATGGGGGGAGGCTCAAGGAACTGTCGGTTCGTCATAGTTGACGCTCCTAGCAGTTATAATGCCATCTTCGGAAGACCCCTCATCAGCGCCTTCCGATGTGTACCATCGTCCTTCCACCAGTGCCTCAAGTTCAACACTGGAGGAATCCAAGTCAGGATCCGCGGAGACCCCAGGATGGCGAGGCACTGCTACGTCACAGCCGTCAACAACATCTCTTGGCAAGCAGGGGCGGAGGAGATGGAGAAGATCATGTAGAGCATGAGCAGGATGGGAGTGGCAGGAGAAGCAGAGGAATGATCATCTCGCGCAAGCAGCCTGAGAAGCGAGTGCCATGAGGGGGGGGGGGGGGGGTATGTTGAGTTTATTTTTGTTTTTTGTTTTTTGTCGCTTTCCTTTGTAGCAAATTCTACCCCTCGCTGGTTGGGCCAGGAGGTTTTGACAAGGGAAATCCCCCCATTAGATGGATGAAGTTATTTTGCTTATATGAGAAGTAAGTTCAACGCCGAGATGTCCTCCTCACTCCAGGCTCTCACTAGCTGGGTGGGTCGAATGATCCTCGGAAGGAAAAGCTTGCCATCGAGATGTCCTCCTCACTCCAGGCTCTCACTAGCTGGGTGGGTCGAATGATCCTCGGATGGGTAAGTTCAACGCCGAGATGTCCTCCTCACTCCAGGCTCTCACTAGCTGGGTGGGTCGAATGATCCTCGGAAGGAAAAGCTTGCCATCGAGATGTCCTCCTCACTCCAGACTCTCACTAGCTGGGTGGGTCGAATGATCCTCGGATGGGTAAGTTCAACGCCGAGATGTCCTCCTCACTCCAGGCTCTCACTAGCTGGGTGGGTCGAATGATCCTCGGAAGGAAGAGCTTGCCATAGAGATGTCCTCGCCACTCCAGGCTCTCACTAGCTGGGTGTGTCGAATAATCCTCGGATGGGTAAGTTCAACGCTGAGATGTCCTCCTCACTCCAGGCTCTCACTAGCTGGGTGGGTCGAATGATCCTCGGAAGGAAGAGCTTGCCATCGAGATGTCCTCCTCACTCCAGGCTCTCACTAGCTGGGTGGGTTGAATGATCCTCGGATGGGTAAGTTCAACGCCGAGATGTCCTCCTCACTCCAGGCTCTCACTAGCTGGGTGGGTCGAATGATCCTCGGAAGGAAAAGCTTGCCATCGAGATGTCCTCCTCGCTCCAGGCTCTCACTAGCTGGGTGGGTCGAATGATCCTCGGATGGGTAAGTTCAACGCCGAGATGTCCTCTTCACTCCAGGCTCTCACTAGCTGGGTGGGTCGAATGATCCTCGGAAGGAAGAGCTTGCCATCGAGATGTCCTCCTCACTCCAGGCTTTCACTAGCTGGGTGGGTCGAATGATCCTCGGATGGGTAAGTTCAACGCCGAGATGTCCTCCTCACTCCAGGCTCTCACTAGCTGGGTGGGTCGAATGATCCTCGGGAGCGAGGTTCTGCCCCCCCCCCCCCCCCCCGATGGATATTTGGGCTTGGACTTTTCTTTCCGAGGTTGTGCCAACCTCGCAAAGAGCGGGGATTGTGTACAACCCCCATATCCATCGAGTGAGGCCCAGCGTGGAGGGCCGCTGAGACGTGTCGACTAGACCCAAGGGGTCTTAAGACCTTTGGGTATCGCCCGGCGAACCCCCGTAGCTCTCACCAGAAGAAGAGTAAGAGGCGAGAGGGGAGGGGCGGGTGCCCCCCCCCTCTCGCCCGCGCCCAAGTAGGGGCGAGAGGGGAGGGGCGGGTGCCCCCCCTCTCGCCCGCGCCCAAGTAGGGGCGAGAGGGGAGGGGCGGGTGCCCCCCCCCCCCCCTCTCGCCCGCGCCCAAGTAGGGGCAAGAGGGGAGGGGCGGGTGCCCCCCCCCCCCCCTCTCGCCCGCGCCCAGGTAGGGGCGAGAGGGGAGGGGCGGGTGCCCCCCTCTCGCCCGCGCCCAAGTAGGGGCGAGAGGGGAGGGGCGGGTGCCCCCCTCTCGCCCGCGCCCAAGTAGGGGCAAGAGGGGAGGGGCGGGTGCCCCCCCTCTTGCCCGCGCCCAAGTAGGGGCGAGAGGGGAGGGGCGGGTGCCCCCCCTCTCGCCCTCGCCCAGCTAGGGGCGAGAGGGGAGGGGAGGGTGCCCCCCCTCTCGCCCGCGCCCAGCTAGGGGCGAGTGGAGGAGGGGCGGCGACCCCCTCTCTCGCCCTCTACCCTGGTAAGGGGGAGGATCCTTGGTCTCGCCCCACCCCAGCAAGGAGGCTCGCCGAGCTCCGCGAGGTAACCCCTCTCGCCCAGTTCCAGAGGGGGGGGGGGTTGATCTGCGTTTAGTATCTCAGAACAGCGGGATTCGGCTATTTGCAGTCCAGTTTTGGCTATTCGCAGTCCAGATCTGGGGGTATTTTGGTAATCTGGCAGATCAGTTTTTGGCTATTTGCAGCCCAACTTGGAAAACCTATAAATAGACCCTAAGGGGCACCAAAGGAGGGAGGACTTCTAGATTTCCAAATTTCGGATCTTCTCCTTCCCTTAGAGCTCTCCTTTGGTGCTTCTGGTTCAGCATTGGCTAGGGAGGGGAAGATCTCTCAGGTCTTCCGGGTGTGAGGTGGGACCTCCTCGCTGTAGCCTAGGGTTCGTTTCCAAGTCCAAGTGCTCTTGCCTAGAGAGTTGGCTCGAGAGAAGTAGGTGTGAGACCACCCCTTTTTTGGGACCCCGAACTCCACGGAGACCGAGTAGTCGGTTTCAACAATCTGAGCTTTTCTTTTATTTCTCAGCTCTGTTTCTTAACTCCCTTCTCAATCTCCTCATATAGCATTCTCTAGCAATCCTACATCCTCAAACTTTACTTACTAACCAGTGGTGTTCCCATCTTTGAAGGCGATGCATATGATATCTGGCATGTCCAGATGCGTACTCTTTTTATTTCCCAAGTCCTATGAGATCTTACTCAGGGAGGATTTTCTCAACCATCAGATGCCAACCCCCTCGAGGCATGGTGTTGGGTATTGTGTCCACAATCACCTAGATTTGAAGATGTCCCCCAGTGAACTAAATGAATTGAGTATGTATTTGATGATTTCTGTTTAGATGTGTTATGACAGGTCTTAATGCTAAGTGCAAACCAAGGTCAGGTTGCAATGGATCACCAAACACAGTTCTGGACAATGTAATCCCTCATTGTGTAGAACAAAGTGTTGGTCCATGTGTAATCTCTCTTTTGGGGTGTACTTCATATACTCATAACTGAAGGTTTTCAAGGTTGAGGAGTGGAGCAGGTTTTCAGTAGAAAAGAAAGTTTTTCTAAGTCAATTCGTCGAGATGTCTCGGGACATTCCGACGAATCCCGACGAATCAAGACAGAAGCCATTTGTCTTGTTTAAAGAAGAAAATTCTGCAGTTAAGTCCATTCGTCGGATGTTCTCGTGAACTCCCGACGAATGCCGACGAATCAAGACAGAAGCCATTTGTCTTGTTTAAAGAAGAAATTTCTGCAGCTAAGTCCATTCGTCGGATGTTCTCGTGAACTCCCGACGAATCCCGACGAATCCCGACGAATGAAAACAGAAGGTGTCTTTCACGGGTTGTTCAGTGTTTTTCTGTGGCCAAGTCTTTTCGTCGGATGTTCACGTGAAGCCTCGACGAATGACGGACAAATGAATTTCAAATCTTTGTTTCGAATTCGAAAATTAGGGTTGGCCGCCACGTACAGTACACGTGTCGCTCCTCCCTTCTTTGTCGCACGAGCCGTTGAATTCCTCCCTATAAATAATCCTTTATTTTTAGGGCATCACACACATCTTTCTTCCTCACATGATTTGTTCAGAAACAAAAAGCTGTTCTCCTCTTCCTTTGCTGAGAAGTTTTCTGAGACCTAACATCTGCTGCTCAAGAGTTATTCTTCTTTGTTGTTAGAGTTTTCTCAGATAAGAAGGTCTTTGATCCTTGTGCTGCACTCCATACTGACGATTCTTTCGAGTAGATCAAAGGGCCTATTCAGATCAGGTTAGCCAAGTCTATTTTCTTCAAAATCTTTCAAGATCGAAGCTTTCTCTCTCAAGGAAGAAGAAGACTCAGTTTTCCCAAGATCTGAAGTTAATCTCTGTTGAGGTTTAGAAGAAGTATTTTTTATTTCTATCTCTATTTGATTTCTGTAGGAGTTTTTACTCCGAGTTATTTGTAGGAGTTGTTTGCTCCGAGTTGTAGGAGTTGTTTTACTCCGAGTTGTAGGAGTGGTATACTCCGAGTTGTAGGAGTTTTGACTCCGAGGTGTAAGATTATTTATAATCTGAGATTGGTGAAGTAGTCGAGTCTAGCCTCGTAGTGCTAGATAGGCGAGGCGGGAAAGAGGACTACCCACATCGGGGAACGTCTATAAAATCCTTGTGTCTGTGCTGTGCTTTATTGTGTTCATTTCTGTGTTATATTTTAATTCCGCGTGAAGACATAGAATCCACCTATTCACCCCCCTCTAGGTGATTTAGGCCGCAACTAGATACTTTCACATGGGAGGCAACACATGCAGAGACCTATACTGAAAACCTCAAAGAGAGATGATAAAGCACACCTGTACATACAACAAAGGATTCGTCAATGTTTGTTTCCAAAGATCATGGGTTCCCTCACATCCAAAGATGCTTGGGACATTTTGAAGATTGAATTTCAAGGGTCGGTCAAGGTACTTTCTATCAAACTTTAAAATATATGACAATAATTTGATACCTTGAAAATGCTAGATGAAGACAATGCTCACTCATATCTATCAAGAATCATCATTCTTACCAATCAAATTAAAAAGTATTGAGATGTCATAGATGGAAAAAGGTGGTTTTGGAAGTTCTTAAAAACCTCAACCAAAATTATGCCTTAATAGTCACCATAATGAAAGAAACTAAAGATGTCAGCACACTTATCACGACTGACCTAATAGGTTCTCTCCAAGCCCATGAAGAGAGAGAGAGAGAGTCAAAAAATGTGAAAGTCAGTCTTTGGAACAAGTCTTTCAGAGTAAGGTTATTGTTCAACTTGACAAGAAATATGCAGACCACAACATCAATGATGAGAAGGAAAAATCACCTCTTAACCCTCCTTTATTCTACACTATTTGCAAACGAAATAACCATGAGGCATAAAACTGCTTTTATAGGTGTAAAAGGTGCAAGAGGCCTACTCACCTTGCTAAGGATTGCTGGGTAAAACAGAAATACCCAAACAATGTAAAAGAAGAAGCTCACTTTGGAGAACAAAAAGATGATGGTTATGTGTTTTACTCTAGTAACTTCAGTAGTGAAGATGTTAATGTTTTATGGTATTTAGATGGTGGGTGCTCAAACCACATGACCTAAAATATGGATGCATTAGTTTACTTAGATGAAAGTGAGAACTCACAAGTTATCTTAGGTGATGGGAGTTCAAAACACATAAAAGGTAAATACACTATTGTAGTCAAGACAAAACTAAGAAAGTTCAAACATATTTCAGAGGTTCAATACATCCCAGGGCTTGCTCAAAACCTACTTACTGTAGGACAACTTCTCAAAAAGAGCTACATACTCATATTTGATGATCACTATTGTACCATCATTGAAAAGTCCACCTCACACATTATTGCCAAAGTCAAAATGACTAACAACAAGTGTTCCCATTAAACCTCGATCCCACAAGATCATTGAAATATGAAAATGACTGTAGATGTAGAAGGTCAGCTTTGGCACCAAAGGTTTGGACACCTTAACCTTGATGATCTAAAATAACTTCACACTCATGGTCTAGTTACTGGCCTCCCAAAGAGTGCAACACATCAACCCGGCCATATGCCATATTGCCATGTATGTGCCACAAACAAAATACACAAAATCCCTTTCCCTCTCTAGGCAACTAAGAAAACTTCATTACCATTGGACCTCATCCATGCCTACATTTGGGGACCATCAAGAACCCCCTCTATATTTGGTAAGTACTATTTCATGCTCATAGTGGACGACTTCACCAGAATGATGTTGGTTTATTCCTTAAGCCACAAATCAGAAGCCTTCAAGAAATTTAAAACCTTCACATCCTTGGTAGAGAATGAAATAAACTCAAAAATGAATCTCAAGAACAAACCGGGGAGAAGAATTTACCAGCAATGAGTTTGACACATATTGTTAGGAAGAAGGAATAAGAAGAGAGTTGAATGTTTGTTATACTCCTGAGCAAAACAGAGTAGCAAATAGGATAAATCAGACCATAGTTAAAATGACAAGATGCATGCTTCACCATAAACACATACTCAAGAAATTTTGGGTTGAAGTTATCAACACAGTAGTGTATCTCATCAACAGAGCTCCATGCAAAGCTCTAAATAACACAACCCCTCTTGAAGCTTGGTCAGGACATAAACCAAGTGTCAGCCATCTTAAAATCTTTGGAAGCCTAGTTTATAGCCTAGAGCCTCATCACAATCGAGATAAATTAGACGAGAAAGTTGTGAAAGGAATCTTGCTAGGCTATAGTGAAAAATCAAAGGCATATAGAATTTATAAACCATATATTTTCAAACTTACAACCACCAGGAATGTTATTGTTGACGAAGAAAAGAGTTGGGACTGGTGCGTGGCTCTGGGTCAGTCTTATCTCCCAGAGGTTGCACAGGATCAATCCACTGATAGTGAAGATGAACCTGCACCATCCATTTCATCTCTCAATTTTCCTCAATTAGAAATCACAAGTGTTGTTGACCCTATCATCAATGAAGACTCTTCATCCCCTTCATCAGCACGCAAATTCAAATTCATATCTGAAATCTACCAAAACCGTTGCGTTGCTCTATTCATAAAAGAACCCAACACATACTCAGAAGCTGCCACCAATGATCATTAGGTGCAAGCCATGGAAGAGGAATTGACGACTATTAAAAATAACAACACCTGGGAGCTAGCCGTGCTTCCCCCTCAAAAAATGGCCATCGACCTAAAATGGTTGTTTAAAATCAAGTATAATGAAGATGGAAACATTAAAAAATACAAAGCAGATTGGTTGCAAAAGGCTATTCTCAGAAGCCCGGTATTGATTATGCTGAGACTTTTGCTCCTATAACTCATTTTGAATCAATTCGAATGTTGTTAGCCATTACAACACAGTTCCAATTTCCTGTGTTCTAAATGGATGTACAGTCAGTATTTCTAAATGAAGTATAGAAGATGAAATAAATGTAAAGCAGCCCACAAGATATGAGAGATCGAAAGGGAGAAGAAGAGAATGTATTGCGTTTAAAGAAGGCTTTGTATGAGTTAAAGCAAGCCCCACGTGCTTGGAATTTCAAGATTGATACTCATCTGTTTGAGAATGGTTTCCACAGAACCAATTGCGAACCAGCCATGCATATCAAAAGAGAAGGAGAAAAGGAACTACTAATACTCTATTTATATGTTGACGACTTACTAATTGCAGATTCTAGCTTGAGCATGGTTGACAGTTTTAGACACCACTTCAAATCCAAATTCCAAATGACTTGAGCCTAACTCGATACTTCTTGGGGATTCAAATATATCAAACTCAGCATGCCACTTTATCACCCAAAGCAAGTATGCAGAAGATCTACTCACTCTCTTTGAAATGCATGATTCTCGACCCACATATACACCCATGGTTACTGGTGAAAAGTTTAACAAAGAAGATGGAGAACAAAAGATAGATCCAAAAAAATTAAGAAGTTTGATTGGTTCCTTGATATATTTAACCAATACCCGCCCTGACATAGAACTGACAATTAGCATCCTATCTAGATATATGCAAGCCCTGAGCATCAAACACCTTACTGCTGCAAAAAGAGTTCTGTGATATGTCAATGGAACCAGGCATTATGGATTGAAGTATATCAAGGATAACAAATTCCGACTGAGTGGATACTCTGATAGCGAATGGGCAGGGGGCACAAATGATTGAAGATGCACATATGACCATCTGTTTTTCTTAGAAGAAAACCTAATTTCCTGGAATTTCAAGAAGCAAAAAAACAATACCTCTATCCTCTACTGAAGCCGAGTACACAACTCTCAGCGAAGCAGCAAGAGAAGCTGTCTGGCTCAAGATGTCAGCGCTCTCACTTTCGTCTTCACGAAAGCGGACAAGACATTCTCACTTTCGTTCTCTACCGTTCTCAGAAGGAAAACACTTAGTTTTTTCCGAGAGGTGGCCTGTCACCCTCAGAACGTTCTCTCTCTCTCTCTCTAATATTGTAACGAGCGGCGGCCTGTCGCGCTCGAATTCTAAACTCCGAATTGTAACATCTCAGAAGATAGTGAAGTTTGGTCGGCACAGCTCCGACCACGTGATTTTTTACCCTTTCCAGGTTTTCCACGCTAAAAAGTCCATGTGTAATCAACGAATTTCTCTGAGACTGTTTGCGCGCTTAGTTCGCTCCCGAGCTAAGGTGGTTCAATTCGACCGGTCTACCAAGAGCCCTAAGCGACCCGCAACAGAGATAATCATAAATTAAGAGAAATTTTGATTTGCGTATAGACAAATACAATTTGCGAATAACAATTATTTTTTTTTCTCTTAGAAAAAAGATCTAAATACCAGGATCCTACCAAAATCGAAGAACGCTGTGGTCAAAATAGTCAGATTAAAAACAACATAAGTAATATCAACGGAAAATATTGATCGAAAACAATGACAATAAAGATAATATATTTAAACTTGATATAAGAGATTATCTGTTAAATGAGAATGAAATGATATATTAATTACACTTTGTTGTTAATATCAATCCATTGAAATGATATATTAATTAATATAAATTTTCAAAATTGAATAATAAATTAATAATAATATATAATTAATGTCATTATATTTTTTAACACGGGATCTAATTGAATAATAAACGTGGAAGAAGCTGTGCTCAGTTCCTGATTCCTTCGAAACCCCGTCTTCTACCTTTTCTCTCTCCATCTCTCAGAAATTTTCACCGTGATTTTGGAGCTCTTCTGCAATTCCTACAGTAGAATAAAGAAGAAAGATCGAGTGATACGCCATGGCCACCAGCGGGAACAACAGCATCAACGCTAAGCTTGTGCGTCAACTTTATTTTCTCTCGTCACCCTCGCATCGCTACTCCGATTTCAGTAATTATTCAATCTGAACATCTTCCCCTTTACTGGTGCTGCAGGTGCTACTCGGGGATATGGGCGCGGGTAAATCAAGCCTCGTTTTCCGCTTCGTAAAGGGCCAATTTCTTGAATTCCAGGTTTCTTTCCCGTCTTCCTCTTTTCTTCTAGGTTTCAATTTTGCATGAGCCGTCTATGGAATTATAAATCTCCTGTTTGTTATTTATGGGCTTGATCGCAGGAGTCGACGATCGGGGCGGCATTTTTCTCTCAGACGCTGGCTTTGAACGACGCGACTGTAAAGTTCGAGATCTGGGACACGGCGGGGCAGGAGAGGTACCACAGCCTCGCTCCCATGTACTACAGGGGCGCCGCCGCTGCCATCATCGTCTATGATATCACCAGCACGGTGTGTGAGGATTGCTTTCCTTTGCAGTCTTAAATGTACAGCTCTAATTTTGATTTAGTTTCACATATACTGAAATCCAGGAATCATTTGAACGTGCAAAAAAGTGGGTGCAAGAGCTGCAGAAGCAAGGTCTGTCGTCGTGCCTTTCATGATCATACTTCACTAGCTTTTAGCCTGAGAAATCTATGCATAAGACAATATGGATATCGACACAGGTAATCCGAACATGGTGACTGCTCTTGCTGGAAATAAGGCTGATTTGGAAGACAAAAGGAAGGTGGCGTTGGAGGCAAGTGCATTAATTCCAGGGGAAATTATATATATATTTGATTGAATTTCATTTTATCAGGGCGCTTGCAAAGCGCTCTACACCTTATTCCTACTGAAAAGCTTAAACTCTATGACTCTAGATATATTAAATTATATATATAATTGAAGTGATACGACTTGTTGTTCTTTGTCTATATTTGATTTGTTTTAATTTACTATCAGATCCCCTTCATTCTACCATTAAGAATTTTGATGACAGTAGGATGAACTTGAACCATGCTTCTTTAAATTGCTAAAACAAATTACAAATAACTATTGTGATGATGCATATCTTAGTCAGTCATACACCATTCTGATTTCTTACCTTCTTTTCTTAATTTTCACATCTTTAGATAAGTTGGGAGGCATTTTAGTTTTAGCTTTAGCCTTCATGTGGGTATGAGTCATGGTTTCCTTAATGTTGTTATCTATTGAGAGGAATTGTTATATAAAATCTTGCAGTACTACATTGTAGCATAAAAAATGTAACATACCTTTTTGGTATTTGTTGAAGTGGAGGTGTTGAGTGCTTCAATTATATGTTATACTTACTCTTTTACTTTCATGTTTCTTTCTCCTTGTGTTTTACCTTGCTAGTTTTCTTTCTCTATATTTGATTTTTTTAATCCTTTATTTTAATTTAATTTAGAGAGGATAAGAGACCAAACTTGATACAAGTAGGACGCTTCCTGGCAGTTGAAGGTGGTGGTTTATTGTGTAGTGAAACAATAATACAAAACTTTTGTAGTGATGAGGGTAGTACAACCTAAATAGAATTACATAAATCCTATTTAACATCCTGTCATACTGTTTTGTAATGTTTTTTGAATTCATGAGGAGATAAATATAAAAGGCCAACTAGATTTTCTTGGTCTTGCCGAACTCACAAGGACTCCTTCACTTGGCGAAACTTCATGACATTTGAAGATGGCGGTTTATTATGTGAAGAACAATAATACAAAGCTCTTGTAGTGATCGAGGGTAGTAAAACTATAACCCAAATAGAATGACTTGAATCCTATTTAACACCCCCCTCAAACTCATTGTGGATTGAGAACCGGGAGTTTGGAAATGAAGAACCAAAATTTTGGTTGAATCTGAGCATTGGTGAAAAGATCAACGACTTGTTCTTTGGAGGATATGTAATGAAGTGACACCCAATGTGCTTTGTGTTCTTTGATGTTTCACATGACAATCCAATTTCGTTCTTTTAATTTGTATTCCTCATAAAAGATTGGACTTGTGGGAATGTGAAGAGCCCCTTTGTTGTCGTAGTAGAGAAGAGTGTCAAGAGAAGCAATCACACCCATATATCATTGCAGACTAACCATTTTTAGCTCAACAATGGCGTCGGCCATCACTCAATACTCTGTTTCAGTGTTGGATGGGACATTATGTTGCACTTATTGCACCAACTGATAAGAGAAGATCCCAAGAATGATGATGTAGTAAGCAACATAATGTGGATGGTGAGGGTTAAACCTAATATTTGGTGGTCTTTTCAGACATTCTCGAAATCTCTCTCTCTTTTTTGCAACAATGACAGTCAATAATGAATTAAGGAACCTAGACTGCACTATTCATGAGAGAGGTGTAATAGTCGAAGATGTAGTCAAAACTCATATGGATTTTTTGGATTATAGAGGAGAGGATAATCGTCAACCTGGACAATAGGGACCGGTGGTGATGAATTTTTGAGATGGTGGGTGTTGGGATTGACCTCTTGAATGCCGCTTGGGAGTGCAATGGAAATAACAACAAAATATTGCAAATGCACGTACGGCCGCCGCACCGCATGATGATCACACCAACTATTACTACGTTTTAAATTTTGCACATGCACATTTAATTGTGAATTAATCAACATTTTTTCGTCAATTTTCACGCACGCACTTAGAACGAGAAGGGAAATATAAGTCTTACCTCAATTCTTCCTTCTCTCTTATTTTTTCTTCCTCTTCAAAGACTCGATTGAGACTCCCCCAAGGGGGATGAGCTCTTCTGTCTTTTCCACATTTCTCCACTAGATCTCATTTAGAAGCCAACATTGGGGGACATTGAGCCAATTGCGGGAAAAGTTTGCTTCCCCCCATTCCGATCCTTACTATTCCAACCAGTGACACGATCCATTTCTTGGGCACGCAACACAAAATCAGGCAGCGACAGATTTGGGCACAGGAAAAATCTATGTTGTGTATGATGCCATCAGAGCGGTGATGGATGCAAGTTAGGAAGAGACAGTCAAATTTCATAGGAGTTCTGCCTGTTGAAACACAACTTCGTATAGGAACCCTATTTTGTGTAAGAGCATAACATAGAGGAACATAGTGGAACCAGGAGAGTTAGAAGGCAAGGGCATCGTTTGATACCATTTTAACTCGGACGATACAAAATCTAACCTGGAATAAGGTGGAAGCACAACACTTCGGTTGCTGAATATGAGGATCCGAGTATTCATAGAATCAATAAAATGTAGCTGTTGAGATATTATTAAAGTCTATTAGTATGTGAGTGGGTTTAGTCCCACATCGTGAGTCAAATATTATGTGTCTTTGTAACTCCTATATATTATCCCCTATGTTGATGAATAAAACATCAAATATTATCTATTTCTCTCTTTTAACATGGTATCAGAGCAGAATCGATTATGAGAATTCTTTTTGTCACCCTAATTTCTTGGCGACCTAATTTCTCGGCGCTCTCTGATTTCCACTCATTTTTCCGCCTCTCGTTTCGATCACTGTCCGACTGCGCTGCTAGGAATTCCACCGGGTAGCTCTGCTCCTGTCGACGGAATCGACGCTTGATTCCAACGACGGGAGCGAGCCTTTCTCCCCTCCTCTGCGTCGACGATCGATTCTTCGTCAACCTCGGCTTCTTCTGAACCCATCGGCGTGCCTGCTTTCTCGTCTCGACGATCCCGTCACCGCTTGCTTCGATTGGACCCGACGAGCATCTTGTCATCATCGACTGGTCCAGTCGAGCCCCACTTCTTCGTTCCCGACTACGATCCCGTGGGGCTGCGATCCCGTCGACATCGACGATCCCGTCGCCTCGGCTTTTGTTTTCGTTGGAGCTTCTCCCGTCGAGATCTGATCCAGCCTCCGCTGCTTCTTCTGTCGTTGTTTCCGTCCAGCTCGGTTGCTGCCCTTATCGACGATGCCTCTCATGTCGACAGCCCCCCGTCACTGCTTTGACCCTTCTTCCGCTCGTCTCGTTGTGCCCGGTTGCTGCCCTTTATTCATCGATCACCCACTGCTGCTGATCCAGAGCTTCCGTGCCTCCTTTTTTGTTGATTCCTGCTGCTGTCCTCTCTTGAGATTGTTGGAGATGTTTTTCCCCCCCTTTTTTAGTAGCTTATGTGGTGTGTCCTACTGTTTGTTTACGTATTATTTTGTCTTTATTCACATGTTTCACGTGAGGGGGAGTGATTGGGACGAAGGCGACTCAGATGATCTTTCTCGACCTTTCGTCTTCGTTTCACACGGCCTCCAGGCTTATGTCGTATGCGTCTCCCCATATTTTCTTTTGATTGGTCGCGTGTTGGGGATGCGATTGATGTTGGTGTTCTAATCTCAGTGGGTTGTGTCGCGTGGGACCGTGTCGTGCGAGACTGTGTCGTGTGGGATCGCCCTTTGTGTGGATTATCCCCGGTTGCCCGTTTGATGATTTGCTCCACATCTTTCATTCTTTTTCACATGTGTGTAGGTGTTGTTGGTTGACCTGATTCCAGCGAGTCCACATCGTGTGTGGGTCCTGCGTCGTGTGTGGGTCTGCGTCGTCTATGGTTATTCCCCCGGTTTGGAATATTTTCCAGGTGGCTCGTCTGATGTTTTGTCCCACATCGCCTACCTCCGTTGCCTTTATTTGATGTGTCCAAGCTGGAGGTTCCCCTTCAGCTTGAGGGGGAGTATTGAGATATTAATATTTAATTTTATTAGTATGTGAGTGTGTTTAGTCCCACATCATGAGTCAAGTATTATGTGTATTTGTAACTCCTATATATTACTCTCTATGTGGATGAATAAAACATCAAGTATTATCTATTTCTCTCTTTTAACAGTAGCACTTGTAGTTGGCGGGAGTAGTGTAACTTAAATATAATATAGCACAAATTCAGAAGTATGTTTAACAATTTGGATTCATTATCAGAATTGAGGTGATTTGTATTTTTTTTGTATTCAACCATGTTTCCTCTAAATTAAGTCTTTTTTTCAATCTCACTATGGGTGTCTAAAGCCTTACAATGCGTTAAGAGAAAATCTACAATTATCCATAGAGCGGGCCCAGTTAAGAGCCCATTAACTTCTTTGTATTTAGTCCCGCATCTTAGAATGGATTTAGGCTCCTCTCTCGCCTTCTATATAAATGTACATTTACTTGTAGCAATGTAACACTTGAATGAGAAATTAATAGAAAATAAAATATTTTCATCTTTTTTTCATGTTTTTCTACTTGCAGCGAAGATAATTTTTCTTAACAAGAGTGCCTCGCGGAACCAGTCTGACCCCGCACCTCTCCTTCGTGACTCTTCCCGTGCGTCGAGGAACCCCCCTCTCTCCCTGCTGTTTTTATAAGCATTGCGTTGCGTCTGGGACCTGCATTGCTTTCGCTCAATTGATATCCGCCGCCCTCGTCTTCTCGCACAGCTCGAGTGTCCGCTTTTGTCGTGAGGGAAAAAAAGAGGTGGACACTGCTCTTTCGATTTGCTTATGTTCGCCATTTTGTCTGACCACATAACTTGCTCACACAATCTGCCCGCATCGATTGCTCGCCTGCCCGCATCGATTGCTCTCCTGCCCGCATCAATTGCTCGCCTGCCCGCAACTTACTGCTCGCCTGCCTGCAGCCTCCTGCTCGCCTGCCCGCAGCCTCCTGCTCGCCTGACCGCAGCCTCCTGCTCGCCTGCCCGCAGCCTCCTGCTCTCCTGCCCGCAGCCTCCTGCTCGCCTGCCCGCAGCCTCCTGCTCGCCTGCCCGCAGCCTCCTGCTCGCCTGCCCGCCTGCCCGCAGCCTCCTGCTCGCCTGCCCGCCTGCCCGCAGCCTCCTGCTCGCCTGCCCGCAGCCTCCCGCTCGCCTGCCCGCAGCCTCCCGCTCGCCTGCTCGCATAGCGTGCTAGCCGCCTCCTACTCATCTGCTCGCATAGCGTGCTCGCACAGTCTGCTCGCATAGGGTGTTCGCACAGTCTGCTCGCATCGATTGCTCTCCTGTTCCCATCCTCCTGCTCGCCAGTTCACGGCCTCCTGCTCGCCAGCTCGCGGCCTCCTGCTCGCCAGCTCGCGGCCTCCCGCTCGCCAGCTCGCGGCCTCCCGCTCGCCAGCTCGCGGCCTCCCGCTCGCCAGCTCGCGGCCTCCCGCTCGCCAGCTCGCGGCCTCCCGCTCGCCAGCTCGCGGCCTCCCGCTCGCCAGCTCGCGGCCTCCCGCTCGCCAGCTCGCGGCCTCCCGCTCGCCAGCTCGCGGCCTCCCGCTCGCCAGCTCGCGGCCTCCCGCTCGCCAGCTCGCGGCCTCCTGCTCCGCTGCCCGCCTGTTCGCAGACTTCTGCCCGCCTTCCCGCAGCCTTCCGCTCGCACAGCTTGCGACATCTACTCGCACAGTCTGATTGTTCGCACAGTCCGATTGCTTGCACAGTTCGCTAGCTTCTGTTCGCAGGCTTCTGTGTCGAGCTTGCCGCGCTTGTTTTTGTTCGCAGCCTTCTGTGCCGAGATTGCTGCGTTTGCTGCCTTCCTCTAATCCTCGAAGGTTCTCTTCTTCCTTCTCATTTAATGGATTTGAATGATATCTCGTCTCTTCTGGCCCGTGCTGCGACTCCTCTATCTGAAGTTCAGGATGAAATTCAGATCACCAATATCTCTCTTAGTGGGAAGAAGAACTTTGTTGAGTGGGTGCACTCCATATGCCGGGTTCTTCAAACCTAAGGCCTCCTTGATCATCTGACTAAGGCTACTTCTACTGAGCCCACTGAGGATTGACTTCGTGATGATGGTTGTGTCCAATCATGGATCCTCAACTCTATGGACAGTGAACCATACCGTATGACCATGTATTATGAGACGGCCAAGGCCATTTGGATGAACTTCACTCCCTCTATTCCGGCAAGGACAACCTGCAACACCTGTTTGACATCGTCAAGGATCTTCAGTCTCTCGAACCAGGGGTGGATGGAGACTTAGGTGGCGTTTGGTTGGGCTGTTAGGCTGCGGTGCGGCTGGGATGCACCATGATTTTGGTAATAAGCAAGGTTTGGTTCGACTTTTTTTTGTAAACGCCGTTTCATTCAATCTGCCGTCTGTGTTATATTCCCAGACGCGACTCCAAGCTGCAGTAAACCGTAGAAGCTCCGCGATTCTTCCCTCCCGTAACCCTACCCGATTTCGCGAGCGGCAATATCCCGATTACCCCACCTCGCTGTTGTCGAAGAGAAGAGACGAGAGGGTAGAGAGAGAGTGAGAGAAAGAGAGAGAGAGACGTGGCAAGATCCAGTTGATAGAGCGGGAAGCAAATGTTCTTGTGAAGATCTCGGTGGGAAGTTGTTGAAGCAAAAGAAGATTCTGGGAGGTCAGAGGCCATGGCGGCCAATGCTGGGATGGTGGCAGGGTCTCACAAGAGAAACGAGTTCGTGATGATTCGACGCGATAGAGAATCGGGGGTATGTTCTCATATTCTAATTTTTTTTCCTTGGATTACAGTAAAGAGTGCTGATCAGATTGGTCAGATCCTAAGTGGATCTTGCATTTACTAGGGTTATATTATGCGTTCAGTGGGATTTCTGCTATGGTGCAAGTCTTTCTTGTGAAAACTTTTGATTTGCAGGGATGTATGTGCATGTGAGCGTGTGCAGGGATGTATGTGCATATGAGCGTGTTTATGTGTATGTGTGTGTTTATTTATTGTTTTGTATGTGTATGTATGTGTGCGTGTGTTTGTGTGTATGTAGGTGTGTGTATATGTGTCGTTGAGTGTGTATTGTGTATTTTTACTGTGTGTGTATGTGTTTTTTTTATTGTCTGTGTGTATGTGTGTGTTTGTGTGTATGTAGTGTGTGTGTATATGTGTATTTTCACTCAAAACTTTGTTTTGTTTCCAAACAAATTTTTCAAAACTCCGTTTTACAAACTCAATTTCATCCAAACAGTTTTATAACAAAACTGTGTTTTTTAGAATCAACACTTTTCCTATCAGCAGCTTTCCATCAACAACTTTCCATCGACAACAACCCAACCAAACGGAGCCTTGACTCTGTTTGGTTGGGCTGTTGCTGATGAAAGCTGCAGATAGAAAATGAAGTTTGAGACAAGTGTTGTTTCTGAAAAACATAGTTTTGCTAAAAAAACTGTTGGGGTGAAATGTAGTTTGCAAAACAGAGTTTTGGAAAAATTGTTTGGGAACAAAACAGAGTCTTGAGTGAATTTTTTTTTCATAAAATGATAACCAACACAAAAAAAATATTAAAAAGATTTTTTTTCATAATACGATAACCAACACAATAATACATGATATACACACATACACATACACACACATTCATACCCATATCACAAATACATATACACACCCAAAATAACTTACACACACATACACCTACTCATATACACACATACACATACATATACATGATATACACATGCACATTCATACACACACATTCATAGTTTCCTTGACAACACTATCAAAATCCACTGCCTGTTTGAGACCACAACTATCGACACTAATGAAAACAGCTAGACCAGAACCAATTACATCATAATAGGATGTGCAACTAATATTCCTCACAATTTTGTTTCCTAAAAAGTTTGAAGGAGGGTTCTTCTGGAACAAAATTTTGATAAATGTTTTCATCAATAAAAACAAGCAGAAAAATAATGATAAATGTTTTCATCAATGGCTGCTGTGGTCCTATGTTTGACAATAACGAGTGACCGAAGCTAAGAGAATGGGAAGGAGAAGACCTTCGGGGTTGCTGATCAGCTTCTTGGCTCTGTACGACATCGTAGCACAGGAATCAGATCCTCGGAATCCCCTTATTTAATCAGGCGAAACTCATACCAATACACGGGAAACCTTAACAGAGAGAAGTGGAGAGAGTGGGAATGGCGGAGAGGGCGACCGATATTGGACGCCGGAGTTTGTGAGGAGGCGTCGGCGCTTCGTCGTTTTCGGAGAGCAGCGTCCGCCTGCTCACCGTACAGTCGAGCGGAGAGAAGGCAACGATGTCATCGCTTCGTCGGTTTGGAAGAAGTGTAGAGAGGCTCGCGGGATCGGAATGCTCAAACGCGCGGTTGAACTGGAGGGGGGAGCAGTGGACCGAAAATGAAGAAATTTTGCGTTTATTAATAAACGCAGTCTAGTAAACGCCGACCCAAACACTGCTTATTAATCAACCGCCGTTTTCGGCCATCCGCACACCCCAAATCAGCCGAACCAAGCTAGTACTTTACCTCCTTTGTTGCGCGCTCCAAAACTCTAGTCGAGGCTTGGATTCAACATCAGCCTCCAACAGTGGATCTTGCTGCCCAACGTGCCCAGAAAGAAGTTGTTGGCATCGCCATGATGATGACCCGTGTTCCGCTTCATCTCCACAACGTTCGGGCTCAGATCCTTTCTTCAACCACCATTCCCCCTCTCTCGGATGTGTGCTACATGCTCTTAAAAGTCACCCCGCCACCTGATGCTCCAGGGACACTCTCTCCGTCTCTCCTCCAGCACTCTTCTATATCTCACCCAGCTCCTCCTTCCGCTCGTGGAGGTCGCACAGGCTCCCAGGGTAGGGGTCGAAATGGCAGGACTCATCCCAGGTGTCACGACCGTCTCGACAAAAGTCAGAGTGCGCTTCGGGGCGGGCCGTGATGCCACATGCATGGGCGGAAAGGATTCCATGCCTGCTAAGGCGGAAACAAAAATACTACAAATAATTTTAAAATAGATACTTTTGAGTAAAACATGTTGATTTATTGCGGAAGCTGTAAAATGTGAGTTTGAAACAGGTGCACATGCATTTTGCAGAAGAACTTAAGATACAAGTTTTGGAACAAAAATTTATGCAGTGATCATCGCAGATGAATGAGCATGCAAAACTTGCCAAATTCTAGTACATATGATATTTAGCCTAGCAGTTGTCCATGAAACAAGAGAAAATGACTGATCGTAATTATTACATAACAGAATTATCCGATAGTAAACGAAATGAAACACAAACACAAAACCTGAAGCTTGACGCAGATCGGCTCAGGAAGCAGGCGGCGCAGGCACGAACGCTAAGACAAATTCCAAAACAAGAAGGAAAAGCCTCAGAACATTGGAGATCAACAGTAAACAAGCTATAAATTTAGGTACGTGCAGAAGAAATTAGAAATTCTAAGGTACCAGTTAATCCTGAAGCAAGTTAGTGAAACAGGCAAGTAACTGAAACAAGCAGAACTATCTGGAATTATTAACCTACTCCAGAGTATAGCATAGACATTCTTGCAACGACATAAGTTGTAATCGTTGAAATGCGTAGGTGTTTACAGTGTGTGCACATGGTTCACACTCAAGTTCAAGTGTAAGTCTTACTAGAATAAAAGTATTTCTTGCTTACCGTGACCATGAAATCAAAACGATACACTATCTAAACCCTAGCTTCCAAGATTTGCTTATGACAAGCAAGACCTAAGTGATTCAGAAATTTATGCTCACTATGACAGGTCCTTTGTTCTTATTAGGGATTCAAGAGGGAACCCAAGTCAAGGAGTTTCATCAATTAAACCCTACCTTTCAATGTTAACTTATGTTATTAATGACTTAGTGCAGGATTTCGTAGATTCTAGCATATCAATACATGTAACCCAAATACTGATTCAAATATACAAGTGTATATTTTACAAACGTGAACATAGGTGCATGACATTAGATAATTTAAAAGATTCATAGATTGGTGATTCTAATTGAAACAGACTCACGCTGAAGAAAAACATCAGATCAAGAAATAGACTTTATCTAAGTCTTTTAACCAAACAGACATAAGAAACATGATTCGATGACTCAAAGAACTCGAAAGAGAGTTTTGAAACTTGCGGGTTCAAATATTCACAAGTAATACGATTATTATAATATTATTATCTAGGATATCAAGTATTCCTTTACATTAAGCCATTCCAAAACACGAATATCTTCTAAATAGACACATGTACGACTCAAACATTTCATATCAAACACATTTCGTCTAATTGCTAGCAAGGAATCTTAACATTTGTCAATATACCAATTAATGTTCATGCTAAAAAAAGAACTACTAATCCTCCAATTAAAATCATCATTTCACATTTCAAATTCGTGTTATCCCAAACGCGTGAAACCTCAAACTACTATCAAGTCAAGTCAAGCAATCAAAAACTAAACTTATTTGATGAAACATGTATTCAAAGGTGAAACATAACATCATAAGAACATGCCAGGCTAAATAAAAATTCAATGTTTGCAAGAGAGAGATCTCTACTTGCCCTAAATGAGGCTAAATCTGACGGCGGCGGCGAAGCGGTGCAATCAAAAACAGAAATCATAATCCGAACCTGATCAAGCACAACGAAAGTGATGCAGCATAAATTATTACGCTAACACATGCATTCTACGACGCGAAAATTAACAAAAGAGTGCTTAGCAAAATTACCTCCCTCGAAAGTGAGGGGAGAAGGAATTACAACGTGGGAACCGGAGATTTGGCGGCGCTTAAGGCTAGGGAAACCCTAAATCGGAAGGGTCTTCAAGAGGTCCCGCCAAGAGATTCGAAGATCAGCGCCGGAAATCACAAATAAATCGGGATTAGATGAATATAGGAGGGACAAAAACTCAGATTCACAAAATTGCAACAAATAAGCAAATTGGGGCACGAATAAATCATTAGGGTTTATGAAAATTCTGAAATCAAGGGAGAAAGAGAGGAATTTTACCCAAGGAACTTCGATCCGGGCTCGAGGAGGAGAGGGAAGAAAACCCTAGATTTTCCTCCCGAAATCAACGGCCAAAACGATGAGGGAGAGCAGTTGTCGGCTGCCGGAGGGGAGCAGAAACTGCTGCCGGCCCTTGAGGAGGCTGCTGCCGACCATTGGAAGGGGAAGAGAGAGTTGTCGGCTGCTGGAGGGGAAAGGGTTGTCGTCGGCTGCTGGAGGGGAAAGGGTTGTCGTCGGCTAGAGGAGTCGGAGGAGAAGGGGGTGGCGCCGAGAGCAGGAGGCGGCGATGGCTCTGCGCGCGGGAGATAGAGCGGGAGACGGCAATGGCTCTGCGCGCGGGAGACGGGAGCGGGAGCGGAAATCGGGAGACCTAGCAGAGTGGTTTTGCGGGATCAGAAGAGTCTTGCGGGATTTAAAACAGGGGAGCTGGGTGCGGCTAGGGAATTAAAAGGGGAACCTCCCTTAATTTACAAAATTGACATGATGAGATTTAATAAAATTAAAACCCCCTTTTTTTGATATAAGGGTTGCGGCTAGACAAAAGAGGGAGGGTTGTTACACCAGGTGTACTTATTGTGGCCGAGATGATCATCTTGAGACAACATGTTATCGTAAGCATGGAGTGCCTCCACCACAACATGCCTTCGTTACAGTCGATGCATCTTCCACCACTCGCACCGACATTGACGCCTTGCGGACCCAACTCCAGTATCTCCACGGGCTGATCAGTCGTTCTTCTGGCTCTGTTGCTTCTATCTCCTGTGAAGGTATCTCCTGTCTCTCCTATAATCCAACTTGGATTGTGGACTCTGATGCCACACACCACATTACTTTGCAGAAACTGTCTCAGTACTTGAACTCTGCACATCCCAAATTTATCACAGTGGCTAATGGTGACACCACTCCTATTTGCAGTTCTGCTGATGTGCCCCTCACTTCATCTATCTCTCTTCACTCGACCCTTCATGCTCCGGGCTCTCCTTTCAATCTTCATTCTGTTAGTCATCTTACTCAAGACTTTGATTGCTCTATAACCTTTTCTTCCTCCTCTTTTGTTGTGCAAGATCGACGAACGCAAAATATCATTGGTAAATGACGTTTGTCCAACGGGCTCTACACTCTGGATGTTTCTCCCACAGTCTCTCCTCTGTTACCTCTGTTGAACAGGCACCGACGTCTCAGGCATGCTCCTCTGTCAATTCTCAAGAAGGCTCTTCCCGATATATCCCTCACCGACTTCGCACGCGAGTCGTGTATCTTCAGCAAACAACATCGTTCTTCTTTCCCGCCTCATTGTACTCGGAGTAATGCTCATTTTGTTTTAGTTCATTCTGATATTTGAGGATCTGATAAAACAGCTAGTGCTTCTGGTTCTGGTTATTTTTTTTACATTTATTGATGATTACTCTCGCATGACCTGGTTATACTTACTTTGTGATCGCTCTGAACTACCTTGTGTATTTCATGTCTTTATTGTTGAGACTCGTACATAGTTATCCAGCCCTACTAAAGCTCTTCGGACAGACAATGCACGCAAATATGCGAGTCGTGCTTTTAAAAATCTACGTACTGAGTTCAGGATCATCCATAAAACATCGTGTGCTTATTCCCCCCAACAAAATAGGGCAGCTGAGCGCAAAAAACGTCACCCCCTTGAGGTTGCTCGCTCACTTATGTTTCAAATGCAGGTTCCCAAGCTTTATTGACATTTTGCGGGTTCTACTGTCTGTTATCTCATCAATTGCTTGCCCTCGTCTGTTCTTAACTTTGCGACTCCCTTCAGTCTTCTCTTTCCATCCACACCGCCCTTTCACATACTACCTCGTGTCTTTGGCTGCGCCTGCTATGTTCACTGCTTTGACCCTTCCACAGACAAACTTGCTCCCCGAGCTACTAGATATATGTTTGTTGGATATTCCCGCACTCAGAAAGGATATGTCTGTTATTCTCCAGTTGATTGCAACGTGATTACGCCTGCGGATGTGACCTTCCTCGAAGACCAGCCGTTTCACTCGTTAGCTACAACTTCTCCAGCATCTCCTACACTGCCGCGCCCTGCCATTCCTGTTGACTTTACTTTTCCTCCTCTCCTACCCACTTCGGCCTCCATACCATCTAAACCGCCTCTTCTACGAGTATACACTAGACATCCTCCTCGTTTAGATGCTCTACCATAATTACACTCTACTAATGATCTCTGCAGACTGCTGATCCGACACTGGCTTCTACAACTCACCCTCTATCAAATTATGTATCATTGCATCACCTGTCTCCGATGCTCGAAAAATTTGCAACTTCTTTGTCGTCTATTTCCATACTTACTTATCTACAGGAGGCTCTTCAGCATCCGGGTTGGCGGGCGGCTATGGATGAAGAAATGACTGCTTTTTGGGCAAATCAAACTTGAGATCTCGTCCCTCTTCCTCTTGGCCAGACATGTGTGAGACTGGGTTGTAAGTGGGTCTTTGCCATCAAGCATGGTCCGGATGGGACAGTTGAACGTCTAAAAGCTCGTATCGTGGCTCGTGGTTTTACTCAGCAACATGTTCTCGACTGCGATGAGACCTTCTCATTAGCCGCAAAATTGAATACTGTTCGTGTCTTGATCTCTCTGGTTGTTCATCGACAGTGGCCGCTACATCAATTAGACATAAAAAATGCTTTCCTGAATGACCTTGTTGAGACTGTCTACATGCACCAGCCTCCCGACTTTGAGACCACGGGGGAGTCTCTTGTATGTCACCTTAAAAAAATTTATGTATGGTCTCAAACAGTCTCCTGGAGTGTGATTTGACAAGTTCAGTCGGGTTGTTCATGATGTTGGCTTTACTCGGAGCTCAACCAACTTCTCCCTATTCACTCGACGTCGCCCGACAAACACAATGATACTCTTGATGTTTGTTGATGATATTTTGATTACAGGTGATGATGTTGGGAAAATGATTTCTCTTAACCCCTGAACATAAGTTGAATATGAATTCCAAGAAAAGAAAATCAAGGTTAAGTAAATATGCGTTGAACAGTATTCGACGCAACGTCGAGATAAAGTCGACGTTTCTATCAGAATGAGTCGAAGTAGCTCTAAGCAGAATTCGACGTATCCTATGTCGACGTAGCTCTGACTTCTAGTCGACGTATCTTGAGAAGTCGACGCACCCTAGTCGACGCACCTTCCTTATTCTCCTCTCGACGTCCAGACAGGATGTATTCGACGCTTGCGTCGAATAGTAATCGACGCACGTCGATCTTTATGACAGAATTCAAAATCGCCAGTTCTCTTTCCTTATCTTATAGATCTGATTTATATGGAATCAATTTATGTCTTATAGCCGTTCTGAATCTTTCTTTTCCTCTATTAGATTCTTGGCTAATTTGATAAAATTCATATGGACATTATTTGAAATTGGAATGAATTCTTTCCTTCTATTGGTATGCTAACTATGGAAATATTTCTATCCTTCTAATTCTCTGTCTGATAATTAATTTTCCTCCTATGAGTATTATTTGAATGAACAGAGCTATATATATATGAAGGAGGTCGACAGAAAAACCAAGGAGGGATCCACCATTTTACTCATTGAAAAAGAGGAAAAGCTCCCAAGTGATAAAGAGAGAATTGGGAAATAGCCCTGCAGCAATATTCAAGCATTCTTCTTCTCCTGCTTCTGAAGTCACTCTGCTGCAAATTCTGATAGCTCTCACATAAGAGGGAAAAGCTACAAATCTTCTTCTCTCTATAGAAGAAAGATTTAATTCACTACTTCTTGTGCTTCCAATCTTCTTGCTAGGAAGAAGATTCATTTTTGTCTTAAATACTTCTTTCTCCTTTTCTCATTTTCATACTCACATACTGTAAAAGAGTTTTTAGAACCACTCTTCAAAAAATTCAGTTGTACTGGTTCTAAGAGTCTCCTTGTCAAAAGACTCAGTTGGTTCTAAGAGTCTCCTTATCAAAAGACTCAGGGTGGTTCTAAGAGTCTCCTTATCAAAAGACTCAGTGCAAGATAGTGAATTCCTACCAAGGGGTAGAAGAGTGGACTACCCAAAGTTTGGGGAACCACTATATTTTCTTGTGTTGTGTTGTGATTTCTTTTTTTTGCATTTACTTTCTTTATTTGTTTAATTCTTGTTGGTGTGTGTGAGAAGCTCTAACATATATATATATATATATATATATATTTACTTTGCACAAAATATTTTAAATCTCTATTCACCCCCCCTCTAGAGAATTTTAGTGAGGTTAACTGTGCACTTTCAGATGATTTCAAAGGCATGCACATGATCAAGAAACACTTGACCTCTTCGTTCCAGACTAAAGACTTGGGAAATCTCCAGTTCTTTCTTGGTATCGAGGTGGCTCGGCGTCCTGATGACCTTGTCTTATCTCAACGGAAGTACTACCTTGACCTTCTTCATGATGCTGACTACTCTGGATGCAAGCCCGTTGACACACATATGGATGCCAATCACAAGCTCTGGATCATTCCTCTGACTATGATCTACTCCTTACAAACCTAGAGTACTATCATCGTCTTGTGGGAAAGCTGATTTATCTTACAGTTACAAGATCTGATATATCCTTTGCCGTTGGTGTTGTCAGTCGATTTATGCATGCTCCACAGATCTCTCACCTCCAAGCAGTTAAGTGCATCCTCAGATATCTAAAGACTGCTCCTGAACGAGGGCTTGTATACAAGTCCTCTTCCTTATCTCTAATTGTCTATTTTGATGCTGACTATACTGGTTCTTTGGATGATCGTCGTTCCACTAGTGGTTATTGCATGTACTTTGGTGGACACCTTGTTACCTGACGAAGCAAGAAGCAATACGTACGCTCATCTGCCGAAGCTGAGAGTCGTTCAATGACATCTGTCGTTTCTGAGCTTTCATGGTTGGAAAGCCTTCTAAGAGACTCGGGTGTCACATTCTCCTCTCCGACCACTCTTTTTTGTGACAGTCAAGCTGCTATCCATATTGTCAAGAATCCTGTTTTCCATAAACCTACCAAATACATTGAAGTCGACTGCCATTTTGTTTGGGAAAATGTTCAACTAAAGAAATTAGAATTAAGATATGTTCCTGTTGTCGGGCAAATTGTTGACATTCTTACGAAGGCTTTATCACGTCGACTATTTTATCAGTTCCTGTCCAAGCTTGGTTCCTACGATTTGTATGCTCCAATTTGCGGGGGAGTGTTAAGAGAAAAATCTACAAAAGTCCATAGAGCAGGCCCCGTTAAGAGCCCATTAACTTTTTTGTATTTAGTCTCACATCTTAGAATGGGATTTAGGCTCCTCTCTCTCCTTCTATATAAATGTACATTTACTTGTAACAATGTAACACTTGAATGAAAAATTAATAGAAAAGAAAATATTTTCCTCTTTTTTCATGTTTTTCTACATAATATAACAGTGGTGCCCCTGTTCAGGAAGCACATACTTATGCCGAGGAGAATGGCCTTTTCTTCAAGGAAACATCTGCAAAAACAGCCACCAATGTCAATGAGATATTCCATGAAATAGGTATTTATTTTTATGTACTTCAGGTTGCAGCTAAGGACTATTTTGATATCTTATAATTTTGTCTGTATACAGTAAGAGCAGTTCGACCCCACTATAGTGGGATAAAGGCTTTAAGTGTTGTTGTTGTTGTTGTACAGTAAGAGCAGTTGAAATCACACTTATTGGGGTATATTTTATGCATTATAGTCTCCAAACTGTTTAATGTTCTATATATTTTATGTCAAGATTCTTGGAGATAAAATTTGTTTATTTTCACTCTCTTTATCTGCAAGCACTGCTGGCCGACCCCACGTCCCGGCCGCCATTCTCGCTTATTGGGGGCCGCCTCTTCCACCGAGATAGACTCATTCTCTCATTATCCTCGTCGAGGATTCCGTGTTTGTTAGCTGAGTTCCACTCCACGCCGTCGGGCGGCCACGCTGGAGCTTTTCGGACATCGGCGCTTAGCCGCATCGCTCTATTGGCCCCACATGCTTCGCCAGGTGCCGGCCTACGTGCCGGCCTGCCTGCCTCGCCAGAAGGCCAAGTACGAGACCATGTTTCCCAGCGGTCTCCTACAGCCCCTGCCGATTCCTGAGCGTGTTTGGGAGAACATCGCAATGGACTTCATCACCCGGCTACCCCGCTCCAACGGGTTTGATTGCATATTGGTGGTCGTGGACCGTCCGACGAAGTACGCCCACTTCGTCCCTCTGCGCCACCCCTACACCGCGGCGTCCGTGGCCGACAGCTTCATTGCGGAGATCGTACGTCTTCATGGTTTTCCCCGCTCTATTGTGAGCGATCGAGACCCACTCTTCCTCAGTAGCTTCTGGACCTCTTTGTTCCGACTTCAGGGCACCCACCTCCGGATGAGCACGACATACCACCCCCAGTCGGACAACCAGTCTGAGGTGCTCAACCGGTGCTTGGAGACATATCTGCGCTGCTTTATCGGCGAGCGACCCGGCTCGTGGGCCAAATGTTTATGCTGGGCAGAGTACTCCTACAACACCGCATACCACCACGCCGCCCACACTTCCCCATTCGAGACGGTCTATGGCCGGCCACCGCCGACCGTGCTCCGACATCTACCCGGGGAATGCCCAGTTGCTAGCTTGGCGGACCACCTACATGATAGGGATGTCATCTTGGATAGTTTGAAGCATCATCTTCGGCGTGCACTGGCCAAGATGGTTTCCTTTGCCAATCGGAAACGTCGGGACCTCACATTTCAAGTAGGAGAGCGGGTGTTCATCAAACTCCACCCCTACCGACAACTCACGGTCGCCCGCCGCTCTTGCCCCAAGCTAGCTCCGCGTTTCTACGGACGGTTTGAGATTATTAGCCGCATAAAGCCGTCGCCTACCGCCTCCGCCTTCCGGACACCTCTCGCATCCACCCAGTGTTTCATGTGTCACAACTGCAGCGCGTCGTCGGCGATCACCCCGTCATCGACCACATTCCGACCGACTTGGATTTTTCCGGCTCCGACCCCCTCTATCCCGAGGCCATTGTTGATCGGCACCACCACACGGTCGGAGACGCCCAACCGGAGGAGATACGAGTGGCCTGGCGAAACCGCCCTCTTACCGCCGCGACTTGGCTCCTTCGTGATGATTTTCGTCGACAGTTTCCCGATTACTGCCTTGAGGACAAGACCAATTTCCTAGACGGAGGTATTGTTACCGACATCCAGGCAGATGAGGCGGAGTGACAGGTCTACTCGAGAAGGAAGCGCGCGACGACACCGAGCCCCGCACCGATACGGGCGGTTCCGCGGAGGCGATCTAGGGGGGCCGACCGGTCCCAAGTTATCCTTGGCGTTCAGCTTTATTTTATTATTATGTTTGTATTTGTTTTAATGTTGGACTCTTGATGTATGGTGGATCCCCTCTATATAAGGGATCACCTTAGGGTTTTTTGGCTATCTTTGGATCAATTATCTAAGTTGGGGATGCTCCCCTCTCTCCCTCTCTATCTCTCTCTCCCGTTTATCTCTCTCTCCCGTCTATCTCTCTCTCTCGCTCGGTCTAGCTAGCGCCTCCTCCGCCGACGGTATCACTCAGCGATAGATATCGCCCCGCTACCGACGCGATACCCTAGGCGGTATCATTCTCCTTCGCGTCTGAGCCCTAACCCCGCGGCTTCGCCGATGCCCATGTGGTCTAAAAAAGAATTCCTCTTTCAAAGCTTTCCTTGCTAGCCAAGGAACCATTCATCAATTCTCCTGTACCTATACACCGGAACAGAACGGAGTGACGGAACGCAAGAATCGTCATCTCCTGAATGTGACCCAGTGTCTTCTTCGTGGGTCTCATGTCCCCAAGTTGTTTTGGAGTGCTGCCCTCCTTACGGGGACCTTCTTGGTCAACCGTCAGCCTTGTCAGCCTTTAGCAGGTCGGGTTCCCCTCAGTCTTCTATCTCCCCGCCATCCTCTTTTTCCTGTTCCCCTACTAGTGTTCGGATGCGTGTGTTTTGTCCAGGACCATAGTCCGACTCAGACAAAACTTGATGACAAAGCTATCCGGTGCTTATTTTTGGGATATTCCTCCTCTTCCAAGGGATATCGGTGTTTTGACCCATCTTCTCGCAGGACTTTTCACTCTCTGGATGTTACGTTCTTTGAGAATGTCCCATTCTTTGGCGCATCTCCTGTTTCCGTTGCTCCTCCTCCGCCACAGCCGGCTCCAATTTCCTTAGCTCCGCTGCACAACTCGCTTCCGTTGCGGACATACACCCGTGGCCCACGTGGGCCTTCACATGTCCACCCCTTACTTCGGGATCCACCGGTAGATCCCAGCTCACAGGACCTTGTGCCACATTCTCTTGCAGGTGATGTTCTTCCCTCCTCTGACTTGCCCATTTCCCTTCGCAAGGGTCATCGCTTTTGTGTTACTAATCATCCTGTGGCAAGCTTTGTGTCCTACCAGCGTCTTTCCCAGAGTTGCCAGACTTACCTGACTGTTACCGACCAGATCAGAGCTCCGAGTTCGACGACTGAGGCCCTCCAGCACCCAGAGTGGGTCGCGGCCATGCAGGATGAGATGTCCGCTTTACAGAAGACTGGCACTTGGCATTTGGTTCCTCTTCCCGCAGGCCAGAAGACGGTTGGTTGCCGTTGGGTCAACACCGTCAAGTATAATGCTGACGGTTCTCTTGATCGCTACAAGGCCCGCCTTGTCGCAAAGGGCTTCACCCAGACTCTAGAGGATTACGGCGTGACTTTTGCCCCTGTGGCCAAGCTCTCTACTGCGCGTCTTCTTGTTTCTCTTGTTGCCTGCCATGGGTGGCCTCTTCATCAGTTGGACGTAAAGAATGCTTTCCTCAATGACGATCTTGCTGAGGAAATTTATATGGACCCCCCCCCCCCCCGGTTACAAGCTTCAGGGGGAGTATTTGGGGCGTATTTTCCTTTTGCAGAAGTCCTTGTATGGGCTGAAGCTGTCCCCTCGAGCGTGGTTTGAGCGGTTTGGTACCGTTGTGCTTCAGAGTGGGTTCACCAGATGTCATGCCTATCACACGTGTTTTGTTCGGATTGTTGTGGATGGTCGTAGGGTCATTATTCTTGTTTATGTGGATGACATCATCCTTACCGGTGACGACAACTCATGGATACTTCAGATCAAGGTGGTGCTTCAGAAGGCATTTGAGGTAAAAAAATTGGGGCCTCTGAAGTACTTTCTCGGGATTGAGGTGGCCAGATCTCGGCAAGGGATCTCTTTGTCTCAGCGCAAGTATACACTCGATCTCTTGTGTGATACTGGTCTTCTTGGGTGCTCTCCTGTGTCTACACCCATGGATTCGAACCACCGCTTACATGCAGAGTCTGGTGATCCTCTCCCTAAGCCGGGCCGATACCAACGTCTTGTTTGGAGGCTTATTTACTTGACCAACACTCGGCCCGACATTAACTTTGTTGTGAGTGTGGTCAGTCAGTTCATGCATGCTCCCCAGACTTCTCACCTGGATGCAGCATTTCGGATCCTCCACCACTTGAAGGGATCTCCTGGCCTCGGGCTCTTCTATCGATCGTCTCCGTCCCCCGGTCTCACTTGTTACACGGATTCTGACTATGCTGGTTCCCTCACCGATCGGCGTTCTACTTCGGGGATGTGCACCTCCTATGGTGGCAATCTTATCTCCTGGAAAAGCAAGAAGCAGAGTGTTGTCTCCCACTCGTCTGCTGAGGCTGAGTACCGGGCTATGGCTCATGGTGCTACTGAGCTTCTCTGGCTGTGTACTCTCTTGACTGATCTTGGTTTCCCTTCTTCTGATTCCTCGACACTTGTTTGAGACAACCAGTCCGCTCTTATGCTAGCCTCCGAATCTGTTCTGCACGAGTGGACTAAGCATATTGAGGTTGATATTCACTTTCGCAGGGAGCACATTCGTTCAGGGACTCTTGAAGCGTCCTATGTTCCCTCCGTAGAGCAAATTGTCGATGCCTTCACCAAGGCGGTTGGACATTCCAGTCTCATCTCTACTTGTGGAAAGATGGGCTTGCTTGATCTCTTCGCGCAGCTTGAGGGAGAGTATTGAGTAGTTTTTTATATTTGTATTTATGTTTTAGTCCCACATTGCGGGTTCCATGTTTGTATATTTGTAATTTATATTTCCCCAATGTGGATGAATACGATAAGTTTTCTTTCCTAATCTAATTGTCTATGCCCAATGGACTTTCAGGTTCAACACTTGTGGGAGTAGTAGGGCTGGTGGTATCGTCAAAAGGAACATGGGCAACATCAACAACGTACTGAATAGTCGCCGATGAAATCATGTGAGACGCTTTAGAGTGAGCGGTTGATGAGGATAGCACATCCAATGAGGCGATCAGAGGATTGAGGGCCTGCGCCGCGGGGGGGGGGGGGGGGGGGGGGGGGGGGGGGGGGTGTAATGTCCATAAGTAGTCTGCAGTTGGGGATGAAAGGTAGAGACAGGCAGGGAGGTAGACCATGATGGAGGACCCTGCGGCTAGGTCGACACCGTACAACAAGGCGGAGATGGAACACGACTCCGATCAGTAGTTGATAACATGGACGGTCTTGGTCCGATGCCTAACAAAATGAGGATGGAGCAGGGCTTCGACAGGTACCTGATCCCTGTTGGCGAGGTCTTTGGACGACTCTGGTTCAAATGCGCACAATAGAAGAAAAGCAGCCCTGACACTTCCTAGCTTAGCAGATCTCCCCATTCAATGCAGAGAAAAAAAATCAGGGAAGAGAACCCAAAACTCATCTTGCTCTGAGACCATGATGAGTTTTAGAGGATCGATACATCGCACAAAGGTCAGATTAACATGGTGAAGAAAAAACCAATCTTAGAACTCCATATACTGCTCATAACCTGAGTTGTTTCTTATTGAAAAACCATAATACCGCATCATTTCTTTTTGGGTTTTAAATGGCTAACTCAAAACAAAAAAGAACAGAGAATAAAAAAACTGGGTTCACCAAGAAAAGAACAGGTTCACACTCATTTTCCAACAGCCCTTTTTCATTTCAATTCAGATAAAAGATCTAATGATGCTAATAGTCATGTTCTCTATTTTATGATTGGAAAGTAGACATGCATACTGATTTATAAGGGCTATGGCACCCCTAATAACTGTCATATAAAAGCTCAATACTATTAGAAATGTAACCTTTCATCTTGATTTTACTGTGGATAATTGTTACTTAGTCACGGATTCCGAGATAGAGAAGGAGGTGGGGGGGGGGGGGGGAGAGGAGGTGGATGAAAGGGGGAGAGGAGGAGAAGAGAAAAACCCTAGGGTTCCATTTCCATTATACTTTCAAGATAATCCAAATGAGAGATACACATAGGCTTAGCCTAATTCCGAAGTACGCAAGGGAAAATGGTAAATAACCCACGTCCCGAAATACATGTGTGATAATAAAAAGATAAGGCTTACAGGTATACTACACCGGTGCGCACTACTGGCGAACCTCTAGCGTCAAGTTGGGATCTGTGTCCACGTCACGTTGGTCCCGACGTAGACATATGCGTCGTGTCCTCTTCTCCTCGTCCATTGCCCTCTTCCGTCTTCGTAACAATACCGTCCTCTAGAAAATTCGCCTTGTCCTCAAGGAAGAAGAAACTTCCTGGACGCACTGCAGCTGGGATGGTGGAGGGAGGCCGAGCTGGTAGGCTCGTCGTCGTGCCACAAGTATGCGGCAAAATCTACTATCGCTTGCTGCTGAGAAGGATGGGGTACCGCCGGGAAAAGTACGCCTCCCCTGCCAAGAGGAAAGGGACTCCCACTTGAGAAAAGTTCATCATCATGCGGGTCCAGTTGATATACACGTCCTCGAGGGTACGAAATCATGCGACACCGAGTATGACGTCAAGATAACTAAACTCAAAAGAGTAGAAATCTACGCGGAGAGGGCAGGGGCTCACAGTCATGTGCAGGTCCGTACAGAGGCCCTCAGTGGTAGTGCGGTGATCGTCGCCCAAGCAATCAACGAGAGGAGGATAAGGAGACAGGCAAATGTTGAGTTGTATCGCCAGATGTAGGGAGATGAAATTGTGGCTGACCCTACTATCAATCAGCACCGTCGGTGAGTTCTAGTCAGGGAACCAATGAGCGTCATAGTGAGGGGGCCAGATGTGCCACCAACCACAGAGCATAGAGTTCTAAACAATGTAGACGTGCAGGGGGACCCATGGCAGCAGGTGATTCATCGCCCTTTAAGGCTTCGAAATCCCCAAGTGTGATCTCTGGGTCTTCTTCGCCAATGGTGATGCGGAGCTCCTTTAAAGGACAATCATGAGTCATGGAGTAGGGTTGTTTACAACAAAAACATAGGCCTATAGTGTGAAGATCATAGTACTCTTGGTTGGTCATCTAGGGGTCGTTCGACGGTCGGGGCGGTCAGGGAGGTGGTTCGAGATGCGGGGGAGCCGTGGTATGCACCTGGGGTGGTTGCTGGAAGGCTGTTGGAGGGTAGGCAATCGGTTGGGGCGTAGAACTTCCCGGTGGCTGGCTGGTGTCGACGGAGGTGACATTAAAGTCCGCCTCCACCAAGCGGGCGAGATCCATAACATCAGTAATCGCCCGGGGGTGGTGAGTGTGAAAGCGAGACCGGATGTGGGGAGGGAGCCCATGCATGAAGAAGTCCAAGTAATGATCTTCCGGTAGACAAGGAACGTGCGTTGCCAAGGCAATGAACTCGTCGATGTAGTCGTCAAGGAGACCCGATTGACGGACACCACATAAACCTTCTACGATGGTCCCGGAATAGCGAACATCATAGTGGAGGATGAGGTCCTGTTGGAGTTCCGCCCAAGAGAGTGAAGTGTTGTTTTGTCGCAGTCAATGGACCCAATGGAGGATCGATTCCTCCATGCCGATGAGAGTCATAACAACCTTTTGCGACTCAAGAGTCGTATGAAAGTCGAAGATTTTTTCCGCACTGGGAATCCACCCCACTAGGCCGGTGCCATTGAAGGAGGGAACGTCGAACGAATGGTGAACTGGAGGGATGCCCTCCGATGGTGGAACCAGATCCCGTGGAAGGTTCGGATGCATCCCGAGAAGAGAAGGCGACGCCATGTTGGAGGTCGAGTAGGAACTCGCTCGGCCAGCGAGGAGGGCATCAAACTTCGCGTCCAACCACTACATCGGGTCTTGGAGGGAAGCAATGGATGCCTCATGGACATTGAGGCGGCAGGAGGGTTGGATCTGTGGGGGGCTGAGCTGCGGGAGCGTCTGAAGGTCCCATTGAGCGAAGGCGGGGCATACAAATGTTGGCTTGGTGGACAGAGCACAAAAACAGTGTGGATCGGCGGACTGGAATGCCACAAGAGCTCTGCTGGCGGAATCAGAAGAAGACAGAAGGCGGAATCGCGCGGATCTGGAAGGCGTGCGAGTTGCGAGCTGAGACGAGTCATGTCGACGCGTGACGAGGCCTATCGACGCGACAAGGTTGGCGCGTGAGAGTGCGACGCAGTCGCGATCAGCCGAGACCATAGGCGCGCTGGAAAGAGCGTTGTGGGATCGGCTGGAGTGACGAAAGCGGGTGTTGAATCGATTCGGGCGGTGAAAACCGCGTCCTGAAGATGGTAGGTCGGACCAAATGTTACGTAGTCAGGCATTCCGAGAAGGGGGAGGGGGAGAGAACAGGAGGAAATGGGGCGAGGAGGAGAAGAGAAAACCCCTAGGGTTCCATTTTCATCATACTTCCAAGATAATCCAAATGAGAGATACACATAAGCTTATATAGTGTCTAGTTCTGAAGTATGCAAGGACAAACGATAAATAACCCACTGCACGAAATACATGTGCGATAATAAAAAGATAAGGCTGACGGGTCATAGGTGTGCTACACCCGTGCGCACTATTGGCGAGCGTTCGCCTTCGAGTTGGAATCCGTGTCCACATCGCCTTGGTCACGACGTCGACATATGCGCCGTATCCTCATCTCCTTCTCCATTGCCCTTCCGTCTTCGTAACAATAATTCTACATTTTGGTGGCAATTAGGTCGTTACAGTTTTCAGCAGTGCTCACGTGGTGTCATATTAGAATGCAGAGGAACATGTCATTGGTAGTCCATTTCCTCTTTTTCTCAACACAAGTACACATGTGCTGGTTCTTATACTTGAAAAGTCAGAGTTGTGTGTGCTAGTGAGCATTGAATGCATCATCAATTTTATCCTTCTATGATGCGATCCTATATCCTTTTTCCTCTTGTTTTCTGATTGAATTGATTACTTTGTAAGTTTCTGTTGGAAAATTTGTAAAAGTTGTAAAATTAAGATGATTACACTTTTTGTTCTGCTGGTTTATTTAATTTCTTTAAAGTGAAAAATTTCTACGGCTGGAGGCTATTATTTTCCTATTTACTCATTTATTGTTGCAACATTATAAATATTGATGTTTTCATCTTCTTCACATGTTCTCCTAAAGGGTTTAACAGTAATAGTGCAAGTCCATAACATGATTAATGTATAAAAATAGCTAGACTTGCATTTTAGACTGCCTTTTTTGCTTTCCTTTTTGACTTTAACCCCTTTAAAGTTGATAGTTTTCTACATCTGCTACCTCTAACATTGGTACTAGTAGGTCAAATCTTATTGAGTTATTCTAAGTAAGATGAACGTTTTAATTTTGAAGGCATTTAAACTCGCCTTTTTAATCCATATTTCTTTTCTTCTTATTACTCCTTGAGCTGGGAAAAAAATCTGCTACTGTGAAACAGTGCATTAGTAGGAAAGCAATATATAGTTTAAGTTAATGAATCCTTTACATATTCATGGTGTTAAGTTTTTTTTATAATTTATGTGTTACCAGCAGATGCTATTGTTCCCTAGTTTTTTCCTAGTTTACTAATCTTTGTAAATCATTTTAATTTCTGCTGTTGTCAATAAACATTCCTATCTTCTGCATTCAGCAAAAAGACTTCCACGGGCCCAGCCAGCTCAACATCCTGCAGGAGTGGTTCTTACAGATAGAGCAGCTGAACAATCACGCACTTCAGCATGCTGTACTTAGGTACCATAACTATGCTAGAAGCATTTAACTTTTATTAGTAGATTACTTATTATTTAAAACTAGGATAGAGCAAGTTATATCCTTAAATTGGTGAATTATCATTGCTTTATGCTGGCTTTTCAATAACAAGGTGCGAACCTAGTTTAAGTTGTTATTGTTAGAACGTATACCTTTACGTTACGGTGTATTCTCCCCTATATAAATGGGACCCTACTATTTAATAATGTAATCTAATTAGCCCTAATTAACATGGTATCAGAGCTACCACTCACGTGCGGCTAAGGAACGCCTCCCGCTTCTGATTGGCGCTTCCGATCTCGCTTCCGCCTCCCCTCCCGGCTTCCTCTCTCTCTCTCTCTCTCTCTCTCTCTCTCTCTCTCTCTCTCTCTCTCTCTCTCTCTCTCCGCTTTTGCATCTCGCCTCAGCGTCGCAGCCCTCCTCTGTAGTGCCGATCGGCGCTCGACGCAGACGTCGGCCGATCGGCGCTATTCCGCCTGGATGCTTCCTATGACGAGCCTCCGGCGGTCCGATTGACTTCACGTTTCGGCAAAAGTTTCGCTTTGCCTCCCTTTTCCTCCCTCTCAAGTTTCGTGTGATTCCAACGGTTGGATGTCTTCCCATCTTCGATCTAGGGTTTACTTTGTTGACGAGGAGAATGACTCCTAACCCTCCACTCCTAACCCTCCATTGATGCTCGTTCCCCCTTCTTCTCTTTGACAGGGTGTTCTTCTCTACTTCATTCAATCTTCTAGGCGGTTTGGTTGCGTTTTGTTTTCATGTTGGACATTAGTGATTCTGGTACCTCCACGACCCCCGCTGGATCTATACGGGTTGGTCAAGATCACATCTATTCTCAGCTTACCACAATCCTCCTTGATGACACCAACTATTTGTCTTGGTCCCGCTCCATTACCCTTGCCTTAAAGAGTCGACATCTCTTTGGTTATATCAACGACACCACCACTACTCCTGCTACGACTTCTGCTGCTTGGCCTAAATGGGAGTCAGAAAACTCCCTTGTCATGTCATGGCTCATTAAATCCATGCATGAATTATCTTATCCTGGATACTACTGCAGATATATGGAAGCGCGTCTACCTATTCCCGCAAGGGGAATGCGACCAAATCTTTTAGCTTCGCCGCAAGATTGGGAATCTCCGTCAGGGGGATCGTCCTCCTTCTGCCTATTACCTTGAGTTTACCCAGCTCTATCAGGAGCACGATCATTTTGACTCTCTCGTTATGGTGTGCAATGCGGATGCACTCTTGCTGAAGAACCGCGAGGATCGAAATCGGGTATTTGAGTTACTACATGGATTGCACAAAGATTTTGTTCAGATTACTGTCTAGATCTTGGGGCGTGTTCTTATTTCCTCACTTTCTGAGGTTTACAATATTGTTCAACAAGAGTTTGATCGATGACAGTCCTGGAACACCGCCAACCTTCTGCAGGGATCTGCTTTGGTGGTTCATCAACCCAATTATGTCAGTCGTGCTTCTCGTGATTGCAAGCCTAAGTCGACAGATAGGGATCACCTCACATGTGACTATTGTGGCAAGTCTCATCATACTCGGGATACTTGCTATAGCCTTCATGGCTTTCCTCCTCCTAGAGGTGGATCGACTCTTCGTGGTGGTCGCGGCCGTGATAGGACTCCTGGACGGCCTCCTCACTCCGCTCATCTAACCGAGACTTCCGATGGTGGTTCTTCTCAGTCGTCCTCCTCGTCGTTTGATGCACGGTCTTACTACTGAGCCTGCAAATGCCCCTATGACAGCATCTGTTCTTGCCTACACAGGTACATCGAGTGCCAACTCTGCTTCTACTGGTCCTACTCAGTGGATTATTGATTTCGGCGCCTCCGATCAAATGATCGGTTCTGCTTCGGGTTTTGTATCTTATTCCCTTTTTCTGGCAGAGATAAAGTGAGCATTGCTGATGGTTCATTTGCTTCTATTGCTGGGAAAGGCTCCATTCCTTGTTCTTCTCTCACTTTATCCTCTATACTTCATGTTTCAAAGTTCACCAGTAGTCTACTTTCTGTTAGTCATTTGACTAATTCTCTTCTTTTCCTTCTCATTGTGTCTTTCAGGATCTGAAGACGGGGCAGGTGATTGGCTCTGGTAGCATGAAGGGTGGCATTTACGTGTTTGAATCTTCTTCTGGGTCTACTCCTCCGCAAGCTCTCCACTCTTCGCAGACCTCCACCTTGCTCACCTGGCATCGTCGACTTGGCCACCCTTCTATTGCGACCATGCAACGCTTATTTCATGCTTTTTCTCCTCGTGTTTTAAACATTTTGTTTGTGACATCTATGTTGCCAAACACCATTGTATTCCTGTTCATCATGTTTCATTACCTAGTACAACTCATTTTCATATTATTCATACTGATGTGTGGGGTCTTGCCCTGTTGCCTCTATTAATGGATGTTTTTGGTTTATTATATTTATTGACTTTTTTTCCCACACAACTTGGGTTTATCTGATGAAAAATAAAAATGAGGTGTTTTCTATCTTCCAAAAACTTCATACCATGGTTTCTACTCAATTTTCTGTCACTATTAAAATCCTTCGTAGTGATAATGGTCTGGAGTATGTCAACGCTTCATTGGAGGACTATCTTGCTGCTCATGGCATTCTTCATCAAACCTTGTGTGTTCACTCTCCATCTCAGAACGGAGTCGCTGAACGAAAGAATCGTCACCTCTTGGAGGTGGCTCACTGCTTATTCTTCACTATGAAGCTCCCAAAATACTACTGGGGAGATGCAGTTCTCACGCCTGCCTATCTCATAAATCCCATGCCCTCTTCAGTTCTGGGACATCAAACCCCCTTACTATCTTAGGGGTTACACTGACGTCTCTACCACCCAAAACTTTTGGTTGCGTCTTCTCTCACATACACTCTCTGGCCAGGTCCAAGCTTGACCCTCGGGCCTTTAAATGTGTGTTCATTGGCTATTGACCCACTCAGAAGGGGTATAAATGTTATCATCCCCCGACTAAAATGATTTTTGTCATGATGGATATCACATTTCGTAAATTTGAACCTTATTATGTGGCCTCACTTCAGGGGGAGCCCGCATATACGGGTGAAGTGAGCTCACCTATTTTACCCTTACCGATTCCCCCTTCACATTTTTACATACTGTTGAGACTCCCAATCAGGGGGAGCCTCCTTATAAAGAACATGAGTTACAGGTGTACACCAGACGGGGTAGAGCTAACACAAAGGCTCATCACACGCCACCAACACCAATGCCAGCTTCGTCAACGAATTCTTCTGAACCTCCCATTGCCCTTCGAAAAAAGGTATCAGATCTTGCACCTAACATCAACTATCTCGTTATGTTTCCTATAAGGCTCTGACTTCTTCCTACAAAGCTTTTGTCTCCTCCCTTGCATTTGTCTCCATTTTGTCCACATAACAGGAGGCTCTTGTGCATGAACAGTAAAAATAGGCTATCATTGAAGAATTGAATGCTTTGGAAAAGAATTGTACCTGGGACCTAACTCCTCTTCCGTATGGAAAGAAGGTCTTCGGTTGTAAGTGTGTGTTTACCGTGAAGCAGAACTCTGAAGGTTTGGTTGAACGGTTCAAAGCAAGGTTGGTGGCAAGGGGGTATACTCAAACCTTGGGGATTGATTATCAAGACACTTTTGCCCCCGTCGCAAAAATGAACTCTATATGAGTTTTGCTATCATGTGCTGCATGCAAGAGTTGGGGCCTTATCCAATTGGACGTGAAGAATGCTTTCCGTCATGGGAGTTTAGATGAAGAGGTATATATGTCTCTCCCTCTAGGTTTTTCCCCTTCCGAATCTGAAGGGAAAGTGTGTCGGTTAAAAAAAACACTTTACGGCCTGAAGCAATCTCCGAGGGCCTGGTTTGGTTGGTTTCACGAAGTCATGATTTCACTTGGATACAAACAAAGTCACGCTGATCATTCTTTGTTTATGAAACGGAGAACAAATTTGTTAACTGCTCTCATTGTTTATGTTGATGACATCGTCATAACATGAGACGATATTGAAGAAGCAAAAACTTTGAAGGTGAATTTGACGAGAAAGTTTAAAGTAAAAGATCCGGGGAAACTTAATTTTTTTTGGGAATTGAGGTAGCAAGATCTAAACGGGGTGTCTTCATCTCCCAGAGAAAATACACCCTTGATTTGCTGGAACAATCTGGTATGAGTCGTTGTAGACCTACTGATACACCTATGGAGGTGAATCATAATCTTAGAAGAGATGATGGTGACCCTATTGAAGACGTGGCTGGCTATCAACGCCTTGTTGGAAGATTAATCTATTTATCCCATACTCGTCTCGACATAACTTATGTTGTTGGAGTCGTTAGCCAATATATGCATTCCCCAAAGACGAGACATCTAGATGCGTTCATCGCCTTTACCAGGAAGGGGGATCCCGTTCACTTCCAATACAAATTTGAAAATTGAAGTTTTTACTGATGCCGATTGGGCTGAGTCTGTTGAAGACAGGCGATCTACATTCGGGTATTACTATGAAGCTCCCAAAATACTACTAGGGAGATGCAGTTCTCACGACTGCCTATCTCATAAATCCCATGCCCTCTTCAGTTCTGGGACATCAAACCCCCTTACTATCTTAGCGGTTACACTGACGTCTCTACCACCCAAAACTTTTGGTTGCGTCTTCTTCTCTCACATACACTCTCTGGCCAGGTCCAAGTTTGACCCTCGGGCCTTTAAATGTGTGTTCATTGGCTATTCACCCACTCAGAAGGGGTATAAATGTTATCATCCCCCGACTAAAATGATTTTTGTCATGATGGATATCACGTTTCGTAAATTTGAACCTTATTATGTGGCCTCACTTCAGGGGGAGCCCGCATATACGGGTGAAGTGAGCTCACCTATTTTACCCTTACCGATTCCCCCTTCACATTTTTACATACTGTTGAGACTCCCAATCAGGGGGAGCCTCCTTATAAAGAACATGAGTTACAGGTGTACACCAGACGGGGTAGAGCTAACACAAAGGCTCATCACACGCCACCAACACCAATGCCAGCTTCGTCAACGAATTCTTCTGAACCTCCCATTGCCCTTCGAAAAAAGGTATCAGATCTTGCACCTAACATCAACTATCTCGTTATGTTTCCTATAAGGCTCTGACTTCTTCCTACAAAGCTTTTGTCTCCTCCCTTGCATTTGTCTCCATTTTGTCCACATAACAGGAGGCTCTTGTGCATGAACAGTAAAAATAGGCTATCATTGAAGAATTGAATGCTTTGGAAAAGAATTGTACCTGGGACCTAACTCCTCTTCCGTATGGAAAGAAGGTCTTCGGTTGTAAGTGTGTGTTTACCGTGAAGCAGAACTCTGAAGGTTTGGTTGAACGGTTCAAAGCAAGGTTGGTGGCAAGGGGGTATACTCAAACCTTGGGGATTGATTATCAAGACACTTTTGCCCCCGTCGCAAAAATGAACTCTATATGAGTTTTGCTATCATGTGCTGCATGCAAGAGTTGGGGCCTTATCCAATTGGACGTGAAGAATGCTTTCCGTCATGGGAGTTTAGATGAAGAGGTATATATGTCTCTCCCTCTAGGTTTTTCCCCTTCCGAATCTGAAGGGAAAGTGTGTCGGTTAAAAAAACACTTTACGGCCTGAAGCAATCTCCGAGGGCCTGGTTTGGTTGGTTTCACGAAGTCATGATTTCACTTGGATACAAACAAAGTCACGCTGATCATTCTTTGTTTATGAAACGGAGAACAAATTTGTTAACTGCTCTCATTGTTTATGTTGATGACATCGTCATAACATGAGACGATATTGAAGAAGCAAAAACTTTGAAGGTGAATTTGACGAGAAAGTTTAAAGTAAAAGATCCGGGGAAACTTAATTTTTTTTGGGAATTGAGGTAGCAAGATCTAAACGGGGTGTCTTCATCTCCCAGAGAAAATACACCCTTGATTTGCTGGAACAATCTGGTATGAGTCGTTGTAGACCTACTGATACACCTATGGAGGTGAATCATAATCTTAGAAGAGATGATGGTGACCCTATTGAAGACGTGGCTGGCTATCAACGCCTTGTTGGAAGATTAATCTATTTATCCCATACTCGTCTCGACATAACTTATGTTGTTGGAGTCGTTAGCCAATATATGCATTCCCCAAAGACGAGACATCTAGATGCGTTCATCGCCTTTACCAGGAAGGGGGATCCCGTTCACTTCCAATACAAATTTGAAAATTGAAGTTTTTACTGATGCCGATTGGGCTGAGTCTGTTGAAGACAGACGATCTACATTCGGGTATTACTATGAAGCTCCCAAAATACTACTGGGGAGATGCAGTTCTCACGGCTGCCTATCTCATAAATCCCATGCCCTCTTCAGTTCTGGGACATCAAACCCCCTTACTATCTTAGGGGTTACACTGACGTCTCTACCACCCAAAACTTTTGGTTGCGTCTTCTTCTCTCACATACACTCTCTGGCCAGGTCCAAGCTTGACCCTCGGGCCTTTAAATGTGTGTTCATTGGCTATTCACCCACTCAGAAGGGGTATAAATGTTATCATCCCCCGACTAAAATGATTTTTGTCATGATGGATATCACGTTTCGTAAATTTGAACCTTATTATGTGGCCTCACTTCAGGGGGAGCCCGCATATACGGGTGAAGTGAGCTCACCTATTTTACCCTTACCGATTCCCCCTTCACATTTTTACATACTGTTGAGACTCCCAATCAGGGGGAGCCTCCTTATAAAGAACATGAGTTACAGGTGTACACCAGACGGGGTAGAGCTAACACAAAGGCTCATCACACGCCACCAACACCAATGCCAGCTTCGTCAACGAATTCTTCTGAACCTCCCATTGCCCTTCGAAAAAAGGTATCAGATCTTGCACCTAACATCAACTATCTCGTTATGTTTCCTATAAGGCTCTGACTTCTTCCTACAAAGCTTTTGTCTCCTCCCTTGCATTTGTCTCCATTTTGTCCACATAACAGGAGGCTCTTGTGCATGAACAGTAAAAATAGGCTATCATTGAAGAATTGAATGCTTTGGAAAAGAATTATACCTGGGACCTAACTCCTCTTCCGTATGGAAAGAAGGTCTTCGGTTGTAAGTGTGTGTTTACCGTGAAGCAGAACTCTGAAGGTTTGGTTGAACGGTTCAAAGCAAGGTTGGTGGCAAGGGGGTATACTCAAACCTTGGGGATTGATTATCAAGACACTTTTGCCCCCGTCGCAAAAATGAACTCTATATGAGTTTTGCTATCATGTGCTGCATGCAAGAGTTGGGGCCTTATCCAATTGGACGTGAAGAATGCTTTCCGTCATGGGAGTTTAGATGAAGAGGTATATATGTCTCTCCCTCTAGGTTTTTCCCCTTCCGAATCTGAAGGGAAAGTGTGTCGGTTAAAAAAACACTTTACGGCCTGAAGCAATCTCCGAGGGCCTGGTTTGGTTGGTTTCACGAAGTCATGATTTCACTTGGATACAAACAAAGTCACGCTGATCATTCTTTGTTTATTAAACGGAGAACAAATTTGTTAACTGCTCTCATTGTTTATGTTGATGACATCGTCATAACATGAGACGATATTGAAGAAGCAAAAACTTTGAAGGTGAATTTGACGAGAAAGTTTAAAGTAAAAGATCCGGGGAAACTTAATTTTTTTGGGAATTGAGGTAGCAAGATCTAAACGGGGTGTCTTCATCTCCCAGAGAAAATACACCCTTGATTTGCTGGAACAATCTGGTATGAGTCGTTGTAGACCTACTGATACATCTATGGAGGTGAATCATAATCTTAGAAGAGATGATGGTGACCCTATTGAAGACGTGGCTGGCTATCAACGCCTTGTTGGAAGATTAATCTATTTATCCCATACTCGTCTCGACATAACTTATGTTGTTGGAGTCGTTAGCCAATATATGCATTCCCCAAAGACGAGACATCTAGATGCGTTCATCGCCTTCACCAGGAAGGGGGATCCCGTTCACTTCCAATACAAATTTGAAAATTGAAGTTTTTACTGATGCCGATTGGGCTGAGTCTGTTGAAGACAGACGATCTACATTCCGGTATTGCTCATTTGTTGGTGGGAACTTAGTCACTTGGAGAAGTAAAAAGCAATTTGTCGTCTCAAGGTCCAGCGCAGAAGCTGAATTTAGAGCTATGACACATGATATATGTGAAGGATTATGGATACGCTCTTTGATTTGTGACCTGGGTTTCAATGACTCTAGTCCTATCCTATTATACTGTGACAACAAGACTGCAATCAGCATTGCCAACAACCCCATTCAGCATGACTGCACCAAGCATATCGAGGTGGACAGACACTTCATTAAGGGTAAAATCGAGAAGAAGATTATCTGCATTCCTTTTGTTCCCTCAGAGGGACAATTAGTTGATATCCTGACTAAGAGTCTTGGGGGAAATATTTTTTGTGCTTGTATTGACATGTTGGGTATGAGAAATATAACATGCCCAACTTGAGGGGGGAGTGTTAGAACGTATTCTGTTACCGTTACGTTATGATATATTCTGATACGAACCCGGCGGTGGAGGAGGGGGGATCGATCGATTACGGGGAGAGAGAGGGAGAGAGAGAGAGGAGGGAGAAGAGGGAGAGAGGGGGAGGATTAGAGTTAGGGAAAAGAGGAGGGAACACACACATTCATCCAAGATGTCCAAAACGAGTACTAGCGCTGACCCTTATAGTAGTAGGGTGCGAACAACGACGCGAATAAACCGCCCCAAAATAAAAGCTGAATAAAACATAAATGCTAAAAATAAATGATACGATAACGGCTAGGCCTCAATTTGCTTCCCGGGCTCGGTGGGGCCGTCCGGTATGCGCGCCCGGCGCGTGTAAACTCGTCATGGAGGCTCGGCGTCGTGCAACTCCGTAACAATGCCACCGTCTGGGAAATGTGCCTTGTCATCAAGGCAGTAGTCGACGAACAGGCGGCGGAAGTCTTCCCTGGGCAAACCACGTCGCGTCCGAGCCGGGCTGGCCGGTCCAAGCCACAAGGATCTCCTCCGATGTATGGTCCCCCGGGGTGCGACATCTATGATCGAGGATCGAGATGGGATAGTAGGGTGCCTCTCCTGCGAGGTCGAGGTCGGCCGGGATGTGATCTGTGGTGGTGTGATCGCCCACCACGCGTCGTAGCTGCGAGACATGGAAGATCGGATGAATGCGGCTCCCGGTTGGGAGGCGAAGGCGGTAAGCGACTGCCTCTATGCGGGCGAGGATCTCGAAAGGGCCGAAGAATCGAGGTGCCAATTTCGGACATGGTCGGCGGGCCACCGAAAGCTGTCGATAGGGGTGGAGCTTGATGAAAACCTTCTCTCCTACCTCGAAGGCGAGGTCCCGACGTTTTCTGTTGGCGAAGGAAACCATCTTCTATTGGGCCCGTCGTAGATGGTGCTTTAAATGATCCAGAATGGTGTCCCTGTCGCGGAGAGAAGTGGCCAGACTCTCCACTGGCATTCCCCTGGAAGGTGGCGGACAATAAACGGAGGAGGGCGGCCATAAATGACCTCAAATAGGGTAGTGTCGGCCGCCTAGTGGTAGGCGGTGTTGTAAGAGTACTCGGCCCACCCGAGCCACTTGGCCCAACTGCGAGGCTGCTCCAATTAAATTGGGAAAGAAGACTTATTCTATTCATCAACAATCGGGAGATATAAATAGGGAGATACAAATATACAAACACAGAACCCGCAATGTGGGACTAAAACATAAATAAAAATATATTAACTACTCAATACTCCCCCCTCAAGCTGGCGCGAAGAGATCAAGCAAGCCCTACTTGCCACAAGTAGAGATGAGACTGGAAGGTCCAACCGCCTTGGTGAAGGCATCGACAATTTGCTCTGCGGAGGGAACATAGGACGCTTCAAGAGTCCCTGAACGGATGTGCTCCCTGAGAAAGTGAATATCAACCTCAATATGTTTAGTCTGCTCGTGCATAACAGAGTCGGAGGCTAGCATGAGAGCGGACTGGATGTCGCAAACAAGTGTCGAGGAACCAGAAGGAGGGAAACCAAGCTCAGTCAAGAGAGTACGCAGCCAGAGAAGCTCAGTAGCACCATGAGCCATAGCCCGGTACTCAGCCTTAACAGACGAGCGGGAGACAACACCCTGCTTCTTTCTTTTCCAGGAGATAAGATTGTCACCATAGAAGGTGCACATCCCCGAAGTAGAACGCCGATCGGTGAGGGAACCAGCATAGTCAAAATCCGTGTAATAGGTGAGACCGGGGGACGGAGACGAACGATAGAAGAGCCCGAGGCCAGGAGATTCCTTCAAGTAGTGAAGGATCCGAAATGCTGCATCCAGATGAGATGTTCGGGGAGCATGCATGAACTGACTGATCACACTCACAACAAAGCTAATATCGGGGCGAGTGTTGGTCAAGTAAATAAGCCTGCCAACAAGACGTTGGTATCGGCCAGGCTCAGGGAGAGGATCACCAGACTCTGCATGTAAGCGGTGGTTCGGATCCATGGGTGTAGACACAGGAGAGCATCCTCGAAGACCAGTATCACTCAAGAGATCGAGTGTATACTTGCGCTGAGACAAAGAGATTCCCTGCCGAGATCTGGCCACCTTAATCCCGAGAAAGTACTTCAGAGACCCCAAATCTTTTACCTCAAATGCCTTCTGAAGCATCATCTTGATCTGAAGTATCCCTGAGCTGTCGTCACCGGTAAGGATGATGTCATATACATAAACAAGAATAATGACCCTACGACCATCCACAGCAGTCCAAACAAAACACGTGTGATCGGCATGACATCTGGTGAACCCACTCTGAAACACAACGGCACCAAACCGCTCATACCATGCTCGATGGGATTGCCTCAACCCATACAAGGACTTCTGCAAAAGGCAAACATGCCCCAAATACTCCCCCTGAAGCTTATAACGGGGGGGGGGGGGGGGGTCATATAAATTTCCTCAACAAGATCGTCATTGAGGAAGGCATTCTTTACGTCCAGCTGATGAAGAGGCCACCCATGGCAGGCAGCAAGGGAAACAAGAAGACGCACAGTAGAGAGCTTGGCCACAGGGGTAAAAGTCGCGCCGTAATCCTCTGGAGTCTGGGTGAAGCCCTTTGCGACAAGGCGGGTCTTGTAGCGATCAAGAGAACCGTCAGCATTATACTTGACGGTGTAGACCCAACGACAACCAACCGTCTTCTGGCCTTCGGGAAGAGGAACCAAACGCCAAGTGCCAGTCTTCTGTAAAGCGGACATCTCATCCTGCATGGCCGCGACCCACTCTGGGTGCTGGAGGGCCTCAGTCATCGAACTCGGAACTCTGATTTGGTCGGTAGCGGTCAGGTAAGGCCGGTAACTCTGGGAAGGCGCTGGTAGGACACAAAGCTTGCCACAGGATGATTAGTAACACAAGAGCGCTGACCCTTGCGATGGGCAATGGGTAAGTCAGGGGAGGGAAGAACATCACCCACCAGAGGATGTGACACAAGGTCCTGTGAGCTGGGCTTTACCGGTGGATCCCGAAGTAAGGGGTGGACATGCGAAGGACCACATGTGCCACGGGTGTATGTCCGCAACGGAAGCGAGTCGTGCAGCGGAGCTAAGGCAGCCGAAGCCGGCTGTAGCGAAGGAGAAGGAGCAACGAGAACAGGAGAGGCACCAAAGAAAGGGACATCCTCAAAGAACGTAACATCCAGAGAGTGAAAAGTCATGCGAGAAGAGGGGTCAAAACACCGATATCCCTTGGAAGAGGAGGAATATCCTAAAAATAAGCACCGGATAGCTTTGTCATCAAGTTTTGTCTGAGTCGGACTATGGTCCTGGACAAAACACACACATCCGAACACCCGTAGGGGAACAGGAAACAAAGGATGGTGGGGAGATAGAAGACAGGGGGGAACCCGACCCGCTAAAGGCTGACAAGGCAGACGGTTGACCAAGAAGGTCCCCGTAAGGAGGGCAGCACTCCAAAACAACTTGGGGACGTGAGACCCACGAAGAAGACACCGGGTCACATTCAGGAGATGACGATTCTTGCGTTCCGCCACTCCATTTTGTTCCAATGTATAAGGACAGGAGAATTAATGAATGGTTCCTTAGCTAACAAGGAAAACAGTGAAAGCGGAAGAGATATACCCCCCCCCCCCCCCCCCCCCCCCCCCCCCCCCCCGTTATCGAAGCGAAGGACCCGGATTTGTGAGATAAACTGAGTTCTAACCATATTAGTAAACTGAGTATATAAATCAAAGACATCAGATTTGGCACGCATAAGATAAACCCAACAACAATGAGTAAAATCATCTATAAAAGTAACAAAATACCTAAATCCATCATAAGAAACAACCGGGGCAGGTCCCCAAACATCAGAGTGAACAACATCAAACGGTGCAGAACTACGAGAAGCAGATACATGATAAGAAGTGTGTGTATGTTTACTCAGCTGGCACACATCACACTGAAAAGAGTGCTCAAACGAGACACTAGGAAAAAGAGACGACACAATCCGAGGACTCGCTTGCCCCAGTCTGGCATGCCAACGAGTAGGTGAAGTAGTAACAACAACGATGGACGGTGGTGAGAGCCGTGGCGAGAGAGGTGGGAGCTCCAACTGGTAAAGCCCGTCGCGCTCACGGTTGTAGCCAAAAGTCCTCGTAGTCAGGTTCTGAAAAACACAGCCAGAAGGAAAAAATGTCACCGATCAGTGCATCGAACGAGTCAATTGACTAACAGAGAGAAGATTTAAAGCAAGCTTGGGAACATGAAGAATTGATCCCAACGCGAAGGAGGGTGACAGAGGAACTGTGCCCCCGTGCTCTAGGTCAGAAAGCTCCTGGAATCGCCCAGAGAGAGGTAAAAAACGCATAAACTGCTCGTAAATGCGGGGCTCCATAGAGCATTAAAGCCATCCGAGAATCTTGAAATTTTTCGTGCGCCATTGACGGATAGCCTTTTCGTTGGTAGGGCTGGGTAACCCCTTTAGGATCAAGCCAGTCGAGCTTGTCATGTCCGGCAAGATGGACTCGCACGGAGTTGGACCAAGCGATAAAGTTCTTTTCATTTAGAAGGGCGCTAGTGATGCGCCCAGCAAAACCATCATTCGAACCAAGAGTACCCATGGGAAACCAAGAGCACAAAATCGATGCATAAAAAATGCTTCGAGAACCCTTTCTCAACGCAGAACCGGCCTCTGTTGTCGTCGGCAGAAGAAATCCCGTCAACAACTGGAATCGTCGATCAACTGGAATCGTCGCTGAGTGTGATCGACAGGAATCGTCGATCGACTGGAAGCAGTGAGGAAGACGTCGCTGAGCGTGATCGACCGGAATCATGGAGAAGATCGACGATGTGTTTAAGTGGTCGACTGGAAGCAGCGACTGGAAGACGTCGCTGAGCGTGATCGACTAGAAGCAGCGAGGAAGCCGTCAAGAACGAGAGGAAGATCGGGATTTTAGGTCGAGGAAGAGACGCGTCGTCAAGAACGAGAGGAACGACTCACGGAACGCTGGAACAGCCCGCAGAACTGCGGAATTGACGGAACGCGCACGGGAGACGCGGGACCGCCGTCCCTCTGATACCAAATTAAATTGGGAAAGAAGACTTATTCTATTCATCTACAATCGGGAGATATAAATAGAGAGATACAAATATACAAACATAGAACCTGCAATGTGGGACTAAAACAGAAATACAAATATAATAACTACTCAATAGCTCCCCCCACGAAGCAGCGGAGGTACGTCTCCAGACACCGATTGAGGACCTTCGATTGGTCGTCGGTCTGCCGGTGTTACGTTGTGCTCATGCGAAGATTTGTGCCCTGTAAGCGGAACAGTGTAGTCCAAAAGGTACTCAGGAAGAGCGGGTCGTGGTCGCTCACGATCGACCGAGGAAACCCGTGGAGGCGCATGACCCCTTGGATGAAGCTGTCGGCGACTGTGGCTGCAGTGTATGGGTGGCGGAGGGGAATGAAATGAGCATACTTCAAGAGCCGGTCCACCACGACCAGGATGCAGTCGTGTCCCTGTGATCAGGGCAGTCGTGTGATGAAATCCATGGCGACGTCGTCCCAAAAGCGGTCGGGAATCGGAAGGGGCTGAAGTAGGCCACCCGGAAACATGGCTTCGTACTTGGCTTTCTGGCAGATGAGGCAGGCGGCCACGAAGGCCTTGACCTGTCGGAACATGTGAGGCCAATAGAGTGAGGTTGCTAGCCGTTGGTACGTCCGGTAAGCACCGACGTGTCCCCCCGTCGGGGAAGCATGGAACTCGGCCAACAACAGTGGAATGCTCGGGGAGGAAGGGGCGAGTACGAGGCGGCCCTTGAAGAGGAGGCGGCCGTCAACCAAGGAGTAAGGTGGGCGGGCTGGGCGTTCCTGAGGAGTGCTATCCGAATCCCGTTGAGCGCCGTGTCAGCTTCTACTTCCCGTTGGAGGGTATCCGCATCCTCCCAGACTGGGCGGGAGATGACTGCAAGTATGGGGTTGCGAGAGAGGGCGTCGGCCGCGCGATTCGCCTTCCCTGGCCGGAACTCGATGCTGAAGTCGTAGCCTAGTAGCTTCTCTACCCACACTTGTTGAGTGGGCATAGCAATCTTCTGCTGTAGGATGTAGCGGAGGCTGTGGTGGTCGGTGCGGACCACGAACCGTCGGCCCAGGAGGTATGGTCGCCGGTGCTGAACTGCGAGGACGAGACCCATGAGCTCGTTCTTGTAAGCGGACCGGCTGCGGATTGTGTCAGAAAAAGCGCGGCTGAAATAGGCCACAGGGCGGCCGGCGTGCATAAGTACGACTTCCACGCCGACGCCCGACGCGTCGCACTCCATGAGGAAGGGCTGGGAGAAATCCGGCATGGCTAACACCGGGGCGCGAACCAAGGCATGTTGCAGAGCGATAAAAGCGGTGGAGGCCGCCGCCGTCCACTCGAAGGGACCTTTGACAGACTTCTTCAGGAGCTGGGTGAGGGGTCGGGCCAACGTGTCGTACCCCTGAATGAACCGGCGGTAGTACCCTGTCAGTCCCAAGAACCCGCGGACATCGCAGAGAGATGATGGTGCCGACCAATGGAGGACCGCCTCGATCTTTTCGAAAAACAAGTACGTGCTGACGAAGTACCGGACGGAAAATGTCGTTCATCGTTACCTGAAAGGTGGCTGGTGTGTTGGTCAGGCTGAAAGGCATAACCAGGAACTCGTAGTGGTCGTCATGGGTCCGGAAGGCCGTCTTGGCGACGTCGGCCGGCCGAATGCGAATCTGGTGGTAACCAGAATGGAGGTCCAACTTGGTGAAAACAGTCGACAAGGGAGGCATGCATGGAGGCCACGAGGACACTTGTGCGTCGAGGCGACGTTGGACGTCGTCGTCGGGGCTATCAACGCCGGAAACGTCGGGGTGCAAGCGAGTCACCGGAGCTGTGGTTGATGGAGAGAAGGGCCGCGGCGCTGGATGGTCGTTGAAGGCGGCGGCAAGCGGGCGGTCGGTTGCTGAAGGCGGTGACGCGGTGCTGGATCACTGAAGGCGGTGGCACGGTACTGGATCGCTGAAGGTGGCGACACGGTGCTGGATCGCTGAAGGTGGCGTCGGGGTGCACGCGGTTGGTCGGTCACTGAAGGCTGCGACGCGGTGCGGGATCGCTGAAGGCGCGCGGGAGCGACTATTGCAATGATCACGGGAGCGGCTGTTGCGGTGCGGGGTCGCTGAAGGCGCGGTGCGGGATTGGTGAAGGCTGCGGCGCGACGCGGGATCGCTGAAGGCGTGGCGGCACGACAGCGACACGGGTTCTCCGGCGGCCGTCGGCGGGCGGAAAGGGCAGGTCGGACTAGTTTGATACGAACCCGGCGGTGGAGGAGGGGGGATCGATCGATTACGGGGAGAGAGGGGGAGAGAGAGGGAGAGAGAGAGAGGAGGGAGAAGAGGGAGAGGGGGAGGGGGAGGATTTGGGTTAGGCAAAAGAGAAGGGAAAACACATTCATCCAAGATGTCCAAAACGAGTACAAACACTGCCCCTTATAGTAGTGGGGTGCGAACAACGGCGCGATTAAACCGCCCCAAAATAAAAGCTGAAATAAAACATAAATGCTGAAAATAAATGATACGATAACGGCTAGGCCGCAATTTGCTCCGCGGGCTCGGTGGGGCCGTCCGGTATGCGCGCTCGGCGCGTGTAAACTCGCCATGGAAGCTTGGGGTCGTGCGTAACATATTCTCCCGTATAAAGGGGACCCTACTATTGAATAATGTAATCTAATTAGCCCTAATTAACAGTTATGCTTATGTCCAAGAGCAAGCAAGGCAATTAATGTGATGTAGAGTGAAAGTGCCTAAAATGTTAATGAGATGCATCGGAAATTTAAAGAAAGAGTTTTTGATCTTCCTTATATGTACGAGTGAACATAGCATCGAATATGTGGGAGATTAAAAAACAAGGTCGTAGAAAAATTAGTCAGCTCAAAAATTATGTTAACCATGGGCAATAGTTTTAATGAAATTAGTCGGTGCAAAAATTAGTCAGAATAAAATGAATAGTGGTTGGATTGGAAAATATCTCATCGTAGCAGGTCTGACCACGAAGTAGGCAAAGCAAGTATAACTTAAGTATGAATCAACATGGGTAATTTATTGCCTCATGAAGCTTTTTCCTTCCTTCGAGGTCCTTTACCAAGGGTTGCTCATTCTCACTAAAGGCGGTTATTTACCGTGAGGGACGAAGAGCGCAGGAGGGTCTTAGGGCTATCAATTTTTCTATATCAGTTTCATCCTTGGTGTGACTCTTAGGGCTATCAATTTTTCGTTCACGCTACGACCTTCTCTAATACTGCAAGCAACCACACATCCTCCACTTCCGCTACAACCTTCTCCCATTCCGCAAATAATCGCGCATCCCGCATTTCCGCATTCCCACAAGCAGCTGCACCTCCTCTGCTCGCGTTACAGGTTCTATATAATAGACCCGGTTGTTGAAACCAAGAAAATCCTAGCTCCAAAATTCTGATCAGTGTAGCCGGAGGCTACTCGCCCAGCAGTCCAACTAGACGACTTTACTGGCAACGACGAAGAGGCTAGAACAGCAACAACAAGATCCCAGGTGCTACGGCAGGGAGGTCCCACCACGTACCCGGAAGCTCAGAAGAGACTTCCCCTCCAAAACCAAAGGATGGTCGAGCTTGGTACTAGGAAGACACTGACTTGGTAGGGATCTCGCCTATATGGGGGGGGGGTGAACTCTGATTTTTCAAGTGTCATTCCTGGTACCCCCGGGGGTCTATTTATAGACAAATCTTGAGGGAGGGGGTGTAAGTGACCATGCCTGACCCCCCTTGGGAGATAAGATAGTTGAACCTGATAAACAGGCGACTAGGCAAGGACATCAGCAATGCCTGTCGAGTTGTAGATGATAGTCGTCAATATGCGAGTAGGCCCGAAGGCTGACTGATAGTTGACCATTGACTTTGACTTCTGCCCACGTGACATGGATGAGTCCTACCCTGGAAGAATATGAGTTGTACACTGGTCATGTATTTGGGAGAATTAATCAATGAATGAAAGAAACTTCTCATTTTCTCTCTAAGCTCTCTCCCTCCCTCTAAGGTTTTTCCTCTTCCTCTTCCCTCAACTTCTTCTCCTTCACAAGATCTAGGGTTTTAACACCATTGTATCTCCGTTGCCGACCTCCAACGATCCCGCTAATTGAAGCCCATAACATCTTGGTATCAGAGCACTAGGTCCTCTTCCGCCCACGCCGTTCCTTCCTCCCATTGTGCCGCTTCTCCCACTGAGAATCACGTCTCTCTCTAAGTCCATCCGCGACATCCTTCCGTCAGCCTTCTACTTCCTGTCGCTGCTTCCCCGCTTCACGACGACAGCCACCCCGCACGTTCCGTTCATTGTCGACGTCGCCTCCAACTGAGATCAGCCGCAGCCAATCCACTGTCGTCTTCGAACACTCCCTGCAACATCTCCCATCCCAACGTGCTACAGGAAGAAGCCTCCCTCTCCCCTGTCATCTTCCGCACAGCCGCAAGCCCGAGCCAAAATCTCTGTCGTTGCTTCCGCAAGCCATCCTTGACGCACATCGTTTCAGAGCCTGTTGCCTTCCTCCACAACAAGCTTCGACATCCGAACAAGAAGAGCCGCAACTTCACGATGTTGTTCTGCTCTAATCGACGACGTGATCGTCTCCTCTGCTTCACCCCTGCGGGATCATCTTCACCGCTCTGTTTCGTCGACGACCACCTCCTCACGCCTTCCGCTTCTTCGACAACCACCGCCTCAACCGCTGCTGCTTCGCCTGCCACCATCGACCTGCCCGACGATTTTAGTTCCCTTCAACCTCGCGCGCGCCATCGTAATAGGATCGTAACACCCCCATCGCACGCCTCCCGAGGCCGCTTCCACCGCCGACCGTTCCGCCGCCTGCGCCACCGGCCCTTGCCTTGTCGGTCCCTCCAGCCACGTCGCCTTCCGCTCTGCTGGTCGCCGCTCCGCCAGTTTCCGCTTTGCCGCCTTCGACCACGCCACGACCTCTGTTGCCGGTCACTACTCTGTCGTCCCCTTCGGCCGCATTACCGTTGTTGCCCCACACTGCATCGCCATCCCCGCCGGACCCGTTCCTTCCACCGACCATGGTTTCTCCGGCCACCCTCCAGCCGTTGTTCGCCACCGCATCGTCGGTCCCGCCGAACCCCTTCCTTCTGTCGGTCGTTGTTCCTTCGGTTACCCTGCTACTCGGGCCTTCCGCCGCTCCGCCGGACCAGTCGGCACCATGATTTCCGCCACTCGTCTTCCTGAAGGCGCCGCCGCTACTCATCACTGCCAATGTCGCCGCGACGGACTACCAAACATTATTTTGGCGTGAAACCAAGGAGCCCGAGGAGCCGATCACCCTATTGGAGTTCGAGCTTGAGGGCAAGCTCGATGTCAGGGATGGGTGAAGTGTTATGGTCCTCACGCCGTGGGTAATCTATTATTAGGGTATTTTTATATTAAGTCAACTTGTATCGAGTCGAGTGCATTAGGTGTTTTATTATTGTAGCGAGTCGAGTTTTATTATATTAGTATTTTTTGTATTTCAATATTTTACATGTCTTGATGTAATTACGGGGTTGCCCCCGGGGGTTCTATATAATAGACCCGGTCATGTATTTGGGAGAATTAATTAATGAATGTAAGAAACTTCCCCTTCTCTCTCTAATTCCTCTCTCTCTCTAAGCTCTCTCCCTCCCTCTAGGGTTTTCCTCTTCCTCTTCCCTCAACTTCTTCTCCTTCACAAGTTCTAGGGTTTTAACACCCTTGTATCTCCGTTGCCGACCTCCAACGATCCCGCTAATTGAAGCCCACAACACTCCCCTTCCCATCTCTTGCCTTAAATGACAACCCCACTCTTAGTTCCTCCCCTCCCACTAGCCGCACAACCATTCTTTTCCCTATGTAACTGCTGCCAGCTGCTCCCCGTTGATTCTAGCCCATGGTTTGAGGTCTTTACCCTACCAGCCAGTCCTGGCTTCATTCACACCCAACTCTAGTTACCTACAACTCTTAGCTTTCCATTGTTGCCGCATTTCGCCTCCACGTGCACGCGTAAGTCGTATATTGGTGTCTTGTTTTCTCTATTATTGTATGTTTCGACTATATTTTGTTGAATGCACATATTATGTGTTGTTTCTGTGAATCGTGTAACTTGCGGGGTTTATTCGTTGTGCGCTTGAGATACTTGCGGCTCAATTGGATGTGAATTAATGCGTGTTATTCAATTCAATTTTTGTGACTAGTGTGCTCCTGATAGTCTTTATTTCAATCAGTTAGTTATTGTTAAATTTTAATTGGACTGTTTCATTTGTATCCACATCTACTTTGGGGTTTTTCGCTTCATTTGTATCCACATCTACATTAGGATTTTCGGTAATTGCACCGCATTCCACCTGGGGTTGCATCCTAGAGCATCCGCACTCGCAACCTACCCCTCATCATTGGATTGCATGCATACTCTCACGTCATTCTGAGCCAGTTTCTTTTCTATCGAGTGTTCGTATTAAGTATCCTGATACCAGGTACCCCATTGATTAATATAATTGGTATCATTATATTTCTCCTTCCCCGCTCTTACATGAATCTATCTCCACCATTTTTGTTCCTATTTTTTTTCCAGATATCATTAATCCTTGTTGGAAAAAGTGAATATTAAGGTGGTGCCTTTAAAAACGTGGAATACTTGGAAAGTTGTTTTTGTCCCACCAATCCTATTTGGAAGAAAGTTATGAGTATTGAAAAGTTGTTTTTGTCCTAAGGAGAGACATTGTTGTTTGTTGGTGTGTGTATTCCTTCAAATATCAACAAGATAGTACACCCTTGATTGCGAAAAAGCCAAACTTGTATCCAAGAGCTTTACTTGTATTAGTTAGTTGATTTCCATGAGACCTTCCCCTCGTTGCTAAATTAAATCCTATGAGGATTCTTGATGGGCATCGCTGTTTTGGAGCTGATGATCGTCCATTGGGACCCATATGGGTTTACTCATTCAGGAGACAAAGTTAGAATCGCCATCTGGACAATCAGAGCCCTCAATTGCGCCCAGATCGGTGACAAAACATTTCAATGTTTTTTATTTTATTTTATTTCATTTTGGTTTCTTTCGCTAACATTATGATCAGACAACCATCATCGCTCATAATGATGGCCTTACGTCATGGTATCTATAAATATGTATAAGAGCTTGTGAGGAAGACATTGAATACTTTGTGAGAAACTTCCTGAATCCACTTGGTCATTTCACATTCCCTAAACCGTGATACATAAGTCTCAAAGCCGTTATACCTAAGTGCCAAATCCTAAGGGTCGCACGCCTACCTATCTTCTTCCGTCAACCTGCAATCCATTGCTACTTATAGCATCCTCTTCTACTATTTCATGTGGTCACCAACCACTCTTTCATTTGGATTATTTTAGTTCTTTTTATATTACAGACTGAGCTTATATAATAAGTGATTTTGGCGTGGAAATTTTCTCTCTTAAATCTAAATGATTTCAAAGGTTTAAATCGCAGCGTATTCAACTTTAGCGCCTCACCACCTAGGAACTTTTCTTTGCAAGTGCTTATTTAAAATTTACTGTTCCTTCCTGTGGTTGTGATGTAATAATTTGTTATTGTTATTATTAGTTGCAATCTTTTGTAGGGTTTGTCACTGTAGGCATCACATCATTTATAGTCATTAGTTGTGTCCACTCATCACCTCACTGTTAGGTCCCCAATAGGTTATCTCCGTCACAACCCCTACCTTACCTTGTGTCAATTCTCTTATCTACCGGTGCTCATAAGTTTTTGTCGCTTCATCAAACTTCACAATTATATAAAAGAAGAGATCTGTCTCTTCCCATTGGACTCAAGCTCCCTAAGAACATATATGCCGACTAAAGAGCAATTTATGGGCTTAAGCGGTCCTCTCAAGCTTTATTGATAAGTTGGGTACTAAACCACTCAATATGAAGTTCTCTAGAAGTGCTTATGATTATTGTGTTCGTTCATAAAATTATGGGATATACAAATGTTCTGTTGGTTACTTATTAATGTCATTACTATTACTTTATTATTAAGGATTAGTTATGAAGACCTCTCCTGGGACTTTGCATGATTACAAGGATCTCCTCTTTAAGTTTACAACGTTACAAGGCACTCCTTCTTAGTTAACATACATTAAGAGTGCTTCCCTCTATATGGGAGTTTTATTGTATTAAAATTTGAGAATACTAACTCGGAGGGAAGATTTTTGTAATTTCATTAAGTAAAGGGAGATACCTGTATGGTAATTAACCCTTATTCTTAATGAACAACATATTGTTCCTGTGAAGAAATATATGACTTCGGCATTTAAAATCAAGGGTTCAAGTTTACACCACTATTTCCTAGGGATTTAGATGGTTTGGTTGATGTAGGTTTTTTATGAGAATTGTTAAGTGGACTACTATTTTGGCTATGAGCATTTTTTTGTTAAGAGCACCGTGTTATAACCCTTCCCCTTTGACCTCGTGAGAGGAGGAGGAGCTATGGTCGGCAGCCGGTAACGCGCGAGGGAGAGGGATGGCGGCGTCGATCGATGCGGGATAGTGAACAGTCGCCCTAGCCGACTCACGGGTTTTTCCCGTGGGGATTAGAGGGAGAGAGAGAGGGAGGAGGGAAAATAAGAGAGAGAGATTTTTGGTTCTAATTTCTTCCTTACTAACAAAGCCCAACCGGGCACTATTTAAGTTCACGCGACGCCCCCCATTTGGGCTTACGACAATGGGCCAAAACACTAGAATTAACAACACAAAATAACATAACATAAAATTAAAGATACGAAGATAGCTCGAAGATAACTGGCGTCGTCACGCCCATAACATCGCCGCCCTCGCCGGAAGACAGCTTGTCCTCAAGCTGGATCAAATGGTATTGCGGTGCGTTCGTCCCTTGCCTCGTCGTCACTGGGAGGATCATCTACTTCGAGCCAGAATAAGCGTTTGCAACGATGTCCCGGTGTAAAGTGTTCATCACAGTTGTAGCACAAGACTTTCTCACGACGCGCGGCCATCTCCCCGCTGGACAAACGGCGGCGGACAGTAGGTCGCGGAGGATCATCCCGGAGTGGAGCCTTGGCGGGTAAATTGGCAGGAGGGTGAGCGCCCTGATAGTCCCGACGTCCCAAAGGTGGACGATCTAATAGCAGTCGCCGTTCACAAGCCCTGGCGAGGCTCATAGCCGTGTTGAGATCACGTGGCAGCAGAAATTCCACATCCCAACGTAAACGCTCATGAAGGCCGGCAGTGAAGAGGTGCACTTGTTGTTCCGGTAGGACTGACGTGGCCCTAGAGAGAAGAAGTTGAAATTGTTCAAGATAGGTGTCAATGGAGCCGTCCTGTTTGAGGTTCACCAAATCGCCAAGGGGGTTGCCCTGTAGAGGAGGACCAAATCTTAAGGTGCAGGCCGCACTGAAGGCCGCCCATGAAGTGTGGGGGTGTTCGCGCATAAGTTGGGTGAACCACAATTGCGCTGGCCCAAGTAAGTGGAAGGAGGCGATTCTGATGCGTTCTGCCTCCGGCGTGCAGTGGGTTGCGAAGAAAATATCGCAGCGTGTGAGCCAAGAGGGTCTTCACGGCCCTCATAGATCGGGAAGTCCATCCGGAAAGATCGAACGTTGGCGGGGTAGTCCGCTCCAGGAGGCGTGGCGGAGTCCACACGGCTTGTCGAAGGGTGATCAGCCGCGTTCAGCGGCGGAGGAGAAGCCCCCCGTTGTAGGGCATCCAGACGTGCGTGGAGAGCGTCCATTTTGGCGTTCTGAGTCGCAAACATGGTTTGGAAGAGTGCCATGACGTCCGCGAGCGAGGGAGTACTGTCCCCCATCTGTACTAGGGCTGGACCGACAACCGGTGGTGCCGGGAGTAGGCCGACGGAGGAGGAGAGGCGCCGGGCTGTTGCAGTGGGGCTGGGAATGGGAGCAGACGCCGAGGGAGCGGAGGAAGACGACGCTGGGGCTGTTGCTGTGGGGCTGTGGGGGTCGGAGATGGCCGGAAGAAAGGCGTTCGAGGGGCTGGCGGGCGCGCAGGCGGGGCGGCGCCGGTTTGGGCGGGCGGAGGAAACGCCGGAAGAAGAGCCGGCGGTAGCCTCTGATACCAAACTGTTATAACCCTTCCCCTTTGACCTCGTGAGAGGAGGAGGAGCTATGGTCGGCAGCCGGTAACGCGCGAGGGAGAGGGATGGCGGCGTCGATCGATGCGGGATAGTGAACAATCGCCCTAGCCGACTCACGGGTTTTTCCCGTGGGGATTAGAGGGAGAGAGAGGGAGGAGGGAAAATAAGAGAGAGAGATTTTTGGTTCTAATTTCTTCCTTACTAACAAAGCCCAACCGGGCACTATTTAAGTTCACGCGACGCCCCCCATTTGGGCTTACGACAATGGGCCAAAACACTAGAATTAACAACACAAAATAACATAACATAAAATTAAAGATACGAAGATAGTTCGAAGATAACTGGCGTCGTCACGCCCATAACACACCACACTATGATAAGTGCACACATAATTGTTAGAGGCATCACATGTTTGTTAACAACAAACCAACGAGAAGAACTTTACATTTCATTGAACCACATCATAATATTATCAAATATGGAGTAATAAGACACACAACATGAATTACAACATAAAACATAGAAGGAATTATAAAATAAACCATGAATTACCTGATGCCCAATTGAAGGTTAAGCATCGGATGGTAGTTCTTGTGACCAGTCGATATAGTTTGTCCTGGCTTCTTAACATCGTTAGTAGCGAAGCTTCAAAGTTTTCTGGCAACTAAGCGCAACACACCCATCTCCATTTGCAATTTCTATGAAATTTTAGCGGTGCAAAATCGGAAGCAGTGGCCTCTTGGAAATTAAGGCAGCATTTTAACATTGAAAGGTGAATCAACTCCAGATGGCCTCTTGAAATACAACGAATGGGAGAAGGATGCCGACGATGAAAAAGGGGGCGAAGACAAATCTGGAACTGAGTTGCAGGAGGCGTCAAACCTGGGTTGCTCTGCGTAGGAGAGATGGATGTCGGCGATGAAAAAGGGAGGCAAAGGCGGGCGAAAGTCGGCGAACGGCGGGAGAGGCGACAACGAAACCTAGGTTTCGAGGTTGCGGGCTGGATCTGCGGAAACGGTGTCGTGCGCTCAAATGAGTGCACCTAGTTGTTTTTTGGGGAATGAATTTAGATCATAATTTAGTTAAAATTTTAGTGCACATAACCAATATCGGTGTGCACTTAACAATTCCTTTTTTTATTTCTCAACCAAAGAGTGTTCTACATCTTCACGCTGAGACAAGGTACTTAGGTGTCAAGCCCGTGGATAGTCTCGATAACTCCAATTCTCTCTCTGATTTGGACAAAAAGTTGAAGTTTCAACTTTTTTCTTCTGTGATATTGATTTATTTGACCACTACTAGGTCTTACGTCTTCTTTGTTGTTATTTTCATGAGCCAATTTACACACAATCCAAAGGCGCACCATTATGAGACAATCCTTAGAATTATAAAATATGGTAAAGAAGGCTTCGGGAAAGTGAATTTTCTATAAGAATTTAGAGCATCTGAATGTGCATGGATATTGCTACGTTGATTTGGTTGATTCTTCATTGATAGAAATTCTAGGAGTGGTTACTCGGGAAATTTTTGTCTGGAGGAGAGAAATCCGGGACCAATAATGGCGCTCCATGTGTAAAGTGGTTTTTAGATGGATGTCTTGGATTTATCAGGTGAAAATCCCGATAAATCTGAATGACCATGATATTCCCCGGTTATAACCAGGGATCGGACACAAAAATCGCTCGTGGTTACCACTCACGTTTGTTGGCTGTAATCTCCGAAGTAGCCCAAAAAAAAGGTTTCAGATACTCTTGGCCCAGCTCGAGTATACTTGAAAATACTCAAAAAATGTGTATGCTATGATGATGATACAGAGAAAGGCATGTGTTTGGATGATAAATGCTAAGAGTCAATGAATTACATAGTTTCATTCATGAGTCATATCTATGATATGAAATGATTTTACTTGGTTGCATAACTTTGCCTTTATTTAATATTATGATATGTGAGATAAAATGATTTAAAAATTAAAGAGGACTTGAATGTCACACATTTCTTCATTTAACTTGAATTTATATTTAAATAATTAAATTCGAAAATGTATCTTGCATCCCACTTTTTTTTTTTTTGAAAAAACACGAATATTGTATCCATATCATATTGTATCTCGTACCCTAATGATGAATATAGTGTCATGGCCTTAACTATATGTGAACTTATGCGACTTAAATTTATTTTGGAGGAACTAAGATTTTCTGTTCAAGGAGCAATGCCACTCCAATTTGAGAAGTAGGCAACAATTCACATTGCTTCAAATTCATCTTTCATAGGAGGACCAAACATATTGATATTGACTGTCACTTTATTAGAAAGAATGCTCGAGTCAAGGTCATCGCAACTCCTTTTTTCCTTCCTGCTGCTCAATTAACAGATATGTTCATCAATGCTATATATTGTAAGACCTTCAAAGAGGTTCTTCATGCCTCGAGATGATAGATGTTTTTGGCGTTATCTTACGCGTGGTGGCCCGAAACAATAACTTAAGGTCATACGAGGGATTGGGGCTTATGGAGCGAGGTAATTGCTTTTCTGTATATGTGAGAGCGTCTTAGACACGCTGAACTAAATCTGCGGCAGTTTGTTACTCCGCCGCTATCTAAGTGTGGAGATTATTGTAAACCTGCAAGGTGCTGAGTTTCCTCCTCTCCTATGTGATGTTGGATTTTAAGTAACCTGATCACGTCTGCTCCTCCAACTCTTTCTTTCAAAGGTTTCTTTAGAGGGTTAATGTGGCTGCAATTAGAAATGTGGAACGGTTATGGTTATGGTGAAATTGCTATCTTTAGGTTTGTTCTTATTCTATGACATCCACGATATACACTCCTTGGGGCCAAGGACTCCTAAGCTATAATGATGGAAGCCCCTTTGACTGCTTCTTCGATAAGGATGGTTCCGAGTAACCTTTTGGTGGTTCCAAGTATGAGATTGCAATATCATACTTTGGTGGCCATTTTCATATGACCCAGCTAACCTTTTGGCCATCCCGACCCAGCTAAACTTAGGGGCAGGGATGAAGGATCTTGATCCAAGTAATAGGATGATGTGATACTTAAACGTGGAACCTGACAACGCCGTGTTTGCTAGTGTGGTTGGTGAAGGCTAAAGCCCAGATATGTTGGAAGAGAGGTACAATCTTGGTTATTGAGGAGTCCGATGGAGACCATGATTAGCTTTCTATCATTGTTGTGTTTGATAAGGTAAGGTCTTCCATGATTCCAACGAGCGCCAAAATAGATTAGCCCAAAAGTAGTTTTGCGTAAAATGTCTGACATTTTGAATGTGAAATGAAAGCGTCGAATATTTTTCAAGATCTTCAGGCATAGTTCTCTTAGTTTGATGTTAGCGGTGGCGGACAGTGTACCTCTATGCAAAGTTCTACTAAGCTTTACATATTTGAAGAAAATAAAAAAGATAAACTAGTACCAAGTGATCTCAAGCTTTTCTCCTCTGAAAAGTACATTTGGATGCTTTTTTGTTTGTTTGCGAAGAGTGCTGAGTCAATTTCGAAACTTATCCACAGAATCTGCCAGGGCCAAGTTATGACCCGATGCCCTTTTTTGCTGTTTTTGTTAATATAATTGCATTGCTAAATAGAACTTGTTCAAACTAGCGCTGATCTGCTGCTTATTTGAATGTTGTATCCAATACAGAGCACTTGATCGACGCTCACGCCCAGCGGAGAGAAGTTTGATGATGATGCCAAGATTGGAAAGGGTTGTGCTGTGCATAAATTCTCCGTTTCCCTTCATTTTTCTTTCTTTTTCTGTAAAAGGTTGTTGTATTTCTTGATTCTGGTTTCTCTGATGCTGAATGTATATTTGGTTTCAAACTTTGCAATGGCGGTATAAATACTTGTCTGCTGTTGGTCGTCTCGCTCTATCTCTGTATGCCATCTTCTGTTTGTTGGATATATTGCAACATATCCTCATCCTTGCTCCCTTTCTATCTTTCTTTTTGTGTAGCTCTTTTGATAAAAAAAAACTTCGAACATGATTAAAAAACAAAAAACTTTTAAATTTTGTAAGCACGAAGTAAAATGGTTCTCCATATTCTTTTTTGTGTTGTGGTATCTCGTGCTATGTATAGTCGAAAGAGAAGTAGCTGCATGTGGAATCCTTGAACTATTCCAACTGTGTAATAGAGCACAAGTGGTGTGATACAAATGCTAATTGATCATGTTGCAGGAGAGTCATGCATGACAGCTCGCTGCCTGTATCTTGCACCGTGGCGGCACGTTCTGTGGCGGGGGTTCCAACAACGAGGGTGATGGTGATGCTGAGGTTACGGCGGAACTGGAGTTTGCTGGGTTGAGGTTACAGTTGTAAGACTCCTCCTTCTACATACACTGTTAGATCACACCGGAAAGTCTTGTGCCGAATTCACTTAACTTGACTACGATGCACTGAATTCCATCTTCTCCGATCCAAAGGTTTCTCCGGAGCTTTATTCCTCTTCTCCAAGGCCCCACTCACTCTAATCAAAAGTGATGTTGGATTTTAAGTAACCTGAAATGACCCTGACTGCTCCACCAACCCTTTATTACAAAGGTTTCTTTAGAGGGTTTATGTGGCTGCAATTGGACTAAATTACTATTTCTAGGCTTGTTCTTCTTCTAGGACATACATCCACACGCTCCTTGGGGGACGGTTCATGACCACGGCGTTCACGGCCGCCACCACCGCGCCAAATGAAGCCTAGTTCAGCAGCCAAACAAAAGGTGTAACATAAGTGACAGGCCTAGATGACAATGGTTGACATGGAAAAAATCAAACGATTACGAGAAGATCTTACTTTGGCGAGGAAGTTCTCCACTCCGGCAAAAAGAGGGCGCGGACTTGAAGCTGCCTGTGTTGATCAAGTACTTCGGAGAGTATATCGAGAAGGGGCTGCATGTCCTGCCCAACTGAATAGCATGAAAGGGTTTTCTAAATCAGTTGGGATCCGCGTTTTGAAATGAGAAAAAAACACGTATTTAATCCGCGTTGGTGCGAGGTGGGTTCATAGGTGCGGAGGACATGCCTAGGTCTAACGGGAGCCCTTGGCATAAGCATGATTCCATACATTAGACCGGAGTGCATCATAAAGTAACGCTCTTTTGCATAATATGAGGGTGTTGTTACAAGCAAACCTCATTTGGCTGCTAGCAAACCCAAATTTCGCCCCTAACACATTTTTTCTGCTCATTTTGAAATCTCTATTTCTTCTACTAGCAAACCAAAACCCTAACTCACGCCCCGGTTCATTTCCGCCTCATCTCTCCCGCTCGACAACAGCGTTCCCGCTCGACAACAGCGAAGTCAGAGCGATTCGTTCGCCGGTGGATATTCCTTCTCCCGGTGGATATTTCCGCCTCATCTCTCCCGCTCACCAGTTCGTTCGTCGGCGGCATTCCATTTCCGGTGGTTATTCCTTCTCCAGGTTCATTACTTCGCCGGTGGTTACCCTTTCCAGGTTCATTTCCTTCGTCGGTTCGTTCGCCGGTGGATAGCTCCTTCATCGATCTAGGGTTTCTGTCAACTTACTATGTCTCCTACTCCTACTCCTTCTCCAGGTTCATTACTTCGCTTCTTCATCCACCTACGAAGCAGCTCAGTGTCGGTGGTTACTCCTTCTCCAGGTTCGTTCGTCGGTGGTTACCCTTTGCATTTACCACCGATCCTTTCCTTTTTATATTTTGAAAAGGGCCAAAGTACTATGGAGATAGTTTGTGCTAACTATGTGATTGAACACTGATTTTTCAGATTTACTAGCATACATTATGTCTGAAAATGCTCTCTCGAAGGATATTGTTATGTGGATGTCTTCCGTTCAAAGGTACTCTACACTCCTAAGTACTTGATATAGTGTAATGATTTAGTGTTTAATTTGACTAGTGTTTTTTCCAATTTATTTTATATAGTGACTCTGATATGAAGTTGGATGTTGGTAGTCACTTTGAAACCAATATTCAGTTTCCGTCCCGGGAAGTATTGGTTGATTGGGCTCGCACTATTGGCAAATCCTTTAGTTTTGCAGTGACTGTTAAAGGTTCGGATAAATTAGATGGTGTTAGAGCACGACCGCGGATATTTCTTGGATGTGATAGAGGTGGATACTACCGTGAAAAGCAATGTAGAAAGGGTTGGGTTAAACGGAATCTACGAAAAACTACTAGTAAGCGTTGTGGTTGCCCATTCACTTTGATCGGAAAAAAAAATTCTTACTCACCCGAATGGACATTAGAAGTTAAATGCGGGACGCATAATCACAAAATGGTACATTTAGAAGCACATGCCACCGCGGGTTGGTTGGATTGCATAGAGAAGAAAATCGTTCATGACATGTATGCCTCAAATGTTAAACCTAGATGCATACTATCAACCATTAAGAAAAGGAATCCAGAGAATCATACTATGATGCGGACAATTTATAACGAACGATATATGTTGCAGAAAAAAGAACTAGATGGTGCTACACCAATACAGTATTTGTATAAATGTTTAAAGGAAAGTGGGTACTTGAGTTATAATCGAGTTATGGAAGGCATATTTTGTGTCATGTACATGTGCATAGAAATATTTTGGCAAATTGTAAAAAATATTTTAAAGATGGAAAAGAATTCGAAATTTTTCTTGATGTTTGACAACGTCTAGTTGGTACAAAACGCAATCCATCATTTTTTGAGCATATCATGAAAGAATCCAAAACTACACACACAAAAATGTCAAAATCATCAAGGAAACAAAGTGTGCGTAGAAATAGACTTCATGATAGTGTTCGCCGACAACTACCAACTTGTATTGCAAATTACTTCGTTGATGTTTTTAATGTCGCCGCGGATGGCCATTGTGGATTTCGAGTTATTAGTGAATCACTACAAATGGGTGATAATTGACAACAAGTTAGAGTCGATCTAATGAATGAATTGAAGAAGAGAACTATTTTGTATGATTCAATGTGGAAGCACGAGAAAGCAAGCCTTATTCAACTCTCTTGATTGCAAAAGCACGCCGGCACCATATGATAAGTGGATGTCGATGCCAGATGTGGGTTTAGTGATTTCAAGTTGCTACAATATTTGCGTTGCTTTAATTTCAAAAAATCAAAGTTTAACATTCTTATCATTTGATGCACCACTTCCCCACGTACCAAATACTATTTGGATCGGATTCATCAACGGTAATCATTTCGTGAGATTATGCATGAAAGAAGGAACGCCACTTCCACCATTATACTCTCCTTGGAGGAGATATCACACACAAGTTGCAAGTTCATTGGAGTGCATCGTCAACAAAAAGGAATGAAATGTAAGTGAATAGTTGTTCGTTCAAATTTTGATTCAACTTTAAAGCTAATGGTCATGCATAATTAAAGCTAATAGTTATTTTTTTTTGCAGATTTTGGTTTTGAGAATTTGGGGCGCATGATGATTCTTTGTGGATGTTCAAGCGCACTTGGTTATTTCAAAAAAACAAATTTTGGAACTACCAACACAATTTTGTGGCCTTTTGAATGATTTCTAATGCTAACATATGTAATCGTTTGAAAAGTTAACATGTGCACTTGGTTATTTTGAATTTAAAAAAATAGTTTTTTATTTATTTTTTATGGTGGTTTGCTAGTAACAAAAAGGTTTTCAAATAGTCATTCTAAAAAATAAAGGTTTGCTAATAGTAATGGTTTGCTAGAAACCAAAATGAGTTTGCTTATAACAGCACCCTAATATAACTAACAAATTTAAAAGGTGATTGATATTGATACCCCAAATGGCCTAATATTTAATATTTTACACCTTTAACAAATAAGCCGCACGAAGTGGAAAAACCTTCGGTGCTTCGCTCCTCTTCCGAATCCTAATCTGCCCGGCGATGAATCTCCCGCCGGCAATATTCCGACTGCCGAAGATCCTTTATTTCCGGCCGACGAGATCTATTCCTCCCATGCTCTTCCTACCGCCGGCACCCTAAGGGTTGTCTTTTGCCCATCCGGTGATCCCCAATGTGAGTTTTTCCCCAAAACATTGGTAGACTTATAAATCGATAATTATTCAAAAAAATTTAAGGTAGAAAATTTATTCAAATAAATCACCCTGTTTTTGGCGGACGCAGAAAATTTGGCGCGGTGGTGGCGATAATTATTCAAATAAATCGATAATTTTGCCCATCCGGCGGACGCAGAAAATTTATTCTGTGTGGACGAAGTACAAAATTATTCAAAAAATAAATCGATAATTATAAAAAAATATTTTTATATTACATTAATATCACACAAAATATGTTTATATTACATGAATAACACATTTCATATTAAATATTTTTGATATTATCACAAGATAACTTAAACAAAAAATTTATTTATAATAAAAAAATTAAAAGAGAATTTATTTATAAGATATTTTTAAATAACTAAATTGACAAATTGTTTAAAAAGAAATTTAATAAAAAAAAATTTAATAACATAATAATAAACTTATTTATATTAAAAACTTTGAACAACGTAACAACGAACTTGTTTATAAAAAAAATTAAAAACATTACAACTAATTTATTTATTAAAAAAGTGTATGCAATAGCACTACAATAAATTTAATTATAAAATTAAAAGAAATTAATTGTTCTTGACACTATGAATGGAACCCAAGATCACATAATTAAAAATAACACTCTCTACCAACTGTGCTGGATCATTTTCATTTTAACTTTACAACATATTTATTATTAGATAACTTATCTAAATCACCTGTTTTTTATTACTCGAAAATATCATTCTTAGAATTCAGTGTGGGAGGCCGCCCACACTCGGCCCAATGTGGGTCCGCCCATGTTGGTAGACTAGGGCTTCGTTTGGGTGGACTTATTTTCTCCGGTCAAGCGGTCACGACCGCATGAATCGGACCTTAATTAAGGTCCGGTTCATGCGGTCGTGACCGCTTGACCGGTGAAAATAAGTCCCCCCAAACAGAGTCTAGATTTTGTAGTTTTGTTGGTGGTGAAACTCCAAGTATTAGTTTGTTTTGTTGCTAGAAATGACATTTTGTAGACATTTTCATTGTGGGGCATAACTTTTTTAAATTTTTTTATTCAACAATTTGTTATTTTAATTTTATATGTTTTATTTTATTTTATTGTGTTAGATTGCAATGAATTCATAGGATGTAAAATTGCTAGCAATGTTGAAATTCACAAGATATTTTCATCAATATTGGAAAATATTTTTTCACAGATGCGAGGAATCCGGGTAAAGAAGAATCAGTTGTGTGGGCACGAAGCACCGCAAATAAATTGAAGTTTGTTATTATTATTTTGTGGGCAGATAATCTTACTGCAAGGACAAAATGTTGTGGATGTAATTTTGCACTTAAATGACACAGAGAATGTAACAATGAATGAATGTTTGTAGTCAAACACGGCATTCATAATCATCAATTTGTTGATCTTGAAGTACACCCATACATTTGTAGACTAGATGACAATGAGCGGAATATAGTGTCTGAAATGTTCTGTGCCGGAGTTAAGCCACGCAAAATATTGTCGTCATTAAAGAAAAGGAATATTGTCTGACATTCAATATATTAACTTAATTTTAATTATTAATTTATTATTTTCAGTTTTTATTTTTGGTTCTAAAAATATTCTCTTGTGTACAAATATCTTTATGTGGAGCACAAATATCGATGGACTATAAAGAGCTATTTAAAGGGTACAAATATCAATCACCATTAAAAATGACTTAAAACATGCAACTTCCATTATTAATATTATATATTTAGTGAATATTATATATATATATAAACTACTATAAATGAAATATAAATTCATGAATTTGAAATTAGAATAGCTAGCCGTCTGATGACGGGTTCATAATTTTGCTGTCGTCCGATCGAGCTCAATCAAATCATACATTCTCTTCATATTTTACTAGGTCTCCTAAACCTACTACTAGGGTGTCCTAAATCTATGCAAAATTACATTTTTGCTCCTTTATATGTCATAAAATATTTCAAACTCGGGTTAGCTGACACTCCCCTACTACCAGCCCGAAATCAGCCCAAAATAAGCCCACTACAAGCCAGATAACAATAATACTTCAACAAATAATCATCGAGGGTGCTTTATATATTTAAAACTGCAAAAAAAAATAGACGATGAGAGACTATTTCTATGATTTGCGAGACACGTTTTTTATAATTTCGAGCTTAATTTCTATCTTATTTGAAAAAGTGATCAACATGAAAGTTGTAGATCTCTTCGAGACGGATAACTTTCATGTTGATCACTTTTTTATCTGAAGCTGTTTATGCTCCTGATTCGACGTGATATTTTTCGAGGCTTAAATCGGGGCCCTAAAAGGCTTCAAATCAAAGAGTGATCAACATGAAAGTTATTCTTCTCGATGAGATCTAAAACATTTATGTTCATCACTTTTTCAAATAAGATACAAATTGGGCTCAAAATCATAAAAAATGAGACCCGCGTTATAAAAGCCTAGATGTGGTCGAAGACCGCCTGACAGCAACGCGCCAGGGGCGGGCGAAGCCCGCCTCCGCGGGTCGGGAACTGTCGCGCGGGGCACGGGGGGCCCCCTGTGCACTGTCGCTCGTATGTGTGTGTGTGTGTATATATATATTATAACTGTACACATTTATTAAGCAGTGATGTGCACCTGTAGATTTATAAGAGCTACTGGGGTGCGTTTAGAAGAGGCTCCACTAAAGAGAGGTGGAGTTAGTGGGGTCAAAATCTAACACATGATTATGAGAGCGGAAAAACCCACCGCACACAACTTGTGCCCCGTCAGCGCCAGGCACAATCAAGACTGCACTCAAACTTGGTGGGTGCGGCCAAACCGCACCCACAAAAATGGGGGTGCGACCTAACCGCACCCAAGAGGGTGCGACCAAGCCGCACCCAAGGAGGTGCGGCCAAGCCGCACCGCCATGGGGTGCGACCAACCCGCACCCAAAGGGATACAGCCAACCCGCACCCCCAAGGGGGTGCGGCCAACCGCACGCCCAAGGGGGTGCGGCCATAGCCGCACCCCCATGGGGTGTGGCCAAAGGCGCACCCCCATAGGGTGCGGCCAAACCGCACCCAAGGGGGTGCGGCCAAGCCCCCAACATCCTTGCGGGGGAGGCGACCGAAACCACACCCCCTCGTCGGGTTTGGCCGGAGCCCAATTCCCCCTTGGGGACGCGACTTCTCATTTACCCGTTCGTTGTCGCGCGTCGGACATCTCCGTGTTCGTTGCACGCTCAGAACGCTCTCGTGTTCGTTACGCGCTCAGAACGCTCCTGTGTTCATTGCGCGCTCAGAACGTTTCCACGTTCCCGACACGCGCGCAGTTAACATTTCATAATTTCTCATATTACAGGTCTCGTTCTTCGCCTTCATCACCTTCAACGAAGCTGCCCAACCTGCCCGAACTGCCCGAAGGGCGACACGGTCATTTACAAAAAATGGCGATCTGTGTGCTCCAAAACAACAAACGTTATTCGTCTGTCAGGTGGTTACGGTGGTTACGATGGCAAAATTACCCGGCTACCCCTGACCAAAGCTATAAAAGGAGCTCAGGGCCTTCATTTCAAGACATCTTGCTTTCTACAGCCGAGAGAGCTCTGTTGAATATTTCCTCTGAGTCCTCCTTCGGCGCTCGAAGATTTCCTTCAGGCTTCGAAGATCTCCTTCGTGGACTTGGAGATTTTTTTCGCTCCGGAAGACCATCTTCCTATGTGATTCGGGAATCCTTCGAAACCCGAAACGCGACTTAGTGTTCTCACTTTTGTTCTCACTACCGTTCTCAGAAGAAGAAGTACTTAGTTTTCCGAGAGGTGTCCTATCACCCTTGGAGTTCTCTCTCTCTCTCTCTATCATTGTAATGAGCAGCGGCCTGTCGCTCTTGGGTTCTCAATCTCTAATTGTAATCCTCCAGAAGATAGCGGAAGTTAGCCGACACATCTCCGACAGCGTGGTTTTTCACCGTTTTCGGGTTTTCCACGTTAAAAGTTTTCGTGTCACTTGTTGATTCACTTATTGACTGTTTGCGCACTCAGTTCGCTTCCGAGCTAAGGCGATTCAATTCGACAAGTCTACCAGAGCATCCGAGCGACCCGCAACAAGTAGATTTAATATAATTTAATGTTTAGTCTATTTTAATGTGTATCTTTTTTTAATTTTAGAAGTAATGGATGCAAATAACATTTTAGAGCTCATAGTTATTGTCGGAAGGTATTTTGAAGCAGTATTGTGAAAAATCATATAACACGCCCTTGATCAGAGTGTGTGTACTCCAGCTCATGCCCCTAACCATTCCAGTAGATCGTGACTGCTGCAGCTCGGTCATAAAATTACACGCTCTCGTTCAGGGCGTGACCTGAGGGCGTGTACGCCAGCTCACGCTCCCATCTAATCCAGCAGGCCAGCTAATCCAGCAGGTCTTGACTGTTGCAACTCAGTTTTAAAGTTACACGCACTCGATCACGGCGTGACCTCTTTAGTAACTGAAATTACCCAGCCATCACACCGTGATGGGGAGGCGCTTCAATTCACAACTGGCACGCCCTCTGTCAGAGCGTGACCTGAGGGCATGTCATACATTTTTATGATTAATTTTACGGTTTTTCCCTTGAGTTTTTATTTTAACGGTTTTTCTCTAAAGCACGCTCTCAGGTCAATGTATGATCGAGGGCGTGTCACAAATTTTATGTTATAAATAGAGACCGATTTCAGGAGTTTAAGCATCTAGTCCCTGCTTTTATATATGATCAATTTTTTTTCATTTTGTGCACTTGTTCTTACTTGAAATTTATACTCTTACATTTTAGGGCCGGTTTGAGAGAGCTTTTCACAAAGGAGGAGTGGTGGCAAAAGAATGGTAGGAAAATGTGCTTTTGGAAAATGTCTATTGCAAAATAAGATCTGTTTTGGTAAACTCCTTTTTTAGAGATTTTCAAAAATAAGAAACGCTTTATAAACTGTTTGACAAATCTCCGTTGTAGTGACTTTTTTTTATTAAAAATGCAAGTCCGGGCAAAAAATGCGCACCCGGGGGAAAAATGAGCACCCGAGCGCGAATTTTTTGCCCGAACGTGCATAATTCGCCCGGGCGCGCATATTTCGCCCGGGCGCGCATATTACGCCCGAGCGCACATATTTCGCACGCACACACATTTTTCACTTGTGCGTGCATTTTTCTCTGGAGTGTGCATTTTTCGTCCCAGACGCGCATTTTTCGCCCGTGCTCTCATTTTCCGTTGGTGCGCGCATTTTTAGTCCGGGCGCGCATTTTTCGCATGAGCGCGCATTTTTCGACCAGAGGCACAGTTTTCGTCCGAATGCCCATTTTTTCGCCCAGATGCTCTTTTTTGCTCGGACGAGAACTTTTCGCTTGCGCGCGCATTTTTCTCCCGAACGCCCATTTTTCGCTCGGGGGCGCATCTTTCGCCCGACCGCCCATTTTTCACCCGAGCTCGCATTTTTTCCCCAGGGCGCGCATTGCCTGGGCACTTTTATTCGTCCGAGCGCGCATTTTTCGCCCGGATGCACATTTTTCGCCCGGGCGCGCATTTTTTCGCCGTGATTTTTTTTTTTCTCCCGGGTGCGCAGGAGAAAAATGTCCGCCCTGGTGAAAAAAGAGCGCCCGTGCGAAAAAATACACACCCCGGCGAAAAATGTGCTCCCGGGGGAAAAATGCGTGCCCGGGCAAAACTTTAGCGCCCGGGAAGAAAATGCGCGCCCGGGCGAAAAAATGTGAGTCTGGCGAAAAATGCGTGCTCGGGCTAAAAATGTTCTCCCGCGCAAAAAATGCGCGCTTGCCCGAAAACTGCCACTCGGGCGGAAAATGCGCGCCCGGGAGAAAAATGCACGCACTGGCGAAAAAAACGCGAACGGGCAAAAAATGGGCGCCTGGGCGAAAAAATGGGCGCCCTAGAGAAAAATGCGCGCCCTGGCGAAAAATGAGTGTCTGTGTGAAACATGTGCGCTTGGGAAGAAAATGCGCGCCCTGGAGGAAAAAATGTGAGTCCGAGCGAAAAATGCGCGGCTGGGCGAAAAATGCATTCCCGGTTGAAAAATGCGGGCTCGCGCGAAAAAATGTGCGCTCGCTCGAAAAATGTGCGCTCGGGCAAAAAATGCGCGCCCGGGTGAAAAATGCGCGTCCGAGCGAAAAATGAGCGCTCGGGCGAAACATGCGCGCATGGGAAGAAAATGCGCGCCCGGGTGAAAAAAATGCGAGTTTGGGCAAAAATTGCGGGCCCGCGCGAAAAAATGCGTTCTCGGGCGAAAAATGCGCGCCCCGGCGGAAAATGTTCGCCCGGGCGGAAAATGCACGTCGGGGCGGGAAATGCCCCCGGGCGGAAAATGCGCGCCTAGACGAAAAAATGTGCGCTCGCACGAAAAATGCCGCCCGGGCGAAAAATGCGCGCCCGGGCGAAAATTGCGCCCGGGCTAAAAATGCGCGCCCTGGCTAAAAATGCGCGCCCGGGAGGAAAAAATGGGAGTCGGGGCGAAAAATGCGCGTCTGCGCGAAAAATGTGGGTCCGCTCGGAAAAATGCGCGCCTGGGCGGAAAATGCACGCCGCGGCGAAAAATGCGCGCCGGGGACTAGTGCGTGCGGCCGCGAGGGTTGGCTGCGACCGGCGGATGGCCTTCCGCGGTGGTTGGCGCGGCGGTTCGCACGGCGATTCGGGGCGGTTTCCTTTACGACCTATAAATTAAGTGAAGACAATGAATCAATTTGTATAAAAATATTGTCTAACTTGAATCAATTTGTATATATAATGCATTGAATCGACATTAAATAAAGATAAATTAAGTCAAGACAATGAATTTTGACGATGACAAGAGGATCCTCATCAATTCTTTGTGATCATGAATATTTTTTAATTTAATAGAAAAGTGAATGAAAACATTACACCTATAAATTGATCATGTCTCTTTGTTCATTCAGTCTATTCGAAATAATCAACAAAAAAAAGCTTCAACATGAGGAATGAAACTAGAAGGAGATCAAGAGAAATCATATTTTTTTTTACATTTGGTATGATTAATTTATTGCTTATAAAATTTCAATTTAAGATGTTAAGATATTAATTGTAATAATATTCATAAATAATTAATTATCACCTTTGATTTTTAATATTAGTTTTATATGTCATTCTTAACCTGAACATGACATTGATCAATACTTCTTATTTATCATTAGTGATTCATGGTCAAAATAAATATATTAAATTAGCTATTTACTAGAATATCAAATTTATTGGAATTAAAAATGACCGTCGTTAGTTTTGAGATAATAAATACTTTATTATGTTGTGATGATTCTTACCACTGTAAATCACACAGAGTGCACACGGGAAGAGTAGATGCAACTAAAAAAACTCTCCAGAATCCATCATTGCACGCCGCAATTCGAAACGCACCTCTGTGTGCTGCTCACTAGACCCCACTCCTAAAAGCGCACCCTTGCGCAGCTCCCCCAAACAAACCCCTGTGTCGGTCCCCCCAACAAACCCCAATATTGCAATTTGATTATGTTTGGACGACCTTGCATAACAACATAATAACATAAATACATAAAGAAGCACTTGATCATAACCAATAACGGCGGAGAACAAAATAATATTCAGCAATCTTCAAAATTCAACAAAGTGCAAAATGCAACCAAAACACCTAAGTTCAAGGCAATGCATGAAGTCCATTAGCAACACAGAGAATTAGAATGCATGAATGATAGTTAAACCTAGTTCAAAGAATCCTGTAAAATAATTAACTCATACATCCAGGACCTGTAGGACAGTTAGTTGGGGTAATAAAAGATGATGGTTACATGGTAGAAATTTGTGTAACATATAGCAGTTTTTACGGAATCAGAAAAGTGTCGACTATGAGATTCCATGTCAGTTATTGGAACTGAGAACCAATGACAACGTTGATATCTAAATTACTATATAGCAGCTATCAACAACTCACATGCTACACGATTAAAAAAACTTATCGTGCTAATTGCAATAAATATCAATCTAATCAAAGCATATCATGAACCATACCTCCACAAACTCCAAAATGGAGAAGCCCTCTTCCAAATTCAATCGAACACTTCCGCCCAAACATCATATAGCATGGCACCCGCCAAAAAAATCAAGAACAATATCTGTTATAACATATTTCAATTATATAAAAGCAAATATCTTAGCTAGTTAAACCTAATAATTGCAAAAAATATCAATCTAATCACACCATAACATGATTCATACCTCCACAAATTCCTAGAGAAGCCCTCTTCTAAATTCAAGAACAATATCTGTTTGGGTGGATGTGTTCGCTTGAATTTAGAAGAGGGCTTCTCTAAGAATTTGTGGAGGTATGATTCATGTTATGTTGTGATTAGATTGATATTTGATGCAATTATTAGGTTAAGTTTAAATGCAACTAGCTAAGATATTTGCTTTTATATAATTGAAATATGTTATAACAGATATTGTTCTTGATTTTCTTAGCGGTGCCATGCTATATGATGTTTGGGCAGATGTGTTCGAGTGAATTTGGAAGAGGGCTTCTCCATTTTGGAGTTTGTGGAGGTATGGTTCATGATATGCTTTGATTAGATTGATATTTGTTGCAATTAGCATGTTAAGTTATTTAATCATGTAGCATGTGAGTTGTTGATAACTGCTACATAGTAATTTAGATATCAACGTTGTCATTGGTTCTTAGTTCCAATAACTGACATGGAATCTCATACTCGACATTTTTCTGATTTCGTAAAAACTGCTATATGTTACACAAACTTTTAGCATGTAACTCTCCTCTTTTATTACTCCATTTGTCCTACAAGTCCTGGATGTATGAGCTGATTATTTTACAGAATTCTTTGAACTAGGTTTAACTATCCTTCATGCATTCTCATTCTCTGTGTTGCTAATGGACTTCATGCATTTCCCTGAACTTGAGTGTTTTGGTTGCATTTTCGCGATGTCAGTGCGAAGATGCTAGTGACACACACACATACACACCCACATCCACACACACATGAGTGACAGGCACGGGGCTCCGTCCTTATCCAAGATGACATTTGTCGTGGGAGCGACAATTGTCGTGGGGGGATACATTTGTCATGGGGGTCGACATTTATCGTGAGAACGACATTTGTCGTGGGGGCGACATTCATCGTGGGGGGCGACATTCGTTGTGGGGGGCGACATTCGTCGTGGGGGGGGGGGGGGGGGGGGGGGGGGGGGGGGCGACATTTGTCGTGGGGTGAGACATTTGTCGTGCAGTGAGACATTTTTCGTGAGGGGCGACATTTGTCGTGAGGGGCGACATTCGTCGTGGGCGGCGACATTTGTTGTAAGGTGCGATATTTGTCGTAGGGGCGATATTTGTCGTAGGGGCGACATTTGTCATGGGGTGCGACATTTGTCATGGGCGGGGACATTTGTCGGAGGAGGGGGGAGATACAAATTAATTCAAGGGACTCTCAATGAACCATGTAAGATTGTCCTAATTCTTAAGAAGGTATAAAATACATTTAGACACACTCTAAGAGAATATTAAGTAGTAAATTGTTTAAGGTGTGAAAAATGAATCCATTTGGACCCAAATGGAGAAAATTTTCATCCGTGAAAAACATGCATCTATTATTTTTATAGGCTTACAAAAGATGTCATAATGTGTATAGCCAAAAAAGTTGAGAATTACGTAAGATAGACTGTAAATAATACGTCAATTGTTTAATGTAGAAATTGAGCTAATTATTAAACTAATTCAACAAAATTTCCACGGCAATAATAAAAAATTGATATGACATCTTTCGTGCATAATATTCAGCGAAAATAATCTTCCTACAAAATATTTGACATCAAAAGTTTTTCAAAAGATGAAGACAACTCTTTGGTCAACTTAGAACCCAACCCCAAGGGCAGTGGCATTTAATTTTTTGTTGACGCTTATTTTGAAACATTTAAATTATTTTTATAATCTTTAATTTTATTTCGTTAATTCTACTTTAAAATAATAATAATAATAATCAAAATTTATGATGAGAGTTTGATAGTGTCACTATAATAAGGAATTTGTTATAGAAAACAATTCATGTATTTATCAGTATCTACACAAATGCCTGAAACTCATATGCAGTCCATCCAACGACTTTGTGGAAGAAAGATCATTATGAATCTCGGATATAAAGTCGTGTTTTATCTCTCTAGTGGCCGTCTTTGTTTTCATCTATTTTCTCTCTTCTCTGGTTTCTCTCTTATAGAAGTAGTTCGTTGAGATTGCACAAATTAAAACGACCAGTTTTGAAAATTGCTACTCCCATATTTGTCGAGCCAGCCCATCGTGATGGGAAAAAATTAATATTTTCGAGCTTGAGCCATAAAAAAGAGGGAGAGTGGAACTCGAAGTAAGGATGGCGGGTGGACCAGCTGGTCCACTCGCCTGCCCCTCAATGCAGAAGGGGGCGAGTGGCCCTCGGTCCACTCGCCGGCGCAAGTGGGCGAGTGGACGAGGTCCACTCGCCCGGCGCCAAGGGGGTGAGTGGGCGAGTGGACTTCGGTCCACTTGCCCGACGCCAAGGGGGAGAGTGGACGAAGTCCACTCGCCCGAGCGAGTGAGCGAGTGGACTTTGGTCCACTCGCCCTGCGGCAGGGGGCGAGTGGACCTCGGTCCACTCGCCCGGCGCTAAGGGGCGAGTGTCCTCGGTCCACTCGCCCAGCGCCAGGTGAAATTGGAATGGATCGCGGCTCATATTTTCAAGCAGAGGAAGTCGGCTATTGGCAGATCATTTTGGCTATCCGCGGACAATTTTCAGTAAAGCTATAAATAGACCTCCATGGGTACCTTGAAGAAAATTCGGATTCTGGGTATTTGAAGAGAGAGAGAGCTTTGCCTTCCAAGGTGCCTAGCTCAGCTTTTGTTTGGGAGGGGAAAATCTTTTAGGTCTTTCGGGTTAGTGGCGGGACCTCCTCGCTGCAGCTCGCGGGGTCTATTTTGGCTAAGTCCACAGCAGTGAGAGAGATTCTTTGACTCTACGTGACCGATCTTGCGCTCTCACTCAAGAAGAGTAAGAGCAAACTACCTACCCGTTTCGAATAGCTTGATCTCGATTTTCGGGTTTTAACATAATGGACATACAAAGTTTGATTATTCGGTTCCAAAACTAAATTACACATTTTCGGTTCAAAATCAAATGATCTAATCTTAATTAATTTTAACTTAATTATTACCCATTAATATATCGAGGGTCTAAGGTTAAATTAAAGTAGGTATATTATTACCCATTGACAAACTTCCAGCGCTTGATTAAAGATCTCTTTTCATCTGAAGAGCAAAATTTTGTAGAAAAATACTGAAATCCAAACAACTACGTACAAAAATCATAACTAAGCAAGGAAATAATCTGAAATGTGTAATAACTGAAGATCTATCAAGGAGGGAAATACAAGAATGAAGGAAAAACGGGATAAGCAGATCAATGTCAGAAATCGTATTCTTATGTTAGGTAACAAACAATAATGACAAGAAGGAAATCGGAATAACCAGAAAAACTGCAGCTGGACCTTAACAACCACAGCACATATACTTGCATAAATCAGGGATAACAATTACAGGAAAACAGAGGAACTTCACCTAGAGAGACAAGCTCTGAAAGGTGGAATACGGTGAGGGGAAGAAGCTCCCGAGTCAGTCGCCTACAACACATACACCGTCTTCAGTTTCAAGATAAAAAAAAAACAAAACCCTACTAAGCTCGGTACTTATATGAACTTGTACCCAGCATATTACAAAAGTACCCTTCCCTAATTGAAACCCAAAAAGGAGCATAACCGTTGATGTATATTTGGACAATTAACGGGTTCAGAGGCTTAATGGTTCGTTTCGAGTACACGGATACCCGATACCCGTAGATACTCCTAGGGTTTGCCTATTTATACCCACCTGGGGGGCAACGGGTAATAGATTTCACTTTGATCCACACCCGGATGCTTCGAGCGATCCTAACAATCTCGAATCAGCCCCCCCCCCCCCCCCCCCCCACCCTGCGTCGCTTGTAGCTTTTCTTCCCGTGTGCGAGATCGTGATCGCAAAGCCGTCGTCGTTCGTTAAGCCGCCCTGCCATTGCCGCTGCTGTTCGTGCTTGTGAAGCCCTCTAGTCGCTGCCTCCTTGCTCTCTAGTTGTCTTCGCTCTTCTGTTGAAGGAGGTTGCAGAAGAAGGAGATCTCCTGGAGCCTTCCCCTTCTCAGTCTTGAGGAAAGGAGGGGAAAGAAGAGAAAGCTTCTCGACATTTTTCTTGTCGACGGAAAGCTTCTCGACGCAAGTATTCTCGACGGAAGGAGCAAGATTGTCGACGTTCTTTCTTCTCGACGCAAGTCTTCTCGACGGAAGGAGCAAGATTGTCGACGGAAGTCTTGTCGACGATCTTTCTTGTCGACGCAAGTCTTCTCGACGGAAGGTACAAGATATAGTCTCTACGACGACGTTTTTTTTGCGACGTTTTTGAAAGCGTCGCTGTTAGTTTTATATTTAGCGACGATTTTTTTCATAAACGTCACTAATGCCAAAAAATAGTATTTGCTACGTTTTTTAGGAAAAACGTCACCATACGTGTTTAGCTATTGTGACGATTATTTTTAAAACGTCACTAAAATAATGTTTTTATTGTAACGTTTTTGAAAACGTCGTCGTTAGTTTACATTTAGCGACAATTTTTTTTAAAAAATGTCGCCAATATAAAAAATTAGCATTAACCACGATTTGCATGAAAACATGTTAGCATACATGTTTATCTTTCTGACGATTTTTTTTTAAAACGTCATCAAAACACATGATCTTCTGTCAAAATTTGTTATCAAACATTTCAGAAGATCTTTTGTTAAAAGGGATATGAGTGATATAATTATTATCATTTATCAAATGATTGAATATGAATCATGTCATGTACTTAGTGAGCATGATGCATGAAATACATGAAGTACGTATACGACGCACATTATGCATGTTTAAGTTGATGATATATATCAACCTTATCTATACACACACACACGCATAACCATACAATTGGTTATGCGCACTCCAATGATATGGGGTAGTTTGCTATGCACACATGCACCCATAATCATGCGCTTGGGGCTATGCACACCACATAATGGCCAGATGTTTTGTTATGCGCACACCCATATATAACTATATGCACATACCCATGCATGTACGATGGGGTATTTCACTATGCACACACCCATAACCATATGATTGGCTATGCACACCCCCATGATGAGGTATTTTGCTATGAGCACCACCCATAACTACGCTTGGCTATGCGTACCCTAGCCTCATGATGGGGGTGTTTTGCTATGCGCGCGCATACATATAATCATACACACTTGGCTATGCACATCGCCATCATTGAGTATTTTGCTATGCGCACACCCATTACCATACATGATACACCTGACTATCCGCACTCCCATGGTCGGGAGACGACTGCGGCAGACGGTGAGCGCGACGTCATCAAAACATACGATCTTCTGTTAAAGTTCTAATATATAATGATATTTTTGATGGTAGTGAAGTTATATTGATGATAGCGACGATCTCGATCGTAAGCTTGATACAAGTAATTAAATATATATATATATAATATGAATGTGTTCACTGTGGATATTATATATGTCCCCACAAACGTACATAACTGTTAGGGTCAGCATATATACATACGTACATCATGTAGACATGTATTCTTTGGCCTGTAGCTCAATGATCTTGTCAAATGTTACTAGTTATGGAATACCCTGCAATATATCATACCAAGATATTTCTTTCTGTATGGAGAATATGTTTACATTGATCGATGAGGCGTTAGGTGAATGTTCCAATATTGTAAGTATCATGAGTTACGTAACGATGAAAATGACTGCATCGATCAATGACGAGTCGATTAAACAAAGTCTAAGATGACAGATCATAACCTCATATCAAATGCTCCTATGTATATGAATTTTGCGTTTACCTTCAAAAATAACAACTATTTTTGTTGGTGCAAAAATAACAATGAATTATTTTGTTACAAAATACATGTTTTTAAGTAAAAATGAAATATACATTTCCAAAATTCTCATGTAATATTTTAATATAAAATTATTTATGGAGGGAAAAATTCGTTTCCCTCCAAAACTTTCATTGTTACTTTTAGAATTTTTTTTTAATTTTTTATTTCCTCCCCCTAACCCTCGATCCACTTCCTCCCCTAACCCGTAAATTAGCCCTAGTTTTTTCATTTCCTCCCCTAACCCGTAATCAGTTACCTAATACGTGACTGATATTTTAGCCCCACTTTTTAAATAATATTTCGCACTTGTGTCAAAGGTCATCATCCGTGTTGTCCAACCGACGAATTTATATATATATATATATATACTATTCTATAAACAAGAAACCCCCTTTGGTGCAACATTCAATATGCCTCTTCTACCCCTCCTCCTATTCCTAATATATTTTTAATTTTCAAAATAATTTAAAATTTTAAGTGCCTTACGGTCATTTTCTCCTCACGATTTACTATGCTTGCCCTTTCTAATCCTACAGCAGAGGCGCTCTCCCCGACAATCCCTCGCCCCCATCTATTCAAGAAGATGCCGCGCCCCCTCGATGCCCTCGCCTGTGAAGGAGGACTGCAGCTCCTCGCGAGCGAAAGCTCTCGAAAGGAAGATCCACGGTGATGCTCGCCTGTAGGCGACGAAGCCCTAGGCGATGCTGTAAGACCCCACCCCCCCTTTTTTTTTTGAAGTCCGGGTCTTACCGCCCAGAACTGCCGTCTTGTGGTGGTACCCTCTCAAACATGGTCCCCACCACAACACGCCAATCCTGTCGGCTATTCAACTATATCCAGGCCAACCAAAATCTTAAAAGGAAGAGTGAATTAATAATACAAGTCCACAATAATCACTTCAAATAGAGAAACATGTCCAACAAGAGATATTCATATAAAGTAAGAGTACATCAGAGTGCGGAAATTAAAATAATAGTACAACATGGCCTAAGCCCGGTCCTCGGACGCTTTCTTCGCCTCTCTCCTGGCGAAGATATAACAATCTAAGCATCCACAAGGCTCGACTCCTTCGATGACATATAACTCCGGCTTCTGACCTGGGTAGATGTGTAGCGTAGGAATATGAGGGGTCTTGCTTACCGGGGCTCTCCCGGCGGCAGCTGAGAGTCCGACTCCAGGACTGTTCACCGTCTCAGGCACCACCCTCTGGGGGTTGACCTGCTCTTCCTGGTTCTCCTGTAATAATAGGGTCCACTGACCGTCAGTCTAAAAGACTCAGCATATTCCTCACCGCCTCCACCCGCGACTCCTAGGCACCGTGCGGGAGGAGGAAGCGGAGGACATCAAGGGGTAATCCAAAGAGGCAGGTGGCAGTGGCGAGACTAGCAAGTATAAAGGTACTGAACAAGTAATGAAAGCATATCTACCCAAGCAGGAGTATGTATATAAGCAAAAGTAAGAAGCAGTATAAGTAACAGAGCAGTATAAGTAAAAGAGCGGTATAATTAAGGAGCAGCTACGAAAGTAACCTTAACTTATATGATACACAATAGCACTTAAGCTAAGGAATCTGGCAAGAAGTAAACTCATCGTATAAAAGAGCCCACACTAATTTATACGATGAGGTCTCAGTTTGTGCAGAAATGCTATGCTATGAAGTGCAATGCAATGATGCAATGTTTGTTTTATTATTTCATACACATGCAACACACACTCACACGACTCTGTACGTACAGACCTTTAGTTCCCACTTTTCGGAGGTAGCTAACCTCTCGGGCACCTCCCGTCGTGGTCAAACGGTGGCAGAGGAGCGGGCGTCTCCTCACCTAGGTGGGTAAGTCACACTACCAGACCTAGGCCCAAACGTACGCTGTGATACCGGTACCCGGTACTCACGAGCTCCTGCGTACTAAACTGAAATGGCCAGGCAGGGTTTAGGGAATTCGTCCCATCGGACGCGCAGTAAAACAACCTGGCCCTAATAAACCTCTAGCACTGCCGAGTCAACGAACTGCTGTCGGTGTGACGACTAAGACAGATCCGGAGACCCACCACATCTCATTCACAAGCAACATAAGTTAGCCTTTTTACAACCGAGCCTTCAGCTCGCACATCTACATCAGCATTTATAAATTAGAGCCTACAGCTCGCTAGACTTCACTAGTCTATATACAAACTACGAGCTTACCGCCCGCCAGACTACACTAGTCTTATATAAACTACGAGCTTACCGCTCGCTAGACTACACTAGTCTTATATATAAACTACGAGCTTACCGCTCGCTAGACTACACTAGTCTTATATATAAACTACGAGCTTACCGCTCGCTAGACTACACTAGTCTTATATATACACTACGAGCTTACCGCTCGCTAGACTACACTAGTCTTATATATAAACTACGAGCTTACCGCTCGCTAGTCTACATTAGTCTTATATACAAACTACGAGCTTACCGCTCGCTAGACTATCCCAGTCCATTCTTATAACCCGAGCCTACCGCTCGCCGGACTATCCCAGTCCATTCTTTTAACCCAAGCCTACCGCTCGCCGGACTATCCCAGTCCATTCTTATAACCCGAGCCTACCGCTCGCCGGACTATCCCAGTCCATTCTTATAATCCGAGCCTACCGCTCGCCGGACTATCCCAGTCCATTCTTATAACCCGAGCCTACCGCTCGCCGGACTATCCCAGTCCATTCTTATAACCCGAGCCTACCGCTCGCCGGACTATCCCAGTCCATTCATATAATCCGAGCCTACCGCTCGCCGGACTATCCCAGTCCATTCTTATAACCCGAGCCTACCGCTCGCCGGACTATCCCAGACCATTCTTATAACCCGAGCCTACCGCTCGCCGGACTATCCCAGTCCATTCTTATAACCCGAGCCTACCGCTCGCCGGACTATCCCAGTCCATTCTTATAACCCGAGCCTACCGCTCGCCGGACTATCCCAGTCCATTCTTATATATAACGTCCCGGTTCGGGATGGAAGTTAACTTGCCGAGTTCTCCTACTTAACTAGTCTTGTCTATGATTTAGTTGAACTTAGAAGCTTTATGGTTAACCTTGGACATCCGGAGGGTTACCCTGTGAGGGGCTCGCAGCGGTACTAGGAAGTGTGGCGGGCTGACACCCCGAACTTCCTGTTCCCAAGGCACTTAATCTTGTTGGTGTCTACCCCTTTTTACTTGATCCCCATTTTCCTCTCCAATTACATTACATCTCTAAGATGAGTTAAACTTGGCAATTAGGAGTGGGGGAGTTCCTTGAACTCCAACACCTCCAGCTGTGACCGGGTGCTGACTCTCCCGTCGTCACATTTTAAACTCGAGTCCCCTTTTCTTCACCGAGGAACTGCTCACATTCAAATAACATTCTCAACCTTACTTGGACCCACACTCCTATTCTTCGTCATCCTTAATTCAGGGTTTGCTTAGATACTTCTCGACTTCTCCCTCGAGTATTACCTTAAAATGGCTCCCCGGCTAAGGGTAGTTTTACTTCCATACCATCGTTTAACACTGATGAGTTGTGTGTGGGGCCCTTGATGAGGTCTAACCTCCTTTTCATATCACTGTAAACTCACACCTATAGCTTGCTAAACGCACCCCAATCCTTATTTCCCAAGATGCCCTTAGAGATGCTCTTCCAAATAACCTGAGCCTTCATAACTACTAAAGAGTTAACAGTTCTACGTGTGAAGGTCAGTGGTGGTCAAATTCATGTAAATCAGTTTCACTATTCGCAGACCGAAATAAGGTTGATCTAGATTAGACTCCTATGGTGCGATCTTGATCACATCATATCCAAACGAGTTCCAATTATCACCATAGGTTCGCAATGAGTGGTGATCTAACAACCTCAAATCCTAATTTCATAAATCTCTAGGGAATCTTAAGTCGTAGTTTCTATTAAAGATAGGAGGTGTGCAAATAGAGATTTACACATCAAGTATTAGATTATGATCTCAATAATCTCAGGGAAAATTACCATGACATAACGCTGGTCTAAAAACACCAAAACCTGAGTTTCACATTTTTAGCAGGAATATTTGACCATAATTTCTATTTAACCTAAATGGGGTGCAAATAGGAGTTTGCACTACAAGTATTAGGTTATGACCTAAGTAAGTTCTGGGAAAATTACCATAGCACCAAATTGGTCTAAAAAAACACCAGATCCTAAGTCTCATATTATTCCAAGTAATATTTACCCTTAATTATCATTTATTACATTTGGTGTGCGTATAAGGGTTTACACTACAAGTGCTACGTTAAGACTTCAATAAATTCTGGGAAAATTATTATAGCACCATATTAGTCTAAAAAACACCAGATCGTAAGTCTCATATTATTCCAAGTAATATTTACCCTTAATTATCATTTATTACATTTGGTGTGCGTATAAGGGTTTACACTACAAGTGCTATGTTAAGACTTCAATAAATTCTGGGAAAATTATTATAGCACCATATTAGTCTAAAAACATCAGATCCTAAGTCTCATATTATTCCAACTAATATTTACCCTTAATTATCATTTATTACATTTGGTGTGCGTATAAGGGTTTACACTACAAGTGCTATGTTAAGGCTTCAATAAATTCTGGGAAAATTATTATAGCACCATATTAGTCTAAAAACACCAGATCCTAAGTCTCGTATTATTCCAAGTAATATTTACCCTTAATTATCATTTATTACATTTGGTGTGCGTATAAGGGTTTACACTACAAGTGCTATGTTAAGACTTCAATAAATTCTGAGAAAATTATTATAGCACCATATTAGTCTAAAAACACCAGATCCTAAGTCTCATATTATTCCAAGTAATATTTACCCTTAATTATCATTTATTACATTTGGTGTGCGTATAAGGGTTTACACTACAAGTGCTATGTTAAGACTTCAATAAATTCTGGGAAAATTATTATAGCATCATATTAGTCTAAGAACACCAGATCCTATGTCTCATATTATTCCAAGTAATATTTACCCTTAATTATCATTTATTACATTTGGTGTGCGTATAAGAGTTTACACTACAAGTGTTATGTTAAGACTTCAATAAATTCTGGGAAAATTATTATAGCACCATATTAGTCTAAAAACACCGGATCCTAAGTCTCATATTATTCCAAGTTCATATGACCGCCTTTTTATTTTATAACCTAAATTAGGGGTAATTTAGTAAATTCCATATCTTGGGATTTTTGTACCCAAAAATCCCAAATAACTTTTGGGAAGGCATATTGCTGCCAAGGATCCATGTCCAGCATTTCAAGCCATTGGGTAGACCCCCAAGGCATAGGGCTCACTCCACCTAAATTTGCTAATAGGCATAAAGAGCAGTCCTAGAAAATTGGCTCTACAAGGAGCTGTAGAGCTCCAAATCACTTGATCTCAAATCCTACAGAAAGTAGACATCAAGAGCTACAAAAGTTATCTCTGCCAACTTTTTATGATATGGCCTCTAAGGCCTTCAAAAATAGCAGGCAAACTACATTAAAAACCTAGGCAGGATTATGTGGTTTGCTAATAGACAAAAAAAAGAGCAGTCCAAGAAAAATGGCTCTACAAAGAGCTGTAGTGATCCAAATCACTTGATCTCAAATCCTACAGAAAGTAGACATCAATAGCTACAAAAGTTGTCTCTGCCAACGTTTCATGATATGGCCTCTAAGGCCTTTAAAAATAGCATGCAAGGTACACTAAAAACCTAGGCAGGATTATGTGGTTTGCTAATAGACAAAAATGAGCAGTCCTAGAAAAATGGCTCTACAAAGAGCTGTAGAGCTCCAAATCACTTGATCTTAAATCCTACAAAAAGTAGACATCAAGAGCTACAAAAGTTGTCTCTGCCAACTTTTCATGATATGGCCTCTAAGGCCTTCAAAATAGCATGCAAACTACATTAAAAACCTAGGCAGGATTATTGGTTTGCTAATAGGCAAAATGAGCAGTCTTAGTAGAATGGATGCCCTGGGGTCCACAGTGGACCAAATTAAGAGTTTAAGGTGGCAAATGAGAGTATACCCCAAGGGATACAAATGTTGTCTCTGCCTATATTTGCAAATATGGCCTCTAAGGCCTTCATAAACAGCATGCAAACTGAATAAAAAAAACTAGGCAGGAATAATTGGTTTGCTAATAGGCATTATGAGCAGTCTTTGTAGAATGGATGCCCTGGGGTCCACTGTGCACCAAATTAAGAGTTTAAGGTGGCAAATGAAATCAGACCCCAAGGGCTACAAATATTGTCTCTGCCTATTTTTGCAAATATGGCCTCTAAGGCCTTCATAAACAGCATGCAAACTGAATAAAAACCTAGGCAGGAATAATTGGTTTGCTAATAGGCATTATGAGCAGTCTTAGTAGAATGGATGCCCTGGTGTCCACAGTGCACCAAATTAAGAGTTTAAGGTGGCAAATGAAAGTAGACCCCAAGGGCTACAAATGTTGTCTCTGCCTATTTTTGCAAATATGGCCTCTAAAGGCTTCAATTTCAGCATACAAAATCGGCTAAAGGTGTGACAAATAATCAAACATTATGATTTTATTCATTTCATGGGCTGCGAATAAAAAATCAGGCAGATCGGACGGCCAGGGTTCGTCGTCCCCGATGAGCCAACAACCCAGATCTCGCGCGCCTGGACCATTTTGCGGGGCATTTTTTCGGCAATCTGCAGCACCCTACCGCCGGCCACCGCCTCCAACACCTCCGTTGAGGTGGTGGCTAACGCCAGGCGGCGACACGGCCACCGGAGATGGCCTCTCCGGCGATCCCGAGCAAGAAGAAATGCTCGAGAAATCTCCCTCTATCTCACATGGGATAGGGCTCAATTGAGCCCGATTTCTCTCCTAAATGAATCTAGATACTAGCACAGGTGGAGGGGGGAAGGAACTTGCCTGAGCACGGCCTTGGCGGAGGGTGTTGCGGCGGAGGAAGAGTGCGTCCCTGTTCCCGGCATCCATGGCTCCTGGTGCGGCTGGGATCGAAAGCTTGCTCTGGAAGGGGGGGCTCGATTGCTTGGAAGCTCCTGATCGTGGTGAGAGGGAGGAGCGAGGGGGAGGGGGTGTATATCGTCGGATATCAAATCCGGCGATTTCACCAATGGCGGCACCGCCCTCAGCAGCCACTGTCATGGCTCCAGCTCAGCTTGGCTCAGCTCCTCTCTTCAATTGCCGGTCACAGGAGGGGGAAAAATGAGTTGATTTGAACTCCTTTGGAGTTTTGCCATTAATGTGGCTGGCAGGGAAGCTCCCTCTCTCCTCCCCTTCCTCCCAGCGGCGGCCAGCTCAGCCCTCTCCCTGCTGGAATTCCTTGGGAAGGTTGAGGGAAGACCAGAAAATAGGGAGTGGTGGCCAAGTGGCCACCCCTCCATAAATTCTCCTTGAATTCACTCTTGGTGGTGGCCGGCCACCACCTTTGGTGCACCCCTCCTTGGACCCAATTGTGCCCAAGGCAGACCAACCCTTTTTGTGGGCTAGATTAAGTGAGGTTGAGCCAAGTCTAATGACTTGGGCTAGGTTCAAGCTCCCTTGATCAAGGATTGGCTAATTGAATAATTTGGGTTTGGGCTTGACCTCATGTCACACTACCAATATGATTGACCCACATTACTCCCTAAGGCCCCTTGGGCCTATTCCAAAAAGAATTGAGTCATGGTGGGATCAATTGGGGCTTGAGTGCACTTAATGTGCCTATAGGGGCAATTTGGGTATTTTGTTGATTTTGCCCTAATTTCCCCATGGTTGAATGAACACTATGCTCCCTTTAGGTCTCACATACTCCCCTTAGGGTTTGGGAATGATCAATTTGGTTATACTCAATCAATTGGAGGTTAATATGGGTTTTAGCACATTTAGGTCAACTTGGGGCTTCTTAGTAATCAACCCAATTTCCCCCAAATTGACAGCCCTATGATGGGGCTTTTGGGTCCCTTAGGTCCCTTAGGGAGGTTGCCATAGGTGAGTGGCTTCAATTTGATCAATTGGGGTTCAATTGCCCTTAATTATGGTGATTTGACCTAAGATTGCTCACAGTTGACTTTTGGTCAATTTGACCAAATTGGTTGACCCCAAAGGTCCCTAGTGGCCTACTTGCCCTCCTAGTTGGTCATAGGGATCATGGTGAGGTTATATTGGCTTTCTGAAGTCTTTTGGTCCTCTAGGCTAGGACATCCATTTTTGTTATTTGCACCCCAAGGTGCATTCCTACCCATTTTAATGAGTTCATGTGGGCCTTCCTGGCCCACTTTGTGTACCTCACTCACCATATGAACTATTCATGGTTATGTGGGGTTTTTAAGATATTTTATCCTCCCTTTTGGTTCACTTCTCATTAGGGTGGATCATGATGGCTAAGTGCACACCATGAGTTTTTCACCTCTTCCATTTTCATCCTAGGGTTCTAAGTCACTTATCCTATTTTTGTCATGACTTGTCATGACAAAAATCATCTAGGGGCCTAGTAGTTTGGGGGATGTTACAAATCCCAATACAAAACAAAACAATTTCGTCCCCGAAATTTAGGATCGGGTGTACGGGTTTTCAGATCAAGCATAATAAAATGAAAATCAAATACATTCTTGCAATCGAGTTTTACCTGATTCAAATAGTTTCGGGTAGCGTTGCTGCATTAGATCCAGTGGTTCCCAAGTATGTTCCTCCTGCCCATGGTTGGACCAAAGGACCTTTACTAATGGCACCTTCTTTCGTCGTAGAACCCGGATGCTGGAGTCGTCAATCCGGGTAGGCTCCATACGGACTGACCGATCTGTGTCTACTGGGCCTGAGGTACGAGTGATCTGTTGTTCTGGCTTAAGCAGAGCCTTCCGGAGCGAAGAGACGTGGAAGACGTCGTGCATGTTCTCTAATTCTGGTGGTAGCTCCAGTCGGTATGCCAGAGGGCCAATCCGCTCCAGGATTTTGTAAGGTCCCATATACCTAGGACTGAGCTTCTTTAACCTCCGTACCCGTGTGACACCGTGCACTGGACGTACCTTCAGAAACACTTTGTCTCCCACCCGAAATTCTACCTTACGATGCCGCGCGTCGTAATATTTGGCCTGCCGACTCTGGGCTTCTAGCATCCGTTCCCGGATTAGTCGCACCAGAGCGTCCGTGTCCTCTTCAAACTTCGACCCTGGCACTCCTGGGAAGTCATCCTGAATCCATGACAGCGGGGTTCTGCATTTACGACCATACAATGCTTCGTAGGGGGCCATGCCGATGCTGGATTGATGGCTATTATTGTAAGAAAACTCGGCGAGTGGCAGCAACCTTTCCCAAGGTTCGTTGCGGTCCAGAATGCAGAGGCGTAGTAGGTCTTCCATCGTCCGAATTGTACGTTCGGTTTGACCATCTGTCTGAGGGTGGAAGGCGGTGTTGAAGGTCAGTCGAGATCCCAGATAGGCTTGAATAGCCTTCCATTCCCGAGACGTGAACCGGCCATCCCGGTCGGACACGATCGACTTAGGGACTCCGTGGTACCGAACAAATTTCTCTACAAATAATCGTACTAACGTTCCGACCGGAGCACCCTTCCTGATTGGAATGAACCGAGCCACCTTCGTCAGCCTGTCAACAATCACCCATACTGAGTCATTCCCGGAGTGGGAGCGAGGTAGCCCATGCACGAAGTCCATAGATATGTCGTCAAACTTCCACTCAGGCACAGGTAGAGGCTGCAATAGTCCCCCTGGCTTCTTGCATTCTGCCTTCACTTGCTGACAAGATATACAGTGCGTCACAAAACGGGCGATGTCTTTCTTCATACCGGGCCAGTACATTGACTTTCTCAGATCCGTCGTCATTTTGGAGACGCCCGGGTGTATGGAGTACTTGCTATTATGTGCCTCAGCCATGATATCTTCCCGAATCCTGTCTCCTTGTGGTATGAGTATCCGCCCACAGAAGTGAATGAGATCATCACACAAGGTCAAGTTCCCGGAGGGGCCTGACTCCAGGGCCGCAAACACTGGTTCCAATGATGCATCTTGTCTTTGCCCAAATCTAATGCGATCTTGAATGTCGCAGGTCATGCTCATGGCTGCCAAGTATTCTGCATAGGTCTCGGGGTTGGCCTTAGACATCAGTGTGACTTGCGTGTCCTGAAGTACCCTTATCAGTTCCATAACCATTAATCGAGGTTCCGTGTCGGATGCACTCGCTCTTCGGCTGAGTGCGTCTGCTACCGTGTTTGCCTTCCCGGGGTGATAGTGCATTGTGTATTGATAGTCGCACAAGAACTCTAGCCATCTCCGTTGGCGTAGATTCAAGTCCTTCTGGGTGTCGATGTACTTGAGATTCTTGTGATCCGAGAAGATCTCGCAATGAACCCCATATAAGTAGTGCCTCCAAATCTTCAAGGCGAAAACCACTGCTCCGAGCTCTAAGTCATGTACCGGATAATTTTGTTCATGTTTCTTTAATTGTCTCGAGGCATAAGCAATCACATGACCATGCTGCATGAGGACAACACCCATTCCTTGATAAGATGCGTCGGTGTAGATTTGAAATCCCTCCTTTCCGGATGGGAGGGTAAGAATGGGGGATGTGGTGAGTCGGTTCTTCAACTCCTGAAAGGCTGCCTCACACTTGTCTGTCCACACAAATGCTGCATCCTTCTTTGTTAACGAGGTGAGGGGAAGTGCAATCCTTGAAAATCCCTCCACGAACTTACGATAATATCCGGCTAATCCCAGGAAGCTGCGGACATCCGAGGCCGACTTCGGTTGCGGCCAATCCCTTACTGCCCGTTCCTTGGCCGGATCCACTGCCAACCCGGCCCCACTGATCACGTGCCCTAGGAAAGCCACCTCCCGTAGCCAAAATTGGCACTTCGAGAACTTTGCATACATTTGATGTTGCCGTAACTTGCTCAAGACTTGAGTCAAGTGCTGGGTATGCTCCTCCTTTGTTTTGGAGTAGATTAAGATGTCATCAATAAACACGATAACGAACCTATCTAGGTAAGGTTCGAATACATGGTTCATTAAGCTCATGAAAGCAGAGGGAGCATTCGTGAGCCCGAATGGCATCACTGTAAATTCATATAATCCGTAACGAGAACTGAAGGCCGTCTTTGGGATATCTTCCTCTCGTATTCGCAACTGATAGTATCCAGACCTCAAATCAAGCTTAGAGAACCAGAAGGCCCCTTGTAGCTGGTCAAATAGCTCATCAATCCTCGGTAGCGGATATGTGTTCCGTACCGTCAGCCGATTCAGCTCTCGGTAGTCGATGCAGAGACGAAGTGACCCATCCTTCTTCTTTACAAATAGTACCGGTGCTCCCCAGGGTGATGAACTTGGTCTGACGAACCCTGAGTCCACCAGTTCCTGGAGTTGAGTCCTGAACTCAGCCAATTCTCTTGGTGCCATTCTGTATGGTGCCCGAGACACCGGTTTTGCTCCTGGTACTAGTTGAATTTGGAAGTCCTTTTCCCTGTGTGGCGGTAGTCCGGGTAGTTTTTCTGGGAAGACATCAGGAAATTTTTGAACTACAGGAATATCAGTCAGGGGATTACTTTCCTCCTTCATTTCAAAGCAGATCATGAAGACTTCATCTCCTTGCAAGTGGGCCTTGACAGCTTGAATTGATGAGATTAAACGACGAGAGATAGGTTTAATACCTTCGATCACCACATCGTCGCCCTCGTGTTTTAGCATGATTTTCTTTGCCTGACAATCGATCTTGGCGTGGTTCCAGTATAGCCAGTTCATGCCTAAGATTAGATCGTAGCCCTTCATCTTTAGCAGTGTTGCCGGCGCTTCGAACATCTTCCCTCCGATCTCCACATTCATGTTGCACTTAGCACCTGTTTCTATCTCTGACCCGTCCGCCAGTCGCACCTTCCTTTCGACGCCTTCGAAATGTTGTACTTGGTCCAAGTCGTCCACGAATTCCGCCGAAACGAATGAGTGGGAGGCGTCCGTATCGAAAAGGGTGTACGCAGGCTTTTTACATACTAGCACTATACCTGGGTGATTTTGCGATTTAGTTTATTGTTTGACGTAAGCTAAAGGTCGGCAAGTAATTAAACAATTATGTAGGGAAAAACTGAGGTACCTGTGATCACATCCTCTGGATTTCTGGGTTCGGCAAGATCCAGTGCATACATTTGCTCCGGCTGCCTGTCTCTACCCGGTGGCCCTCGACCTCGTCCACGTCCTCGGCCTCGGCCCCTGATTTGTTGTACCGGTGGTGCTGCTATAGGTAGGGGTGGGGGTTTACCCCATCTCTGAGGGCAGTGAGCCTGCACATGTCCTGGTTGGTGACACCAGAAACACACTGGCGGGGGATGTGCTCTACCTTCTTGTTCTCGGGGCCCCTGTATCCGCAACGGCTGAGGTGCAAGTACAGCCGGGGGTCTCTGGTCCGGTCGGGGGTCTGGATGAGGTTGTCCTCTGCCTCTTTGATGTCTAATGAATCCACCGCGCTGTCGGTGGTCCCGTCCTCTATTCCCGTTTCCATCTTCCGCTGGCCTTTTTCCTCGTCCCTTCACCATTTGCTGATCTGCCTCCAGTCTTCTTGCTGCTTCACTGATTCGGGCTAAACTGGAGTCCGCCACATATTGTAGGGAGTGTCTGAGATCGTCTCGTAGGCCCTTGAAGAACCTCTTGGCGTACCCAGAGTCGCTTAATTGATGTGATGTAGCGAAGCGAGCCAGGTGAGAGAACTCCCGCTGGTAATCCAATACTGAAAGATTCCCCTGCCTCAGATGCAAGAACCTTTCCTCCAGTTCATCTCTTGCTGTTTGAGGCACAAAGTACTCAAGTAGTGCCTTCTTAAACTCTTCCCACGTGATGTCTGTGTACTCAAGATCGGCAAAGGTGGTGTCTAAAGCTGACTTCCACCATCTCTTAGCATGAGATTTTAGGGCAGAAACTGCTAAGGACACTGCAACATCCGCCGGGCAACGAATCCCTGCCAGCATTTCCTGGATTGCATCCAGCCATTCCTCCGTTTGCACCACTGACTCAGATCCTGTGTAAGATGGGGGGGAGAGACCCCGGAAGACGCTCAACCAGTTTGCCCCTGGGTTGGGGGCCTGAAGTGGGACCTGTTGCTGAGTAAAAGCCTGCAGGATAGCGGTCAGGGTCTGAACCAGCTCCGTTTGTTGGAATTGGACGGGAGCCGGTGGGGGAGGGACCGCATTCTGTGCGGGAGGTACTTCATCTTGCAGTGGGGGAACCGTAGCCTGTTCCGGAGGGACTTCATCTTGCACTGGGGGAATCACGACCTGAACATGGGGAATCGTTCTCCGGTTGGGATAATTTACCGGAGGCTACATAAGAAAAGTGTTTAATCAGAAAGGTTGGCCCTAAGCATCTCGTTCGATGGACAATTTAACGTGATTTCTCCTATGGGCACACCATTGCTTCCGCTGCTAGTTTGTCCTCAAACTAACTCGAGCGGGTTTGCCCTAGGGTTGTGGACTCCTTATTTGGATCGGTTTTGGCTAAGCTGATCTGCCTCCAGTCTTCTTGCTGCTTCACTGATTCGGGCTAAACTGGAGTCCGCCACATATTGTAGGGAGTGTCTGAGATCGTCTCGTAGGCCCTTGAAGAACCTCTTGGCGTACCCAGAGTCGCTTAATTGATGTGATGTAGCGAAGCGAGCCAGGTGAGAGAACTCCCGCTGGTAATCCAATACTGAAAGATTCCCCTGCCTCAGATGCAAGAACCTTTCCTCCAGTTCATCTCTTGCTGTTTGAGGCACAAAGTACTCAAGTAGTGCCTTCTTAAACTCTTCCCACGTGATGTCTGTGTACTCAAGATCGGCAAAGGTGGTGTCTAAAGCTGACTTCCACCATCTCTTAGCATGAGATTTTAGGGCAGAAACTGCTAAGGACACTGCAACATCCGCCGGGCAACGAATCCCTGCCAGCATTTCCTGGATTGCATCCAGCCATTCCTCCGTTTGCACCACTGACTCAGATCCTGTGTAAGATGGGGGGGAGAGACCCCGGAAGACGCTCAACCAGTTTGCCCCTGGGTTGGGGGCCTGAAGTGGGACCTGTTGCTGAGTAAAAGCCTGCAGGATAGCGGTCAGGGTCTGAACCAGCTCCGTTTGTTGGAATTGGACGGGAGCCGGTGGGGGAGGGACCGCATTCTGTGCGGGAGGTACTTCATCTTGCAGTGGGGGAACCGTAGCCTGTTCCGGAGGGACTTCATCTTGCACTGGGGGAATCACGACCTGAACATGGGGAATCGTTCTCCGGTTGGGAACATTTACCGGAGGCTACATAAGAAAAGTGTTTAATCAGAAAGGTTGGCCCTAAGCATCTCGTTCGATGGACAATTTAACGTGATTTCTCCTATGGGCACACCATTGCTTCCGCTGCTAGTTTGTCCTCAAACTAACTCGAGCGGGTTTGCCCTAGGGTTGTGGACTCCTTATTTGGATCGGTTTTGGCTAAGCTGATACCAGTTTGTAAGACCCCACCCCCCCCCCCCCCCCCCCCCCCCCCCCCCCCCCCCTTTTTTTTTTGAAGTCCGGGTCTTACCGCCCAGAACTGCCGTCTTGTGGTGGTACCCTCTCAAACATGGTCCCCACCACAACACGCCAATCCTGCCGGCTATTCAACTATATCCAGGCCAACCAAAATCTTAAAAGGAAGAGTGAATTAATAATACAAGTCCACAATAATCACTTCAAATAGAGACATGTCCAACAAGAGATATTCATATAAAGTAAGAGTACATCATAGTGCGGAAATTAAAATAATAGTACAACATGGCCTAAGCCCGGTCCTCGGACGCTTTCTTCGCCTCTCTCCTGGCGAAGATATAACAATCTAAGCATCCACAAGGCTCGACTCCTTCGATGGCATATAACTCCGGCTTCTGACCTGGGTAGATGTGTAGCGTAGGAATATGAGGGGTCTTGCTTACCGGGGCTCTCCCGGCGGCAGCTGAGAGTCCGACTCCAGGCCTGTTCACCGTCTCAGGCACCACCCTCTGGGGGTTGACATGCTCTTCCTGGTTCTCCTGTAATAATAGGGTCCACTAACCGTCAGTCTAAAAGACTCAGCATATTCCTCACCGCCTCCACCCGCGACTCCTAGGCACCGTGCGGGAGGAGGAAGCGGAGGACATCAAAGGGTAATCCAAAGAGGCAGGTGGCAGTGGCGAGACTAGCAAGTATAAAGGTACTGAACAAGTAATGAAAGCATATCTACCCAAGCAGGAGTATGTATATAAGCAAAAGTAAGAAGCAGTATAAGTAACAGAGCAGTATAAGTAAAAGAGCGGTATAATTAAGGAGCAGCTACGAAAGTAACCTTAGCTTATATGATACACAATAGCACTTAAGCTAAGGAATCTGGCAAGAAGTAAACTCATCGTATAAAAGAGCCCACACTAATTTATACGATGAGGTCTCAGTTTGTGCAGAAATGCTATGCTATGAAGTGCAATGCAATGATGCAATGTTTGTATTATTATTTCATACACATGCAACACACACTCACACGACTCTGTACGTACAGACCTTTAGTTCCCACTTTTCGGAGGTACCTAACCTCTCGGGCACCTCCCGTCGTGGTCAAACGGTGGCAGAGGAGCGGGCGTCTCCTCACCTAGGTGGGTAAGTCACACTACCAGACCTAGGCCCAAACGTACGCTGTGATACCGGTACCCGGTACTCACGAGCTCCTGCGTACTAAACTGAAATGGCCAGGCAGGGTTTAGGGAATTCGTCCCATCGGACGCGCAGTAAAACAACCTGGCCCTAATAAACCTCTAGCACTGCCGAGTCAACGAACTGCTGTCGGTGTGACGACTAAGACAGATCCGGAGACCCACCACATCTCATTCACAAGCAACATAAGTTAGCCTTTTTACAACCGAGCCTTCAGCTCGCACATCTACATCAGCATTTATAAATTAGAGCCTACAGCTCGCTAGACTTCACTAGTCTATATACAAACTACGAGTTTACCGCCCGCCAGACTACACTAGTCTTATATAAACTACGAGCTTACCGCTCGCTAGACTACACTAGTCTTATATATAAACTACGAGCTTACCGCTCGCTAGACTACACTAGTCTTATATATAAACTATGAGCTTACCGCTCGCTAGACTACACTAGTCTTATATATACACTACGAGCTTACCGCTCGCTAGACTACACTAGTCTTATATATAAACTACGAGCTTACCGCTCGCTAGTCTACATTAGTCTTATATACAAACTACGAGCTTACCGCTCGCTAGACTATCCCAGTCCATTCTTATAACCCGAGCCTACCGCTCGCCGGACTATCCCAGTCCATTCTTATAACCCGAGCCTACCGCTCGCCGAACTATCCCAGTCCATTCTTATAACCCGAGCCTACCGCTCGCCGGACTATCCCAGTCCATTCTTATAATCCGAGCCTACCGCTCGCCGGACTATCCCAGTCCATTCTTATAACCCGAGCCTACCGCTCGCCGGTCTATCCCAGTCCATTCTTATAACCCGAGCCTACCGCTCGCCGGACTATCCCAGTCCATTCTTATAATCCGAGCCTACCGCTCGCCGGACTATCCCAGTCCATTCTTATAACCCGAGCCTACCGCTCGCCGGACTATCCCAGACCATTCTTATAACCCGAGCCTACCGCTCGCCGGACTATCCCAGTCCATTCTTATAACCCGAGCCTACCGCTCGCCGGACTATCCCAGTCCATTCTTATAACCCGAGCCTACCGCTCGCCGGACTATCCCAGTCCATTCTTATATATAACGTCCCGGTTCGGGATGGAAGTTAACTTGCCGAGTTCTCCTACTTAACTAGTCTTGTCTATGATTTAGTTGAACTTAGAAGCTTTATGGTTAACCTTGGACATCCGGAGGGTTACCCTGTGAGGGGCTCGCAGCGGTACTAGGAAGTGTGGCGGGCTGACACCCCGAACTTCCTGTTCCCAAGGCACTTAATCTTGTTGGTGTCTACCCCTTTTTACTTGATCCCCATTTTCCTCTCCAATTACATTACATCTCTAAGATGAGTTAAACTTGGCAATTAGGAGTGGGGGAGTTCCTTGAACTCCAACACCTCCAGCTGTGACCGGGTGCTGACTCTCCCGTCGTCACATTTTAAACTCGAGTCCCCTTTTCTTCACCGAGGAGCTGCTCACATTCAAATAACATTCTCAACCTTACTTGGACCCACACTCCTATTCTTCGTCATCCTTAATTCAGGGTTTGCTTAGATACTTCTCGACTTCTCCCTCGAGTATTACCTTAAAATGGCTCCCCGGCTAAGGGTAGTTTTACTTCCATACCATCGTTTAACACTGATGAGTTGTGTGTGGGGCCCTTGATGAGGTCTAACCTCCTTTTCATATCACTATAAACTCACACCTATAGCTTGCTAAACGCACCCCAATCCTTATTTCCCAAGATGCCCTTAGAGATGCTCTTCCAAATAACCTGAGCCTTCATAACTACTAAAGAGTTAACACTTCTACGTGTGAAGGTCAGTGGTGGTCTAATTCATGTAAATCAGTTTCACTATTCGCAGACCGAAACAAGGTTGATCTAGATTAGACTCCTATGGTGCGATCTTGATCACATCATATCCAAACGAGTTCCAATTATCACCATAGGTTCGCAATGAGTGGTGATCTAACAACCTCAAATCCTAATTTCATAAATCTCTAGGGAATCTTAAGTCGTAGTTTCTATTAAAGATAGGAGGTGTGCAAATAGAGATTTACACATCAAGTATTAGATTATGATCTCAATAATCTCAGGGAAAATTACCATGACATAACGCTGGTCTAAAAACACCAAAACCTGAGTTTCACATTTTTAGCAGGAATATTTGACCATAATTTCTATTTAACCTAAATGGGGTGCAAATAGGGGTTTGCACTACAAGTATTAGGTTATGACCTAAGTAAGTTCTGGGAAAATTACCATAGCACCAAATTGGTCTAAAAAAAACACCAGATCCTAAGTCTCATATTATTCCAAGTAATATTTACCCTTGATTATCATTTATTACATTTGGTGTGCGTATAAGGGTTTACACTACAAGTGCTATGTTAAGACTTCAATAAATTCTGGGAAAATTATTATAGCACCATATTAGTCTAAAAAACACCAGATCCTAAGTCTCATATTATTCCAAGTAATATTTACCCTTAATTATCATTTATTACATTTGGTGTGCGTATAAGGGTTTACACTACAAGTGCTATGTTAAGACTTCAATAAATTCTGGGAAAATTATTATAGCACCATATTAGTCTAAAAACACCAGATCCTAAGTCTCATATTATTCCAAGTAATATTTACCCTTAATTATCATTTATTACATTTGGTGTGCGTATAAGGGTTTACACTACAAGTGCTATGTTAAGACTTCAATAAATTCTGGGAAAATTATTATAGCACCATATTAGTCTAAAAACACCAGATCCTAAGTCTCATATTATTCCAAGTAATATTTACCCTTAATTATCATTTATTACATTTGGTGTGCGTATAAGGGTTTACACTACAAGTGCTATGTTAAGACTTCAATAAATTCTGGGAAAATTATTATAGCACCATATTAGTCTAAAAACACCAGATCCTAAGTCTCATATTATTCCAAGTAATATTTACCCTTAATTATCATTTATTACATTTAGTGTGCGTATAAGGGTTTACACTACAAGTGCTATGTTAAGACTTCAATAAATTTTGGGAAAATTATTATAGCACCATATTAGTCTAAAAACACCAGATCCTAAGTCTCATATTATTCCAAGTAATATTTACCCTTAATTATCATTTATTACATTTGGTGTGCGTATAAGGGTTTACACTACAAGTGCTATGTTAAGACTTCAATAAATTCTGGGAAAATTATTATAGCACCATATTAGTCTAAAAACACCGGATCCTAAGTCTCATATTATTCCAAGTAATATTTACCCTTGATTATCATTTATTACATTTGGTGTGCGTATAAGGGTTTACACTACAAGTGCTATGTTAAGACTTCAATAAATTCTGGGAAAATTATTATAGCACCATATTAGTCTAAAAACACCAGATCCTAAGTCTCATATTATTCCAAGTTCATATGACCGCCTTTTTATTTTATAACCTAAATTAGGGGTAATTTAGTAAATTCCATATCTTGGGATTTTTGTACCCAAAAATCCCAAATAACTTTTGGGAAGGCATATTGCTGCCAAGGATCCATGTCCAGCATTTCAAGCCATTGGGTCGACCCCCAAGGCATAGGGCTCACTCCACCTAAATTTGCTAATAGGCATAAAGAGCAGTCCTAGAAAATTGGCTCTACAAGGAGCTGTAGAGCTCCAAATCACTTGATCTCAAATCCTACAGAAAGTAGACATCAAGAGCTACAAAAGTTATCTCTGCCAACCTTTCATGATATGGCCTCTAAGGCCTTCAAAAATAGCAGGCAAACTACATTAAAAACCTAGGCAGGATTATGTGGTTTGCTAATAGACAAAAAAAAGAGCAGTCCTAGAAAAATGGCTCTACAAAGAGCTGTAGTGATCCAAATCACTTGATCTCAAATCCTACAGAAAGTAGACATCAATAGATACAAAAGTTGTCTCTGCCAACGTTTCATGATATGGCCTCTAAGGCCTTTAAAAATAGCATGCAAGGTACACTAAAAACCTAGGCAGGATTATGTGGTTTGCTAATAGACAAAAATGAGCAGTCCTAGAAAAATGGCTCTACAAAGAGCTGTAGAGCTCCAAATCACTTGATCTCAAATCCTACAGAAAGTAGACATCAAGAGCTACAAAAGTTGTCTCTGCCAACTTTTCATGATATGGCCTCTAAGGCCTTCAAAATAGCATGCAAACTACATTAAAAACCTAGGCAGGATTATTGGTTTGCTAATAGGCAAAATGAGCAGTCTTAGTAGAATGGATGCCCTGGGGTCCACAGTGGACCAAATTAAGAGTTTAAGGTGGCAAATGAGAGTATACCCCAAGGGATACAAATGTTGTCTCTGCCTATATTTGCAAATATGGCCTCTAAGGCCTTCATAAACAGCATGCAAACTGAATAAAAAAAAACTAGGCAGGAATAATTGGTTTGCTAATAGGCATTATGAGCAGTCTTTGTAGAATGGATGCCCTGGGGTCCACTGTGCACCAAATTAAGAGTTTAAGGTGGCAAATGAAATCAGACCCCAAGGGCTACAAATGTTGTCTCTGCCTATTTTTGCAAATATGGCCTCTAAGGCTTCATAAACAGCATGCAAACTGAATAAAAACCTAGGCAGGAATAATTGGTTTGCTAATAGGCATTATGAGCAGTCTTAGTAGAATGGATGCCCTTGGGTCCACAGTGCACCAAATTAAGAGTTTAAGGTGGCAAATGAAAGTAGACCCCAAGGGCTACAAATGTTGTCTCTGCCTATTTTTGCAAATATGGCCTCTAAAGGCTTCAATTTCAGCATACAAAATCGGCTAAAGGTGTGACAAATAATCAAACATTATGATTTTATTCATTTCATGGGCTGCGAATAAAAAATCAGGCAGATCGGACGGCCAGGGTTCATCGTCCCCGATGAGCCAACAGCCCAGATCTCGCGCGCCTGGACCATTTTGCGGGGCATTTTTCCGGCAATCTGCAGCACCCTACCGCCGGCCACCGCCTCCACCACCTCCGTTGAGGTGGTGGCTAACGCCAGGCGGCGACACGGCCACCGGAGATGGCCTCTCCGGCGATCCCGAGCAAGAAGAAATGCTCGAGAAATCTCCCTCTATCTCACATGGGATCGGGCTCAATTGAGCCCGATTTCTCTCCTAAATGAATCTAGATACTAGCACAGGTGGAGGGGGGAAGGAACTTGCCTGAGCACGGCCTTGGCGGCGGGTGTTGCGGCGGAGGAAGAGTGCGTCCCTGTTCCCGGCATCCATGGCTCCTGGTGCGGCTGGGATCGAAAGCTTGCTCTGGAAGGGGGGGCTCGATTGCTTGGAAGCTCCTGATCGTGGTGAGAGGGAGGAGCGAGGGGGAGGGGGTGTATATCGTCGGATATCAAATCCGGCGATTTCACCAATGGCGGCACCGCCCTCAGCAGCCACTGTCATGGCTCCAGCTCAGCTTGGCTCAGCTCCTCTCTTCAATTGCCGGTCACAGGAGGGGGAAAAATGAGTTGATTTGAACTCCTTTGGAGTTTTGCCATTAATGTGGCCGGCAGGGAAGCTCCCTCTCTCCTCCCCTTCCTCCCAGCGGCGGCCAGCTCAGCCCTCTCCCTGCTGGAATTCCTTGGGAAGGTTGAGGGAAGACCAGAAAATAGGGAGTGGTGGCCAAGTGGCCACCCCTCCATAAATTCTCCTTGAATTCACTCTTGGTGGTGGCCGGCCACCACCTTTGGTGCACCCCTCCTTGGACCCAATTGTGCCCAAGGCAGACCAACCCTTTTTGTGGGCTAGATTAAGTGAGGTTGAGCCAAGTCTAATGACTTGGGCTAGGTTTAAGCTCCCTTGATCAAGGATTGGCTAATTGAATAATTTGGGTTTGGGCTTGACCTCATGTCACACTACCAATATGATTGACCCACATTACTCCCTAAGGCCCCTTGGGCCTATTCCAAAAAGAATTGAGTCATGGTGGAATCAATTGGGGCTTGAGTGCACTTAATGTGCCTATAGGGGCAATTTGGGTATTTTGTTGATTTTGCCCTAATTTCCCCATGGTTGAATGAACACTATGCTCCCTTTAGGTCTCACATACTCCCCTTAGGGTTTGGGAATGATCAATTTGGTTATACTCAATCAATTGGAGGTTAATATGGGTTTTAGCACATTTAGGTCAACTTGGGGCTTCTTAGTAATCAACCCAATTTCCCCCAAATTGACAGCCCTATGATGGGGCTTTTGGGTCCGTTAGGTCCCTTAGGGAGGTTTCCATAGGTGAGTGGCTTCAATTTGATCAATTGGGGTTCAATTGCCCTTAATTATGGTGATTTGACCTAAGATTGCTCACAGTTGACTTTTGGTTAATTTGACCAAATTGGTTGACCCCAAAGGTCCCTAGTGGCCTACTTGCCCTCCTAGTTGGTCATAGGGATCATGGTGAGGTTATATTGGCTTTCTGAAGTCTTTTGGTCCTCTAGGCTAGGACATCCATTTTTGCTATTTGCACCCCAAGGTGCATTCCTACCCATTTTAATGAGTTCATGTGGGCCTTCCTGGCCCACTTTGTGTACCTCACTCACCATATGAACTATTCATGGTTATGTGGGGTTTTTAAGATATTTTATCCTCCCTTTTGGTTCACTTCTCATTAGGGTGGATCATGATGGCTAAGTGCACACCATGAGTTTTTCACCTCTTCCATTTTCATCCTAGGGTTCTAAGTCACTTATCCTATTTTTGTCATGACTTGTCATGACAAAAATCATCTAGGGGCCTAGTAGTTTGGGGGATGTTACAGATGCTCCCCAGCAGGCGACGAAGCACCAAGCAGGCGTCGAACCCCTTGATCGAAGTCCCTGCAGGCGACGATGCCCTAGGCTGAAGCAAGCTCCATACTAAGGCAAGAAGGCAATCATCTTCTTCATCTCCTCTCTTTGAAACTTCGATTGTAAGGTTCTGATTTGGAGATAGGTCTTGGATTTTGTGATTTCAGAGGCAAGAAGGCACAGATCAGGCTTATACTGAGCTTAGTGAACAACTATGAGAATTTTGTGGTGGAAAAGCAGTATGTGCAGTCTTCCTCCAGCCTTCTTCGCGAGCAGTCGACAAACATGTCGCCTTCAAGCCAACTATTGAGGAGTTGTATCCCCTGCGACTTATCTCCTCTTCCGCTAGCAAAACTCTCCCGGTGCGACGTTCCTCCTCCTCCTCCGAACAACAACTGCCTCCAATATCTCCGGTGACTCAATGCAGATTTTATTTCGTACTGATTTTTTGGGTATGCTGATTTTATTTTGTTGTGATTTTCTTGGGTGCGCTTATTTCATTCTGATTCTTTTCCATTATTAAACCTTATTCTCTCACATTTGATCTCTTTTCTTAATGAACTACTATGAGCTCTCCAACTCCTACATGATGCATATACAGTTTGAAATGATGTAGCTCTTGATGCAGCTCTCCAAATCCTACCTGCACAACCATCTTCAGGTAATTCTCCCCTTCCTTTCCTTCTTCTTCAACCATTTCTCGCCATCCAATCGGGATTGCCAAAGAATATTACAAGTTTCTCCTCTTCCTGTAGGGATTCATCACTACGGAACATAGCTTCATTCGTGGGGTTCACTCGACAATTTATCTCTTCAAAATGAGGTTCTTTTTGAAAATTCATTGATCTATTAATTGCATTCTTAGTGTTTGTTAAAATCACTAAATGAGTTTTTCACTATAGTGATAAACACAGTTCAGAGATTTCATGGATGATTTTATTCATAAATCTATTTACATACTATGAAATTTTTGTTCTCTCTCAAGACATCTAATTCTTATATTCTGATGATATATTACACTAAATTTTCGGTCCAAATATTATATTGCGTAGCCACTACCATGGCTCCTCTATATGCATCTGCTTTCGCCTTTTATCTGACGTAAATAAAAATGTGTATTCCTATTATCCATGGTATTTCAGTAGTATGCTCATGTCTGCTGCTCTTTCTTCCATGGCTTGGAACTATTAAATTTTGTTTAGTTTATCCTCCATCTAAGTTGGAACTTTCATTCCCCTATGGGTATGAGTTTATCAGCCCTGTAAAAATCGCTTCTCCTATGTCCTTCAGGTAAGATGACAGTTTGTATATAATCAATTGACAAATTTGTATATAACCAAAGGGAGTATAATAAATTTTTGATAGCATTTGATTCATTGCTTAAAATCATCCAATTCATTTGTATATAAATGCAACAATAAATGCATTTAAAACATTTTAAACATTTGATTCATTTAAATGAAGGTTATAGCATTTGGTTAACCATCTAATAACATTGATATCTGATGTTATCACCAAATTCAGCATTTATATTATCTGATAGCCATTTGATATCGGATTATATACAATCTGATATCCATTTACTATCAGCTTATATAACCAAATGAAGATTGGTTATATCATTTGATTATATCTGCAGTTGCTGATAGCAAATCCTTTAATTGCTATCAGATTTGTTACCAAGCCTTCTAATATCAAATGCTAAAATCAAACGAAGTTCTTTATAGAAGCTGCGGTATATAAATTGAATTCTGTAGTCAAATTTGTATATAATATGATAGCAAATGTCTATCTGATAGTCATTTGGTTATAACATTTAATATTAGAAGATTAGTTACTATGGGAGAAAAAAAATCAAATGCAGTATATACTTCATTTGGTAACAAACAATATAGCAACACTTCTCTTTGCTATTGAATATTGACCTAGTATTTGTTTGGTTATTACTAGTATTTTATTCATTTCTAAGATAAAATTTCTCTAAAATTGAGTAAACTTTCAGAAATTTATGTATAAATTTAGAATATTGACAGTAAATTTAAGCAGTAATTATGTTATATTTATTAGATCTCATTGATTTTTCTGCATGTAGTAAGTAATGTTTTTTAACATATTGTTTGCATTTTGGGATGCAGGTAGTAGCTTGATTTTCGTGTTAGTGGATATTATCTAAAGAAGAGAGGAGAAGACATCAGTTGACTATCAAATATGTACAAGAATGTGCATTCATAGATTTTTCTTCTTTGTAGATACTTTTTTTTCATGTATTTAGTTTAATTAGAGATGAAAGTACTATTAGTCTGTATTGAGGGGTTTGGGCAATCTCCCACCCTTTTTATTAATAAAATAATGAATATTTAACACACTTCTCTTTGCTATTGAATATTTTATTTATTTGTGTTTGAATGTTTAAAATTAAATTAAAATAAAAAGTAAATGTTTAGTGGAATTTTGATTAGTATTTAGATTTTTTGAGAAGTATTATCATAATTTGTTTTTTTTTAAATATAATATTTTGCGACGTTTTTTTTTGGAAAAAAAAACGTTGTTGTACAGTTTTGGCTTTGGTGACGTTGGCTAAGAAACGTTGTGGTAGGATGAACATCTTTTGTGACATTTTTTGGAAAAGTGTCACAATAGAGCAATTACTTATTATGACGTTTTTTTTTAAAAAGTGTCACGGTAGAACAATTGCCAATCATGACGTTTTTGAAAAAAATGTCGCAGTAGAGTAACTAGCAATCGCGACGATTTTTTTGGAAAGCGTCGCAATGAGCTACGGCGACATGCGCAATCACGACGATTTTGTGACGTTTTTATAAACGTCACGAAAACTATCGCGACGCTTTGAAATCGTCATTAAAGACATAAAAAAACGTCGCCGTAAAGCGATTTTGTTGTAGAGGAGCAAGCTTGTCGACAGAAGTCTTTTCGACGTTCTTTCTTGTCGACGCAAGTCTTCTCGACGTCTTTTCTTCTTGATGGAAGCCATCTCGACGGATTTTTTTCTTGTTCTCTCGTGACATCTTCACGACTTCAGTCAGTCCTTGTGTGATCTTTCTACGATTTTTTGCTGACCTCAACATGTTGAAGGGGAACAACTTCTCCTCCCATGTTCCGATGGTCAAGCTAGAGAAGTTCACGGCCTCTGAGTTCAACTCCTGGAAGTTAAACACTCAGTTTGGAATGAAGTGTCTGAACGCGTTCTACACAGTTCAGTCAGATCGGGATGATTTCCTAGGGACAGATGCTGAGGAGCAATGGGTCAGTGATGAGGATTTCTGCAGAGACTATCTGTTGAATTGTCTGTCTCCGAGTCTAGCAAAAACTTATATGAAGACGAAGTCTGCTAAGGAGATATGAAAGGCTTTGGAGGAGCATTTCAAGCAGGAAGAGGACTTGTCCAAAGCTCACTTGGTGGACAAGTTTCACTCTTTCACGTTCGACGAGGAGAAAGCAATTCTCCCTCAGGTAACTGATTTTGAAAATCTAGTTGATTTCTTGCATAGTGAGAACATTTCTCTGCCAGATAGCTTTGTTGCTGACACGATCGTTTATAAGTTGCTCTCCACGTGGTACAATTTCAAAACTGAAATGTACCGCAAGAAGATGCAGGTTGGTCTAAATGACCTCAAGCGTTTAATATGTATTGAGGATGAGAATATGACTCGACATGCTTTAGAAGTTGTTAGCAAGTAAAAAACTGCTGCCAACATGATTTCAAACTCTAGACGCATGCAGAATCATAAGAAGACCAAACCTTCACCAAGTAGTTCCCAGGTTGCAGGCCCTAGTAAAGCTATTAAAAAGTTTAAGGGCAAGTGTTTCAACTGCAACAAGTGGGGACACGGTGCATCTGATTGCAGGCTTCCTAAAAAAGAAAAGGGCAAAGCATCACAAGAAAGCAACCATGCAAATATGGTTAGTCTTACTGAGCCTTCCAACTTTATGGCTATGGTTGGAAACGAGAAGGACAGTACTGAGTGGTACCTTGACTCGGGGGCAACATGTCATGTTTGCAACAATGCAAATCTGTTGACATGACTAACTGCTGCAAGAGAATCGATGACCGTTGTGAACGGTGATACAGTTGATGTGCTGAAGGTGGGGAATGCAACTTTGCTGCTCTCCTCAGATAAGACTTTAACTTTAAAGAACGTTATATTCATTCCTTCACTAGCTGCTAACTTAGTGTCTATATTAGTCTATTATGTGATGCTGGTATGTCTTCTACTTTCTGTAGCGGTAGAGTAACACTGTCAGTTAACTCACACTACTTTGGATGTGCCTACGTCCAAAATAGAATGTACCGTCTAAGTCTAGCAAACGAAATAGTTCAACAAGTTCAAACAAACTTAGTTAGCCCTATGACTCTACATGAGAGGCTAGGACACGTAAACTATATAAAAATGTTCCAAATTGCTAAGACTCACCAGATCGCTTTAGACTCAACATACAAGACTGATAAATGTGAAGTGTGTGCTCAGACTAAGATCACTAGGAAACATTTTAGTGCGGTTACTATGAGCACAACACCTCTAGAGCTTATACAGTCCTACATCTGTGACTTTAAAAGTTTTGTCACCAGAGGAGGAAGGAAGTATATGATCACCTTTATAGATGACTGTTCTAGATTTTGCCAAATTTATCTCCTTAAAATTAAAGATGAAGCGTTTGAAAAATTATGTATTTTCAAAACCAGGGTAGAAAATCAACTTGACATGAAAATCAAACGGTTTAGAAGTGATAGAGGAGGAGAATATATGTCCAGTGAGTTCAAGTGCTTCTTTGCCCAACAAGGAATCATAGCAGAAACCACTGCTCCTTACTCACCCCAATCTAATGGCATAACTGAGCGTAAAAATCAGACGTTAATAAAAATGTTAAACTCTATACTCTTGACTACAAGCATGTCTTCTGCTTATTGGGGAGAAGCAGTCTTGACTGCAAACCACATTCTGAATAAAATTCCTCATGCTAAGTTAGAGGTGACACCCTACGAGCTTTGGTTTAAGAGACCCCCAAACTCTATTAGACTTAAGACTTGGGGCTGTATAGCCTACGTCAGGGTCCCTGGCCCCAGGCGGTCTAAGATTGGACCTAGGACCAATTCATGTGTCTACCTAGGTTGTGCTGAAGATAGTGTTGCAGATAGATTCTTAGATATTTCTAATAATGTCGTCATAGAGTCTATGGATGTTGTGTTATTTGAAGATAAATTTCTTAAAGATAAGAACCTGTCACTTCCAAGTATGCAAATAATTGTTACTGAAGAAGATCCTGAATTAGTACCGAGCACATCCTATTCAGCTCTTGTAGACAACTCTGGCCTAGAGTTTAGGAGAACTATGAGAGAGAGAACTCCCAGAACCTTCGGTAGTGATTTTTTCACTTACCACGTTGAGGCAGATCCATCCACCTATAAGGAAACGATGAGATCAAGGGACACACTACTCTGGAAAGAAGCTATTGATGATGAGATGCACTCTCTAATTCAAAATAACACATGAACGTTGGTTGATAAGCCAAAAATGGCTAAAACTGTAGGGTGTAAGTGAGTTCTGAAAAAGAAATTGAATCCGGATAGTAGTGTAGCTAAGTACAAAGCACACATGGTGGTTAAATGTTTCACTCAAGTAAGCGAAGTAGACTACTTTGATGTCTATTCACCCGTGTGTCACTAGCAACCATTAGGACCCTCCTTGTTATTGCGTCTATTGAGAACTTTATTGTTCATCAAATGGATGTTAAGACTGCATTCTTGAATGAAGATCTGACCGAAGAGATCTACGTTAATCAACCTGAAGGTTTCATTATAGAAGGTCACGAAACTAAGGTCTGTAAATTACTTAAATCTTTATACGGACTAAAACAAGCACCGAAATTATGGCATGAGAAATTTGACTGTAGTGTAAAGAACATGGGATTCATGTCGAGTCTCTCGGATAAATGTCTTTACATACGTCATAGATCAAATAAAGTCGCTATAATTTGCTTGTATGTAGATGATATGCTCATTCTAGGGTCTGATCAATCTGAAGTGGATAACGTTAAGTCAGACTTAATAAAAGAATTTAGCATTAAAGATCTAAGTGTAGTTGACACTATACTAGGCATGCAAGTGAGCTTTGGGAGAAATGACATCTCCCTAAGTCAAAGCCACTACATCAAGTCCATGCTGGATATGTGAGGATACAGTGAAAGTAAAGCATTAGAAACACCTTATGACTACAATAACCGGTTAAAGCCCAATGAAGGAGCTACGGTTAGACAGTTAGATTATTCTAAACTCATTGGAAGTCTCATGTATGCTATGGCCTGCAATAAACCTGACATAGCCTTTACGGTCGGCATGTTATGCAGATTCACTAGCAGTCCTAGCCAAGACCATTGGAATGCCCTAAATAGGCTGATGAGATACTTAAAGCACACTCAAAAGTATGTCTTATATTACTCTGGTCATCCTTCAGTTCTTGAAGGATATTCTGATGCATCATGGTGCTCAGAATTAAACGACAGTAAGTCCACTAGTGAGTTTGTATTCACACAAGGAGGAGCAGTTGTAGTTGGAAGTCCAAGAGGCAGTCCTGTATTGCTCTCTCTTCTATGGAATCCGAACTCTACGCTCTAGATTCAACAGGTGAAGAAGCATAGTGGATAAGAGATTTGGTGATGGACATTCCACTGACGAGCCTGAAACTGAGTTCTGTTGTAGTTTACTATGACAATCAGACAACCAAAACGATTGATACGAACACTTTGTTCAATGGTAAAATAAGGCAACTAAGATTGAAACAATCCTGGTTAACCTCACTCACAAGTCAAGGGATTATGACCTTGATTGATGTGAGATCAAAAGATAATGTTGCAGACGCTTTGACAAAAAGCTTGAATAGAGTTCTCACAATAAAAACATCGGGGGAGATAAGATTAAAGTTCATAGAAATATGAAACTTTCCTCATATGTTTACGTTTTGATAGTAAGAACATATAGTCACAACATTCAAGCATCTAATAACAAACTAAAAATCCCAAATAATTTCTTGATGAAAACCCAAGATGGTTAGATGTCAGTTATTCCACATTTGATAACTAAACAACTTTCTCACTGTAAGTTGATTTGAGAATTATTCAACTGAGAATAGAAAGTTGTTGCAAAAGTTAATCTAACATTAATGATCATATCACATTATTCCACATTTAATAATGTTGCAAATGACGTTGTGTCAAGTCATATGATAAGGTACATAATGATCCTTAATGAGTAAGATAACAATGTGTGATTTATTAAAATCATAACTTGACTGGTCCTTCTGAGACTGGATAGAGATGCTGACAGTGTTACTTCACAAATGCTACAAGTTCTAATCTCATTTAGGTAGAGCTAGTTTACTTTCAACGTTACTGCATATGTTTATGAATTCATTGAGTCTAACTCATGAAATTCCTTGCAGACACTGGTGGAGATAGAGGAGAGAAAGTAGTTTTTGACATGGATGCTGATGATCTACTCTCTGAGTAGAATTGTTATATGTTCTGATCTGTTGTCATTATGTTTTTTCAGACTTATTTTTCATGAGTAGCACATTTTGTGGATTTTAAATTTATTGTTTAAAAACTCATATTGATGTTTTTTAATGTGCTAACTCTTTATGAAAATGTGTTAGGTCGAAAACTCCTTTTTTGTTACTCACTATTTTCTGCACTCCAAAATGTACATGTTATTTGTCACAAATATAGGAGGATATTGTTGATATATATTTGGATAATTAACGGGTTCGAATGTTTAACGGGTCGTTTCGAGTACACGGATACCCGATACCCGTAGATATTCCTAGGGTTTGCCTATTTATACCCACCTGGATGCAACGGTTAGTAGATTCCACTTTGATCCACACCCGGATGCTTCGAGCGATCCTAACAGTAACATCTTCATAATAACAATAAGTATTAGCATCGACGAAACAAATGAGCCCTAAGTAAAGAGGACCAGCCATTATACAGAAATCGTATAATGAAGAATACGATGTATACAAAAATCGAACAATTTCAACGTTTGGCTTGCGAAGCCAACCAGATCTAGAAATTGTATTCTTCAATCGATTTTTTCCTGATTTCTGAACTATATGGCAGGAAGAAATCGCAGGAGAAAATCATGGAAGAAGAAAACTAATGGAGGAGCAAGTATTGGAAATGATAGGAAGATGAAGAAAACTCATGGACGAGCAGCATAGTGAAAAAAATGGCATAAAGAAATCACAGGAGAAACTATAAACCAGATCTAGAAATCATATTATTCAGGAATCAGGAAGAAGAAGCACACCTTCGAAATGGAGCAGAAGGACGACATCGAGCAGAAATGGAGCAGGGAAGGACTCAAAAACCTTCGTTCCGTCGAGGGAGAGATTTGCGTGATCGGGATGAGAAGTCTTATGAGCGGCGAATAGAAAAGGTAGAGATCGAAAAGTACCTAGGAAATGACCAAACTTTGTACTTCCTACGAAATTCGCTAGGTACTTTTCGATCTCTACCTTTCCTCTTCGCCGTTCATAAGACTTCTCATCCTGATTGCACAAACCTCTTCCTCGACGGAACGAAGGTTTTCGAGGCCTTCCCTGCTCCATAACTGCTTCTTCTTCCTGATTCCTGAAGAATACGATTTCTAGATCTGGTTTATAGTTTCTCTTGTGATTTCTTTATGCCATTTTTTCCACTGTGTTGCGCGTCCATGAGTTTTCATCTTCCTATCATTTCCAGTACTTGCTCCTCCATTAGTTTTCTTCTTCCATGAGTTTCTCCTGCGATTTCTTCCTTCCATTTTGTTCAGAAATCAGGAAAAAAATCGATTGAAGAATACAATTTCTAGATCTGGTTGGCTTCGCAAGCCAAACGTTGAAATTATTCGATTTTTGTATACATCGTATTCTTCATTATACGATTTCTGTATAATGGCTGGTCCTCTTTACTTAGGGCTCGTTTGTTTCGTCGATGCTAATACTTACTGCTATTATGAAGAATGCGATTTCTCACATTGATCCGCTCCTTCTCGCTTTTCGTTCATTCCAGTATTTTCGTGCTTGATAGATCTCTGGTAATTACACATTTCAAATTATTTCCTTGCTTCATTATGATTTTTGTAGTTGTTTAGATTTCAGTATTTCTCCTTGCTTGATTGAACTATGCTCCACTACAAAGAGGTTATGTGAAATCATATTCAGAAACTCGGTACAATCTGCCATATTTTGTTTTGCTCTTTGGACAAAACGAGATCTTTCAGCAAGCACCGAAAATGTGTTAACGGGTAATAATATACCTACTTTATTTAACCTAAGACCCTCCGTATATTAATGGGTAATAATTAAGTTAGAATTAATTAATATTAGATCATTCAATTTTGAACCGAAAATGTGTTATTTAATTTTGGAACCGAATGACCAAAATTCGTATGTCCATTACTCTTAATTTAGTTTTTTTCTGAAACTCACTCCACTGAGAATAAAAACATAGCAATTTTCAAAACTGCTAGTTACTCGTTTTTGTGTCCGCATAATCATTGTGAGATTGTTTATGATTGTAAAGTTTTTATCGTTGAATATTGTGATCATTTTCAATTTGTTAGAATATTGTGTAGTAATCTTTTTGCCTAGGTATCTCATAACTTGTCAGACATTGTTTGCTAATGCGTTGATTTTCTTGCCCTCTCACATGTGTATCAAATAACTGTTACAACCATCATACTCGCATATAGTAAACAAATAATTACTGAAAAGTTTTTGCTCAGTCATAAAACTTTTGTTTTTTCAAGAACAAATGTCGCGCCCATCTGTTACTTTTCTTCAACTATATTGCCTAGCTACTAGCTATGGTGGGGGTATGGTGAGTGGATAAGGTTTTTTTTGCTAAAAAAATTGGTGATCCATGAGTTACAATTTAGATAAGCTAATTGATCAGTATCAATAATTACATGTGATATTTCAAAATCGTCCCTCAAACATTTAAAAAGTGTCTTTCACACTCATTACATCATTTCCCTTTTGTATGAATGTTATAAAAAGGAACTAAAGCAATGGTACTAATAGTTGGGAGATAGCCCAAACCACCAAAAAGTAAACAACAAAAATGTCAACCATGATTAAGGATATGCCAACTATCAAAAATGTTATCATTGTTAACATCCCTAAGGTAAGGGGAACCATATTTTTCCCGGCGTAGTAATATCACAACATCTTTAGGAGCGTGAGCAAATTAAAACTGTAACTCCTATTACCATCCATCGTAAACCTTATAGTCTGCATGCACCACCTAATTACCTTCCTTATATGTACGGGAGATGGAAATCTTTGTAGAACTAATCAATTGTAGAATAGGTAGACCGCATTCCCATAACACCCGGTGATCGAATTACTTTCTTTGTATGTACCTTTATAATATTGTGAATCTTGCAAATAATCAAATCATCTTTAAGATCCAAGCATTCCACTTCAATTGCCTCCACAGAATCATATCAACGAGCAAAACCTACCAACAAATTACCTAGCGAGTCCCTGATGCAACCCTCAAACAATCTGCATTTCCAACAAAGTGGGACATCTTAGATGAATATAAGTAGGAATTAAGATTACGAGTGAGCAAAATCATGCCCGAATCAGCATGAAAATACATTTCCTAAAGTTGGAAATCGAAAACTGAGATGTCGAGCAGGGACACACACACATACATATCTTTAACTACATTAAAGAAGTAGTTTGGAGTTGTAGAGTTAATCTTGGCCATCCAATATGTGACAAGCTTTTGATCTCAGTCATCCAATGAAGAGAGAGAAAGAAAGAGAGAAGAGAGAGGGGGAGAGGGAATCTTTATAGCCACAAATTAAGAATTGTGGCTAAAATATTAGCTACGAATTTGGAAATCGTGGCTAATAGTATCTTTTTAGCCACAAAATTGATAAATTGTGGCTAATATGTTCTTTTTTGCCACGAATTTGACGTCTGTGGCTAATACTTGATTATTAGCTACGAATTAGGGGTCGTAACTAATACTTAACTATTAGTTATGATTTTTAACCTGTGACAAAAAAATGTGGTTAAAATCATTTTTCTAGCAGTGGTTGGAGTAATAAAAGATGATGGTTACATGGTAGAAATTTGTGTAACATATAGTAGTTTTTACGGAATCAGAAAAGTGTCGACTATGAGATTCCACATCAGTTATTGGAACTGAGAACCAATGACAACGTTGATATCTAAATTACTATATAGCAGTTATCAACAACTCACATGTATGATTAAAAAAAACTTAACATGCTAATTACAACAAATAACAATTTAATCAAAGCATATCATGAACCATACTTCCACAAACTCCAAAATGGATGTGTTCGCTTGAATTTAGGTGGATGTTTGGGTGGATGTGTTCGCTTGAATTTAGAAGAGGGCTTCTCTAGGAATTTGCGGAGGTATGATTCATGTTATGTTGTGATTAGATTGATATTTGCTGCAATTATCAGTTTAAACGCAACTAGCTAAGATATTTGCTTTTATATAATTGAAATATGTTATAACAGATATTGTTCTTGATTTTGTTAGTGGTGTCATGCTATATGATGTTTGGGCGGATGTGTTCGATTGAATTTGGAAGAGGGCTTCTCCATTTTGGAGTTTGTGGAGGTATGGTTCATGATATGCTTTGATTAGATTGCTATTTGTTGCAATTAGCATGTTAAGTTTTGTAATCATGTAGCATGTGAGTTGTTGATAATTGCTACATTGTAATTTAGATATCAACGTTGTCATTGGTTCTCAGTTCCAATAACTGACATGGAATCTCATACTCGACACTTTTCTGATTCCGTAAAAACTGTTATATGTTACACAAACTTCTAGCATGTAACCCTCCTCTTTTATTGTCGAAGAGACTAAGGCGAAGGCCGTTTTATCGGCCGTTGGGTATCTGGCTTCGACGTCGGTGAGGACCTTGCTGAGGTAGTAAACGGGCCGTTGGATTCCTCCTTCGTCTCTTACTAGCACCGAGCTGACGGCCGTGGGGCATATTGCTAGGTAAAGGAACAAGACTTCTCCGGGGATAGGTTTGGATAAAAGTGGGGGGAAGCCAGATACTGTTTGAGGTGCTCGAAAGACGTCTGACATTCATCCGTCCACTGGAACCCAGAGTGATGTGCCCCACGGAGGATTTTGAAGAATGGGAGATATTTGTCTCCCGTTCGTGCCAGAAATTGCGAAAGAGCGGCAATCCTTCCATTTAAGCATTGCACCTCCTTGATGGAACGGGGTGACAACATGTCTCCTAGTGCATTGATCTTTTTCGGTTTGCCTCGATCCCTCGATTGGTCACCATGAAACCCAGGAACTTTCCTGCTGTCACACAAAATGTACACTTGCTGGGGTTGAGCCGCATTTTGTAACGACGAAGGAGCTGAAAAACATCCTTCCAAATCTTCTAAGTGGTCACGATGGCGGATGCTCTTTACCAGCATGCCGTCTACGTAAACCTCCATTGTGATTCCGATGAGGTCTTTGAATCCTTTGTTCATTAGCCTCTGGTAGGTTGCCCTGACGTTCTTAAGGCAGAAAGACATGACTTTGTAGCAGTAAACTCCTTTGTCTGTTCGGAACGCGGTGTGCTCCTCGTCTTCCGGGTCCATCCTGATTTGGTTGTAGCCTGAGTATGCGTCCATGAAACTGAGGAGCTCATGTCCGACTGTTGCGTCGACCAGTTGGTCGATTCTTGGAAGGGGGAAAATATCCTTCGGGCATGCCTGATTCAGATTACTGTAGTCGACGCACATCCTTCACTTCCCTGTGGCCTTCTTTACCATGACCACATTGGCTAACCATGTGGTGTATTTCGCTTCGAGGATAAAACGCGCTTCCAGGAGCTTCTCTACCTCCTCTTCGATCGCATTGAGCCACTCTGGGGCGAACTTCCATTTCTTCTGGATTACTGGCCTGTAGGCTGGGTTAATAATCAGGGAGTGAAAGATGACATGAGGGTCTACCCCATGCATATCTTCCTGGCTCCACGTGAAGATATCTTCATTGGCGCGGAGGAAGAGGGCGTACTCCTCTCGCTCTTCTGCGGACAAAAGGGACCCGACCTGAACTGCCTGGGTCGGATCCTGCTGGGAGAGTGGCACTTCTACGAGCCCTTCGACAGGCGATCCGCGCTGTAAAGTGGCTTCGTCTTGTAAGTCGAAGTTATCGATATTGAGGGAGGTCTCTTCCACTGGCTGTGCCTGCTTTAGGAAACACGTTCGTGTCGCTTCTTGATTTCCTCTTACGGCCCCTATCCCTGAGGCGGCCGGGAACTTCATAGCCAGGTGCGGGGTGGATGGACTGCTCCAAAATCGGATTGGAGCGGTCTTCCAAAGATGGCGTTGTAGGCGGAGGTAGACTCCACCACCACGAACTGGATGTCGTGCGTTGATTGCTTTGGGAATTCACCTAACGTGATAGGAAGGATGATCATGCCCTGAACTGGAACGGGTCGGTTGTCGAAGCCGTAGACAGGCCCGGCCGCGGGGCTGAGCTGATCTTTCATGAGCTTCATGTTTTGCAGCGTGGACAAGAACAGAACATCGACCGAGCTCCCGTTGTCGACCAATATTCTTTTTACATTGAAACACGGATCCCCAATTCCCGCGTTGATCTCGAGTGGCTCCTGATGCGGCAGTCGTACCCCTTGCAGGTCCTCTTCTCCGAAGGTGATTGTAATGTCCTGCTTGAGCTTCTTATCTTCATGATCTCTCGGGGGTTTGACAATCGAGAGGATTTATGCCGCTAGGGTGGGGGGTCCGGCGATAGTCTCGACTTCTCCCACCATTGGTCTTCCTCCTGCCGCACCTCGGGGAACGGGAGGCTGCTCTCTCGTTTCCCTATGTGGTTGAGGCTGATTGGCAAACTGGCCCTGCAGAAATCTTTCCAGGAGTCCCTGGCGGACGAGGCGCTCGATTTAGTCTTTCAATCTAGTACACTCAAAGGTAGTATGCCCCGTTCCTCGATGAAACTCGCAATACCTTGACTGGTCGTTTCTCGGATTTGGGGCGGGCATCCTTGGCCTGCGAAGCTCCGGGTCGTTCTGGATGGAGTAAAGCACATTAGTCCTGGTGGTGTTTAATGGTGTGTAGATCATGGGTGGTCGCAGATCCAAATATCTTCGGGGTCGCGATGACGTTCGCTGCCACGACGCTCCTCGCCACGTCGCTCTTCTTGCCCTCTGGTGGCCTGCTCAGACCCTCTTTTTCTCTTTTGGCTTCCTTCAAACTGCTGGCGGTGTGCTTCGATGGCCTCATCAGTTGTTATCTGAGCTTCTACTCGGTGAACGAGGTCGGGATAACTTGGCATGGTTTCCCTCATTAGAGCTGAGTAGAAGCCACTTTGACGGAGGCCTCCAAGGAAAACTCTCCGTAAGAGCTCGGGATCGACTCCCGGAATTTGCCGGGCCTCGGTGGTGAAGCGTTGAAAAAAAATCCTTAAGGGTCTCTCCGTCGTTTTGACGGATTCCCGAGAGATGGGAGGGGTCACAGATGATCCTGCGATTGGCAATGAACTGGTCCACAAACTGCTGTCATTTTTGCGAAGCTGTTGATGGCCCCATCTCACAGAGAGTGGAACCAAATGCACGCTTGTCCTTTCAAAGTTGTCGGGAACACCTGGCAGAGGAGCTAGTCTGGGGCGTTGTAAATTCTCATGATGGTAGTGAAGTGATTGACGTGTTACAAGGGATCGTCTATCCCATCAAAAGTTTTGATGTTGGGAAGCTTGAACCCATTTGGAACTGGATGGGCCAGGACCTGAGGCGATAGTGAGGAGCCGTGGTGTACGGGACGGCGGGCGAGAGTTGTACGTCTCCTTGCCTGACCGTACTCTTCCGCTATCATATCGTGTATTTCTTCTCGAGTGGTTCTCCCTATCACTTGTCCAGGGACAGCTCTTCCTTGGCGAGGGCGATGGTGATCAGCTTCTGGTCCTCTGGCCGACCGATATTTTGTTGTGTTGTGTATCTTTTGTTCTCTTTAATTCAGTGAGTATATATGCTAGTTTGGCGCGTAGATTTGGCGTGCATCTCTTATGTTATTATGCAGGTTTTGGCGAGAATAGGTCGGCGACTTCCTAGGAGTGATGAATTGGCGGCGACTTTCTGAGCTGCTTCCTAAACGCCTTCTACTTGCGTGCTCCTCGCAGCGCGCTTATCGATATACCCCTCTTGCCTTTGCCTATAAATAGGGGAGGTATGTATTTATTGCACAATCGGCGACCTGCTCCTTCCTTCTGCGAGTATCTTCAATCAATTTTCATCTCGTCAACTGCAACTCGCTCTTTGCAAGAGATGGCTGATCGCGATGACGCTGCTGCTCATCGAGTGGGTCATGCGAGGAACTTTGTCGCGACGTCCACGATCAAAATGATTTGGATGACTTTAAGGAGATGTTCCTGCCAGAAGAGTACTTGGCCAGGCTCCCTCTGTAACACCCCAAAAATCGTAGTTCAGCGAGGTAGGCGGGGTGGTAGTGCTGCGCTCGGGATAGGCTAGGAATTCCATAGCAGTTCTCTTCGCGCACGACCATTTCTCCTCTTCGCGCACGACCAGTGATCGTGCGCAATGATCGTGCGTTAGTCGCAAGGATTCGGAGTTCTGTCTCGAACAGTGCGCACGACCATTTCTCCTCTTCGCGCACGACCAGTGATCGTGCGCAATGATCGTGCGTTAGTCGCAAGGATTCGGAGTTCTGTCTCGAACAGTGCGCACGACCAGTGTCCTCTTCGCGCACGACCAGTGACCGTGCGCAATGATCGTGCGTTAGTCGCAAGGATTTGGAGTTCTGTCTCGAACAGTGCGCACGACCAGTGTCCTCTTCGCGCACGACCAGTGACCGTGCGCATGTGATCGTGCGCCCTGTTTATTCTGCTCCGCGATTTTGAGCGGAGAAGGAGATCGGTCCGTCCAAATCTTTTGGAATTTGATCCAACGGCTTGCGATGGATGGCTGGGGGGGGTTTAGGGCTTGGTAGAGGAGTTAAACCCTCATTATTTCCAAGGCTTTCTCTCTCTTAGGTTGGAGAAAGGAGGAGGAGGCAAGGAGGAGGAAGAAGGGGAATCCGCCATTGCCGGAGCTTCGGAGCTCCGTTCGCCGATCCGAGACCGGCAGTGCGTAGAGGGCATCAAGGCGCTTCTTCTCCACCGTTTGTTTGCAAGCTTCTCATGGCTAGGAGGAGATCTCAAAAGGTAACGACATTTCTCCTCCCGGTCTTTAGGATGCGCGTTTGGCATCTCTTCTTTTTCTGCATTTTGGCACCGGATCCGTCGAGTGAGAGGGATCCGGGTCGCCTTGGTTCAAGAGAAACCACCGGGTTGATTGTGTCCGTCCCCGGCATGTTTTGCACTAGAGATCCGCTCCGCTAGCGGATTAGGCATTGTGGGTGAAGCCGGATTTGTGGCCGTTGGTCCGATCCGGTGATGTTGATTTACGCACATTTTAGGGGTTTTGTTAGAAATCCGATTACGGCGAACTCGTCGTTGTGATGCCCTTGTAGCTTCATGTGGTAACGAATGTTGGGTTTAGGGCGGAGAAATAATGTGCGGATTATGGGGCTTGTGATGCCTAGTGTTGTGCGAAGGCGCGATTGGTCTTTGTGGTCGGCTGGCTATCCCGTGAAGACTGAGATTCACGTGTGGAGAGTGTCCCGGCAAGATTAGTCTCTTCGATTGTTGACTGACGAGAATGTCTGTGCTACGGTTGAGTCCGTTGACGGTCGCCAGGCGAGGCAATCGGTGGACGTTGTCCCGAGAGTAAGCCCAGGGCCTTGGGACGTTTTGATTGGCCAGAATTCTTAGAATCGGTCTTGGTGCGTTGTTGGCGGCCCGAGCGTGTGAGCTGTCAGACAAGCCCGATGGCATGGTGGGCCAGGCGAGGTGGGTCTCAGCGAGAGCGCTTGGCCTTGGGTTTTGATGCCCTTGTGGGGAAGTATTGAGTACCCTTGTGTTGGTGATGTATGATGATGTGTTAGATTCATACGCTTTAGGGCGCCTTGGGTGAAACCCGGGCTTGCACTCATTTTGCATTGTTAGGCCCCTTTTTTTTACCTGCTCAACATAGAAACGTGGATGATGCTTGTGACACTCATGCCAGTATTTATGTTGCTTTCCTTTATGTACATTTGCATACGAAGTGCTGACTTGCAGGGTGAAGTAGTTCCCCGGGGTCCGCTAGGACGGCCGGGAGGAGGGATGTTGTTACACCGCTTGTGGTCAGCCATAGCTGACCCTCGTTTACCGCTCTTTGTGATTTGGTTGGAGGGCAAGAATCGCAGGCTGGACCCAGCGCGCCGGCCAAAAGGCCTAAAGCCTCACGAAGTGCTTAGTTGATTTCCTGCATTACTTTCTTCGTACTTTGTTATATTCGGCTTGCATGCCGAGGTAGTTTAGGGAAAAACTATCTTTCCCCTTTTGTTGGGATGTCTTTTATTATGGAATGTTTGATGTTTTGGACATTATTTTGTAAGGCCTTAAGGCCAGTTGGACTCCTTTGTAGTATGGACAATCTCTGTGGCTTAGTTTGTTTCCGCTGTGTTGTCTGAGTTATGAGATTGGGTAGTTAATATCATCTTTTAATACTAAAGCTGTGGCGGTTATATGTTGTGGGGTCCCGGCCGGACCCATATTATATGGTCATTACAGGGGAGGTGTTACAATTTGGTATCAGAGCTAGGTTTGTTCGTTCTAGTATTCTTGCGAGGTCTAGTGTTTTTGGATCGCGTAAGAGATTGTTCACATAGGAGTATTGTGCGGGATCATGAGTATCCCTGCGTTCAGGTCTTGCGTTTAGATCCTGATGAGCGTTTATTTATTTTTCCTTGCTTATGCTAGGACGTTGGCGACGATGCGGGTACATCGAGGAGGCAAGAGGAGCCTTCGGGGAGTAGTGCTACTGCTCCCGGCCTCATGAATGTGGGCATGTCCCCGGCTGATTTCTGTCGCATGCTAGCGGAGGCAATGGTAGCGGCTCAAGCTGGAGCGATGCCACGGGTTCCTACGCCGGTGGTGCAAGTTGCGACCCCTGTCACTCCGGCGGCTACACCGGATACACCGGATGTCGAAGTAAGGCAAGCAGAGCCTCTAGCGGAGAGAGCTATTCCGATGGGTGATCGATTCATGAAGTATTTCTTGAGTTTCCACCCTCCGACATTCAAGGGAGTGGGCACTCCAACGGATGCCGAGGATTGGCTTTCGAGGATCCAGGAGCTCTTGAAGGCAGCTGAGGCCCCAGCTGAGAGGCAGTCTCACTTTGCGAGCTTCATGTTAGAGGGCGATGCGAAGTTGTGGTGGGTGAACCATAACGGTCGACTTTTTGTTGGGCGTGTTCCGTCCATGGAGGAGTTCGGAAACGCTTTCCTAAAGCGTTACATTCCGGCTTCAACAAGGTTAGCACTGCAGCGGCAGTTTCTGCATTTGGTGCAGCGGGAGAAGACGGTGGATGAATATCTGCAAGAGTTCACTCGGTTGGGTCGGTATGCGGGCACGACAATGGCAGATGATGAAGAGAGAGATAACCTCTTTTATCAAGGGTTGAGGGAAAATTTAAGGCAACCACTCATAGCCTTGAAGAATGCGGGATTCAATGAGTTGGTCGAAGCCGCTCGCGACGCTGGAGAGCGACTTGGAGCGAACTCAGCGGCGAAAGGGTGTTGCGGCAAGGCAGGGAGAAAGGAAAGCCTTCTAAGTCTCAGTCCAGTGGAAGTCCGAGGGCAGCCGATGGAAGAAGAAGCCCCGTCCTAATTGGCCTGGGGAGAGAAGTGGCGCACCTTCGGGAGATTTCCGTTCCAAGGGTCCGGTTACTTGTTACCAGTGTGGCAAGGTGGGTCACATTAGTCGTTTTTGTACCGAAGGCGGAGCTGGGCCAGAGCCGAGACAAGAACAATCGGTGCGTTCGGGTCCCGGTGTTGCAGAGAAGGGGAAAGCGGCGGAGTCGAGTGCTTCGCGGTTCCCTCCAGTGCAGCCTAGGGCCTATAATCTTGGGCAACATGAAGCGATACGTCAACCCGATGTGGTGACAGGTATGAAAAGTTTAAGTTTTCGGTTGTTACTATAATGTAGGTTGCGGCCTTTCATGTTTGTCTTGCACGTGGTTAGGGTTCGTGCTAGTTTTGGGCTACCCCTCTCGAGTGTTGTTCGACACGGGGGCGTCACACTCTTTTCTTGCGGAAAGTTTTATCCGGAAGATTGGTGCTGAGCCCGTAGTGGCAGGAGTGGAGCTGAGTGTGCGTATGCCGAATGGATCTTTCATGACTACCATGAGGAAGGGACGCATTGTGATGCAATTTGGCGATTGTGATTTCGTGTTGGTAGCAGCGATTCTGCCACTAGCCGAATTCGACGTTATCTTGGGGATGGACTGGCTTGCGGAGCAGCGAGCTAGTATCGACTGCCAGTTGAAGGTGGTAACCCTGAGAGGTGAAGGTAGAGCAGAGGTCAAGTTCGAAGGCCTAAGCGGAGTGGCTTACTCCCTGATTTCCGCTATGCAAATGAGGCGTGCGGTAAACCAAGGAGGCGAGGCGTTCTTAGCTTTGTTGGAGACTCACTCCACAAAGTTGGCTATTAGAGAAGTTCCGGTGGTGGAAGAATTTGAGGATGTATTCCCCGAGGAGCTTCCGGGAGCACCTCCTCAGCGTGAAATTGATTTTTCGATAGAGTTGGTACCGGGTGCGAGGCCAGTGTCGCGTCCTCCGTTTAGGATGGCACCGAAGGAACTGGCCGAGTTAAAGGTTCAGTTGCAGGAGTTGTTAGAGCAAGGGTACATTAGGCCCAAGCTCTTCACCGTGGAGCGCGCCGGTTTTGTTTGTGAAGAAGAAAGACGGAAGCATGCGGTTGTGTATTGATTACCGTGAATTGAATAAATTGACCGTTAAGAATAAGTATCTGATTCCCCGAATCGATGATTTGTTCGACCAGTTAGTGGGGTCGGTGGTGTACTCCAAGTTGGATTGAAAATCGGGGTACTACCAGTTGAAGATTCGAGAAGAGGACGTTGCCAAGACAGCGTTTGGGACTCGGTATGGACACTACGAGTTTTCGGTGATGCCGTTCGGATTGACGAACGCGCCATCTGTGTTCATGGATTTGATGAACAGGGTCTTTCGCCCGTTCTTGGATTCGTTCGTGGTGGTGTTTATAGATGATATCTTGGTGTATTCGAAATCGGAGGCAGAGCATGAGTCTCACTTGAGGCAAGTATTGCAGACTCTAAGGGAGAATCAGCTTTATGCTAAGTTCTCAAAATGTGAGTTTTGGATCGAGAAGGTGGCTTTCTTGGGGCACTTAATTAGTGGAGATGGGGTGGCGGTAGATCCAGCGAAGATTGAAGCCATTAGGGATTGGCCTGTCTTGAGGACCGTGGCGGAAGTCCGGAGTTCCTTGGACTAGCCGGTTATTATAGAAGGTTCGTGGAGAACTTTTCGCGGATGGCGTTGCCCCTCACCACACTCACGTCGCAAGGACCAGAGGTTTGTTTGGACACCGGAGTGTGCCCGGCATTCGAGAATTTGAAGGAAAGATTGATGTCTGCCCCAATCCTTAGTCTTCCTAGTGGGACGGAAGGATTTCAGATCTTTAGCGACGCGTCAGGTTGCGGGTTGGGTTGCGTGCTGGTGCAGCACGGCAAGGTGATAGCGTATGGGTCAAGGCAGTTAAAGACTCATGAGAGGAATTATCCCGTCCATGATCTGGAGTTGGCGGCGGTAATCTTTGCGCTAAAACATTAGAGACACTATGTTTATGGTGCGAAGGTGGAGATCTTCACGGATCACAAAAGCCTGAGGTATCTCCTAGACCAAAAGGATCTGAATATGCGGCAGCGTAGGTGGGTCGAGTTCCTTGGGGACTACGACATGGAGATTCAGTATACGCCGGGTAAAGCCAACGTGGTGGCGGATGCTTTGAGTAGGAAGTACTCCGGGCAAGGTAATTGGATGGGAGGCGCATAACGAGCGTTTGATTCGAGACTTGGAGTCTCTTGACATCTCTTGTGTGGCTAGAGGTGAGTCTAGCATAGCCCGTTTGAACTGGATTGAAATGCAGTGTGAAATAACAGATCGAATCCGAGAGGCGACCAGTGCGGACGAGGAGTGCCAACAGTTGGTGTTGGAGGCTCAACAAAGCGAAGGCACTGCTTTGGAGATGGTTGGTGGAATTCTGAGGAGAGACGGAAGGATCTGTGTTCCGCGCTTCGGCAAGCTTCGCGAGGAGTTGATGTTTGAAGCTCACTTTACGAAGTACTCTGTTCATCCAGGAAGTACAAAGATGTACGCGGATTTGAAGAAATCTTTTGGGTGCCTGGGATGAAGCGGGATGTAGCCGAGTACGTGAGCCGATGTCAGACTTGTGCCTTGGTGAAGGCTGAGTGCCAAAGGCCCGGCGGGTTCTTGAAGCCTCTTCCCATCCCCGAATGGAAATTTGATGACATCTCTATGGATTTTGTGCATGGTTTGCCTCGATCGCAGCAGGGTAACGATGCGATTTGGGTGATAGTGGATCGCCTGACGAAGGTGGCCCACTTCATTCCGAATAAGAAGAGCGATGGCGTGGAGAAGCTCGTGGAGCTTTATGTTCGAAACATTGTGCGGTTGCACGGGATTCCGAAGAGCATCGTTAGTGATCGCGATGGGCGATTCACATCGAAGGACTGGAGATTAGTGCAGAAAAGTCTAGGCACGAAGCTCAAGTTTAGCACCGCGTTCCATCCGCAGACCGATGGTCAGACGGAGCGAACGAACCGTACGTTGGAAGACATGTTGAGGATGTGTGCTCTCGACTTTGGCAAAGGTTGGAGGACCACCTTTTCATGGTGGAGTTCGCCTATAATAATAGCTTCCAGGCGAGTATTAAGATGGCGCCATACGAAGCTTTGTATGGAAGGAAGTGTCGAACGCCGATGTCTTGGGCAGAGGTGGGAGACACTAAGCTTTTGGGAAAGCAAGTGGTGGAAGATGCTTGCGAGATTGTGCGGACGATTCAGGAGCGCATGAAGGTTGCTCAGGATCGACAAGCGAAGTATTTTAATGCGCGCCACAGAAATGTGGAGTTTGCAGTGGGCGACATGGTCTACTTGAAGATCAAGCCGTTCAAGGGTGTTTCGCGGGTGCGGCGACTCAAGAAGTTGAGTCCGAGATATTTGGGTCCGTTCGAGGTTACGGAGCGTATAGGCGAAGCAGCCTATCGTTTGGCGTTGTCCGCAGAGCTGTGTGGATTACATGACGTTTTCCATGTCTCCGTGCTGAGGAAAGCTTTGGTAGAGCCGAGTGTCGTGGTCGAAGCGGCGGCGGTGCCGGTGATGGAGAACTTGGGGGCGAGGGTTCGCACCGGTGTGCGTGGAGGATTCAGAAGTCCGGCAGTTGCGTAACAAGCAAGTCAAACTTGTAAAGGTGCGATGGGACAACTGCGGGCGAGACGAATTCTCTTGGGAGCGTGAGCAAGCGATGCGGGAGGATTTCCCGGAACTTTTCGCTCCAGGTATGCGTTATGAATTTCCTGTTTAAATTCTGAAATTTCGAGGATGAAATTCTTTTAAGGGGGGTGGAGTTGTAACACCCCAAAAATCGTAGTTCAGCGAGGTAGGCGGGGTGGTAGTGCTGCGCTCCGGGATAGGCTAGGAATTCCATAGCAGTTCTCTTCGCGCACGGACCATTTCTCCTCTTCGCGCACGACCAGTGATCGTGCGCAATGATCGTGCGTTAGTCGCAAGGATTCAGAGTTCTGTCTCGAACAGTGCGCACGACCATTTCTCCTCTTCGCGCACGACCAGTGATCGTGCGCAATGATCGTGCGTTAGTCGCAAGGATTCGGAGTTCTGTCTCGAACAGTGCGCACGACTAGTGTCCTCTTCGCGCACGACCAGTGACCGTGCGCAATGATCGTGCGTTAGTCGCAAGGATTCGGAGTTCTGTCTCGAACAGTGCGCACGACCAGTGTCCTCTTCGCGCACGACCAGTGACCGTGCGCATGTGATCGTGCGCCCTGTTTATTCTGCTCCGCGATTTTGAGCGGAGAAGGAGATCGGTCCGTCCAAATCTTTTGGAATTTGATCCAACGGCTGCGATGGATGGCTGGGGGGGTTTAGGGCTTGGTAGAGGAGTTAAACCCTCATTATTCCAAGGCTTTCTCTCTCTTAGGTTGGAGAAAGGAGGAGGAGGCAAGGAGGAGGAAGAAGGGGAATCCGCCATTGCCGGAGCTTCGAGCTCCGTTCGCCGATCCGAGACCGGCAGTGCGTAGAGGGCATCAAGGCGCTTCTTCTCCACCGTTTGTTTGCAAGCTTCTTATGGCTAGGAGGAGATCTCAAAAGGTAACGACATTTTTCCTCCCGGTCTTTAGGATGCGCGTTTGGCATCTCTTCTTTTTCTGCATTTTGCACCGGATCCGTCGAGTGAGAGGGATCCGGGTCGCCTTGGTTCAAGAGAAACCACCGGGTTGATTGTGTCCGTCCCCGGCATGTTTTGCACTAGAGATCCGCTCCGCTAGCGGATTAGGCATTGTGGGTGAAGCCGGATTTGTGGCCGTTGTCCGATCCGGTGATGTTGATTTACGCACATTTTAGGGGTTTGTTAGAAATCCGATTACGGCGAACTCGTCGTTGTGATGCCCTTGTAGCTTCATGTGGTAACGAATGTTGGGTTTAGGGCGGAGAAATAATGTGCGGATTATGGGGCTTGTGATGCCTAGTGTTGTGCGAAAGGCGCGATTGGTCTTTGTGGTCGGCTGGCTATCCCGTGAAGACTGAGATTCACGTGTGGAGAGTGTCCCGGCAAGATTAGTCCCTTCGATTGTCGACTGACGAGAATGTCTGTGCTACGGTTGAGTCCGTTGACGGTCGCCAGGCGAGGCAATCGTGGACGTTGTCCCGAGAGTAAGCCCAGGGCCTTGGGACGTTTTGATTGGCCAGAATTCTTAGAATCAGTCTTGGTGCGTTGTTGGCGGCCCGAGCGTGTGAGCTGTCAGACAAGCCCGATGGCATGGTGGGCCAGGCGAGGTGGGTCTCAGCGAGAGCGCTTGGCCTTGGGTTTTGATGCCCTTGTGGGAAGTATTGAGTACCCTTGTGTTGGTGATGTATGATGATGTGTTAGATTCATACGCTTTAGGGCGCCTTGGGTGAAACCCGGGCTTGCACTCATTTTGCATTGTTAGGCCCCTTTTTTTTACCTGCTCAACATAGAAACGTGCATGATGCTTGTGACACTCATGCCAGTATTTATGTTGCTTTCCTTTATGTACATTTGCATACGAAGTGCTGACTTGCAGGGTGAAGTAGTTCCCCGGGGTCCGCTAGGACGGCCGGGAGGAGGGATGTTGTTACACCGCTTGTGGTCAGCCATAGCTGACCCTCGTTTACCGCTCTTTGTGATTTGGTTGCAGGGCAAGAATCGCAGGCTGGACCCAGCGCGCCGGCCAAAAAGGCCTAAAGCCTCACGAAGTGCTTAGTTGATTTCCTGCATTACTTTCTTCGTACTTTGTTATATCCGGCTTGCATGCCGAGGTAGTTTAGGGAAAAACTATCTTTCCCCTTTTGTTGGGATGTCTTTTATTATGGAATGTTTGATGTTTTGGACATTGTTTTGTAAGGCCTTAAGGCCAGTTGGACTCCTTTGTAGTATGGACAATCTCTGTGGCTTAGTTTGTTTCCGCTGTGTTGTCTGAGTTATGAGATTGGGTAGTTAATATCATCTTTTAATACTAAAGCTGTGGCGGTTATATGCTGTGGGGTCCCGGCCGGACCCATATTATATGGTCATTACAGGGGAGGTGTTACACCCTCACCAAGTTGCGCGGCTCAACAACTTCCTGGAGGACGAGCTCATCCTTCCTACTCGTCACTTCGAGGTCAGCCTGAGACTTTCTTTATGGTCGGAGTATTGTCAAATATTTCATTATTTTAGGATAGTCCCTACCCAGATTAATCCCAACGGGGTGGCAACGATCATCGACTTCCTCTGCTTCATGCGGTCTGAGAAGATCGCCTTTGATCTATCCGTCTTCAGGAAGATCTTCGCATTCAGAGCGACTAATGAAGGCGTCGTCTTTCTGTGCAGCCATATCTGCACCTTGGTCGGCATAGCGAACAAGCTTCATTGCTAGGGTGAGCGACTAGTCGGCAGCGGCGGCGGCGACGACGACTTTGAGGGGGTTTCTCGCTGATCCCAGCAGCCGTCTGAGGCTGCTTTTCTCCCCCCTGCTGGAAGGACCGAGGGAGCAACTATTCAAAGCATTTCGAGGTCGCAAGTTTGACGTTGTCTTTTGGCGACATCGTGTCAATAAACTGAAGTGGACCTTCCCTGGTGAAGGTAACCGTTGGGCGTGCATCTATCATACTCGCATTCTTCGGCGTTCTTCTCACCTTAACTTGATGACTAACCTCATCTTCTCATCTTCTGCAGCTTCTCGCATTCTTCCGCGTGAGCCTCTCCCGACAGCGAAGGAGGTCGCTCCTTCTCGGCAAGGCGCGATGATGAGGAGTCGCCGGGATCTCCGGTAGACTTATCGTCGCTTCCTGACGATATCACGCCAGAGGCTGACGATATCACGCCTGAGGCTCAGAGGGGCGAATACTCGCAAAAGAAGAGAGACAAAGGAAAGGACAAGGACAAGGCAAGGCCAAGGAGTCCGCGAGGAAGAGAAAAAGACTCGCGAGCAAGAACCTTAGCGAGGGCGCGAACCCGTCAGATCCTCGCAATTGCTCATGCGATCTCTGGAGCTTACTCACCAGACCGTGAGGAACTTACTCGCTGGTGAGGTGAGGAACAAGGCGCGGGACAAGGTCATCCGCGATCTTGGGCCGAAAGCCTCCAAATGCAAGGCTTATGAGGTAACTTCAGCTAGATTGAAAACACTTCCACAACATTGCTTCTTGATACTCGTCGGCCACCTTACTAACTATTTGCTTTCTTACTCGTAGGATGTCGAGCTTGACACCGCGAAGGTGTCGAAGCTAGAAGAGGACTTGGCGGACTGCCGAGTAGCTCTAGAGGTCGCTCAAATAAGAGTTGCCAAGCTAGAAACTCGCCCAGACGAACAACAACCCTCAGCGGCGGGCCCCTCCAGGGAAGGCAAAAAGATTCGGATGCACGTCGATGAGATGTCGCACATTCGATGCGGCATCGCGCGAGAAACTGACAATGTCATCCTGAATAAGCCGAAGGTCAAAGGATATCTTGTACCGGAGGCGAGCAGCTTGACAGTGATGGATCTCATCTCGGGACTACTCGCCGAAGAGTCCCATTCCCCTGATCGTGCCTTACTTTCTGGGCCAGACGATGACGATGATGATGATGCCGAGGATGAGGAGGACGATGATGAAGATGGGGACGATGAGGATGGCGACGATGATGATGGCGACGAGCATGTTGAAGATGATGTAGGCGATGATGACGCCTAGTCGGCAGGAGCCTTTTTAGACAAACCATGTCAGACTTGTACAGATTTAGGACATAACTTTATACAAGGCGTCATTATGATTTTTGAATGTAATACTCACCTTATTCAAAGAAAAGAAATTTTTTGCTCGCCCGCTTCTTCCATGCTCGCCTACTTATAAGGCTCGTTAGGCTCCTAGGCTCGAACGTGATGTGTGCTCGCTAGGCTCATAGGCTCGAGGTGAGTTTGAGTGATCGATGTTGTAGTTGTTGCGACTTTCATAGATGCTCGTCATGGTCGCACACTCACATACCTACATACTCGCCTGCCTGCATGCTCGCACACCTGCATACTCGCATACCTGCATACTCGCCTTCTTCTGGGGTTGCAGGTACTTGGACAGGGGGTGACACTCAGGGGGGTCCCGCAGGACGCACACTCTCGAGGCTTTATTCCGCCTGATGTTAAGAAGAATCTATGTATGGAACGACACTCGGGGGGTCTCATGGGACGCACACTCTCGAGGCTTCCATCCTATTTTATGGTGAGAATTTGAGAGATCATTTAGATAGGGAATGACAGTCGCGCGGGGGGGGGGGGGGGGGGGGGGGGGGGGGGGGGGGGGGGGGGGGGGGGGGGGGGGGGGGGGGGGGGGGGGGG